>CM057345.1:169730145-171168284 GCA_030015575.1 Agapanthus africanus | reverse complement strand
ACTAACTTTACGGATCTTTACTAAACCCTAACTAACAACTATCTAGATGTGCTAAACTACCATGATAGATGATTATACCTCAAGATACTAGTCCTTCTTGTTCTTGTTGTTCACCTCCTCGTCGGCCTCCTCGATGTGATAGAAGATCTACCCGAGAGTTCCTTCTCCAAGCTTTAACCTCTCACTTGAGGTAACTAAGTGGCTAAGATTGCTAATCCAAGTGACCTAGAAGATATAGAAGTGGATTAAGGATCTATTAGTCTTTCTAACCCTTGGGATCTCAACATATGAGAGGATTAGGGTTAGAGTGAAGAAGAGAGAGAGCTTGAGGAGAGAGAATGTGTTTGTTATTATGAAATGAAAAATAACTCATTTGTGTATATATTATGAAGCATAAAATATCTTGCACAAATATCTTCATGCTTCATTTAATACAAATGAATGAATCATCTAATGAGTCATGGTTTCATTTAATGCAAATTACACATCAACTCCTCCACCTCATTAAGCTTAATCCATAAATGAATTAAAACATAATGAGTCACCTTTCTTCTAGAAGCTTCTCAAGCAATTACGAGAATGCCCCTCCTATCCGAAAAACACGGATATACTGAGACTGCATAAATCCAATAATCCAATACAAGAATCTGGCTTAAACCAAAGCCTGCTAGTATAAACTGTCCGAACATCATACGTGCACAAGTACACGTATATGTCCGAACCCTGTCGTAAAACCATACGACCTCTATATCATTTCGTCTTAAGCAGGGAAACTCTCTGTGTGGGACTCTAAAGACTCGACGCTATGCTGGCAGTGGGTTTAACCACAGGCCGCAAGCGGTACTGGCTGTACGTAACGGTCCCCAGGTAGATGTCGATAAGAAGGCCGATGAGGAAACCCATCCGAACTCCTACTGAGCCTGATGTGACAATCTCCGTACAGTCCGGTCTGTTCGTCTAAGACTATCGCATATCGGGCCTAGGTGGCGACAAGCGTCAGTCCCCTAAAAGGCAGTATAAGTCGTGTCGGAGTGAAGCCTGTTACACCTTGAGAAGCTACTAGAAATCCTACTAGTAAATCTCGTTTGCCCTGGCCAGGGACTTTGCGTAATGGCTCTCCAAACACAATGCGATATCAACTCCCAATACCAGGAGAGGCGAATCCTTTCTAACTGCCACTGCCTCCGAGTGCTTCGGGACTACACCCAACTGCTACCGATTTGCACGACTCCTTTAAGCCGTGGTAGGGTAGCAATCTAAGAACAGTGGGAACACACTCGAGACGAAGCAGCAGTGTCAAGTCTACGAACTATGTTGTACTCATGTCACTTGGGAACTGTTAACTGACGGCGGGTATAATACCAACCAACAGTTCCCTGCGAGTCCTATCCGGTGTACCCGTAACCCAACGAGCACCTGCATACTATCTCCAGTACAACGTACTAATGGCTGTGGAACAGACCATTTCCCCTGCTGGGATGAGAAGCATACACACTAGTCTACTCTGGAGTATCGATGCCCTGTCTCGATAATCCTACGACTAGGGACCTGAAAAAGGATGTGCTTGTAGACTACCCAGCCCCCACTAGTGTGACTGCCATCACAACGCTGGTAGTCAAGCAAGATCCTAAGGGCTCTATCAATATGTATTCATGATATGCTAAAAGAAACATATATACATATTAAGATAGATATAAACCAAGTAGCATACTACTATGTTGAGCAAGACTGCTAGTACAACAGTGAATATCCCAAGCTTCCATTATGTAATATACAAACTAGTATGATACAATAATGGCCCCTAGGGCATATACACTAACAAAATGAATATATATACATGCATGGGTATCTAAGTAAACAATGCAATATCTAACTAGCATCGTAATAACATATTAGAATTATCAGCTAGCAAGTTATATCAATGAAGTAATATTCTCTAAAGTGTACGTGTCATGGCAATTACCGATGATGATGTATGTGAGCCGGCAAGTAAGTGTTCATAGACATACACATCATCGGTAATAGTGCTGGTGTCCTGACAACATGGGTTCATAATAACAAGGATAACATAAGTATAAGCATACAATACGATAAGAACAATATGAATATACGGGAAAATGTGTAGTAACCGCAGCATATAAGAATATACATTTATATATACGAGTCATACAGTTTTGGCATTTGAAATAACTCGAATCATGGTTTTTAGAAAATAGGGGCTACGGTGCTTTTAAGAAAAGGTACGTCCTTTGAAAAAATCCGTAATATCCCTCGGATTGTCTTTAAAAATACTCACAATTCGTTAGTTTGAAAATAAGTATGACTCGAACCCAGTCTAACATCTACCTAATAAACTAGAGGACTAAACTAAGAGACTAATCGGAAGGGTAAGGAAATACACCTAAGGTCCGAGTCGATATATCTAGTAGTCGGCGATCCCGTCTCGATAGCGTCACGTACGGTAAAATATATAATACGACATACTCGAGTCAAGAGTGCGGATCAATCATCATATTTATACCTCGTACGGTAAAATCCATCGTACGGCATCCCAAAATCGGGGTACGGGTCAAATATCAAATATACATCAGTATTCATATAGTATCATCATCATAATATCATGAATTAGGGGTACTAATCTAACGCCTAGTGCATTCCAATACCATCAACATATATCCGCGTGTGTATGAAAACACATCACCCATCGATCCACTATAATATCATGTCGTATCTCATAACACGACCCAAATCACATAACCGATCCCGCGGCATCATACCCGATCATATCGACTCAACACCAAGTATCATATACTATCTTAATCACCCGTGTGTGTGTGTGTGTATCAACACACACACATACATATATATGTACACACATATAACCATATACACCAAAAATATATCATGTGTGTGCATGTGTGTGTGTATCAACCTATACTCTAGGGTCTCGCGACTAAGAGACTAAACTAAAAACGCGTTCTTCCAACTACACTAAATCCAACCCAAAGTCACCTAAAGCCTCTCTTGCTAACTATACACATCTCACAAACACATATGTATATATATATATATCATAACGTGGAATATCCTGTTAGTTATATGTATGCCCTAAAGGCCATTACTGTACATACGATGTATATCGTAGTGGATGCTTGGACATATATAGGGAGGACTTTCTTGCTCGACATGATAGTATGATATCTGGTTGCACTTTATCTTAACATGTACTCTGATTGTCTCTATGTTACATGTTGATAAAGTCCTTAGGATGAGTACTTGACTACCAGAACTATGATGCAGATCATACTAGTGGGGATAGAGTAGTTGCTAAGTACATCCTTCAAATGTTCCTAGTCGTAGGTTTATCGAGACAGGGCATCGATATACCAGAGTAGACTAGCGTATAGCTTCTCGACCTATGTAGATGGGCGATGGATGATCCTATATCCATTGGAGTTTGACATCAGAGACGGTATATGGATGCTCAGTGGAGACTGGGTACACTGGACGGACTCGTCGAGAACTCCCAGATGGTATTATACCTAACGCCAGATGGCAGTTCTCTGGTGACACTGGTACAGGTTAGTCTGTAGACCCGAGATCATCATAGAGTCTTGTGTGATTCCCACTGTGCTTTGATTTCCACCTTACCATGTTCAAGAGAACGTGCAAAATAGTGGCTTTTGGGTACAGTCCCGAGTCACATGGAGGCAATGAGCGATAGGAGGGGTTTCTTCTCTCCCGGTATAAGGAGTTGATGTTGCGCTATGCTCGATTGGCTATAACAGGAAGTCCTTGGCCAAGGCTGCTTCAGAGAAACACTGGTAAGTGTTATCAGTAGTTTCTCGACCCGTTATGAGCCTCATATCGACACGACTTATCGAGTTGCTGGGGTCTGACGTTTACCGCCCCTAGACGAGATATGCGACATATCAGATGAAGAGACCGGACTGTAAGGTAGTGTTACTGATTGGATCCACAGGAGTGTGAGCAGGCTTGCTTGTTGATCTTCTGATCGCTCAATACCGGGGTCGCCGTTACGTTTAGCAGACCGCTTGCGGCTTGTGGGTGTTTGATATGATCATCACCTACTACCGGCGTATTGACGAGTCTTTAGAATCCTACACAGGGGTTTCCTGGCTCAAGCGAAACGGAGTAGGAGCACATATGTGATTTGTGCGGGACCGAGATTGATACACGTATGAGATACCGTATTGTATTCTTGCGATTTGTGACATTGGTCGGTTATATGCGATATAGCCGGGTTATCGGATCAAGTGTTGATTCGATAAGTTGTCACACTTGATATTAGTCGGTTATATGTGATATAGCCGGATTATTAAATCAAGAGTTGATTTAATAATTTAATGTATAATTATATATTTGATATATTAAATTACATTAACTAGTATTATCTCACATATGATTTCTTTTCTGACTTTGGATACATTGATGTATATGTGATATATGTTAAATATATCATGCAAGGTTACAAATGCAACTAGGGTTAATGATGGTTAAACTATGCTAGGGTTATGATTAGAGTTTGAATTTATCATTAAGTAATTCAAATACTATGGATAATAGTCATGGTTGATGTTTGTTGAAAGCTTGTAGAAGCTTCAAGGCATCTTTGACTTTGTCCATTTTTCTTTGTCCTGCTTAAGATATTTTTGACCTAACCTTTAACCATAGCACATGGTTAACTCTCTACAAGTGTTAAGAATGGCATGCTTAACCCTTAGTTGGATTATTAACCTCACCAATAATTCATTTTGATGAGTCGGTTCTTTTTTCTTCTTTTTCTTCATCAAAGCTTTCTAGCTTCAATGGAGTTGTAAGAAAATGAGTGAGAAAATGATTTCTAATGTGAGCAAAATTCCAAGTTCATCATCCTCTACTACTTGCTATTTAGTATAGGGTGTTTGCTTCACTAATTCCATAATTAGTGAAGAGATAGCTTGGGTTAGTGTCTCCTCGACGTAGATCATCTTCGGCCTCGAAGTCTTCGAAGCAAGCATGTTTGTTTCTTCAAGGGAGCCTTTCTAGAGTCCGGAGTTTACGATCGCAGCGAAGGGGACTTCTACACGGAGCTATTGAAGTGAAGGACCGGTCTATAAAGATTGTATTCCTTGCTCTCTTTTCTTATTGCAAAGTGTTTACATTTGATTCCGTATATTTCTAGTTAACGATTCTTAATTAGGGTTAGCTAAAACGGTAAATTTTTGAATTTGGCATAGACGATGCCTCCCGAAATCTTGCTGCCGTCTTGGGTAACCCTTCAGTGGTATCTAAGCCATGCTAGAAATTTATACGGATTTTGTTAGATTTACGAAACCGAAAAACCACCGAAACTTGAAACCCTAAAACCATGTTTCTGTCGATTTTAAAACGAGCTCCAAAAATTTTCCAAACAAGTGCAGAATCATATTTGGGCAAATATAAGATCATAGGAGAAAATTGGGACTGTGTACTCGGATTTTGGCCGAGCACATGGCCATAATTTCCGAGTAGGCCGGCCCCCTGTGGGTTTTATGGTTCCAATTTTTTTCCATGCAATTGTCTCTGTGTTTTGGAGTTTCAGGTGTAGTTTATTTTAGCTAATTTTGCATGTGATGTAATCTTACACTATAAGCAATTCAGAGTGTTTCGTATTCATAGTTTTAACATTGTTTCGGGTTATTCACGTATTGTCTAGGCGATGTTAAAAAGTTCGATCGAATGTCAAAAACCCATTTTTCCAAGTTTAACGTATTCGGAAAAACATGCAGGTGATTCTGTGGACCCTCTAGAAAGACGTAAACCTTAACTCGAGTATGTGGCCGTCAAAACCGCCACTCAAACCCTAGGGTTTGTGGTAGTTTAGCGTTGTCACATGTGAGGCGTTGGTTTGATCTATCTACGGCTGGTTTATAAGTATTATAGCATCTTCTGGGTATTATTAAAACTGTGCTCAAGTGTTGAGCTGTCGGGAAATTGTGGGACTTTGATGAATCGATCGAAAAGTTTATCGTCGTCCGGATATTATGTGATGGGATACAATATTTGGAATCCACAAATGTAGTTATGAGATAACTAGTTTGAATGTTATAAGATAAGTCCTGCTTTTCAATGTAGTTATAAGCAGTTTAGTCTCAATTGATCGGTTGCCACGGATTTTGATGAGATCAAAAGTCCGTCGCAATCACGTAGCGTACGTGGATACTCGCCGGGTAAACTTAATAGATAGCCACGCCCCATAGCCCCACCAAGTGACTGTAGGAGAACCCCATCGCCAAAAGCATCCGTTCGGGTGCTCGCGGCAGCAGTGTTCCGCCTTAGTGCATTTCGTCGACGGCAACGGGGGGTGCGGCCGTCCACTAAAGTTTCCGACGAGCGTTCGATTAGGATGTCAGGAATCTTGTTGAATTGCCCGACTAGATATTGAAAAGTGTTTTCGAGATCAAGACTAAAATGCGGGGTTTATAATTGTTAGGCATATGATGTCTAAGGAATTCATTTGGTTAGGCATGAAATCCAAAGTATGAGATACGTTGGGTTTATGATGTCTAAGGTGTTTGCGGATTCCAACTGTTGTAGTTTTTCACTTTCTTTTCTACGACCGTAAGTGTAATATGTGGTGTATCGCCGGTTTCGGTGCTATATGTCAACGACAATTGGGATACGCATATTTACTTACGTTGATGATATGTGATGTTATGTGTTGCTGGGATATGTTATATTGGATCGTCGTGTTTCGAATAGCCCGGGGTTTTATGTGAGATGAGAGTTTTTCATTTTCATTCATGTAAAATTCATTGTATGTAATATTCTTTTATTTGGGGCACTTCCGGTTTGAGGATGATATCACAATTGTATATTATTGACTTTTCCGCATTAGGATAGACCCAAGGCGGGAGCACAAGTAACCGGGTTCTAGGGTCAAGTGGGAGACCATCTCGAGGAGTCGAGACCGGATCTCCTAACTCTAGAATTGGTAGGGTTGCTTGCTACTCTCGTAGGGGTCTAGGGGTGTGGGATTGGCTATTCATCACGGCCGTAGAATCCGTATTTTATACTGGCTTAATTTAAAATACGGAAATCCTAGTATATCCAATATTTCATATGTTGTTTTCTGCTGCGATATCTGTGATATGATCATTTGATATAATGTTGAGATGAATACAGGATATAATATATGCGATATATTTTATAGACGTTGCTTATGTTTTACACCCGCGCTAGCACTGCCTCGCTCTGCCATTAGTTACCTAACCTAACGGTGCACGAGGGGACATCGAGGCGAATGCGGATGGAATAAGCGTACGTTGTATTTATCTGTTATGTTTAGGTAACTTAAAATGATGGGACTTCATTAATGAGATTAATGAAATAAAAGAAACCTAAAGATGTTGTAGAAACTTGTCTCAAAAACTGGTAGCTCTAGTTCTTGCTTTGCATAGCGGTATTCTTTGTAGAATATCTAGCACTTTATTCGATAAGGAAAGAGCCGAGATCCCTTCACCGGGAGTGACCTCTTTAGCGAAACTAGCAGATGCTACAACCCTCGGTTTGTCTTTTGATTGCTTCTATAGATTTTGCTTTGCGTAGTGGTATTTGTGAAATATGCTGCACCTTATTCGATAAGGAAAGAGCCGAGATCCCTTTACCGGGAGTGACCTCTTTAGCAAAACTAGTAAAATCCTAAAAAACACTCCATTTAAAATAACTATATTCTACAACGATATCAAGTTCATTACGCAAAGGGTTTTCTTAAAAACCTGCCGTAGCCCTCTGTCATTTCAGATAAGTACTAATTAGTATTCATGCTACGTTTGTTGACTATGTTAAGACGTAGTGTGTGGTAGCTGATTAGTGCGTATCTGTATAAGCATATGATGCGATTGGATTAGGATAGTCGTGCGACTTTGTTGACTATGTTAAGGGTTATGCGGGTGGGTTTAATTCAATCAGGAAATGACGGGTTGAACTTGACTAGCACTTATAATTTGTTGACTATGTTAAGGTCATATAGCTTCTAGGGGTAAAATATTATTGGGAATTTCAAGTGTTGAAATTTGCAATGAGATTGCGTACCTCCTATGAGATAGTTGGATCCTGATACCCACTGCGAGTAAGAGTTACTCCTGGAAGAGTTTTACACATTACAATTAGCTAATCAAGTAGGTGTCTAGAAAGGTGTCAACGGGGTTACGCCCCTGAAAAAACAAGGTTTATTTTAATTAGGTCCATGCGAAAGCACGGGGAACCTCCCTCAAAGTACCGGCACTGGACTGGCTGAAAGATTAACGAACTTGTAGGGTGTAATTAATCCCGGCTAGTCTTTCCTTTTAGGATTTGAAGGAAGATTTGACTAAAACAGTGGGAGCCATCCTGATTAGATAAATAAATAACCAATATAATCTTGCAAGAGCATACGCTTAGTGTTTTCTTCTCTCTCTCTCTCTCCAGGTAGCGACCATATCACGCCTTTATCAAGATAATATTATGGATGTATTGACCGAACCAGCTTGTTATACTGAGCTGGGGAACGTTGGTCCCGCTCCAACTCATAATCGTTATAAGACCGAGCAGGAAATAGGGGATTACCAGGATTCCCGTGCCGCCCAAACGAAGAAAGTGTATGATGATGCATCTTCTTCGGGTGTTCATTACCAAGAACTGTTTCTCAGTATCCTTTATGTCCTGAGTATAAGATACCGGATCAGGATCCTACATATGTAATCTGTTACATGGGCTACAGATAGGTAGAGAGCTGAGAATGGATGATAAGTTTTAAGAGTTAGAAATGGTGCAATTGTTGTAGCCAAGTATGTTGGCAGTTATTACCTTGTATTACCAAATACATTGATTCTGAATGAATGTTATTAGATACCAAACCTGATATACAACATCATATCAGTCTCTTTATTTAGTAAAGAAGAATATAATTTTGTATTGTTGGATAATGTTTTGAACATTTTCTATATCAAGAGTTGATCGGTTCAGGCACGTTATCTAAAATCATATATGTTCTAAATCAAACTACAGTTCTTAACGTACAAAACACACTCAAGAGGAAGAGTTCAGAAATGAACGAATCCTTCTTGAGGCATTGTAGACTAGGTCATATCAATGTGACCCGACTAGCTGAAGTTACGTAAAGATGCATATTTAAATCAGTTTGAACTTACATCTTGTGAAACTTGCCAGTCATGTCACAAAGATAGGATGACCATAGCTCCGTTTATTGAAAACAGAGAAAGAGTTAGTGAACTCTTGGGATTTATACATGATGATATATGTAGGTCCCCTGTCTACACATGCCAGAACCGGTTCTTTGCACTTCATTACATTCACTGATGATCTCTCAAGATTCGGATATATGTTCCTGCTGAAACACAAGTCTGAAACTTTTGAGATATTCAAAGAATATAAGTCAGAAGTAGAGAACCAAAAATGGCTATAAGTATTATGTTCTTTAATGTGATCAGAGAGGAGAATACTTAAGCACGTGATTACTGGACTATTCTAAAGTAGAATGAGATTCTCTCGCAGCATTACTCCTCCGCATACACCACAACACGTCGGTGTATCGGGGCGGAGCATTCGCACCCTATGAGATATGGTGTGCTCTATGATGAGTACTACTGAGTTGCCGATTATCTTTTGGGGTTATGCACTTGTGAAGCTGCATACCTATTGAATAGGGTTCCAACTAAATCAGTTGCCTACCACTCCATATGAGATATGGTATGAGAAGAACCCATCTCGTAAGGATGTTAAGACTTGTGAAGCTGCATACCTATTGAATTGGATATCTTAAGCATTCGCAAGTGAATATCTTCTACCACACTGAGCAGCAAAAAGGTGTTTTGTTTCTCAGCATGCCACCTTTTGAGAAAAGGATTTCTTGTGAAGAAATTAGTGGTCATGAGGTAGAATTGGAAGGAGTTCCAGCTATACAAACTACAGCTGATGTTTTGGTAGAACCAAAGGATTCAATAGTTCCCAACAAACCTCAGCCTCTCCGCCGATCTAGTAGGGTTCCTCACCCACCTGAGAGATACTTCGGCTTCCTCTATGACAGTGGGAGCGAAGATTGCATCATGAGATGATGACCCAACTAGTTTCGAGCAGGCCATCAGGAGTGGGGACTCTGTGAGAATGGCTGGATACTATGCAATCTGAGATGGAATCCATATACACCAACAAAGTATGGACTTTGGTTGCTATATCTGAAGGGTTAAATCCCCATCAGGAGCAAGTATATCTTCAGAAGATTACTTGGTGTACATGGAAAAGTTGAGACTTTCAATGCTAAGACTAGTTGCAAAGGTTCTCGTCTTTGACCAGGTATGGATAATGATGAAACCTTTTCTAGCCCCTATTCTTAAGTCCATCTAGATTTTATTTACCATTGCTACATACTATGACTACAATATCTGGCGGTTGGGTGTCATGACTGCATTTTTAAATAGTGATTTAGAAGAGAGCGTCTATAAGTACACAGCCAGAGGGCTTCATAGACAGTGGGAGCAGCGGAAACATGTGCAAGTTTCTTTATGAGTTAAAGCAGGCATCGAGGAGTTGGAACGTCTGTTTTGATGTGGTAGTCAAAGCATTTGACTTCATCAAAATGGTGGATGAAGCTTGTATATACAAAAAGGTAGTACGGAGTATGGTGATGATCCTCGTATTGTACGTGAATGACATGCTCTTGATAGGAAAGGAGTTTCCTATGCTATGCTCGGTCAAACTCCTCTTATCACAAGGATTCTCCATATAGGATCAAGGTGATACCTCCTAAATCCTAGTTTATGGATCTATGAGATACATCTAAGTGGATGTTAGGATTCTCACTAGGTGTAGTGAGATGGTATCAATCGATCAAGGGGAGAATCACTGGATAGCTTCCAGGGTGGTAAGGTCGACTGAATATCAGTCACAAGCATTGTCTTTACCCTCAGTGGAGGAACGGTATGTTAGAAGAGTTCCAAGCTAGATACCGTGGCAAACTAGATGATAAAGGCTAGATACATTGCTACCAAAGATGCTACCAAAGATGTAGTCTGGACGTATATTAATTCATGAGATGAACTTCGTTCCTACCATTGTATGATAATGGTATTGTGGCTTAGGCCTAGGAACCCTCATCCCATCAGTGATCTAGACATATTCTTAGGCAATATCACCTGATCATGGAGATGGATGATCTCCAGGGAGATCAAGATTAGGAGAGTAGACACAGAGGACAACAGTGCGGATCCACTCACAAAGGCCTATTTCCCAGTAGAGACTTTTATGGGATGGTTGAGTATGAGATACTTCAACCATTGCTAATTGTTGGGTAAGAGATAATACAACAGATGGCCCTAGTGCAACAGGGAGATTGTTAGTTATATGTATGCCCTAGAGGCCATTACTGTACATACAATGTATATTGTAGTGGATGCTTGGACATATATAGGGAGGACTTTCTTGCTCGACATGATAATATGCTATCTGGTTGAACTTTATCTTAACATGTACTCTGATTATCTCTATGTTACATGTTGATAAAGCCCTTAGGATGAGTACTTGACTACCAGGACTATGATGCAGATCATCCTAGTGGGACAGAGTAGTCGCTAAGTACATCCTTCAAATGTTCATAGTCGTAGGTGTATCGAGACAGGGCATTGATATACCAGAGTAGAATAGCGTATAGCTTCTCGACCCATGTAGATGGGCGATGGATGATTCCATATCCATTGGTGTTTGACATCATAGATAGTATACGGGTGCTCAGTGGAGACTGGGTACACTGGACGGACTCATCGAGAACTCCCAGATGGTATTATACCTAATGTCATATGGCAGTTCTCTGGTGACACTGGTACAGGTTAGTCTGTAGACCCGAGATCGTTATAGAGTCTTGTGTGATTCCTACTATGCTTTGATTTCCACCTTACCACGTTCAAGAGAACGTGCAAAACGGTGGCTTTTGGGTACAGTCCCGAGTCACATGGAGGCAATGAGCGATAGGAGGCCTTTCGTCTCTCCCGGTATAAGGAGTTGACGTTACGCTGTGCTTGATTAGCTATAACAGGAAGTCCTTGGCCAAGGCTGCTTCAGAGAAATACTGGTAAGTGTTATCAGTAGTTTCTCGACCCGTTATGAACCTCATATCGACACGACTTATCGAGTTACTGGGGTCTGACGTTTACCGCCCCTAGACGAGATATGAGACATATCAGACGAAGAGTCCGGACTGTACAGTAGTGTTACTGATTGGATTCACAGGAGTGCGAGTAGGCATGCTTGTTGATCTTCTGATCGCTCAATACCCGGGTGGCCGTTACGTTTAGCAGACCGCTTGCGGCTTGTGGGTGTTTGATATGATCATCACCTACTGCCGGCGTATTGACGAATCTTTAGAGTCCAACACAGGGGTTTCCTGGCTCAAGTGAAAGGGGGTAGGAGCACATATGTGATATGTGCCGGACCGAGATTGATACTAGTATGAGATACCGTATTGTATTCTCGCGATTTGTGACATTAGTCGGTTATATGCGATATAGCCGGGTTATCGGATCAAGTTTTGATTCGATAAGTTGTCACACTTGATATTAGTCAGTTATATGTGATATAGCTGGATTATTAAATCAAGAGTTGATTTAATAATTTAATGTATAATTATATATTTGATATATTACATTACATTAACTAGTATTAGCTCACTTAAGATTTCTTTTCTCACTTTGGATACATTGATGTATATGTGATATATGTTAAAAGTATCATGCAAGGTTACAAATGCAACTAGGGTTAATGAGGGTTAAACCATGCTAGGGTTAAAATTAGGGTTTGAATTTATCATTAAGTAATTCAAATACTATGGATAATAGTCATGGTTGATATTTGTTGAAAGCTTGTAGAAGCTTCAAGGCATCTTTGACTTTGTCCATTTTTCTTTGTCTTGCTTAAGATATTTTTGGCCTAACCTTTAACCATAGCACATGGTTAACACTCTACAATGGTTAAGCATGACATGCTTAACCCTGGGTTGCATTATTAACCTCACCAATAATTCATTTTGATGAGTTAATTCTTTCTTATTTTTCTTCTTCATCAAAGCTTTCTAGCTCCAATGGAGTTGTGAGAAAATGAGTGAGAAAATGATTTCTAATCTGAGTAAAATTCCTACTTCATCATCCCCTAATACTTTCCGTTTAGTATAGGGTGTTTGCTTCACTAATTCCGTAATTAGTGAAGAGATAGCTTGGGTTAGTGTCTCCTCGACACAGATCATCTTCGGCCTTGAAGTCTTCGAAGAAAGCATGTTCGTTTTTTCAAGGGAGCCTTTCTAGAGTCCAGAGTTTACGATCGCAGCGAAAGGGACTTCTACACGGAGCTATTGAAGTGAAGGACCGGTCTACAAAGGTTGTATTCCTTGCTCTCTTTTCTTATTGCAAAGTGTTTGCATTTGATTCCGTATATTTCTAGTTAACGATTCTTAGTTAGGGTTAGCTAAAACGGTAAATTTTTGAATTTGGCATGGATGATACCTCCCGAAACCTTGCTGCCGTCTTGGGTAACCCTTCATATCCTACGAAATTGCGGGGGTGCTATACGCCATCCACCCCATTTCCCCTGTAGATATACATCTACTCACCTGATCCTTGCTTGCCGAAGTCGTTGTCGCCATGCTCTTTCTTGTCGTCCTGAAGTTCACGCGGAGGTACCTACATGTCACAACATATCGTATCGCATTAAAATCCGATTCAGAAAAAAAAACACGACAAGAGAGTTGCCTATAGGTTAGAACCTATAGCCTACGCATGCAAAAACAATCATAAATCCCTCGTCGTTGACGTACAAACGTCCAACGACCAAATCCACATTCAAATACCAAAAACCAAGTATTTGAATTCGGAAATCATTAAAAGTCACAAACGCAACAGCAACTCAAGAAAACACTTCCAGATTCTTGGTCAGGTGAACTAGAGCTAAACAATCAGTACAATGGGGTAGTATATGAGGTATGCAAGCTACAGAACCAATCTTAACACCCCTACCCACTAGTGACCCAGTGAGAATGTCCCAAAATCCGACGAGCTCGGCCAAAAGAAAGAGTTGTGGTCTCGTCTTCTTAGGGTGTTCTCTTAGTGGTCCATCTAGATCTCTGGGGTTGTTAGATTTTCCTGTAATGGTCTCAGGTCACTCCAGATTCCCTGTAGGCACAATTTAAACACAAAACCGACACGGAAGGTTTTCAAACTCACATCTTGGATTTTTAAAAGCTCAGTTTGGTACAGAATAATACTAACAGGTTTAAGGTCACTAATTACTCATCACAACTCATGGAAAGCCCTAACCCTCATCTATGAATCCTAAAACACCACTAAACCACAATATCTTAACTCAAAACCATACTAGAATACATTACACCCTAATAACTTGACTAAAAGTGTAGATATATACCTCATTTGGCATCTCAAGAATCCCCTAGAGCTCAAAATCTTAACTTTCTTGATCCACCATGCTTGTAGTGAGCTTGTGTACATTTTTTGTGAAGTGAATGCAAGGTTTTGATGTAGATTTGAGGTTGTAGTGAGGAGGTAGAGGTGGTGGAGGGAGAGGGCAGCCATGGATGAGGGGAAGGAGAGAAATGATGAAGAAAATGAAGGAAGAACAATATGAGCCATGGTAAAATGACCCCTTGCCTTCTCTCTCTTCTCTCTCTTGCCCATACCTCATTCTTTATTCTTTCCCTTTTCTTTATTCTTTTCCTTTTTTTTTAAAAGAAACACAAAATCAAAAACCCATAAATAAAAGAAAATGGAGAATTAAAGCCATGGTAGAAACAAAATGTAACAAGTGTTTTAACAATATGACATGGTGCATGTCATGTGCATAATCAAGCTTAATGTACGATTAGTGATAATTAATCAAGCTTAGGCATAAACTTGTACATAATCAATTGTATAAAATTTATAAAATGTCTAAATCATATAATATTCTTTTAAAATCAACATTCAATTGTAATTTTCCAATATTTTTCCAATCTGTTGGTATATGATCATACCATAACAATAAAACTAATCTCCACACAATAAAATATTCATAATATTTATTATTTTAAATTTTTTAACTTCTCGAAAATAATATTTTATTTTCCTGAAATGTTACACGTGGACCTCTTGTTCTTTGACGGTGATTTGCTTAGTGTAAAGGTGATGAGTTTTAATTTTAGCCCTCAGTCCTTTATATAGCCCTCAAATCAGAAATCCTAGATCTCATAGGTTTAGACTTGCCATAAAGATCCACATTCCAAGTTTTCAGATACTAGGATTTTATTGGCAGATTTTTTATCCTGACATCTTGAATATCTTGATCTCTTGAGTTGAGCTAAATCTGCACAAAATCTCCATAAATAATGTTAGTAATATTTATTAAATTAGAGAGAGTATCTTAATTACTTTATATGGCAATAAATCTTTAAAAAAACTTGATTAAGAATATTTGATATGCTATGCATCTTTAAATTACTAAAATATTATTCATATATTTTGAAATATTATCCTAACCATTTGTATTATATTATATATTTTAAGAATCTTGATTAGAATATTTAACAGGATATGCATATTTTAATTACCAAAATATTATATGAATATTATAAGCATATATTTTCCTTCATAATGTTAATTATAATATATAAACATATGGTAAATAGTATTTTACAGATAAACCCAAATATGTTATATATTTATAATAATCACCTTTAAATATTTAAGAGAAGTAAAGAAAATATTATATCAAAAGTGTAATATTTTCGACTGAATAATATGATATTACAATAGATTGTTGGGCAATGTGGATTCATACATACGATAATATGTGTTTGATGATCTTAGAATGTACGAGACTCTGGAACCGTACCCCTGATCATGATGTTGTATGATGATGATACCGTATGAATGATGATGTATATGATGTTTGACCTGTATCCTCGATTTGGGGGATGCCGTACAAATATTTTACCGTACGAGACATATAGGATGATTGATCCGTACTCTTGACTCAAGGATGTCGTACTCTGTATTACACAGTACGTGACGCAATGAGGCGGGATCGCCGACTACTAGGTATATCGACTCGGAATTTAGGTAGATTTTCTTAACCTTCTGACTGGTTTCTTAGTTAGTCTCTCAGTTGTTTAAGTAGATACTAGACTAGGCTCGAGTCATACCTATTTTCAAAACTAACAAATCGTGAGTATTTTTAAAGACAGCCCAAGGGATACTACGAATTTTTCAAAGGACATATCTTTTCTCAAAAACCCCGTAGCCCAACTTTTCTAAAAACCACAATTCATGCTATTTCAAAACAATAAAACCGTATGACTCGTACACTGATACGTATATTTTATAATGCTACATTTACTATTCACTTGGTGTAAGTGCACGGCGGCGCCCCGGCCGTCAATCCGACGGCCAAATGCGGAAGCGGTGATAAACTTAAATTTTTGCGGACTTAGCAAACCGGCACCACCGCGCACTCAACTCCGGATCGTGACCATTAACAAGACTAAGCTACAAACAAGAAAGGGAATAGATGTACCGACTGATCCGAGTCCTCCGGTCTTCTCGTCGTCGTCCCGATCTCCCGCGGAATGTCCGGTCACAACCTCGTCGCCGGAAAGACACCACATCGCCTACGTCTTTTACGGGCTCCCACCTCAATGCCGAGGCAACTCGGGCACGAAGCTGGCTAGTCGACGTGCCCAAGGTTTGCTGTAGAATGTGTAGTGAACAGGTCTCTTTGGGGTTAATGAGGTTGCCAATTTGGAGGGATTTGTACACTAGAATTTCAAGGATGTTTGATAGAGGGATTGAGCAAGCCATGGAGATCTGTGAGCTCGGCCAAGTAATTGGGCTCACTGGAAAAACAAAAATGAATCAGCCACTCATTTTTGCTCACTGGTAAAAAGAAGCAAGCACTCTCTCTCCCTGTTGCTGTGTTAAAGAAAATGAGCCCCCTGCACACTCATTTTTATTTTCATTCCTTACTCAATAAATTAATCCACTCCATCTCTTAAAAAGTCACAGCACACTCAATTTTCTTTTATTCCATTCCACTAAATTAATGCCTCATCCATAAAACACCTCCTGCCAACTCCAAGCACACACATATGGGGGGGGCCACTAAATTAATCAAGAAGGAAATTATTCCACCCAAATCAAATATTCACACCATTCCCCCAAACAGTGGCCGGCCCATCCCTCTGCAAATTAATATGAAAAGTATACACAAAAACCAAGAAGCATGTCTAAAATAAAGCATCATGGAGCAAAGAAGATATCATATCAATCCTTTTGCAATAAAACCCTCCACAAAGAGTTATTTGCAAACTTGCAAATAACCCCCTCCAACGAAAAGTCTGACCGGGAAGGAAAAAGAGAAAACCGGTCGGAACGGAATGCAAACTGGCAACTCCAGAAAACTGGTCCCGTAATAAATTACAGGAAAACCCCGATACTGTGCATACACACCCGCATCTGTATTCCGACCGGATACAAATGCAATGAGACAAAATCTACACCGTCTAATACTAGGATCCGGCTTAAGCCAAAGCCGGCAAGTAAAAACCGTCCGATTACGATCCGTGCAATACCGCACGTATCTGATCGAACCCTGCCATATCTCCATACGGCCTCTACAGCGTTTCGCCCGAAAGCTTGAGTAACTGAAAGTGTGGTGGACTCTAAAGACTCGTCAATACTATGGCTGTGGATTTAACCACTAGCACGTCAGAGGTATAAGCCAATACGTAACGGGCCACCAGCTATTGACTAAAAGGGACGTCGATGAGCGAACTCATCCTGACACCCTACTGAGCCTGTCAGTGACAATATCCGTACAGTCCGGTCCGTTCGTCTATGAGCATCGCATGGAGGGCCTAGGGGGTTGGTAAAAGTCAGACCCCCAAAAGCGGTACAAGTCGTGTCGGAGTGTAGCCCAGAACACCCTGAGATACTACTGGAATACCTACCAGTAAATCTCCTTGCCTTGGCCAAGGACTTTGTGTAATGGCTCTCCTAGACACAGCACGACCTCACCCCCAATACCGGGAGAGACGAACCCCTGAAGATACGCTCACTGCCTCCATGTGGCTCGGGACTGTACCCAACTAAAACCTGTTTGCACGACTCCTTTGAGCCGTGGTAGGGTAGTAATCAAAGTACAGTGGGAACTCACACGAGACAAATGACGATCCCCAGGTCGATGAACTAACCTGCACATATGTCACCAGGGAACTGCCATCTGACGTCTGGTATATGACCAACTAGCAGGTTCCCGGCGAGTCCTGTCCGGTGTACTCATAACCCAATGAGCACATGTATACATCTTAGGTGATCCAACTGACACCAGTGGCTTGTGAGACCGGCCACCGCCCCTCGTCGGGGTCTCGACTGTATACACTAGTCTACTAATGGAGTATCGATGCCCAGTCTCGAAACTCCCACGACTAGGGACCTTTTAAGGATATGCTTGTAGACCCCCAGCTCCCACTTATATGATCGCCCTCATACTGCTGGTGGTCAAGCAAGAATCCTAGGGGCTCTATCAACATGTAATAGCGACGTGTCAGGTCACCTAAAACAGTACACGATGATAAAGGTAAACCAGATAGCATACTATCATCTCGAGTAAGACTGTCCTACCGGGATAGGTCCTCTATCAATCATTACAATCACGTACCTGTGACCTAATAATTGACTCTGAGAGCACTATCTCCAACAATCTCCCACTTGCACTCAAGGCTAATTATTGCGATGTCGCATACTCACAGCCCGTGTGATACCGAACACCCAACTCCTCTACTAGTCTGTCTCACAAAGCTCGTCTGCGAAACTTTTGCGTTCGAGGAACAGCCTCAGTGAGTGGATCCGCTTAGTTGTTTCTTTCTATGTCTCTCTCTATATCTCAAGTTCGCGGAGAAAACCATCTCCCGAAAAGAGCAATACCTGTCTTAGAATGTGTCTGGATGTCTGATGGGACATAGCTCATAAATGAACTCCAAATCCAAACTTCTTAGACTGTATCGTTAACTGAACTTAATCAGTATCCTGCGCGCCATGCCTCCCTCAGTATTGCCTTGGACCACCTGTCCAAAATACTGCCCCTCATCAGAAGGAAAACTATAACTCTGACAACCTCCTTGTCGTCCATGTCACCTTGGAAGCCTGGAATGATAACTGTCTCCTGAATGAGGCTGTCGTTATCATATCCCTAGAACATCCACTTATGTTCTAAAACTGCTTCCGACTGTTTCTCCAGGATTGGATTAATGTCAACTTATTGCATCTAGTGCAAGAACAACATCTGGTGTGGTACTTGACATCTCACGATTGACTCAATTGCCTGAGCAAGTGATCTGCCAATCATGCACGTCCCTCTCCCCTTTAGTCTGTAAGACACCTTTGGAGAGGGTGACTCCATCTTCTGCAGGTACACTACCGTGCCAGGAGTCGTCCATCCTAAATACTCTTAGAATGCTGTCCAAGTACCCTGATTGGGAAACCACCCAAATCTAGATCTAAAACCATAGATCTAGTAACCAGTATGTCTGATATAAAATCCATTTCCTTTGTGGAGAAACAACTGTGTGACGACCAAAGTATAACCGATCGTAGTGTAGGAGTTTCTTTTCCTACTCTGTGTATATCATCCAAATACCAGGATATCACACCCTACTACCTTCTCAACAGATCCATCCCCTTTTCTGATGAAGTCAAACCCATGACTGTCACGTCAGAAATAGATGATCTATCTCCGCTACATCTGCTCTATTCTATAAATAGACATAAGCTACCTGTCCACCAATGCTTCCGCTGCTCCCACTGATTACGACAACCCTCTGGCAGAGTCATATAGACGTACACTTCTAAAACTGGTTTAGAACGACGCTATACTCATCCTCCCGCCGGGTCTCGTAACCTGGAACAACAGCAATGGCAATTATGGGAAAACAAGAACTTCCCTGTCACCGTCCTTGAGGCTACCGGAGTACCTCTCGGGTGCCTGAAGTTACCCACCTTATCTGCGAAGTGGCCAATGGAATGTCAAATCAGATTCAAATCATGCAACTGTCTCCAGTGCATGTCAACTAAATGGAAGGAGGCCGATCAGCGTTACTCAACTTAGGAATGCTTCCAATTATGAGTAACCTGAAAGAGAAGTAAGTTCTCTTAGTCACTACTACCAACTAAATACCATACACAAGTATCTACATCTTCGATCTCTTTGAAGAATCCCGATACTTGCTACACCTGGTTCTCTACTCTATTCAAATACCAATAACTTCTCAAAATTCGGACCCTGTGTTTCCACGAAACACCTGTCTAAAAACTAGAGAAGTCATAAGTAAACCGAATATAGTACGAGGACCAACCCCTCTGTCCTGATAGACCCTGGACAACATACAATACTCTGTATGAGTCCCCTGAGTCTGATAACTCATTCACTGTGTGTCGTAGGTTGAAAACTGTACTTATGGTTAAGAAGAATTACACCGCTGTTTAATACTCCTTACCTAACCATCCACTGATATAGGTAAATGTCGTAGACATAATTTCAAAAAGTATATCTCACTCTATGAAAATAGACGTACAGATATATCGATTTGAAATTGATGCATAACAGCGGATATTCAAAACCAAATATTTGCCGACCGGCAAACAGCCCAGGTGATTTCCTCAAATATCACCGATTACAACGAATCCCGATATAATGAGGATGATCACCCAATTCCCAATAACCTACTCCCACTCATCATCTGTAAAACCATACAGATGTGAGAATCAAACCTGGTAAATACATACCCTGGAGCAAGTGTCTAATCGGGAAATCAGTTTTCTTTTAACAGTACACAGTTGAACTGAAACATTAAAATGTTTCTGTGGGGTATCCTGGTATTCCTAGTAATGCCTCTTCCATTATCCAGATTCACAACTGTAACCGTATATTTCTTTGCCACCTCTCCAAGTCACTTCATATGTCTTTAGTCGTTACCTTCTGCACACCCTATAGGCCAAATGGTTTTCTTCCTTCCCTACCGTTCGGCACCAGCCTATGGTTTGGAATAAGACTATCCAATAAGCATAATGGGTGTACTGTCCCAATCCTAGGAACACTCGCAATGAGAGAGGGTGAAGATAAAAGACAACCGAATAAACCTTCCTATTTCTCCTGGACCAGAATCCATCCCCGAACTGGAACAAGTTCCATTCGAGTTCGTATATAACCATACGATGGAGTATCCAAATAAACTGTGGATCTTCGTAGTGATACGGAGTGAACTGGAGAAATACAAAGGTGATGTGGGAGTGGTAACGAAATATTTGGTTTGGTCGTGAATATCTGTTGCAATTTACTTTGCCCTCTTACTAATCATTTGCTTTGTCTGAACTTAATACCTTCTGTACACCATCGTTATGCTAATTGGTTTTCTTCATTCCCTACCGGTCGGCACCAGCCTAAGGTTTGGAAGAAGACAATCCAATTTGTGTAATAGGTGTACTACCCCTAAACCAAGGAGTACTCGTAACCTGAGAGAGGGTAAAAGGAAAAGACAACTGAATAATCCTATCCGTTTTCTCCAGAACCGGAAACCATCCTCGAATAATTCTTTCGAGTTCGTATCTAACCATACGATGGTTTTGTCCAATGGAAGTGGACGTTCGTAGTAAAACGGGGTGTCCTGGAGAAAAGGGTAAAAGTAGGAGTGACAATGAGGTTTGCAACTCTGACAATCCAAAAGCCAGTGTTAAGAAGGTTCGGTCAACTTGGTCACTGAGTCATAGTCTCAGGGTCGGGTCAATGGTCGCTACCAAGAGAGAGAGAAAAGAAACACTCAGCGTGCACTCTAACCAAGATCAGAATGGTTACCAATTTATCTAATCTGGAAACCTCCCACTGTACCTCAAACTCTCCTCCAAACCTGAAAGAAGAATTAGTCGGGGTCACCCGAGGAGTAAACCAACTCATCAGTGGGAATCGGGATCCAACTATCATCGCTTGATAACATGACGGAATCCGCTCACGGTATCACACTCCAGAAGGTATGCGCATATCTGGCAAGTTTCAGTTCTTTTGAAACTCCCGATGTGGATTTCTGCCCCATGCTCTTATGACCTTGACTAAGGCCAACAAATCATAAGTCACATGTCAAGTTCTACCCGTCATTGTCCAGGTTGATTTGAACCCACCCGTACAAGCCCTTGACTAAGGCCAACAAGGCTATACGACTGTCCCAAACCAACGCATCTATCTATGCAGCATATGAATACCCAATAGCTACCAAACACTGTGCCTTGACTAAGGCCAACAAACACAGCTTGAATACTATTGACTACCCATATGAAACGACGGAGGGCTACGAATGGTTTCTGGCGAAAACCTTTAACGTAGTGAACTTGATATCGTTGAAGGAACGGATAGCTTTTTAGAAAATATAGTGACGAAAAACCTTTACTAAAGAGGTCACTCCCGGTGAAGGGATCTCGGCTCTTTCCCCGTAGAATGAGGTGCAGGATATTCCAACTGAATACCACGATGCAAAGCAAAAGTAATCGGCTATAGTGAAGTTAATGCCCTGACGCAAACTTCTGTCCAAGGGGTCACCCCCGGTGAAGGGATCTCGGCCCTTGCCTCGTCGACTGAGGAGCAGGATATTCCAAATGAATACCACGATGCAAAACAAAAGTGAACGTCCTTGCAATAACAGCTTTTTGAAAAGTGTTCCAACAACATCAGATTAGGTTTGTTTAACTTGCATTGATCCGAATCAATGCAGTCCCATCAATTGATCACACCACAAAGAACGAAAATATACTGACGTACGTATATGCCATCCGCATTCGCCACAGGGTCCCGTCATTACCCGTTAGGTTAGCTAACTAACGACAGAGCGGGGACTGGACTAGCGCGGATGCAAAACATATACAACATCTACTAATATATATACCAATATATTATATTTCGCTCAAGGCGTGAAAGAAATGCAACATCACAGAGAATGAACAGCATCACAGAAACAATACAGATATCTGGGATCCCCGGGTTTCACAGAGCCGCTGAAACCCGACGTTCCCCTGGTCGTGTGGATAGCCTGTGCAATGAAATCCTAGACCCCTACGGGCGCGGCAAGTCACCCGCCAAAACCTGAAGCGAGGCAGCCCCCTTCAGCGCCGTGAATGGACCACCCAGCACTTCACGGAATCCGGTAACTTGGGCACCCCTCCTGGGTCAACCTGTACCCTCTACGAGTGCGGCGAATAGCCCGCCAATCCTAGAATGAAGCCCCCTCCGTCTCAATGCCATGAGATGCGGGCTTGTTGCCCTCCAGAACCCGGCTATCCGTGCACCCCTCCGCGGGGCAATCCTAGTACAGAAAGTAAAATATACATACAACGGGTACATCGACCGCAACCAGGTCGTGCCCCAAAATAATAATACAAACTGGCAGTGACGGCAGTCCACATGTCGGACGCTCGCCCCGCAATATCAAATGTACATAATACAACAAAACTGTACTAGCATTGCATCCAGGCTATCCCCACGACCGATCCGCAACATCACAGCAAATACATAGAACATCAACGTGAAAGTCACGTTCGCAAATCCGTCTAACCGGCTATAGCAGTTAGACCGGATTTACCGATCGAGTGACATTCACGGTCACAGATATAATGTAAATACTATGAAAAATGTGTTTAAGATTTTCCGATTGACCAAAAATTAACAAGTGGGCCCCTAATCAAAACTGTAGCACTTACAGAAAACCTGGGCCCAATTTTAATATTCCAGAAACCACATTTCTCACTCAGAAACATACTACAAAAATTTGGGAGCATGAACAGTTACAAACGCCGCGGAAGCGCGGCCCAAGCAGGGGTTTGGCCGCCCTTCCGCGGCGGAATAGTGAGATCATGGTACCAATTTTTTTACAGAATGCTTATAATTCTCTGCACATCACTCTGAGACAACCTGAAAAATTTTTTTAGACTCAAAAAAAATTCGACAGAAACTGATGTGCTTGAAATACGTGTTTTCGGGATTTTGTTCGATCGGAAACGTAAAACACATTACACAAAAGCTAGACGAAGTTAATGGCGAGGCTCTGATACCACTGTAAGTGCACGGCGGCGCCCCGGCCGTCAATCCGACGGCCAAATGCGGAAGCGGTGATAAACTTAAATTTTTGCGGACTTAGCAAACCGGCACCACCGCGCACTCAACTCCGGATCGTGACCATTAACAAGTCTAAGCTACAAACAAGAAAGGGAAGAGATGTACCGACTGATCCGAGTCCTCCGGTCTTCTCGTCGTCGTCCCGATCTCCCGCGGAATGTCCGGTCACAACCTCGTCGCCGGAAAGACACCACATCGCCTACGTCTTTTACGGGCTCCCACCTCAATGCCGAGGCAACTCGGGCACGAAGCTGGCTAGTCGACGTGCCCAAGGTTTGCTGTAGAATGTGTAGTGAACAGGTCTCTTTGGGGTTAATGAGGTTGCCAATTTGGAGGGATTTGTACACTAGAATTTCAAGGATGTTTGATAGAGGGATTGAGCAAGCCATGGAGATCTGTGAGCTCGGCCAAGTAATTGGGCTCACTGGAAAAACAAAAATGAATCAGCCACTCATTTTTGCTCACTGGTAAAAAGAAGCAAGCACTCTCTCTCCCTGTTGCTGTGTTAAAGAAAATGAGCCCCCTGCACACTCATTTTTATTTTCATTCCTTACTCAATAAATTAATCCACTCCATCTCTTAAAAAGTCACAGCACACTCAATTTTCTTTTATTCCATTCCACTAAATTAATGCCTCATCCATAAAACACCTCCTGCCAACTCCAAGCACACACATATGGGGAGGGCCACTAAATTAATCAAGAAGGAAATTATTCCACCCAAATCAAATATTCACACCATTCCCCCAAACAGTGGCCGGCCCATCCCTCTGCAAATTAATATGAAAAGTATACACAAAAACCAAGAAGCATGTCTAAAATAAAGCATCATGGAGCAAAGAAGATATCATATCAATCCTTTTGCAATAAAACCCTCCACAAAGAGTTATTTGCAAACTTGCAAATAACCCCCTCCAACGAAAAGTCTGACCGGGAAGGAAAAAGAGAAAACCGGTCGGAACGGAATGCAAACTGGCAACTCCAGAAAACTGGTCCCGTAATAAATTACAGGAAAACCCCGATACTGTGCATACACACCCGCATCTGTATTCCGACCGGATACAAATGCAATGAGACAAAATCTACACCGTCTAATACTAGGATCCGGCTTAAGCCAAAGCCGGCTAGTAAAAACCGTCCGATTACGATCCGTGCAATACCGCACGTATCTGATCGAACCCTGCCATATCTCCATACGGCCTCTACAGCGTTTCGCCCGAAAGCTTGAGTAACTGAAAGTGTGGTGGACTCTAAAGACTCGTCAATACTATGGCTGTGGATTTAACCACTAGCACGTCAGAGGTATAAGCCAATACGTAACGGGCCACCAGCTATTGACTAAAAGGGACGTCGATGAGCGAACTCATCCTGACACCCTACTGAGCCTGTCAGTGACAATATCCGTACAGTCCGGTCCGTTCGTCTATGAGCATCGCATGGCGGGCCTAGGGGGTTGGTAAAAGTCAGACCCCCAAAAGCGGTACAAGTCGTGTCGGAGTGTAGCCCAGAACACCCTGAGATACTACTGGAATACCTACCAGTAAATCTCCTTGCCTTGGCCAAGGACTTTGTGTAATGGCTCTCCTAGACACAGCACGACCTCACCCCCAATACCGGGAGAGACGAACCCCTGAAGATACGCTCACTGCCTCCATGTGGCTCGGGACTGTACCCAACTAAAACCTGTTTGCACGACTCCTTTGAGCCGTGGTAGGGTAGTAATCAAAGTACAGTGGGAACTCACACGAGACAAATGACGATCCCCAGGTCGATGAACTAACCTGCACACATGTCACCAGGGAACTGCCATCTGACGTCTGGTATATGACCAACTAGCAGGTTCCCGGCGAGTCCTGTCCGGTGTACTCATAACCCAATGAGCACCTGTATACATCTTAGGTGATCCAACTGACACCAGTGGCTTGTGAGACCGGCCACCGCCCCTCGTCGGGGTCTCGACTGTATACACTAGTCTACTAATGGAGTATCGATGCCCAGTCTCGAAACTCCCACGACTAGGGACCTTTTAAGGATATGCTTGTAGACCCCCAGCTCCCACTTATATGATCGCCCTCATACTGCTGGTGGTCAAGCAAGAATCCTAGGGACTCTATCAACGTGTAATAGCGACGTGTCAGGTCACCTAAAACAGTACACGATGATAAAGGTAAACCAGATAGCATACTATCATCTCGAGTAAGACTGTCCTACCGGGATAGGTCCTCTATCAATCATTACAATCACGTACCTGTGACCTAATAATTGACTCTGAGGGCACTATCTCCAACACTTGGGATTGATCAAAAAAATATCTAGTAAACGCAATCAAGAACGGCGTCGCTTGGTAGCTAGCCGGTGAATACGGGTCAGTCCACAGGGATATTGTTGTAGGGTTCCTAGGCACCCTAATGAGGTCTCACAAGGCATCAACCATGCCGATTTCAAATTTTATGGTGCTGAGAAACCCTAGTGTACGGATCGTTGGCTAGAGGTCTAGGCGAAAAAGCAACTAGTTAACTACTTTAACTAAGTCAACGGAAATACAACCTTTGTAGATCCGGTTCTCCACCTCCATAGCTCCGCAACGAAGTATCTTCGCTGTCCAAATCGAAATCCGGGCTCTTGCATCGACATCATCGGAGAAGAAGCGGGCTAGGTCATCGACGACGTGCCGAAGATGATCTACGTCGAAGCATCACTAGATCAAGCTCCAACTTCACCAAGTCAAGAAAACTTGTGAAGGAAACACACTCTACTACTTGGCAAGAGGTAGAGGATGAAGAAATAGGAAGTGGGTAGACTTTAGAATTGGATTTCTCACTCATTTCCATCAATCACCATTGATGGAGCTTGCTTCTTCAAGTGAAGAAGATGAAGCTAGTATTATCATAAGTTCATTTTAAAATATAAAGTAAATCAATACTTATCATAAAATGAACCATGGTTAAGTGTAAAGATTAAACTAGGGTTAATGGAGTGGTTAGGGTTAAGCATGAGACAAAATGGTCACTTTGGTCAAAGCTTCATGAAGCTTCAACTAGAAAACAAACAAAGCCACCATTTTCCTTTATGCTTTTCATTAATCCAAAAGGAATAAATAAATAAATAAAGGAATAAGAAAATGAAAACCCTAACCAATCTACAACCATGGTTTAATCTTCACACAAACCCTAGTGAGCATGTATCATCAAACATGATACAAACTTGTGTACAAAAGTATATCACATATACAATGTGCACAACCGAGTGAGAAAATCCATTTAAAGTGAACCAATACTAGTTAATGCAAAGTAATATATCAAATATATAATTATACATTAAATCATTAAATCAACACTTGATTTAACGATCCGGTCATATCGCATATAACCGACTAGTATCCAATGTATCGGCTTATTGAATCAATCCTCGATTCGATAACTAGGTTATATCGCATACAACCATTCGACAAATTCATCACGAGAATAGAATACGGTATCACATATACGCATTATTCTCGGTCCCGCACATATCTCATATGCGCTCCTATTTCGTTTCGCTTGAGCCAGGAAACCTCTGTGTAGGACTCTAAAGACTCGTCAATATGCCGGCAGCAGGTGATGATCATATCAATCACCTACAAGCCGCAAGCGGTCTGCTAAACGTAACGGCCACACGGGTATTGAGCGATCTGAAGATCGACGAGCAAGCCCGCTCACACTCCAGTGAATCCAACCAGTAACACTACCGTACAGTCCGGTCTGATCGTCTGATATGTCGCATATCTTGCCTAGGGGTGATAAACGTCAGACCCCAATAGCTCGATAAGTCGTGTCGATATGAGGTCTGTAACAATTCGAGAAACTACTGGTAACACTTACCAGTAAATCTCAGCAACCCTGGCCAGGGATTTCCTGTTATAGCCAATCGAACACAGCGCAACATCAACCCCCTATACCGGGAGAGACGAATCCCCTCCTATCGCTCATTGCCTCCATGTGACTCGGGACTGTACCCAAAAACCACCGTTTTGCACGCCCTCTTGGACGTGGTAAGATGGAAATCAAAGCACAGTGGGAACCACACAAGACTCTATGACGATCTCGGGTCAACAGACTACTCTGTACCAGTGTCACCAGAGAACTGCTATCTGACGTGAGGTATAATACCATCTGGGAGTTCTCGGCGAGTCCGTCCAGTGTACCCAGTCTCCACTGAGCACCCGTATATCATCTCTGATGTCAAACACCAATGGATATGGGATCATCCATCGCCCATCTGTATGGGTCGAGAAGGTATACGCTAGTCTACTCTGGTATATCGATGCCCCATCTCGATACACCCATGACTAGGGACTTTCAAGGATGTACTTATGGACTACCATGTCCCCACAAGTATGATCCGCATCATAGTCCAGGTAGTCAAGCACACATCCTAAGGGCTTTACCAATATGTAATAGAGAGACAATCAGTGTACACGTTAAGGTAAAGATCAACCAGATAGCATACTATCATGTCGAGCAAGAAAGTCCTCACTATATATGTCCCAGCATCCACTACAATATACATCCTATGTATAGTAATAGCCTCTAGGGCATACATATAACTAACAATCTCCCACTTGCACTAGGGCCATCTGTAGCAGTGGTTTGAAGTATCTCATACTCAACCATCCCATAATAGTCTCTCTGGGAACAGGCCTTTGTGAGTGGATCCGCTGTGTTGTCCTCTGAGTCTACTCTCCTGACCTCGATCCCCTGGAGATCAACCATCTCCATGATCAGGTGATACTGCCTTAGAATATGTCTGGATCACTGATGGGACCTGCGTTCCTTGGCATAAACCACAACTCCATTGTCACACAATGGGAGGAACATAGTTCATCTCATGAACCAATATACACCCAAACAGCCTCTATGGTAGCATCTTAAGTAGCGATGTATCCATCCTTAATCGTCTAGTATGTCTCGGTATCTAGCTTGGAACTCTTCCAACATACCGTCCCTTTACTGAGGGTAAAGACAATGCCTGCGACTGACATTCAGTCGTCATTATCACCCTGGAACCCTTCTAGTGATTCTCCCCAGGATCGATTGATACCATCTCGCTACAACTAGTGAGAATACTAACATCCAATTAGATCTATCTCATAGATCCAAAACCCAGGATTTAGGAGGTATCACTTTGATCCTATATGGAGAATCATTGTGATAAGCGGAGATTGACCGAGCGTAGCATAGGAAACTCCTTCCCTATCAAGAGCATGACATCCACGTACTCTACGAGGATCACCACCATACTCCCTACTACCTTTTTGTTTATACAAGGTTCATCTACCATTTTGATGATGTCAAACTCTTTGACTTATCCATCAAAACAGATGTTCCAACTCCGCGATGCCTGCTTTATCCTATAAAACATCTTGCACACGTTTCCGCTGCTCCCACTGTCTACGAAGCCCTCTGGCTGTGTACTTATAGACGCTCTCTTCCAAATCATCATTTAGAAAAGCAGTCAAGACACCCAACCACCAGAGATCGTAGTCATGGTATGTATCCGTGGTAAGTAGGATCTGGATGGACTTAAGCATAGCTCCTTAGAAAAAGGTTTCATCATAATCCACGCCTGGTCGATGACGAAAAGCTTTAATAAGTCTAGCTTTGAAAGTCTCAACTTTTCCATCTACACCAAGTAATCTTCTCAAGATATACTTGCTCCTGATGGGGATTTAACCCTTCAGATATCACAACCAAAGTCCATGCTTTGTTGGTGTATAAGGATTCCATCTCAGATCGCTAAGCATCCAGCCATTCTTACAGAGTCCCACTCCTGATGGCCAGCTCGAAACTAGTTAGGTCATCATCTCATGATGCAATCCTCGCTCCCACTGTCATAGAGAAACCGAAGTATCTCTCAGGTGGGTGAGGAACCCTTTGGTTCGTTGGTTACTATTGAATCCTTTGGTTCTACCAAGTCATCTGCTGTAATTTGTATAGCTGGAACCTTTCCAGTTGTACATAACAGACATTGCCTCGAGCTTGTCCGGATTTTGCTTTTAAACATAGCCCGGACAACCACAAATCTTAACTAACTTAAGATATGGGCTCTTCCCTTATCATATCAAATATGAAGTGGTAGGCAACGGATTTGATTTGAACCCTATTCAGTAGGTATGCAGCTTCTCAAGTGCATAACTCCCATAAAGGAAATAGGTAACTCAGTAGTACTCATCATAGAGCACACCATATCATATAGGGTGCTATTGCTCCGCCCCGATATACCATCGTGTTATGGTGTATACGGAGGAGTAATGCTGAGAGAGAATCTCATTCTCCTTTAGAATAGACCAGGATTTCCGTGCTCAAGTATTCTCCTCCTTGATCTCATCAAAGGACATAATACTTTTACCCGTATTTTGGTTCTCTACTTCTAACTTATATTCTGTGAATATCTCAAAAGGTTCGGACTTGTGTTTCAACAGGAACATAGGTCTGAATCTCGAAAGATCATCAGAGAATGTAATGAAGTACAAAGAACCGGTCCTGGCATGTGTAGACAGGGGACCTACATACATCAACATGTATCATCCCAAGAGTTCACTAACTCTTTCTCTGTTTCAAATAAACAGAGCTACGGTCATTTTATCTTTGTGACATGACTGGCGAGTTTCACAAGATGTAAATTCAAACTAATTTAAATATGCATCTTTATGTAACTCTAGCTAGTCGGGTCACATTGATCTGACCTAGTCTATAATACCTCAAGAAGGATTCGTTCATTTCTGAACTCTTCCTCTTGTGTGTGTTCCATATACTAAGAACTGTAGTTTGATTTAGAACATCAATGCTTTTAAATAACGTGCCTGAACCGATCAACTTTTGATATAGGAAATGTTCAAAACATTATCCATCAATACAAAATTATATCCTTTCTTTTCTAGCAAAGAGAGTGATATGATTTGGTATATCAGGTTCGGTATCTAATAACATTCGTTCAGAATCAATGTATTTGTAATATAGGGTGACAGTGACCAACAGACTTGGCTGCAACACTTGCCCCGTTTTCTGCCTCATGAAACTTATCACCCGTTCTCAGTTCTTTACCTTTCTGTAGCCCTATGTAACATATTACATATCTGGAATCCTGATACGGTATCACATACCCAGGACGTAGAGAATACTGAGAAACAGTTCTCTGTAATGAACATACCCGAAGATGATGCATCAGCATGCACTCTCTTCGTTTGGGCGGCACGGGAAATCTGGTATTCCCCAATTTCCTGCTCTGTCTTATAACAATTATAAGTTGGAGCGGGACCAACGTTCCCCAGCTCAGTATAACAAGCGGGTTCGGTCAATGTTCCGTATTATTATCTTGATTAAGGCGTGATGTGGTCGCTACCTGGAGAGAGAGAGAAGAAAACACTCAGCGTGCGCTCTTGCAAGAATAGATTGGTTATCATTTTATCTAATCAGGATGGCTCCCACTGCTTTTTATCAAATCTTCCTTCAAACCCTTAAAGGAAAGACTAGCCGGGATTAATTACACACTACAAGTTCACCAATCTTTCAGCCAGGCCAGTGTCGGTACTTTGAGGGAGGTCCCCCGTGCTTTCGCACGAACCTAATTAATGTAAACCTCGTTTTCCCAGAGGCGTAACCCCGTTGACACCTTTCTAGACACCTACTTGATCGGCTAATTGTAATGTATAAAACTCTCCCAGGAGTAACACTTACTCGCAGCGGGTATCGGGATCCAACTATCTCATAGAAGGTATGCAATCTCATTGCAAATTTCAACACTTGAAATTCCCGATAATATTTTGCCCCATGCGATCTATGACCTTGACTGAGTCAACAAACCATAGACCGCAAGTAAAGTTCAACCCGTCATTTCTCGATTGAATTAAACCCACCCGCACGACCCTTGACCGAGTCAACAAGGCCGCACGACTACCCTAATCTAATCGCATCATATGCTTTGCAGATAAGCAATAATCAGCTACCGCACACTACGCCTTGACTGAGTCAACAAACGCAGCACGAATACTAACTATTACTTATCTGAAATGACGGAGGGCTACGACAGGTTTTTCTGAAAACCTATTGCGTAATGAACTTTATATCGTTGTAGAATCAAATGATTTTAAAATGGAGTGCATTTGAGGCTTTTCTAGTTTTGCTAAAGGAGTCACTCCCAGTGAAGGGATCGTCGGTCCTTTCCTCGTCGAATGAGGTGCGGGATATATCCTATATATCGCTGTGCAAAGCAAAAACTCTTAAAAGCAATCAAAAGACAAACCGAGTGTGTAGCATCTGCCAGTTATTGCTAAAGGAGTCACTCCCGGTGAAGGGATCTCGGTCCTTTCCTCATCGAATAAGGTGCAGGATATATCACATATACCTCTGTGCAAAGCAAGAACTGTAGCTACCTGTTTTATTTTGAAATTCGATTCTACAACATCTTAGGTTTCTTTTATTTCATTAATCACATTAATGAAGTCCCATCATTTAAATTACCTAAACATCACAGATAAATACGACGTACACTTATGCCATCCGCATTCGCCTCGATGTCCCCTCGTGCACCGTTAGGTTAGGTAACTAACGGCAGAGCAGGGCAGGGCTAGCGCGGGTGTAAAACATAAGTAATATCTATATAATATATCATATACACTATATACTGTATCTATCACAGAACATCACATGATCACATCACAGATATCGCAGCAGAAGAAACATATGAAATATTGGATATACTAGGACGTCCGTGTTTTCAATACGAGCCAGTATAAAACACGGATTCCACGGTCGCGATGAATAGCCAAACCCATACCCCAAGATCCCTACGAGAGCGGCAAGCAACCCTACCAATTCTGGAGTTAGGAGACCCGGACTCGACTCCTCGAGTTGGTCTCCCACTGGACTCCAGAACCCGGTTACTTGTGCCCTCCTCCTTGGGTCTATCCTAGTGCGGAAAAGTAAATAATATACAAAAGGTGACAACTTCCGCAACCTGGAAGTGCCCCAATAAAAGAATATTACATACAAGTTTTTACATGAATGAAAATGAAAAACACTCATCTCACATAAAAAACCCCGGCTATTCAAACACGACGATCCAATATAACATATCCAGCAACACATAACATCACATGTCATCAACGTAAGTAAATATGCGCATTCCAATTGTCGTTGACATATAGCAACGAAACCGGCGATATCACATATTACACTTACGGTCACAGAAAAGAAAGTGTAAAACTACAACAGTTGGAATCTGCAACCACCTCAGACATCGCATGCCTGACCAAATGAATTTCTTAGACATCGCATGCCTAACAATTATAAACCCCGCATTTTAGTCTCATTATCGAAAACACTTTTCAATATCGAGTCGGGCAATTCAACAAGATTCCCGACATCCTAATCGAATGCTCGTCGCAAACTTCAGTAGACGGCCGCACCCCTGACGCCGTCGACGAAGTGCACCAAGGCGGAACACCGCTACCGCGAGCACCCGAACGGATGCTTTCGGCGACGGGGTTCTCCTACAGTCACTTGGTCGGGGCTGTGGGGTGTAGCTGTCTATTAAGTTTACCCGGCGAGTATCCGCGTACGCTACGTGATTGCGACGGACTTTTGATCACATCAAAATTCCGTGGCAACCGATCAAGTGAGACTAAACCGCTAGATTTATAACATTCATTCAGTTATCACATAACTTTTGTGAATTCCAATTATTGTATCCCATTCCGGATAAATAGAAAATGTTAAACTTTTCGATCGAACAGTCGAACACCCAAGTTTTCCCGATACAGATCAACACATGAAACAAGTCTAACAACATTCAGTTCGTGCCTCAGTACCAACGGTCAAGCCGTAGAAGGGTCAAGCCAACGCCTCACATGTGGCACGCCGTACTGCCCCAAACCCGAAGGTTCAAAGGGCAGTTCAAGACGGTCACATAATCGAGTTAAGGTTTGTTGTCTTCTAGAGGGACCATCGCGTTACTTGCACTACTTAGAACGTCGTTAAACTACGGAAAAATCCAACACTTGGAAATTTCTCGACAGGGGAAAAATTGGGTATTTATATACGGTCGAACTTTCTAACATATTCTAAAATTTATCCGGAAAGCCACATAGACAAAATCTGATAATCCGATCGAATCTTTGATTGCCAAAACAACCCAGAATATTCAACTCTGGAATAAATATTAAAAAATCCCAGAAAAATCAGCATCTGAAAACATGAATTACTGTGCAGAAAAGGGATGATGACGTCACCATGTTGCCGCGGAACCGCCGCAGAAGCAAGGCTTCTGCCGCGATTCCGCCGCCGTTTATACTGTTCATGAATAAATTTTTGCGCCGTAATTCTTAGAATTCCCTGCTTAATTTTTTACGAATTTTTAATCTGGAAAAATCCCAGTTTTTAGAAAAAGTCCAGAGAGCTATTTTGGGTTCGGGTTTTTCGATCGATCGGACTTCAAACTGCGTCTAGACTTCGCCTAAGGCTCTAGCTAGGCTCTGATACCACTGTAGGGTTCCTAGGCACCCTAATGAGGTCTCACAAGGCATCAACCATGCCGATTTCAAATTTTATGGTGCCGAGAAACCCTAGTGTACAGATCGTTGGTTAGAGGTCTAGGCGAAAAAGCTACTAGTTAACTACTTTAACTATGTGAACGGAAATACAACCTTTGTAGATCCGGTTCTCCACCTCCATAGCTCCGCAACGAAGTATCCTCGCTGTCCAAATCGAAATCCAGGCTCTTGCGTCGACTTCATCGGAGAAGAAGCGGGCTAGGTCATCGACAACGTGCCGAAGATGATCTACGTCGAAGCATCAATAGATCAAGCTCCAACTTCACCAAGTCAAGAAAACTTGTGAAGGAAACACACTCTACTACTTGGCAAGAGGTAGAGGATGAAGAAATAGGAAGTGGGTAGACTTTAGAATTGGATTTCTCACTCATTTCCATCAATCACCATTGATGGAGCTTGCTTCTTCAAGTGAAGAAGATGAAGAAGATGAAGCTAGTATTATCATAAGTTCATTTTAAAATCAAAAGTAAATCAATACTTATCATAAAATGAACCATGGTCAAGTGTAGAGATTAAACTAGGGTTAATGGAGTGGTTAGGGTTAAGCATGAGACAAAATGGTCACTTTGGTCAAAGCTTCATGAAGCTTCAACTAGAAAACAAACAAAGCCACCATTTTCCTTTATGCTTTTCATTAATCCAAAAAGAATAAATAAAGGAATAAGAAAATGAAAACCCTAACCAATCTACAACCATGGTTTAATCTTCACACAAACCCTAGTGAGCATGTATCATCAAACATGATACAAACTTGTGTACAAAAGTATATCACATATACAATGTGCACAACCGAGTGAGAAAATCCATTTAAAGTGAACCAATACTAGTTAATGCAAAGTAATATATCAAATATATAATTATACATTAAATCATTAAATCAACACTTGATTTAACGATCCGGTCATATCGCATATAACCGACTAGTATCCAATGTATCGGCTTATCGAATCAATCCTCGATTCGATAACTAGGTTATATCGCATACAACCATTCGACACATTTATTGCGAGAATAGAATACGGTATCACATACACGCATTATTCTCGGTCCCGCACATATCTCATATGCGCTCCTATTTCGTTTCGCTTGAGCCAGGAAACCTCTGTGTAGGACTCTAAAGACTCGTCAATACGCCGGCAGCAGGTGATGATCATATCAATCACCCACAAGCCGCAAGCGGTCTGCTAAACGTAACGGCAACCCGGGTATTGAGCGATCTGAAGATCGACGAGCAAGCCCGCTCACACTCCAGTGAATCCAACCAGTAACACTACCGTACAGTCCGGTCTGATCGTCTGATATGTCGCATATCTTGCCTAGGGGTGGTAAACGTCAGACCCCAATAGCTCGATAAGCCGTGTCAATATGAGGTCTGTAACAATTCGAGAAACTACTGGTAACACTTACCAGTAAATCTCAGCAACCCTGGCCAGGGATTTCCTGTTATAGCCAATCGAACACAGCGCAACATCAACCCCCTATACCGGGAGAGACGAATCCCCTCCTATCGCTCATTGCCTCCATGTGACTCGGGACTGTACCCAAAAACCACCGTTTTGCACGCCCTCTTGGACGTGGTAAGATGGAAATCAAAGCACAGTGGGAACCACACAAGACTCTATGACGATCTCGGGTCAACAGACTACTCTGTACCAGTGTCACCAGAGAACTGCCATCTGACGTGAGGTATAATACCATCTGGGAGTTCTCGGCGAGTCCGTCCAGTGTACCCAGTCTCTACTGAGCACCCGTATATCATCTCTGATGTCAAACACCAATGGATATGGGATCATCCATCGCTCATCTGTATGGGTCGAGAAGGTATACGCTATTCTACTCTGGTATATCGATGCCCCATCTCGATACACCCACGACTAGGGACTTTCAAGGATGTACTTATGGACTACCATGTCCCCACTAGTATGATCCGCATCATAGTCCAGGTAGTCAAGCACACATCCTAAGGGCTTTACCAACATGTAATAGAGAGACAATCAGTGTACACGTTAAGGTAAAGATCAACCAGATAGCATACTATCATGTCGAGCAAGAAAGTTCTCACTATATATGTCCCAGCATCCACTACAATATACATCCTATGTATAGTAATGGCCTCTAGGGCATACATATAACTAACAGTTGTGAATTTACAAATCGCTCTTACGAGTTAATTCCGATGGGCGTCGGATTGATTCAATCAAAAAACTGAATTAATCTAGATCTAAATCTTGCTAGGGTTAGGTCTAGGTTAAGTTTGGAAAGTCTATAAATCTCACCGCTTTCTATACCCATATTAAGATCTTATTAGGAGTTATGGTAATTATTAATAAAGGGGATTAGAATCATTTGGAAAGATGTTTCTTCATCTAGGTTCTTGTCCTCCTTTATCAATCCTTACCCTAACCTCCATGGAAAACAATCACAACCGGGCCTTTATACTACGGTATCACCGCTACCTCGAGGAATAGGGTGCCGTAGGGAGCGGTATGTGCATGTATGCATAGAGTCCTATTAATTATATATGATGGGCAAGAAAGGGGTGAGAGATCTTCATCTCTCAAACCTTCCCAAAATCTAACCCTAACAAGCGAGGAGACTACTCGCTCATTAGGGAATTGAAGAACAGATCTAAACTATTTATCTAGGGAAAGGAATTAAAGATCTAACTAGGGCAAGGAATTAAATCCAAACTAGGGCAAGAATAGAAATTACTTAGGGCAGATAATAAATTTAACCTAGGGCAGAAAATAAATTAATAACTTACAAATTGATGCTCTCCAAAAAGAATTCTGAATTTTATTAATGAAAGGAGGCATAACCTAATACAAGGAATTGGGCTTCTATTTATAGGACATAGAAAACCCTAGGTTTACAATTGCCGCACGTCTGCATTTACTAAAATACCCCTAGGAAGACTACCAAGCGCCGACACAATTTATGGTAAAAAATATTTTATCTCTGGGCTCTGAAGTTTTGTGTGCAGCTTTTGGGCTTTCTGGGCTTCCTATTTCTTTGGTTCTTTACTGAATTTGTCTTCTCTGTTTCTTCCAGATCTCCCAGTGAACAATTGCAGTGGACTTTTAACCGTTCGCTGTGTAATCTTGGACCTTGCGCTGCCTTTATACTTTGTAAACTGATCTTTGTGTAGGCTTTATCAAGATCATTCTGTTTGTTGGTTGTAATCTCACTTTTGCATCGTCTTTTATCTTTTTCACTGTTTTTGATCCTAGAACCTGTAACCTGTACTTATGTAGCAGACATGGGTCAAAAGCACCTATTTATTTGTAAAATGCATAAGAATGGGGAATATAATAATACAATATTATGATATGAACAAATACCCCCAAACTTATCTTTTGCTCGTCATCGAGCAAACCTTGTTTTATTCTCAACAAAAACCTAACCTCACTTTCGCAGGGAAACGCGATTGCACTGAGCTCGTGCAACAAGCCGTTAAACCTCTAGGTGTCCCTATTAGGAGGAGTGTTGTCTCCTGAGGGTTTTCAGCGGATACTACCCACAAAATCCTATCAATTCAGTCCATTAACTTTTATTCTCCAATTTGGTTTTCTAACAAGGAATTCTATTATCGTCGACTCGTAAATTATCCACCCATATTCTTCACACTTCCTCATCATTTAACTTAAGATTATATATGTTCTGCAGACCTACATAGCTTTCGGCATTTCTTAAGTTTTCCTTCTAGGGTTCCATCTCCACTTAGGAATTTTTATCAACTCTATTAAAGATATAAGTTCTATTCTTCACTCCTTTCTCTCATCTAAACTCCAATCACATATCCCTACGTGTGTGTGTATATCACCCCTACACTTGGAAATTCAAATCAAGCAATCATACTCTTGTCCGTTTTCCAAAGCACTTCTTAATTGGTGAATTTTTATGAATTTTGCTTATACATCCTTCATGCGACCGTTAATACTTCTTGAGGTACCAACGACCGATTACAAAATGCGTTTGCACTTTAAAGCATACTTCCTAGTCATGTAACACCTAAGGCTTTTTAGCAGTGAGTCTCAAACCAGTTGGTCTAAGGCACTAGGTGATGAAGCAACCTCGCTAAATATTTTTCTATTTTTGCAGGCTTAAGTTATCACAAAAACCAGTGTTCATTTTTTTTTTCTTTATTCACACTTGTATATATTTTTTTTCATCATACTAAGGACTTTAGACAAGAGCATTTCAAGGTCTCTTCTACTATTCCAAGTTTCAAGGTGCGTGATTGTGCAATTTGTAGGGTATACATTTTCAGAATCTAGACTTAAGCTAGGAATTATTTTTCAAACTTATACTCTAATAAAAATATCAATACTTTTCCTTTGTTTCGACTTAGCCCAAGAAGTGAACTCAAAATTTGCCTATTTCTAAATAAACTACAAAGACATATACTTTCTACCGTTAAACTTTAAGGAAGGTTATTTTTAGAGTTTTTAATTTACTAAGTCTAAGATCTAGTTGTTCCTAGCCAGTTAACCTATTTGTCAAACTCAAGTCAAATAAGGCCAAAATTGAATACATTAATTTTTATAATTTTTGAAATTTTTCAATTTGTATGGGTTTTAAAATAAGTGTGCAAATGCAAAAATATGTACAAATGAATGCGAAGGGAAGAAGGCTTACCGAGCATACCCCCAAACTTAAACTGGACAGTGTCCTCACTGTCATGCTATACCAAGAGGGTTGAGAATGTCAGCACTCCCCTGTTTATTTATTTGCAAATTTTTTTTATTTTTATTTTTTATTGTTAAAAGAAAAACAAAAAATATATATACAACAAGATACCCCCCAAACTTAAGCAAGGCCTTACACAAGCCAAATGTTAGCACCAACCATTCAAAAATTCTATCATGATAATGGTAGAGTTGGTGAAAGAATGGGGTGTAGAGAAATGAGATGAGAAGCAAACAAGACCGTGTCGAGATAGAAGCAGTATACGGTCTCGGTGGAGGAGAAGAATGGTGGAAGTTGAAAAGAAATGGTAGTGGTTCTACTTCTTTAAGTGGAGGTTGATTAATCACAAAATTCGTATCGTTTAAGAATGCGAGTTCGTCGGCGAAAATATCTTCGAAACTGTCATCGAAGGTCCAATTGAAAATTATTGAACTCAAAATATCGGATTGTGATTCATCAACATTCGGCATCATTAAAGGAAGACTAGTAGAACAAAAGAAAGTGGGAATACGAACTTGAGGGTGGGGGTGGAGTGTATAAATTAGCACAATTTGTAATGACCGATGTGTAAAAAACGATTGTGCTAATCTATCAACCCGCGGAAAAATGGGATTAAATCCCTCAAGATTCGTGAGCAAACATGGGTACGTTGAACTTGGTATTGAAGATGAAAGCGTAACGGTCTCTTGCAAGGTCGGAATGAGGACGGAGGGAAGTGAGTAAGGAAGGGTATCAGTTAAAGATTCAGGAGGGTGTACACAATCAGTGGAAGGGACATGATGAATTGGGAAATCCGACTCATCAAACAAAACTGGTTCCTCCTCAATAATTTCCTCAATATTCTCTTCAAAATTTAGCCTATCCATGCCATTATCAACAAAATCAAGAGGCATATGAAGTTCGGGAAAAACATTTAATGACTCGGGATGATGAATTGGACATAAAATTTCAATCAAATCGACGGGTTCATCATCCAAAATATTCCCGGCGTCTATATCCTCAATCAAGTGAAAATCAATTATTTTCTGACACCTCATCAAAAGCATGGATATTTATCAATTCAGGTTCTACATTGGAGGTGTAAAGATCGAAAGGATTAGGTGTGGTTTCACTCGAAAGAGATTCTTCACAATCTGGCAAATCAAGCACGACAAAGTCACACAACTCGTTAGATGTTTTATTTTCAACTTGTGAATCATTTGGGACGATCGATGGAAAACCGGAGTTGTGGGCTTCAATATGGTATGGGTAAGTTTGATTTGGAAATGTGTAGAACTCACTCGCTCCTCTCAAATTCTCACTCTGTCCAACCGCCTCCTCATACATTAGAATTTTTGGAGCTAGTTGGAAACTAGCTACCGGTTCACTAGGTTGCATAAGGGCGACCATGGACGCATCCACATTCCTCACCATTTTGTTTGTTGCTAAAATATAAGCTTCCAACGACTGTTCCAAACTAGACATGGGTTGTGAAGGGGTTTCGGTAAAAGATTCGAAATAGTTTTGATACGTGAAACTCCCAAATGGCTGTGTAGAAGCAATGTCTAGTGAAGGTGGGAAAGTCAGGTAAGACTGGTAGGAATTGGATGGTTGGACCGGAATATGATCAACATTTGGATAAAAAGGTGAATGGACTTGTTGATCCCTAGAACTGGATGTGTAGAGAAGAGTGAAAGATCGGTTATGAGATTGTGCAATATGCTCAGCAATAGACATCGGTTTAGGAGTTACAATCGGACTCGAAAAAGTGGTGTCAACATAAGAAGGTGGTGAAGGTTGACATGGTTGACACAAAGTGGATTGCAATGTCTAACTGTTTCTCCTAGACGCTTCTATTTGATCTTTAAAAGAAACTTTGGGTATGGAGGGATCGTCCTTAAATCGAACGAAATAATTGACGTATGAGGCAAACTTAGGTTCAGGATACCAAAGTTCGGCAAGAGATTTATGAAGTGGGGTACCCATGATGTAAGAGGGAGAAGAGAAAGAAGATTGGGGTGCACGGATTTCTAAGCGACAAAAGTTGCAAGTCTTTTTATAAAAATTTTCCTTTTTTTTTATTTATTTGTAACTTTTTGCAAAAAAGATTTTTGATAAAGGGCTTAGACACAAATGCAATCAACCAGAAATGCACAATCAGGCCTAGATCTAGGGTCACCTAGGTCAACTAGACAGCTCCTAACTATTCTAAAGGGCTAGAAATAGGAGTTCAGACCGCCTCTTCACCGCCAATTGCGGCCAGGTAAGTGCCAGGTAAGTGGGAGATTCCCCGCTACAAGTAGCAGTCCTAATTAAGTAACCACTTGCCTTAGACACACTTGTCTAGACACCGCAAAGTCAGGTTAGGATTAACGGCCGATGCCTATAACTAGTCCTCTGTCCTATTGAGCTCGAAGTCCTTAGGGCTGAGTCTAGTATTTTTTAATTAAAGATTGGTCAATACAAATGCTTTATGTGATTTCTGGGGTCCTGGGAAGGGTGATGAAATCCCCACCCAATCTGAATTGGTCAAAAGCCGCTTAAAGTCCGATTAAAGATATGCAAAATAGTAAATCACTTGCAATCAATTCTTTTTATTTTATGCGAGGCGCAAAGAATCCTACACAAGATTTGTTATTTAGAAGGGGGAAAATTTTTAAACGCAAAGAATTCTGCAGTAGATTTGACAAAAGATATATTTTAGGTTGCAGAGGGGGGGAAAAGGAAACAAACAGTGAAAATTTCGCGCGATGAAGAGCCAGAAGGACCGCGGATTAGCAGCGGGAGGCGGCTTGCACGGCGGAAAGGTGGCGGCGTTGAGGCTTCAGGTCTCTGAAAAAAATTTGGTGTTCTGTTGGTCCAATTCCCTTCTGTTCTGATCTACCTTTTTCTGTTTCGCACTCTGGATTTTTCCAGATCCGTCGATCCTGCAAAGATTCACAAAAATACCCTTCCAAAAATAACAGATGATATATTTTTATATTTTAGTGATTTTTCAGTTTTTATGGTTTTTATATTTTATATTAACCCGAAATTACAAAAAGGAAATTTTTACGCCATCCCCGGCAACGGCGCCATTTGATTAATCTCAAAAATATCTAGTAACCGCAATCAAGAACGGCGTCGCTTGGTAGCTAGCCGGTGAATAAGGATCGGTCCACAGGGATGTTGTGAATTTCCTAATCGCTCTTACGAGTTAATTTGGATGGGCGTCGAATTGATTCAATCTAAAAACTGAATTAATCTAGATCTAAATCTTGCTAGGGTTAGGTCTAGGTTAAGTTTGGAAAGTCTATAAATCTCGCCGCTAAAAAATACCCATATTAAGATCTTATTAGGAGTTATGGTAATTATTAATAAAGGGGATTAGAATCATTTGGAAAGATGTTTCTTCCTCTAGGTTCTTGTCCTTCCTTTATCAATCCTTACCCTAACCTCCATGGAAAATAATCACAACCGGGCCTTTATACTACGGTATCATCGCTACCTCGAGGGATAGGGTGCCGTAGGGAGCGGTATGCGCATGTATGCATAGAGTCCTATTAATTATATGATGGGCAAGAAAGGGGTGAGAGATCTTCATCTCTCAAACCTTCCCAAAATTTAACCCTAACAAGCGAGGAGACTACTCGCTCATTAGGGAATTGAAGAACAGATCTAAACTATTTATCTAGGGCATGAAATTAAAGATCTAACTAGGACAAGGAATTAAATCCAAACTAGGACAAGAATAGAAATTACTTTGGGCAGATAATAAATTTAACCTAGGGCAGAAAATAAATTAAGAACTTACAAATTGATGCTCTCCAAAAAGAATTCTGAATTTTATTAATGAAAGGAGGCATAACCTAATACAAGGAATTGGGCTTCTATTTATAGGACATAGAAAACCCTAGGTTTACAATTGCCGCGCGTCTGCATTTACCAAAATAACCTTAGGAAGACTACCAAGCGCTGACACAATTTATGGTAAAAAATATTTTATCTCTGGGCTCTAGATGGCCACGGATCCGCGGCCTCAGCATGGGTTGGGCCGCGGTTCCGCGGCCCAATGAAGAGATCATGTTCTGAAGTTTTGTGTGCTGCTTTTGGGCTTTCTGGGCTTCCTACTTCTTTGGTTCTTTACTGAATTTGGCTTCTCTATTTCTTCCAGATCTCCCAGTGAACAATTACAGTGGACTTTTAACCGTTCGCTGTGTAATCTTAGACCTTGCGCCGCCTTTATACTTTATAAACTGATCTTTGTGTAGGCTTTATCAAGATCCTTCTGTTTGTTGGTTGTAATCTAACTTTTGCATCGTCTTTTATCTTTTTCACTGTTTTTGATCCAAGAACCTGTAACCTGTACTTATGTAGCAGACATGGGTCAAAAGCACCTGTTTATTTGTAAAATGCATAAGAATGGGGAATATAATAATATAATATTATGATATGAACAACTTGTTCTATTATTTTTATGTTGTTCTCATTGCATTGCATATTTATTACATGTGTTTTCTTTAGTTATTATGAATCCCGTCTGTTAGGACATCGGCACCATTACCGATGATGCGTATGTTCCACGTATACTTGCTTGCTGGCTCACACACAGCATCATCGTTTATTGCCATGTCACGTACACTTTAGAAAACGTTACTTCATTGGTATAAACTGCTAGCTGGTAGTTTCAACATAGTACTAGTATGCTTACTCTCATATGCCAGTTTACATATTGCATTACTTACTTAGATACCCCATGTATTATATATTCATTCTACTATGTAATATTGTGGGGCTTTATGCCGGTATTCACTGCTTATTGACTCTTGATTTTGGGATTTCTGATTTTCCATGAGATTTCTGGATTTGGAGAAAACCGCAAGGATTTTATAAACTCATTATCATTTTAAAAATGCAAGTTGCGGTTTTCTCGTGATATGATGTATATGGCGTCCACCATGAGTTTTCTTGATTGAGTTGGTTTTCGAGACCCGATTCGAGGAGTAGGATGAACCGTTTTAGGTACATGGTGTTGGGTTACCTATAATAGCAGCAACGTTTCGGGAAGCATCACCCATGCCAAATTTAAATTTTTGCCATTCTAGATAACCCAAACCCTAGATCTTTAACTAGAGAATCAAACTAAACCGAAATGTAAACAACTTTATTTCTAAGAGTTTGGGATTACAACCTTTGCAGTCCGTTCCTTCACCTCATAAGCTCCGTGTTGAGGTCGCTTCGCTGCGATCATCAAGTTCCCGGACTCTCGAGAGGCTCCAAGAGGTGAATGATGCATCTTGCTTGAAGTCTTCGAAATCCAAGATGATCTACCTTGAGGAAACTCAAACCCAAGCTCTTGCTTCACTAATGAGATATTGGTGAAGTGAACACCCTAATCTAAGCGGCTAGAATAGATGAGGATGATGAAGTAGGAATTTTGCTCTCTTTAGTTTTCTTTTTCTCTCAATCATTCATCACGAAAGAAAATTCTAGCAAGCTTTTTCAAGAGCAAGAAGAAGATGAAGAAGTGTTGTGATGAAAAACGAATTATCCTTGAGGTTAGAAATGCAACCAGGGGTTAAGCATGTCATGCTTAACCGTTGTAGAGACTTGACCATGGGTTAGGGTTAGGGTTGGGTTAATAAATATCAAGAAAATATCTAAAGAGTGGACTTTAGTCAACAAAGATAAATATCCACACAATTTAGAATTAACCCAAAACAAAACAATAACCCTAATCCAAACCCTAGCATGGTTTAATCTCAAAACCCTAGTTGCATTTGTAACCCTAACATGTTACAATAATATATATCACATATATAATATATAATGTAACAAAAGAAAATAATACAATTAACATATATCACATATATATAAATGTATTATCAAGTGAGAAAAAGAATCATTTAAGTGAGCTTATATTAGTTAATGTAATGTAATATATCACATATATAATTATACATTAAATTATCGAATCAACTCTTGATCCGATAATCCGGCTATATAACATAGAACCGACTAATATAACATGTATCATCTTATCGAATCAACACTTGATCCGATATCCAGGCTATATCACATATACACGGCCGATATCACATATCACGAGAATAGAATACGGTATCTCATATCGTATTAATCTCGGTCCCGCACATATCACATATGTGCTCCTACTCCGTTTTCCCTGAGCCAGGAAATCTCTATGTAGGACACTAAAGAATCGTCAATACGCCGGCAGTAGGTGATGATAATATCAAACACCCAGAAGCTGCAAGCGGTCAGCTAAACGTAACAGCCAACCAGGTATTGAGCGATCAGAAAATCAACAAGCAAGCCTGCACACACTCCTGTGAATCCAATCAGTAACACTACCATACAATCCGGTATCTTTGTCTGATATCTTGCATATCCAGTCTAGGGGTGGTAAACGTCAGACCCCAGTAACCGATAAGTCGTGTCGATGTGAGGCTCATAACGGGTCGAGAAACTACTGATAACACTTACCAGTAGATCTCCATAGCAGCCCTGGCCAGGGATATCCAGTTATAGCCAATCGAACACAGCGCAACATCAACCCCCAATACCGGGAGAGACGAAACCCCTCCTATCGCTCATTGCCTCCATGTGATTCAGGACTGTACCCAAAAGCCACCGTTTTTCACGTTCTCATGAACGTGGTAAGGTGGAAATTAAAGCACAGTAGGAATCACACAAGATTCTATGACGATCTCGGGTCTACAGACTAACCTGTACCAGTGTCACCAGAGAACTGCTATCTGACAATAGGTATAATACCATCTAGGAGTTCTCGGCGAGTCCGTTCAGTGTACCTAGTCTCCACTGAGCACCCGTACACCATCTTTGATGTCAAACACCAATCGATATGGGATCATCCATCGCTCATCGTATGGGTCAAGACACGTATACGCTAGTCTACTCTGGAGTATCGATGCCCTGTGTTGATACACCCTCGACTAGGAATAGTTATAGGATGTACTCTTGGACTACCCTGGCCCCACTAGTCTGATCTGCATCATAGTCCCAGTAGTCGAGTACATACCCTAAGGGCTTTATCAACATGTGAGAGCAAGACAGTAAACCAATACAAGTCAACATGTTAAGACAAAGTAAAACCATATAGCATACTATCATATCGAGCAAGAAAGTCCTCTTTATATATATCCAAGCATCCACTATAATATACATCATATGTACAACAATGGCTTCTATGGCATATATACAACTAACAATCTCCCACTTGCACTAAGGCCAGCTGTTGTAGTATCTCATACCCAACATCCCGAAGAGTCTCTCAAATTGTATCTGGGGGATGGCCTTCGTGAGTGGATCCACAGTGTTGTCCCTCATGTCAACTCTCCTGACCTCGATCTCTTGGCGATCAACTATCTTCCGGATCAGATGATACCGCCTCAGAATATGCCTAGATCTCTGATGGGACCTGGGTTCCTTGGCCAAAGCCACAGCTCCATTGTTATCACAATACAAAGGTATTGGATGCTCAGTGGATGGAACCACACCAAGTTCAGTGATGAACTTCTTCATCCAGACAGCCTCTTTGGCAGCATCGTTGGCAGCGATGTATTCAGCCTCCATCGTCGAGTCTACCATGGTTTCCTGTTTGGAACTCATCCAACAAACCGCCCCTCCATTTAGGGTAAAGACAAATCCCGAGTGCGACTTAGAGTCGTCCTTATCACTTTGGAAGCTTGAATCAGTAAAGGACTCTACCTGGAGTTCTCCGTTACCATACACCAAGAACATTTTCTTAGTCCTTCTCAAGTACTTGAGAATGTTCTACACAGCTGTCCAGTGACTCTCTCCAGGATCTGCTTGATACCTACTCACTACACTTAATGAGTATGCTACATCGGGTCTGGTACATAGCATCGCGTACATGATAGAGCCTACTGCCGAAGCATAGGGTATCCCTTGCATGCGAGCTCTCTCCAAATCAGTCTTAGGAGACATCTCTTTGGAGAGAGTGAGTCCAAAGATCATGGGTAAATACCCACGCTTGGATTCTTCCATACTAAACCTCTTTAGTATGGTGACAATTTACCTGGATTGGGACAATCCCAGTATCCGTTTAGATCTATCTCTGTAGATCTTAATCCCCAAAATGTAGGAGGCATCACCTAGATCTTTCATTGAGAATCTATGTGATAAGAAGAGATCGACCGAGTGCAGCATAGGAACATCATTTCCTATCAAGGGTATTCCATCCATGTACAATATGAGGAAGACAACCTAACTCTCTGCAACCTTCTTGTATATACACGGTTCATCTACGTTCTTGATGAAATCAAACTCTTTGGCTACCACATCAAAGCAGATGTTCCAACTCCGTGATGATTGCTTTAACCAGTAGATGGATTTAAGCAGCTTACACACCATTCCGCTGCTCCCACTATCTACGAAGCCCTCTGGCTGAGTCATGTACACGTACTCCTCTAAATCACCATTTAGAAAGGCGGTCTTAACATCCATCTGCTAGATTTCATAGTCATGGTATGCAGCAATTGCAAGTAGGATCTGGATGAACTTAAGCATAGCCACTGGAGAAAAGGTTTCATCATAATCCAGACCTGGTCGTTGACGAAAACCATTTGCAACAAGTCTAGCTTTGAAAGTCTCAAATTTTCCATCTACACCAAGTTTCTTCTTAAAGATCCATTTGCTCCGAATGGGTTTTACCCCTTCAGGAGCAACATCCAAAGTCTATACTTTGTTGGTGTACATGGATTCCATCTCAGATCGCATTGCATCAAGCCATTTCACAGAGTCCCCACTCGTGATGGCCTGTTCGAAGCTAATGGGGTCATCATCTTCCATGATGCAATCCTCGTTCCCACCATCAATGAGAAAACCGTAGTATCTCTCTGGTGGATGAGGAACCCTACTAGATCGGCGGAGAGATTGGGGTTCGTTGGGAGCTATCGAATCCTCTGGTTCCACTAAATCTTCAGTTGTAGTTTGTTCTGCTGGAACTTCTTCCAGCTCTACCTCTTCGCCACTAATTTCTTTTGCAAGAAATTCCTTTTCTAAAAAGGTGGCATGTTAAGCAACAAACACCTTTTGTTGTTCACCGTAGTAGAATAGATATCCATTCAAATGTTTAGGATATCCAACAAACTTACAAAGAACTGATCGTGCCTCGATTTTGTCCGGATTTTTCCTTCTGACATAGGCCGAACAACCCCATATCTTAACTCGTTTAAGACATGGTCTCTTCCCACTCCATATCTTATATGGTGTGGTAAGTACAGATTTTGATGGAACCTGATTCAATAGGTATGCTGCAGCTTCAAGCGCATAACCCCAAAAGGAAATAGGTAACTCAGCGGTGCTCATCATAGAGCGCACCATATCTAATAGGGTGCGATTCCTCCGCTCCGATACAACGTTGTGCTGTGGTGTATAGGGAGGAGTAAGCTGAGAGAGAATCCCATTCACTTTTAGATAGTCCTGAAACTCATTGCTCAAGTATTCTCCTCCTCGATCAGATCGAAGGATTTTAATACTTTTACCCTTTTGGTTCTCGACTTCGTGCTTATATTCTCTAAATTTCTCAAAAGCTGCAGACTTTTGTTTCAACAGGAACATATGTCCGTATCTTGAGAGATCGTCCGTTAATGTAATGAAGTACGAAGAACCATTTCTGGCATGTGTAGACATGGGACCACATACATCACTATGTATCAGTCCTAAGAGTTTCGTAACTCTTTCTCCATGTCCACTAAACGGAGTTTTGGTCATCTTGCCTTTGAGACATGACTGGAAAGTGTCATAAGATGAAAATTTGAACGAACTCAAATATTCATCCTTATATAACTTAGCCAGTCGTGTTGCATTGATGTGACCTAGTCTACAATTCCACAAGTAGGATTCGTTCATTTCTGAACTCTTCCTCTTGTGTGTGTTTGTAGGGTTCCTAGGCACTCTAATGAGGTCTCACAAGGCATCAACCATGCCAATTTCAAATTTTACAAGTGCAGAGAAACCCTAATACGTATCATTAACTAGATTTTTAGGCGGAAAAAGAAACTAGTTAACAACTTAACTAAAAGAAAGAGGCTACAACCTTTGTAGATCCGGTTCTCCACCTCCATAGCTCCATGATGAAGCCTCCTTGATGTCCAAATCGAATCCCGGGCTCTAGCGTCGGCTTCATCGGAGAAATGGGCGGGCTAGGTCATCGACAACGATGCCGAAGATGATCTACGTCGAGGCATCACAAGATCAAGCTCCCACTTCACCAAGTCATGAAACTTGTGAAGAAAACACCCTATACTATTTGGCAAGAGGTAGAGGATGAAGAAATAGGAAGTGGGTTCACTTTAGAATTGGATTTCTCACTCTTTTTCACTAGTTGCCATTGATGGAGGCAAGGTTTCTTCTTGAAGAAGAAGAAGAAGAAGATCGAATATGATAAGTATTAACTAAAATAGAAAATAAAATGAATACTTATCATATAGTAACCATGGTCAAGTGTAGAGAATGAACTAGGGTTAGGTGGAATGGTTAGGGTTAAGCAAGAAAACAAAAAAAAGGTCACTTGGTCAAAGTTTCATGAAGCTTCAACTAGCAAACAAAGAAAGCCTCCATTCATTTATTTTGCAAAAATAAATAAACAAAATAAATGAATAAGTAAATCAAAACCCTAACCATTACACAACCATGGTTTAATCATACACTTAACAAAGTATGCACGTATCATCAAACATGATACAAACAAGTGCACAAAAATATATCACATATACAATGTGCACATCAAGTGAGAAAATCCTTTTAAAGTGAACCAATACTAGTTAATGCAAAGTAATAAATCAAATATATAATTATACATTAAATCATTAAATCAACACTTGATTTAACGATCCGGTCATATCGCATATAACCGACTAATATCCAATGTATCGGCTTATCGAATCAATCCTTGATTCGATAACTAGGTTATATCGCATACAACCAATCGATACATTCATCGTGAGAATAGAATACGGTATCACATACACGCATTATTCTCGGTCCCGCACATATCTAATATGCGCTCCTATTTCGTTTCGCTTGAGCCAGGAAACCTCTGTGTAGGACTCTAAAGACTCGTCAATACACCGGCAGCAGGTGATGATCATATCAAACACCCACAAGCCGCAAGCGGTCTGCTAAACGTAACGGCCACCCGGGTATTGAGCGATTAGAAGATCGACGAGCAAGCCCGCTCACACTCCTGTGAATCCAACCAGTAACACTTACCGTACAGTCCGGTCTCGTCGTTTGATATGTCGCATATCTCGCCTAGGGGTGGTAAACGTCAGACCCCAATAGCTCGATAAGTCGTGTCGATATGAGGTCTATAACAGTTCGAGAAACTACTGGTAACACTTACCAGTAAATCTCAGCAACCCTGGCCAGGGATTTCCGGTTATAGCCAATCGAACACAGCGCAACATCAACTCCCTATACCGGGAGAGACGAATCCCCTCCTATCGCTCATTGCCTCCATGTGATTCGGGACAGTACCCAAAAACCACCGTTTTGCACGCCCTCTTGGACGTGGTAAGGTGGAAATCAAAGCACAGTAGGAATCACACAAGACTCTATGACGATCTTGGGTCTACAGACTAACCTGTACCAGTGTCACCAGAGAACTGCCATCTGACGTAAGGTATAATACCATCTGGGAGTTCTCGGCGAGTCCGTCCAATGTACACAGTCTCCACTGAGCACCCGTATATCATCTCTGATGTCAAACACCAATGGATATGGGATCATCCATCGCCCATCTGTATGGGTCGAGAAGGTATACGCTAGTCTACTCTGGTATATCGATGCCCCGTCTCGATATACCCACGACTAGGGACCTTGAAGGATGTACTTATGGACTACCCTGTCCCCACTAGTATGATCCGCATCATAGTCCAGGTAGTCAAGTACACATCCTAAGGGCTTTACCAACATGTAACAGAGAGACAATCAGTATACACGTTAAGGTAAAGAGTAACCAGACAGCATACTATCATGTCGAGCAAGAAAGTCCTCCCTATATATGTCCCAGCATCCACTGCAATATACATCCAATGTACAGTAATGGCCTCTAGGGCATACATATAACTAACAATCTCCCACTTGCACTAGGGCCATCTGATAGCAGTGGTTGTAGTATCTCATACTCAACCATCCTATAAAAGTCTCTCTCTGGGAAAAGGCCTATGTGAGTGGATCCGCCGTGTTGTCCTCTGAGTCTACTCTCCTAACCTCGATCACCCTGGAGATCAACTATCTCCATGATCAGGTGACACTGCCTTAGAATATGTCTGGATCACTGATGGAACGGACGTTCCTTGGCATAAGCCACAACTCCATTGTCACACAATGGATATGAACGTAGTTCATCTCATGAACCAATATATACCCAAACATCCTCTTTGGTAGCATCATAAGTAGCGATGTATTCAGCCTTAATCGTCTAGTATGTCACGGTATCTATCTTGGAACTCTTCCAACATATCGTCCCTTTACTGAGGGTAAAGACAATGCCTGTGACTGACTTTCAGTTGTCCTTATCACCTTGGAACCCTTCCAGTGATTCTCCCCAGGATCGATTGATACCATCTCACTACAACTAGTGAGAATCCTAACATCCAATTAGATCTATCTCATAGATCCAAAACCCAGGATTTAGGAGGTATCACTTTGATCCTATATGGAGAACCATTGTGATAAGCGGAGATTGATCGAGCGTAGCATAGGAAACTCCTTCCCTATCAAGAGTATGTCATCCACGTACTCTACGAGGATCGCCACCATACTTCCTACTACCTTTTTGTATATACAAGGTTCATCTACCATTTTGATGAAGTCAAACTCTTTGACTAACACATCAAAATAGATGTTCCAACTCCGCGATACCTGCTTTATCCTATAAAGCATCTTGTACACGTTTCCGCTGCACCCACTGTCTACGAAGCCCTTTGGCTGTGTACTTATAGACGTTCTCTTCTAAAAGAGCATTTAGAAAAGCAGTCATGGCACCCAACTGCCAAATATCGTAGTCATGGTATGTAGCCGTGGCAAGTAGGATCTAGATGGACTTAAGCATAGCCACTTGAAAAGGTTTCATCATTATCCACGCCTGGTCGATGACGAAAACCTTTAACAAGTCTAGCTTTGAAAGTCTTAACTTTTCCATGTACACCAAGTAATCTTCTCAAGATATACTTGCTCCTGATGAGGATTTAACCCTTCAGATATAGCAACCAAAGTCCATACTTTGTTGGTGTATAAGGATTCCATCTCAGATCGCTAAGCATCCAGCTATTCTTACAGAGTCCCACTCCTGATGGCCAGCTCGAAACTAGTTGGGTCATCATCACATGATGCAATCCTCGCTCCCACTGTCATAGAGAAACCGAAGTATCTCTCAGGTGGGTGAGGAACCCTACTAGATCGGTGGAGAGCCTGAGGTTCGTTGGTTACTATTGAATCTTTTGGTTCTACCAAATCATCAGCTGCAGTTTGTATAGCTGGAACATTTCCAGTTCTATATAACAGACCTTGCCTCGAGCTTGTCCGGATTTTGCTTTTCAGACATAGGCTGGACAACCCCAAATCTTAACTAACTTAAGATATGGGCTCTTCCCTTTCCATATCTCATATGAAGTGGTAAGCAACTGATTTGATTGGAATCTGTTCAATAGGTATGCAACTTCTCAAGTGCATAACACCCAATAGGAAAAAAGGTAACTCAGTAGTACTCATCATAGAGCACACCATATCATATAGGGTGTGATTGCTCCGCCCCGATATACCATCGTGTTATGGTGTATTCGGAGGAGTAATGCTGAGAGAGAATCTTATTCTCCTTTAGAATAGTCCAGGAATTCCATGCACAAGTATTCTCCTCCCTGATCACATCAAAGGACATAATACTTATACCCGTATTAGTTCTCTACTTCTAATATATATTCTGTGAATATCTCAAAAGGTTCGGACTTGTGTTTCAACAGGAACATATGACTGAATCTTGAGAGATCATCAGAGAATGTAATGAAGTATAAAGAACCGGTCTTGGCAAGTGTAGACAGGGGACCTACATACATCAACATGTATCATCCCAAGAGTTCACTAACTCTTTCTCTGTTTCCAGTAAACGGAGCTATGGTCATCTTATCTCTATGCCATGACTGGCAAGTTTCATAAGGTGTAAATTCAAACTAATTTAAATATGCATCTAAATGTAACTTCAGCTAGTCAGGTCGCATTGATATGACCTAGTCTACAATACCTCAAGAAGGATTCGTTCATTTCTGAACTCTTCCTCTTGTTTGTGTTCTATATACTAAGAACTATAGTTTGATTTAGAACATCAATGCTTTTAGATCACGTGCCTGAACCGATCAACTTTTGATATAGGAAATGTTCAAAACATTATCCAACAATACAAAATTTTATCATTTCTTTACTTATAAAGAGACTGATATGATTTTGTATATCAGGTTCGGTATCTAATAACATTCGTTCAGAATCAATGTATTTGTAATACAGGGTGATAGTGACCAACAGACTTGGCTGCAACACTTGCCCCGTTTTCTGCCTCATGAAACTTATCACCCGTTCTTAGTTCTCTACCTTTCTGTAGCCCTATATAACATATTACATATCTGGAATCCTGATCCGGTATCAAATACCCAGGACGTAGAGAATAGAGAAACAGTTCTGTATAAAGAACACACCCGAAGATGATGCATCAGCATGCACTCTCTTCGTTTGGGTAGCACGGGAATTCTGGTAATCCCCTATTTCCTACTCTGTCTTATAACAATTATAAGTTAGAGCGGGACCAACGTTCCCCAGCTCAGTATAACAAGCGGGTTCGGTCAATAATCCGTATTATTATCTTGATTAAGGCGTGATATGGTCGCTACCTGGAGAGAGAGAGAAGAAAACACTCAGTGTGCGCTCTTGCAAGATCAGATTGGTTATTATTTTATCTAATCAGGATGGCTCCCACTGTTTTTATCAAATCTTCCTTCAAACCCTAAAAGGAAAGACTAGCCGGGATTAATTACACGCTACAGGTTCGCCAATCTTTCAGCCAGGCCAGTGTCGGTACTTTAAGGGAGGTCCCCCGTGCTTTCGCACGGACCTAATTAATGTAAACCTCGTTTTCCCAGAGGCGTAACCCCGTTGACACCTTTCTAGACACCTACTTGATCGGCTAATTGTAAAGTGCTTGTAAGTCTACGGTAGCGCCCCGGACGTCTACAGACGCCAAATGCGGAACAAAAACTTTTTAACTGGCGCTATCGTATACTTTAACCCGGATCTGCCATTATTGCTAAACTAACAAACTGTAAAGAGTGTAGAAAGGTTATACCGAACGATCCGAGTCCTTCGTTCTTTAACCATCATCCCACGCTCCGTTGCGGCTGCTCCGATCTCATCGATCTCCAATCTGCTCGTCCAAATGGCACCACGTCACTGATTCTTTAAACGGGCTCCCGCCTCTGACTCGAGGCAACTCGGTCGTCAAGTTTGCTAAAAGAGACGACCAAGAATGATGTAGAGAATGAGTAGATGACTTTGTCTCACTTCGTCCAAGTCCGTGGCCGATCGGTAAATGAAGTTGCTATGGGAATCGGGTGATGGAATGAAATGAGCTGTGAAATTCCATACACCCCAAAATCTATCATATCTTTTCAAATGAAACAACAAGTGAGAGTGTGTGAGGGTGAGGGGAGGGGGCCGGCCATATATAGGAGGTAGGGGGGTGAGTGTAGGAGAGGGGGAGGTAACCATAAAAGAAAAGATCAACCACAAATATCTTTCATGCAAACAAAACCTCATTAATGCAAATGGTGATTCATTAACCTAGTCACCATTGCATTAATGGCTCCATTAATGCACTAATGACTCACCATGCCAAGTCACCCTTTCTAGAACCTTCTAGAAGCATGACTCACTCTCATCCAAGGAAAGATAAAATCCGTATTTAACCAAATGTTAAATACGGCTGATAGAAAACAGGAAACTGGTAAATTCCAAAAGTGATCCTGAAACGAATTTCAGGATAACCCCGTAACTGTATAAATATACCAGCATTTGTATTACGACCGAATACAAATGCAACTGATACAAAGATATTATATCTACTCAATACAATACTCTGATCCGGCTTAAACCAAAGCCGACCAGTATCATCTGCCCGAAAAATAACACGTGCGTAAACGCACGTGCATTTTCCGAACCCTGCCATAAAACCATACGGCCTCTACAACGTTTTGCCCGAACTTGGGAAACTGTCTGTGGGGGACTCTAATGACTCGTCAGTACCCTGGCAGTGGGTTTAACCACAAACCGTCAGCGGCACTAGCAATGCGTAACGGCTGCCCATGGACTGACCTCAAGGGAGGCCGATGAGCGAACTCATCCGGAAACCCTACTGAGCCTAACAGTGACAATGTATATACAGTCCGGTCCGTTCGTCTATGAGTATCGCATATCTGCCTAGGGGGCTAGTAACGTCAGACCCCCAATAGCAGTATAAGTCGTGTCGGAGTGTAGCCCAATAACACCCTGAGATACTACTGGAGTACCTACCAGAAAATCTCCTGCCACGGCCGTGGGCTATGTGTAATGGCTCTCCTATACACAGCACGATCTCGCCCCCAATACCGGGAGATACGAATCCCCTGCCGATCCGCTCACGTGCCTCCATATGGCTCGGGACTGTACCCAAAAACTACCTGTTTGCACGACTCCTTTGAGCCGTGGTAGGATAGAAATCAAAGCACAGTGGGAACTCACACGAGAAAAATGACGACCTCAGGTCGATGAACTAACCTGTACACATGTCACCAGGGAACTGCTATCTGACGAAATGTATAATACCAACTAGCAGATTCCCGGCGAGTCCTGTCCGGTGTACTCAAAACCCAATGAGCACCTGTATACATCTTAGGTGATCTAACTGACACCAGTGGCTTATGAGATCGGCCACCGCCCCTCGTCGGGGTCTCGACTGTATACACTAGTCTACTCCGGGGTATCGATGCCCTGTCTCGAAACTCCCACGACTAGGGAACACAATTAAGGATATGCTGATAAACTACCCAACTCTCACGTATATAATCGCCATCATACTGTTGGTAGTAAAGCAAGATCCTAAGGGCTCTATCAAAGTGTAACATGTAATCAGTCACCTGAGCATGTACACGGCTGATAAAGGCAAACCAGATAGCATACTATCATCTCGAGTAAGACTGTCCTACCGGTATAGGTCCTCCGCAATCATTGCAATCACATACCTGCGATCCAATAATTGACTATGAAGGCACTATCTCCAACAATCTCCCACTTGCACTCAAGGCTAATTATTGCGATGTCGACTACTCACAGCCCGTGTGAAAACGAACATCCAACTCCTCTACTAATCAGTTTCACAAAACCCGTTTGTAAAACTATTGTGTTCGAGAAATAGCCTCAGTGAGTGGATCCGCCTAGAAGTTTCTTTCTATATCTCTCTTAATCTCAAATTCGCGGAGAAAGCCATCTCCCGAATTGAGTAATACCTATCTTAGAATATGTCTGGATATCTGATGGGACCTAGTTCATAAATGAACTCCAAATCCAAACTTCTTAGACTGTATCGATCCCTGAACCTAATCAGTATCCTGCTCCAAGCCTCCCACAGTATCCTCTTGGACTACCTGTCCATAATACTGTCCATCGTCAGAGGGAAAACTAAAACTCCGACAATCACTCTGTCAACCACGTCACCTTTGAAGCCTGGAATGATAATCGTCTCCCGAAGGAGGCTGCCGTTATCAAATCCGTAGAACATGCACCTATGTTCTAAAACTGCTTCCTTATGTTTCTCCAGGATTGGATTAATACAAACTTATCGCATCTTCTGCAAAAACAACATCTGGTGTGGTACTTGACACCTCACGATTGACTCAATTGCCTAAGCAAGTGATCTGCCAATCATGCACAGCCCTCTCCCCTTTAGTCTATACGACACCTTTAGAGAGGGTGACTCCATCACCTGCAGGTACACCACCATGCTAGGAGTCAACTATTCTAAAAACCATTAGAATATCTGTCAATGTACCCACATTGGGAAGCTACCCAAATCTAGATCTAAAACCATAGATCCAGAAACCAGAATGTCAAATATTATATCCATATCCTGTCTGGAGAAACAACTGTGTGACGACCACAGTACAACCGATCGTAGTATAGGAATTTTACTTCCTACTCTGTGTATGTCATCCAGATACCATGACATCACACCCTACTACCTTCTTAACAGATCCATCCCCTATTCTGATGAAGTCAAACCCATGACTGTCACATCAAAATTAGATGATCTATCTCCGCTATAACTGCTCTAGTCTATAAATAGACATAAGCTACTTGCCCACTATGCTTCCGCTGCTCCCACTGACTACGACAACCCTCTGGCAGAATAATATACACGTGCACTTCTAAAGCTAGTTTAGAACGACGCTATACTTATCCTCCTGCCTGGTCTCATAGTCTGGAACAACAGTAGTGTCAAGTCTGGGTAGATAAGAACCTCCCTGTCACCGTCCTTGAGGCTACCGAAGTACCTCTCGGGTGTCTGAAGTTACCCACCATATCTGCGGAGTGGCTAATGGAATGTCAAACCTGATTGAATATATAGGTCCTATTAAATTTTCCATAATCGTTTGCGGTTCTGGAATCACTTCCAGTTCTACCATACTCCCACTGCTGTTTTCTGAAAAAGATCCATTTTACTAAAACTTGTAGGGTTCCTAGACACACTAATGAGGTCTTACAAGGCATCAACCATGCCAATTTCAAAATTTACAAGTGGCGAGAAACCCTAATAAGGATCGTTAACTAGAATTTTAGGCTATGCAATGCAACTAGTTAACAACTTAACTAAGTGAACGAAAATACAACCTTTATAGATCCGGTGCTCCACCTCCATAGCTCCGCAATGATGTCCCTCCGCTGTCCAAATCGGATCCCGGACTCTTGCGTCGGCTTCGTCGGAGAAATGGGCGGGCTAGGTCGTCGATGTCGATACCGAAGATGATCTACGTCGAGGCATCACAAGATCAAGCTCCCACTTCACCAAGTCATGAAACTTGTGAAGAAAACACCCTATACTACTTGGCAAGAGGTAGAGGGTGAAGAAATAGGAGGTGGGTGCACTTTAGAATTGGATTTCTCACTCTTTTTCATCAATCACCATTGATGGTCAAGCTTTTTCTACTTTGAAAGAAGAAGAAGAAGAAGATGAATAATATGATAAGTATATTTCTAAATAGAAAATAAATGATTTCTTATCATATCATGAACCATGGTCAAGTGTAGAGAGCTAACTAGAGTTTATGTGAATGGTTAGGGTTAAAGAAGAAGACAAAATGGTCACTTGGTCAAAAGCTTCATGAAGCTTCAACAAGCTTCATGAAAGAAAAGAATAAAAGAAAACCATTTTGTTTTTTTCTCTTAATGCTTTTATTTTCCAAAACTAATAAATAAATAAATGAATGAATAAGTAATCACAACCCTAACTATTCATATAACCATGGTTCAATCTTTACACTTAATCAATTTTGCATGTCTCATCAAACATGATACAAACAAGTGCACACAAAAATATATTACATATACAATGTGCACACCAAGTGAGAAAATCCATTTAAAGTGAACCAATACTAGTAAATGCAAAGTAATATATCAAATATATAATTATACATTAAATCAATAAATCAACACTTGATTCAATGATCCGGTCATGTCGCACATAACCGACTAGTATCATTAGTAACATCTTATCGAATCAACACTGGATTCGATAACCCGGCTATATCGCATATAACCGAACAATGTCACAAATCGCGAGAATCGAATACAGTATCACATATTGGTATTATTCTCGGTCCCGCACATATCTCATATGCGCTCCTATTTCGTTTCGCTTGAGCCAGGAAACCTCTGTGTAGGACTCTAAAGACTCGTCAATACGCCGGCAGCGGATGATGATCATATCAAACATCCACAAGCCGCAAGCGGTCAGCTAAACGTAACGGCCACCCGGGTATTGAGCGATCAGAAGATCGACGAGCAAGCCCGCTCACACTCCTGTGAATCCAACCAGTAACACTTACCGTACAGTCCGGTCTGATCGTCTGATATGTCGCATATCTTGCCTAGGGGTGGTAAACGTCAGACCCCAATAGCTCGACAAGTCGTGTCGATATGAGGCCATAACAGTTCGAGAAACTACTGGTAACACTTACCAGTAAATCTCAGCAACCCTGGCCAGGGATTTCCGGTTATAGCCAATCGGACACAGCGCAACATCAACTCCCTATACCGGGAGAGACGAATCCCCTTCTATCGCTCATTGCCTCCATGTGACTCGGGACTGTACCCAAAAACCACCGTTTTGCACGCCCTCTTGGATGTGGTAAGATGGAAATCAAAGCACAGTGGGAACCACACAAGACTCTATGACGATCTCGGGTCAACTGACTACTCTGTACCAGTGTCACCAGAGAACTGCCATCTGACGTAAGGTATAATACCATCTGGGAGTTCTCGGCGAGTCCGTCCAGTGTACCCAGTCTCCACTGAGCACTCGTATATCATCTCTGATGTCAAACACCAATGGATATGGGATCATCCATCGCCCATCTGTATGGGTCGAGAAGGTATACGCTAGTCTACTCTGGTATATCGATGCCCCGTCTCGATACACCCACGACTAGGGACCTTAAAGGATGTACTTATGGACTACCAGGTCCCCACTAGTATGATCCGCATCATAGTCCAGGTAGTCAAGTACACATCCTAAGGGCTTTACCAACATGTAACAGAGAGACAATCAGTGTACACGTTAAGGTAAAGAGCAACCAGATAGCATACTATCATGTCGAGCAAGAAAGTCCTCCCTATATATGTCCCAGCATCCACTACAATATACATCCTATGTATAAGAATGGCCTCTAGGGCATACATATAACTAACAATCTCCCACTTGCACTAGGGCCATCTGATAGCAGTGGTTGTAGTATCTCATACTCAACCATCCCATAAAAGTCTCTCTCTGGGAAAAGGCCTTTGTGAGTGGATCCGCCGTGTTTTCCTCTGTGTCTACTTTCCTAACCTTGATCACCCTGGAGATCAACTATCTCCATGATCAGGTGATACTTCCTTAGAATATGTCTGGATCACTGATGGGACGGACGTTCCTTGGCATAAGCCACAACTCCATTGTCACACAATGGGAGGAACTAAGTTCATCTCATGAACAAATATACATCCAGACTGCCTCTTTGGTAGCATCTTAAGTAGCGATGTATCGAGCCTTTATCGTCTAGTATGCCACGGTATCTAGCTTGGAACTCTTCCAACATACCGTCCATTTACAGAGGGTAAAGACAATGCCTGTGACTGACTTTCAGTCGTCCTTATCACCCTGGAACCCTTCCAGTGATTCTTCCCAGGATCGATTGATACCGTCTCACTACAACTAGTGAGAATCCTAACATCCAATTAGATCTATCTCATAGATCCAAAACCCAGGATTTAGGAGGTATCATTTTTATCCTATATAGAGAATCATTGTGATAAACGGAGATTGACCGAGCGTAGCATAGGAAACTCCTTTCTTATCAAGAGTATGTCATCCACGTACTTTACGAGGATCATCACCATACTCCCTACTACCTTTATGTTTATACAAGGTTCATCTACCATTTTGATGATGTCAAACTCTTTGACTACTTCATCAAAACAGACGTTCCAACTCCGCGATGCCTGCTTTATTACATAAAACATCTTGCACACGTTTCCGCTGCTCCCACTGTCTACGAAGCCCTCTGGTTGTGTACTTATAGATGCCCTCTTCTAAAACATCATTTAGAAAAGATGTCATGATACCCAACCACCAGATATCGTAGTCATGGTATGTAGCCGTGGCAAGTAGGATCTGGATGGACTTAAGCATAGCTACTTAGAAAAGGTTTCATCATCATCTATTCCTGGTCAATGATGTAGACCTTTAACAAGTCTAGCTTTGAAAGTCTCAACTCTTCCATGTACACCAAGTAATCTTCTCAAGATATACTTGCTCTTGATGGGGATTTAACCCTTCAGATATAGCAACCAAAGTCCATACTTTGTTGGTGTATAAGGATTCCATCTCAGATCGCTAAGCATCCAGCCATTCTTACAGAGTCTTACTCCTGATGGCCAGCTCGAAACTAGTTGGGTCATCATCTCATGATGCAATCCTCGCTCCCACTGTCATAGAGAAACCGAAGTATCTCTCAGGTGGGTGAGGAACCCTACTAGATCGGCGGAGAGGCTGAGGTTCGTTGGTAACTATTGAATCCTTTGGTTTTATCAAATCATCTGCTGTAGTTTGTATAGCTGGAACCTTTCCAGTTCTACATTACAGACCTTGCCTCGAGCTTGTCCGGATTTTGCCTTTCAGACATAGGCCGGACAACCCCAAATCTTAACTAGCTTAAGAAATGGGCTCTACCCTTTCCATATCAAATATGAAGTGGTAGGCAACTGATTTGATTTGAACCCTATTCAATACGTATGCAACTTCTCAAGTGCATAACTCCTAAAAAGAAAATAGGTAACTCAGTAGTACTCATCATAGAGCACACCTTATCATATAGGGTGTAATTGCTCCGCCCCGATATACCATCGTGCTATGGTGTATACGGAGGAGTAATGCTGAGAGAGAATCTCATTCTCCTTTAGAATAATCCAGGATTTCCGTGCTTAAGTATTCTCCTCCTCGATCTCATCAAAGGACATAATACTTATACCCTTATTGGTTCTCTACTTCTAAATCATATTCTGTGAACATCTCAAAAGGTTCGGACTTGTGTTTCAACAGGAACATATGTCTGAATCTTGAGAGATCATCAGAGAATGTAATGAAGTACAAAGAACCGGTCTTGGCATCTGTAGACAGGGGACCTTACATACATCAACATGTATCATCCCAAGAGTTTACTAACTCTTTCTCTGTTTCCAATAAACAGAGCTATGGTCATCTTATCTTTGTGACACGAATGGCAAGTTTCACAAGATGTGAATTCAAACTGATTTAAATATGCATCTAAATGTAACTTTAGCTAGTCGGGTCACATTGATCTGACCTAGTCTACAATGCCTCAAGAAGGATTCGTTCATTTCTGAACTGTTCCTCTTGTGTGTGTTCCGTATACTAAAGAACTGTAGTTTGATTTAGAACATCAATGCTTTTAGATAACATGCCTGAACCGATCAACTTTTGATATAGGAAATGTTCAAAACATTATCCAACAATACAAAATTTTATCATTTCTTTACTGATAAAGAGACTGATATGATTTTGTATATCAGGTTCGGTATCTAATAACATTCGTTCAGAATCAATGTATTCGTAATACAGGGTGACAGTGACCAAAGACTTGGCTGCAACACTTGCCCCGTTTTCTGTCTCATGAAACTTATCACCCGTTCTCAGTTCTCTACCTTTCTGTAGCCCTATGTAACTGATTACATATCTGGGATCCTGATCTGGTATCACATACCCAGGACGTAAAGGATACTGAGAAACAGTTCTTTGTAATGAACACACCCGAAGATGATGCATCAGCATGCACTCTCTTTGTTTGGGCGGCACGGGAATTCTGGTAATCCCCAATTTCCTGCTCTGTCTTATAACAATTATAAGTTGGAGCGGGACCAACGTTCCCCAGCTCAGTACAACAAGCGGGTTCGGTCAAATATCCGTATTATTATCTTGATTAAGGCGTGATATGGTCGCTACCTGGAGAGAGAGAGAAGAAAACACTCAGCGTGCGCTCTTGCAAGAATAGATTGGTTTTTATTTTATCTAATCAGGATGGCTCCCACTGCTTTTAATCAAATCTTCCTTCAAACCCAAAAAGGAAAGACTAGCCGGGATTAATTACACACTACAAGTTCGCCAATCTTTCAGCCAGGCCAGTGTCGGTACTTTGAGGGAGGTCCCCCGTGCTTTCGCACGAACCTAATTAATGTAAACCTCGTTTTCCCAGAGGCGTAACCTCGTTAACACCTTTCTAGACACCTACTTGATCGGCTAATTGTAATGTGTAAAACTCTCCCAGGAGTAACAATTACTCGCAGCGGGTATCGGGATCCAACTATCTCATAGAAGTTATGCAATCTCATTGCAAATTTCAACACTTGAAATTCCCGATAATATTTTGCCCCTAGCGTCCTATGACCTTGACGGAGGTCAACAAACCATAGGCTACTAGTCAAGTTCAACCCGTCATTTCTTGATCGAATTAAACCCACCCGCACAACCCTTGACGGAGGTCAACAAGGCCGCACGACTACCCTAATCCAATCTGCATCATATGCATAAGCAGATAAATACTAGTTAGCTACCGCACACTACGCCTTGACGGAGGTCAACAAACATAGCACGAATACTAAGTAGGACTTATCTGAAATGACGGAGGGCTACGACAGGTTTTTCTGAAAACCTATTGCGTAATGAACTTGATATCGTTGTAGAATCAAATGATTTTAAAATGGAGTGTTTTTGAGGCTTTTCTAGTTTTGCTAAAGGAGTCACTCCCGGTGAAGGGATCGTCGGTCCTTTCCTCGTCGAATGAGGTGCAGGATATATCATATATATCACTGTGCAAAGCAAAAACTCTTAAAAGTAATCAAAATACAAACCGAGTGTGTAGCATCTGCCAGTTATTGCTAAAGGAGTCACTCCCAGTGAAGGGATCTCGGTCCTTTCCTCATCGAATAAGGTGCAGGATATATCACATATACCACTGTGCAAAGCAAGAACTGTAGCTACCTGTTTTATTTTTGAAATTCAATTCTACAACATCTTAGGTTTCTTTTTACTTTCATTAATCACATTAATGAAGTCCCATCATTTAAGTACCTAAACATCACAGATAAATACGACGTACACTTATGCCATCCGCATTCGCTTCGATGTCCCCTCGTGCACCGTTAGGTTAGGTAACTAACGGCAGAGCGGGGCAGGGCTAGCGCGGGTGTAAAACATAAGTAACGTATATATAATATATCATATATACTATATACTGTATCTATCACATCACATATCACATGATCACATCACAGATATCGCAGCAGAAGAATCATATGAAATATTGGATATACTAGGACGTCCGTGTTTTCAATACGAGCCAGTATAAAACACGGATTCCACGGTCGTGATGTATAGCCAAACCCACACCCCTAGACCCCTACGAGAGCGGCAAGCAACCCTACCAATTCTAGAGTTAGGAGACCCGGACTCGACTCCTCGAGTTGGTCTCCCACTGGACTCCAGAACCCGGTTACTTGTGCTCCCCTCCTTGGGTCTATCCTAGTGCGGAAAAGTAAATAATATACAAACGGTGACATCTTCCGCAACCTGGAAGTGCCCCAATAAAAGAATATTACATACAAGTTTTTACATGAATGAAAATGAAAACACTCATCTCACATAAAAAAAACCCCGGCTATTCAAACACGACGATCCAATATAACATATCCAGTAACACATAACATCACATGTCATCAACGTAAGTAAATATGTCCATCCTAATTGTCGTTGACATATAGCAACAAAACCGGCGATATCACATGTTACACTTACGGTCACAGAAAAGAAAGTGTAAAACTACAACAGTTGGAATCCGCAACCACCATAGACATCGCATGCCTAATCAAATGAATACCTTAGACATCACATGCCTAACAATTATAAACCCCGCATTTTAGTCTCATTATCGAAAACTCTTTTCAATATCAAGTCGGGCAATTCAACAAGATTCCCGACATACTGATCGAATGCTCGTCGCAAACTTTAGTAGGCGGCCGCACCCCCGACGCCGTCGATGAAGTGCACCAAGGCGGAACACCGCTGCCGCGAGCACCCATACGGATGCTTTCGGCGACGGGGTTCTCCTACAGTCACTTGGTCGGGGCTATGGAGCGAGGCTGTCTATTAAGTTTACCCGGTGAGTATCCGCGTACACTACGTGATTGCGACGGACTTTTGATCACATCAAAATTCCGTGGCAACCGATCAAGTGAGACTAAAGTGCTATGTTTATAACATTCGTTCGGTTATCTCATAACTACTTGTGAATTCCAATTATTGTATCACATTCCAGATAAATAGAAAATGTTAAACTTTCCGATCGAACAGTCGAACACCCAAGTTTTCCCGAAACAGCTCAACTCATGAAATAAGTTCAAAGACATTCACTTCGTGCCTCAGTACCAACGGTCCAGCCGTAGAAGGGTCAAGCCAACGCCTCATATGTGGCACGTCGTACTGCCCCAAACCCTAAGGTTCGAAGGGTAGTTCAAGACGGTCACATAATCGAGTTAAGGTTTGTTGTCTTCTAGAGGGTCCATTACGTTACTTGCACTACTTAGAAAGTCTTTAAACCACGGAAAAATCCAACACTTAGAAATTTCCCGACAGGGGAAAAAGTGGGTATTTATATCCGGTCGAACCTTTTAACATATTCAATATATCCGGAAAGCCACATAGACAAAGTCTGATAATCCGATCGAATCAACTAAGCTCCAAAACACCCTGGAATATTCAATTCTTGAATAAATACTAAAAAATCCCAGAAAATCCAGAACCAAAATATAGGAGTTACTGTGCAAAAATTAAACAGTGATCACATATATTGGTCGCGGAACCGCAGCAGAAGCCAAGCTTCTGCCGCGGTTCCGCCGCACTGTAGCAGCATCACTCGATAAATTTTGCATCGTAATTCTTATAATTTCCTGCTGAATTTTTTAAGAATTTTTAATCTGGAAAAAACCCAGTTTTTTTAAAAAGTCCAGAGAGCATTTTGGAAATCGGGTTTCGGTTCGATCGGACTTCAAACTCCGTCTACGCATCGCCTAAGGCTCTAGCTAGGCTCTGATACTACTGTAGGGTTCCTAGACACACTAATGAGGTCTCACAAGGCATCAACCATGCCAATTTCAAAATTTACAAGTGCCGAGAAACCCTAATACGGATCGTTAACTAGAATTTTAGGCTATGCGATGCAACTAGTTAACAACTTAACTAAGTGAACGAAAATACAACCTTTGTAGATCCGGTGCTCCACCTCCATAGCTCCGCAATGATGTCCCTCCGCTGTCCAAATAGGATCCCGGACTCTTGCGTCGGCTTCGTCGGAGAAATGGGCGGGCTAGGTCGTCGATGTCGATGCCGAAGATGATCTACGTCGAGGCATCACAAGATCAAGCTCCCACTTCACCAAGTCATGAAACTTGTGAAGAAAACATCCTATACTACTTGGCAAGAGGTAGAGGGTGAAGAAATAGGAGGTGGGTGCACTTTAGAATTGGATTTCTCACTCTTTTTCATCAATCACCATTGATGGTCAAGCTTTTTCTACTTTGAAAGAAGAAGAAGAAGAAGATGAATAATATGATAAGTATATTTCTAAATAGAAAATAAATGATTTCTTATCATATCATGAACCATGGTCAAGTGTAGAGAGCTAACTAGAGTTTATGTGAATGGTTAGGGTTAAAGAAGAAGACAAAATGGTCACTTGGTCAAAAGCTTCATGAAGCTTCAACAAGCTTCATGAAAGAAAAGAATAAAAGAAAACAATTTTGTTTTTTTCTCTTAATGCTTTTATTTTCCAAAACTAATAAATAAATAAATGAATGAATAAGTAATCACAACCCTAACCATTCATATAACCACGGTTCAATCTTTACACTTAACCAATTTTGCATGTCTCATCAAACATGATACAAACAAGTGCACACAAAAATATATCACATATACAATGTGCACTCCAAGTGAGAAAATCCATTTAAAGTGAACCAATACTAGTAAATGCAAAGTAATATATCGTATATATAATTATACATTAAATCATTAAATCAACACTTGATTCAATGATCCGGTCATGTCGCACATAACCGACTAGTATCATTAGTAACATCTTATCGAATCAACACTTGATTCGATAACCCGGCTATATCGCATATAACCGAACAATGTCACAAATCGCGAGAATCGAATGCAGTATCACATGCTGGTATTATTCTCGGTCCCGCACATATCTCATATGCGCTCCTATTTCGTTTCGCTTGAGCCAGGAAAACTCTGTGTAGGACTCTAAAGACTCATCAATACGCCGGCAGCGGATGATGCTCATATCAAACATCCACAAGCCGCAAGCGGTCTGCTAAACGTAACGGCCACCCGGGTATTGAGCGATCAAAAGATCGACGAGCAAGCCCGCTCACACTCCTGTGAATCCAACCAGTAACACTTACCGTACAGTCCGGTCTGATCGTCTGATATGTCGTATATCTTGCCTAGGGGTGGTAAACGTCAGACCCCAATAGCTCGACAAGTCGTGTCGATATGAGGCCTATAACAGTTCGAGAAACTACTGGTAACACTTACCAGTAAATCTCAGCAACCCTGGACAGGGATTTCCGGTTATAGCCAATCGGACACAGCGCAACATCAACTCCCTATACCGGGAGAGACGAATCCCCTTCTATCGCTCATTGCCTCCATGTGACTCGGGACTGTACCCAAAAACCACCGTTTTGCACGCCCTCTTGGACGTGGTAAGATGGAAATCAAAGCACAGTGGGAACCACACAAGACTCTATGACGATCTCGGGTCAACAGACTACTCTGTACCAGTGTCACCAGAGAACTGCCATCTGACGTAAGGTATAATACCATCTGGGGGTTCTCGGCGAGTCCGTCCAGTGTACCCAGTCTCCACTGAGCACCCGTATATCATCTCTGATGTCAAACACCAATGGATATGGGATCATCCATCGCCCATCTGTATCGGTCGAGAAGGTATACGCTAGTCTACTCTGGTATATCGATGCCCCGTCTCGATACACCCACGACTAGGGACCTTGAAGGATGTACTTATGGACTACCATGTCTCCACTAGTATGATCCGCATCATAGTCCAGGTAGTCAAGTACACATCCTAAGGGCTTTACCAACATGTAACAGAGAGACAATCAGTGTACACGTTAAGGTAAAGAGCAACCAGATAGCATACTATCATGTCGAGCAAGAAAGTCCTCCCTATATATGTCCTAGCATCCACTACAATATACATCCTATGTATAGCAATGGCCTCTAGGGCATACATATAACTAACAAAACTGTGGCGAGTCAAGAACAATATCACTATTTATCTTCCAAATGGTAGAATATCAACCTTCGTCATAGCCAGGGTCAACCCACAAACAGCCATTACAGAAACGTGCCCTGAGTTATCCAGAGTCTGGTTTTAAGCATAAGCTGGACAACTCCCCGTACCTTAACATCTTTTAAGGTATGATCCATTCTATATCCAATATAGAAACTTTGGCACTTATTTAATTGGAACCAGATTCAAATCAAGCAGCTGTCTCCAGTGCATATCAACTTAATGGAAAGAGGCTAATCAGCATTACTCAACTTAGGAATCCATCCAATTATGAGTAACCCGAAAGAGAAACAAGTTTCTCAAAACCATTACTATCATCTGAATACCAATCACAAGAATCTACATCTTCGATCTCTTTGAAGAATCCTGATACTTGTGACACCTGGTTCTCTACTTTATTCTTATACCCATAACTTCTCAAAACTTAGACCTTGTATTTCAACGAAACACTTGTCTAAAAACTAGAGAAGTTATAAGTAAACAGAACATAGTACGAGGACCTACCCCTTTGTCCTGAAGGACACTTGGACAACATACAATACTCTGTATAAGTCCGTTGAGTTAAACAACTCATAACCTGTGCGTCGTAGGTTGAAAACTGTACCCTGGCGATTTCCTCAAATATCACCAATTACAACGAATTCCGATATAATAAGGATGATCACCTAATTCCCAATAACTTACTCCCACTCATCATCTGTAAAACCATACAGATATGAGAATGAAACCTGGTAAATACATACCCTTGGAGTAAGTATCTAATCGGGAAAACAGTTTTCCTTTAACGATGCACTGAAACATGAAAATGTTTCGTAGGGGTATCCTGGTATTCATAGCAATGCCTCTTCCATAATCCAATTCATGACTATAACCGTATATCTCTTTGCCATCTCTCCAAATCCCTTTATTTGTCTTTAGTCGTTACCTTCTGTACACCATCGTTAGGCTAAATGGTTTTCTTCCTTCCCTACCGTTCGGCACCAGCCTATGGTTTGGAAGAAGACTATTCAGTAAGCATAATAGGTGTACCCTCCTAAACCAAGGAGTACTCATATCTTGAGGGAAGGTGATGATAAAAGACAACTGAATAATACCTTATTCCTTTAAAAGTGAAATAGGAGTGGCGATGAAGTACGCGGTTTTGGTCGTGAATGATATCAGTCGCAATTTACTTTGCCCTCTTTCTAATCCCTTTATTTTGTCTTTAGTTATTGCCTTCTGCACACCCTACTTAGGCTAATTGGTTTTCTTCATTCCCTACCTTTCGGCACCTGCCTATGGTTTGGAATAAGACTATCCAATAAGCGTAATAGGTGTACTCTCCTAAACCAAGGAGCTCTCGCAACCTGAGAGAAGGTGATAATAAAAGACAACTGAATAAACCAATTCTATTTCTCCTGAACCTTGATCCATCCTCGAAGAAGTCCCTTCGAGTTCGTATATAACCATACGATGGATCTATCCAATGGAAGTGGATGTCCGTAGTAATACGGGTGTTCCGAGAAATACAAAGGGTAAAAGAAGGAGTGGCAATGACTTATGCAATTAGGACAATCCAAAAGCCAGTATTTTAAGAAGGTTTGGTCAACAAGGTCACTGAGTCATAGTCTAGGGTCGGTCCAAGGTCGCTGCCAAAGAGAGAGAGAAAAGAAACACTCTGCGTGCACTCTAACCTAGATCAGAATGGTTATCACTTTATCTAATCCGGAAACCTCCCACTGTCCTGTCAAATTCTCCTCCAAACCTGAAAGAAGAATCAATCGGGATCACCCGAAGAGTAAACAAACTCATCAGTGGGAATCAGGATCCAACTCTCATCGCATGATAACGTGATGGAATGCATCCACGTTACTCATACTCCAGAAGGTATGCGCATACTTGGCAAGTTTCAGTTTCTTTAGAAACTCCCAATATGATTTTTACCCCATGCTCTTACAACCTTGGCTTTGGTCAAAATGTCATAAGTCACATGCCAAGTTCTACCCGTCACTATCTTGTCAATTTGAACCCACCCACACATGCCCCTGACTTTGGCCAATCGGCAGAACGACTGTCCCAAACTAACTCATCTATCTATGCAACAAATGAATACCCAACAGCTACCAAACACTATGCCTTAACTTTGGCTAAAATGCATAGCTTGAATACTACTGAATACCCAAAAGAAGTGACGGAGGGCTACGGCTTGTTTTTGGCGAAAAACCTTTAACGTAACGAACTTGATATTGCTGAAGGAACCTGATAGCTTTTTAAAATATAGTGGCGAAAACCTTTTGCTAAAGAGGTCATTCCCGATGAAGGGATCTCGGCTCTTTCCTCTTGGAATGAGGTGCAGGATATTCCACTGAATATCGCTATGCAAATCAACTTGTAATCGACTATAGTGAAGTTATTACCCTGACGCAAATTTCTGCCCAAGGGGTCAGTCCCGGTGAAGGGATATCGGCCCTTGCCCCGTGGAATGAGGTGCGGGATATTCCACTGAATACCTCTATGCAAAACAAAAGGAAACATCTTTGCAATAACACTTTTTAAATTGTTCCAACAACATCAAACAGGTTTGTTTTACTTTGCATTGATCAGAATCAACGCAGTCCCATCAATCAATCACACCAGAAAAGAACGAAAATAAAATGTACGTATATGCCATCCTCATTCGTCACTGGGTCCCGTCATCACCCGTTAGGTTACTTAACTAACGACAGAGCGGGGACTGGACTAGCGCGAATGTAAAACATATACAACATCTAATAGTATATAAACCAATATACAATAATCGCTCCAGGCGTGATAATATGCAACATTACAGAAAAGTAATAAGCATCACAGAACAATACAGATAATCTGGGATCCCCGGGTTTCACAGAGCCGCTGCTGAAACCCGACGTTCCCCTGTCGTGTGGATAGCCTGTGCAATGAAACCTAGACCCCTACGGGTGCGGCAAGTCACCCGCCAAAACCTGAAGAGAGGCAACCCCCTACAACAAAGTGAATGGACCATCCAGCACTTCACGGAATCCGGTAAGCTTGGGCACCCCTCCTTGGGTCAACCTATACCCCCTACGAATGCGGCGAATAGTCTGCCAATTTTAGAGTAAGGCCCCTCTGCCTCTCAAAGCCATGAGATGCGGACCCGTTGCCCCCCAGAACCCGGCTATCCGTGCACTCCGTCGCGGGGCAAAACCTAGTATAGTAATGAATAATAGTACAACAGGTACATCGACCGCAACCTGGTCGTGCCCCAAAAGAATATTATACAACAGGCAGTGACGGCATTCCACAAGTTGGACGCTCGCCCCGCAATATCAAATGTACAAATAAATCCAAACTGCACTACCATTGCACACTGCTATCCATCACGACAAATCCGCAACATCACAGCACAACACAGAACATCAACGCGAATGTTACGTTCGCAAACCCGTCTAAAAGAACTATAGCAATCAGACGCGGTTTACCGATCAAATGACATTCCCGGTCGGAGATATAATGCAAGTACTGTAAACTAACATGTTTAAATTTCGATCGACTAAATATCACAAAGTGGGCCCCACGAACAACTGGTGAACAGTAACAAAATCTGGGCCCAAAAGATATATACCAAAACCCCCAATTTCCAGAGAAGAATACACTGTGCAAGTTTGGGGGCATGATCACTCAGAACGGCCGCGGATGCGCGGCCAAACCATGGGTTTGGCCGCGATTCCGCGGCAGTCTTGTCAATTCATGAGCCCAAATTTGTACAGTGTTCTTATAAAACCCTGCACAGTTTTCTGAGATATGTAGAATAATTTTAGGACATCATTTAAAATCGACAGAAACTGTGAAATTTGAAAATTGTTTTTTTCGATATCCGGTTCGATCGATGTTTTAAACGCGTTAGCACAAGTTAGTATAGCAAAATGGTGAGGCTCTGATACCACTGTAAGTCTACGGTAGCGCCCCGGCTGTCTACAGACGCCAAATGCGGAACAAAAACTTTTTAACCGGCGCTATCGTATACTTTAACCCGGATCTGCCATTATTGCTAAACTAACAAACTGTAAAGAGTGTAGAAAGGTTATACCGAACGATCCGAGTCCTTCATTCTTTAACCATCGTCCCACGCTCCGTTGCGGCTGCTCCGATCTCATCGATCTCCAATCTGCTCATCCAAATGGCACCACGTCACTGATTCTTTAAATAGGCTCCCGCCTCTGACTCGAGGCAACTCGGTCGTCAAGTTTGCTAAAAGAGACGACCAAGAATGATGTAGAGAATGAGTAGATGACTTTGTCTCACTTCGTCCAAGTCCGTGGGAGATCGGTAAATGAAGTTGCCATGGAAATCGGGTGATGGAATGAAATGAGCTGTGAAATTCCATACACCCCAAAATCTATCATATCTTTTCAAATGAAACAACAAGTGAGAGTGTGTGAGAGTGAGGGGAGGGGGCCGGCCATATATAGGAGGTGGGGGGGTGAGTGTAGGAGAGGGGGAGGTAACAATAAGAGAAAAGATCAACCACAAATATCCTTCATGCAAACAAAACCTCATTAATGCAAATGGTGATTCATTAACCTAGTCACCATTGCATTAATGGCTCCATTAATCCATTAATGGCTCCATTAATCCACTAATGACTCACCATGCCAAGTCACCCTTTCTAGAACCTTCTAGAAGCATGACTCACTCTCATCTAAGAAAAGATAAAATCCTTATTTAACCAAATGTTAAATACGGCTGATAGAAAACAGGAAACTGGCAACTTCCAAAAGTGATCCTGAAACGAATTTCAGGATAACCCCGTAACTGTATAAATATACCCGCATTTGTATTACGACCGAATACAAATGCAACTGAGACAAAGATATTATATCTACTCAATACAATACTCGGATCCGGCTTAAACCAAAGCCGACCAGTATCATCTGCCCGAAAAATAACACGTGCGTAAACGCACGTGCATTTTCCGAACCCTGCCATAAAATCATACGGCCTCTACAACATTTCGCCCGAACTTGGGAAACTGTCTGTGGGGGACTCTAATGACTCGTCAGTACCCTGGCAGTGGGTTTAACCACAACCCGTCAGCGGCACTAGCAATGCGTAACGGCTGCCCATGGACTGACCTCAAGGGAGCCCGATGAGCGAACTCTTCCGGAAACCCTACTGAGCCTAACAGTGACAATGTATATACAGTCCGGTCCGTTCGTCTATGAGTATCGCATATCTGCCTAGGGGTTAATAACGTCAGACCCCCAATAGCAGTATAAGTCGTGTCGAAGTGTAGCCCAATAACACCCTGAGATACTACTGGAGTACCTACCAGTAAATCTCCTGCCACGGCCGTGGGCTATGTGTAATGGATTTCCTATACACAGCATGATCTCGCCCCCAATACCAGGAGATACGAATCCCCTGCCGATCCGCTCACGTGCCTCCATATGGCTCGGGACTGTACCCAAAAACTACCTGTTTGCATGACTCCTTTGAGCCGTGGTAGGGTAGAAATCAAAGCACAGTGGGAACTCACACGAGACAAATGACGACCTCAGGTCGATGAACTAACCTGTACACATGTCACCAGGGAACTGCTATCTGACGATATGTATAATACCAACTAGCAGATTCCCGGCGAGTCCTGTCCGGTGTACTCATAACCCAATGAGCACATGTATACATCTTAGGTGATCTAACTGACACCAGTGGCTTGTGAGACCGGCCACCGCCCCTCGTCGGGGTCTCGACTGTATACACTAGTCTACTCCGGAGTATCGATGCCCTGTCTCGAAACTCCCACGACTAGGGACCACAATTAAGGATATGCTGATAAACTACCCAACTCTCACGTATATGATCGCCATCATACTGTTGGTAGTAAAGCAAGATCCTAAGGGCTCTACCAAAGTGTAACATGTAATCAGTCACCTGAACATGTACACGACTGATAAAGGCAAACCAGATAGCATACTATCATCTCGAGTAAGACTGTCCTACCGGTATAGGTCCTCCGCAATCATTGCAATCACATACCTGCGATCCAATAATTGACTATGAGGGCACTATCTCCAACAGTGTAAAACTCTCCCAGGAGTAACAATTACTCGCAGTGGGTATCGAGATCCAACTATCTCATAGAAGGTATGCAATCTCATTGCAAATCCCAACACTTGAAATTTCCGATAATTTTGCCCTTAGCACCCTATGACCTTGACGGAGGTCAACAAACCATAGGCTACTAGTCAAGTTCAACCCGTCATTTCTTGATTGAATCAAACCCACCCGCACGACCCTTGACGGAGGTCAACAAGGTCGCACGACTACCCTAATCCAATCTGCATCATATGCATAAGCAGATAAATACTAGTTAGCTACCGCACACTACGCCTTGACGGAGGTCAACAAACGTAGCACGAATACTAAGTAGGACTTATCTGAAATGACGGAGGGCTACGACAGGTTTTTCTGAAAACCTATTGCGTAATGAACTTGGTATCGCTGTAGGATCGAATGAATTTTGAAATGGAGTGTTTTTGAGGCTTTTCTAGTTTTGCTAAAGGAGTCACTCCCGGTGAAGGGATCGTCGGTCCTCTCCTCGTCGAATGAGGTGCGGGATATATCATATATATCACTGTGCAATGCAGAACTCTTAAAAGCAATCAAAAGACAAACCGAGTGTGTAGCATCTGCCAGTTATTGCTAAAGGAGTCACTCCCGGTGAAGGGATCTCGGTCCTTTCCTTATCGAATAAGGTGCAGGATATATCATATATACCGCTATGCAAAGCAAGAACTGTAGCTACCTGTTTTATTTTTGAAATTCAATTCTACAACATCTTTAGGTTTCTTTTATTTCATTAATCACATTATTGAAGTCCCATCATTTAAATACTTAAACATCACAGATAAATACGACGTACACTTATGCCCTCCGCATTCGCCTCGATGTCCCCTCGTGCACCGTTTGGTTAGGTAACTAACGGCAGAGCGGGGCAGGGCTAGCGAGGGTGTAAAATATAAGTAACGTCTATATAATATATCATATATACTATATACTGTATCTATCATAGAACATCACATGATCACATCACAAATATCGCAGCAGAAAATATCATATGAAATATTGGATATACTAGGACATCCGTGTTTTCAATACGAGCCAGTATAAAACACGGATTCCACGGTCGTGATGAATAGCCAATCCTACAGCCCTAGACCCCTACGAGAGCGGCAAGTAACCCTACCAATTCTAGAGTTAGGAAACCCGGACTCGACTCCTCGAGTTGGTCTCCCACTGGACTCCAGAACCCGGTTACTTGTGCTCCCCTCCTTGGGTCTATCCTAGTGCGGAAAAGTAAATAATATACAAATGGTGACATCATCCGCAACCTGGAAGTGCCCCAATAAAAGAATATTACATACAAGTTTTTACATGAATGAAAATGAAAAAACACTCATCTCACATAAAAACCCCCGGCTATTCAAACACGACGATCCAATATAACATATCCAGCAACACATAACATCACATGTCATCAACGTAAGTAAATATGCGCATCCCAATTGTCGTTGACATATAACAACGAAACCGGCGATTTCACATATTACACGTACGGTCGCAGAAAAGAAAGTGTAAAACTACAACAGTTGGAATCCGCAACCTCTTTAGACATCGCATGCCTAATCAAATGAAATACTTAGACATCACATGCCTAACAATTATAAACCCCGCATTTTAGTCCTATTATCGAAAACTCTTTTCAATATTAAGTGAGACTAAACCGCTAGATTTATAACATTCATTCAGCTATCTCATAACTGTTTATGAATTCCAATTATTGTATCCTATTCCGGATAAATAGAAAATATTAAACTTTCCGATCGAACATTCGAACACCCAAGTGTTGTAGATAGTGCCCTCATAGTCAATTATTGGATCGCAGGTACGTGATTGCAATGATTGCGGAGGACCTATACCGGTAGAACAGTCTTACTCGAGATGATAGTATGCTATCTGGTTTGTCTTTATCAGTCGTGTACATGTTCAGGTGACTGATTACATGTTACACTTTGATAGAGCCCTTAGGATCATGCTTTACTACCAACAGTATGATGGCGATCATATACGTGAGAGTTGGGTAGTTTATATGCATATCCTTAATTGTGGTCCCTAGTCATGGGAGTTTCGAGACAGGGCATCATACTCCAGAGTAGACTAGTGTATACAGTCGAGACCCCGACGAGGGGCGGTGGCCGGTCTCACAAGCCACTGGTGTCAGTTGGATCACCTAAGATGTATACAGGTGCTCATTGGGTTATGAGTACACCGGACAGGACTCGCCGGAAATCTGCTAGTTAGTATTATACATATCGTCAGATAGCAGTTTCTTGGTGACATGTGTACAGGTTAGTTCATCGACCTGAGGTCGTCATTTGTCTCGTGTGAGTTCCCACTGTGCTTTGATTTCTACCCTACCACGGCTCAAAGGAGTCGTGCCAACAGGTAGTTTTTGGGTACAGTCCCGAGCCATATGGAGGCACGTGAGCGGATCGGCAGGGGATTCGTCTCTCCCGGTATTGGGGGCGAGATCGTGCTGTGTCTAGGAGAGCCATTACACAAAGCCCATGGCCGTGGCAGGAGATTTACTGGTAGGTACTCCAGTAGTATCTCAGGGTGTTATTAGGCTACACTCCGACACGACTTATACTGCTATTGGGGGTCTGACGTTACTAGCCCCCTAGGCAGATATGCGATACTCATAGACGAACGGACCGGACTGTATATACATTGTCACTGTTAGGCTCAGTAGGGTTTCCGGGTGAGTTCGCTCATCGGCCTCCCTTGAGGTCAGTCCATGGGCAGCCGTTACGCATTGCTAGTGCCGCTGACGGTTTGTGGTTAAACCCACTGCCAGGGTACTGACGAGTCATTAGAGTCCCCCACAGACAGTTTCCCAAGTTCGGGCGAAACGTTGTAGAGGCCGTATGGTTTTATGGCAGGGTTCGGAAAATGCACGTGCGTTTACGCACGTGTTATTTTTCGGGCAGATGATACTGGTCGGTTTTGGTTTAAGCCGGATCCGAGTATTATATTGAGTAGATATAATATCTTTGTCTCAGTTGCATTTGTATTCGGTCGTAATACAAATACGGGTATATTTATACAGATACGGGGTTATCCTGAAAGTCGTTTCAGGATCACTTTTGGAAGTTGCCAGTTTCCAGTTTTCTATCAGCCGTCTTTTAACATTCGGTTAAAGACGGATTTGTCTTTTCTTAAGATGAGTGTGGATTCTTCTAGAAGGTTCTAGAATTGGTGAGGTGTTTAGTGACTCATGGTTGCATTAATGGTTCAATTAATGCTTATGGTGACTAGGTTATTAGATTCATTGTATCTTAGTGACTCATTGTTTTCATTAATGATCAAGATAAGCTTCATCCTCTTATGGTTACCTTCCCCTCCTCCTACACTCACCCCTTCTCCTTTAAAGTGGCCGTCCCTTTCTCTCCTCCCTCACTCTCTCACTTAAGAAAATTATGGTTGCTAAAAAGAAAAGACTAAAGTTTTGGATGCATGGAAATTTCATAGTTCATTTCTTGTTCCATTTCATTTCCATCGGCAACTTCATTAACCGATCGTCCACGGACTTGGACGAAGTGAGACAAAGTCATCTACTCATTCTCTACATCAATCTTGGTCGTCTCTTTTAGCAAACTTGACGACCGAGTTGCCTCGAGTCAGAGGCGGGAGCCCGTTTAAAGAATCAGTGATGTGGTGCCACCTGGATGAGCAGATCGGAGATCGAAGAGATCGGAGCAGTCGCGACGGAGCGTGGGATGATGGTTAAAGAACGAAGGACTCGGATCGTTCGGTATAACCTTTCTACACTCTTTACAGTTTGTTAGTTTAGCAATAATCGCAGATCCGGGTTAAAGTACACGATAGCGCCAGTTAAAAGTTTTTTGTTCCGCATTTGGCGTCTGTAGACGGCCGGGACGCTAGCGTAGACTAACACCAAGTTTTCCCGAAACCGTTCAACTCATGAAATAAGTTCAAAGACATTCACTTCATGCCTCAGTACTAACGGTCCAGCCGTAGAAGGGTTAAGCCAACGCCTCACATGTGGCACGCCGTACTGCCCCAAACCCTAAGGTTCAAAGGGCAGTTCAAGACGGTCACATAATCGAGTTAAGGTTTGTTGTCTTCTAGAGAGACCATCGCGTTACTTGCACTACTCAGAACGTCCTTAAACCACAGAAAAATCCAACACTTGGAAATTTTCCGGCAGGGGAAAAGTTGGGTATTTATATCCGGTCGAACTTTTTAACATATTCAAAAATTATCCGGAATCCACATAGACAAAATCTGATAATCCGATCGAATCATCGAATCCCCAAAACACCCTAGAAAACTCAACTCTTGAGTGCAAATTAAAAATTCTCAGAAAACTCAGCACCTGAAAACATGAATTACTGTGCAAAGTTTGGAGGCAAGTCCCATCAAGTGGCCGCGTAGCCGCCGCAGAAGCCAGGCTTCTGCCGCGGTTCCGCCGCGCTTTAGAGGCATCATGAGATAATTTTTGCACCGTAATTCTTAGAATTCCCTGCTGAATTTTTTAAGCATTTTTAATCTGGAAAAAACCCAGTTTTTGAAAAAAGTCAAGAGAGCAATTTGTTTTAGGGTTTCGATGTTCATTCGGGTTTCAAACGTCGTCTAGACTTCGCCTAAGGCTCTGGCTAGGCTCTGATACCACTGTAGGGTTCCTAGGCACGCTAATGAGGTCTCACAAGGCATCAACCATGCCAATTTCAAATTTTACAAGTGCCGAAAAACCCTAATACGGATCGTTAACTAGATTTTTAGGCGGAAAAAGAAACTAGTTAACAACTTAACTAAAAGAAAGAGGCTACAACCTTTGTAGATTCGGTTCTCCACCTCCATAGCTCCATGATGAAGTCTCCTTGCTGTCCAAATCGAATCCCGGGCTCTAGCGTTGGCTTCATCGGAGAAATGGGCGGGCTAGGTCATCGACAACGATGCCGAAGATGATCTACATCGAGGCATCACAAGATCAAGCTCCCACTTCACCAAGTCATGAAACTTGTGAAGAAAACACCCTATACTACTTGGCAACAGGTAGAGGATGAAGAAATAGGAAGTGGGTTCACTTTAGAATTGGATTTCTCACTCTTTTTCACTAGTTGCCATTGATGGAGGCAAGGTTTCTTCTTGAAGAAGAAGAAGAAGATCGAATATGATAAGTATTAACTAAAATAGAAAATAAAATGAATACTTATCATATAGCAACCATGGTCAAGTGTAGAGAATGAACTAGGGTTAAGTGGAATGGTTAGGGTTAAGCAAGAAAACAAAAAAAGGTCACTTAGTCAAAGTTTCATGAAGCTTCAACTAGCAAACAAAGAAAGCCTCCATTCATTTATTTTGCAAAAATAAATAAACAAAATAAATGAATAAGTAAATCAAAACCCTAACTATTACACAACCATGGTTTAATCATACACTTAACAAAGTATGCATGTATCATCAAACATGATACAAACAAGTGCACAAAAATATATCACATATACAATGTGCACATCAAGTGAGAAAATCCTTTTAAAGTGAATCAATACTAGTTAATGCAAAGGAATATATCAAATATATAATTATACATTAAATCATTAAATCAACACTTGATTTAATGATCCGGTCATATCGCATATAACCGACTAATATCCAATGTATCGGCTTATCGAATCAATCCTTGATTCGATAACTAGGTTATATCGCATACAACCAATCGATACATTCATCGCGAGAATAGAATACGGTATCACATACACGCATTATTCTCGGTCCAGCGCATATCTCATATGCGCTCCTATTTGTAGGGTTTCTGGGCACACTAAGGAGGTCTCACAAGGCATCAACCATGCCAATTTCAAATTTTACGGATGCCGAGAAACCCTAATACGGATCGTTGGCTAGATATCTAGGCGAAAACTAGAACTAGTAAACTACTTTACTAAGAGTGACGGAAATACAACCTTTGTAGATCCGGTCCTCCACCTCCATGGCTCCGTGATGAAGTCCTCTCCGCTGTCCAAATCAAAATCCGGGCTCTAGCGTCGGCTTCATCGGAGAAATGGGCGGGCAAGGTCGTCGGCTTCGTGCCGAAGATGATCTACGTTGAAGCATCACAAGATCAAGCTCCCACTTCACCAAGTCATGAAACTTGTGAAGAAAACACACTCTACTACTTGGCAAGAGGTATAGGATGAAGAAATAGGAAGTGGGTTCACTTTAGAATTGGATTTCTCACTCATTTCATCAATCCACCATTGATGAAGCAAGGTTTTTCATCTTGAAGATGAAGAAGAAGAAGAAGAAAAAGTTATGATAAGTTAATTAAATTTGAAAAGAAAATCAATACTTATCATATAATGAACCATGGTTAAGTGTAGAGAATGAACCAAGGTTAAGTGAATGGTTAGGTTAGGCATGAAACAAAAATGGTGGACTTTTTCAAAGCTTCATGAAGCTTCAATGTAAAACAAAGCAAGCCACCATTTCTTTTCTTTTGCCAAAAATAATGAATAAATGAATAAACAAAACCCTAACCACTCTCACAACCATGGTTTAATCTTTACACAAATCCAAGTTAACATGTATCATCAAACATGACACAATCAAGTGCACAAAAGTATATCACATATACAACTTGTGCAATGCAAGTGAGAAAATCCATTTAAAGTGAACCAATACTAGTTAATGCAAAGTAATATATCAAATATATAATTATGCATTAAATCAACACTTGATTTAACGATCCGGTCATATCGCATATAACCGACTAATATCCAATGTATCGACTTATCGAATCAATCCTTGATTCTATAACTAGGTTATATCGCATACAACCATTCGATACATTCATCGCGAGAATGAAATACGGTATCACATACACGCATTATTCTCGGTCCCGCACATATCTCATATGCGCTCCTATTTCGTTTCGCTTGAGCCAGGAAACCTCTGTGTAAGACTCTAAAGACTCGTCAATACGCCGGCAGCAGGTGATGATCATATCAAACACCCACAAGCCGCAAGCGGTCTGCTAAACGTAACGGCCACCCGGGTATTGAGCGATCAGAAGATCGACGAGCAAGCCCGCTCACACTCCTGTGAATCCAACCAGTAACACTAACCGTACAGTCCGGTCTGATCGTCTGATATGTCGCATATCTCGCCTAGGGGTGGTAAACGTCAGACCCCAATAGCTCGATAAGTCGTGTCGATATGAGGTCTATAACAGTTTGAGAAACTACTCGTAACACTTACCAGTAAATCTCAGCAACCCTGGCCAGGGATTTCCGGTTATAGCCAATCGAACACAGCACAACATCAACTCCCTATACCGGGAGAGACGAATCCCCTCCTATCGCTCATTGCCTCCATGTGACTCGGGACTGTACCCAAAATCCACCGTTTTGCATGCCCTCTTGGACGTGGTAAGGTGGAAATCAAAGCACAGTGGGAACCACACAAGACTCTATGACGATCTCGGGTCAACAGACTACTCTGTACTAGTGTCACCAGAGAACTGCCATCTGACGTAAGGTATAATACCATCTGGGAGTTCTCGGCGAGTCCGTCCAGTGTACCCAGTCTCCACTGAGCACCCGTATATCATCTCTGATGTCAAACACCAATGGATATGGGATCATCCATCGCCCATCTGTATGGGTCGAGAAGGTATACGCTAGTCTACTCTGGTATATCGATGCCCCGTCTCGATATACACACGACTAGGGACTGTGAAGGATGTACTTATGGACTACCATGTCCCCACTAGTATGATCCGCATCATAGTCCAGGTAGTCAATCACACATCCTAAGGGCTTTACCAACATGTAACAGAGAGACAAACATTATACACGTTAAGGTAAAGAGTAACCAGATAGCATACTATCATGTCGAGCAAGAAAGTCCTCCCTATATATGTCCCAGCATCCACTACAATATACATCCTATGTACAGTAATGGCCTCTAGGGCATATATATAACTAACACTATTTCGTTTCGCTTGAGCCAGGAAACCTCTGTGTAGGACTTTAAAGACTCGTCAATACGCCGGCAGCAGGTGATGATCATATCAAACACCCACAAGCCGCAAGCGGTCTGCTAAACATAACGGCCACCCGGGTATTGAGCGATCAGAAGATCGACGAGCAAGCCCGCTCACACTCCTGTGAATCCAACCAGTAACACTTACCGTACAGTCCGGTCTCGTCGTATGATATGTCGCATATCTCGCCTAGGGGTGGTAAACGTCAGACCCCAATAGCTCGATAAGTCGTGTCGATATGAGGTCTATAACAGTTCGAGAAACTACTGGTAACACTTACCAGTAAATCTCAGCAACCCTGGCCAGGGATTTCTGGTTATAGCCAATCGAACACAGCGCAACATCAACTCCCTATACCGGGAGAGACGAATCCCCTCCTATCGCTCATTGCCTCCATGTGATTCGGGATTGTACCCAAAAACCACCGTTTTGCACGCCCTCTTGGACGTGGTAAGGTGGAAATCAAAGCACAGTGGGAATCACACAAGTCTCTATGACGATCTCGGGTCTACAGACTAACCTGTACCAGTGTCACCAGAGAACTGCCATCTGACGTAAGGTATAATACCATCTGGGAGTTCTCGGCGAGTCCGTCCAGTGTACCCAGTCTCCACTGAGCACCCGTATATCATCTCTGATGTCAAACACCAGTGGATATGGGATCATCCATCGCCCATCTGTATGGGTCGAGAAGGTATACGTTAGTCTACTCTGGTATATCGATGCCCCGTCTCGATATACCCACGACTAGGGACCTTGAAGGATGTACTTATGGACTACCCTGTCCCCACTAGTATGATCCGCATCATAGTCCAGGTAGTCAAGTACACATCCTAAGGGCTTTACCAACATGTAACAGAGAGACAATCAGTATACACGTTAAGGTAAAGAGTAACCAGACAGCATACTATCATGTCGAGCAAGAATGTCCTCCCTATATATGTCCCAGCATCCACTGCAATATACATCCAATGTACAGTAATGGCCTCTAGGGCATACATATAACTAACAGTGTTTTGTACATTAAGGACTGTAGTTTGATTCAGAACGTATATGCCATTATTTAATGAGCCTGATCCAATCAACTTTTGATTCGGGAAAATGTTCATAATATTATCCTGTACTACAAAATTATATCCTTCTTTACTCAATAAAGAAACTGATATAAGATTGCATATCATGGTCGGAATGTAATAGCATTCGTTCAGAATCAATGTATTACCATTTGGTAATACAAGGTGATATTCGCCAATTATTTTGGCTGCAATATTTGCACCATTCCCTACTCTTATGGAATAATCACCCTCTCCCAGTTCCCTACCTTTCCGTAGCCCATGTAACATATTACATATGTTTGATGCCGATCCGGTATCTAATACCCAGGATGTAGAGTGAACTGGTAAACAGTTCTCGATGAATAACACACCCGAAGAAGATGCATCAGCATGCTTATTCTTCATTTGGGCAGCGTGAGAATCCGGATATTCTCCTATTTCCTGCTCGGACTTATAACAATTATAAGTTGGAGCGGGACCAACGTTCACAATAAGCAGGTTCGGTCAATACATCCATATTATTATCTTGATTAAGGTCTGACATGGTGCTACCTAGAGAGAGAGAGAAGAAAACACCTTAGCGTATGCTCTTGTAAGATTAGATTGGTTATTATCTTATCTAATCAGGATGGCTCCCACTGTTTTCATCAAATCTTCCTTCAAACCCTAAAAGGTAAGACTGGCCGGGATTAATTACACCTTACAAGTTCGCCAATCTTTCAGCCAGGTCAGTGTTGGTACTTTGAGAAAGGTTCCCCGTGCTTTCGCACGGACCTAATTAAAATAAACCTCATTTTCCCATAGCCATAACCCCGTTAACACCATTCTAGACACCTACTTGATCGGCTAATTGTCATGTATAAAACTCTCCCAGGAGTAACTCTTACCCGCAGTGGGTATCAGGATCCAACTATCTTATAGAAGGTTTGCAATCTCATTGCAAATTTCAAATCTTGAAATTCCTAATAATACTTTTTCCCCTAGCGTGCTATGACCTTGACAGAGGTCAACAAACCATAGTGCACTAGTCAAGTTCAACCCGTCATTTTTTGATTGAATCAAACCCACCCGCACGACCTTTGACAGAGGTCAACAAGGTCGTACGACTACCCTAATCCAATCTTATCTCATGTTTTACAGATAACTACTAATCAGCTACCGCACACTACGCCTTAACAAAGGTCAACAAACGCAGCACGAATACTAAATAATCTTTATCTGAAATGACGGAGGGCTACGCAGGTTTTTCAGAAAACCATGAGCGTAATGAACTTGATATCATTGTAGAAACAGGATATTTTGAAAAGGGGTGATTTTTAGGCTTTTACTAGTTTCGCTAAAGAGGTCAATTCCGGTGAAGGGATCTCGGCTCTTTCCTTATCGAATAAGGTGCTGGATATTCTACAAGGAATACCGCTATGCAAAGCAAGAACTATAGAAGAAATCAAAAATAAAACTGAGTAAGTTGTAGCATTTGCTAGTTTCGCTAAAGAAGTCACTCCCGGTGAAGGGATCTCGGCTCTTTCCTTATTGAATAAGGTGCTGGATATTCTACAAGGAATACCGCTACGCAAAGCAAAAACTAGAGCTGCCCTTTTCATAAATTTGATTCTACAACATCTTTTAGGTTTCTTTTTCTTTCATTAATCTCATTAATGAATCCCATCATTTATGCTTCTTAAGTATCATAGAAGAAATGAAAATACAACGTACGCTTATGCCATCCGCTCGCCACAGTGTCCCGTTATGCACCGTTAGGTTACTTAACTAACGGCATAGTGAGACGGGACTAGCGCGGGTGCAAAACATAAGCAACGTCTACTATATATCTCATATAAAATAATAAAGCATTCGTCTCACGCATATAAAATGATCACATCACAGTATATCAGCAACAGAAGAAACATATGAAATATTGGATATACTAGGAGGTCCGTGTTTTATTTTGAGCCTGTATAAAACACAGATTCCACGGTCGTGATGAATAGACAAACCCACATCCCTAGACCCCTACGAGAGCGGCAAGTAACCTTACCAATTCTAGGGTTTGGAGACCCGGTCTCGACTCCTCGAGATGGCCTCCCACTGGACCCTAGAACCCTGTTGCTTGTGCTCCCCTCCTTGGGTCTATCCTAATGCGGAAAAGTAAATAATATACAATGGTGATATCATCCTCAACCCGGAAGTGCCCCAATAAAAGAATATTACATACAATGAATTTTACATGAATGAAAGTAAAAACCCTCATCTCACATAAAACCCATGGCTATTCAAAACACGATGATCCAATATAACATATCACAGCAACACATAACATCACATGTCATCAACGTAAGTAAATATGCCTATCATAATTGTCGTTGACATATAGCAACGACAATGGCGATATACCACATATTACACTTACGGTCGCAGAAAAGAAAGTGAAAGCTATAACATTTGGAATCCACAATCATCTTAGACATCGTAAACCCGAAATATCACATATTACAGATTTCATACCTAACTATATGAATTCCACATATTGTATCACATTACAGAAAAAGCTAGACGATGTTAAACATTCTGATCGAATCAACAAACACCAAAAATTTCCCAAAATGCTCAACACTTGAGCTTAGTTTAGAATTATCCATCACATGCCACAGTAGTAATGAACCAGCCGTAGAAGGGTCGACCAATTCCTCACTTGTGGCACCGCTAAACTACCACAAACCCTAGGGTTTAGTGGCAGTTTTGATGGCCACAAAATTGAGTTAAGGTTTTGTGCTTCTAGAGGGTTCACCGTATCACTTGCACGCTATTTGAATGTTCTTTAACTTTGAAAAAGATCCAACTCTTGAAAAAATTTCAGCAAGGGAAAAAGTGGGTATTTGATATCCGTTCGAACTTTTTAACACCGTCTAAACAACCGAAACAAAACTAGAATTATGAATACGAAACACTTCGAATAGTTAATGCGGTAAATTAACATCACATGCAATTTTAGCAAAAATAAACAACACCTGAAGTACCAAAACCTAGTTAGTGGAACACTGAAAAAATTTCGGGGGGGTGCTCGGATTTGACCCGAGATGGGGGGTATGTGGCCGGCCAAAAATTCTCTGAATGGCCTCAAATTTCACTAGTGTTCATGTTATATCACATACAACATTCTGCAACTGTTTGAAAAAAAATTTGACACTCGGAAAAAATTTACAGAAACTAGGGTTTTTCGTCGGGTGTTTCAGAGTTGTTTCAGTTTCGTAATCCTACACTTATCCGTTCAATTCTCTAGCTTGGCTCTGATACCACTATTGGGTTACCTACAACGGCAGCAAGGTTTCGGGAGGCATCACCCATGCCATGTTTAAATTTTTGCCATTCTAGATAACCCAAACCTTAGATCTTTAACTAGAGAATCAAACTAAACCGAAATGTAAACAACTTTACTTCTAAGAGTTTGGGATTACAACCTTTGTAGTCCATTCATTCACTTCATAAGCTCCGTGTTGAGGTCCCTTCACTGTGATCATCAAGTTCCCGGACTCTCGAGAGGCTCCAAGAGGTGAATGATGCATCTTGCTTGAAGTCTTCGAAATCCAAGACGATCTACCTTGAGAAAACTCAAACCCAAGATCTTGCTTCACTAATGAGATAATAGTGAAGTGAACACCCTAATCTAAGTGGCTAGAATAGATGAGGATGATGAAGTAGGAATTTTGCTCTCTTTAGTTTTCTTTTTCTCTTAATCTTTCATCACAAAAGAAAATTCTAGCAAGCTTTTTCAAGAGCAAGAAGAAGATGAAGAAGTGTTGTGATGAAAAATGAATTATCTTTGAGGTTAGAAATGCAACCAAGGGTTAAGCATATCATGCTTAACCCTTGTAGAGACTTGACCATGGGTTAGGGTTATGGTTGGGTTAATAAATATCAAGAAAATATCTAAAGAGTGGACTTTAGTCAACAAAGATAAATATCCACACAATTTAGAATTAACCCAAAACAAAACATTAACCCTAATCCAAACCCTAGCATGGTTTAATCTCAAAACCCTAGTTGCATTTGTAACCCTAACATGTTACAATAATATATATCACATATATAATATATAATGTAACAAAAGAAAATAATACAATTAACATATATCACATATATATCAATGTATTATCAAGTGAGAAAAAGAATCATTTAATTGAGCTTATATTAGTTAATGTAATGTAATATATCACATATATAATTATACATTAAATTATAGAATCAACTCGTGATCCGATAATCCAGCTATATAACATATAACTGACTAATATAACATGTATCATCTTATCGAATCAGCACTTGATCCGATATCCAGGCTATATCACATATACCCGGTCGATATCACATATCGCGAGAATAGAATACGGTATCTCATATCGTATTAATCTCGGTCCCGCACATATCACATATGTGCTCCTACTCCGTTTTGCCTGAGCCAGGAAACTTCTATGTAAGACTCTAAAGAATCATCAATACGCCGGCAGTAGGTGATGATCATATCAAACACCCACAAGCCGCAAGCGGTCAGCTAAACGTAACAGCCACTCAGGTATTGAGCGATCAGAAGATCAACAAGCAAGCCTGCACACACTCCTATGAATCCAATCAGTAACACTACCGTACAGTCCAGTCTCTTCGTCTGATATCTCGCATATCCAGTCTAGGGGTGGTAGACGTCAGACCCCAGTAATCGATAAGTCGTGTCGATGTGAGGCTCATAACAGGTCGAGAAACTACTGATAACACTTACTAGTAGATCTTCATAGCAGCCCTGGCCAGGGACTTCCAATTATAACCAATTGAACACAGCGCAACATCAACCCCCAATACCGGGAGAGACGAAACCCCTCCTATCGCTCATTGCCTCCATGTGATTTGGGACTATACCCAAAAGCCACCGTTTTACACGTGCTCATGAACGTGGTAAGGTGGAAATCAAAGCACAGTGGGAATCACACAAGGCTCTATGATGATCTCGGGTCTACACACTAACCTGTACCAGTGTCACCAGAGAACTGCTATCTGACGATAGGTATAATACATTCTAGGAGTTCTCGGCGAGTCCGTTCAGTGTACCCTGACTCCACTGAGCACCCGTATACCATCTTTGATGTCAAACACCAATGGATATGGGATCATCCATCGCCTATCGTATAGGTCAAGACGCGTATACGCTAGTCTACTCTGGAGTATCGATGCCATGTCTCGATACACCATCGACTAGGAACAGTTATAGGATGTACTCTTAGACTACCCTGGCCACACTAGTATGATCTGCATCATAGTCCCAGTAGTCAAGTACATATCCTAAGGGCTTTATCAACATGTGAGAGCAAGACAGTAAACCAATACAAGTCAACATGTTAAGACAAAGTAAAACCAGATAGCATACTATCATATCGAGCAAGAAAGTCCTCTCTATATATATCCAAGCATTCACTATAATATACATCATATGTACAACAATGGCCTCTAGGGAATATATAAAACTAACACTTGGTGGACCCGGTAAGGTACCCCGGGGCAAGAAGCTCGAGTTGTAGACGATGAGCCTGGTAGGGGCAGACTACCTACCAGTGATAGTTGGCGTGGCGGATATCCGGAGGATACCGACCGTAGTCATGAGATTGGATGATATGGGCCGATCCGGACTGACGGAGCCCGGGATTTGAGGATTTTGTGTCAATGTTGACACGGATTTCTGTCGATTTCATTAATGATACTCCAGTTTTTATACAAAAATCTTACTGAGATAAGAACACAGCTTTCTCGTGCAGATATATTCTGATTTCATTCTGATGCATTTATACATCATATATTTGACATGTTGCTACTTGAGGTACTGACACGAGAATTTGGTATTACACTTATGTTTAAATGATTATCCTTACCACTACTAGATGTTTCAGTATATATTATGAGTATGGTATGGTATGACTTAGGAGATCGTCATACATTCGATTTCTACTCGGTGATGTCTTCAACTCACGAATTGGCAACTCACCCCCGTTGTGCCATAATTTCTTTCAGGTTTAGCCGTACATGTTCTATGGCGGCTTCGCTGGCACACCACATCCTTCCGGGTGATTGCTTGGGTAGGTGGGTTCACTTACATCGTGACCACCGTTGTACTTTTATTTATTTCAGTTGTATCTAGTAAGCTCCATCAACCAGACTTATATATTTTAGTAGACTTAGATAACCACAGTTGTATATTCTTTCGGCCTTAGAGTCGTGCTTATATATTTATTGTTGTTTATGGTTTTCTTATGATGCTTAGTTTTCTCACTTTCATTCTGAGTTTTGATCCTCGCCCTTCGGCGTTGTATATTTATATTATCTTGCGTGGTTGTTCCGCCATTTGGCAAAGAGCTAGCTCCCACTTTGGGATGCCTTATATATTATTGCTTGTATTCGTTTTTAGGTTAAAATTTACAAAGGAGGTGCTGCCTAAATTTCAAACGACAAAAAGGGTTTTCAAGTTAGATACAAATATAGTGTTTTCATATATTACTGCTTATGTATATATAAGAATAAGTTTGATTTCAGTAAGCTTTATTTCAAAACTACACTTCCATTATTTTTCCCCTAAAAAAGTTTAGATTTCTGGGCTTTTGGCTTATTTGAATTAGGTGGAGTTCTATATACTTCACGTGATTCAAGTGCCAATCACGTGCCTTTTCCAGGTCGTGACAGTCGTGCACCCTGCGGGTTCGCGGGGAGGCGGAATACGTAAAAAACGATTTTTACGGGTGTCGCAACACCGACTTAAACTGAAGGATCGATGCTAAACCCTAGCTAACTAAACTGTATGAGTTTAACTACTCGTAAAGAAGTTTATACCTCACAGATTCATGTCCTTCGGGTCTTCTTATCGCTATTCTCCTCCTCGTCATAGGCTCCAAGGATCGTAACGGATCGGGCAACCTCGTCGGCCTCCTCGAGCCAAAGACGATCCATCCGAGAGTCTATAGTCCAAGCTCCAACCTCAAATCTGAGGTAACTACGGCATCTAGTTCGCTAAACTAGATATTCTAGATGATGTAGAGAGTGTAGATGGATTAGAATTTCTCTAAGTACCCTAGGATTCTTAACACATGAAAGATTTAGGGTTAAAGGAAGAAGAAGTGGAGCATGAGGAAAAGCTAGTGAAGAAAAAAACATTAGAATAAAGATGGCTCATTTATGATGAATAGATGAAGTATATAATAATTGATGAGATAAATATCTCACCAAATATCTAGCATGCTTCACAAATATCTAAAGAGTGAGTCATGTATTGAGTCATGCCATGAGTCACCACATGAGTCACCAAGTAGCCATGCCTCATTCAATGTAAACCTCCACCTCATTTCCTCCACCTTATTAATCTTTTAATCAAAAGATTAAAATCCTAATGAGGTGTCTTCTTCGAGAAGCAATCTTGAGTAAATTACAAGAATGCCCCTCATCCGTATATACATACCCGTATCCGTATTCCGAAAAATACGAATACAAAAAGATGAAAATAATCCATCAATATAATACTAGGATCCGGCTTAAACCAAAGCCCACTAGTATTATCCGCCAGAACATCATACGTACACAAGTACACGTATGTGATCGAAGCCCGCCCTAAAACCATACGGCCTCTACATCTTTTGCCCGATGCAGGGAAACCCTCTGTGTAGGACTCTAAAGACTCAACACTATACTGGCAGTGGGTTTAACCACAAGAACGTCAGCGGTACTAGCTGCACATAACGGCTACCCAGATATCTGTCGATAAGAAGGCCGATGAACAAACTCATCCGAACTCCTACTGAGCCTATCTGTGACAATCTTCGTACAGTCTGGTCTGTTCGTCTAAGAGTATAGCATATCGAGCCTAGGGGGCGATAATCGTCATACCCCTAATAGCATAATAAGTCGTGTCGGGGTGTAGCCCAAAACTCTCTGAGAAACTACTAGAGTACCTACCAGTAAATCTCGCTTGCCTTGGCCAAGAACTTTCTGTAATGGCTTTCCGAACACAGCGCGATATCAACCCCCAATACCGGGAGAGATGAATCCTATCTAACCACCACTTCCTCCAAGTGCTTCGGGACTGCACCTAACTACTTCTTGTTTGTACGACTCCTTCGAGCCATGGTAGGATAGTAATCTAAGAACAGTGGAAACACACTCGAGGCGAAGTAGCAGTGTCAAGTGGACGGACTAAGCTGTACTCATTTCACTTAGGAACTACCACCCGACGATAGGTATAATACCCACCATCAGTTCCCTACGAGTCCTGTCCAGTGTACTCATAACCCAATGAGCACCTACATACTATCTCCAGTATGACATACTAATGGCTGTGGGACAGACTATCTCCCCTGCTGGGATGAGAACCGTATGCACTAGTCTACTCTAGAGTATCGATGCCCCGTCTCGATAATCCTACGACTAGGGACCTGTATAGGATGTGCTTATAGACTATCCAGCCCCCACTAGTGTGACTGCCATCACAACACTGGTAATCAGGCAAAAGATCCTAAGGGCTCTGCCAATATGTATAAGCGATATGTTAAAAGAAACACATGCACATATTGTGGTAAAAACAAACCAGGTAACATACTACCATTTCGAGCAAGACTGTTACTATATCCGTGTATATCCCAATCTTCCCTTAAGTAATATACAAACCAGTATGATACAATAATGGCCTCTAGGGCATATAACACTAACAGTGCTTTCTTGAGATTTAGATGACATGCTCCAGATAGGAAGTGGTGTTCCTATACTACAATCGGTCAAACTTTGATTATCACATGGTGTTTTTTCCACATTGGATATGGATAATATATTAGGGATTCTGGTGACTAGATCTAGATTTGGGAAGTGTCCCAATCCGGGTACTTAGACTGCATTCTAAAAGTATTTTAGAATGGATGACTCCTGGTATGGTAGTGTACCCGCAGATGATGGAGTCTCCCTCTCTAAAGAGATGTCTTCTAGACTAATGAGGAAAGAGATCAGCATGAATGATATATCATTTGCTTAGGCAATTAAGTCAATAATGCAATGTCTTGTACAAAACCAGATGTTGCTTCTGCATTTGCTGTAGTAAATAGATATTAACCAATTCTGGAGAAACAAAGGGAAGCAGTTATGAACATTAGAGGATGTTCTTGGTATATGGTGACACAGCCTCCTCCGGGAGGCGGTTATCGATTCAAGCTTCCAATGTGACCTGGATGACAGAGATGCTATCAGAGTTTTGAGTTTAGCATCTTTTGAGAATCAGTATATTGGATAGGGTTCCAATAGAGATACTGAGGTAAGCATGGTTCAGGATTCTGGTTATGACTCAACGAAGGATACAGCCCAAGAAGTTTGTAGGATAGAGTTGTTCATTTATGAACTTGATCCCATAAAGTATCCAGACAAATTCTCGAGGCAGTGTATCGCTCAGTTCGGGAGATTGTTCATCTCCACAAAGTTGAGATATAGAGAGAGGAAGCTGGAACATTGTAGCAGATCCACTCACTGAGGTTATTTCTCGAACACGGATATTCCTCAAATGAGATTTGAGAAACTGATTACTAGAGAAATTGGGTATTCGATAGCACATGGGATGTGGGTATGCGATACTGCAATAATTAGCCTTAAGTGCATGTGGGAGATTGTTGGATATAATGCCCTCAAGGCAATTATCGTAATTGCAGGCACGCGATTATATAATTGAGGGAGGACCTATACAGGTAGGACAATCTTATTCGAGATGATAGTATGCTATATGGTTTGCCTTTATCATTGATGTGTACATGTTTTACTTATTATTACGTATCGCTAATACATAATGATGAAGCTCGTAGGATTCTTGCTTGACTATCCGCATTATGATGGCGATCATATACGTGAGAGCTGGGTAGTCTATAAGCACATCTTTATATGTCCCTAGTCGTAGGAGTAATGAGACTGGGCATCGATATTCCGGAGTAGACTAGTGTATACATTTCAAGACCCCGACGAGGGGCGGTGGCCTGTCTCACAAGCCATTGGTATTATGTCACATAAGATAGTATACATGTGCTCATTAGAGGTGAGTAAATTGGACGGTCTCGCCGAGAACTTCTATATGGTGTTATATCTATTGTAAAATGGAAGTTCTCGAGTGGCATTACTATAGGTTAGTATTTTGACCTGAGATCGTCATTTTCCCCGTGTGATTTCCCAATGTACTTTGATTACTACCCTACCACGGCTCAAAGAAGTCATGAAAACGGGTTTTAGTTGGGTATAATTCCGAGCCACATGGAGGCAGTGAGCAATTGTCGGGAATTCGTTTCTCCTTGTATTAGGAGTGGATGTCGTGTTGTATTCGGTAGTCTATCACCTCAAATCTGTGGCCACGGTAGATGAGATTTACTGATATGAGTTCAGTAGTTTCTCGGTTGGTGATGAGGTTGACTCCGATATGACTTATCGAGTTAATAGGGGTCTGATATTTCCACCCCGTAGACCAGGTATACTCTTAGACGAAGAGACCGAACTGTACAGAGATAGTCAAATTCAGGCTCAGTAGGGTACGGACGGACATGATTGTCGACCTCCCTTTCGACAGATACCTTGGTAGCCGTTACGTACAGGTAGTGCCGCTGACGTGCTTATAGTTTTTGGATTTATCCAGTAAATTACTGCCAGCGTATTGTCGAGTCTTTAGAGTCCTACACAGAGAGTTTTTCCGGTTCAGGCGATATGATGTAGATGACATATGTTGGTGTATACATGGTGTCCGATTAAATATCCGTACAGGCTATACGGACCTTAATCGGACGGTTGATATTATTAGTGGTTTAGGATTAAGCCGGATTATTAAATCAGGTTTTGATTTCATAATTTATATATATTTTTTTAATATGTATATTCTAGTATTATTATTCACTATTCATTTTCTCTCTCTTGGCTATTCGTATTTTTATACGAATACGCGTATATGTATTTCGATACGTATACCAAGTTGTATTCCGTATTTATACAAAATTTATTCTAGAAGATGGACACTTCATTTACTGATTTTTCTTTTATAGAAAATAAAAAATGAGATGGAGGATGAGGTGTAAAGAAGTACGGTGTAGAGAGGTATGACTTTATTTTTATATGATATATTTCGTTTGGATACACTATTCTTTCATGGTTGCAAATAATCAAGCCATTCTTTTCCATGCTTGCTAGTTATCTTCACTTGAAGACTTAGCCATTTCTCCATGGCTTCTTCTTCTTTACCTCCTCATCCTTCTTATAGGTAGATCACATGAGCTTAGAAAAGAGAGAAAAGATAGTGAAAATATTCCTACATCTCAACTCTCCATTCGTAGCGAGCCTAGAACGTCGGTCGCTTCACTAGGTGAAGCCGGAGCTTGGATCCGTTTCTCTTAGGTGGATCTTCTTCAGCAAGGGCGGTCACCACTCAAGCACAATCCGAACAGCATATATAGAGCTTGGAGGGGTCTTCCACGACTGGGTGGACACACATCGAAGGTAGTATTCCATATCTTTGTATGCTTGGTTTGCTAGTTTAGGCGTTTGGATCGATTCCAGGTTCGGGGTTATTTCGTGTTTGCTTGAAATTTTTGTTCGCCATTCGCTCCTCCGCTGCGCCCAGGCACTGGGGAACCCTGTAAGGAATATTATGAAAAATACAAAAAAAAAAGAGTTTTAATCTCACTAGATTTTCGGTCTTCATGAACCATGCCTTAATAGGCTTTGATCTATGCTGAAAATTACTTCCTCATCATTCTTCCAATCTTTCCTACCTATCTTGCTTCTAAACATGATCATATAACCTTACGTGTGTGAAAAATCATCCCTACATTCGAAGAATTCAATTCAAGCTCCCAAACTCTTGCCCTTAGCTCCCTATTACTTTTTTAATTGGCGGATTAAATTGATGGATTTATTCCCATATTTTTTATACGACTTTTAATACTTCGTAAGGCGATCAAAAACCGATTACCGAATGTGATCACTTATTAGACGTAAATAGCAGTGTCCTAATCTTGCAATACCTAAGACACAGGAAATGATCCCAAACCAGTTGATCTAAATCACCAGGTGATGAAGCACCCTCACTGAATTTTTTTATGCTAGCTTGATAATTGTTAGATAATGTTCATTTTTTTGATATAATTTTTTTTCGTACTAGGGCATTACAGACAAGAACATGGTAGGTCTCTTCTATTATCCCAAGTTTCAAGATGTGTGCATGTGCATATAGTAGGATATCAACGTTTAAATGTTTAGACTCAAAAATAGGCTCCACTTACATTTTTTTCAAAGCTAGTAACTCCTTCATGATACTAGCCCTTTAGGAATGGGCTCATGACAACTTATTGCTAGATCCATTTAATCATCCCTTTTTCTTATTTTTCTTAAAATCACTCTCTCTTTTATATATATTTTTCATGTTTTCATTTCTATTTTCAAAATTTTCTAATTGTTTTTATTTTGAAAGACTAAAAACTATGTACAAAACCACCCCACATTTATTTTAGACAGTGTCCACACTGTCTTCTATCCCGTATTCACGAAATTATTAACCACTCAAAAAATAATTTACCTAATACTTTTGCTCACCCATATGTTAATATTAACCACTCAAAATTTTTATCTTTAATCATGCAATGGTAGTAAAATAAGCTGTAGCAATAAGTATCAATAAACACCCTAAAATGGATATGCAAAATATTGATATGGTGTTTATATGTGGGTGAAGAAAATTGTGATCCGTGTTTTGCCGAGAAAACTAGGAAAAAAATAAATGTTGAAAATCTCAAAGAATTATATAACTGTACCATCTTGTCGAAGTATTGGCTAATTGGATCAAATTCGAAAACACAAACATACGGAGTATAAATAAGTGATCTAGTTATAAGAGTTAAAGGCACAACTTCATCTTTCTTTTCAAAAAATAGAATTAATAATGACCGAAAGTAGTGGAGGGTTTGATTCGACTGTTAAAGGCTTAAAAGGATATTCACAGTTTATTGGATGGTTTGGGGAATCTAAATCATATATAAAATTAAGTTCATCCTTAAAAAATTTCTCAAAATTTTGATCAAAATATCCTTCTTCAAAATTAAATACCACCTCATCATTCACTTTTTCTATTATAATAGGTGAATCTTCTTTAAAAATATCATCAAATCTCTCGTCCAACAATTCTTTCACTTCCTCCTTAAATTGACTTATATCTTCTAAAAATGTAGGTTCTCACTCTAAATTTTCTTCAAAAATTTCATTATTCGTACCTAATGAAGGTTTGGGTTCCCTATCAATAGTGTCCTCAAATATTATATCTAGACCAACCCTATCAAAATCACAAGTTTCCTTTACAAAAGCGGTTTCTATATCCAAAATTTTCTCAAAATTTATATCTGCAACTGTTAATTCGTCAAAAATAACTTCCTCAAAAATTTTACAATCAGTTAAATCAAAAATCTCAACCTCAAACGTATTATCAATTAAATTATCTTCATATAAATTTGTTGTTGGATGCTAAATTGGAAATTCAAAATTTTGAGGATACGTTTCAAACTCACTAAAAGGAGACTCATCATCACTCCCCTCATGCACCAATACATCAGACTCATCTAAGCCACAAGATTCAAACGTGGATTCACAAATTAGGCACTCCTTATATTGCTCAATTTTCCTGGACGTAAATTCACACCCGCATATAGAACACTTATGACTTAAATGTTCTTCGGTTATACATTCCAAAGCATAGTTATTCTCAACCACTTCCTCAATAGTTTTGTTATGATGTTCTAAGCTGTTGGAAACAATCGGGCTTGGGTGAGTTTGTAAGTCCATGTCACGCACCCCACGTGTTCGCGGGGAGGCGGAATATATGAAAAACAATTATCAAAGCTTCGTAACACGGACTTGAGCACACAGATCGTGTCTAAACCATTACTAGCAAACTATGAGAGATTTAACTACTCTGATTCGAAATTATACCTCACGTTACTTATCTTTCGGGTCTTCGTCGCTGTCCTCCACACCTCGTCGGCTCTATGGAACATGGTTACCTCAACGGCCACCTCGAGTCAAAGACGATCCACCCGAGAGTCTATAGTCCGAGCTCCTATCCCGAATCTGAGATTACTACGGCTTCTAGTTTGCTAATCTAGAAGTCTTAGAGGGTGTAGAGTATTTAGATAGAGTACTTAGTCACTTCAAACCCTAGGATTCTCAACTCATGAGAGCTTTTAGGGTTTGAGGAAGAAGATGAAGACTTGAGGAGAGAGAAATGTTTTGTGATAATAAATGAACTATTCTCATTTGTGAATATCATGAACCATAATAATATCATCAAAAATAAATATCTAGCTAATATTCATCATGCTTCATTTAATTCACAAAGTGAATCATCTAATGAGTCACCTAATGAGTCATGGATCATTTAATGAAACTACACCTCATCTCCTCCACCTCATTTAGTTTAAATCTAAGAAAATAAACACAAATGAGTCACCTCCTTCTAGAAGCTTCCCAACAAATTACAAGACTGCCCCTCCCATCCGTATTTCCGAAAAACAAGAATAAACTGAGACTGAATAAATACATCTGTATAATACTAGGATCTGGCTTAAACCAAAGCCCACTAGTATTATCTGCCCGATTATAGTACGTGCACAAGTGTACGTATGTGATCGTGGCCCTGCCATAAAACCATACGGCCTCTACACCTTTTTCCCGGTGCAGGAAAACTCTCTGTGTAGGACACTAAAGACTCGACACTACGCTGGCAGTGGTTTAACCACAGGCCGCAAGCGGTACTAGCTGTACGTAACGGTCCCTAGGTAGATGTCGATAATAAGGACGATGAGAAAACCCATCCGAACTTCAACTGAGCCTGTATGTGACAATCTCCGTACAGTCCGGTCTGTTCGTCTAGGACTATTGCATATCGGGCCTAGGGGGCGATAAACGTCAGACCCTTAATAGCGGTATAAGTCATGTCGGAGTGAAGCCCATTACACCTTGAGAAACTACTGGGGCACCTACCAGTAAATCTCACTTGCCCTGGCCAGGGAATTTGCGTAATGGCTCTCCATACACAGCGCGATATCAACCCCCAATACTGGGAGAGACGAATCCTGTCTAACCGCCACTGCCTCCAAGTGCTTCGGGACTGCACCCAACTACTACATGTTTGCACGACTCCTTTGAGCCGTGGTAGGGTAGTAATCTAAGACAGTAGGAACACACCCGAGGCAAAGTAGCAGTGTCAAGTCGACGGACTAAGTTGTACTCATGTCACCTGGGAACTGCTATCTGACGATGGGTATGGTACCAACCTGCAGTTCTCGGCGAGTCCTATCCAGTGTACCCATAACCTAACGAGTACCTGCATATTATCTCCAGTATGACGTATTGATGGCTATAGGACAGACCATCTCCCCAGCTGAGATGAGAAGCGTATACACCAGTCTACTCCGGAGTATCGATGCCCCGTCTCAATAATCCTATGACCAGGGACATCACAACGCTAGTGTGACTGCCATCACAACGCTGGTAATCAAGCCAAGATCCTAAGGGCTCTACTAATATGTATAAGCGATATGTTAAAAGAAACATATGCACATATTAAAGTAGAAACAAACCAAGTAGCATACTACCATTTTTAGCAAGACTGTCAATACAACTGTGAATATCCCAAGGTTCCATTAATTAATATACAAACTAGTATGATACAGTAATGGCCTCTAGGGCATAAACACTAACCATCTCCCACTTGCACTAAGGCCATGTACTGGCATATCCCAGACCTATCATCTCGAATAGCCTCTCGAACTGCGTCTTCGGAATGGCCTTTGTGAATGGATCAGCAGTGTTATTCTCCGTATCTACTCTCTTCACCTCGATCTCCTGGCGATCTACGATCTCCCTGATCAGGTGATACCACCTTAAGATGTGTCTGGACTTCTGATGGGACCTGGGTTCCTTCGCTAAAGCTATAGCGCCATTGTTGTCGCAATACAGAGGTATTGGATCAACACTGGTAGGAACCAACTGATGTTCTGTGAGGAACTTCTTCATCCAGACACCTTCTTTTGCGGCATCGCAAGCAGCTATGTACTCCGCTTCCATCGTCGAGTCAGCAACGGTGTCCTGCTTGGAACTCTTCCAACAGACCGCCCCTCCATTGAGGGTAAAGACATAGCCTGACATGGATTTAGAGTCATCCTTGTCACTCTGGAAGCTGGAGTCAGCAAAGGCCTCGATCTGGAGGTCCTTTCCGCCATACACCAAGAACATCTCCTTAGTCCTCCGCAGGTACTTGAGAATGTTCTTTACTGCTATCCAGTGCTTCTCCCCTGGGTTTGCCTAATACCGGCTTACAACACTCAATGCATATACTACATCTGGTCCGGTACATAACATCGCATACATTATAGAGCCTACCACAGAAGCGTAGGGTATAATCGACATGCGAGCCCTTTCCAAATCAGTCTCGGGAGACATCTCTTTGGAGAGGCTGATTCCGTGACAAGCCGGTAGGTTACCGCGCTTAGAATCATCCATACTGAATCATTTCAATATGGTGTCTATGTACCTGGACTGCGAAAATCCCAACATCCTCTTTGATCTATCACGATAGATCTGGATCCCTAGAATGTAGGCGGCATCACCCAGGTCCTTCATGGAGAACTTCTATGACAAGAATCCTTTGACTGACTGTAGCATAGGAATATCATTTCCTATTAAGAGAATGTCATCCATGTACAAGACGAGGAATACTATAGTTCTCCCTACAATCATACTATATATGCATGGTTCATCTGGATTTTTGATAAAGTTGAATTCTTTAACAGTATCATCAAAACAGATGTTCCAACTGTTAGTTATATGTATGCCCTAGAGGCCATTACTATACATAGGATGTATATTGTAGTGGATGCTGGGACATATATAGGGAGGACTTTCTTGCTCGACATGATAGTATGCTATCTGGTTGAACTTTACCTTAACGTGTACACTGATTGTCTCTCTATTACATGTTGGTAAAGCCCTTAGGATGTGTACTTGACTGCCTGGACTATGATGCGGATCATACTAGTGGGGACATGGTAGTCCATAAGTACATCCTTGAAAATCCCTAGTCGTGGGTGTATCGAGATGGGGCATCGATATACCAGAGTAGACTAGCGTATACCTTCTCGACCCATACAGATGGGCGATGGATGATCCCATATCCATTGGTGTTTGACATCAGAGATGATATACGGGTGCTCAGTAGAGACTGGGTACACTGGACGGACTCGCCGAGAACTCCCAGATGGTATTATACCCAACGTCAGATGGCAGTTCTCTGGTGACACTGGTACAGAGTAGTCTGTTGACCCGAGATCGTCATAGAGTCTTGTTTGGTTGCCACTGTGCTTTGATTTCCATCTTACCACGTCCAAGAGGGTTTGCAAAACGGTGGTTTTTGGGTACAGTCCCGAGTCACATGGAGGCAATGAGCGATAAGAGGGGATTCGTCTCTCCCGGTATAGGGGGTTGATGTTGCGCTGTGTTCGATTGGCTATAACAGGAAATCCCTGGCCAGGGTTGCTGAGATTTACTGGTAAATGTTACCAGTAGTTTCTCGAATAGTTATAGACCTCATATCGACACGACTTATCGAGCTATTGGGGTCTGACGTTTACCACCCCTAGGCGAGATATGCGACATATCAGACGATCAGACCGGACTGTACGGTAGTGTTACTGGTTGGATTCACTGGAGTGTGAGCGGGCTTGCTCGTCGATCTTCAGATTGCTCAATACCCGGGTGGCCGTTACGTTTAGCAGACCGCTTGCGGCTTGTGGGTGTTTGATATGATCATCACCTGCTGCCGGCGTATTGACGAGTCTTTAGAGTCCTACACAGAGGTTTCCTGGCTCAAGCGAAACGAAATAGGAGCGCATATGAGATATGTGCGGGACCGAGAATAATACGTGTATGTGATACCGCATTCCATTCTCGCGATGAATGTATCGGAAGGTTGTATGCGATATAACCTAGTTATCGAATCATGGATTGATTCGATAAGCCGATACATTGGATATTAGTCGGTTATATGTGATATGACCGGATCGTTAAATCAAGTGTTGATTTAATGATTTAATGTATAATTATATATTTGATATATCACTTTGCATTAACTAGTATCGGTTCACTTTAAATGGATATTCTCACTCGGATGTGCACATTGTATATGTGATATACTTTTGTGCACTTGCATGTATCATGTTTGATGATACATGTTTGCTAGGGTTTGTATAAAGAATTAAACCTTGGTTAAGTAAATGGTTAGGGTTTTTATTTTGTTATTCATTCATTTATCTTTTTAATTGGATTAAAAAAGAAATGGATAAGAAAACAAAATGGTGGCTTTCTTTGTTTGCATCTTGAATCTTCATGAAGCTTTGACCAAAGTCACCACTTTGTCTTCATCTTTAACCCTAACCATTCATCTAACCTTAGTCAATTCTCTACCCTTGACCATGGTTGATTATGATAAGTATTCTATTATTTTCTATTTTCTAAGGATAACTTATCATAACATTATCTTCATCTTCTTCTTCTTCTTCACTTGAAGAAAACCTTTCTTCATCAATGGTGATTGATGAAAATGAGTGAGAAATCCAATTCTAAAGTCTACCCACTTCCTATTTCTTCATCCTCTACCTCTTGCCAAGTAGTAGAGTGTGTTTCCTTCACAAGTTTTCTTGACTTGGTGAAGTTGGAGCTTGATCTAGCGATGCCTCGACGTAGATCATCTTCGGCACGTCGTCGATGACCTAGCCCGCTCTTTCTCCGATGAAGCCGACGCTAGAGCCCGGAATTTGATATGGACAGCGAGAAAACTTCATTGCGGAGCTATGGAGGTGGAGAACCGGATCTACAAAGGTTGTATTTCCATATTCATGTAGTTAAGTGTTAACTAGTTTGCTTTGTCGCCTAGAAATCTAGCCAACGATCCGTATTAGGGTTTCTCGGCACCTCTATTTTGTTGAAATTGGCATGGTTGATGCCTTGTGAGACCTCATTAGGGTGCCTAGGAACCCTACAGTGGTATCAGAGCCTAGCTAGAGCCTTAGGCGAAGTCTAGACGGAGTTTGAAGTCCGATCGACCCGAAACCCCAACTCAAAAAATGCTCTCTGTCCTTTTTTCAAAAACGTGGTTTTTTCAACATTAAAAATGCTTAAAAAATTCAGCAGGGAAATCTAAGAATTACGGTGCAAAAAGTTTCTCATGAACAGTACAACATGCGGCGGAACCGCGGTAGAAGCTTGGCTTCTGCGGTGGTTCCGCGGCCATATGGTGACATCATCAATTCCTGTTTGCACAGTAACTCCTATTTTATTATGCTGGATTTTCTGGGAATTTTTAATATTTATTCAAGAGTTGAATTTTCTGGGGTTGTTTTGGGGATTCGGTGTTTCGATCGGAGTATCAAATTTTGTCTATGTGGCTTTCCGGATAAATATTAGAATATGTTAAAAAGTTCGACCGGATATAAATACCCAATTTTTCCCTGTCGGGAAATTTCCAAGTGTTGGATTTTTCCGTAGTTTAAAGACGTTCTAAGTAGTGCAAGTAACGCGATGGACCCTCTAGAAGACAACAAACCTTAACTCGATTATGTGACCGTCTTGAACTGCCCTTTGAACCTTCGGGTTTGGGGCAGTACGGCGTGCCACATGTGAGGCGTTTGCTTGACCCTTGTACGGCTGGACCGTTGGTAATGAGGCACGAAGTGAATGTTTTTAAACTTATTTCAAGTGTTGATCTGTTTCGGGAAAACTTGGGTGTTCGATTTTCCGATCGGAAAGTTTAACATTTTCTATTTATCCGAAATGGGATACAACATTTGGAATTCACAAACAGTTATGAGATAACTGAATGATTGTTATAAATCTTGCGGTTTAGTCTTACTTGATCGGTTGCCATGGAATTTTGATGTGATCAAAAGTCCGTCGCAATCACGTAGCGTACGCGTATACTCGCCGGGTAAACTTAATAGACAGCCTCGCTCCATAGCCCCGACCAAGTGACTGTAGGAGAACCCCGTCGCCGAAAGCATCCGTTCGGGTGCTCGCGGTAGCGGTGTTCCGCCTTGGTGCACTTCTTCGATGGTATCGGGGGTGCAGCCGCCTACTGAAGTTTGCGACGAGCATTCGATCAAATTTTCGGGAATCCTGTTGAATTGCCCGACTAGGTATTGAAAAGTGTTTTCGATTTTGAGAATAAAATGCGGGGTTTATAATTGTTAGGCATGCGATGTCTAAGAAATTCATTTGGTCAGGCATGCGATGTCTGAGGAGGTTGCGGATTCCAACTGTTGTAGTTTTACACTTTCTTTTCTGCGACCGTAAGTGTAATATGTGATATCGTCGGTTTCGTTGTTATATGTCAACGACAATTGGGATGCGCATATTTACTTACGTTGATGACATGTGATGTTATGTGTTGCTGGATATGTTATATTGGATCGTCGTGTTTGAATAGCCGGGGGGTTTTTATGTGAGATGAGTGTTTTTCATTTTCATTCATGTAAAAACTTGTATGTAATATTCTTTTATTGGGGCACTTCCAGGTTGCGGAAGTTGTCACCATTTGTATATTATTTACTTTTCCGCACTAGGATAGACCCAAGGAGGAGGGCACAAGTAACCTGGTTCTGGAGTCCAGTGGGAGACCAACTCGAGGAGTCGAGTCCGGGTCTCCTAACTCTAGAATTGGTAGGGTTGCTTGCAGCTCTCGTAGGGGTCTAGGGGTGTGGGTTTGGCTATTCATCGCGACCGTGGAATCCGTGTTTTATACTGGCTCGTATTGAAAACACGGACGTCCTAGTATATCCAATATTTCATATGATTCTTCTGCTGCGATATCTGTGATGTGATCATGTGATATGTTCTGTGATGGATACAGTATATAGTATATATGATATATTATATAGGCGTTACTTATGTTTTACACCCGCGCTAGCCCTGCCCCGCTCTGTCGTTAGTTACCTAACCTAACGGTGCATGAGGGGACATCGAGGCGAATGCGGATGGCATAAGTGTACGTCGTATTTATCTGTGATGTTTAGGTACTTAAATGATGGGACTTCATTAATGTGATTAATGAAATAAAAAAAACCTAAAGATGTTGTAGAATTGAATTTCAAAATTAAAACAGGTAGCTACAGTTCTTGCTTTGCACAGCGGTATATGTGATATATCCTGCACCTTATTCGATGAGGAAAGGACCGAGATCCCTTCACCGGGAGTGGCTCCTTTAGCAATAACTAGCAGATGCTACACACTCGGTTTGTCTTTTGATTGCTTTTAAGAGTTTTTGCTTTGCACAGTGATATATATGATATATCCCGCACCTCATTCGACGAGGAAAGGACCGACGATCCCTTCACCGGGAGTGACTCCTTTAGCAAAACTAGAAAAGCCTCAAAAGCACCCCATTTTAAAATCATTTGATTCTACAACGATATCAAGTTCATTACGCAAAAGGTTTTCAGAAAAACCTGTCGTAGCCCTCCGCCATTTCAGATAAATCCTGTTTAGTATTCGTGCTGCGTTTGTTGACCTTGTCAAGGCGCAGTGTGCGGTAGCTAACCAGTATTTATCTGCTTATGCATATGATGCAGATTGGGTTAGGGTAGTCGTGCGGCCTTGTTGACCTTGTCAAGGGTCGTGCGGGTGGGTTTGATTCAATCAAGAAATGACGGGTTGAACTTGACTTGCGGTCTATGGTTTGTTGACCTTGTCAAGGTCATAGATCGTTCGGGGCAAAATATTATCGGGAATTTTAAGTGTTGAAATTTGCAATGAGATTGCATACCTTCTATGAGATAGTTGGATCCCGATACCCGCTGCGAGTAAGAGTTACTCCTGGGAGAGTTTTATACATTACAATTAGCCGATCAAGTAGGTGTCTAGAAAGGTGTCAACGAGGTTACGCCTCTGGGAAAACGAGGTTTACATTAATTAGGTTCGTGCGAAAGCACGGGGGACCTCCCTCAAAGTACCGACACTGGCCTGGCTGAAAGATTGGCGAACTTGTAGTGTGTAATTAATCCCGGCTAGTCTTTCCTTTTAGGGTTTGAAGGAAGATTTGATAAAAAGCAGTGGGAGCCATCCTGATTAGATAAAATAATAACCAATCTATTCTTGCCAGAGCGCACGCTGAGTGTTTTCTTCTCTCTCTCTCTCGGTAGCGACCATATCACGCCTTAATCAAGATAATAATACGGATATTTGACCGAACCCGCTTGTTATACTGAGCTGGGGAACGTTGGTCCCGCTCCAACTTATAATTGTTATAAGACAGAGCAGGAAATTGGGGATTACCAGAATTCCCGTACCGCCCAAACGAAGAGAGTGCATGCTGATGCATCATCTTCGGGTGTGTTCGTTACAAAGAACTGTTTCTCAGTATCCTCCACATCCTGGGTATATGATACCGGATCAGGATCCCAGATATGTAATCTGTTACATAGGGCTACAGAAAGGTAGAGAACTGAGAACGGGTGATAAGTTTCATGAGGCAGAAAACGGGGCAAGTGTTGCAGCCAAGTCTGTTGGTCACTGTCACCCTGTATTATCAGTACATTGATTCTGAACGAATGTTATTAGATACCGAACCTGATATACAAAATCATATCAGTCTCTTTAGAAGTAAAGAAATGATAAAATTTTGTATTGTTGGATAATGTTTGAACATTTCCTATATCAAAAGTTGATCGGTTCAGGCACGTTATCTAAAAGCATTGATGTTCTAAATCAAACTACAGTTCTTAGTATACAGAACACACACAAGAGGAAGAGTTCAGAACTGAACGAATCCTTCTTGAGGTATTGTAGACTAGGTCAGATCAATGTGACCCGACTAGCTAGAGTTACATAAAGATGCATATTTAAATCTGTTTGAATTTACATCTTATGAAACTTGCCAGTCATGTCACAAAAATACGATGACCACAGCTCTGTTTACTGGAAACAGAGAAAGAGTTAGTAAACTCTTGGGATGATACATGTTGATGTATGTAGGTCCCCTGTCTACACATGCCAAGACTGGTTCTTTGTACTTCGTTACATTCTCTGATAATCTCTCGAGATTCAGACCTATGTTCCTGTTGAAACACAAGTCCGAACCTTTTGAGATATTCACAGAATATAAGTTAGAAGTAGAGAACCAATACGGGTATAAGTATTATGTCCTTTTATGAGATCAAGGAGGAGAATACTTGAGCACGGAAATCCTGGACTATTCTAAACGAGAATGAGATTCTCTCTCAGCATTACTCCTCCGTATACACCATAGCATAATGGTATATCGGGGTGGAGCAATCACACCCTATATGATAAGGTGTGCTCTATGATGAGTACTACTGAGTTTCCTATTTTCCTTTTGGGAGTTATGCACTTGAGAAGATGCATACCTATTGAATTAGGTTCGAATCAAATCAATGCCTACCACTTCATATGTGATATGGAAAGGGAAGAGCCCATATCTTAAGTTAGTTAAGATTTGGGTTGTCCGGCCTATGTCTAAAAGCAAAATCCGGACAAGCTCGAGGCAAAGTCTGTAATGTAGAACTGGAAAGGTTCCAGCTATACAAACTACAGCTGATGATTTGATAGAACCAAAGGATTCAATAGTTACCAACGAACCTCAGCCTCTCCGCCGATCTAGTAGGGTTCCTCACCCACCTGAGAGATACTTCAGTTTCTCTATGAAAGTGGGAGCGAGTATTGCATCATAAGATGATGACCCAACTAGCTTCGAGCTGGCCATCAAGAGTAGGGATTCTGTAAGAATGGCTGGATGCTTAGCGATCTGAGATGGAATCCATGTACACCAACAAAGTATGGACTTTGGTTGCTATATCTGAAGGGTTAAATCCCCATCAGAAGCAAGTATATCTTGAGAAGATTACTTGGTGTAGTTGGAAAGGTTGAGACTTTCAAAGCTAGACTTGTTAAAGGTTTTCGTCATCAACCAGGCGTGGATAATGATGAAACTTTTTCTAAGGAGCTATGCTTAAGTCCATGCAGATCCTACATGTCACGGCTACATACCATGACTACGATATCTGGCGGTTGGGTGTCATGACTGCTTTTCTAAATGATATTTTAGAAGAGTGCGTCTATAAGTACACAGCCAGAGGGCCTCGTAGACAGTGGGAGCAGCGGAAACGTGTGCAAGATATTTTATAGGATAAAACAGGCATCGCGGAGTTGGAACATCTGTTTTGATGGATAAGTCAAAGAGTTTGACATCATCAAAATGGTAGATGAACCTTTTATAAACAAAAAGGTAGTAGGGAGTATGGTGGTGATCCTCGTAGAGTACGTGGATGTCATGCTCTTGATAGGAAAGGAGTTTCCTATGCTATGCTCGGTCAATCTCCGCTTATCACAATGATTCTCCATATAGGATCAAAGTGATACCTCCTAAATCCTGCGTTTTGGATCTATGAGATAGATCTAATTGGATGTTAGGATTCTCACTAGTTGTAGTGAGAAGGTATCAATCGATCCTGGGAAGAATCACTGGAAGTGTTCCAGGGTGATAAAGACGACTGAATGTCAGTCACAGGCATTGTCTTTACCCTCAGTAAAGGGACGGTATGTTGGAAGAGTTCCAAGCTAGATACCGTGGCATACTAGACGATAAAGGCTCGATACATCGCTACTTAAGATGCTACCAAAGAGGCTGTTTGGGTGTATATTGGTTCATGAGATGAACTACGTTCCGACCATTGTGAGACAATGGAGTTGTGGCTTATGCCAAGGAATGACGGTCCCATCAGTGATCCAGACATATTCTAAGGCAGTGTCACCTGATCAAGGAGATGGTTGATCTCCAGGGTGATCGAGGTTTGGAGAGTAGACTCAGAGGACAACACAGCGGATCCATTCACAAAGGCCTGTTCCCAGAGAGAGACTTTTATGGGATGGTTGAGTATGAGATACTACAACCACTGCTATCAGATGGCCCTAGTGCAAGTGGGAGATTGTTAGTTATATGTATGCCCTAGAGGCCATTACTATACATAGGATGTATATTGTAGTGGATGCTGGGACATATATAGGGAGGACTTTCTTGCTCGACATGATAGTATGCTATCTGGTTGAACTTTACCTTAACGTGTACACTGATTGTCTCTCTATTACATGTTGGTAAAGCCCTTAGGATGTGTACTTGACTGCCTGGACTATGATGCGGATCATACTAGTGGGGACATGGTAGTCCATAAGTACATCCTTAAAAATCCCTAGTCGTGGGTGTATCGAGATGGGGCATCGATATACCAGAGTAGACTAGCGTATACCTTCTCGACCCATACAGATGGGCGATGGATGATCCCATATCCATTGGTGTTTGAAATCAGAGATGATATACGGGTGCTCAGTAGAGACTGGGTACACTGGACGGACTCGCCGAGAACTCCCAGATGGTATTATACCCAACGTCAGATGGCAGTTCTCTGGTGACACTGGTACAGAGTAGTCTGTTGACCCGAGATCGTCATAGAGTCTTGTGTGGTTCCCACTGTGCTTTGATTTCCATCTTACCACGTCCAAGAGGGCGTGCAAAACGGTGGTTTTTGGGTACAGTCCCGAGTCACATGGAGGCAATGAGCGATAGGAGGGGATTCGTCTCTCCCGGTATAGGGGGTTGATGTTGCGCTGTGTTCGATTGGCTATAACAGGAAATCCCTGGCCAGGGTTGCTGAGATTTACTGGTAAGTGTTACCAGTAGTTTCTCGAATAGTTATAGACCTCATATCGACACGACTTATCGAGCTATTGGGGTCTGACGTTTACCACCCCTAGGCGAGATATGCGACATATCAGACGATCAGACCGGACTGTACGGTAGTGTTACTGGTTGGATTCACTGGAGTGTGAGCGGGCTTGCTCGTCAATCTTCAGATCGCTCAATACCCGGGTGGCCGTTACGTTTAGCAGATCGCTTGCGGCTTGTGGGTGTTTGATATGATCATCACCTGCTACCGGCGTATTGACGAGTCTTTAGAGTCCTACACAGAGGTTTCCTGGCTCAAGCGAAACGAAATAGGAGCGCATATGAGATATGTGCGGGACCGAGAATAATACGTGTATGTGATACAGCATTCCATTCTCGCGATGAATGTATCGGAAGGTTGTATGCGATATAACCTAGTTATCGAATCATGGATTGATTCGATAAGCCGATACATTGGATATTAGTCGGTTATATGTGATATGACCGGATCGTTAAATCAAGTGTTGATTTAATGATTTAATGTATAATTATATATTTGATATATCACTTTGCATTAACTAGTATCGGTTCACTTTAAATGGATATTCTCACTCGGATGTGCACATTGTATATGTGATATACTTTTGTGCACTTGCATGTATCATGTTTGATGATACATGTTTGCTAGGGTTTGTGTAAAGAATTAAACCTTGGTTAGGTAAATGGTTAGGGTTTTTATTTTGTTATTCATTCATTTATCTTTTTAATTGGATTAAAAAAGAAATGGATAAGAAAACAAAATGGTGGCTTTCTTTGTTTGCATCTTGAATCTTCATGAAGCTTTGACCAAAGTCACCACTTTGTCTTCATCTTTAACCCTAACCATTCATCTAACCTTAGTCAATTCTCTACACTTGACCATGGTTGATTATGATAAGTATTCTATTATTTTCTATTTTCTAAGGATAACTTATCATAACATTATCTTCATCTTCTTCTTCTTCTTCACTTGAAGAAAACCTTTCTTCATCAATGGTGATTGATGAAAATGAGTGAGAAATCCAATTCTAAAGTCTACCCACTTCCTATTTCTTCATCCTCTACCTCTTGCCAAGTAGTAGAGTGTGTTTCCTTCACAAGTTTTCTTGACTTGGTGAAGTTGGAGCTTGATCTAGCGATGCCTCGACGTAGATCATCTTCGGCACGTCGTCGATGACCTAGCCCGCTCTTTCTCCGATGAAGCCGACGCTAGAGCCCGAGATTTGATATGGACAGCGAGAAGACTTCATTGCGGAGCTATGGAGGTGGAGAACCGGATCTACAAAGGTTGTATTTCCGTATTCATGTAGTTAAGTGTTAACTAGTTTGCTTTGTCGCCTAGAAATCTAGCCAACGATCCGTATTAGGGTTTCTCGGCACCTCTATTTTGTTGAAATTGGCATGGTTGATGCCTTGTGAGACCTCATTAGGGTGCCTAGGAACCCTACAGTGGTATCAGAGCCTAGCTAGAGCCTTAGGAGAAGTCTAGACGGAGTTTGAAGTCCGATCGACCCGAAACCCCAACTCAAAAAATGCTCTCTGTCCTTTTTTCAAAAACGTGGCGCGATGCCTGCTTTAGTCCATAAATGGACTTAAGCAACTTGCACACTTTACCGCTGCTCCCACTTTGAATGAATCCCTCTGGCTGATCCATATAAACGCACTCTTCCAAATTACCATTTAGAAAAGCCATTTTTACGTCCATCTGCCAGATCTCATAATCGTGGAAGGCAGCAATGGCAAAAAGGACCCAAATGGATTTGAGTATAACCACTGGAGAAAAGGTTTCGTCATAGTCCAAACCAGGTCTTTGACGAAAACCCTTTGCAACAAGTCTAGCCTTATAGGTTTCAATCTGTCCATCTACACCAATCTTCTTTCTGAAGATCCATTTGCATCCTACGGGTTTTACCCCATCTGGAGCAATGTCCAAAGTCCAGACTTTGTTAGTGTACATGGACTCCATTTTGGTCCGCATTGCATCCAGCCATCTTACCGATTCGCCGCTCTGAATGGCTTGCTGGAAGCTAGTAGGGTCATCATTATTAATAATGCAATCCTCTCAATCCCCGTCTATGACAAAACCGTAGTATCTCTTGGGCGGATGAGACTGCCTACTACTTCTGCGGATAGGCGCTGGGATGTCCCTTTCTTCTGAAACTTCTGGTTCTACCATACATTCAGTAACAACTTATGGTTCTGGAATTTCTTCCAGTTCTATTGCGCTCCCACTCTTCTTGTTTTCTAAAAATTCAGCTTCCAAGAAGTGGGCATGACGAGAAACAAAAACCTTTTGTTCCTCTGCGTAATAGAAATAATACACCTTGGAGTTCTTTGGATATCCCACAAACTTACACTGTACTGAGCGTGCCTCGAGCTTGTCCGCATGCTGCATTTTAACAAAAGCTGGACATCCCCATGACTTCAAGTACTGAAGATAGGGTTTCTTTCCACTCCACATCTGATATGGTGTGGTAGGAACAGTGTCACGACCTGAATATTTCGACTCGTGACCGGCACTTAACCACGCAACGTCTACAGGCGTAACGCGACTAAGTAAGCCGAACCCAGAAATCAAAACCATTTAAAAGTAGTTAGTATTGAAAACATTTAATTAAAACATTTAGAAAACATTAAATAGTTTAATAAGTTCTTTTAAAGTTAAGTTATCCTTATAATAATTTTGGCAGCATTTCCTCTGTAAAAGTGACCCCGAAATCGGGTACAAAACAGGATATAAGTGAAATGATATATAACGAAATAAAGCATCCCCAAACAGGAGCAATCACTGTTAGTTATATGTATGCCCTAGAGGCCATTACTGTACATTGGATGTATATTGTAGTGGATGCTGGGACATATATAGGAAGGACTTTCTTGCTCGACATGATAGTACGCTATCTGGTTGCACTTTATCTTAACATGTATACTTTCTGTCTCTCTGATTACATGTTGATAAAGCCCTTAGGATGTGTACTCGACTTCCAGGACTATGATGTAGATCGTACTAGTGGGGCCTGGGTAGTCAATGAGTACATCCTTCATTGTTCCTAGTCGTGGGAATATCGAGACGGGGCATCGATATTCCAGAGTAGACTAGCGTATATCTTCTCGACCCATGTGATGGGCGATGGATGATCCCATATCCATTGGTGTTTGACATCGAAGATGGTATGCGGGTGCTCAGTGGAGACTGGGTACACTGAACGGACTCGCCGAGAACTCCCAGATGGTATTATACCTCACGTCAGATGGCAGTTCTCTGGTGACACTGGTATAGCTTAGTCTGTTGACCCGAGATCATCATAGAGTCTTGTGTGTCTCCCACTGTACTTTGATTTCCACCCTACCACGGCTCTACTGAGTCGTGCAAACAGGTGGTTTTTGGGTACAGTCCTGATTCACATGGAGGCAATGAGCGATAGGAGGGGATTCGTCTCTCCCGGTATTGGGGGTTGATGTTGTGCTATGCTCGACTGGCCATAACAGGAAATCCCTGGCCAGGGTTGCAGTGACCTACTGGTAAGTGTTATCAGTAGTTTCATGAATGTTATGGACCTCACGTCGGCATGACTTATCAAGCTACTGGGGTCTGACGTTTACCATCCCTAGGCGAGATATGCGACATATCAGACGAACAGACCGGACTGTACGGTAAGTGTTACTGGTTGGATTCACAGGAGTGTGAGCGGGCTTGCTCGTCGATCTTCTGATCGCTCAATACCCGGATGGCCGTTACGTTTAGCAGACCACTTGTGGCTTGTGGGTGTTTGATATGATCAACATCTGCTGCCGGCGTATTGACGAGTCTTTAGAGTCCTACACAGAGGTTTTCTGGCTCAAGCGAAACGAAATAGGAGCGCATATGAGATATGTGCGGGACCGAGAATAATGCATCTATGTGATACCGTATTCTATTCTCGGGATGAATGTATCGATTAGTTATATGCGATATAACCTAGTTATCGAATCAAGGATTGATTCGATAAGCCGATACGTTGGATACTGGCCGGTTATATGCGACATGACCGGATCATTGAATCAAGTGTTGATTTAATGATTTAATGTATAATTATATATTTGATATATTACTTTGCATTAACTAGTATTGGTTCACTTTAAATGGATTTACTCACTTGTATTGCACATTGTATATGTGATATATTTTTGTGCACATGATTGTATCATGTTTGATGATACATTCTTTCTTGGTTTTGTGTAAAGTATTGAACCATGGTTAGTTAGTGGTTAGGGTATCATTTTATTTGCTTATTCATTTATCTTTTTATTTATTTCATTTGAAAAGAAAAAGAGAAATGAATGGTGGCTATATTTGTTTTTAGTTGAAGATTCATGAAGCATTGACTTAGTCACCATTCTTGTCTCATGCCTAACCCTAACCACTCATCTAACCTAAGTTAAGTCTCTACACTAAACCATGGTTGAGGATATGATAAGTATTGTATTTTCTTTTCTATTTTTATTAACTTATCATATCTTTTCTTCTTCTTCTTCATCTTGAGCAAGAAAGAGAAAGCTTGACCATCAATGGTGATTGATGGAAAAGTGTGAGAAATCCAAATCTAAAGTTTACCCACTTCCTATTTCTTCATCCTCTACCTCTTGCCAAGTTGTATAGGGTGTTTACTTCACAAGTTTTCAAAGCTTGGTGAAGTTGGAGCTTGTTCTTGTGATGCTTCGACGTAGATCATCTTCGGCATCAAACCGACGATCAAGCCCGCCTATTCTTCGATGATGCCAATGCTTGAGTCATGGGTTCGATTTGGACAGCGGAGGGAGATCATCGCGGAGCTTAGGAAGTGGTGGACCGGATCTACAAAGGTTGTAGTCCCTTTCCTTTAGCTATATTTCCGTTTACATGCTTGCTTCGCCTTTTACTTCTAGCCAACGATCCGTTCTAGGTTTTCTCGGCACTGTATTTTCTAGAAATTGGCATGTTTGATCACTTGCAAGACTTCATTAGAGTGCCTAGGAACCCTACAGTGGTATCAGAGCCTAGCTAGAGCCTTAGGCGAAGTCCTGACGGAGTTAAAAGTCCGAACGAACACAAAACCCCGACTTGAAAATGCTCTCTGGACATTTCTGTAAAATGTGGTTTTTTCGAAATTAAAAATATACAGAAAATCCAGCAGGGAATTCTAAGAATTACGATGCAAAAATTTTTCATTGATACCTCTATTGCGCGGCGGAACCGCGGCAGAAGCCTGGCTTCTGCGGCGGTTCCGCGGTCACGTGACATGATTGGACTTCAAACTTTGCACAGTAATTCTTGTTTTCTGGTGCTGGTTTTCCTGGGAATATTTTAATATTTATTCCAGAGTTTTATTTTCTGGGTTGTATTGGGGACTCGGTGTATTCGATCGGAATGTCTAATTTTTTATCGGTGTGCTTTTCCGGGTATTTTTAGAATATGTTAAAAAGTTCGACCGGATATAAATACCCACTTTTTCCCCTGCCGGGAAATTTCCAATTGTTGGATTTTTTCGTAGTTTAACGATGTTCTAAGTAGTGCAAGTAACGCGATGGACCCTCTAGAAGACAACAAACCTTAACTCGATTATGTGACCGTCTTGAACTGCCCTTTGAACCTTCGGGTTTGGGGCAGTACGGCGTGCCACATGTGAGGCGTTGGCTTGACCCTTCTACGGCTGGACCGTTGGTACTGAGGCACGAACTGAATGTTGTTAGACTTATTTCATGTGTTGAGCTGTATCGGGAAAACTTGGGTGTTCGATTGTTCGATCGAAAAGTTTAGCATTTTCTATTTATCCGGAATATGATACAATAATTGGAATTCACAAATAGTTATGAGATAACGGAATGAATATTATAAACATAGCAGTTTAGTCTCACTTGATCGGTTGCCACGGAATTTTGATGTGATCAAAAGTCCGTCACAATCACGTAGCGTACGCGGATACTCGCCGGGTAAACTTAATAGACAGCCTCACTCCATAGCCCCGACCAAGTGACTGTAGGAGAACCCCGTCGCCGAAAGCATCCATTCGGGTGCTCGCAGTAGCGGTGTTCCGCCTTGGTGCACTTCGTCGACGGTATCAGGGGTGCGGCCGCCTACTAAAGTTTGCGACGAGCATTCGATCAGTTTTTCGGGAATCTTGTTGAATTGCCCGACTTAATATTGAAAAGTGTTTTCGATAATGAGACTAAAATGCGGGGTTTATAATTGTTAGGCATGCGATGTCTAAAGAATTCATTTGGTCAGGCAAGCGATGACTGAGGTGGTTGCGGATTCCAACTGTTGTAGTTTTACACTTTCTTTTCTGTGACCGTAAGTGTAATATGTGATATCGCCGGTTTCGTTGCTATATGTCAACGACAATTGGGATACGCATGTTTGCTTACGTTGATGACATGTGATATTATGTGTTGCTGGATATGTTATATTGGATCGTCGTGTTTGAATAGCCGGGGGTTTTTATGTGAGATGAGTGTTTTTCATTTTCATTCATGTAAAAACTTGTATGTAATATTCTTTTATTGGGGCACTTCCAGGTTTCGGATGTTGTCACCATTTGTATATTATTTACTTTTCTGCACTAGGATAGACCCAAGGAGGGGAGCACAAGTAACCGGGTTCTGGGGTCCAGTGGGAGACCATCTCGAGGAGTCGAGTCCGGGTCTCCTAACCCTAGAATTGGTAGGGTTGCTTGCCGCTCTCGTAGGGGTCTAGGGGTGTAGGATTGGCTATTCATCACGACCGTGGAATCCGTGTTTTATACTGGCTCGTATTGAAAACACGGACGTCCTAGTATATCCAATATTTCATATGTTTCTTCTGCTGTGTTTTATCTGTGATGAGATCATGTGATGTTCTGTGACAGATATTATATATATGATATATGATATATTATTTAGACGTTGCTTATGTTTTACACCCGCGCTAGCCCTGCCCCGCTCTGCCGTTAGTTACCTAACCTAACGGTGCAGACAGGACATCGAGGCGAATGCGGATGGCATAAGCGTACGTTATATTTATCTGTGATATTTAGGTGGACTTAAATGATGGGATATTCATTAATGAGATTAATGAAAGAAAATAAACCTAATTGATGTTGTGGAATCGAATTGAAAAATAAAAACAGGTAGCTACAGTTCTTGCTTTGCATCGCGGTGTTCATTATAGAACATCCTGCACCTTATTCGATGAGGAAAGGACCGAGATCCCTTCACCGGGAGTGACTCCTTTAGCAATAACTGGCAGATGCTACAACCCTCGGTTTGTCTTTGATCGCTTCTATAGTTTCCACTTTGCACAGTGATATATATGATATATCCCGCACCTCATTCGACGAGGAAAGGGCCGACGATCCCTTCACCGGAAGTGACCCCTTTAGCAAAACTAGAAAAGCCTCGAAAACATTCCATTTAAAAACCATTTGATTCCGCAACGAGATCAAGTTCAAAGCGTTAAAGGTTTTCACAAAAACCATTCGCAACCCTCCGTCATTTTAGGAAGTAGAGTACTTAGTATTCGTGCTGTGTTTGTTGACCATAGTCAAGGCACAGTGTACGGTAGCTAAGTGATGTCTTCCTACACCGCATATGTGCGATTAGTTAGGACAGTCGCGTGACTTTGTTGACCTTAGTTAAGGGTCATGTGGGTGGGTCTAATTAATCACGAAATGACGGGTAGAACTTGACTAGTACTTATGATTTGTTGACCATAGTTAAGGTCATAGGTGCTAGGGGTAAAAACCTTTATCGGGAGTTTCAAGTGTTGAAATTTGCAATGAGATTGCATACCTTCTATATGATAGTTTGATCCCGATACCCACTGCGAGTAATTGTTACTCCTAGGAGAGTTTTGCACTTTGCAATTAGCCGATCAAGTAGGTGTCTAGAAAGGTGTCAACGGGGTTACGCCTCTGGGAAAATGAGCTTTACAGTAATTAGGTCCGTGCGAAAGCACGGGGAACCTCCCTCAAAGTACCGACACTGGCCTGGCTGAAAGATTGGCGAACTTGTAGAGTGTAATTAATCCCGGCTAGTCTTTCCTTTTAAGGTTTGAAGGAAGATTTGATAAAAACAGTGGGAGCCATCCTGATTAGATAAAATATATAACCAATCTGATCTTGCAAGAGCGCACGCAGAGTGTTTTCTTCTCTCTCTCTCCTGGTAGCGACCATATCATGCCTTAATCAAGATAATAATATGGATGTATTGACCGAACCCGCTTGTTATACTGAGCTGGGGAACGTTGTTCCCGCTCCAACTTATAAATGTTATAAGACAGAGCAGAAATTGGGGAATACCAGAATTCCTATGCCGCCCAAACGAAGAAAGTGCATATGATGCATCTCCTTCGGGTGTGTTCATTACAAAGAACTGTTTCTCAGTATCCTCTGCATCCTGGGTATCTGATACCGGATCAGGATCCCAGATATGTAATCTGTTACATAGGGCTACAAGAGGGTAGAAAAACTGAGAACGGGTGATAAGTTTCATGAGGCAGAAAACGGGACAAGTGTTGCAGCCAAGTCTGTTGGTCACTGTCACCCTGTATTACGAATACATTGATTCTGAACAAATGCTATTAGATACCGAACCTGATATACAAAATCATATCAGTCTCTTTATTAGTAAAGAAAGGATATAATTTTGTATTGATGGATAATCTTTTGAACACTTCCTATATCAAAAGTTGATCGGTTCAGGCACGCTATCTAAAAGCATTAACGTTCTAAATCAAACTACAGTTCCTAGTATACTGAACACACACAAGAGGAAGAGTTCAGAAATGAACGAATTCTTCTTGAGGTATTGTAGACTAGGTCATATCAATGCGACCCGACTGGCTGAAGTTACATTTAGATGTATATTTAAATCAGTTTGAATTTACATCTTGTGAAACTTGCCAGTCATGTCAAAAAGATAATATGACCATAGCTCTGTTTATTGGAAACAGAGAAAGAGTTAATGAACTCTTGGGACTGATGCATGATGATGTATGTAAGGTCTCCTGTCTACACATGCCAGGACTGGTTCTTTATACTTCATTATATTCTCTGATAATCTCTCAAGATTCAGTCATATATTCCTGTTGAAACATAAGTCCGAACCTTTTGAGATATTCACAGAATATAAGTTAGAAGTAGAGAACCAAAATACGGGTATAAGTATTATGTCCTATGATAAGATCAGGGAGGAGAATACTTGTGCATAGAATTCCTGGACTATTCTAAAGGAGAATGAGATTTTCTCTCAGTGTTACTCCTCTGAATACACCACAGCACAACGGTGTATCAGGGCGGAGCAATTGCACAATATTAGATATGGTGTGCTCTATGATGAGTATTACTGAGTTACCTATTTCCTTTTGGGGTTATGCACTTGAGAAGCTGCATACCTATTGAATTAGGTTTGAATCAAATCACTGCCTACCACTCCATATAAGATATGGTATGGGAAGAACCCATCTCTTAAGCGAGTTAAGATTTGGGATTGTCCGGCCTATGTCAAAAGCAAAATCCGGACAAGATCAAGGCAAGATCAGTTCTGTAGAACTGGAAAGGTTCCAGCTGTACAAAACTGCTAATGATTTGACAGAACCAAAGGATTCAATAGTTTCCGACGAACCTCAGCCTCTCCGCCGATCTAGTAGGGTTCCTCACCCACCTGAGAGATACCTCGGTTTCTCGATGACAGTGGGAGCGAGGATTGCATCATGAGATTATGACCCAACCAGTTTCGAGCAGGCCATCGAGAGTAGGGACTCTGTAAGAATGGCTGGATGCTTAGCGATCTGAGATGGAATCCATGTACACCAGCAAAGTATGGACTTTAGCTACTATATCTGAAGGGTTAAATCCCCATCAGGAGCAAGTATATCTTGAGAAGATTACTTGGTTTAGATGGACAAGTTGAAACTTTCAAAGCTAGACTTGTTAAAGGTTTTCGTCATCAACCAGGCACGGATAATGATGAAAACTTTTCCAGGGACTATGCTTAAGTCCATCCAGATCCTACTTGCCACGCCTACATACCATGACTACGATATCTGGTGGTTGGGTGCCATGACAACTTTTCTAAATAATGATTTAGAAGAGAATGTCTATAAGAACACAGCCAGAGGGCCTCGTAGACAGTGGGAGCAGCGGAAACGTGTGCAAGATGCTTTATAGGATAAAGCAGGCATAGCGGAGTTGGAACATCTGTTTTGATGGAATAGTCAAAGAAGTTGAATCATCAAAATGGTAGATGAACCTTGTATAAACAAAAAGGTAGTAGGGAGTATGGTGACGATCCTCGTAGAGTACGTGGATGACATACTCTTGTTAGGGAAGGAGTTTCCTATACTACGATCGATCAATCTCCTATTATCACAAGGATTCTCCAAATAGGATAAAGATGACACCTCCTAAATCCTGAGATTTGGACCTATGAGATAGATCTAAAGGGATATTAGGGTTCTCACTAGGTATAGTGAGATTATATCAATCGATCCTGGGGAGAATCACTGGAAGTGTTCCAGGGTGATAAAGACGACTGAATGTCAGTCACAGGCACTGTCTTTACCCTCAGTAAAGGGACGGTATGTTGGAAAAGTTCCAAGCTAGATACCGTGGCAAACTAGACGATAAAGGCTGGTAACATCGCTAATGAAGATACTACCAAAGAGGAAGTTTGGGTGTATATTGGTTCATAAGATGAACTAGGTTCCTGCCATTGTATGACAATGGAAGTGTGGCTTTGGCCCTGGAACCCTGGTCCCATCAGTGACCCAGACAAATTCTGAGGCAGCATCACCTGATCGTGGAGATAGTTGATCTCCAGGGTGATCGAGGTTAGGAGAGAAGACTCAGAGGACAACACGGCGGATCCACTCACGAAGGCCTTTTTCCCAAAGAGAGACTTTTAGGGGATGGTTGAGTATGTGATACTGCAACCACTGCTACAGATGGCCCTAGTGCAAGTGGGAGATTGTTAGTTATATGTATGCCCTAGAGGCCATTACTGTACATTGGATGTATATTGTAGTGGATGCTGGGACATATATAGGAAGGACTTTCTTGCTCGACATGATAGTACGCTATCTGGTTGCACTTTATCTTAACATGTATACTTTCTGTCTCTCTGATTACATGTTGATAAAGCCCTTAGGATGTGTACTCGACTTCCAGGACTATGATGTAGATCGTACTAGTGGGGCCTGGGTAGTCAATGAGTACATCCTTCATTGTTCCTAGTCGTGGGAATATCGAGACGGGGCATCGATATTCCAGAGTAGACTAGCGTATATCTTCTCGACCCATGTGATGGGCGATGGATGATCCCATATCCATTGGTGTTTGACATCGAAGATGGTATGCGGGTGCTCAGTGGAGACTGGGTACACTGAACGGACTCGCCGAGAACTCCCAGATGGTATTATACCTCACGTCAGATGGCAGTTCTCTGGTGACACTGGTACAGCTTAGTCTGTTGACCCGAGATCGTCATAGAGTCTTGTGTGTCTCCCACTGTGCTTTGATTTCCACCCTACCACGGCTCTACTGAGTCGTGCAAACAGGTGGTTTTTGGGTACAGTCCCGATTCACATGGAGGCAATGAGCGATAGGAGGGGATTCGTCTCTTCCGGTATTGGGGGTTGATGTTGTGCTATGCTCGACTGGCCATAACAGGAAATCCCTAGCCAGGGTTGCAGTGACCTACTGGTAAGTGTTATCAGTAGTTTCACGAATGTTATGGACCTCACGTCGGCATGACTTATCAAGCTACTGGGGTCTGACGTTTACCACCCCTAGGCGAGATATGCGACATATCAGACGAACAGACCGGACTGTATGGTAAGTGTTACTGGTTGGATTCACTGGAGTGTGAGCGGGCTTGCTCGTCGATCTTCTGATCGCTCAATACCTGGGTGGCCGTTACGTTTAGCAGACCGCTTGCGGCTTGTGGGTGTTTGATATGATCAACATCTGCTGCCGGCATATTGACGAGTCTTTAGAGTCCTACACAGAGGTTTCCTGGCTCAAGCGAAACGAAATAGGAGCGCATATGAGATATGTGCGGGACCGAGAATAATGCGTGTATGTGATACCGTATTCTATTCTCGCGATGAATGTATCGATTAGTTATATGCGATATAACCTAGTTATCGAATCAAGGATTGATTCGATAAGCCGATACGTTGGATACTGGCCGGTTATATGCGACATGACCGGATCATTGAATCAAGTGTTGATTTAATGATTTAATGTATAATTATATATTTGATATATTACTTTGCATTAACTAGTATTGGTTCACTTTAAATGGATTTACTCACTTGTATTGCACATTGTATATGTGATATATTTTTGTGCACATGATTGTATCATGTTTGATGATACATTCTTTCTTGGTTTTGTGTAAAGTATTGAACCATGGTTAGTTAGTGGTTAGGGTATCATTTCATTTGCTTATTCATTTATCTTTTTATTTATTTCATTTGAAAAGAAAAAGAGAAATGAATGGTGGCTATATTTGTTTTTAGTTGAAGATTCATGAAGCGTTGACTTAGTCACCATTCTTGTCTCATGCCTAACCCTAACCACTCATCTAACCTAAGTTAAGTCTCTACACTAAACCATGGTTGAAGATATGATAAGTATTGTATTTTCTTTTCTATTTTTATTAACTTATCATATCTTTTCTTCTTCTTCTTCTTCTTCATCTTGAGCAAGAAAGAGAAAGCTTGACCATCAATGGTGATTGATGGAAAAGTGTGAGAAATCCAAATCTAAAGTTTACCCACTTCCTATTTCTTCATCCTCTACCTCTTGCCAAGTTGTATAGGGTGTTTACTTCACAAGTTTTCAAAGCTTGGTGAAGTTGGAGCTTGTTCTTGTGATGCTTCGACGTAGATCATCTTCGGCATCGAACCGACGATCAAGCCCGCCTATTCTTCGATGATGCCAATGCTTGAGTCATGGGTTCGATTTGGACAGCGGAGGGAGATCAACGCGGAGCTTAGGAAGTGGTGGACCTGATCTACAAAGGTTGTAGTCCCTTTCCTTTAGCTATATTTCCGTTTACATGCTTGCTTCGCCTTTTACTTCTAGCCAACGATCCGTTCTAGGTTTTCTCGGCACTGTATTTTCTAGAAATTGGCATGTTTGATCACTTGCAAGACTTCATTAGAGTGCCTAGGAACCCTACAATCACACCCAACGGCGGAAACCATCACCACAAGAGTAATATACGACGCCGTAGCGAAGAATGAGCAATAAGTAAAACATCACAGAATAATAAACTGCATATATACAGTCGGCTCCTACGAGCTCGACACCAGAGTACAAATAATATACATTATCGTCCTCACACTGTCTCTAAGTCAAGTACATATATGGTAAATGGAGAATACAAGATACAAAAGTGTGTACAATAAAAGTAACCAGATACCAGAACCCACCTAATAGCAAAACAGCTCTCGCACCAACTGTAGTGGTATCTATAGCCAAAAGATGTAAAAAGGCAGCCTGCCACGACTACTCTGATGGGCAACCTGCAAATACTGTGGCACAACGGGGGTGAGTTGCCAACTCGTGAATAGAGATAACATATAAAGGTAATCGTGAGCATGCACGTGCTGCGCTACTCTATCAAATGCCAACAGATAAGTCTATATGTGATAAGCAGTATGTGCATAATCATGCAAGTGCTCTGTCAGGTAAAATAACTACAGGATGAGATGCATAATAATCAATGCTGAGCATGGGATAAATAATATCTACACGGAATATCAACGTGGAAAAATAATCGGTGCCCAACACAGCACCCAAATCCTAAATAAACTCAGGCGCCGGCACTCTCCTCGGCCCTCAAATCCTGTAAATCTCTGAGAATCACGATTGCCCATCATCGGCACTCAAAATATCATAAAATACTCGTGTCCAGCATCGACACGCAAATACTCATATATCGGGCTCCGTCAGTCCGGATCAGCCCACGGGCTCCGTCTGCGGTATCGACCCTCGGCCCCGGCAGTACGGATCATCCCGCATCCATCTCTCGACTCTGGTCAGTATCCTCCGGATAATCGCCAGGTCCAACCAATCATCGGTAGGTACTCGCCAACCTCCAGGCTCAATCGGCAAAGTCCATCGATCATCTTACCGAGGGGAACCATACCGGGTCCACCACGAACCCGCAAACGGATCATCCAACTCCTCGAATCGGGTTTCAAGCACACGTCTCAGCACCGAGAAAATGCGTGGTGGACGCACCAAAATATCATATTACGAGGAATCGGGTTTTCAAATAGTGCATCATTTCTTAAATAACCCCACGGTCCTCAAAACCAGAAATCACATGAAATCCAACATCAATGAGTAAATCAAATGCGATGTGCTATGTACATCAAGCCATAATATAGGAAAAAGGGAGGAACCTCTTTTTAAAATAGTTTCAGTTTTTCAAAGACCTCATGCGGCTCCCAATGTCTATGAAGATCATATCGAATCATATGTGAAAGGAACTACAGTATAATGATCATGGCAATTCTACAGTGAGTGTGTCATGGCAATTACTAACGGTTTGTGTGTAACATGCAGATTAGTGCTCGTGCAACATGAACCGTTAGTAATAGAACGGTGTTCTATCAATGCTAAGTTTACATATATATAGCAGGGAATGCAGTATGCAACAACATTATCCATGAACAGTCAATGTAGGTAATGCAATATATAGCTATAAGGTCCTATCAGCCCTGACGCATAACGTCATGCGGGCGATATCCCCGTAGATATTAAATCTACTCACCGTAATCTCTCGTTAGGTATAGCCGACGACTTGTTTCCCTTTCTTCGCGGCGTCCGTCACACTCGCCTGCGAACTTAGAATTTCACAGAATATCACACATAAGCTCAAATGTACAAAACACGACATTCAAAGTCACACTAGAAACCCGTGTCGCAAACCAAGCGCACGTGTGCGCGATACGTTAAAACGTGTGATTACGCGCCAGAAGCTACCCCGACGTGTCGCGATACGCAGAACACCCCAAACCCACACACGTATCACGCGTGTCGCGAGGATTTTAAATACGAAAAATCGGTTTTTAACTCCAGATTTTGATACAGAAAAGATATTATAAAAATATATATACCAAAATACTCCACATAGTAGCAGACACCAATCACCCCAAACCCCAACCCAAAACACCCCCATCTGGCCGCAATTTGAAGCCAGAATGTATATTTCGGCAGCCTGGGTAGGGAGATGAGCCCCCCAGTTTTGTGTGTGCACTCTATACCCTATGTATATACTACAGTAATTACATATTTAATTTACAGCAACTCGGGTTGCAGCAGATTCCACAGAGCCCAATTCTAGTTAAAAAAACACATTTTTTCACTAAAAGATACTTTAGGGTATATTTGTGAAATCAGAAACAAACCCAAGTCTAAAATCACACTAACAACTCATCACCAAGCTAATCGAGCCATGAAGATATCAATTTTAACATAACTTCACTAAATCCCCTTATATAGCACAAAGCATGCACAAAAATGAGATTTTTAGAAACCAAACATCCAAGTTATGGAAATAGGGTGCTAGGAGTGAGATTAATACCTTCAAATGACCTTAGAAAAACTAAAAGTTCCAGCTTTAGCCTCAAGTGGGCAGATTTGCTTCAAACACCTCAAAAGAGCCACTAAACCAAGGTTTATGTGAAGGAAAAATGAGGTTTTTGTGTAGGGTGTGAGCATGAATCAAAGGGGAAGCGAAAAGAGGAGGAAAAGGAAGAAGAAGCTGTGGTTTTTGCTGGGATTTTCTGCAGGAAATCTGAAGATGGTGAGAAGAGAGAGAAGAGAGAAGGAAATGTTAAACAAAAAGTCAATTTTCCCCACCTACCCACCATACCTCCATTTCCTTTTAAATTTGAATTATAAAAAGGGTTTTACTTGATTAAAAATGGGTGGGGGATTAAATACAACCATACTAGAAAATGAAAAGGGTTAACATGATACATTTTCTCATCTAGTCTCAAATGCTAAGTGTGCATGTGTGCACTTAACACAAAAATTCACATTTAGGGTAAACCCGACTAAAAATAATTAATAACCCTATAAATATATATAAATATATATATAAACACTTCACAACACAATTATCACTAGCCAAGAAGGAAAAATAAGATATCCGTTTTTATGAAAAACAAGCACACTTGCTAATTAACGCGAAAACATCCTAAACGAATTTCAAGGCGTTACAAACAGTCTTGGTTGGATCCTTGTTCAAAAGATATGCAGCTGATTCTAGTGCATAACCCCAGAAAGATCGCGGTAACTCAGCCTTACTCATCATGGAACGAACCATATCCAATAGGGTTCGATTCCGCCTTTCCGATACACTATTGTGTTGTGGTGTGTATGGAGGAGTAATATGAGAGAGAATTCCATTCTCTTTTAAGTATCCCAGGAACTCGGCGCTTAAGTATTCACCACCTCGATCAGATCTCAGTGTCTTGATACTTTTGGCTGTTTGGTTTTCCACTTCATTCTTGTATTCCCGGAATTTCTCAAAGGCCTCGGATTTATGCTTCATCAAGAAGATATGTCCATACCTAGAGAAATCATCCGTAAAAGTAATGAAGTAGGAATGACCACCTCTTGCATGTGCAGACATTGGACCGCACACGTCACTGTGTACGAGTCCCAAAAGCTCGCTCGCTCTTACTCCTTGTCCAGTAAATAGAGTCTTTGTCATCTTTCCCATGAGACAAGATTCACGAGTAGCATAAGATTGATATTCGAATGGATTCAAATATCCTTCTCTATGTAACTTAGTCAACCGTGTTTCATTGATGTGACCTAGTCTACAATGCCATAAGAAAGCCTGATTTACTTCCGGAGACTTTCTTTTAAGTATGTTCTGGACATTGAAAACCTGAGCTTGATTTAATACGTATATACCTGTTCAGTTGATAAAACTGCATATTTGTTATTATATTTATCCTACCATTTTCATATTAAAAAGGACTTTATTATAATATATCATACATATGAGGGTTTATGTGTAAAAATACTGTTTTCCATGTGTTGATATATTATAATTATAATTTGGTAGGAAAATGTGTGCAAATAATTTCATTGACCAAATCCTAGTAGAACAAAGTCTACTAAATATTATTTGAGTTGTTGTGCAGAATTTTTCCAAGTTGTGCAGAATCTTTCAAGACTAGAATCAACGAAATCAACTTGTTGAAGAAGACTTGCCTAATTAAGAAGCAAAACATGGAGACCAAGTCTGGCAGCAACCACGAGAAGATTTCAAAGATACAAAGGTTCCAGAGAAGTCCACATGTCACAAAGACAGAACTCCTGAAAATTGATGAAGGGAGGAGATAGAATGGCCGCGGATCCGCGGCCATACCCACCCTTTGGCCGCGAATCCGCGGCAATATTGAGGATTTATGTGCTGCAATTTTTGTGGAAGATTCTCTACAGTTAGTTCCCTAATTTGGAAGTAAGGTTTCTGTCTTTGGACTATAAATAGGGACCGAGAGCCTCTTGGAAAATTTATCATGCCGAAGAGATCACGAAGCTCCAGACGTTCACGCATCCAGGCTGATCATCGACTGTTCGACTACCTCCTTAGGAAAGATCGAGAAGCAACTAGTTTTGTAATCATTTCCTACGAAATAAAAGTGTAGATTGTTCAAGTTGATTAATAAAGGTAGTTATTTTATTTAATTCTTTTTGCATTTTACATTATGTTTCCCCTCTCTGTCTTTTCATCTTCTTCTCCCAACATGCGCGAGTAATTCTCCGCTTGTTAGGGTTCGTAGGATTAGGGTAGGCTAATGGATGATGAAAATAACTAAACCCTTTTTAAGTCCTATAAAGTTTAGGAAGTTTATCAAAAGAATCATTAACATCCTAATCGGGCGCGCTCGCAATTCTTTACTAGTTCCGACCGCGATTAGAGATTAGATTAATGATTGTTTTTGTAAAGGGTAGATATGAACGGAGTTCCGTGTCGATATAAGGGTTAAGAGTGGGATTCTTTTTCCCTCCAGAAATCCTAATCTACACGCATCACCGTCGTTCTAGTTTTAAATCTATTAATGGATAAAAATGGTAACTTTTAATTAATCGTCCATAACTACTAAATCCTAACGAACCCTACAACCCCTCTTATTATATTATCTACATCCCTAAAATAATCTAGACCTATATTTTTGCATTCTTTCTTAACGTAGATCTAGAAACTTTTCACAAAACTCTTTATTCCTCCTCTCTTTCTCAACACATCTAAAGTAAAAGTAAAAGGTTCAACGTTTCCCTGAGGACGACCCGTACTCACCTTGGTGTAGCTACGCGCGACACCGTTCTGATTGCGGTTAACTACAAACACACTCTTTCGAACCAATCAAATGGCGCTGTTGCCGGGGATACGTGCGTAATTTTTTATTTTTACTATTTGTGTTGAATTCTTAGACGATTCATATCATTATTAACACAAAACTGCAAATTGCATATTTAACGATTTGTGCGTGAATTTTGCGAGGAAATCTGGAGTCACAGAATTGAGGAAAACAGAAGACAGAGACATTCATCGAGATCCAGAGGAGCACAGAGGGCTTGAGAAAAATTTTCATCAACTGTTCCTTCCACCTCGCCGCGGAACCGCGGCACAAGGGTACTTCCTGCGGCGGAAACGCGGCGGTTTAGAGGGATTAGGGCTACAGAACTCTCTGGTAAGATTCTCAACTCCTTCTCTCTCCTCTCAAATCCAATAAAATCTATCTTCTGCAGGATTCTTTGCAAAATCGCGCCGCTAAAATAATCTTTTTGCAAAAGTTTTGTGATTGGTTTTGTTTTGCATATTTTTAATACGGACTCTAAGGGGCAAAGACCAAATCAAGATTAGGTGGGGATTTCATCACCCTTCCTAAGCCCCACAAATCACAAACCGAGTATCTAGATCAACCCTTCATTAATTTAAAAAATATCTAGACCAGACTCTAAGGACTGTCGCGCTCATTAAGGACAGAGGAAGGTCGTGGGTAATCTATCGTTTATCCGCATTATTTTTGTAGTGCCTAGGCAAGTGTGTCAAAGGCTAGTGGTTTTTAATTAGGCCCACTACTGTGGTTCCTTCCCACTTACCTGGCACTTACCTGGCTACAAGGGTAGTATGGAGGCGGTAGAGGATTGATCCTGCGGCTTGTCCTTTGGAAGTCTAGGAGCGGTCTAGAGACTGGACCTAGGTGACCTTAGTTCTAGGGTTGCTTGTGCATCTTCGGGTGATTTGTCTTGAGTCCCACATTTTTCAAAACAAGCCAATTTTAAAATCACACACACGCTGCCACTTGCACTAAACCCGTTTAGTGCATGCTCGGCTGGACACGGGATCCTAGTGCCCGTCTTGTCCGCGTTCCTTCTATCGACGCCGAAGTCGGTACTTCTTCATCTTCTTTTCCCCTACCACACACCACGACCGAGATGGACGACACTCCATCAGATTATAACACCACGCTGCCACCGCCCGTAGGTGTGCAGAATCCACCGCGCATCTCTCTCCAAGAGAGATGCTATCCTATCCGTGGTCCTCTTCCCACTTGTCTATCTCTTCCACCACCTAACGGGGATAATTTCGAAATTAAACCCCACTACATCAATCTGCTGCCCAAATTTAACGGGCATAAGTCGGAAGACGCGTACGTTTTCATCACCAAATTCGAAAACGTATGCGCAATGATGGGTACTTCACAGTTGATTTTAGATGCTATGCGCTTACGTCTTCTCCCATTCACACTGTGCGACTTGGCAGAAAAATGGCTTTATAATACTGTAGCACACTCTATCACTAATTGGGATGAATTCGTCATAGCATTTCTTAAGAAGTTTTACCCAAACCATAAGACTGCCCGTGTTAGGAGCAAGATCAACCAGTTCACCCAGCTTCCCAATGAACCATTTTGGAAGTGCTTTGAACATTTCAAAGATCTGCTTGTCCAATGTCCTCATCATGGAATCAATAGATGGGATTTATGTCGGATTATATATGAGGGCATTAATCCAGCGACAAAGCAGATGCTTAAAACAAATTGTCAATGCAATTTCATGTCTAAAGATGATGGTGAAGCTTGGAAATATCTGGAAGATCTTGCTGAACACACGTTGCAGTGGGAAAGCGTAAGACCACCTTCTTCTAAGGGAAGTATTCACCAGCTCGATATTTCTATCGCAGTAAAAGCCGAAATGGCAGCAATACAGAAGAAACTCGACGCAATCGAAAACAAGTTCTCATCATTCTCCCTAAATCAGGTCACGCTTCCTTAGACCGTCTGTGGTTGCTATTCGGATCCGTCACACTTAACGGAAGAATGTCCTATGAATGCATCGTTTCAAGCTAATGCTGCTTTTCAGCAGCGACCTAGAAACGACCCTTATTCTTCCACGTACAATCAAGGATGGAGGAATCATCCTAACTTTGCTTGGAATCAAAACCAACAAAGCAATTATCAAAGTCCTCCTCCACAGCAACCACAACCACAGAATCAGCCCCCCTTTCAGTCACAAAATTTCCAAAATCCGGCCAACATTTCTACACCACAAGTGGCCGGTACTGACAACTCACTTGCACAAACTTTGGATATGTTCATGAAACAATCCATGCAATTTCGGCTGAAATGAAGTCTTCTATTGAAACCCTAACGAAAAACTCCGCCTCCCATGGTGAGAGTATTAAATCAGTAGAAAACCAAATCGCACAGTTAAACGCTGCAATGAGTGCGAGAGAGAAAGGGAAACTCCCATCTCAACCCATACCTAATCCTGGCCACTCACAAAGTTATAATGTGAGTGCTGTTATCACGTTGAGATCGGGAAAAGTGCTGAATAACCGAGTGGGTGAGCAGTGTGATGATAGTGACACTAATGATACCCCAGCTTCTTCTTCTTCCCCTAATTCGTCTAGTCTCCCACCTTCACCTGAGCCTATTCTCCGTTTGCCCCAAGACTCGAACATTTCGCCAAATCTATCTAAGTAGATTCCCACTCCGATTTTGGGATCGAATCCGTCCCCACAATCCTCTCCAAGGTTGGACCAAACCCTTATTGATAAAGCACCTTATCCAAACAGGTTAAGGGACAACAGACCAAGTCCACAAATGGAGAAGATTGTGGAAATTTTTAAGCAAGTTAACATAAACATTCCTCTCCTAGATGCTATTCAACAAGTTCCGTCATATGCAAAAATCCTAAAGGACTTGTGCACTAGGAAGAGAAAAGTTCAAGTACCTAAAAAAGTTTTCCTTGCGAGTAATGTGAGCACTCCTTTTACGCAACAACTACCCAAGAAACGAAAGGACCCTGGAAGTCCTACAATTTCTATTTCTATTAGGGGTAAAAATATCAATCGTGCTCTACTCGATTTAGGTGCTAGTGTTAACTTGCTTCCGTATTCTGTTTATGAGCAATTAGGGATCGGAGAGTTAAAGCCTGCACATTGCACTCTTCAGACGGCCGATCGATCTATCACCCAACCTAGGGGTGAGCTAGAGGATGTGTTAATCAAAGTCGGGGAATTCATATTCCCTGTGGACTTTATTGTTTTAGATACACAACCTGTGGCAAACCCACGCAATCAAATCCCGGTGATACTCGGTCGACCCTTTTTGGCCATTTCCAACGCAGTAATCAATTGTAGAAACGGCTTTATGACCCTATCCTTTGGAAAGAAGTCAATTGAGCTTAACATTTACAAGTTGGGAAGTGAACCCTTCGAACCCTATGCTCATGTGTGTTCTGTCGAATTAATGGATGTCGACAGCAGCGAATTTGATCAACCTCATAATTCTGACTCTTTTCATATGTCGTTGCTTGACACGGACTCTTCCACCGAGTTGTCCGGGTCAACATCTAACGCTGATGAGGAACTTTTTTTAGAGTCTGACGGTCACCCCATTTTTTCTGACGACATTATTCTTCGGGGTATCGATGAAAGTTTTGAGGAAATTTTCGCTGATGAACTCGTATTTTTAAAAGATACGGGTGTTGAGATAAATCAACTCCAAGATGACGAAATTGGACCTCCACCCCTTCTTTTGGAAAATCATGATAATGCGAGTAATCCATCATCACTATCACTGTGTCGTCTCTCCAAATTGAGATGCAATCCTTTTCCACTACACCTCTTATCACCTCTCCACTTCTTCACGTCGAAAGGTGACATGTTCTTCCACCAACCTTGGTGCTTCATCGATAAAATTTTTGAATGGTTGGTGTTGACCTTCGGTCTTTGCAAAGCTTGGCATTGACCAATAACCTTGACCCCCTCTTATGATTTTAAAAGATTAAAATTGTTTAACTCAAGTTTGGGGGGTTGGTATATATTTTGGCTCTTGAAAGAAAATAATTTTTACAAAATTGTGAGCCAAAAATATGTTTAGGGGAGGATTTTCACTTTCATGTATTCTTGCCCCCATTAATAATTTCCTCCCAAGTCTACAGGTTTTTGAGCTTAACGGATGACATCAGTGAGGACACTGCTGTAAACAGGTTTGGGGGAGGTTTGTGCTTATTTACACATCAATTTGCATCATATTTTGCATAAGCACAATATTTTCAAAAATTTTAAAAAAAATTTCTTTTATAACAAAAGAGTAGAAAGTGAAAAATTACATCCAAAAGATAGGAATAGTTTAAGAAAACCAAGAAAATTAGAAGTTTTCTTAAACGAACTAGTAATAAGTAGTTATGAGCTGTTGTCCCAAGGGTTAGTAAGATGAAGGAAGTCACTAATCTGAGGATAAAAATAAGTCTGAAAAATAGTTTCTTTTCTGGAAGCCAAACATTTGAATGTTGATACCCTATTATATGCACTTACACACGTCTTGAAACTCGGGATAGTAGAGGATACCTTGAAATGCTGTTGTCTAAAAGCCAAAGTAAGAAGAAGAATTAAAAAAAATGAAGAAAATATAAAAATGGTGAAAAGAAAAAAAAATGAACACTGGTTTTGTATCGCCAAGGTAGCAATAAAAAAATATAGCGAGGGTGCCTCTTCACCTAGTGCCCTAAGGCCAACTGGTCTGGGAGTCACTGCTAAGCCTTAGGTGGTGCAAGACGAGGAAAATATTATCACCGAATCAGCAAGCACATGAGTAATCGGTCGGTTAGTACTTCAAGAAGTATTAACGGTCGCATGAAAATGTGTGAGCAAATCAAATATTCATTAAGTTAAAAATTACTGAGGTAGATGGACAAGAGTATGATAGCTTGAATTGAATTCTCTGAGTGTAGGGATGTCCATTACACACACGTAGGGGTATATGATCAATATTTGGATGAAAGGTAGGAATGAAGAATAAAGACGATGTTTTATTGAGGGATGATGTGATTTCTAACATTTTTTCATGACTATTAAGATAGGGCTCATAACAACTGAAAAGCTAGTATATTTGGAAACTCTTATTTTCAAAGTCTTTCTTTTATGGTTCTTATATTTATATGTAAATTTCATCATCTCTCTTTTGTTATTGGATTTTGTGGGTGTAATCCGCTGAAAACCCTCAGGAGACAACACTCCTCCTACTAGGGACACCTAGAGGTTTAACGGCTTGTTGCACATGCTCAGTGCAATCGTGTTTGCCTACGAAAGTGTGCTTAGTTTTCTCCTTTCATTTTTCTCCTCTTGAATAAACTAGTTTGCTCGGGAAGATCAAAGATAAGTTTGGGGGTATTTGTTCAGTTGATAAAACTGCACATTTGTTATTACATTTTTCCTACCATTTTCATATTAAAAAGGACTTTATTATAATATATCATACACATGAGGGTTTATGTGTAAAAATACTATTTTCCATGTGTTGATATATTATAATTATAATTTGGTAGGAAAATGTATGCAAATAATTTCATTGACCAAATCCTAGTAGAACAAAGTCTACTAAATATTATTTGAGTTATTGTGCAGAATTTTTTCAAGTTGAGCAGAATCTTTCAAGACTGGAATCAAGGAAATCAAGTTGTTGAAGAAGACTTGCCTAATTAAGAAGCAAAACATGGAGACCAAGTCTGGCAGCAACCACGAGAAGATTTCAAAGATACAAAGGTTCCAGAGAAGTCCACATGTCACAAAGACAGAACTCCTGAAAATTGATGAAGGGAGGAGATAGAATGGCCGCGGATCCGCGGCCATACCCACCCTTTGGCCGCGGATCCGTGGCAATATTGAGGATTTATGTGCTGCAATTTTTGTGGAAGATTCTCTACAGTTAGTTCCCTAATTTGGAAGTAAATGTTTCTGGCTTTGGACTATAAATAGGGACCGAGAGCCTCTTGGAAAATTTATCAAGCCGAAGAGATCACGAAGCTCCAGACGCTCACGCATCCAGGCTGATCATCGACTGTTCGACTACCTCCTTAGGAAAGATCGAGATGCAACTAGTTTTGTAATCATTTCCTACGTAATAAAAGTGTAGATTGTTCAAGTTGATTAATAAAGGTAGTTATTTTTTTTAATTCTTTTTGCATTTTACATTAGTTTCCCCTCTCTGTCTTTTCATCTTCTTCTCCCAACATGCGCGAGTAATTCTCCGCTTGTTAGGGTTCGTAGGATTAGGGTAGGCTAATGGATGATGAAAATAACTAAACCCTTTTTAAGTCCTATAAAGTTTAGGAACTTTATCAAAAGAATCATTAACATCCTAATCGGGCGCGCTAGCAATTCTTTGCTAGTTCCGACCGCGATTAGAGATTAGATTAATGATTGTTTTGGTAAAGGCTAGATATGAACGGAGTTCCGTATCGATATAAGGGTTAAGAGTGGGATTCCTTTTCCCTCCAGAAACCCTAATCTACACGCATCACCGTCGTTCTAGTTTTAAATCTATTAATGGATAAAAATGGTAACTTCTAATTAATCGTCCATAACTACTAAATCCTAACGAACCCTACAAGCCCTCTTATTATATTATCTACATCCCTAAAATAATCTAGATCTATATTTTTGCATTATTGCTTAACGTAGATCTAGAAACTTTTCACAAAACTCTTTATTCCTCCTCTCTTTCTCAACACATCTAAACTAAAAGTAAAAGGTTCAACGTTTCCCTGAGGACGACCCGTACTCACCTTGGTGTAGCTACGCGCGACACCGTTCTGATTGCGGTTAACTACAAACACACTCTTTCGAACCAATCAATACCGTTATCTAATGTACCGGACCCAATCAGAACTTGATTTAGGTGGATGTTTACCACATCGCTTACGAATGTAAAATCATATCTCTCTCTAGAAAGTGAGGATACTGATATGATATTACAAGTCAAACTAGGTATATACAAACAGTTACGTAGAATCAATATCTACCCACTTGTCAGTCCCAGGCGATATTCCCCCATGGATTCAGCGTCCATGCTCATTCCGTTCACAACTCTGAGAGACATATCACCTACCCTGATAACTCTACGGTTTCTCAAAGCATGTAACGAATTACAGATATGAGATCCTGATCCGGTATCTAGTACCCAGGAAGTAGAGTTAATTGACAAACAGTTCTCAATTACAAACACACCCGAGGCCGAAACCACAACATACTTCGAATCCTGGCTACTGGCTTCCAAAGCCCTGCAATCTTTCTGCCAATACCCCTTCCCATAACAATAAGAGCATCCCTCCTTCCCTACACCAAATCCCAAAACTTTTGCTCTTCCCATTCCTTTTACTTCACTGACACCGTATATCGGCTTTGTGGAAGTTTTCTTCTTTTCACCCTTTGCTTTCGCCCTGGATGCAGAAGAAGAAGGTCCCCCATTAAGCAGAGCGGGTGTCTCCCTAGTTTCTTTCAGGGTGTAAGTAGAGGGTAGGGACTGTGGAAATAAGTCAGCATATGACCTGTTTCCCAACGTGGTCTCCAGGTCCGTGAGCTCATCAATATAGCTAGTCATCGTAAGGACGTCGTCCCTTACAGATGACCCGACAGCCAATCTCGCTTGAAGCAATTCGTTCGAGATCTCATATCTTGCGATACGAGATTGCTCTCCATACAAATCTTTTTTATGAAGGAAGATGGAAACTAAGTCCATCTTCTCATGCTGCTTCTGGTATACACCATCAACTGAAGCCAACACGAGTCACTTGGCATTCGCACTGTCCTTTTCCCTTGTCTGACGGATATCCATATCCGTGACGGTGGAAACTGGACCTGGGACAGTGGGGGCTCGAGTAGTAATAGGGTGGTCTAGCTTGTCATAGGCAATGGACATCTGGACAGACCTTTGCCGGTCATAAAAGTCAGATTCAGTCAATTTTTTATCTAGATGTAACCTAGTCATGGTCATAGGGTCGCTGCAGTTGAGAGAGAGAAGAAAACACTTTGGCATGATGCTCTTGCAAGTTTAGATTGGTTTTTAGTTTATCTAAACAGGATGGCTCCCACGGTTTCTCAAATCCTTCCTCAAACCATAAAAGAAGAATTAATCAGGACTGATCTCACCGTACTATACTTGCTTAACCGTTCAGCCAGGCTAGTGTCGGTACTTCGAGGGAGGTTTTACGACATTTTCACGAAGTTCCTTAATTAAATAACCTCTTTTCTTTGGAGGTGTAGCCCCGCTGACACCGTTCTAGACACCTACTTGGTTTATAGCATTGATCGTTAAGTGACGAATCTCCTGATGAGTAGCTTATACTCACAGTAGGATCGGGATCCAAATATCATCGTGTGATAATGCTGAAGGAATTTTGCCAACATTATCAAACTCCAAATGGTATGCAACACTAGAAAGTTTCAGTTTCTTTAGAAACTCCCGATGTGGATTTTTGCCCCATGCTCTTATGACCTTGACGAAGGCCAACAAATCATAAGTCACATGTCAAGTTATTCCATCATTATCCTTGTTAATTTGAACCAACCCGTACATACCCTTGACGAAGGACAACAAAGTAATACGACTGTCACAAACCAACGCATCTATCTATGTTACATATGAATACCCCAGCAGCTACCAAACATTATGCCTTGACGAAGGCCAACAAATATAGAATGAATACTACTGACTATCCATATGAAATGACGGAGGGCTACGACTAGTTTTGGCGAAACCGTGAACGTAGTGAACTTGATATAATCGAAGGAACCTAATAGCTTTTTAAAAGGAGTGGTTAAAGCTCCGCAATTAAAAATTCTGCTCTTTTAAAATAACCGATTGTTTTCTTTTAAATTTGTTCCAATGATCCAGCTTTGGTTTGTTTTCTTTGTATTAAAATAATGCGTCCCATCATTTATCCTATCATTGCAGAAAACAACAAAAATACAACGTTCGCTTTTGCTATCCGCATTCGCCACTGGGCCCCGTCATTCACCCATTAGGTAACTTAACTAACGACAGAGCGGGGGCTGGGCTAGCGCGAATACAAAACATAAGCAACGCCTACTATATATCATATATAGATATTGTACATTCGTCAGACGCAATAATAGACATTCCAGATCACAGATGAACATATGGGATATACTAGGAATCCGCGTTTCGTTTGAGCCTGCAACAAAAGACGGATTACACAGTCGTGATGAATAGCTAAACCCCACCCTAGACCCCTACGGGTCTAGTAAACTACCCGCCTAGTACCAGAAGTGAAACAGTCTCCCTCAATGACGTGAGTAGGCCATTAAACACTTCAAAATACCCGGTAGTTTGTGCACCCCATCTTGGGTCTATCCTAGGAGCATAAAACAGTAAATGAAATAATACAACGGTGGCCACAAGCTCAACCCGGATGTACCCCGCAAAAGAATATTACAACATATTAAAATTTACATCGAATGAAAGATAAAAAATCTCATCTCACATCCCCGGCTATTCATCCACGACAATCCAATGAAGTTCATATCCACAAACCAATATCTATTAAAGAAATATGCAACCCCCAACTAGCCGACATACTAGCAATTAGCGGAGGTTTATGAACACATTAAACATCACAGTTAAAACCTGATTAGCAAATAACTTAGAATTTAGATCGACAACCTTTTTCCGTGTCTACCCCAAATGCAAGCCAGCACTGAAAAGACCTGGGCAGAAACAAAATATACAGGAAAACAGAACACCCAAAAATAAGACAAACTGTGTGAATACGAGTCAACTCGGAGTCGACTCGGCCGTAGATCCGCGGCGAATTGCACCAACTCGCCGCGCTTCCGCGGTCGTCTAACCGAGTTAGGGTCTCATATTTCTCCAGTATTCTTATAATTCCCTGCTGTGAATTTTCATGCCTCTGAAATAATTTTTTCAACAGGTTTAAAATCGACAGAAACTTGAGGGGTCCGGGGTTAAGTTTTCATGTTTTTCGGACGATCGAAGTTCTAATTAGTTGCTAACAAGCTATTAAAGGTTTGGTAGGCTCTGATACCACTGTAAGTCCATGTTACGCACCCCACGAGTTCGCGGAGAGGTGGAATATATGAAAAACAATTATCAAAGCTTCGTAACACGGACTTGAGCACACGGATCGTGTCTAAACCATTACTAGCAAACTACGAGAGGTTTAACTACTCTGATTCGAAGTTATACCTCACGATACTTGTCCTTCGAGTGTTCATCGTTGTCCTCCACACCTCGTCGGCTCTACGGAACATGGATACATCAACGGCCTCCTCGAGTCAAAGACGATCCACCCGAGAGTCTACAGTCCGAGCTCCTATCTCAAATCTGAGATAATTGCGGCTTCTAGTTTACTAATCTAGAAGTCCTAGAGGGTGTAAAGTATTTAGATGGAGTACTTAGTCACTTCAAACCCTAAGATTCTCAACTCATGAGAGCTTTTAGGGTTTGAGGAAGAAGATGAAGACTTGAGGAGAGAGAAGTGTTTTGTGATAATAAATGAACTATTCTCATTTGTGAATATCATGAAGCATAATAATATCATCAAAAATAAATATCTAGCTAATATTTATCATGCTTCATTTAATTCACAAGGTGAATCATCTAATGAGTCACCTAATGAGTCATGGATCATTTAATGAAACTACACCTCATCTCCTCCACCTCATTTAGTTTAAATCTAAAAAGAAATAAACACAAATGAGTCGCCTCCTTCTAGAACTTTCCCGACAAATTATGAGACTGCCCCTCCCATCCATATTTCTGAAAAACACGTATAAACTGAGACTGAATAAATCCATATGTATAATACTAGAATCTGGCTTAAACCAAAGCCCACTAGTATTATTTGCCCGATCATAGTACGTGCACAAGTGTACGTAAGTGATTGTGGCCCTGCCGTAAAACCATACGGCCTCTATACCTTTTGCCTGCTGTAGGGAAACTCTCTGTATGGGACTTTAAAGACTCGACACTACGCTGGCAGTGGGTTTAACCACAGGCCGCAAGCAGTACTAGCTGTACGTAATAGTCCCCAAGTAGATGTCGATAAGAAGGACGATGAGAAAACCCATCCGAACTCCTACTAAGCCTGTATGTGACAATCTCCGTATAGTTCGGTCTGTTCGTCTAGGACTGTCGCATATCGGGCCTAGGGAGGCGGTAAACGTCAGACTCCTAATAGCGGTATAAGTCGTGTCGGAGTGAAGCCCATTACACCTTGAGAAACTACTGGAGCACCTACCAGTAAATCTCGCTTGCCCTGGCCTGGAACTTTGTGTAATGGCTCTCCATACACAGCGTGATATCAACCCCCAATACTAGAAGAGACGAATCATGTCTAACCGCTACTGCCTCCAAGTGCTTCGGGACTGCACCCAACTGCTACCTGTTTGCACGACTCCTTTGAGCCGTGGTAGGGTAGAAATCTAAGAACAGTGGGAACACACTCTAGACGAAGCAGCAGTGTTAAGTCTACGGACTATGCTGTACTTACGATGGGTATAGTACCAACCTGCAGTTCCCGGCGAGTTCTGTCCGGTGTACCCGTAACCTAACGAGCACATGCATACTATCTCCAGTACGACGTACTGATGGCTGTGGGACAGACCATCTCCCCAGCTGGGATGAGAAGCGTATACACCAGTCTACTCCGGAGTATCGATGCCCCATCTCAATAATCCTACGACCAGGGACCTGTATAGGATGTTGCTTATAGACTACCCAGCCCCCACTAGTGTGACTGCCTTCACAACGCTGGTAATCAAGCAAAGATCCTAAGGGCTCTACTAATATGTATAAGCGATATGTTAAAAGAAACATATGCACATATTAAAGTAGAAACAAACCAAGTAGCATACAGCCATTTTTAGCAAGACTGTCAATACAACTGTGAATATCCCAAGCTTCCATTAAGTAATATACAAACTAGTATGATACAATAATGGCCTCTAGGGCATAAACACTAAGAGAGTTTGTATTGGGATGATCTCTTGCTCTTTCCTGTTGGCTATTGCAGTAGTTATTTGGTCAAGAAGAATTTCAACATTAGTCAATGATTGATTAATTAGCATAATTTCATCTTGCATAATTTTAGCCAATCGTAGTTTGACATATGCACATCTCGTCTCCTCATCATTATCAACATCTAATGGTGGAAAAGTTTGGTCTAGTTGATAATAATGTAATTGGATATTGTCATAACGAGGGCCAACATCATAGTTTGGGTATGATTGAAATTGATGTTGGTCTATAAAATTGGAAAGAGTGAATGTTAATTCAGTTGTGGTGTAAGGTGAATTATAACCCTTACTATATTTATTCATTCTAATATGATCGGCAAGTGTTAGGTTAACAGGATAATATAGTTCATATAAGGTTGGTTTAACATGTTCGTCACCCTTTTTTTTGAATGAAAAAACTAAGATGACTAGAGATTCTAAAAATCACAATCAAATATGCGCAAACAACCTAGATTAAGTTACTAGACCTGCTCCTAACTGCCAAGAGACAAATTGCGGGATACATCCTCTAACAGCTCTTTAACAATCTTGAGGCCAGATCAGTGACAGTTAAGTGGGAGGGTTCCGCTATACGAATCACCAAAATAGCGGGCCTTAATTAAATAATCAAAACTAGCCACACGTCACTAGACACCTAATGATTGAATCAGATGACCATTCGATTACCTACAACCTCCTCGTGTCCTATTGAGCGCGATATGTCCTTACGGGGATGAAGTCTAGATATTTTTTAAATTTATGTAGGTTAATGCAGATTCTCGGTTGTGATTTTGTTGGCTATAGTGCCCTCAAGTCAATTATTGTAATCGTAGGAACGCGATTGTGATGATTGAGGGAGGACCTATACGGATAAAACAGTCTTACTCGAGATGATAGTATGCTATCTGGTTTGTCTCTATCATCATGTACATGCATTATGTGGTATTATAGATCACTATTACATGTTGATAGAGCTTATAGGATTCTTACTTGACTACCAGCATTATGATGGCGATCATATACGTGGGATCTGGGTGGTCTATAAGCACATCCGTAAATGTCCCTAGTCGAGGGAGTATCAAGACTGGGCATCGATACTCCGGAGTAGACTATTGTATACTTTTCGAGACCCCGACGAGGGGTGGTGTCCGGTCTCACAAGCCATTGGTGTCAGTTCGTCACCTAAGATAGTATACAGGTGCTTATTGGGTTATGAGTACACTGGACAGACTCGCCGGGAACATGCTAATTGGTAGTATAGCATTGTCAGATAGCAGTTCCCTGGTGACATGGGTACAGGTTAGTCTGTCAACCTGAGATCGTCGTTTGTCTCATGTGAGTTCCCACTGTGCTTTGATTACTACCCTACTATGGCTCAAAGGAGTCATGCTAACAGGTTTTAGTTGGGTACAGTCCTGAGCCACATGGAGGTAGTGAGCGGATCGTCGAGGATTCGTCTCTCTCGGTATTGAAGATTGATATCGCAAGGTACACGGGTGGCCATCACCAGAAATCTTTGGCCAAGGTAGATGAGAATTACTAATTTGGATCAGTAGTTTCTCAGTTGATGATAGGCTTCATACCGACACGAAATATCGCATTATTAGGGGTCTGACATTATCCACCTCCTAGCCTCGATATGTGATACAATTAGATGAACAACCCGGACTGTATGGAGATTGTCACAGACAGGCTCAGTAGGGGTTCGGATAAGTTTGCTCGTCGGCCTTCCTTTCGCTCAATACCCGGGTAGCCATTACGTACAACTAGTGCCGCTGACGTGCCTGTGGTTAAACCCACTACCAGCGTATTGATGAGTCTTTAGAGTTCCACACAAAGGGTTTCCGTGGTTCAGGCGAAACGATATAGTAGCCGTATTGGATACGTGCAGGGTTCCGATCGATTGATTGTACTATGTACCCGGACTTTCGATCGGACAGCTGATAATACTGGCCGGCTCGGGATTGAGCCGGATTATTAAATCAAGTATTGATTTAATAATTTACGTATATGTATTTCGAAATTTATATTTTAGTATTATGTTCCTTGTGTTATTCTATCTCTTCGGGTATTCGTATTTCAGTACGAATACAGGTATGTATATACAGTAGAATGTAATGTATATTTATCCGAAAAACATTCTAGAAGGTGGACACCTCATTTGGATTTGACCATTTATTTTAAATGGGATATGATGTGGAAAAAGGAGAGAGGGGAGTATAATGAGAACCATGCTTTTATAGTTGCACAAATGAATTGTTTATTCATTTGTGAAAAATATTCAAGCATGGTGGGAATTTTTAAATGGAAAATTGAGTTTGATTAAAGAACGCTTCACATTATTTTCTCACTTGATGAAAACTTGATGAAAGAAAAAGATGTTGGATAATTCATTTTTGTGATCATGGCTTTTTCTTCTCACCATTAGCTTCACTCACTCACTTCTTTTCTAGAGTTCCTCCACCTTCATCTTCAACCTCCTTTTTACCCTCTCATGTGTTGAGGATTAAGAGAGGAGGTGAGATAGAGATACACTTAGAACACTTCACTACATCCTAGGCATTCTAGAGTAGCCATCTAGAATCCCTAGTTGCTTCACTTAATCTTTTATGTGGAGCTAGAGCCATGAGCTGCATCCCTCGGGTGGATCGTCTTCGATGGAGGAAGACCGGCGACCAAGCTCGATCCAAAGGACCTTAAGGAGATAAAGGAGATGGTGGAAGACCGAAGGACATGGTTTGTTCGGTATAACACTCTATCACAGTAGTTAGACTTCTTTAGATTACTATTTTCATGTTTGGATTCGATTTTAGGTAGTTGTTTCTAGCGCCAAGTTCTTTAAACGCCAAAATTTTTGTTCCGCAATCGGCCACAATAGATGGCCAGGGCGCTAGGAACCCCAACATGGTATCAGAGCCACACAAACATTAGGAACTAGTAGTAGACGATGCATTAGTTTCAAAACCGAAAAACTAAGATTTCAAAACCCACTTTCTGTTCTGAAAATTTTTTGATCTCTGAAATTTTTTTAAACAATTGAAGAGTCTTAGTTTAGACATGAGTATGACACAAAATGAAAACGAGGCAATTTGATTTAATTTTGGCTGGCCACATTCCTCAAAAAATCGGCTTCATCTTTTTACTCTTCACTTCTGGGCCTCGTTTTCATCCAGTGTTTGGGGTTTTGTAAATTGGTGTTTTTGGTCTTGTTTGTTTTCCCCAGATTTCACTTGGTGTTGTCTTTCCTTTGGGGGGAATTTGGAAAGTTTCAAAACTTGAAATTTTGCATCGTTGATATCTGTGATGTGGTGTATATGTTTTTCAAATGTCGTATATTTGTTATATGTCGTTTAGACGGGGTTGCACATACTTACTTATACTGCTGTGATGTTGATATATGTGATGGCTATGTTCGGATTGTCGTGTGGGATAGCCTCTTGTGCAATGGTAGTTGTACAGTTTAGATTCATTTGTATATTCGTTATTGTGGGGCGAGCATCCAACATGTGGACTGCGTTTCTGCCATATTGTATATTCTTTTATTGGGGCACGACCGGGTTGAGGTCGATGTCACCGTTGTATATATTTTTTCTTTTCTGTACTAGAATTACCCCGCGGTGCAGTGTTTGAGTAGCCGGGTTCTAAAGGGCTACGGGCCCGCATCTCATGGCGTTGAGACTGAGGGGGCCTTACTCTAGAATTAGCGGGCTATTCACTGCACTCGTAGGGGGTATAAGATGACCCACAGAGGGGCGCTCAAGTTACCGGATCCCGTGAAGTGCTGGTGGCCCATTAACTTTGTTGATTGGGGTTGCCACACTTCTGATATTGGCGGGTAACTTGCTGCGCTCGTAGGGGTCTAGGTTTTTAATTGCACAGGCTATCCACACGACCGGGGGACGTCGGGTTTCATTTGCGGCTCAATAGAAACCCGGGGCTCTTAGATTATCCGTTATTCTATCTTGCTTATCGCTTTTCTGTGATATTGCTTATAGCATGCCTTGGACGAATGTTATATACATTTTTATGTATATACTAGTAGATGTTGTATATGTTTTGCATCCGTGCTAGTCCAGCCCCCGCTCTGCCATTAGTTAAGTAACCTAACGGTGCATGACGGAGCTCCGTGGCGAATGCGGATGGCATATACGTACATTATATTTTCGTTCTTTTTGGTGTGATAAGGATTAATTGATGGGACTACATTAATTCTAATTAATGCAAGGAAAACAAACCTAATTGATGTTGTTGGAACCAATTTTGAAAACTGTTATTACAAACGTTTCTTTTTGCTTTGCACAGCGGTATTCGGTTATGAATATCAAGCATCTCATTCGACAAGTTAAGAGCCAAGATCCTTTTATTGGGAATGACCACTTGGGCAAAAGTTTGTGTCATCGTAATAATTTCACTATAGTCGATTATTTTGCTTTGCATCATGGTATTCAGTTAGGAATATCATGCACCTCATTCGATGAAGAAAGAGCCAAGATCTCTTCACAGAGATTGGCCTCTTTAGCAAAAGTTTGCACCACTATATATTTGTAAAACCACTTGGGTTCCTTCAACGATATCAAGTTCATTACGCTAATGGTTTTTCGCCAAAAACCAGCCATAGCCTTCTGTCATTTCCTATGAGTAGTACTTAGTATTCGTGCTGCGTTTGTTGACTGTGTCAAGGCGTAGTGTGTGGTAGCTAAGTGGTGCTTGTTTGTAGCATGCAATGCGATTGGTTAGGACAGTCGTGCGGCCTTGTTGACTGTGTCTAGGGCTCATACGGGTGGGTTTAATGCAATCAAGATAATGACGGGTTGAACTTGACTAGGACTCTTTGATTTGTTGACTGTGTTAAGGTCACTTGGGTCATAGAGGCAAAAACCACATCGGGAGTTTCAAATATACAGGAAACTTGCCAGGCATGCGCATACCTTCTGGAGTGTGTTGACTTGAGTGGCTTCCATCAAGTTATCATGCGATGATAGTTGGATCCCGATTCCCACTGATGAGTAGGTGTTACTCCTCGGGTGATTTTAAATGATCCCGACTAATTCTCCTTTTAGGGTTTGAAGAAAAATTCGACAAAATAGTCGGAGCCATCCAGATTAGATAAAGTTATCAACCAATCTAATCTAGGTTAGAGTGCACGCTAAGTATTTCTTTTCTCTCTCTCTTTGGCAGTGACCATGACCCGACCCTAAACTAAAACTCATGAACCAAGTTAACCGAACCTTCTTAAAACACTTTTGGCTTTTGGATTGTCATTATGTCGCATATATCCCTGCCGCTCCTATTTTCTCTTTGCATTTTTCCAGAACACTCCGTATCACTACAAAGGTCCATATTTATTAGATATTCCATCGTATAGTTACATACGAACTCGAAGAAACGTGTTTCAGTTCGAAGATGGATTCCGGTTCTGGAGAAATTTAATAAGAATTATTCAGTTTTCTTTTCTCTTTACCTTCTCTCAAGTTGCAACGGCTCCTAGTATTAGGAGAGCACACCTATTATACTTATTGGATATTCTTCTTCCAAACCATAGGCTGGTTCCGAAAGGTAGGGAAGGAAGAAAACCATCTAGCGTAAGTAAGGTGTACAGAAGTAAGAAGTAAAAGACATATAAAAGGATTAGAGTGAGGGCAAGGAAGTATACGGTTACTGTCATGGATCTGGATAGTGGAAGAGGCATTACTAGGAATATCCGGCCACCCCTTCGAAACATTTTCATGTTTCAGTTTTACTGTGCAGTGTTAATTGAAAACTGTTTTCCCAATTAGATCCTGTCTCCAGGGTATGTATTTACCAGACTTGATTTTCACATCTGTATTCAAGTTTCAGTTTTACTGTGCGGTGTTAATTGAAAACTTTTTTCCTAATTAGATCCTGTCTCCATGATATGTATTTACCAGACATGATTCTCACATCTGTATGGCGTTACAGATGATGAGTGGGAGTAAGATATTGGGAATTGGATGATTAGATCCTCTATATATATCAGAATTCTTTGTAATTGGTGATATTTGAGGAAATCATCTGGGTTTTGCCTAACGGCAAATATTTGGTTTTGAATATCCGTTGTTATGAACCAATTTCAAACTGATATATCTGTATGTTTATTTTATAAGTGAGATATAACTTTTTGAAATCATGTTTATGACATTTATCTGTATCAGTTGATGGTTAGGTAAGGAGCATTCAACAGCGGTGTAATTCTTCTTGACCATAGTACGGTTTTCAACCTACGATGCATAAGATTTGAGTTATTAAACTTGGTGGACTTATACGAAGTATTGTACGTTGTCCGATGTCTGTTAAGACAAAGAGGTTGGTACTCGTACTATATTCTGTTTACTCATGACTTCTCTAGTTTTAGACAAGTATTTCGCTGAAATACAAGGTCCATATTTTTAGAAGATATAGGTATAATAATAAAGTAGAGAACCATATGTTACAAGTATCAGGATTCTTCAAGGTGATCGAAAATGTAGATACTTATGTTAGGTATTCCGTTGTAAATAATAGTTTTGAGAACTTGCTTCTCTCTCAGATTACTCATCCGTGAGTATGCTCCTTGATGAGTAATACTGCTTGGCCTTCTTACATTTAGTTGATATGTACTGGGAACGGCTGCATGCATTTTGAATCTAGTTCCAATTAAATTAGTGCCTTTGTTTCTATATTGGATATAGAATGGATTCACATCTTAACGGTGTTAAGGTGTATGGAGTTGTCCAGCTTATGCTTAAAACCAGAATCTGGATAAACTCAAGGCACGTTTCAGTAATGGCAGTTTGTGGGTTATTCCGGGTTTTGATGAGGTTAACATTCTCCCATTTGGAAGATCAATAGTTATATTGTTTTTGACTCACCACGGTTTTAGTAAAATGAATTCTTTTCAGAAAACATTAGTGGGAGTATGGTAGAACTGGAATTTATTCCAGAACCACAAACGATTACTGAAAATCTAGTAGAACCTAAAGATTCAATTGGATTCGACAATCAATTAGCCACTCCGTAGATTTGGTGGATAACCTCAGACACCCGAGAGGTACTTCGGTCTCTTCAAAGACGGTGACAGGGAGGTTTTTGATTACCCAAGCTTGCCGCTACTGCCGTTCTAGACTATGAGATCTGGCAAGAGAATGAGTATAACGCCGTTCTAAATTAGCTTTAGAAGTGCACATGTATATGACTCTGCCAGAGGGTTGTTGTAGTCAATGGGAGCAGCGGAAGTATGGTGGGCAAGCAGCTTATATCTATTTATAGACTAAAGCAAGTACAACAGAGATAGATCATCTAGTTTTGTTGTGACAGTCACAGAGTTTGAGTTCATCAGACCAACAGATGGACCTGGTAAGAAGATAGTAGGGAGTGATGTCCTGGTATTTGGATGACATGCACTTTATAGGAAGTGATCTTCCTATACTACGATCGGTTATACTGTGGTTGTCACAAGGTGTTTCTCCACATAGGATCTGAATAAAATATCAGGGATTCTGGTAACTAGATTTATGTTTTTATATCTGGATTTGGGAAGTGTCCTAATTCGGGTACTTTGACACTATTCTAAAAGTGTTTTAGAATGGACGACTCGTGACGTGGTGCTGTACCCGCAGGTAATGGAGTCACCCTCTCTAAAGAGATGTCTTCTAGACTGGTGAGGAGAGGGATTTGCATGATTGGCATATCTCTTGCTTAGACAATTGAGTCAATCATGAAATGTCAAGTACCACACCAGATATTGCTTTTGCACTAGCTGCAATAAGCATATATATTAATCCAATCCTGGAGAAACGTTGGGAAGCAGTTATGAACATAAGTAGATATTCTTGGTATATGGTAACGGCAGACTCCTTCAAGAGGTGGTTATCATTTCAGGCTTCTAAGGTGACCTGGATGACAGAGTGGCTGTTAGAGTTAGTTTTCCCTCTATTGAGGGGCGGTATATTGGACAGGTGGTCCAAGCGGATACTGAGGAAGATATGGCGCAGGATACTGATTAAATTCAGTAGATGATACGGTCTAAGAAGTTTGTTGGATTTGGAGTTCATTTGTGAACTGGGTCCCATCAGATATCTAGACAAATTCTAAGACAGGTATTGCTCATTTCGGGAGATAGTCTTTCTTCGCGAAGTTGAGATAAAGAGAGATAAAGATAGAAACGTTGGAGCGGATCCACTCACTGAAGCTATTTCTCGAACGTAATAATTTCACAAACAAGTTTTGCGAGACTGATTAGTAGAGAAGTTGGGTGTTCGGTATCACACGGGATATGAGTATGCAACACCGCAATAATTAGCCTTAAGTGCAAGTGGGAAATTGTTAGTTATAGTGCCTTCAAGTCCATTATTGTAATAGCAGGCACGCGATTGTGATGATTGAGGGAGGACTTGTTCAATTGAAAATATTACACATTTGATGGAACATTTTCCTTACTTTTGTTAAGTACTTAAAAGTGTTTATTTTAATTATAGTACATATATGGGTTTATCTGCAAAATACTCTTTATCATATGTTTATACACTATACTTAACATTATGAAGGAAAATATATGCATAAAATATTTATATGAATTACTTTATTTAAATATGCATATAATATCAAATATCCCTAATCAATATTCTTAAAATATTGTATCATATAAAATGATTAGAATAATATCTCAAAATAATAACAAATATTACTAATACTATGAATTGAGATATTGTGCAGATTTTTCTCAGGTCTGGAGATCGAGATATTCAAGATGTCGGAAATAAAATCTGCCGATAAAATTGAATAAAATCATAAACGCAGAGACTCGGAGGAAGATATAAAGAATCCAGACATCACACCAATCTCCACGTGTCAACATGAGGCAGCACCAGAATTTTGGACACCTGATCCCACCAAACTGCCGCTCAACCGCGGCCAATACCCTACATATGCGGCGGATCCACGACAGTATTGTGGAAGTAGGAAATGATATTTTCTGTCTTGGATTCTAACAACGAATAATATTATATAGATTCTAGGGTTTCCTGCTTCGAGGGCTATAAAAAGAACAGACAGCTAAACTTGGAACCCATCTATCTAATCTATCTAATCTCGAAAATAGATCACCATTTCCATCACCAAAATCACTGACAAGATCAAGAGATCCAAGACAGGTCCACGAATCGACGTGATAAATTGACGTGATCAATCGACTGAACATCTACTTCCTACGAGATAAAGATCGAGAGCAACACGAGAGTTATTTGTATTCTAATTTCAAAGTATTTGTACATGTTAAAGTTGATTAATAAAGGTAGATTTTTATTTTAGTTCTTTGCATTTTACTTTCTGCATTTAATTTCTGCATTTACATTATGATCTCCTTCTCTATCTTCTCTTCTATCTCAACCATGAGTGCGTAATTCTACGCTTGATAGGGTTCGTAGGATTATGGTAGATCAATGGATGATAAAATCTCTTAACTCCTTTTAAATCTTTTAAAGTTTATAAACTTTAGCAAAGTAATTGTTAACATCCTAATTGGGCGCGCTATCAATTTATTGATAGTCTCGACCGCGATTTTGGATTAGATTAATAATTGTTTTGGTAAAAACTGGACATGAATAGAGGTCAATGAAAAGATAAGGGTTAAGAGTGGGAACCATATTCCCTCCAAAAACCCTAATCTTCATTCATCACTATCGATCTAGTTTTAAATCTATTAAAACATAAAAGGAGTCATCATTAATTAATCATCCATTACTACTAAATTTTATGAATCCTAAAAGCCTCTTCTTTATAGATTCTACATCCGTATATCATAGATATACAACCAATCACCCCTTCTTTCAATCAACTCGTCTAAACCAAGATAAAGGTTGACGTTTCCCTGAGGACGACCCGTACTCATCTCGACTAGCTACTAGCGACACCATTATTGATTGCGGTTACTATTTTACTACACAAAACTTCTTTCCAAATCTAGAATCAATCTGGACCTATACGGATAGAACAGTCTTACTCGAGATGATAGTATACTATCTGGTTTGTCTCTGTCATCATGTACATGCATTATATGGTATTATAGATCACTATTATATGTTGATAGGCCTATAGGATTCTTGCTTGACTACCAGCATTATGATGGCGATCATATACGTAGGATCTGGGTGGTCTATAAGCACATCCTTAAATGTCCCTAGTCGAGAGAATATCGAGAATGGGCATCGATACTCCGGAGTATACTAGTGTATACTTTTCGAGACCCCGACAAGGGGCGGTGGCCGGTCTCATAAGCCATTGGTGTCAGTTACTCACCTAAGATAGTATACAGATGCTCATTGGGTTATGAGTACACTGGACGGACTCGCTGGAAACATGCTAGTTGGTATTATACCTATTGTCAGATAGCAGTTCCCAGGTGACATGGGTACAGGTTAGTCTTTCGACCTGAGATCGTCATTTGTCTCGTGTAAGTTCCCGCTGTGCTTTGATTACTACCCTACCACGGCTCAATAGAGTCATGCTAACAGGTTTTACTTGGGTACAGTATCAAGCCACATGGAGGCAGTGAGAGGATCGTTGGGGATTCGTCTCTCCCGGTATTGGGGGTTGATGTCTCAAGGTGCACGGGTGGCCATCACCAGAAATCCTTGGCAAAGGTAGACGATAATTACTGATTTGGATCAGTAGTTTCTCAGTTGGTGATGGGTTTCATACCGACACGAAATGCCGCGTTATTAGGGGTTAGACTTTATCCATCCCCCTAGACTCGATATGCGATACTCTTAGACGAACAGACCAGACTGTATGAAGATTGTCACAGACAGGCTCAGTAAGGGTTCGGATGAGTTTGCTCATCGGCCTTCCTTTCGCTCAATACCTGGGTAGCCGTTACATACAGCTAGTGCCGCTAACGTGCTTGTGGTTAAACCCACTGCCAGCGTATTGACGAGTCTTTAGAGTCCCACACAGAGAGTTTTTCTGATTCAGGCGAAACGATGTAGTAGCCATATTGGATACGTGCAGGGTTCCGATCGATTAATTGTACTATGTACCCGGACTTTCGATCAGACAGTTGATAATAATAGCCGGCTCGGGATTGAGCCGGCTTATTAAATCAGGTATTGATTTAATAATTTACGTATATGTATTTCGGTATGTATATTATAGTATTATGTTCTTTGTGTTATTCTATCTCTTCGGGTATTCGTATTTCGATACGAATACAGGTATATATACAGTAGAATGTAATCCGTAATTATCCGGAAAACATTCTAGAAGGTGGACACCTCATTTTGGATTTGACCATTTATTTTAAATGGGATATAAGGTGGAAAAAGGAAAGAGGGGGGTATGGTGAGAACCATGCTTTTATAGTTGACAAATGAATTGTTTATTCATTTGTGCAAACTATTCAAGCATGATGAGAATTTTTAAATGGAAAAATGAGTTTGATTAAAGCATGTTTCACATTATTTTCTCACTTGATGAAAACTTGATGAAAGAAAAAGATGTTGGATGGTTTATTTTTGTGAGCATGGCTTTTTCTTCTCACCATTAGCTTCACTCCCTCACTCCTTTTCTTGAGTTCCTCCACCTTCAACTTCAACCTCCTCTTTACCCTCCCATGTGTTTGTTGGGTTATGGGAGTGCCCCGGCCATCGAACCGTGGCCAAATACGGAACAAAAATTTTCTAAAACACGGCGCTACCATTACCCGATTTCCAAGATCAAAACCATTAACCCTAAAACTAGAAAACCAATCACAAAGAGATAGAATGGTTATACCTAATGAACCAAGTCCTTCGGGTCTTCAACCATTTCCAAGCTCCTAGTGATGCAGATCGACTTTGGTCGCCGGTCTTCCTTCATCTCCGATGATCCACCCGAGGGAAACGACACAAGCTTCAGGTTCGCCAATCGGACCAACCGACCATCCAAGATAGCTAATAGTGGATAGTGGGGGTGTATTATAATCTCACCATAATTTTCTCTCAACCATATGCTCAAGTGAGCAACAATAGAAGATGAAGAAGAGGGTGACCAAAACTAATGGCATGAGCAAAGTGGCTTATTATTTTGTGTGAGCATGAGAGTGTGAGAGAACCAAGTGAATCAACAAAATGAGCAAGACCATTTCCCCCTAGAAGTGGCCGCCCCCCCTCCTCTCATGCCCCCACAAAAAATCTCATTCACAATTTGCATTAAACAAATACACCATACCAATCTCTACATGAGCAAAGCCCATGCTTTGACCAAAACCCATACCCATGCCATGTCACCTTTTCCACCTCATCTAAAACAAATGATTTTCTAAAAAAATCAATAATGAGGTGGCATCATCTAGAAGCCATTCCGTATAAATACGGAATGCTTCCCAGTACATGTATCGAAGTACATATACGCGTATTCGTACGAAAATACGAATAGCCAAAGAGAGAAAATAAATAGTGAGCAATAATACTAGAATACATATATATAAATACATATGTAAATTATTAAATCAAAACTTGATTTAACAATCTGGCTTAATCCTAAGCCGCTAGTATTATCAACCGTCCGATTAAAGTCTGTGCAGCCCTTGCACATATTTAATCGGACACCTGTATGTATCAACATACGTCACCTACACCATATTGCCTGAACCGTGAAAACCCTCTGTGTGGGACTCTAAAAACTCGTCAATACGATGGCAATGGGTTTAACCACAAGCACGTCAGCGGCACAACCTGTACATAACGGCTACCCAGGTATTGAGCGAAAGGAAGGCCGACGAGCAAACTCATCCAAACCCCTACTGAGCCTGTCAGTGACAATATCCGTACAGTTCGGTCTGTTCGTCTAAGAGTATCGCATATCGAGTCTAGGGGGTGGATAAAGTTAGACCCTTAACAACACGATAATTCGTGTCGGTATGAAACACATCACTACCTGAGAAGCTATCGATCCTGGATCGGTAATTCTCACATACCCCGGCCGAGGATTTCTAGTGATGGCCACCCGTGCACTGCGCTGTTAGTTATATGTATGCTCTAGAGGCCATTACTGTACATACGATGTATATTGTAATGGATGCTTGGACATATATAGGGAGGACTTTCTTGCTCGACATGATAGTACGCTATCTGGTTGTACTTTATCTTAACATGTACTCTGATTGTCTCTATGTTACATGTTGACAAAGCCCTTAGGATTTGTACTCGACTACTGGGACTATGATGAGATCATACTAGTAGGGCCACGGTAGTCGACGAGTACATCCTATAACTGTTCCTAGTCGAGGGTGTATCGAGACAGGGCATCGATACACCAGAGTAGAATAGCGTATACGCATCTTGACCTATATGATGGGCGATGGATGATCCCATATCCATAGGTGTTTGACATCAAGGATGGTGTACGAGTGCTCAGTGGAGACTGGGTACACTGGACGGACTCGCTGAGAACTCCCAGATGGTATTATACCTCACGTCAGATGGCAGTTCTCCGGTGACACTGGTACAGAGTAGTCTGTTGACCCGAGATCGTCATAGAGTCTTGTGTGATTCCTACTGTGCTTTGATTTCCATCATACCACGTCCAAGAGGGCGTGCAAAAAGGTGGCTTTTGGGTACAGTCCCGAATCACATGGAGCCAATGAGCGATAGGAGGGGATTCGTCTCTCCCGGTATAGGGAGTTGATGTTGTGCTGTGCTCGATTGGCTATAACTGGAATTCCCTGGCCAGGGTTGCTGAGATTTACTGGTAAGTGTTATCAGTAGTTTCTCGAACTGTTATAGACCTCAAATCGACATGACTTATCAAGCTACTGGGGTCTGACGTTTACCACCCTTAGGCGAGATATGCGACATATCAGACGACGAGACCGGACTGTACGTGAGTGTTACTGTTTGGATTCACAGGAGAATGTACAGGCTTGCTTGTTGATCTTCTGATCGCTTAATACCTGGGTGGCTGTTACGTTTAGCTGACCGCTTGCAGCTTATGGGTGTTTGATATGATCATCACCTACTGCTGGCGTATTGACGATTCTTTAGAGTCCTACACAGAGGTTTCTTGACTCAGGAAAAATGGAGTAGGAGCACATATGTGATATGTGCGGACCGAGGATAATGCGGTATGTGATACCGTATTGGATTCTCGCGATATGAGATATCGGCCGGGTATATGTGATATACCCGGGTCATCGTATTAGTCGGTTATTTGTGAAATAGCCGGATTATCGGATCAAGCGTTGATTCGATAATTTAATGTATAATAATATATATGATAAATTAAATTACATTAACTATTATTAGCCCACTAAAAGATTCATTTTCTCATGGGATATTACATTGATATATATGCGATATATGTTAATTGTATTATTTTCTATTGTTACAAAATATATTGTATATATGATATATAATATTGTAACATGTTAGGGTTACAAATTTAACAATGGTTTAAGGTTTAAACTTGGTTAGGGTTTGGATTAGGGTTAACTTTTGCATGAAGCTTCCATGAAGCTTCATGAAGCTTTGACTTTGTGTTTTTCTTGATATTTTGTGAAGATATTATGTTAACCCAATCCAAACCATTAACTCTAGTTAATTCTCTACAAGGGTTAACTCCTTCATGCTTAACCCTTGGTTAGATTTGTAACCACTACAACAATTCATTATTCATCACAAAATGATTTAGCTCTTCTTCTTGCTTCTTCCTCCTTGATGAAAAGCTTCACTAGCTTTTTCATAAGTGATGTTTATATGTGAGAATATGAAAACAAAAGAGAGAGAAAATCATTCTTCATCATCCTCATCTATCCTTGCCATTTATATGAGGGTGTTCACTTCTTTTAGAGAGTGAGAGCTTGGGTTAACGAAACTTCAAGGTAGATCATCTTTGTTATCGAAAATCGGTAGCAAGCTTGCACCTTTCTCTTCGCGGTGCCTCTCGAGAGTTCGGAACACGATGATCGCAGCGAAGGGACCTCAACACAGAGCTTAAGAAGTGAAGGACCGGATCTACAAAGATTGTAATCCCTCTCACTTAGTGTTAAAGTGTTTAACATGCTTGTTTTCGCATAAACTCTAGTTTAAAGATCCGGCTTTGGGTTGTTCGGCACGGCTAAAATTTTAATCGGGCATGGTTGATGCCTCGTAGACCCTTGTATGCGTGCCTAGCAACCCTACAGTGGTATCAGAGCCAAGCTAGAGCTTTAGGCGAAGTGTAGACAAAGTTTAAAGTCCGATCGAACTCCGAATACCCAGTTTATACTCCTCTCTGTACATTTTCTAAAAATGTAATTTTTTCAACATTACAAATACTCAGAAAAACAAGCAGGAAAAACTAAGAATTACTGTAAAGTACGACCCACTAATTCGCTCACATGACCGCGGAACCGCGGCCAAACCAAGGGTTTGGCGGCGGTTCCGCGGCCAAAATTGTGAATTGGTCCCTCGTATTTCATATATTTATTCTTAGGTCCTTTCTTGTTATTTTTTTCTGGGAATTTTTTAATTCCACTCAAGTGTTGAGTTTTCTAGGGTTGTATTGGGGACTCGCTGATTCGATCGGATAATTTAACTTTTTTTAGTTTGTGATTCTTCTCAAAAACTATTCTAAACCGCAATCAAGAACGGCGTCACATGAAGCTAGCCGGTGAGTACGGGTCGGTCCACAGGGATGTTTTGAATCTCCTAGTCGCGCTTACGAGTTAATTCCGAATGGTGTTCGGATTGGTTATTAAATCTAAAAACCTAAATTAATCTATCTACGGTTATCTAGATCTATTCCTGCTAGGGTTAGGTTTAGGGATAGTTTGGAAATGCAAGAAAATCTCAACGCTTTCTATACCCGGATGAAGATCTATGAGGAGTTATGGTAATTATCAATAAAGGGGATTAGATCCATTCGGGAAGGTGTTCCTTCCTCTAGGTTCTTGTCCTTCCTTTAGAGATCCTTACCCTAACCTCCATGGAAAATACGCGCAACCGGGCCTTTACACTACGGTGTCATCGTTATCTCGAGGGGTAGGATGCCGTAGGGCGCGGTATGTGCGTGTATGCATGGAGTCCTATTGTAAATATTTAGTGGGTAAGAAAGGGATGAGAGATCTCATCTCTCAAAATCCTTCCCCAAAGCTAAACCCTAAACAAGTTTCTACTGCGAGGAATTAAATCTACCTAGGGCAAAGAATTGAAATCTAAACTAGGGCAAGGAATTAAATCTACTTACAGATGCATTTCTCCAATCATCAATGCAGAGTTGTCAGATCTGAATTTCTGAATTGAAGAGAGGCACCGATGCTCTCCATAAAAGATTTCTGAATTTTTATTAAAAGGAGGCATAAAAATTACAATGATTAGAGTTATATTTATAGGAAATAGAAACCCTAGGTTGCATTTTGATCCGCATGTCTACAATTACAAATATACCCTCAGGAAATCTTTTCAGCGCCGCACCAAACTTTTGGTAAAAAATTATTTTTCTTTTCTCTTCTTCTGGCCGCGGAACCGCGGCAATGGTGGGCTTGGGCCGCGGTTCCGCGGCCCTTTGATGAGCTTGATTGCTGAAATTTCAGGGTTTTGTTCTGGGTCTTTTAGGTCTTCTGGTTCTTTGTTTCTTTTATCAATTGGGCTTCTATATTAGCTCCAGATCTCTAGTGAAAACTTGTAGTGATCTTTTAACCGTTTGCCTTGATATTTTGGATCTTACGTTGCCTTGTTGATTGTGAACTGTTCTTCGTCTAGGCTTGACTGAGATCCTCCTAATTGTTGGTCAAAAGTCCACTTTTGCATCGTCTTTTCATTGTTTTCACTGTTTCCTGTCCAAGAACCTGTAACCTGTAACATGTAGCAGACATGCGTCAAAAGCATCTGTTTATTTATAAAAAGAATAAGAATGGGGAATATAATAATGCAATATTATGGTGTGAACAAATACCCCCAAACTTATCTTTTGCTCGTCCTCGAGCAAACTTATTTTTATTCACTAAAATCCTAACCACACTTTCGCAGGGAAACACGATTGCACTGAGCACGTGCAACAAGCCGTTAAACCTCTAGGTGTTCCTAGTAGGAGGAGTGTTGTCTCCTGAGGGTTTTCAGCGGATACTACCCACAAAATCCTATCAATTTGGCTTTTTCGACTTTTGTTTTCCAATTAGGTTTTCTAACAAGGAATTCTATTATCTTCGACCCGCAAATTATCCACCCATATTCTTCACACTTCCTCATTATTTAACTTAAGATTATATATGTTCTGCAGACTTACTTAGCTTTCGGCATCTCTTAAGTTTTCCTTCTAGGGTTCCATCTCCACTTAGAAATTTCTATCAACTCTACTAAAGATACAAGTTCTATTCTTCACTCTTTTCTCTCATCTAAACTCCAATCACATATCCCCACGTGTGTGTATAAATTACCCCTACACTTGGAAATTCAAATCAAGCAATCATACCCTTGTCCGTTGTCCAAAGTACTTATTAGTAGGTGAATTTTTAATTGAATTTAGCCTACACATCCTTCATGCGACCGTTAATACTTCTTGAGGTACCAAAAACCGATTACAAGATGTGTTTGCACTTTAAAGCATAATTCTTAGTCTTGCAACACCCAAGGCTTTTAGCAGTGACTCCCAAACCAGTTGGTCTAAGGCACTAGGTGATGAAGCATCCTCGCTAAATATTTTTCTATTTTTACAGCCTTAAGTAATCACAAAAACCAGTGTCCATTTTTTTATTCTTTATTCACACATATATATATTTTTATTTTCATTGTACTAAGGACTTTAGACAAGAGCATTTCAAGGTCTCTTCTACTATTCCAAGTTTTAAGGTGCGTGATTGTGCAAATTGTAGGGTATACATTTTCAGAATCTAGACTTAAGCTAGGAAGTATTTTTCAAACTTATACTCTAATAAGAACATCAATACTCTTCCCTTGTTTCGACTTATCCCAAGAAGTGAACCCAAAATTTGCTTATTTCTAAATAAACTACAAAAACATATACTTTCTACTGCTAAACTTTAAGGAAGGTTATCTTTAGAGTTTTTAATTTACTAGGTCTAAGATCTAGTTGTTCCTAGCCAGTTAACCTATCTGTCAAACTCAAGTCAATTAGCCAAAATTGAATACAATAATTTTTATAATTTTTGAAATTTTTCAATTTTTTATGGGTTTTCAAATAAGTATGCAAATGCAAAAATATGTACAAATGAATGCGAAGGAAGAAGACGTACCGAGCATACCCCCAAATTTGAACTTGACAGTGTCCTCACTGTCATGCTAAACCAAGAGGGTCAAAATATCGGCACTTCCCTGTTTCTTTATTTACAATTTTTATTATTTTTTTAATGTTTTGAATTTTTTTTTATAGAAAAAGAAAGCAAAAATATATATACAACCGGATTCCCCCCAAACTTAAGCTTGGCCTTACACAAGCCAAAGGTTAGCACCAACCATTCAAAAATCTTATCGTGGTAATGGTATAGTTGATGCAAGAATGGGATGGAAAGAAAAGAAATGAGAAGCCCATGAGACCGTGTGGAAAGAAGAATGGTAGAATATGGTCTCGGTAGGGGAGAAGAATGACAGAAAGGAGAAAGAAGGGGTGCGCGATCTTGAGGGTGTAAATCGAGTGAATAAATTAGCGCAATTTATGATGACCGATGTGTTAAAAGCGATTGCGCTAACCTATCAACCCGTCGAGAAACGGGATCAAATCCCTCAAGATTCGCAAGAAAACATGGGTACGCCGAACTTTGTATAGGAGAAGAAAGCGTAACGGTCTCTTGTTCGGTCGGAACAATGGGAAAGACGAAAGGAAGTGAATTAGGGATAGTCTCTTTCTCACCGTAGTAAACTGTTTCGAACTTGAAAGTTTCCATCAATGGTTCGAAACTACTGTAAGTAACCGAGTCTGATGGTTCAACTAACTCATCTGAAAATGTAAAGGACTCAAACTCGGGCGGTGAGTCATCAGCATCGTCCGAAAAAGTGAAACACTCGTAGGTGTTATCGTCTGTGAGAATTGTGTCAGATTCAAAGGAAAAGGTTTCAAGCTCACAGTCTTCAAGCGGGGTCAGAACGATGGGAAGGAGGGAGGGTGATATAACAGTCAAAGGTTCAGGAGGATGAATTGGAAAATCAGACATATCAAACAAAAATAGTTCAACCTCAATATGATCCTCAAAACTCTCCTCAATACTATCCTTATAATTGTCCTCAAGATTCAACTCATCCATGCCATTATCATCAAAGTCGAGACGCATATGAAGTTCGAGAGAAACATTTAATAACTTAGGATGATGATTTGAACATAAAATTTCAATTAAATCGACAGGTTCATCATCCGAAATATTCCCGGCGTCTATATTCTCAATCAAGTGAAAATCAATTTCTTTAGACACCTCCTCAAAAGCATGGATATCTATTGATTTAGGTTCTAGATGGGAGGTGTAAAGGTCAAACGGATTAGGTGTGGTTTCACTCGAAAGGGGTTCCCCATAATCTGGCAAATCAAACACTACAAAATCACACAACTCGTTTTTATTTTCAACAGGTGAACTATTTAGGGAAATCGATGGAAAACAGGAGTTGTGGGCTTCAGTTGGGTAAGGGTAGGTTTGATTTGAAAGTCCTCTCTCATTCTCACTCTGTCCAACTGCCGCCTCATAAATTGAAAAATTTGGAGCCAGCGGGAAACTAGCTACCGGTTCAACAGGTTGCATAAGAGCGGCCACGGACGCTTCCACATTCCTAGTCATTTTATTTTTTGCTGCGATATACGCCTCCAACGACTCTTCCAAACTAGACTTGGGTGGTAAGGGGGTTTCGGTAAAAGATTCGAAATCATGTGGATATACAAAACTCCCTAATGGCTGAGTAGAAACAGTGTCTAGTGAGGGTGGAAAGATCGAGTAGGACTGGTAGGAAGTGGGTGGTTGGGCAGGGGTAGGGTCAACATATGGATAAAAAGGTGAATAATCGTGCGTAGCCCTAGAACTAGATGAGTGGAGAGGGGTGAAAGATCGACTGCGAGATTGAGCAATATGCTCAGCAATGGACATCGGCCTAGGAGTGACAGAAGGACTTGAAGAAGTGGTATCAACATATGTAGGTGGTAAAGGTTGACTTGGTTGACACAAAGTGGGTTGAAAAGTCAAACTGTTTCTCCTAGACGCCTCTATTTGATCTTTCAAAGATTTTTTAGGCAAGGAAGGATCTTCTTTAAATTGACCGAACAAATTGACGTATGACGCAAAATTAGGTTCGGGATACCAAAGTTCGGCTAATGATTTATTGTGTGGGGTACCCATGTTGTAAGAAAGGGGGAAAGAAGGAAAGTTTATTGTGGTGCAAGGATTTATTTACAGCTAAAAAAACTTTGCAAGTTTCTATAAAATTTTCCTTATTCTTTTTTTTTATTCCTTTTCTCTTTATTAGGAAAAATTTGTTGCAAAAAGATTTTCAACACAAGATATGCAACAGCAAAATATTACTTGCAATCTAATTCCTAATTTAAGCGGGGCGCAAAAATCCTGCACAAGACTTGTTATATGGAAGAGAATATATTTTATAGCTCACGGAATCCTGCAGGAATTTCCAGAAAAGATATTTCAGAAATTTACAGAGAAGGAAACAGAGAAACTTACAGAACAAATTTCCTGCGCTGAAGACACTGTGTAGCCGCGTTTCCGCGGTATAATGTGGGATTACACCGCGGTTTTGCGGTCAGATAGTCGACACGAGTCCCCAGAATTTTTATCACGCTCTGATTCGACAAGAAGGCCGCGGTTCCGCTGGCCTAAGGTAGGTTTTGGCCGCGGAATCACGGCGGGTTGGGGGATTTGGGTCTCAAAAAAAATTTCCCTGTTCTGTTGTTCAAAATCTCTTCTGTTCCGATATTTTGTTTTCTGTTTTGCTTTCTGGAAATCTCCAGATCCGAATTTGTATATCCTGCAAAAATTCAAACAACAAAGTATCCCTTCCAAAAATAACAAAATATATATATATTTTTTTGATTTTTCATATTTTTATGATTTTTTTAATTTTAAGATTAACCCGAAATTGCGAAAAGGAAATGACACGCCATCCCCGGCAACGGCGCCATTTGATTCTTCTCAAAAATATGTATTAACCGCAATCAAGAACGGCGTCACTTGAAGCTAGCCGGTGAGTACGGGTCGGTCCACAAGGATTTTGTGAATTTCCGATTCGCTCTTACGAGTTAATTCCGAAGGGTGTTCGGATTGGTTATTAAATCTAAAAACCTAAATTAATCTATCTACGGTTATCTAGATCTATTCTTGCTAGGGTTAGGTTTAGGGATGGTTTGGAAATGCAAGAAAATCTCAACGCTTTCTATACCCGGATGAAGATCTATAAGGAGTTATGGTAATTATCAATAAAGGGGATTAGATCCATTCGGGAAGGTGTTCCTTCCTCTAGGTTCTTGTCCTTCCTTTAGAGATCCTTATCCTAACCTCCATGGAAAACGCGCGCAACCGGGCCTTTACACTACGGTGTCATCGTTACCTCGAGGGGTAGGATGCCGTAGGGCGCGGTATGTGCGTGTATGCATGGAGTCCTATTGTAAATATTTGGTGGGTAAGAAAGGGATGAGAGATCTCATCTCTCAAAATCCTTCCCCAAACCTAAAACCTAAACAAGTTTCTACTACGAGGAATTAAATCTACCTAGGGCAAAGAATTGAAATCTAAACTAGGGCAAGGAATTAAATCTATTTACAGATGCATTTCTCCAATCATCAATGCAGGGTTGCCAAATCTGAATTTCTGAATTGAAGAGAGGCACCGATGCTCTCCATAAAGGATTTCTGAATTTTTATTAAAAGGAGGCATAAAAATTACAATGATTAGAGTTCTATTTATAGGAAATAGAAACCCTAGGTTGCATTTTGATCCGCATGTCTACAATTACAAATATACCCTCAGGAAATCTTTTCAGCGCCGCACCAAACTTTTGGTAAAAAATTATTTTTCTTTTCTTTTCTTCTAGCCGCGGAACTGCGACAATGGTGGGCTTGGGCCGCGGTTCCGCGGCCCTTTGATGAGCTTGATTGCTGAAATTTCAGGGTTTTGTTCTAGGTCTTTTGGGTCTTCTGGTTCTTTGTTTCTTTTATCAATTGGGTTTCTACATTAGCTCCAGATCTCCAGTGAAAACTTGTAGTGATCTTTTAACCGTTTGCCTTGACATTTTGGATCTTGCGTTGCCTTGTTGATTGTGAACTGTTCTTCGTCTAGGCTTGACTGAGATCCTCCTAATTGTTGGTCAAAAGTCCACTTTTGCATCGTCTTTTCATTGTTTTCACTGTTTCCTATCCAAGAACCTGTAACCTGTAACATGTAGCAGACATGCGTCAAAAGCACATGTTTATTTATAAAAAGAATAAGAATGGGGAATATAATAATGTAATATTATGGTGTGAACAGTTTGTCCGGGTAATTTTTAGATCGTGTTAAAAATTTCGACCGGATATCAATAACTCACATTTTCCCCTGCCGGAAAATTTCCAAGCGTTGGATTTTTTCGTAGTTTAGGAACGTTCTAAGTCGTGCAAGTAACGTGGTGGACCCTCTAGAAGACAACAAATCTTAACCCGATTATGTGACCGTCTTGAACTGCCTATAAACCTTAGGGTTTGGGGCAGTACGGCGTGCCACATGTGAGGCGTTGGCTTGACCCTTCTACGGCTGGACCATTGGTACTGTTGTAGGGTTCCTAGGCACACTAATGGAGTCTTACAAGTGATCAAACATGCAAATTTCTAAAAATTACGGTGCCGAGAAAACCTAGAACGGATCGTTAACTAGATATTTAGGCAAAGCAAGCAAGTAAACGGAAATATAGAAATAGGGAAGGGGCTACAACCTTTGTAGATCCGGTCCACCACTTCGTGAGCTCCACGATGATCTCCCTCCACTGTCCAAATCGAACTCACGACTCTAGCATTGGCATCATCGAAGAATGGGCAGGCTTGATCGTCGGTTCGATGCCGAAGATGATCTACGTCGAGGCATCACAAGAACAAGCTCCAACTTCACCAAGCTTTGAAAACATGTGAAGGAAACACCCTATACTACTTGGCAAGAGGTAGAGGATGAAGAAATAGGAATTGGGTAGACTTTAGTTTTTGATTTCCCACACTTTTTCATCAATCACCATTGATGTAGCAAGCTTTTTTCTCATGTTGAAGAAGAAGAAGATGAAGAAAAGAATATGATAAGTATTAAGTAAATGATAAATAAATCAATACTTATCATTTACTAACCCTTGGTTAGTTGTAGAGAATGGACCATGGTTAACTTGAATGGTTAGGGTTAAGGATGAGACAAGAATGGTGGACTAATTCAAAGCTTCAAGAATCTTCAACTAGCAAACAAAATTAGCAACCATTCTTTTCTCATCTTTTTCCAAAATAAATAAATAAATAAATAAGAAAAAAGAAAACCCTAATCACAATCTTAACCATGGTCTAATTCTTTACACTAACCCTAGCTTGCATGTATCATCAAACATGATACAATCATGTGCACAAAATATATCACATATGCAATGTGCACAAACCAAGTGAGTAAATCCATTTAAAGTGAACCAATACTAGTTAATGCAAAGTAATATATCAAATATATAATTATACATTAAATCATTAAATCAACACTTGATTCAATGATCCGGTCATATCGCATATAACCGGCTAGTATCCAATGTATCGGCTTATCGAATCAATCCTTGATTCGATAACTAGGTTATATCGCATACAACCATTCGACACATTCATCGCGAGAATAAAATACGGTATCACATACACGCATTATTCTTGGTCCCGTACATATCTCATATGCGCTCCTATTTCGTTTCGCTTGAGCCAGGAAACCTCTGTGTAGGACTCTAAAGACTCGTCAATACGCCGGTAGCGGATGATGATCATATCAAGCACCCACAAGCCGCAAGCGGTCTGCTAAACGTAACGGCCACCCGGGTATTGAGCGATCAGAAGATCGACGAGCAAGCCCGCTCACACTCTTGTGAATCCAACCAGTAACACTTACCGTACAGTCCGGTCTGTTCTTCTGATATGTCGCATATCTCGCCTAGGGATGGTAAACGTCAGACCCTAATAGCTCGATAAGTCATGCCGACTTGAGGTCCATAATATTCGTGAAACTACTGATAACTCTTACCAGTATATCACTGCAACCCTGGCCAGGGATTTCCTGTTATGGCCAGTCGAGCATAGCACAACATCAACCCCCAATACCGGGAGAGACGAATCCCCTCCTATCGCTCATTGCCTCCATGTGAATCGGGACTGTACCCAAAAACCACCTGTTTGCACAACTCAGTAGAGCCGTGGTAGGGTGGAAATCAAAGCACAGTGGGAGACACAAAAGACTCTATGACGATCTCGGGTCAACAGACTAAGCTGTACCAGTGTCACCAAAGAACTGCCATCTGACGTGAGGTATAATACCATCTGGGAGTTCTCGGCGAGTCCGTTCAGTGTACCCAGTCTCCACTGAGCACCCGCATACCATCTTCGATGTCAAACACCAATGGATATGGGATCATCAATCGCCCATCGCATGGGTCGAGAAGATATGCGCTAGTCTACTCTGGAATATCGATGCCCCGTCTCGATATTCCCACGACTAGGAACAATGAAGGATGTACTCATTGACTACCCAGGCCCCACTAGTATGATCTGCATCATAGTCCTGGAAGTCGAGTATACATCCTAAGGGCTTTATCAACATGTAATCAGAGAGACAGAAAGTATACATGTTAAGATAAAGAGCAAACAGATAGCGTACTATCATGTCGAGCAAGAAAGTCCTACCTATATATGTCCCAGCATCCACCACAATATACATCCAATGTACAGTAATGGCCTCTAGGGCATACATATGACTAACAATCTCCCACTTGCACTAGGGCCATCTGTAGCAGTGGTTGCAGTATCACATACTCAACCATCCCCTAAAAGTCTCTCTTTGGGAAAAGGCTTTCGTGAGTGGATCCGCCGTGTTGTCCTCTGAGTCTACTCTCCTAACCTCGATCACCCCGGAGATCAACTATCTCCATGATCAGGTGATGCTTCCTCAGAATTTGTCTGGGTCACTGATGGGACCAGGGCTCCAGGGCCGAAGCCACACTTCCATTGTCATACAATGGCAGGAACCTAGTTCATCTTATGAACCAATATACACCCAAACTGCCTCTTTGGTAGTATCTTTAATAGCGATGTTACCAGCCTTTATCATCTAGTTTGCCATGGTATCGAGCTTGGAACTCTTCCAACATACCGTCCCTTTACTGAGGGTAAAGACAGTGCCTGTGACTGACATTCAGTCGTCTTTATCACCCTGGAACACTTCCAGTGATTCTCCCCAGGATCGATTGATACCATCTCACTACAACTAGTGAGTATCCCAACATCCAATTAGATCTATCTCATAGATCCAAAGCTTAGGATTTAGTAGGTATCATTTTGATCCTATATGGAAAATCTTTGTGATAAGCGGAGATTGATCGAGCATAGCATAGGAAACTCCTTCCCTAACAAGAGTATGTCATCCACGTACTCTACGAGGATCGTCACCATACTCCCTACTACCTTTTTGTTTATACAAGGTTCATCTACCATTTTGATGATATCAACTTCTTTGACTAATCCATCAAAACAGATGTTCCAACTCGCGATACCTGCTTTATCCTATAAAGCATCTTGCATACGTTTCCGCTGCTCCCACTGTCTACGAGGCCCTCTGGCTGTGTACTTATAGACGTTCTCTTCTAAATCATTATTTAGAAAAGTTGTCATGGCACCAAACCACCAGATATCGTAGTCATGGTATGTAGCCGTGGCAAGTAGGATCTGGATGGACTTAAGCATAGTCCCTGGAAAAGGTTTCATCATTATCCGTGCCTGGTCGATGACAAAAACCTTTAACAAGTATAGCTTTGAAAGTCTCAACTTGTCCATCTACACCAAGTAATCTTCTCAAGATATACTTGCTCTTGATGGGGATTTAACCCTTCAGATATCGCAACCAAAGTCCATACTTTGTTGGTGTATATGGATTCCATCTCAGATTGCTAAGCATCCAGCCATTCTTACAGAGTCCCTACTCTTGATGGCCTGCTCGAATCTAGTTGGGTCATCATCTCATGATGCAATCCTTGCTCCCACTGTCATCGAGAAACCGAGGTATCTCTTAGGTGGGTGAGGAACCCTACTAGATCGGCGGAGAGGCTGAGGTTCGTCGGAAACTATTGAATCCTTTGGTTCTGTCAAATCATTAGCAGTTTTGTACAGCTGGAACCTTTCCAGTTCTACAGAACTGATCTTGCCTCGATCTTGTCCGGATTTTGCTTTTGACATAGGCCAGACAATCCCAAATCTTAACTTACTTAAGAGATAGGCTCTTCCCATACCATATCTCATATGGAATGGTAGGCACCGATTTGATTCGAACCTAATTCAATAGGTATGCAGCTTCTCAAGTGCATAACTCCCAAAAGGAAATAGGTAACTCAGTAATACTCATCATAGAGCACACGATATCTAATATTGTGTGATTGCTCCGCCCCGATACACCGTTGTGCTGTGGTGTATTCAGAGGAGTAATACTGAGAGAGAATCTCATTTTCCTTTAGAATAGTCCAAGGATTCCATGCACAAGTATTTTCCTCCCTGATCTCATCATAGGACATAATACTTATACCCGTATTTTGGTTCTCTACTTCCTACTTATATTCTGTGAATACCTCAAAAGGTTCGGACTTATATTTCAACAGGAATATATGACTGAATCTTGAGAGATTATCAGAGAATATAATGAAGTATAAAGAACCAGTCCTGGCATGTGTAGACAGGAGATTTTACATACATCATCATGTATCAGTCCCAAGAGTTTACTAACTCTTTCTCTGTTTCTAATAAACAGAGCTATGGTCATCTAATCTTTGTGACATGACTGGCAAGTTTCATAAGATGTAAATTCAAACTGATTTAAATATGCATCTAAAATGTAACTTCAGCCAGTCGGGTCGCATTGATATGACCTAGTCTTCAATGCCTCAAGAACGAATCGTTCATTTCTGAACTCTTCCTCTTGTGTGTGTTCTGTATGCAAGGAACTGTAGTTTGATTTAGAACGTCAATGCTTTTAGATAACGTGCCTGAACCGATCAACTTTTGATATAGGAAATGTTCAAAACATTATCCATCAATACAAAATTATATCATTTCTTTACTAATAAAGAGACTGATATGATTTTGTATATCAGGCTCGGTATCTAATAGCATTTGTTCAGAATCAATGTATTCGTAATACAGGGTGACAGTGACCAACAGACTTGGCTGCAACACTTGCCCCGTTTTCTGTCTCATGAAACTTATCACCCGTTCTCAGTTTTTCTACCTTTTTGTAGCCCTATGTAACAGATTACATATCTGGGATCCTGATCCGGTATCATATACCCAGGATGCAGAGGATACTGAGAAACAGTTCTTTGTAATGAACACACCCGAAGGAGATGCATCATATGCACTTTCTTCGTTTGGGCGGCATAGGAATTCTGGTATTCCCCAATTTCCTGCTCTGTCTTATAACAATTATAAGTTGGAGCGGGACCAACGTTCCCCAGCTCAGTATAACAAGCGGGTTCAGTCAATACATCCATATTATTATCTTGATTAAGGCGTGATATGGTCGCTACCAGGAGAGAGAGAGAAGAAAACACTCAGCGTGCGCTCTTGCAAGATCAGATTGGTTATATATTTTATCTAATCAGGATGGCTCCCACTGTTTTTATCAAATCTTCCTTCAAACCTTAAAAGGAAAGACTAGCCAGGATTAATTACACTCTACAAGTTCGCCAATCTTTCAGCCAGGCCAGTGTCGGTACTTTGAGGGAGGTTCCCCGTGCTTTCGCACGGACCTAATTACAGTAAACCTCATTTTCCCAGAGGCGTAACCCCGTTAACACCTTTCTAGACACCTACTTGATCGGCTAATTGTAAAGTGCAAAACTCTCCCAGGAGTAACAATTACTCGCAGTGGGTATCGGGATCCAACTATCATATAGAAGGTATGCAATCTCATTGCAAATTTCAACACTTGAAACTCCCGATAATGGTTTTTACCCCTAGCACCTATGACCTTGGCTAAGGTCAACAAATCATAGGTACTAGTCAAGTTTTACCCGTCATTTCGTGATTAATTAGACCCACCCACATGACCCTTGGCTAAGGTCAACAAAGCCACATGACTGTCCTAACTAATCGCATCATATGCGGTGTAGGAAGACATCACTTAGCTACCGTACACTGTGCCTTGACTATGGTCAACAAACACAGCACGAATACTAAGTACTCTACTTCCTAAAATGACGGAGGGTTGCGAATGGTTTTTGTGAAAACCTTTAACGCTTTGAACTTGATCTCGTTGCGGAATCAAATGGTTTTTAAATGGAATGTTTTTGAGGCTTTTCTAGTTTTGCTAAAGGGGTCACTCCCGGTGAAGGGATCGTCGGCCCTTTCCTCGTCGAATGAGGTGCGGGATATATCATATATATCACTGTGCAAAGCAGAAACTATAGAAGCGATCAAATACAAACCGAGTGTGTAGCATCTGCCAGTTATTGCTAAAGGAGTCACTCCCGGTGAAGGGATCTCGGTCCTTTCCTCATCGAATAAGGTGCAAGATGTTCTATAATGAACACCACAATGCAAAGCAAGAACTGTAGCTACCTGTTTTTATTTTGAAATTCGATTCCACAACATCAGTTAGGTTTATTTTCTTTCATTAATCTCATTAATGAATATCCCATCATTTAAGTCCACCTAATCATCACAGATAAATATAACGTACGCTTATGCCATCCGCATTCGCCTCGATGTCCTGTCTGCACCGTTAGGTTAGGTAACTAACGGCAGAGCGGGGCAGGGCTAGCGCGGGTGTAAAACATAAGCAACGTCTATATAATATATCATATATAATATATATAATATCTGTCACAGAACATCACATGATCACAGATAAATCACAGCAGAAGAAACATATGAAATATTGGATATACTAGGACGTCCGTGTTTTCAATACAAGCCAGTATAAAACACAGATTCCACGGTCGTGATGAATAGCCAATCCCACACCCCTAGACCCCTACGAGAGCGGCAAGCAACCCTACCAATTCTAGGGTTAGGAGACCCGGACTCGACTCCTCGAGATGGTCTCCCACTGGACCCCAGAACCCGGTTACTTGTGCTCCCCTCCTTGGGTCTATCCTAATGCGGAAAAGTAAATAATATACATCAACGGTGACAACTTCCGCAACCTGGAAGTGCCCCCATAAAAGAATATTATATACAAGTTTTTACATTAATGAAAATGAAAAACACTCATCTCACATAAAAACCTCCCGGCTATTCAAACACGACGATCCAATATAACATATCCAGCAACACATAACATCACATGTCATCAACGTAAGTAAATATGCGCATCCCAATTGTCGTTGACATATAGCAACGAAACCGGCGATATCACATATTACACTTACGGTCACAGAAAAGAAAGTGTAAAACTACAACAGTTGGAATCCGCAACCTCCTCAGACATCGCATGCCTGACCAAATGAATTACTTAGACATCGCATGCCTAACAATTATAAACCCCGCATTTCAGTCTCATTATCGAAAACTCTTTTCAATATCAAGTCGGGCAATTCAACAGGATCCCCGACATTCTGATCGAATGCACGTCGCAAACTTCAGTAGACGGCCGCACCCCCGACGCCGTCGACAAAGTGCACCAAGGCGGAACACCGCTACCGCAAGCACCCGAACGGATGCTTTCGGCGACGGGGTTCTCCTACAGTCACTTGGTCGGGGCTATGGAGTGAGGCTGTCTATTAAGTTTACCCGGCGAGTATCCGCGTACGCTACGTGATTGCGACGGACTTTTGATCACATCAAAATTCCGTGGCAACCGATCAAGTGAGACTAAAGTGCTATGTTTATAACATTCATTCAGTTATCTCATAACAATTTGCGAATTCCAAGTATTGTATCACATTCCGGATAAATAGAAAATGTTAAACTTTCCGATCGAACAATCGAACACCCAAGTTTTCCCAATACAGCTCAACACATGAAATAAGTCTAACAACATTCAGTTCGTGCCTCAGTACCAACGGTCCAGCCGTAGAAGGGTCAAGCCAACGCCTCACATGTGGCACGCCGTACTGCCCCAAACCCGAAGGTTCAAAGGGCAGTTCAAGACGGTCACATAATAGAGTTAAGGTTTGTTGTCTTCTAGAGGGTCCATCGCGTTACTTGCACTACTTAGAACGTCATTAAACTATGGAAAAATCCAACAATTGGAAATTTCCCGGCAGGGGAAAAAGTGGGTATTTATATCCGGTCGAACTTTTTAACATATTCTAAGATTTATCCGAAAAAACACACCGACAAAATTAGACAATCCGATCGATACACCGAGTTCCCAATACAACCCAGAAAATGCAACTCTGGAAAAATTATTAAAAATCCCCAGGAAAACCAGCACAGACAACTAAGAGTTACTGTGCAAAATAGGATGCACAAAAAGACAAAAGGGCCGCGGATCCGCCGCATGAGCCTCCTGTAAGGCCGCGGATCTGCGCCTCCTCTATGGGATCAAGCCCTCGAATTTTACAGTAACCCTTATATCTTCCTGCTGATTTTTCTGAATATTTTTAATCTACAAAAATCCATATTTTACAGAAAAGTCCAAAGAGCATTTTTCAAGTCGGGTTTTGGGTCGATCGGACATCTGATTCCGTCGGGACTTCGCCTAAGGCTCTAACCTGGCTCTGATACCACTGTAGGGTTCCTAGGCACACTAATGGAGTCTTACAAGTGATCAAACATGCAAATTTCTAAAAATTACGGTGCCGAGAAAACCTAGAACGGATCGTTAACTAGATATTTAGGCAAAGCAAGCAAGTAAACGGAAATATAGAAATAGGGAAGGGGCTACAACCTTTGTAGATCCGGTCCACCACTTCGTGAGCTCCACGATAATCTCCCTCCGCTGTCCAAATTGAACTCACGACTCTAGCATTGGCATCATCGAAGAATGGGCTGGCTTGATCGTCGGTTCGATGCCGAAGATGATCTACGTCGAGGCATCACAAGAACAAGCTCCAACTTCACCAAGCTTTGAAAACTTGTGAAGAAAACACCCTATACTACTTGGCAAGAGGTAGAGGATGAAGAAATAGGAATTGGGTAGACTTTAGTTTTGGATTTCCCATACTTTTTCATCAATCACCATTGATGTAGCAAGCTTTTTTCTCATGTTGAAGAAGAAGAAGATGAAGAAAAGAATATGATAAGTATTAAGTAAATGATAAATAAATCAATACTTATCATTTACTAACCCTTGGTTAGTTGTAGAGAATGGACCATGGTTAACTTGAATGGTTAGGGTTAAGGATGAGACAAGAATGGTGGACTAATTCAAAGCTTCAAGAATCTTCAACTAGCAAACAAAATTAGCAACCATTCTTTTCTCATCTTTTTCCAAAATAAATAAATAAGAAAAAAGAAAACCCTAATCACAATCTTAACCATGGTCTAATTCTTTACACTAACCCTAGCTTGCATGTATCATCAAACATGATACAATCATGTGCACAAAATATATCACATATGCAATGTGCACAAACCAAGTGAGTAAATCCATTTAAAGTGAACCAATACTAGTTAATGCAAAGTAATATATCAAATATATAATTATACATTAAATCATTAAATCAACACTTGATTCAATGATCCGGTCATGTCGCATATAACCGGCTAGTATCCAATGTATCGGCTTATCGAATCAATCCTTGATTCGATAACTAGGTTATATCGCATACAACCATTCGACATATTCATCGCGAGAATGAAATACGGTATCACATACACGCATTATTCTCGGTCCCGCACATATCTCATATGCGCTCCTATTTCGTTTCGCTTGAGCCAGGAAACCTCTGTGTAGGACTCTAAAGACTCGTCAATACGCCGGTAGCGGATGATGATCATATCAAGCACCCACAAGCCGCAAGCGGTCTGCTAAACGTAACGGCCACCCGGGTATTGAGCGATCAGAAGATCGACGAGCAAGCCCGCTCACACTCCTGTGAATCCAACCAGTAACACTTACCGTACAGTCCGGTCTGTTCGTCTGATATGTCGCATATCTCGCCTAGGGGTGGTAAACGTCAGACCCCAATAGCTCGATAAGTCATGCCGACTTGAGGTCCATAACATTCGTGAAACTACTGATAACTCTTACCAGTATATCACTGCAACCCTGGCCAGGGATTTCCTGTTATGGCCAGTCGAGCATAGCACAACATCAACCCCCAATACCGGGAGAGACGAATCCCCTCCTATCGCTCATTGCCTCCATGTGAATCGGGACTGTACCCAAAAACCACCTGTTTGCACAACTCAGTAGAGCCGTGGTAGGGTGGAAATCAAAGCACAGTGGGAGACACACAAGATTCTATGACGATCTCGGGTCAACAGACTAAGCTGTACCAGTGTCACCAGAGAACTGCCATCTGACGTGAGGTATAATACCATCTGGGAGTTCTCGGCGAGTCCGTTCAGTGTACCCAGTCTCTACTGAGCACCCGCATACCATCTTCGATGTCAAACACCAATGGATATGGGATCATCCATCGTCCATCGCATGGGTCGAGAAGATATGCGCTAGTCTACTCTGGAATATCGATGCCCCGTCTCGATATTCCCACGACTAGGAACAATGAAGGATGTACTCATTGACTACCCAGGCCCCACTAGTATGATCTGCATCATAGTCCTGGAAGTCGAGTATACATCCTAAGGGCTTTATCAACATGTAATCAGAGAGACAGAAAGTATACATGTTAAGATAAAGAGCAACCAGATAGCATACTATCATGTCGAGCAAGAAAGTCCTACCTATATATGTCCCAGCATCCACCACAATATACATCCAATGTACAGTAATGGCCTCTAGGGCATACATATGACTAACAACTGTAGCATGTGATGGATGTTTTTAAACTAATTTCAAGTGTTGAGAACTATTTGGGAAAACTTGGATGTTTGATTATTCGATCGGAAAGTTTAACATTGTCTATTTATCTGGAATGTGATACAATATTTGGAATCCACAAGTAGTTATGAGATAACTAATTTGAATGTTATAAATCTAGCTGTTCAGTCTCAGATGAACTGTTGCCTCAGAATTTGGATGTGATCAAAAGTCCGTCGCAATCACGTAGTGCATGTGGATACTCGCCGGGTAAACTTAATAAACAGCCACGCCCCATAGCCCCGACCAAGTGACTGTAGGAGAACCCCGTCGCCAAAAGCATCTGTTCGGATGCTCGCGGCAGCGGTGTTCCGCCTTAGTGCACTTCGTCGACGGCATCCGGGGGGGCGGCCGTCTACTAATGTTTGCGACGAGCATTCGATCAGGATATCGGGAATCTTGTTGAATTGCCCGACTTGATATTGAAAAGAGTTTTCGATAATGAGACTAAAATGCGGGGTTTATAATTGTTAGGCATGAGATGTCTATGGAATTCATTTGGTTAGGCATGCGATGTCTAAGGAGGTTGCGGATTCCAACTGTTGTAGTTTTACACTTTCTTTTCTGTGACCGTAAGCATAGTATGTGGTGTATCGCCGGCTTCGTTGCTATACATCAACGACAATCGGGATACGCATACTTGCTTACGTTGATGATATGAGATATTATGTGTTGCTGTGATATGTTATATTGGATCGTCGTGTTCTGAATAGCCGGGGGGTTTTTGTGAGATGGGAGTTTTTCTTTTTCATTCATGTAAAATTCATTTGTATGTAATATTCTTTTATTGGGGCACTTCCGGGCTGAGGATGATGTCACTATTGTATATTATTTACTTTTCCGCATTAGGTAGACCCAAGGCGGGGAGCACGAGTAACCGGGTTCTAGGGTCCAGTGGGAGACCATCTCGAGGAGTCGAGACCGGGTCTCCTAACCCTAGAATTAGCAGAATTGCTTGTCGCTCTCGTAGGGGTCTAGGGATGTGGGTTTGGCTATTCATCGCGACCGTGGAATCCGTGTTTTATACAGGCTCGTATTGAAAACACGGACGTCCTAGTATATCCAATATTTCATATATGTTCTTCTGCTGCAATGTTCTGTGATGAGATCATATTACTGCCTGAGACGAATGTTTATATTATATATATGAGATATATGTTATATTGCAGATTTCGTTTCAACTGTGATGCTTGTGAAGCATAATTAAAATGGGACTTCATTAATGAGATTAATGAAATAAAAGAAACCTAAAGATGTTGTAGAAACTTGTTTAAAAACTGGTAGCTCTAGTTCTTGCTTTGCATAGCGGTATTCCTTGTAGAACATCCAGCACCTTATTCGATAAGGAAAGAGCCGAGATCCCTTCACCGGGAGTGACCTCTTTAGTGAAACTAGCAGATGCTACAAACTCGGCTTGTCTTTTGATTGCTTCTATAGTTCTTGCTTTGCATAGTGGTATATGTGATATACCTTGCACCTTATTCGATGAGGAAAGAGCCGACGATCCCTTCACCGGGAGTGACCTCTTTAGCGAAACTAGAAAAGCCTTAAAAACATTCCATTTAAAATCACACGATTCTACAACGATATCAAGTTCATTACGCAAAAGGTTTTCTTAAAAACCTGTCGTAGCCCGCCGTCATTTCAGATAAGTACTAGTTAGTATTCGTGCTACGTTTGTTGACTATGTTAAGGCGTAGTGTGCGGTAGCTGATTAGTGCTTATCTGTATAAGCATATGATGCGATTGGATTAAGGTAGTCGTGCGACTTTGTTGACTATGTTAAGGGTCGTGCGGGTGAGTTTAATTCAATCGGGAAATGACGGGTTGAACTTGACTAGCACTTATGATTTTTTGACTATGTTAAGGTCATATAGCTGCTAGGGGTAAAATATTATTGGGAATTTCAAGTGTTGAAATTTACAATGAGATTGCATACCTTCTATGAGATAGTTGGATCCCGATACCCGCTGCCAGTAAGAGTTACTCCTGAGAGAGTTTTACACATTACAATTAGCCGATCAAGTAAGTGTCTAGAAAAGTGTTAATGGGGTTACGCCCCTGGGAAAACGAGGTTTACTTTAATTATGTTCGTGCAAAAGCACGGGGGACCTCCCTCAAAGTATCGGCACTGGCCTAGCAGAAAAATTGGCGAACTTGTAGCGTGTAATTAATCCCGGCTAGTCTTTCCTTTTAGGGTTTGAAGGAAGATTTGACTAAAACAGTGGGAGACATCCTGATTAGATATATTAGATAACCAATCTAATCTTGCAAGAGCATACACTGAGTGTTTTCTTCTCTCTCTCTCCAGGTAGCGACCATATCACGCCTTAATCAAGATAATAAAACGGATATATTGACCGAACCCGCTTGTTATACTGAGCTAGGGAACGTTGGTCCCGCACCAACTTATAAATGTTTTAAGAAAGAGCAGGAATTTGGGGATTACCAGAATTCTCGTGCCGCCCAAACGAAGAAAGTGCATTCTGATGCATCTTCTTCGAGTGTGTTCATTACAGAGAAGTGTTTCTCAGTATCCTTTACGTCCTGGGTATGAGATACCGGATTAAGATTCCGCATATGTAATCTGTTACATGGGCTACAGAAAGGTAGAGAACTGAGAATGGGTGATAAGTTTCATGAGATAGAAACGGTGCAAGTGTTGCAGCCAAGTCTGTTGGTCACTATCACCCTATATTACCAGAATACATTGATTCTGAACGAATGTTATTAGATACCGAACCTGATATACAACATCATATCAGTCTCTTTATTAGTAAAGAAAGGATATAATTTTGTATTGTTGGATAATGTTTTGAACATTTCCTATATCAAGAGTTGATCGGTTCAGGCACGTTATCTAAAATCATAGACGTTCTAAATCAAACCACAGTTCTTAAACGTATAGAACACACACAAGAGGAAGAGTTCAGAAATGAACGAATCCTTCTTGAGGCATTGTAGACTAGGTCATATCAATGCGACCCGACTAGCTAAAGTTACATTAAGATGCATATTTAAATTTTTTTGAATTTACATCTTGTGAAACTTGCGGTCATGTCACAAAGATAAGATGACTATAGCTCTGTTTATTAGAAACAGAGAAAGAGTTTGTGAACTCTTGGGATTGATACATGCTGATGTATAAAGGTCCCCTGTCTACACATGCCAAGACCGGTTCTTTGTACTTCATTACATTCTCTGATGATCTCTCAAGATTCAGACATATGTTCTTGTTGAAACACGAGTCCGAAGCTTTTGAGATATTCACGAAATATAAGTTAGAAGTAGAGAACCAAAATATGGGTATAAGTATTATGTCCTTTTGATGAGATCAAGGAGGAGAATACTTGAGCACGGAATTCCTGGACTATTCTAATGGAGAATGAGATTCTCTCTCAGCATTACTCCTCCGTATACACCACAGCACGTCGATGTATCGGGGCGGAGCAATAGCACCCTATGTGATATGGTGTGCTCTATGATGAGTATTACTGAGTTTCCTATTTTCTTTTGGGAGTTATGCACTTGAGAAGCTGCATACCTATTGAATAGGGTTCAAATCAAATCAGTTGCCTACCATTTCATATGTGATATGGAAAGGGAAGAGCCCACATCTTAAGTTTGTTAAGATTTGGGGTTGTTCGGCCTATGTCTAAAAAGCAAAATCCGGACAAGCTCGAGGCAAAGTCAGATCTGTGGAAGTTTGTTGGATATCCCAAGCATTCGCAAGGGAATATCTTCTACCTAACCGAGGAACAAAAGATGTTTTTGTTTCTCAACATGCCACCTTTGTGAAAGGGAATTTCTTCTGAAGAAATTAATGGTCATGAGGTAGAACTGGAAGGAGTTCCAGCTATACAAACTACAGCAGATGATTTGGTAGAACCAAAGGATTCAATAGTTTCCAACGAACCTCAGCTTCTCCGCCGATCTAGTAGGGTTCCTCACCCACCTGAGAGATACTTCGGTTTCTCTATGACAGTGGGAGCGAGAATTGCATTATGAGATGATGACCCAATTAGTTTCGAGCTGGCCATCAGGAGTGGGACTCTTTAAGAATGGCTGGATGCTTAGTGATCTGAGATGGAATCTTTATACACCAACAAAGTATGGACTTTGGTTGCTTTATCTGAAGGGTTAAATCCCCATCAGGAGCAAGTATATCTTGAGAACATTACTTGGTGTACATGGAAAGGTAGAGACTTTCAAAGCTTTGCTTAAGTCCATCCAGATCCTACTTGCCACGGCTACATACCGTGACTACGATATCTGGCGGTTGGGTGTCATAACTGCTTTTCTAAATGATGTTTTAGAAAAGAGCGTCTATAAGTTCACAGCCAGAGGGCTTCGTAGACAGTGGGAGCAGCGGAAACGTGTGCAAGATGTTTTATGTGATAAAACAGGCATCGTGGAGTTGGAACGTCTGTTTTGATGTGGTAGTCAAAGAGTTTGACTTCATCAAAATGGTAGATGAACCTTGTATATACAAAAAGGTAGTAGAGAGTATGGTGGTGATCCTCGTAGAGTGCGTGGATAACATACTCTTGATAGGGAAGGAGTTTCCTATGCTACGCTCGGTCAATCTCCTCTTATCACAAGGATTCTCCATATAGGATCAAAATGATACCTCGTAAATCCTGGGTTTTGGATCTATGAGATAGATCTAATTGGATGTTAGGATACTCACTGGTTGTAGTGAGATGGTATCAATCGATCCTGGGGAGAAAAACTGGAAAGGTTCCAGGGTGATAAAGCCGACTGAATGTCAGTCGCAGGCATTGTCTTTACCCTCAGTGGAGGGACGGTATGTTGGAAAAGTTCCAAGCTAGATATCGTGACATACTAGACGATTAAAGGCAAGATATATCGTTACTAAGGATGCTACCAAAGAGGCAGTCTGGATATATAAGTTCATGAGATGAATTTCATTCCTACCATTGTGTGACAATGGAGTTGTGGCTTATGCAAAGGAACTACCGTCCCATCAGAAATCCAGATATAATTCTTAGGCAGTATCACCTGATCATAGAGATGGTTTATCTCTAGGGAGATCAAGGTTAGGAGAGAAGACACAGAGGACAACAGCGCGGATCCACTCACAAAGGCCTTTTTTCCCAGTAGAGACTTTTATGGGATGGTTGAGTATGAGATACTTCAACCGCAGCTAATTGTTGGGTATGTGATACCACAACAGATGGCCCAAGTGCAAGTGGGAGATTGTTAGTTATATGTATGCCCTAGAGGCCATTACTGTATATACGATGTATATTGTAATGGATGCTTGGACATATATAGGGAGGACTTTCTTGCTCGACATGATAGTACGCTATCTGGTTGTACTTTATCTTAACATGTACTCTGATTGTCTCTATGTTACATGTTGATAAAGCCCTTAGGATATGTACTCGACTACTGGGACTATGAAGAGATCATACTAGTGGGGCCACGGTAGTCGACGAGTACATCCTATAACTGTTCCTAGTCGAGGGTGTATCGAGACAGGCATCGATACACCAGAGTAGACTAGCGTATACGCATCTTGACCTATATGATGGGCGATGGATGATCCCATATCCATCGGTGTTTGACATCAAGGATGGTGTACGGGTGCTCAGTGGAGACTGGGTACACTGGACGGACTCATCGAGAACTCCCAGATGGTATTATACCTCACGTCAGATAGCAGTTCTCCGGTGACACTGGTACAGAGTAGTCTGTTGACCCGAGATCGACATAGAGTCTTGTGTGATTCCCACTGTGCTTTGATTTCCATCATACCACGTCCAAGAGGGCGTGCAAAAAGGTGGCTTTTGGGTACAGCCCCGAATCACATGGAGGCAATGAGCGATAGGAGGGGATTCGTCTCTCCCGGTATAGGGAGTTGATGTTATGCTATGCTCGATTGGCTATAACTGGAAATTCCTGGCCAGGGTTGCTGAGATTTACTGGTAAGTGTTATCAGTAGTTTCTCGAACTGTTATAGACCTCAAATCGACACGACTTATCAAGCTACTGGGGTCTGATGTTTACCACCCCTAGGCGAAATATGCGACATATCAGACGACGAGACCGGACTGTACGGGAGTGTTACTGTTTGGATTCACAGGAGAATATATAGGCTTGCTTGTTGATCTTCTGAGCGCTCAATACCTGGGTAGCTGTTATGTTTAGCTGACCGCTTGCAGCTAGTGGGTGTTTGATATGATCATCACCTACTGCCGGCGTATTGACGATTCTTTAGAGTCCTACACAGAGGTTTCTTGACTCAGGCAAAACGGAGTAGGAGCACATATGTGATATGTGCGGGACCGAGGATAATGCGGTATGTGATACCGTATTGGATTCTCGCGATATGAGATATCGGCCGGGTATATGTGATATACCCGGGTCATCGTATTAGTCGGTTATTTGTGAAATAACCGGATTATCGGATCAAATGTTGATTCGATAATTTAATGTATAATAATATATATGATATATTAAATTACATTAACTAATATTAGCTCACTAAAAGATTCATTTTCTCACGGGATAATACATTGATATATATGCGATATATATTAATTGTATTATTTTCTATTGTTACAAAATATATTGTATATGTGATATATAATATTTTAACATGTTAGGGTTACAAATTTAACAATGGTTTAGGGTTTAAACTTGGTTAGGGTTTGGATTAAGGTTAGCTTTTGCATGAAGCTTCCATGAAGCTTCATGAAGCTTTGACTTTGTGTTTTGCTTGATATTTTGTGAAGATATTATGTTAACCCAATCCAAACCATTAACTCTAGTTAATTCTCTACAAGGGTTAACTCCTTCATGCTTAACCCTTGGTTAGATTTATAACCACTACAACAATTCATTATTCATCACAAAAGGATTTAGCTCTTCTTCTTGCTTCTTCCTCCTTGATGAAAAGCTTCACTAGATTTTTCATAAGTGATGTTTATATGTGAGAATACGAAAACAAAAGAGAGAGAAAATCCTACTTCATCATCTTCATCTATCCTTGCCATTTAGATGAGGGTGTTCACTTCTTTTAGAGAGTGAGAGCTTGTGTTAACGAAACTTCAAGGTAGATCATCTTTGTTATCGAAGATCGGAAGCAAGCTTGCACCTTTCTCTTCGCGGAGCCTCTCGAGAGTTCGGAACATGATGATCGCAGCGAAGGGACCTCAACACGGAGCTTAAGAAGTGAAGGACCGGATCTACAAAGGTTGTAATCCCTTTCACTTAGTGTTAAAGTGTTTAACATGCTTGTTTTCGCATAAACTCTAGTTTAAAGATCCGGCTTTGGATTGTTCGGAATGGCTAAAATTTTAATCGGGCATGGTTGATGCCTCGTAGACCCTTGTATGCATGCCTAGCAACCCTACATGCACGACATCAACCCCCAATACCGGGAGAGACAAATCCCCGACGATCCGCTCACTCCTCCATGTGGCTCGGGACTGTACCCAACTAAAACATGTTTGCATGACTCCTTTGAGCTGTGGTAGGGTAGTAATCAAAGCACAGTGGGAACTCACACGAGACAAATGACGATCTCAGGTCGACAGACTAACCTGTACACATGTCACCAGGGAACTGCTATCTGACAATAGGTATAATACCAACTAGCATGTTCCCGGCGAGTCCGTCCAGTGTACTCATAACCCAATGAGCACCTGCATATTATCTTAGGCGAACAACTAACACCAATAGCTTGTGAGACCGGCCACCGTCCCTCGTCAGGGTCTAGATAAGTATACACCAGTCTACACTGAAGTATCGATACCCAGTCTCGATACTCCCACGACTAGGGACATTTAAGGATGTGCTTATAGACCCCCAGCTCCCACGTATGTGATCGCCATCATAATGCTGGTAGTTAAGCAAGAATCCTATGGGCTCTATCAACATGTACATGATGATAAAGACAAACCAGATAGCATACTATCATCTCGAGTAAGACTGTTTTATCGGTATAGGTCCTCCCTCAATTATCATGATCACCTGCCTGTGACTATGCTAATTGCCTTGAGGGCGGTATAACCAACAATCTCCCACTTGCACTTAAGGCTAATTATTGCGATGCCGCATACTCACATCCCGTGTGATACCGAATACCCAACTCCTCTACTAATCAGTTTCACAAAGCTCGTTTGTAAAACTATTGCGTTCGAGAAATAGCCTCAGTGAGTGGATCCACTCCGGTGTTTCTTTCTATGTCTCTCTTTATCTCAACTTCGCAGAGAAAACTATCTCCCGAAATGACCAATACACGCCTTAGAATATTTCTGGATATCTGATGGGACCCAGTTCAGAAATGAACTCCAAATCCAACAAACGTCTTAGAATGTATCGCCCACTGAACTTAATCAGTATGCTGCGTCATGACTTCCTCAGTATCCGCTTGAAGCACCTGTCCAAACTACTGCCCCTCGTCAGAGGAAAACTAAAAACTCTGACAATCACTCTGTCATCTAGGTCACCTTAGAAGCCTGAAATAATAACCGTCTCCCAAAAGAGGCCGCCGTTTGATTGATAGGATACGAGCGTGTTCAAGTTTAAGTTTAAATACCGCAATCAAGACGGTTTCGCACGTAGCTAGCCGGTTGAGTACGGGTCGTCCGCAGGGAGATGGGAATCTTTTTCTATGTGTTTTTCGACGAGTTAAGTCCGGTTGTTCAGATTTTGTTTGTAGTTATCTAAGTGTTGAGTTGATATTTAAAGAGAGCATGTTAGGGTTAGGATTAGGTTAGTTTGAGTTAGGAGTCTCCACATCTTTCGTTTCCCTTCTTAATATCGTGTTACGGTAATCGGCAACAACGGGGATTAGCACGACTAGGAAGGACTTTGCGAGTATAAGCTAGGCTTTCCAACGCATAAGTCTTCCTTTTGGTGCTTGTCCGTCCGTTCTTGGCTCTTAGCCATAACCTCCGGTTAATCCAACCACAACCGGTCTCACTACGGAATCACCGCTATCATGTAGGATAGGGTGCCGTAAGGAGCGGATTGTGGTTGGGTTAACGGGAGTTGATTTAAGATGTTGGGAAAGGAAAGAGTGAGAGAGATTTCCTTCTCTCAAACTTCCCTTATCCTACCCTAACAAGAATGAACTACTCACACATCATAATACGGAAAAATAAAACAACACAAAAGAGGAAGATAGAAAGAAGGAGATTAGAAGAATACGACTAACTATTTGCGACCTCACCTTGGCGAGGATCAAGCGTAAGTATCATTGTCATATATAAGGATAAAGAAAAAAGAGAAGAAAGAAATAACAAGGAAATAACAACAACTACTTAACGAATTAAAATTACAACAAGCATAAATATAAGGAGACAAGCATGATAATAAAATGGTCTTCTTTATTCATCACTCTTCACTCAAAAGCTCACTTACAAGTTTAATGGAGAAGAGGTGAGAAGAGGAAGAAGAACATGTAACTAAAACTTAGCAAAAGAAATACAAGAATTGGACCCTTTCCTTCACAAACTTCTGGGCTATTTATAGGCCAAAACATGAAACCCTAGGGCAACCAACAGAACATACAGGAAAAGACCCAACTACCCCCAAAAGCCCTGCGCACTTGGCGCCAGAACGGCCGCGGAAGCGCGGCCAATACCCCCCTTTGGCCGCGGTTCCGCGGCCGTATTGTTGAGTTGGGCAATTTGCTTTTTGGTGCTGGCCTGGTTTGCAGTGTACATTATTCTGGTATATGTATTTTCTCAATTTGGCTCCACGATTTTTCCAGAATTTCTGTTGAAGGAAAGGTGGACTTTTTGTTAAGATTTTGTCATGATTGTCTCGAGCTCCGCGTAGATCTCTTGGATCTTGTGCTACCATTGAGCCTTGTGCCTGAAAACGACATTGATTTGACATTTTGTCTTCCTAAACTGGTATCTGGCAGCATACGGATGAAGAGCGGAGACCGTGTTTTATCTGTGGTTGGCAGGAACCGGATTTTTGTCGTGTTTTCCATGAATTTCTCCGTTTGAGAACCGGGAACCTGTATCCTGCAATTGACTAGCAAACACGGCTCAAGAGTATCTACCGACATGCAATGTGATAAAAATTGGGCGGTATGAAAACGCAAAAAACTGATATGAACAAATACCCCCAAACTTATCATTTGCTCGTCCCGAGCAAAGTCCATTTATTCTCAAAAAATTTCCTAACCTCACTTTCGCAGGGAACGCGATTGCACTGAGCATGTGCAACAAGCAGTTAAACCTCTAGGTGTCCCTAGTAGGAGGAGTGTTGTCTCCTGAGGGTTTTCAGCGGATACTACCCACAAAATCCGGTCAAGTTGGTTTGTAAAAATGACTAAGTTTCAAACCCTAAAGTTTTGTTTTTAGAAAATAACAATTCTATAATCCTAAGTCTAGACTATCGAACCTTTATTTTTCACACCTCACATCTTATTTAACTACAGATTTTATATGTCTTTACGTGCAGTGCGGATAGTGTCGTAAAGTTCCAGAAGGATCGATTAGAGTCATCATGTCGCACAATAAAGCCCAGATAACAATTTTAAAAGGATCACATAAGTTTTATAAAGAGTTAAGCATTTTTCAAGTTTCGTTTTCCAGTAAGGTTTCAACTTCAGAATTTCTATCTTCCTTAACAGGAAACTAAGTTGTATTTTTCACTCCACCTTTTGCTTGTTTTCATTTCATACACACTACTGTGAACGTGCAATAGTCTTTATCATAGAATAAAACCTTCACATCTCCGTTAAAATTTTTTTTAAAAGCCTGTCTTTTATCAAGATTATTCTCACACAAAGAACCGTTAGGAATTTTAACTCGGAGAGAACACTTTCTTGACTTTATTTTAAACTGGACTTTCTAGGCTTCTTAGCGAGCTTTGGGCCAATGCACCCAAACCAGTTGGTTTTAGGGCATTAGGTGTAGAAACACCCCAGCGGACTTAATTACTCAAGTTACCTAGGTCCAAAAACAAAAGACAGTTTGGCGTAAAAATCAGATGATTTGATACGAACGGAGATATAACTGGCAGTTCAAATATTTTTTTTTTTTCGGATAAAAGACGTGTTTAGTGGGTTTGGTGTGTAATCATTCCAATCAAGTTTCCGATGGGTTATTTTTCAGACTTAGCTCCTATTACGGCATCAATAACATTCCTTCATATTCGCTTTACTTCATAAACTATTCTTGACATTACTTATTTCAGAACAAACCTATTTGATTCTCAGAAAATCATTTATCTGTTTAAAAGTTTGAACATGAAAGACTTGTCATCTAATTCCCAAAACTCACGACACGTGTAGTGTGATGTAAAGACGTATATCAGCTATAGTTAACTTCAAAGGAGAGTTATCTTTCAGGTTTTCAAAATCCAAACATAAGATCTAGTTATTCCTATTTTTTCAAACAAAAATCGTCGAATGTTGATTCAGAGTTCATCCACAAGCTAACTTGACAAAAAAGTTTTTATATTTTTGGAAAATTTTCAAATTTTTATGGTTTTTATGGATTTAATATGCAGATGCAAAATATACATATGAATGCGAAGGTAAGAAATGCGTACCGAGCGTACCCCCAAATTTAAACTGGACAGTGTCCTCACTGTCATAGCATGAAGAGAGCAGTTGGAAGGTTCAAAATTGTCGGTTAGTGATACACAAATTTTTATTTGTTTTTGATTTTAAAGAAAAGAAAAAGAATATACACAAATATAAACAAAATGGTTTGTACATACCCCCAAACTTATTTGGAACAGTGTCCACTGTTCTTGGCTGGATAACCGAAGTTTGGAGGTAGGCAGAGGAAGATCATGCAAGGTAAACCGGCTCCTGTAAAAACAGGAGCTCCTCTGTTGGTTCGGCGCTAAGGTACGGTTTGCATCGGTGTCCGTTTACTTTGAAAATAGAACCATCCTTTGGATTCTCCAAATCCACAGCACCCTGCGGATACACATTCCGCACAAAATACGGCCCTTTCCAGCGAGATCGGAGCTTTCCAGGATGGAAGTGAAGTCGGGTGTCGTAAAGAAGTACCTGCTGACCAGGTACGAAGGTTTTGCGCAAAAGGTGTTTATCATGAAACACCTTCGTTCGATTCTTAACAACAACCGCGTTGTCATAAGCCTCATCCCTAAGCTCGCTCAGTTCGTTCAGCTGCAGCTTCCGATGGCTGCCCGCGTCCTCCAGAGACAGATTCAGCTCCTTTATCGCCCAAAACGCGCGATGCTCGATTTCGACCGGAAGGTGGCAGGCTTTTCCGTACACAAGCCGATAGGGAGACATGCCAAGGTCGGTCTTATAAGCGGTTCTAAATGCCCAAAGGGCATCAGTGAGTTTCAAAGACCAATCCTTACGGTTCTTGGAAACCGTTTTCTCCAGTATTTGCTTGATTTGCCGATTGGAAACTTCGGCCTGCCCGCAGGTTTGGGGGTGGTAGGGCGTAGAAAGCTTATGATTAATGGAGTATTTCCGCATCAAGGCCTCGAAAGTCCTATTGCAGAAATGACTTCCATTGTCGCTAATGATCGCTCGGGGGTGCCCAAACCGTGAGAAAATGTTTTCTTTAAGGAACCTAACGACAACCTTGTTGTCGTTAGTCCGGCTGGGCACAGCCTCGACCCATTTAGAGACGTAATCAACAGCTAGAAGGATGTACAAATTCCCAAAAGAGCTGGGAAACGGCCCCATGAAGTCTATCCCCCAAACATCGAAAATCTCCACAACCAAGATTGGTTGGAGCGGCATCTCGTTCCTCCGGGATATCCGGCCCATGTGTTGGCACCGGGAGCAAGTCTTGCAATAGTCGTGAGCGTCTTTGAAAAGTTGTGGCCAGTAGAAACCACATTGCAAGATCTTCTCAGCTGTCTTTCTGGGCCCAAAATGCCCGCCACACGCTTGATCGTGGCAAAATGACAGCACACTCTTGAATTCCTCATCAGGGACGCACCGACGAATAATCTGGTCGGGACAGTACTTGAACAAGTAGGGTTCATCCCAGTAAAAGTGTTTTACTTGGGATAAGAAGCGAAGTCTGTCCTGACGTGACCATTCGGTCGGTAGCAATCCCGTGGCCAAATAGTTCACAATATCTGCGAACCAGGGTTCGCAAGATACTGTCAAGAGTTGTTCATCCGGGAAAACGTCGTTTATCGGAATTGGAAGCGAAGGCGAAGAAGGAAGTCGCGAGAGATGGTCGGCAACCACATTTTCACATCCTCGTTTGTCCTTAATGACAAGGTCAAACTCTTGAAGCAAGAGGATCCAACGGATTAACCGAGATTTGGCATCTTTCTTCGCAAAAAGATGGCGCAGAGCTGAGTGGTCAGTGTAGACAATGACTGGAGAGCCGATGAGGTAGGGCCTGAACTTTTCTAAGGCAAATACAACAGCTAAGAATTCCTTCTCAGTTGTTGTATAGTTAAGTTGGGCGTCGTTCAGGGTTCGGCTCGCGTAATAGATTACGTGCGGCATCTTGTTGATGTGCTGTCCAAGGACAGCACCGATGGCAAAGTCGGATGCATCGCACATGATCTCGAATGGGTGCGTCCAGTCAGGAGAAGAAAGAACGGGAGCAGAAGTGAGTGAGCGTTTTAGTGACTCGAATGCAGTCACACAGCTCGAGTTGAAGTCAAAAGGCGTGTCCTTGGCCAGCAAAAGCGTCAAGGGCCTAGCAATCTTGCTAAAGTCCTTGATAAACCGTCTATAGAAACCGGCATGGCCAAGGAAGGCTCGGATATCTCTGACGCATCGGGGAGGAGGCAGATTGGAAATGACCTCAATCTTTGCTTTGTCAACCTCTATGCCATTTTGCGAGATGATATGTCCTAAGACAATACCTTCGCGCACCATGAAGTGGCATTTCTCCCAGTTCAAAGTGAGATTCTTGTCCTTACATCTGGTAAGGACAGCGTCGAGATGCAGCAGACACTCGTCAAAGGAGTCGCCGAAGATGGAGAAGTCATCCATGAAAATCTCCAGAAATTTTTCCACCATGTCCGAGAAAATTCCCATCATACACCGCTGGAAGGTAGCGGGCGCATTGCATAACCCAAAGGGCATGCGTCGATATGCAAACGTGCCGAAAGGACAAGTGAAAGTGGTTTTGTCCTGGTCTTTTTCGGCGATGGGAATTTGATTGTAGCCAGAGTAGCCATCAAGAAAGCAATAGTACTCATGTCCGGCCAATCGTTCGAGCATCTGGTCAATAAAAGGTAGCGGAAAGTGGTCTTTCCGCGTTGCGGCGTTGAGTTTTCTGTAATCAATGCAAACTCGCCACCCAGTTTGGGTGCGAGTAGGGATTAACTCATTCGCCTCGTTGGTTATGACCGTGATGCCCGACTTCTTGGGGACAACGTGAATGGGGCTAACCCATTGGCTATCAGAGATAGGGTAAATGATACCACTATCTAGACATTTGACGATCTCCTTCTTCACAGCCTCCTTCATGACTGGATTAAGACGTCTTTGTGGATCCCGGGCTGGTTTGGCATCATCCATCAGATGAATGTGATGCTCAACGATGAGGGGACTAATCCCCTTGATGTCCGCCATGGACCAGCCAAAAGCTTGCCTGTTGCCGTGCAAGACCGCGAGAAGGGCTTTCTCTTGCTCGGGAGCTAGAGAAGCCGAGATGATGACAGGGAGGGTCTCGTTCTCACCTAAGTAAGCATACTTAAGGTGAGGCGGCAACGGCTTGAGTTCGAGCGTTGGAGGTGAAATGATGGAAGGCAAGACCGGTGCAAAGGTCTCGAACTCAAAGGACTCCAGCAAAGGTTCAAAACGAGTGTAGGCAACCGAGTCGGATGGTTCAGGTAACTCATCCGAAAAGTCGAAAGATTCAAACTCGGGTTGTGCGCGGCTAAGATCGTTCGTGAATGTGAAACACTCGTAGTCGTTATCGGGCGCAGAAACAGCAGCAGGTTCGAAGAGACACGCACTAGTGGCGTCAAGATCATCGTGTTCAAACAGAAACTCCTCGAATTCACACTCTTCTGGTGTGATCTCCTGGATCGAGCAGACATCCAGTATATGAGCATTAGGTTCGGCGGGCTGATTCCCCAACCTAAAAATGTTGAGTTCAATTGTCATATTTCCAAAAGAGAGGTTCATTGAACCATTGCGACAATTGATCACAGCATTTGAGGTTGCGAGAAATGGGCGACCGAGTATCACCGGAATTTGATTCCGGGGGTTAGCTACAGGCTGTGTATCTAAGACAATGAAGTCGACGGGGAATATGAAGTCCCCGACTTTGATTAACACATCCTCTAGCTCACCCCTAGGATGGGTGATCGATCGGTCGGCCATCTGGAGAGTGCAGTGTGTGGGTTTCAGCTCTCCGACGCCTAATTGCTCGTATACTGAATACGGAAGCAAGTTAACACTGGCACCAAGATCTAATAGTGCGCGGTTGATGTTCTTATCCCCAATAGTAATTGAAATCGTAGGACAGCCAGGGTCCTTCCGTTTTTGTGGTAAAGATTGGGTAAGGGCATCACTCACAGCACTAGCCAAGAAAACTTTCTTGGGTACCTGAGACTTCCTCTTTTTCGTGCACAAGTCCTTTAAGATTTTCGCGTAAGAAGGGACTTGTTGGACAGCATCTAAAAGAGGAATGTTAATGTTAACTTGCTTGAATAACTCCAAAATCTTCTCCATTTGTGGATTTTGTTTGTTAGACCTCAACCGGTTTGGAAATGGAACATTTTGAAAATTGGTTGAGTCTAAAGCTGGAGGAGGAGATTTTGGAGTTGGAACAGATCCCAGAATAGGTGTTTTCGTGGAGTGAGAAGCGGGTCCGTTCAGGGCAGAAGAAGAAGAGGGAGAGCCTTGTGAAGAACGGAGAATAGGCTCGGAAGACGAAGAAGAAGAAGGAGAAGAAGCAGAAGAAGAAGCGGCCGGGGTGTCATCGTTGATTTGCGTGCCAATGTTGTTTTGCAGCACCCTCCCTGATCTCAGTGTGGTCACGGCACTCACATTATGGTTTTGTTGTTCAAGAGCAACATGTGCATTATGTGGGTGGCCGGGATTTGGAAGTGGCTGGGACGGGAGCTTCCCCTTCTCTCGCTCGCTCAAGGCCGCGTTCAGCTGTGCAATCTGGGCCTCGATGGTCTTGATGCTCTGCCCGTGTGCGGCGGTGTGTTGCACTAAAGATTGGATCGAAGACTGGATGTTGGCGGTGGATTGAGTCGATTGTTTAAGAAACGCCTCCAGACTTCGCTCGAGCGAGGAAACCTTATCGTTGTTAGACGGAACAAGGTTGTTTGGTGGAAAAGAATTGTTCGGTGCAAAGTTGTTCGTCTGGTTTTGGTAAGGTTGGGGTTGGAAGGGCTGCTGATACTGAGTTTGTTGTTGCGCTTGTTGTTGCGGTGGAGGGGCCCTTTGGAAATTGTTGCCCTGGAATTGATTCTGATTCTGATTCCAGGCGAAATTGGGGTGGTTCCTCCAACCGGGATTGAAGGTGGAAGAGTATGGATCATTCCTCGGTCTTTGCTGGAATGCATTAACCTGATCCTGTCCTTGCGATGGTGGATTGTAAGGACACTCTTCGGTCAAGTGAGAAGGATCGGAACAACAAGCGCAGATGGTACGAAGGGGGAGAACAGGAGTGGGAGTAGGAGAAGAAAATTTGCTCTCTATTGCTTCAAGTTTTTTTGTTATTGCAGCCATTTCAGCTCTCATCGCAATAGAGACATCAAGCTGGTGAATTCCTACCCTAGACTGACCGGTAGAAGTGGAGGTAGAAGAAGAAGAAGGAGTCGGTCTGGTGCTCTCCCACTGTAGCGTTTGCTCCGCAAGATCGTCAAAGAACTGCCACGCTTCCTCGTCAGATTTGGACAGGAAGTGGCCCTGACAGATGGTTTCCAGCAACTACTTCGTTGCTGGGTTCAGTCCCTCGTATAAGGTTTGGCAGAGTTGCCATTTCTCTATACCGTGGTGAGAACACTGAACAAGAAGGTCTTTGTATCGGTCAAAGCACTTCCAGAAGGGTTCAGAAGGAAGCTGGGAGAATTGGTTGATCTCATTTCGAATTCTTGCGGTCTTATGATTTGGGTAGAATTTTTTCAGAAACGCTTTAACAAACTCGTCCCAGCTGTTGATTGAGTGGGAAGCGGTGCTATACAGCCATTTTTCTGCGAGATCGCATAAAGTGAACGGAATGACCCGTAGACGTATAGCATCGTCCGACAGCTGGGTTGTTTTCATCATGGCACAGACATTTTGAAATTTGTTAATGAAGATATAGGCATCTTCAGATTCAAGCCCATGAAAACGTGGGAGCATGTTGATGAAATGGGGCTTAATTTCAAAGTTGTCCCCATTGGCCGGAGGAAGAGAAAGGCAGGTTGGAAGTGCAGAACGGGTAGGGTAGAAACGATCCTGGAGCGCAATTCGCTGCGGCGCTACAACAGGCGGAGGTGGTGGAAGATTGGTCTCCGTAGGAGGTGGAGCCAATCCAGGGGTGGTCAACGAGATGTTCGGATTAAATCCCGACATCGCGGAAGAAGAGGTTGGTGAAGGTGAAGGTGAAGGTGAAGATGTATGAACAGAATTCCGATCAACGTCGGAGTTGGCCGGCAAAGGAAGGGGTGAAAGAGGAGTGGACGGAGTATCGACTTCGGAGTCGATCGCGTAGTCGGTCGCGACTAACGAAACGCGGACTAGACGGGCGCTAGTGTCCCGAGTCCAAGCGGACATACACTAAACGAGTTTAGTATAGTCAAAGCGGAGAAGGTGATGGTAAGAAAACGTCAATGAAGAAAGGCGATGGGTGTTGGGTGAAAATGGATTTGGCGACAAAAGGGCAAGTTTTTTTATAAAAGTTTTTGATTTTTTTTTTTTTTTTAGAAAGAGATTTACAGAAGTATGTACGGAAATACGGCTTAAGCAATCACAAACAAGATATGCACAATCACACCTAGATCTAGGGTAACCTAGGTCTACTAGACCTGCTCCTGAACTTGATTGTCGAAGTTAAACAGTGTCGAGAAACAGGCTTAAAAATACACTGATCACGAGGCCAGGTAAGTGCAGAGATAAGGGGAGGTTGTCCAACGCTTTCGCGAAGTTCCTTAATTAAATAACCCTTTCTCTTTCGGCGGTTGCGCCTTTAACACTTTCCTAGACACCCCGTAAACAATATACGGTTAAGCAAGGTTCTAAACAAGGTTTATCTTCTCCTAATGAGCGCGAAGTCCTTAGGGCTGAAGTCTAGTATTTTTTAATTTACAATGGACAATGCATATGCTTTAGTGATTTCCGGGGTCCTGGGAAGGGTGATGAAATCCCCACCCAATCTGGATTGGTTTCAAGCCCCTTAAGTCCGTATTAAAGAATGCAAAACAGTAACAATATCAACAGCAAACAATTTTTATTTGCGGCGCAAAGAATCCTGCACAAGAACAGTTTATTGGAAAGGGGAGAAGAATTTGCGCAAAGAAGCCTGCAGAAAACACAATTCAGTGGAGCTTAGAGGAGTGGAGAGAGGCAGAGAGAGTTACCCATAAAAAATGGCAGCCCAAGGGCACCAAGTGGCCGCTCTTCCGCGGCCAACCAGGTGCTAAGGCCGCGGAAGCGCGGCAGGAACAGAGGATTGGGACTTCAGGTTTGGTTCAGGTGCTGTTCTGGGTCTCCTCCTCTTGTCTGGATGTACTGAATCTTGAATTGCTCACTGTATTTGCTCCAGATTTGTACAGTAGACCGTATGCTTTGTTTTTGTCCGTCGCGGTGTAGCCGCGAAATGTGGGTCTATCTTCCCACGTCTTTGGCACTGTACTTGAACTCCGTATTTCCAACGTCTTAGGCGTCGATCTTGAGCTTCGTATTTCCTGCACACTTGCACAAAAACTAATCAAGAATAACAAGATGATTTTTACAAAGTATATTTTTTTTTTGGTTTTTTGGTTGTTTTTATATTCACAAATTAACCCGAAATTTCACTTAGAAATAGACTACCGTCTCCCCGGCAACGGCGCCATTTGATTGATAGGATACGAGCGTGTTCAAGTTTAAGTTTAAATACCGCAATCAAGACGGTTTCGCACGTAGCTAGCCGGTTGAGTACGGGTCGTCCGCAGGGAGATGGGAATCTTTTTCTATGTGTTTTTCGACGAGTTAAGTCCGGTTGTTCAGATTTTGTTTGTAGTTATCTAAGTGTTGAGTTGATATTTAAAGAGAGCATGTTAGGGTTAGGATTAGGTTAGTTTGAGTTAGGAGTCTCCACATCTTTCGTTTCCCTTCTTAATATCGTGTTACGGTAATCGGCAACAACGGGGATTAGCACGACTAGGAAGGACTTTGCGAGTATAAGCTAGGCTTTCCAACGCATAAGTCTTCCTTTTGGTGCTTGTCCGTCCGTTCTTGGCTCTTAGCCATAACCTCCGGTTAATCCAACCACAACCGGTCTCACTACGGAATCACCGCTATCATGTAGGATAGGGTGCCGTAAGGAGCGGATTGTGGTTGGGTTAACGGGAGTTGATTTAAGATGTTGGGAAAGGAAAGAGTGAGAGATATTTCCTTCTCTCAAACTTCCCTTATCCTACCCTAACAAGAAGGAACTACTCACACATCATAATACGGAAAAATAAAACAACACAAAAGAGGAAGATAGAAAGAAGGAGATTAGAAGAATACGACTAACTATTTGCGACCTCACCTTGGCGAGGATCAAGCGTAAGTATCATTGTCATATATAAGGATAAAGAAAAAAGAGAAGAAAGAAATAACAAGGAAATAACAACAACTACTTAACGAATTAAAATTACAACAAGCATAAATATAAGGAGACAAGCATGATAATAAAATGGTCTTCTTTATTCATTACTCTTCACTCAAAAGCTCACTTACAAGTTTAATGGAGAAGAGGTGAGAAGAGGAAGAAGAACATGTAACTAAAACTTAGCAAAAGAAATACAAGAATTGGACCCTTTCCTTCAAAAACTTCTGGGCTATTTATAGGCCAAAACATGAAACCCTAGGGCAACCAACAGAACATACAGGAAAAGACCCAACTACCCCCAAAAGCCCTGCGCACTTGGCGTCAGAACGGCCGCGGAAGCGCGGCCAATACCCCCCTTTGGCCGCGGTTCCGCGGCCGTATTGTTGAGTTGGGCAATTTGCTTTTTGGTGCTGGCCTGGTTTGCAGTGTACATTATTCTGGTATATGTATTTTCTCAATTTGGCTCCACGATTTTTCCAGAATTTCTGTTGAAGCAAAGGTGGACTTTTTGTTAAGATTTTGTCATGATTGTCTCGAGCTCCGTGTAGATCTCTTGGATCTTGTGCTACCATTGAGCCTTGTGCCTGAAAACGACATTGATTTGACATTTTGTCTTCCTAAACTGGTATCTGGCAGCATACGGATGAAGAGCGGAGACCGTGTTTTATCTGTGGTTGGCAGGAACTGGATTTTTGTCATGTTTTCCTTGAATTTCTCCGTTTGAGAACCGGGAACCTGTATCCTGCAATTGACTAGCAAACACGGCTCAAGAGTATCTACCGACATGCAATGTGATAAAAATTGGGCGGTATGAAAACGCAAAAAACTGATATGAACACCGTTATCAAATCCCTAGAACATCCACTTATGTTCATTAACGGCTTCCATTCGTTTTTCTCCAGAATTGGATTAATATATCAAGTTATTGCATCTAGTGCAAAAACAACATCTGGTGTGGTACTTGACATGTCATGATTGACTCAATTGCCTAAGCAAGTGATATGTCAGTCATACACATTCCTCTCCCATTTAGTCTGTAAGACACCTTTAACGAGGGTGACTCCATCACCTGCAGGTACACCACCATGCCAGGAGTCGTCCATTCTAAAACACCTTTAGAATACTGTCTAAGTACCCAGATTGGGACACTTATCAAATTTATATCTAAAACCATAGATCTAGTAACCAGAATGTCTGATATAATATCCATAACCTATGTGGAGAAACTACTGTGTGACAACCAATGTATAACCGATCGTAGTATAGGAATTTCACTTTCTATAAAGTGCATGTCATCCTAAATACCAGGACACGCACCCTACTACCTTCTTACCAGATCTATCTCCTATCCTGATGAAGTCAAAGACTATGACTATCACATCAAAAATTAGATGATCTATCTCCGCTATATCTGCTTTAGTCTATAAATAGACATAAGCCACTTGTCCACTATGCTTCCGCTGCTCCCACTGACTACGACAACCCTCTGGCAGAGTTATATACACGTGCACTTCTAAAACTAGTTTAGAACGACGTTATACTCATCCACCTGCCGTGTCTCATAGTCTGGAACAACAGTAGTGTCAAGTCTGGGTAAACAAGAACCTCCCTGTTACCCTCCTTGAGGATACCAAAGTACATCTCGGACGCCTGAGATTACCCACCATATCTGCGGAGTGGCTAATGGAATATCCATCCTGATTGAATCTTTAGGTCTTATTAAATTTTCGGTAATCGTTTGCGGTTCTGGAATGTCTTCCAGTTCTACCATACTCCCACTTATGTTTTTCTGAAAAAGATCATTTTACTAAAACTGTGGCGAGTCAAGAACAATATCACTATTGATCTTCCAGATGGTAGAAAGTTAACCCTCGTCAAAGCCCGGGATAACGCACAAACAGCCATTACTGAAACGTGCCTTGAGTTTATCCGGATTCTGGTTTTAAGCATCAGCCAGACGACTCCCTATACCTTAACATCGTTAAGATATAAATTGATTCTAATAAAGAAACAAAAGCACTAATTTAATTGGAACCAGATTCAAATCATGCAGCTGTCTCCAGTGCATGTCAACTAAATGGAAAGAGGCCGATCAACATTACTCAACTTCGGAGTGCATCCAATTATGAGTAACCTGAAAAAAGAAATAAGTTTCTCAAAACCATTACTATCAACTGAATACCATACACAGGTATCTACATCTTCGATCACCTTGAAGAATCCCGATACTTGCAACACATGGTTCTCTACTTTATTCTTATACTTATAACTTCTTAAGACTTAGACTTCGTATTTCTACGAAACACGGGTCTAAAAATGGAAAAATCACAAGTAAGCAGAATATAGTACGAGTACCAACCCCTGTGTCCTAATGGACAATGGACAACATACAATACATTGTATAAGTCCCCTGAGTTTAATAACTCAAACCCTGTGCGTCGTAGGTTGAAAATTGTACTATGGTTATGAAGACTTACACCGCTGTTGAATGCTCCTTACCTAACCATCAACTGATATAGGTAAATATCATGGATATAATTTCAAAATGTTTTGTAATTGGTGCATAACAACAGATATTCAAAACCAAATATTTGTCGTCCGGCAAACAACCCAGGTGATTTCCTCAAATGTCACCAATTACAACGAATTCCGATATAATGATGATGATCACCTAATTCCCAATAACTTACTCCCACCCATCATCTGTAAAACCATACAGATGTGAGAATCAAACCTGGTAAATACATACCCTGGAGTAAAGACCTAATTGGGAAATCAGTTTTCATTTAACAACGCATAGTGAAACTGAAACATTAAAATGTTTTGTAGGGGTATCCTGGTATTCCTAGTAATGCCTCTTCCATTATCCAGATTCATGACTGAATCCATATATTTCCTTGCCATCTCTCCAAATCACTTTATTTGTCTTTAGTCGTTACCTTAGGTACACCTCTGTTAGGCTTAAATGGTTTTCTTCCTTCCCTACCGTTCGGCACCAGCCTATGGTCTGGAAGAAGACTATCCAATAAGCATAATAGGTGTACTCTCCTAATCCTAGGAGTACTCGCAACCTGAGAGAAGGTAAAGATAAAGACAACTGAATAAACCTTATTCCTATTTCTCCTGAACCAGAATCCATCCTCGAAAAAGGTTCCTTCGAGTTCGTATATAACCATACGATGGATTTATCCAATGGAATTGGATGTTCGTAGTGATACGGAGTGTTCTGGAGAAATACAAAGATGAAGTAGGAGTGGCGTTGAAAGACTTGGTTTGGTCGTGAATAGCAGTCGCAATTTACTTTGCTCTATTTCTAATCCCTTTATTTGCCTTTACTTATTACCTTCTGTACACCACACTTAGGCTAATTGGTTTTCTTCATTCCTTACCGTTCGGCACCTGCCTATGGTTTTAAAGAAGACTATCCAATGAGCATAATAAGTGTACCGTCTCCTAATCCTAGGAGCCCTCACAACCTGAGAGAAGGTAAAAAGACAACTGAACAGTCCTATTCATTTTCTCTAGAACCAGAAACCATCCTTGAAAAAGTTCCTTGGAGTTCGTATATAACCATACGATGGTTTTATCCAATGGAAGTGGATATTCGTAGTAACACGGGGTGTTCTGGAGAAATGCAAAGGGTAAAAGTAGGAGTGGCAATGAGTTATGTGACTCGGACAATCCAAAAGCCAGTGTTTTTAAGAAAGTTCGGTTAACTTGGTCATTGAGTTATAGTCTAGGGTCGGGTCATGGTCGCTGTCAGAGAGAGAAAGAGAAAAGAAACACTCAGCGTGCACTCTAACCTAGATCAGATTGGATAATCATTTTATCTAATCTGGATGGCTCCCACTGTTTCCTCGAATTCTCCTCCAAACCTAAAAGAAGAATTAGTCAGAATCACCCGAGGAGCAATCCTACTCATCAGTGGGAATCAGGATCCAACTATCATCGCATGATAACTTGATGGAAGCCACTCAAGTCACCACACTCCAGAAGGTATGCGCAAGCCTGGCAAGTTTCCTGTATGTTTGAAACTCCCGATATGATTTTTACCCTAAGCTGCTTATGACCTTGACTAGGTCAACATATCATAAGTCGCAAGTCAAGTTCAACCCGTCATTATCCTGGATTAATTAGACCCACCCGTACGAGCCCTTGACTAGGTCAACAAGACCGTATGACTGTCCTAATCAATCGCATATCTATGCAGCAGAAAAGTACTACAGAGCTACCGAACACTACGCCTTGACTAGGTCAACATACGTAGCACGAATACTAAGAAATACTCGTCTGAAATGACGGAGGGCTACGGCTGGTTTTTGGCGAAAAAACTTTAACGTAATGAACTTGATATCGTTGAAGGAATCCAAGTGGTTTTATAAATATATAGTGGTGAAAACTTTTGCTAAAGAGGTCACTCCCGGTAAAGGGATCTCGGCTCTTTCCTCGTCGAATGAGGTGCGGGATATTCCAAACTGAATACCACGATGCAAAGAAAAAAGTAATCGACTATAGTGAAGTTATTACGTTGACGCAAACTTCTACTCAAGGGGTCACTCCCGATGAAAGGATCTCGGCCCTTGCCTCGTCGAATGAGGTGAAGGATATTCCAAACTGAATACCACTGTGCAAAGCAAAAGCGTACGTCAGTAATGTCAGTTTTAAAAAATCTTGGTTCCAACAACATCATATATATATAGGTTTGTTTTCCTTGCATTGATAAGAATCAACACAGTCCCATCAATTAATCACACCAGAAAAGAACGAAAATAAATTGTACGTATATGCCATCCGCATTCGCCACTAGGTCCCGTCATCGCCCGTTAGGTTACTTAACTAACGACAGAGCGGGGACTGGAATATCGCGGGTGCAAAACATATACAACATCTACTAGTATATATAAATATATATAGCAATCGTCCCAGGCATGATAAATGCAACATCACAGAAAAGTAATAAGTATCACAGAACAATACAGATAATCTGGGATCCCCGGGTTTCCTTTGAGCCACAACTGAAAACCCGATGTTCCCCTAGTCGTGTGGATAGCCTGTGCAATGAAATCCTAGACCCCTACGAGCGCGGCAAGTTACCCGCAAAAACCAGAAGCGAGGCAGCCCCCTTCAACAAAGTGAATGGACCACCCAGCACTTCACGGAATCCGGTAACTTGAGCACCCCTCCTTAGGTCAACCTGTACTCCCTACGAGTGTGGCGAATAGCCCGCCAATTCTAGAGTGAAGCCCCCTCCGTCTCAACGCAATGAGATACGGGCCCGTTGCCCTCTAGAACCCGGCTATCCGTGCACCTCACATTGGGGTAATCATAGTACAGAAAAGAAAATAATATACAAGGGTGACATCGACCTGAACCCGGTCATGCCCCAAAAGAATAATATACAAATAGGCAGTGACGGCAGTCTATATGTCGGACGCTCGCCCCGCAATATCAAATGTACAAATAAATCCAAACTGCACTACCATTGCACGCAAGCTATCCACCACGACAAATCCGCAATATCACAGCACAACACAGAACATCAACGTGAATGTCACGTTCGCAAACCCGTCTAAAAGGACTATAGCGATTAGACAAGGTTTACCGATCAAATGACATTCACGGTCACAGATAGAAATGTAAAGTACTGAAAACACACAATTAAAATTTCGATCGACTAAACTTTCCCAAAATGGCCACAAGTGCTAAACTAGTACTCAAATGAATCTGGGTCAAAACTATATATCACAAAAATCATTTTTCCATCAATTAGAGCCCCACAAAAAATTTGGAGTCATTTGGCCACAAAAGCGCGGTGTAACCGCCGCCAAATGGCATGTTTTGCGGCGGTTCCGCGCTCAAAATATTGAATCAAGTTTCCAAATTTCTTGTGGTGCCCTATATTTGCCTGCACGGATTTTTAAGCTATACAGAAATATTTTTGGAGCACTTTCAGAAATCGAAAGAAAATTGGCAAATTGGAAAATTGATTTGGAAATTTTGATCGATCGAGATTTTAAGCTTGTGCAAACTAGCTAGTAGGGTTTAATGGGTGGCTCTGATACCATGTTGGGTTATGGGAGCGCCACGGCCATTGAACCGTGGACAAATGCGGAAAAAAATTTCTAAAACACGGCGCTACAATTACCCGATTTCCAAGATCGAAACCATTAACCCTAAAACTAGCAAACCAATCACAAAGAGATAGAATGGTTATACCTAATGAACCAAGTCCTTCGGGTCTTCAACCATTTCCAAGCTCCTAATGATGCGGATTGACTTTGGTCGCCGGTCTTCCTTCATCTCCGATGATCCACCCAAGGAAAACGGCACAAGCTCCAGGTTCGCCAAGCGGACCAACCGACCATCCAAGATAGCTAGTAGTGGATAGTGGGGGTGTATTATAATCTCACCATAATTTTCTCTCAACCATATGCTCAAGTGGGCAACAATAGAAGATGAAGAAGAGGGTGACCAAAACTAATGGCATGAGCAAAGTGGCTTAGTATTTTGTGTGAGCATGAGAGTGTGAGAGCACCAAGTGAATCAACAAAATGAGCAAGAGCATTTCCCCCTAGAAGTGGCCGGCCCCCCTCTCATGCCCCCACAAAAAATCTCATTCACAATTTGCATTAAACAAATACACCATACCAATCTCTACATGAGCAAAGCCCATGCTTTGACGAAAACCCATACCCATGCCATGTCATCTTTTCCACCTCATCTAAAATAAATGATTTTCTAAAGAAAATCAATAATGAGGTGGCATCATCTAGAAGCCATTCCGTATAAATACGGAATACTTCCCGGTACATGTATCGAATTACATATACGCGTATTCGTACGAAAATACGAATAGCCAAAGAGAGAAAATAAATAGTGAGCAATAATACTGGAATACATATATATAAATACATATGTAAATTATTAAATCAAAACTTGATTTAACAATCTGGCTTAATCCTAAGCCGCTAGTATTATCAATCGTCCGATTAAAGTCTGTGCAGCCCTTGCATATATTTATTCGGACACCTGTATGTATCAACATACGTCTCCTACACCATATTGCCTGAACCGTGAAAACCCTCTGTGTGGGACTCTAAAGACTCGTCAATACGCTGGCAGTGGGTTTAACCACAAGCAGGTCAGCGGCACTAGCTGTACGTAACGGCTACCTAGGTATTGAGCGAAAGGAAGGCCGACGAGCAAACTTATCCAAACCCCTACTGAGCCTGTCAGTGACAATATCCGTACAGTCCGGTCTGTTCGTCTAAGAATATCGTATATCGAGTCTAGGGGGTGGATAAAGTCAGACCCCTAACAACGCGATAATTCATGTCGGTATGAAACCCATCACTACCTGAGAAGCTATCGATCCTGGATCGGTAATTTTCACATACCCCGACCAAGGATTTCTAGTGATGGCCACCCGTGCACTGCGCGACATCAACCCCTAATACCGGAAGAGATGAATCCCCGACGATCCGCTCACTGCCTCCATGTGGCTCGGGACTATACCCAACTAAAACCTGTTTACACGACTCCTTTGAGCCATGGTAGGGTAGTAATCAAAGCACGGTGGGAACTCACACGAGACAAATGACGATCTCGGGTCGACAGACTAACCTGTACACATGTCACTACGGAACTGCTATCTGACAATAAATATAATCCCAACTAGTATGTTCCCGGCAAGTCCGTCCAGTGTACTCATAACCCAATGAGCACCTGCATACTATCTTAGGCGAACAACTAACACCAATGGCTTGTGAGACCGGCCACCGCCCCTCGTCAGGGTCTAGATAAGTATACACCAGTCTACATTGGAGTATCGATGCCCAGTCTCGATACTCCCACGACTAGAGACATTTAAGGATGTGCTTATAGACCCCCAGCTCCCACGTATGTAATCGTCATCACAATGTTGGTAGTTAAGCAAGAATCCTATGGGCTCTATCAACATGTACATGATGATAAAGACAAACCAGATAGTATACTATCATCTCGAGTAAGACTGTTTTATCGGTATAGGTCCTCCCTCAATCATCATGATTACCTGCCTGTGACTATGATAATTTTCTTGAGGGCACTATAGCCAACAGTGTTGAGAATCAAGAGAAGAGGTGAGGTAGAGATACACTTAGAACACTCCACTACATCCTAGGCATTCTAGACTATCCATCTAGAATCCCTAGTTGCTTCACTTGATCTTTTATATGGAGCTAGAGACATAAGCTATATCTTTCGGGTGGATTATCTTCGACAGAGGAAGACCGGCGGCCAAGCTCGATCCAAAGGACCTAAAGGAGCTAAGGGAGATGGTGGAAGACTGAAGGACATGGTTCGTTCCGTATAACACTCTATCACAATAGTTAGACTCCTTTAGATTACTAGTTTCATATTTAGATTCAATTCTAGATAGTTGTTTCTAGCGCCAAGTTCTTTAAACGCCAAAATTTTTGTTCCGCAATCAGCCATGGTAGATAGCCAAGACGCTAGGAACCCCAACAGATTTATGGGGCCTGGGAAGGGTGATAAAATCCCCACCTAATCTGGATTTGAATTGTTATCCCTTAAAATCTTTTTAAATATGCAATACAATCTAAAACAATCTAAAATCTAAATCTAAACTAATTATTTTTTAAATGGCGTAATGAATCCTACAAAAATCTGTTAGTTGGAATGAAATCAAGATTTTGGGAAGAACAAGATCTTACCTATATTGGCCCGATGTTTGTTTTGATCTTCTCTTCTCGTAAATTCATCTCGATTCCTGAAATTTTAAACAGAAATTTTGCAGAATCAAATGCACCAAAAGAAATCTAATTTAATTTACAACTAAAATCTAAAACTTAAAATTAAATGTAATTAAACTACACCTCTCCGGCAATGATGTCAAAAACTTGATGGGGATTTTATTGGTCTCCAAATTTAAACGCAAGTATACAGCTTATCGCAGTTGGACTTGAGAATCGTTCCCACAGATAGGTACTATAACTACTTTTAAACTAAATTAAAGATAAGATTTGATTTGATTTTTTCTTTTATCAATATCTAAAGTAAGAAATTTTAAAAGATTGGTTAGAATAATAAAAGGAGATTTCGGGTTTTGCTTTGCTTTTTCATATGTGGTAATTTATATGATAACACTTTATCTTTTTTCATAAGTTTAATTAACGATCGATTAATAATATAAAAGTATAGAATAAATTATTTGATTTAATTTTATCCTATCATTTATATTATATCATTTAGATTCAATTTAAATTCTAATTCTAGCTTACTAGATTTAACCTAGTTTCAACCGTCTATGCGTATTTGTAGGTCCAGAAACTACAACTACCATGTTCTAGGTTTTCTCTTAGATCAAATTAATAACTAGTTTGTGTTAGTGTATATGCCCTAGAGGCCATTACTGTATCATACTAGTTTGTATATTACTTAATGGATGCTTGGGATATTCACCTTGTATATACAATCTTGCTCAAAATAGTAGTATGCTACTTGGTTTGTTTCTACTTCAATGTGTACTTGTGTTTATTTCAGTATATCACTTATACGCATTAGTGGAGCCCTTAGGATCTTTGCTTGATTACCAGCGTTGTGATGGCAGTCACACTAGTGGGGGCTGGGTAATCTATAAGCACATCCTTATACAGGTCCCTAGTCGCAGGACTATCGAGACAGGGCATCGATACTCCGGAGTAGACTAGCGTATGCGCTTCTCATCCCAGTGTGGGAGATGGTCTGTCCCACAGCCATCAGTACGTCGTACTGGAGATAGTATACGGGTGCTCGTTGGGTTACGAGTACACTGGACAGGACTCGTTGGGAACTGACAGGTTGGTATTATACCTATCGTCAGTTATCAGTTCCCAGGTGACATGAGTACAGCTTAGTCCGCTGACTTGACACTGGCACTTCGCCTCAAGTGTGTTCCCACTGCACTTTGATCACTACCCTACCACGGCTCAAAGGAGTCGTGCAAACAGGTGGTGGTTGGGTGCAGTCCCGAAGCACTTGGAGGCAGTGACGGTTAGACAGGATTCGTCTCTCCCGGTATTGGGGGTTGACATCGCGCTGTGTCTAGGAGAGCCATTACACGAGTAGTCCCTGGCCAGGGCAAACGAGATATACTGGTAGGTTTCCAGTGTTATCTCAGGGTGTTTTGGGCTTCGCTCCGGCACGACTTGTACCGCTATTGGGGGACTGACGTTTACCACCCCCTAGGCCCGCCATGCGATGTATCAGACGAACAGACCGGACTGTACGGAGACTGTCACATTCAGACTCAGTAGGAGTTCAGATGGGGTTTCACCTCGTCAGCCTTCTTGTCGGCATCTACCTGGGGACCGTTACGCACAGCTAGTGCCGCTTGCGGTCTGTGGTTAAACCCACTGCCAGCGTAGTGTCGAGTCTTTAGAGTCCCACACAGAGGGTATTCGCCTCTGGGCAAAACAGAGTAGAGGTCGCATGGTTTTGCGACAGGGTTCGTTCTCATCCGCGCACTTGTGCACGTTTGGAGTCCGGACGGATTATACTGGCAGGCTCTGGTTTGAGCCAGATACTGGTATATATATTTGGGGTTGCTTTTATATCTTGGTATTCTTGTTCCTCGGAACGAGAATGCAGGTGTGTATGCACAGTTGCTTGAGGCGGAGGATGAGGTATTTCATTAGGGTTTCGGAACGGGTGCGTATGCACAGTTGACAGTTATCTTTTTCCAAACCCTAATGGATTTATGGATTATCTATTTATAATAGTAATTAAATGAGAATTTTGTTATGGTTGATTTTGTTGACTTGTTGACCATGGTTGACTTGTTGACCATGGTTGAAAGTTGACCACCATCATGCTTCAAAAGTCTTCCTTGATTTATGCTTACATTTTTAAATGAAGCATGGTTGTGGTCATTCCAAAATTGCCATCAACTATTCTCATTTTCAATTATTATTATTAGATAATTCTTTTCTTTTGCATTATGGTTGCAAGAAAGAAAAAAATATAGCTCATTCTATCATTCTCATTCTCTCTCCTCTCTTCATCTTCTTCTTCCTCTAGCAAAGAGAAACCTTCTCATGAGTTGAGAATCCTTCTCTTTAAAAAGAAAAGCAAACCCTAGTCACTCTCTACTCACTCTAGGATCAAAGGATTAGCAAGCCGGAGATTCTAGTTCACTCCAAGTCCGAGAAAGAGCCCAAGGTCGAACCCTCGAGGTGGATCCATCTTCGACGGAAGAAGGCGACAAAAGAGAACCATCAACCTCTACAAGATTTCAAGAAGAAGGAGTTCAAGTTTAGGTATAACCCTCATCCGAGTAGCTAACTCCTTTTAGCGTATTTGCTAGTTTAGTTTAGACACGATCCCGACCTTGTTTAGTCCATGTTGCCTCTTGCGATAAAAATTTGTTTTTTATACCGTTTCCGCCTCCCCGTAAGAACCGGGGGTCGCAATATGGACTTACAGTGGTATCAGAGCCTAACTAAACTTAAACTAGCTTGGTAGTGAAGTGTAACGAAGTTCGGAACCGAAAAAATCACAAAACCAGAAAATCACAAAACCTGAGTTTCTGTTGAAAATTTTTTGGCTCAAAATGAAAAACTTTATACTTGTAAATTCGGCTCAGGGTTTTTTGTGAACACCCAAGAAAAACGATACAGTGATTCGCCTAAAGTGCCGCGCTTCCGCCGCGTGATCCTTCTTAGAGGCCGCGGAACCGCCGCGACTTGGTGTCTTCTCTGCATCGTTTTTCGTGCAGTGTGTTTGTGTGTTGGTTTTGGGATTTTTGAAATATATTATATGTGCCCAGATTTTGCAGAAAAGAAATTTCCTTTTGGGGTCCTATAATTCCGTATTTTTTCCGAACTTCACTACACTTTGACTATGATGGTTATATCTGTGATGTTTGCATGTATTGAACGTCGGCTAATCGCTATAAGACGATTAGTCGGGGTTATACATGATCTGTAATGTGCTGGAATGTGTATATAAATATGTTGGATTGTCGCGGGTGAATAGCCGGGGGTTGTGAGACGAGAGTTTTCTTTTCTTGCAATTCATTGTAAATGTAAATTGATGTAATTATATTATTTGTTTGGCCGCACAACCGGGTCGGGGTTGTAGCCGTCATTGTATAATTCTTTTTACTGTTTTTGCTCCTAGGATAGACCCATGGAGGGGTGCACAAACTACCGAGGACTTGGCGGGTAGTTTGCCGCACCCGTAGGGGTCTTGGGTGGGGATTTGGCTATTCACCGCGACCGTGTTATCTGTTTTTGTTACAGGCTCGTACAAATTACAGATTGCTAGTATATCCAATGTATTTATCTGTGATCTGAAATGTCTATCATTGCTTTCTATTTAGGCGTTGCTTATGTTTTACAGACGCGCTAGCCCAGCCCCCGCTCTGTCGTTAGTTAAGTAACCTAACGGGTAATGACGGGGCCCCGTGGCGAATGCGAATGGCATAAGCGTACGTCATATTTTGGTTGTTTTCTGCAATGGTAGGATTAAATGATGGGACGCATTAAAAGTACTAATGCAAGAATATCACGCATTAAAAGAACTAATGCAAGATAATAAACCAAGTTTAAGTCGATGGAACACTTTCGAAAAACCACTCGGTTCTTTTCAAAACTAACTTTTAAATGCGGAGATTGAGCCACTCCTTCTAAAAGCTATCTCGTTCCATCGATTAAATCAAGTTCACTACGTTCACGGTTTCGCCAAAACCATTCGTAGCCCTCCGTCGCTTCGCATGAATAGGCAATAGTATTCAAGCTATGTATTTTGGCCAAAGTCAAGGCATAGTGATTGGTAGCTATTGGGTGTTCATGTGTAGCATAGATAGATGCGTTGGTTTGGGACAGTCGTGCTGCCATTTTGGCCAAAGTCAAGGGTAGGTACGGATGGATCCAAATTAACCTGGATAGTGACGGGCAGAACTTGACATGTGACTTATGATATTTTGGCCAAAGTCAAGGTCATAAGAGCATGGGGCAAAAAAATCCACATCGGGAGTTTCATAAGTACTGAAACTTGCTAGATTTGCATACCATTTGGAGTGTGGTGATTCTGGTAGGATTCCTTCAGTTTCGTCACGCGATGATATTTGGATCCCGATCCTACTGTGAGTATATGCTACTCCTCGGGAAATTTCTCACTTAACGATCAATGCTATAAACCTAGTAGGTGCCTAGAAAGGTGTTAGCGGGGTTACGCCCCCAGGGAAAAGAGGTTCTTTAATTAAGGAACTTCGCGAAAGCGTTGGAAAACCTCCCTCGAAGTACCGACACCGGCCTGGCTGAACGGTTAAGCAAGTATTGTACGGTGGGATTGATCCTGACTAATTCTTCCTTTATGGTTTGAGGAGGGATTCGAGAAACAGTGGGAGCCATCCTGTTTAGACAAACTAAAAACCACTCTAAACTTGCAAGAGCATCATGCTGAGTGTTTCTTCTTCTCTCTCCTAATTGCAGCGACCAATCAACATGACTGGACTTAAGTTACTCCTAGATAAAAACAAACTGACAGGGCCAAACTACAAAGATTGGCTCAGGAATGTCAAGATAGCAATCACTTATGACAAGCTGGGGTATCTTCTTACCACCAAAGCTCCCCCTGTCCCTGGTCCAACTTTCAGCGTCGCGGATAAGGAAATCCGCAAGACTTGGGAGATTGATAGCGCGAAGGCCAAGTGCCTCCTGCTTGCCTCGATGGACAACGAACATCAGAGGAGGCATGAGAATATGGACATGGAGTCCATATTGCTCCATACAAAAGAACTGTATGGAGAGCAATCACGTATCGCAAGATACGAAGCGTCGAAAAAGTTGTTTTCGACAAAGATGGCCGTCGGATCATCAGTAGCCGAGCACGTGCTAAAGATGATCGGCTACATTGAGGAGCTCGCTGACCTAGGGATCACATTGGAGAGTGAGCTATATACGGATATAGTTCTCCAGTCCCTTCCTTCCACTTACGCCCAGTTTATACTGAACTTCAACCTACAAGAAAAAGAGGTTGAACTATCAGAGCTCCTCAACATGCTGAGGAGCGCAGAGGGCACCCTACAGAAAAGTAGGGATACATCCACTTTGTTTGTAGGAGGATCATCTTCTTCTAGGTCCAAGGCGAAAGCCAAGGGAAAGAAGAAGAAGGCCCCCGCCAAACCAAGGGGCGGTGTTAGTAAAGTGGATACGAAGGGAAAAGGTAAAGCAACAAAGATAGCGGGGAAGCTTGTGGATAAGGAAGAATGCTTCTTTTGTCATAAGAAAGGACACTGGAAGAATGATTGCAGGGCCTGGAAGGCCAGAACACAGGAATTGAAGCAGGTTGCAGCTTCAGCTTCAGGTGTGTATGTTATTGAAAACTGTCTTTCAATAAACTCTACTTCCTGGGTATTGGATACCGGATCAGGATCTCATATCTGTAATTCTTTGCAGGCGTTGAGAAACCGTAGGGATTTGAAGGCAGGTGACATGACCCTCAGAGTTGCGAACGGAGCTAGCATGGATGCTAAAGCCGTGGGGGACTATCACCTGGGAATGTCAGATGGACATGTTTTGGTTTTGCATAATTGCTTTTTTGTACCCAACGCAACTTGTAATATCATTTCTGTATCTTTAGTTTCTAAAGAAGGTTATGAATTTGCGTTTGTAAGTAATGTTGTAAACATTCACCTTAATCAAGTATTGATTGGGTCAGGTACTCTGAGTAATGGTATATACGTGTTAAACCAACCACAGATTTTCAATGTCCAGAATACACACAAAAGAAAGTCTCCAGAAATAAATCAGACTTTCTTATGGCATTGTAGATTGGGTCACATCAATGAGAGAAGGTTGACTAAGTTGCATACAGAAGGATATTTGAATGCGTTCGAATATCAATCATATGCCACTTGTCAATCTTGTCTCAAAGGAAAGATGACAAAGACTCCGTTTACTGGACATGGAGTAAGAGCGAGCGAGCTCTTGGGACTCGTACACAGTGACGTGTGCGGTCCAATGTCTACACATGCCCGAAGCGGACATTCTTACTTCATTACTTTTACGGATGACTTCTCAAGGTACGGTTATGTCTTCTTAATGAAACATAAGTCCGAGGCCTTTGGAAAATTCCAGGAGTATAAGAATGAAGTAGAGAAACAGACCGGCAAAAGTATTAAGATTCTAAGATCGGATCGAGGTGGAGAATACTTAAGTGCCGAATTCCTGGACTATTTAAAAGAGAACGGAATTCTCTCTCAGCTTACTCCTCCTTACACCCCGCAACATAATGGTGTATCGGAGAGACGGAACCGCACCCTATTGGATATGGTGCGGTCCATGATGAGTAACGCTGAGTTACCGCGATCATTCTGGGGATATGCGCTAGAATCAGCCGCATACCTTTTGAACTGAGTCCCCACTAAGACTGTGCCTACCACGCCATTTGAGATGTGGTGTGGGAAGAGACCCCATCTTAATCACATTAAGATATGGGGAAGTCCAGCTTTTGTCAAAAAGCAGCATGCGGACAAGCTCGAGGCACGCTCAGTACTGTGCAAGTTTGTGGGATATCCAAAGAATTCCAAGGGATATTTCTTCTACTGTGAAGAGGAACAAAAAGTTCTTGTTTCTCGTCATGCCCACTTTCTAGAACACCAGTTCATAGAAAAAGAAATAAGTGGGAGCGCAGTAGAGCTGGAAGAAATTCCAGAACCACAGACTGTTACTGAAAGCTTGGTGGAACCAGAGGGTTCAACAGAACAGGACATTCCTACGCCGCTCCGCAGGAGTAGTAGGCAGTCTCATCCGCCCGAGAGATACTACGGTTTTCTCATAGACGGGGATCGAGAGGATTGCATCATAGATTATGATGAGCCTACTAGCTTCCAGCAGGCCGTTCAGAGCGTTGACTCAGTGAAATGGCTGGATGCAATGCGGACCGAAATGGAGTCCATGTACACCAACAAAGTATGGACGTTGGACATTGCTCCAGACGGGGTAAAACCCGTAGGATGCAAGTGGATCTTCAAAAGGAAGATTGGTGTAGATGGACAGGTTGAGACCAATAAAGCTAGGCTGGTAGCAAAGGGTTTTCGTCAAAGACCTGGCTTGGACTACGACGAAACCTTTTCTCCAGTAGCCATGCTGAAATCCATTCGGATCCTTCTTGCCATTGCTGCCTTCCACGATTATGAGATCTGGCAAATGGACGTAAAGACAGCTTTTCTAAATGGAAATTTAGAGGAGTGTGTCTATATGGACCAGCCAGAGGGTTTCATTCAGAGTGGGAGCAGCGGAAAGGTGTGCAAGTTGCTTAAGTCCATCTATGGACTAAAGCAGGCATCGCAGAGTTGGAACATCTGCTTTGATGAGACAGTCAAAGAATTTGGCTTTATCAAAAATCCAGATGAACCATGCATCTATAGTAGATTTGTAGCGAGAACTGTAGTATTCCTCGTTTTATACGTGGATGACATTCTCTTGATAGGAAATGACATTCCTATGCTACAATCTGTCAAGGGGTTCTTGTCACAAAGGTTCTCCATGAAAGACCTGGGTGATGCCTCATACATCCTAGGGATCCGGATCCATCGTGATAGATCCAAGAGGATATTGGGACTTTCTCAGTCCAGGTACATCGACACCATAGTGAAAAGATTCAGTATGGAAGATTCCAAGCGCGGTAACCTACCGGCTTGTCACGGGATCACCCTCTCTAAAGAGATGTCTCCCAAGACTGATTTGGAGAGGGATCGCATGTCTATTATACCCTACGCTTCTGCGGTAGGCTCTATAATGTATGCGATGTTGTGTACCAGACCGGATGTAGCTTATGCACTGAGTGTAGTAAGCCGGTATCAGTCAAACCCTGGGGAGAAACATTGGATAGCAGTAAAGAACATTCTCAAGTACCTGAGAAGGACTAAGGAGATGTTCTTGGTGTATGGCGGAAAAGACCTCCAGATCGAGGCCTTTGCTGACTCCAGCTTCCAGAGTGACAAGGATGATTCCAAGTCCATGTCGGGTTTTGTCTTCACCCTCAATGGAGGGGCGGTGTGTTGGAAGAGTTCCAAACAGGAAACCGTTGCAGACTCGACGATGGAAGCGGAATACATCGCTGCATCTGATGCCGCAAAAGAAGCTGTCTGGATGAGGAAGTTCTTGAAAGAACTTCAGGTGGTTCCGTCCATTGTTGACCCAATACCTCTGTATTGCGACAACAACGGGGCTATAACTTTAGCGAAGGAACCCAGGTCCCATCAGAGATCCAGGCACATCTTGAGGCGGTATCACCTGATCAGGGAGATCGTGGATCGCAAGGAGATCGAGGTTCGGAGGGTTGCTTCAGAAGAGAACACTGCAGATCCATTCACCAAGGCCTTGCCCCAGACTCAGTTCGAGCGGCTGATCGAGATGATAGGTCTTCGATACGCCAGTACATGGCCTTAGTGCAAGTGGGAGATTGTTAGTGTATATGCCCTAGAGGCCATTACTGTATCATACTAGTTTGTATATTACTTAATGGATGCTTGGGATATTCACCTTGTATATACAATCTTGCTCAAAATAGTAGTATGCTACTTGGTTTGTTTCTACTTCAATGTGTACTTGTGTTTATTTCAGTATATCACTTATACGCATTAGTGGAGCCCTTAGGATCTTTGCTTGATTACTAGCGTTGTGATGGCAGTCACACTAGTGGGGGCTGGGTAATCTATAAGCACATCCTTATACAGGTCCCTAGTCGCAGGACTATCGAGACAGGGCATCGATACTCCGGAGTAGACTAGCGTATGCGCTTCTCATCCCAGTGTGGGAGATGGTCTGTCCCACAGCCATCAGTACGTCGTACTGGAGATAGTATACGGGTGCTCGTTGGGTTACGAGTACACTGGACAGGACTCGTTGGGAACTGACAGGTTGGTATTATACCTATCGTCAGTTATCAGTTCCCAGGTGACATGAGTACAGCTTAGTCCGCTGACTTGACACTGGCACTTCGCCTCAAGTGTGTTCCCACTGCACTTTGATCACTACCCTACCACGGCTCAAAGGAGTCGTGCAAACAGGTGGTGGTTGGGTGCAGTCCCGAAGCACTTGGAGGCAGTGACGGTTAGACAGGATTCGTCTCTCCCGGTATTGGGGGTTGACATCGCGCTGTGTCTAGGAGAGCCATTACACGAGTAGTCCATGGCCAGGGCAAACGAGATATACTGGTAGGTTTCCAGTGTTATCTCAGGGTGTTTTGGGCTTCGCTCCGGCACGACTTGTACCGCTATTGGGGGACTGACGTTTACCACCCCCTAGGCCCGCCATGCGATGTATCAGACGAACAGACCGGACTGTACGGAGACTGTCACATTCAGACTCAGTAGGAGTTCAGATGGGGTTTCACCTCGTCAGCCTTCTTGTCGGCATCTACCTGGGGACCGTTACGCACAGCTAGTGCCGCTTGCGGTCTGTGGTTAAACCCACTGCCAGCGTAGTGTCGAGTCTTTAGAGTCCCACACAGAGGGTATTCGCCTCTGGGCAAAACAGAGTAGAGGTCGCATGGTTTTGCGACAGGGTTCGTTCTCATCCGCGCACTTGTGCACGTTTGGAGTCCGGACGGATTATACTGGCAGGCTCTGGTTTGAGCCAGATACTGGTATATATATTTGGGGTTGCTTTTATATCTTGGTATTCTTGTTCCTCGGAACGAGAATGCAGGTGTGTATGCACAGTTGCTTGAGGCGGAGGATGAGGTATTTCATTAGGGTTTCGGAACGGGTGCGTATGCACAGTTGACAGTTATCTTTTTCCAAACCCTAATGGATTTATGGATTATCTATTTATAATAGTAATTAAATGAGAATTTTGTTATGGTTGATTTTGTTGACTTGTTGACCATGGTTGACTTGTTGACCATGGTTGAAAGTTGACCACCATCATGCTTTAAAAGTCTTCCTTGATTTATGCTTATATTTTTAAATGAAGCATGGTTGTGGTCATTCCAAAATTGCCATCAACTATTCTCATTTTCAATTATTATTATTAGATAATTCTTTTCTTTTGCATTATGGTTGCAAGAAAGAAAAAAATATAGCTCATTCTATCATTCTCATTCTCTCTCCTCTCTTCATCTTCTTCTTCCTCTAGCAAAGAGAAACCTTCTCATGAGTTGAGAATCCTTCTCTTTAAAAAGAAAAGCAAACCCTAGTCACTCTCTACTCACTCTAGGATCAAAGGATTAGCAAGCCGGAGATTCTAGTTCACTCCAAGTCCGAGAAAGAGCCCAAGGTCGAACCCTCGAGGTGGATCCATCTTCGACGGAAGAAGGCGACAAAAGAGAACCATCAACCTCTACAAGATTTCAAGAAGAAGGAGTTCAAGTTTAGGTATAACCCTCATCCGAGTAGCTAACTCCTTTTAGCGTATTTGCTAGTTTAGTTTAGACACGATCCCGACCTTGTTTAGTCCATGTTGCCTCTTGCGATAAAAATTTGTTTTTTATACCGTTTCCGCCTCCCCGTAAGAACCGGGGGTCGCAATATGGACTTACAGTTTGAATATCTTTTGATTTTATAATTTGTTTCTTACCGTCCTTAATTAGGTTCTTAGGTGTCTACTATGATGAACCTAATTAGTTTTTAACTATTCTTTTCTATCCATAATTTTACTAAACGCGTCAACTTTTTGTCATAAAATTACTTTTTCTAAATTAAGAATAATGAGAACCATTTATCAATCAAAAGAGATTCATATCAAAATAAGAAATACAGCGTTTATTAAATATCCGCAACACATATAAGCAAAACAAAAACCTAGACGGTGTTTAGCCACGCATATTCAGAAAGAAAACAATATCTTTATTGAGAATTTAAAGTACATACAATAGTTGACCACTCTCTTGAGAATCCAAGTTCTTGAATAATGAGAGAGATAAGAGAGAGATGAAACCCTAAAACTATACAAGTGCTTATATAGGGATAAAGAAGATTGAAAAATAAGTAATAGAAAATATAAGAGAATATACTTGCTAACAACTATGATAATCTAATCTAATTGCTTTATTGGATACTGTTACGAGCTTTTAGAATCTTCGAGAAATAAAAAGATGTATCTCAATACGATGTATGTGCCAAAACGATCGTGCCCATAAAAATTGGTGATGAACGGCTCAGAATTCGGAGTTGAATCGCCGCGTATATGCTCATTCTACGGCTGATCCGCGGCCCATTGGTGGCTTTGTGGAACGATTTTTTTTGGATTGATTCTCTTAATTTGTTAAGCTCTTTTTAGCTGTCAGATCATGAAAATTATTCTCGTAGCTCTGCGGTTGCGTGGATCTCCGAATTATTCCCAAATTTGGTATATAATTTGGTAGATTTATTTGTTACTTTTGATTTGATTTGATTTGGTCTCTCCATCCGATTTATTATTGTGATGATTGATGTAGAGGACGAAGATTCTGTAGCGGGCATGGAAAATACGGCTACCTATGTTTTGGTGGACGAGATAGTACGGGACAGAAAAGGTCAATCGTAAACGTTAACTGTTGTGAGGGACAGATTATGTTGGAGGGGGGGTCACTATTTTCTTTTTGCGAGATTAACACTTGTATTTAGTTTTTTTCTTATAGAGGATATGTTATCCTCTGTTTTTTGCTCTTTTTTCTTTGCTTCCTTTTCATCCTTTTTGGAAGACTTTTGATGTATTATCATTCAATTGTTGTTTAATGAAACGCGGGGCATTTAGACTTCATTTTAATAAAAGAAAAAAGTAATGTTGATCCACATCACTAAATTTAAGGAAAACATAACAAAACTAGACATTTATATGACACCGAGGTTTCGATGACATAACAATCAGATGACGAAGATTAAACAAAATATTTTCTTTTGATACCATGAGCCAAAAATTAAATTGGCTAAATTGTACAAATGTATCCATCAACTTTCACGTTTTTTACGATTTATATCATGAATTACATACAAGTACCATGAACTATCACCCCAAGTGGTAACTAAATATCATCAACTTTTCTTCCGTCTGCAAACGTTATATTTAATTGCCACGTCATCAAAATTTGATTTGTTTTCCCTATTTTACCCTTATATTCTCAATCAACCGCTAAAATTTCGAGTGGTATAGTGATCCATTAAGACACAAAAGTTAACGTCGTACAGTAGTCATGTAAAAAATAAATGATTCGTGATATTTATCTCTAATTATTAAAGTTCATGGTATTAATCGCAAAAGACATGAAAGTTGACTGATACATTTGCACTATTTAGCCAATTAAATTCATTACCGTCTTAATCTTAAGCGAAATGGAATTGGCTATATTAATTGCAAGATTTAATAAAGTATTTATGACTTGGTGTCACCCTATCCTCAATATATGTCCGACTCGGCATGATGGAGAGGCCTTTCCGGTCTCCTTCAGATGTTGTCTTCCGTTGATCTGCCGATGGCTGCGATTGACGGCTGGGATTTGATCTGGAGCGTGATCTCTTGCGATGTGCGGATCTCAATGGGTTGGAGGAGATTTGCGCCGAGTACCTGCAAGGAAATCCCGGGATGGTTTAGTACCACCGAGGACCCTCTGACGATCAAGTCAGTAATAAGATCCGAGCAGAGTAACGTCTTAGTGGAGTAAAAATGGCTTACTTGATCTCTCTGGGAGAGGGGTTTATATAGCGGCGGCAGCATGCAGGGGCAGGCGCGAGAATCACGCCAGCCGTTACGCTCCCGACGTCACGCCCGCGTGATAAGCGGATCTACCCATTAATGGCGAGACAGGCTCGTTAATGGGGATCGTAATAGCGTAGAACGTGGGATGTGGCCGGCGGAGATCTCATGCATGCGAGATTCGCGGAGCGGCGGTTACGCCTGCGAGTGGTACCGTTGGTCGGTCGATGAGACCGAGGAAAATGGCCTCGGCGGAAGAGCTCGGGGGCGAGCGGGAGAGCCGAGGCATCTTGCTCCTGTGATAGCTCGGAGGTGAGCTGGGAGGCCGAAGAAGCTAATTTGTGCATGGGGGCTCTGAGGAGAGCCAGCTTGTGCTTGCGGGTCGGGCACAGGGATGGCCTGGTCGACCCTTTCTTCTGAGCTCTGGGACACGTCATCTACCACGTGTCACGATCTGGGAGATCGTCGATATCGAGCATCATCACGGTACAAACTTTACAACTGATATTCTCGGTATTCTCTAAGTTCTAAAATAGACGAATATCTTAAAAATTGATGATAGATATGTTGGATATATACACTACTTAATACTCAGTCTCCTTATGATATGCAACACCACTCTTGGTTGAGTGTAGTTTAAACCTCTCATGCCGTGCCAGACATACCAAAATCTAAAAATAGATATTAAACAGTTGTTGCTCTAATGTTTAGTTAAACTAAAAGTTAAGTTTAAAATAAACTAGATGCAATTACATTTAAATTGAGTGCTTTTTGCAGATGCAGGCTGAAAAGCTCAAAGAAAAAATGGTTATTGTACTGCAACTGCATCAAAAAATATAATATACAAAATATCTAGTTATACTACATTTTCATCAAATGAAAAAATGAACGCCTAATCTGCAATACCTGAATCTGCACGTATTTGCAAAAGCATTGCTAATCTAACTATAATTAAGAAACCAAACACATTCTGTGTTTTTTATTCGTACCAGCAATAATCAAGCCTCCGAGTATAGGTAACAAAGTACGCCTATATTTTAAAAGTCTATATTCCTTTATATGTAACTTGTTTTCTGCACGGCGTTGCACGTATTAGTTCACTCAAATGGTAATTGTAATTAAAATTGCGAAGCGATATTATCATACTGTTAGTTAAATTAATGGTTCCTTCAAAGTTCTTTCACTTAGTTTTTCCAGAAAAAATATAAATTTGAATATCAATAACGCGTCGTGTTTGAATTATCAAATATATTGTAAAAAACTATTAAAAGATAATTTAAAACGTTCAAAATAAAAATGCAAGGTTATGGAAACTTCTAGAAAGACAATACTACATATTTTAGTGGATTTGCATTGAATAACTTTAAATAAGGAAGACGATCAAGCAAAAATGTAATTTTAAGTGAAATCTAGAAAGTTGAACTATGCTAGGGTAAAACTTTGTCTAGAAAGTTCTTTTATCATATCGTTTTAGAGATTGAATTTTTAGAATTCATTTTATTGTTGTGTAGTTCTTTCTTGATGACGTGGACACATTAAGAATGGGAAAATTTTCTCTTCTAATTAATATCAAGTTCATTTATGTTATAGAATGGTATAGATTTTGGGGTATGCATTCTTTATTGCTCTAGCTGTATCTATATTTTTGAGTTTATTATAATTCGAACTGTTAATCTATTATTTCTGTGTATTTTCAAAGACTGTTCACTTGAAGAATTGGTGCGAGGCCCTTTTTTTTAATCTTTAGCATCATCGATCATCAGCTGAGAATTTGATATTAATTAGAAGAGTCTTGGCATCAAGTTGGCAATCAATATAGTGAAACTTTGTCAAATTCTTCATCCATCCTTGCTAGACTATATATAATAGTCGACCACTACCAACCTTCAAGTCGTAAATGGTGGTGGTGATGATAATGACATTATGATGACGACATCTATCACGGCTTTAAAACATTATAAACTATTTGTTATTGCATAATAAATGTAATGTTTCGTGGTCCAATCGGTTTTTTTTTTAAACATTACTTTCCAATTTAAACTTTAATAACAGGATTAAGCTTCTCAATCAAATTTTTATATTTGAAATACCTCTAAGCTTCTCCTGTTACAATTTCTGTTATTAATGTTTGCATAAAGGGTATTTTTGTTTTGTAGATAAGAAATTGGCCAGCAAATGTTGAGATTGAAGGTAAAGTAAAGTAAATATTTTTAGGCATCTCCACGCCCAACTTGTCCTTGTAAGCTTTTAAAGGCCAAATTGGGTTTTTATTTCCAAACTTAAATTGCCACATTCATGCACGAGCTTTGTGTGCGGATTTGGTGGGTTTTTGGTGAGAGAATGGCGCGTTGTATCCCTATGCAAAAATACTAGTAATGGTAGTTTGTAGCATAGTCACAAATTCGTCATTCGGGAATAATTCGGCGAGGTCGAAAATTCGGATTCGGAGAATTATTCGGAAAAAATCGGCAGGTATTCGGGAAAGATTCGGTAAGTGTTCGGGAAATGTTCGGGAAGGATTTCGAGCAATAAATTAATATATGAGACGCTAGGTTTTGATTTTGTGAATTATTTGCTGTTTTTTAAATTATTCGGTGTTTTATCACATAATTCGGGAATAATTCGCGAATTATTCGCGAATAATTCGGCCAGTTCGGCAATCACGAATAATTCGGAGATTAATTCGTTTGATCAAGAATTCGCGAATTATTCGCGAATTCGGCGAATAATTCGCGAATTATGTGACTATGGTTTGTAGTCCATGGTGGTCCCTGCTTCGAACTGTCGTTAATGGGGCGCATTAAATGCACATTAAATGCTTTTTTTTTTAACTGCTTTTGCAATATTCATTTGCACCCTATCAATTAGTCAAGCCTTGTGGATTTCTATATTAACCAAGCTTATTCTTCAGGCGGACCGACCCGTGAGACTAACGCGTGTACGTGTCATACACACGCATCCAGTGGTCTCACAGACAGATTTATATCAAATGCGTTAAGTTGTGAGCGGTTTCCTTCCTTGGGAATTGATCTCCGTATAAGAGGAGTGTGCTATTACCAACCCAGCTATGCTCGTGGTCAACCAAGCTTATCCTTAGCTACATAAAAAGAAAGGGAAAAATTTACGTATCCCGGATCTTATGCAAAGCTTAAATTTGAATAAACAAATAGAAGGGAAAAATCAGGTTTTTCCTTGTCAGCTCCGATTCGAACCGGGTATAATTTTTTTCTAAATGTACCTAACATTTCGTTTATTTATTAATTGAACTTTATTTTTGTATATTATCCCAAATATTATTTTATTTCTTCAAATTCAAATAATAAATATACTACGAAGTCAAATAACATTATTAATTTTTTTTTCAATTCGAAATACCAAATATGCGTAAATATTTTAGAGAGAGAAAGAGCAAAGTGTTAGGCAGGGGAATAGACCATTTGGGCTTTTCTCTCCCCCTCTCTCTCCCTCTCTCCCCACTTTGGTCAAGACAAAGCTAGCATTAATTAAATATGAGGTTCTTTGACATTTAACGAGATAGAAACAAATGCAGCAATTAATGCCTTACTAGATGTCTCCAAAGCTTTACAGAAGCCTGCCTCTAAAACAAGTCAAAGTTAAAAATAAAAAAAATGTCCCTTTACTTAAAAATGAGAAAAAGCCTCATTAATTGAGAACAGAGACGTCCACGCATTAGAAACCCAAGCTAAGGTAACAAGAAAAAATGAAATAACAAGGCATTGGCTGTGACATATATAAAAATCTTCATTTAATAGAAGAGCTAGGAGAGACTTTTGCGGTTTGGATGAGATTGAAGCTTGGTAAAAATTGAAAAATAATTTTCCAACCCATTTTAACTCCTACTCGTATGGCGAATGACGAAAATAGAAGGGCCGCTATATATTTTCATATGGACCCAAAATGACAAACAAACACACACACGATGCTAATGCAACCTAAACAAACTCTACATGATTCAACATGCGTATACGAGATCCGACATTTAATAATTGTGAAAAATAATTAATATAAAACCAACAATACCTACTTTTGAACTTCCGATTTAAAGATTTGATTTGCGTTTATATCAGGTATAGGCGGAAAATAAATCAAGTGAACAATCTAGTCCAATCCAAATATTATATTCTCAAATAAATGAGCTCAAATAAGCCTAGCTCAGAATTATCCAGAATGACAATACTGATTAATATATCCCACAAAACATAGGCCAATTAATACCCTTTGTTTCCATGCTGATGATGCTCAATATTGGCGATCTTCAAGATCATGACACGTGGCAGATGACATGTCTCAGAATTCAGAAGAAAGGGCCAAAGGGGCCGACCAGGGCCCAATTAATATCCTTTGTTTCCATGCCGATGATGCTCAATATTGGCGATCTCCAAGATCATGATACGTGGCAGATGACGTATCCCAGAATTCAGAAGAAAGGGCCACAGGAGCCGACCAGGCCACCCATATACTCGACCTGCAAGCTCAAGCTGGCTCTCCTCAGAGCCCCTGAAAATTGGCCTCCTCGGCCTTCTCGCTCGTCCCCGAACTCCCCAGCCGAGGCCATCTTCCTCGATCCTCCGACGAACTCCACCGCTCACAGGCGTAACTGCCGCTCCGCAAATCTCTCCATGCAAAGATTCTCCGCAAGCAACATCCCACGTTCCATGCCATCACCATCCCTATTAATGGGCGATCCGCTCTCTACGCGGGCATGACGTCGGGAGCGTAACTGCTGGCGAGATTCTCGCGCCTGCTGCTGCGTGCTGCCACCACTATATAAAACCCCCATCACAGAGGGGTCAAGTAAACCATTTTTTACTCCACATAACCGTTACTTTGCTCGGATCTCGTGCTAACTTGATCGTCGGAGGGTCCTCGGTGGTACCAAACAATCCCGGGACTTCCTTGCAGGGACTCGGCGCTAAACTCCTCAAAACCACAGATCTCCTCAAAACCCATTGAGACCTACACGCAACAGGAGATCACCTCCAAAATCCACCGGGAGATCGACGGAAGACAACATCTGACGGAGACTCGAAAAGGACATCCATCAGTTGGCGCCGTCTGTAGGAAACTAAACTCTACAAAAAACAAAGTTGGCTTTCCGATCTCCATCCACGTGGCAAGCGACCACCCTGAAGATCCAGGTACCAGCCGCCTTCTCCCCCTCACCGGAGGCGTGGATGAATCTCCCTCGGCGACCATCATCAACGCCCTCTCCAGCCGAATAGATCGGCTACAGTCCCTCATGGAGGCGCTCGTCCGCGTCCAAGCGGCCGGGCCAGGGGCCCAAATCACCGCTCCTCCGCCTCCAGAAGGCTCTGCCCTCGTCGGCATGGCTGACCGCCGGCAGGCTACGACTGCTGGCCACAGATCTCGCGGGCCGATACTCCCTGAGTCCCGCTGGGCGCCCCATGGCTCCACACCAAGATTTACCGCCAGAGCGCCTTGCCGCGAGCCTCCTCGCGCCCCTTACCCCCATGAGGAGATGTCGGTCACCTCACCAGTCTACAGGCACGATCGACACCCCCTCCCCCGACGAGGTCGCACAGAGGGGCTCGCCACGACGGCTCGAGGGCCACCTCGCCCGGGGATCTGAGGGACCTCATTGAGAGGAACCGAGGTCGCGCCCAGACGTAGGTCTCCTACAGCAGAGGACAGGGATCACAAGGCGCCGAATCCTCGGGGTACCACGGCCGACTCGACGCCCTTGAGAAGAAGATTAAGGGCATGCGCCGGGAAGGTCACTGATTGGTAGAGTTTTTACGTGCTAAGTTTGTTACCGCAATCAAGACGGTTTCGCTTGTACCTAGCCGGTTGAGTACAGGTCGTCCGCAGGGAGATGAGAATCTTTTTCTATGTGCTTTAACGAGTTAAGTCCAATTTTCCAGGTTTGTTTTTAGATTACTTAAGTGCTAAAATGATATATATAGAGAGCTTGTTAGGGTTAGGATTAGGTTAGTTTGAGTTAGGAGTCGCTCACTTCTTTTGTTGCCACTCTTAATATCGGTGTTATGGTAAACGGCAACAACGGGGATTAGCACGACTAGGAAGGAACTTGCGAGTATAAGCTAGGCTTTCCAACGCACAAGTTCTTCCTTTTGGTGCTTGTCCGTCCGTTCTTGGCTCTTAGCCTTAACCTCCGGTTAATTCAACCACAACCGGTCTCACTATGGAATCACCACTATCATGTAGGATAGGGTGCCGTAGGGAGCGGATTGTGGTTCAATTAACAGGAGTTCGATTTAAGATGTTGGGCAAGGAAAGAGTGAGAGAGATTTCCTTCTCTCAAACTTCCCTTATCCTTGAAAGGTTCCTAGGCACCCTAGTGGGTTCTCACAAGGCATCGAACATGCCAAATTAAATTTTTTAGTGCCGAGAAACCCTAGACTACGGATCTTTAACTAGATGTTTAGGCGATATAGATAACTAGTTAACAGTTAACTACTAAGATACGGATATACAACCTTTGTAGATCCGGATTTCCGCCTCCACGGCTCCGCAACGTCATGTCCTCGCTGTCCATCATGAATTCTCGACTCGATCATCGGCTTCATCGGGAAAGCAAGCGGAATAGGTCGTCGGCCTTGTGTCAAAGACGATCTACGTCGAGGTTGCACAAACTCAAGCTCCGACTTCACAAACTTGTGAAACTTGTGAAGTAAACACCCAAAACAACTTGGCAAGAGGTAGAGGGTGAAGAAATAGGAGGTGGGTTCACTCTAGATTTGGATTTAACTCACTAAAGCTCAAGTTGCCATTGGAGTAGCAAGCTTGAAGAAGAAGAAGAAGATGAGCTCAAGAAAAGATTATGATAAGTCTAATGATAAAAATAAATATAAATCAAATACTTATCATAACTTGAACTAGGGTTAAGTGTAGAGAATTAACCATGGTCACTTTGATGGGTTAGGGTTAAGCATGAAGATAAGGATGGTTAGCAAAGTCAAAGCTTCATGAAGCTTCAATATAAAACAAACTTAGCCACCATTCTTATCATAACTTATTTCAAATAAATAAATAAATAAATAAATGAAAATGCAAAACCCTAATTATCATATTAACCATGGATTAATTTTATACACTTAACTAAATGATCAAGTATCATCAAACATGATACAAAAAGTGCACAAAAGTATATCACATATACAATGTGCAATCCAAGTGAGAAAAATCCGTTTAAAGTGAACCAATACTAGTTAATGCAATGCAATATATCAAATATATAATTATGCATTAAATCATTAAATCAACATTTGATTCAATGATCCGGTCATGTCGCACATGACCGACTAGTATTCAATGCATCGATTTATCGAATCAATGATTCGATAACTAGGTCATATCGAATATAACCAATCGAAACATATATCGCGAGAATGAAATGCGGTATCACATACACGCATCATTCTCGGTCCTGCACATATCTCATATGCGCTCCTATTTCGTTTCGCTTGAGCCAGGAAACCTCTGTGTAGGACTCTAAAGACTCGTCAATACGCCGGTAGCAGATGATGATCATATCAAGCACCCACAAGCCGCAAGCGGTCTGCTAAACGTAACGGCCACCCGGGTATTGAGCGATCAGAAGATCGACGAGCTAGCCCGCTCACACTCCTGCGAATCCGACCAGTAACACTTACCATACAGTCCAGTCTCTTCGTCTGATACGTCGCATATCAAGTGTAGGGGTGGTATACGTCAGACCCCAATAACCCGATAAGTCGTGCCGATGTGAGGCTCGTAACGGGTCGAGAAACTACTGGTAACACTTACCAGCAAATCTCTGATCAGCCCTGGCCAGGGACTTCCCTGTTACGGCCAATCGAGCACTGCGCAACATCAACCCCCAATACCGGGAGAGACGAAACCCCTCCTATCGCTCATTGCCTCCATGTGACTCGGGACTGTGCCCAAAGACCACCGTTTTGCACGCCCTCATGGACGTGGTAAGGTGGAGATCAAAGCACAGTGGGAATCACATAAGACTCTATGACGATCTCGGGTCTACAGACTAACCTGTACAAGTGTCACCTGAGAACTGCCATCTGACGTGAGGTATAATACCATCTGGGAGTTCTCGGCGAGTCCGTCCAGTGTACCCAGTCTCCACTGAGCACCCGTAAACCATCTCTGATGTCAAACACCAATGGATATGGGATCATCCATCGCCCATCACATGGGTCGAGAAGCGTATACGCTAGTCTACTCTGGTATATCGATGCCCCGTCTCGATACACCCACGACTAGGGACCTTGAAGGATGTACTTATGGACTACCATGTCCCCACTAGTATGATCTGCATCATAGTCTAGGTAGTCAAGTACAAATCCTAAGGGTTTTACCAACATGTAACTATAAGACAGTATAAAGAGACTAGTGTACATGTTAAGATAAAGAGCAACCAGATAGCATACTATCATGTCGAGCAAGAAAGTCATCTCTATATATGTCCAAGCATCCAATATAATATACATAATCTGTACAATACTGGCCTCTAGGGCATACATACAACTAACAATCTCCCACTTGCACTAGGGCCAGCTGCTGTAGTATCTCATACCGAGCATCCCGAAGAGTCTCTCAAACTGTATCTGGGGAATGGCCTTCGTGAGTGGATCCGCCGTGTTGTTCTTCGTGTCAACTCTCCTGACCTCGATCTCCCGGCGATCAACTATCTCCCGGATCAGGTGATACCGCGTCAGAATATGCCTGGACCGCTGATGGGACCTGGGTTCCTTGGCCAAAGCCACCGCTCCATTGTTATCGCAATACAAAGGTATTGGATGCTCAATGGATGGAACCACTCCAAGTTCAGAAATGAACTTCTTGATCCAGACAGCCTCTTTGGCAGCATCGTTGGCAGCGATGTATTCAGTCTCCATCGTCGAGTCTGCCACGGTTTCCTGCTTGGAACTCTTCCAGCTAACCGCCCCTCCGTAAAGGGTAAAGACAAAGCCCGACTGCGACTTAGAGTCGTCCTTATCACTTTGGAAGCTCGAATCGGTAAAGGACTCCACTTGGAGTTCTCCGTTACCATACACCAAGAACATATCTCTAGTCCTTCGCAAGTACTTGAGAATGCTCTTCACAGCTGTCCAGTGACTCTCTCCAGGATCAGCTTGATACCTACTCACTACACTTAGTGAGTATGCTACATCGGGTCTGGTACATAGCATCGCATACATGATAGAGCCTACTGCCGAAGCATAGGGTATCCCTTGCATGCGAGCTCTCTCCAAATCAGTCTTGGGAGACATCTCTTTGGAGAGAGTGACTCCAGAGATCGTGGGCAAGTTCCCACGCTTGGACTCTTCCATACTAAACCTCTTTAGTATGGTGTCAATGTACCTGGATTGGGACAATCCCAAAATCCGTTTGGATCTATCTCTATAGATCCTGATTCCCAATATGCAGGAGGCATCACCAAGATCTTTCATTGAGAATCTTTGTGATAAGAAGAGCTTGACCGATTGCAGCATAGGAATATCATTTCCTATCAAGAGTATGTCGTCCACGTACAATACGAGGAAGACAACCTTACTCTCTGCCACCTTCTTGTAAATACAAGGTTCATCTGGATTTTTGACGAAATCAAACTCTTTGATAACGACGTCAAAGCAGATGTTCCAACTCCGCGATGCTTGCTTTAATCCATAAATGGATTTAAGCAGCTTGCACACCTTCCCGCTGCTCCCACTGTCTACGAAGCCCTCTGGCTGAGTCATGTACACGCACTCTTCTAATTCACCATTTAGAAAGGCGGTCTTAACATCCATTTGCCAGATTTCGTAGTCATGAAAGGCAGCAATGGCAAGCATGATTCGGATGGATTTAAGCATAGCCACTGGAGAAAAGGTTTCGTCATAGTCCACACCTGGTCTTTGACGAAAACCCTTTGCTACAAGTCTAGCTTTGAAAGTCTCCACTTTCCCATCTACACCAAGTTTCTTCTTGAAGATCCACTTGCTCCCAATGGGTTTTACCCCTTCAGGAGCAACTTCCAAAGTCCATACCTTGTTGGTGTACATGGAATCCATCTCGGACCGTATAGCATCCAGCCATTTCACTGAGTCCCCACTCGTGATGGCCTGCTCGAAGCTAGTTGGGTCATCATCCTCCATGATGCAATCCTCGCTTCCACCGTCCATGAGAAAACCGTAGTATCTCTCAGGTTGGCGAGGAACCCTACTAGATCGGCGGAGTGGCTGGGGTTCATCGGGAACTATGGAATCCTCTGGTTCCACCAGATCTTCTGTTGTAGCTTGTGCAGCTGGAACCTCTTCCAGTTCTACCTCATGACCACTAATCTCTTTTTCAAGAAATTCCTTTTCTAAAAAGGTGGCATGCCGAGAAACAAACACTCTTTGTTCCTCAGGGTGGTAGAAGATATACCCTCGCGAATGTTTGGGATATCCAATAAACTTACACAGAATGGACCTTGCCGCGAGTTTGTCCGGATTTTGCGTTTTTACATAGGCCGGACAACCCCATATGTTAACATAATTAAGATATGGTCTCTTTCCTTTCCATATCTCATATGGAGTGGTCGGCACGGTTTTGTGGGGAACCATATTCAATAGGTCTGCAGCTGTTTCCAGTGCATATCCCCAGAAGAAAATAGGTAACTCAGCTGTGCTCATCATAGAGCGCACCATATCTAATAGGGTGCGGTTCCTTCGTTCTGATACACCGTTGTGCTGTGGTGTATATGGAGGAGTCAGCTGAGAGAGAATCCCATTCTCTTTTAGGAAGTCCAGGAATTCATTGCTTAAGTATTCTCCTCCTCGATCAGATCGTAGGATTTTAATACTTTTTCCGGTTTGGTTCTCAACTTCTTGTTTATATTCCCTAAATTTCTCAAAAGCTTCTGATTTGTGTTTCATCAGGAACACATACCCGAACCTAGAGAGATCGTCAGTGAATGTAATGAAGTCTGAAGAACCATCCCTGGCATGTGTAGACATGGGACCGCATACATCACTATGTATTAGTCCTAAGAGTTCGGTAACTCTTTCTCCGTGTCCCGTAAACGGAGTCTTGGTCATCTTGCCTTTGAGACATGACTGGCAAGTGTCATAAGATGAAAATTCAAACAGATTTAAATATCCATCTTTATGCAACTTAGCTAGTCGTGTCGCATTGATGTGACCCAGTCTACAATGCCACAAGAAGGATTCATTGAGTTCAGAACTCTTCCTCTTGTGTGTGTTTGTTATACTGAGGACTGTTGATTGGTTTAGAACATAAATGCCATTGCACAACGTGCCTGATCCAACCAACTTTTGGTTATGGAAAATGTTCATAACATTGTCCTGTAATACAAAATTATATCCCTCTTTACTTAATAAAGAAACCGATATAATGTTGCATATCAGGTTCGGCATGTAATAGCATTCGTTCAGAACCAATGTATTACCAGTTGGTAATACAAGGTGATATTCCCCGACAGTCTTGGCTGCAACAATTGCACCATTTCCAACTCTAATGTATCCCGACCCGGTATCCAATACCCAGGACGTAGAGCAAATGGAGAAACAGTTCTCAGTAACGAACACACTCGAAGAAAATGCATCATCATGTACTTTCTTCATTCGGGTGGCATGGGAATCCTGGTATTCCCCTATATCCTGTTCATTCCTATAACTCTTATAAGAATGAACGGAACCAACGTTCCCCAGCACAGTATAACATGCGGGTTCGGTCAATACATCCATGTTATTATCTTTATTAAGGCATGAAATGGTCGCTACCTGGAGAGAGAGAGAAGAAAACACTTTAGCGTATGCTCGTGCAAGATCAGATTGGTTATTATCTTATCTAATCAGGATGGCTCCCACTGCTTTTTATCAAATCTTCCTCCAAACCTTAAAAGGAAAGACTAGCCGGGATTAATTACACACTACAAGTTCGCCAATCTTTCAGCCAGGCCAGTGTCGGTACTTTGAGGGAGGTCCTCCGTGCTTTCGCACGAACCTAATTACTGTAAACCTCGTTTTCCCAGAGGCGTAACCTCGTTAACACCTTTCTAGACACCTACTTGATCGGCTAATTGCACTGTGTAAAACTCTCCCAGGAGTAACTCTTACTCGCAGCGGGTATCGGGATCCAACTATCTCATAGAAGGTATGCAATCTCATTGCAAATTTCAACACTTGAAATTCCCGATAATATTTTGCCCCTAGCGTCCTATGACCTTGACGCAGGCCAACAAACCATAGTGCGCTAGTCAAGTTCAACCCGTCATTTCCTGATTGAATTAAACCCACCCGTACGACCCTTGACGCAGGCCAACAAAGTCGCACGACTACCCTAATCCAATCTGCATCATATGCATAAGCAGATAAATACTAGTTAGCTACCGCACACTACGCCTTGACGCAGGCCAACAAACGTAGCACGAATACTAACTACTACTCATCTGAAATGACGGAGGGCTACGCCAGGTTTTTCTGAAAACCATGAGCGTAATGAACTTGATATCGTTGTAGAATCAAATGAAGTTTTGAAATGGAGTGATTTTGAGGCTTTTCTAGTTTTGCTAAAGGAGTCACTCCCGGCGAAGGGATCTCGGTCCTATCCTCGTCGAATGAGGTGCGGGATATATCATATATATCACTGTGCAAAGCAAAAACTCTTAAAAGCAATCAAAACCAAACCGAGTGTGTAGCATCTGCCAGTTATTGCTAAAGGAGTCACTCCCGGTGAAGGGATCTCGGTCCTTTCCTCATCGAATAAGGTGCGGGGTATATCATATATACCGCTGTGCAAAGCAAGAACTGTAGCTACCCTTTTTATTTTAAAATTCGATTCCACAACATCTTAGGTTTCTTATCTTTCATTAATCACATTAATGAAGTCCCATCATTTAATACCTAAACATCACAGATAGATATGACGTACACTTATGCCATCCGCATTCGCCTCGATGTCCCCTCGTGCACCGTTAGGTTAGGTAACTAACGACAGAGCAGGGCAGGGCTAGCGCGGGTGTAAAACATAAGTAACGTCTATATAATATATCATATATACTATATACTATATCCATCACAGAACACCACATGATCTCATCACAGATATCGCAGCAGAATAAACATATGAAATATTGGATATACTAGGACGTCCGTGTTTTCAATACGAGCCAGTATAAAACACGGATTCCACGGTCGTGATGAATAGCCAACCCCACACCCCTAGACCCCTACGAGAGCGGCAAGCAACCCTGCCAATTCTAGGGTTAGGAGACCCGGACTCGACTCCTCGAGTTGGTCTCCCACTGGACCCCAGAACCCGGTTACTTGTGCTCCCCTCCTTGGGTCTATCCTAATGCGGAAAAGTAAATAATATACAAAGGGTGACAACTCCCGCATCCTGGAAGTGCCCCGAATAAAAGAATATTACATACAAGTTTTTACATGAATGAAAATGAAAAACACTCATCTCACATAAAAACCCCCGGCTATTCGAATACGACGATCCAATATAACATATCCAGCAACACATAACATCACATGTCATCAACGTAAGTAAGTATGCATACCCCAATTGTCGTTGACGTATAGCAACGAAACCGGCGATATGAACATACTACACTTACGGTCACAGAAAAGAAAGTGTAAAACTACAACAATTGGAATCCGCAATCTCTTTAGACATCACATGCCTAACAGTTATAAACCCTGCATTTTAGTCCCATCATCGAAAACTCTTTTCGATATCTTGTGAAACTAAACTGCTAGATCTATAACATTCATCCAGTTATCTCATAACTGTTTGTGAATTCCAATTATTGTATCCAATTCCGGATAAATAGAATATATTAAACTTTCCGATCGAACATTCGAACACCCAAGTTTTCCCGACACCGATCAACACATGAAATAGGTTCAAAGACATTCACTTCATACCTCAGTACCAACGGTCCAGCCGTAGAAGGGTCAAGCCAACGCCTCACATGTGGCACGCCGTACTGCCCCAAACCCGAAGGTTCAAAGGGCAGTTCAAGACGGTCACATAATCGAGTTAAGGTTTGTGTCTTCTAGAGGGACCATCGCGTTACTTGCACTACTTGGAACGTCTTTTAACCACAGAAAAGTCCAACACTTGGAATTATTCGGCAGGGGAAAACTTGGGTATTTATATCCGGTCGAACTCTTTAACATATTCTACAATTATCTGGAAAAACACTAAAGACGAAATTTGATAATCCGATCGAAATACAGATTCCCAATAGTACCCCAGAATACTCTTCTGTAAAGTCACAATAAAAATATCCCAGAAAACACAGCATTGAATTATATGAGTTACTGTGAAGAAAAAATTACATAAAGGAACAGTACGGTCGCGGAAGCGCCGCACATGCCTAGCATGTGCCGCCCTTCCGCGGTGGAAAAGTTGAATTACCCCCTCGTATTTCACAGTAATTCTAATAACACCCTGCTTGATTTTCTACATATTTTTAATTGACAAAAATCCGAATTTTTAGAAAAAGTCCAGAGAGCATTTTTAGGTTTTGGATTTCGGTTCGATCGGGTTTCAAACGTCGTCGGGACTTCGCCTAAGGCTCTAGCTAGGCTCTGATACCAGTGAAAGGTTCTTAGGCATCCTAGTGAGTTCTCACAAGGCATCGAACATGCCAAATTAAATTTTTTAGTGCCGAGAAACCCTAGACTACGGATCTTTAACTAGATGTTTAGGCGATATAGATAACTAGTTAACAGTTAACTACTAAGATATGGATATACAACCTTTGTAGATCCGGATTTCCGCCTCCACGGCTCCGCAACGTCATGTCCTCGCTGTCCATCATGAATTCTCGACTCAATCATCGGCTTCATCGGGAAAGCAAGCGGAATAGGTCGTCGGCCTTGTGTCAAAGACGATCTACGTCGAGGTTGCACAAACTCAAGCTCCGACTTCACAAACTTGTGAAACTTGTGAAGTAAACACCCAAAACAACTTGGCAAGAGGTAGAGGGTGAAGAAATAGGAGGTGGGTTCACTTTAGATTTGGATTTAACTCACTAAAGCTCAAGTTGCCATTGGAGTAGCAAGCTTGAAGAAGAAGAAGAAGATGAGCTCAAGAAAAGATTATGATAAGTCTAATGATAAAAATAAATATAAATCAAATACTTATCATAACTTGAACTAGGGTTAAGTGTAGAGAATTAACCATGGTCACTTTGATGGGTTAGGGTTAAGCATGAAGATAAGGATGGTTAGCAAAGTCAAAGCTTCATGAAGCTTCAATATAAAACAAACTTAGCCACCATTCTTATCATAACTTATTTCAAATAAATAAATAAATAAATAAATGAAAATGCAAAACCCTAATTATCATATTAACCATGGATTAATTTTATACACTTAACTAAATGATCAAGTATCATCAAACATGATACAAAAAGTGCACAAAAGTATATCACATATACAATGTGCAATCCAAGTGAGAAAAATCCGTTTAAAGTGAACCAATACTAGTTAATGCAATGCAATATATCAAATATATAATTATGCATTAAATCATTAAATCAACATTTGATTCAATGATCCGGTCATGTCGCACATGACCGACTAGTATTCAATGCATCGATTTATCGAATCAATGATTCGATAACTAGGTCATATCGAATATAACCAATCGAAACATATATCGCGAGAATGAAATGCGGTATCACATACACGCATCATTCTCGGTCCTGCACATATCTCATATGCGCTCCTATTTCGTTTCGCTTGAGCCAGGAAACCTCTGTGTAGGACTCTAAAGACTCGTCAATACGCCGGTAGCAGATGATGATCATATCAAGCATCCACAAGCCGCAAGCGGTCTGCTAAACGTAACGGCCACCCGGGTATTGAGCGATCAGAAGATCGACGAGCTAGCCCGCTCACACTCCTGCGAATCCGACCAGTAACACTTACCATACAGTCCAGTCTCTTCGTCTGATACGTCGCATATCAAGTCTAGGGGTGGTATACGTCAGACCCCAATAACCTGATAAGTCGTGCCGATGTGAGGCTCGTAACGGGTCGAGAAACTACTGGTAACACTTACCAGCAAATCTCTGATCAGCCCTGGCCAGGGACTTCCCTGTTACGGCCAATCGAGCACTGCGCAACATCAACCCCCAATACCGGGAGAGACGAAACCCCTCCTATCGCTCATTGCCTCCATGTGACTCGGGACTGTGCCCAAAGACCACCGTTTTGCACGCCCTCATGGACGTGGTAAGGTGGAGATCAAAGCACAGTGGGAATCACACAAGACTCTATGACGATCTCGGGTCTACAGACTAACCTGTACAAGTGTCACCTGAGAACTGCCATCTGACGTGAGGTATAATACCATCTGGGAGTTCTCGGCGAGTCCGTCCAGTGTACCCAGTCTCCACTGAGCACCCGTAAACCATCTCTGATGTCAAACACCAATGGATATGGGATCATCCATCGCCCATCACATGGGTCGAGAAGCGTATACGCTAGTCTACTCTGGTATATCGATGCCCCGTCTCGATACACCCACGACTAGGGACCTTGAAGGATGTACTTATGGACTACCATGTCCCCACTAGTATGATCTGCATCATAGTCTAGGTAGTCAAGTACAAATCCTAAGGGCTTTACCAACATGTAACTATAAGACAGTATAAAGAGACTAGTGTACATGTTAAGATAAAGAGCAACCAGATAGCATACTATCATGTCGAGCAAGAAAGTCATCTCTATATATGTCCAAGCATCCAATATAATATACATAATCTGTACAATACTGGCCTCTAGGGCATACATACAACTAACAATCCTACCCTAACAAGTATGGAAACTACTCACCCATTACAAGAAAAATGAAAATAAAACAAAGGAGGAAGATAGAAAGAAAGAGGTTAGAAGATTACAACTAGCTATTTGCGACCTCACCTCGGCAAGGATCAAGCGTAAGCATCATGGTTGTTTAAGGATAAAGGAAAAGAGAACAAGAAAGAAACAAACACAAATAACAACAACTAAATTAGCAAATGAAAATTACAAGCAATAATAGTTAACAAAATAAAAAGACAAGCATGGTAAGAACAAGAACTCCTTTATTCATTCTTCACTCACAAAAGCTCACTACAAGTTTTTTAATGGAAAAGAGATGAGAGGAGGAAGAAGAACAATACATGTATTCTAAAATTCCAAATACAAGATTATGCACCCTTGGCTTTGGAAAGTTCTGGACTATTTATAGGCAGGCAACAGAAATTCTAGGGCAACATTCTGGACCCATGTGAAAAGACCAAACCGCCCTTAAAACCCCATCAACTGATACGCCTGTACGGCCGCGGATCCGCGACCTAGACCCCCTATTGGCCACGGATCCGCGGTCCTATGGTGGAGTTGGGGCATGGGTTTTTTTGTACTCCCCTGGTCTGCTGTGCCCATGAGTCTGGTATATGTTTTTTCTCAGAATTTCTTCACGATTTTTCCAGAATTTCTGTTGATCAAAAGGTGATTTGATGTGGATCTTTTGCCATGATTTTCTCGAGCTCCGCGTAGATTTCTTGGATCTTTTGTTGCCATTGAGCCTTGTGCATGAAAATGACATTGATTTGCCATTTTATCTCTTAAACTGCTGTGCGGCAACATACGGATAGAGAGGGGAGACCCATGTTTTATCTGTGGTTAGCAATAATCCGGATTTTGTCATGCTTTTCCATGAATTTCACCGTTTAGAGCCGAGAACATGTATCCTGCAATTGACTAGCAAACACGGCTCAAGAGTACCTACCAATAAGCAATGTGATAAAAATTGGGTGGTAAAAAAATGCAAAAATCTGATATAAACAAATACCCCCAAACTTATCATTTGCTCGTCAGGAACAAAGCCAATTTATTCACAAAAAATTTCCTAACCTCACTTTCGTAGGGAACGCGATTACACTGAGAGCACGTGCAACAAGCCGTTAAACCTCTAGGTGTCCCTAGTAGGAGGAGTGTTGTCTCTTGAGGGTTTTCAGCGGATACTACCCACAAAATCCGGTCAAGCTAGTTTTGTAAAATTACTATGATTCAAACCCCTAAAGTTTTGTTTCAGAAAATAACAATTCTATAATCCTAAGTCTAGACTATCGAACCTTTATTTTTCACATCTCGCTTCTTATTTAACTTAAGATTTTATATGTCTTTACGTGCAGTGCAAATAGTGTCGTTATGTTCCAGAAGGGTCGAATAAAGTCATCATGTCACACAATAAAGCCTAGATAAGAATTTTGAAAGGATCACATAAGTTTTATAAAGAGTTAAGCATTTTTCAAGTTTCGTTTTCCAGTAAAATTTCAACTTCAGAATTTCTATCTTCCTTAACAGGAAACTAGGTCTTATTTTTCACTCCACCTTTTTCTTGTTTTCATTTCATACACATCTCTGTGAACGTGCAATAGTCTTTATCATAGAATAAAACCTTCATATCTCCGCTAGAAATATTTTTTATAAAAACCTGTCTTTTGTCAAGATTATTCTCACACAAAGAACCGTTAGGAATTTTAACTCGGAGAGAACACTTGCTTCACTTTGTTTTAATCTGGACTTTCTAGGCTTCTTAGCGAGCTTTGGGCCAATGCACCCAAACCAGTTGGCTTTAGGGCATTAGGTGTAGAGACACCCTAGCGGACTTAATTACTCAAGTTACCTAGGCCCAAAAACAAAAGACAATTTAGCGTGAAAATCATGATGATTTAATGCGAACGGAGATATAACCGGCAATTCAATTATTTTTTGGATAAAAGACGTGTTTAGTGGGTTCGGTGTGTAATCATTCTAATCAAGTTCCAGATGGGTTATTTTTCAGACTTAGTTCCAATTAAGGCATCAATAACATTTCTTCATATTCACTTCACTTCATAAACTATTCTTGATATTACTTATTTCAGAACAAACCTATTTGATCCTCAGAAAATCATTTATCCATTTAAAAGTTTTTAGACATAAAAGACTTGTCATGTAATTTCCAAAACTCACGACACGTGTAGTGTGATGTAAAGACGTATATCAGCTATAGTTAACTTCAAAGGAGAGTTATCTTTTAGGTTTTCAAAATCTAAACATAAGATTTAGTTATTCTTATTTTATCAAACAAAACCGTCGAAATGTTGAATCAGAGTCCTCCCACTAGCTCACTTGACAGAAAAGTTTTTATGTTTTTAGAAAATTTTCAGATTTTTATGGATTTTATGGATTTTAATATGCAGATGCAAAATATACATATGAATGCGAAGGTTAGAAATGCGTACCGAGCGTACCCCCAAACTTAAACTGGACAGTGTTCTCACTGTCATTGCATGAGGAGATCATTTGAAGGGTCAAAATTGTCGGTTAGATATACACCAAAATTTTATTTTGTTTTTGTTTTTAAAGAGTAAAAATGGAAAAGAATATCCATAAATAAATACAAAATGGTATATACATACCCCCAAACTTATTTGGAACAGTGTCCACTGTTCTTGGCTAGATAACCGAAGTTTGGTGGTAGGCAGAGGGAGATTATGCAGGGTAAACCGGCTCCTGTAAGACCAGGAGCTCCTCTGTTGGTTCGGCGCTAAAGTACGGTTTTAGTCGGTGTCCGTTCACTTTGAAAAATGAACCGTCCTTTGGATTCTCCAAATCCACAGCGCCCTGCGGATACATATTCTGCACAAAATACGGCCCTTTCCAGCGAGATCTGAGCTTTCCTGGATGGAAGTGTAGACGGGTGTCGTAAAGCAGTACCTGCTGACCAGGTACGAAAGTTTTGCGCAAAAGGTGTTTATCGCGAAACACCTTCGTTCGGTTTTTAACGACAACCGCGTTATCGTAAGCCTCATCCCTAAGCTCGCTCAATTCGTTCAACTACAGCTTCCGATGTCTGCCTGCATCTTCGAGAGAGAGATTCAGCTCCTTTATCATCTAAAATGCGCGATGCTCTATTTCGACAGGTAGGTGGCAAGCCTTTCCGTACACAAGCCGATAGGGAGACATGCCAAGATCGGTCTTATAAGCGGTTTGAATTGCCCAAAGGGCATCAGTGAGTTTCAGCGGCCAATCCTTACGGTTCTTGGAAACCGTCTTCTCCAGTATCTGCTTGATTTACCGATTTGAAACTTCGGTCTGCCCACAAGTTTGGGGGTGGTAGGGCGTAGATAGCTTTGTTAGTTATATGTATGCCCTAGATGCCATTGCTATACATAGGATGTATATTGTAGTGGATGCTTGGACATATATAGGGAGGACTTTCTTGCTCGACATGATAGTATGCTATCTGGTTGCTCTTTACCTTAACGTGTACACTGATTGTCTCTCTGTTATATGTTGGTAAAGCCCTTAGGATGTGTACTTGACTACCTGAACTATGATGCAGATCATACTAGTGGGGACATGGTAGTCCATAAGTACATCCTTCAAGGTCCCTAGTCGTGGGTTTATCGAGACGGGGCATCGATATACCAGAGTAGACTAGCGTATACCTTCTCGACCTATACACATGGGCGATGGATGATCCCATATCCATTGGTGTTTGACATCAGAGATAATATACGGGTGCTCAGTGGAGACTGGGTACACTGGACGGACTCGCCGAGAACTCCCAGATGGTATTATACCTTACGTCAGATGGCAGCTCTCTGGTGACACTGGTACAGGTTAGTCTGTAGACCCGAGATCGTCATAGTGTCTTGTGTGATTCCCACTGTGCTTTGATTTCCACCTTACCACGTCCAAGAGGGCATGCAAAATGGTGGTTTTTGGGTACAGTCCCGAATCACATGGAGGCAATGAGCGATAGGAGGGGATTCGTCTCTCCTTGTATAGGGAGTTGATGTTGCGCTGTGTTCGATTGGCTATAACCGGAAATCCCTGGCCAGGGTTGCTGAGATTTGCTGGTAAGTGTTACCAGTACTTTCTCGAACTGTTATAGACCTCATATCGACACGACTTATTGAGCTACCGGGGTCTGACGTTTACCACCCCTAGGCGAGATATGCGACATATCAGACGAACACACCGGACTGTTCGGTAAGTGTTACTGGTTGGATTCACAGGAGTGTGAGCGGGCTTACTCGTCGATCTTCTGATCGCTCAATACCCGGGTGGCCGTTAGTTACTGTGAAGCACGTGCGCCTTACTGTGAAGCACGTGCGCCTGACTCAACCAAAGCGCGGCGGAACCGCGGCACAAGCATGGATTGTGCGGCGGTTCCGCGGTCATATAGTCACTTCAGCGTTTGAAATTTGCACAGTAATTCCTATATTTTAGTGCTGTATTTTTTGGGAATTTTTAACTTCTACTCAAGAGTTCAGTTTTCTGGGTTGTTTTGGGGATTCGATGATTTGATCGGTTTATTTAACTTCGTCTATGTGTTTTTCCGGATAACTTTTGAATATGTTAAAAAGTTCGACCGGATATGAATACCCACTTTTTCCCCCTGCCGGGAAATTTCCAATTGTTGGATTTTTCCGTGGTTTAATAGCGTTCTAAGTAGTGCAAGTAACGTGATGGTCCCTCTAGAAGACAACAAACCTTAACTCGATTATGTGACCGTCTTGAACTGCCCTTTGAACCTTAGGGTTTGGGGCAGTACGGCGTACCACATGTGAGGCGTTGGCTTGACCCTTTTATGGCTGGACCATTGGTACTGAGGCATGAACTGGATGTTTTTAAACCTATTTCATGTGTTGAGCTGTTTCGGGAAAACTTGGGTGTTTGAATGTTTGATCGGAAAGTTTAACATTTTCTATTTATCTGGAATGAGATACAATACTTGGAATCCACAAGAAGTTATGAGATAACTGATATGAATGTTATAAACATAGCACTTTAGTCTCACTTGATCGGTTGCCACGGAATTTTGATGTGATCAAAAGTCCGTCGCAATCACGTAGCGTACGCGGATACTCGCCGGGTAAACTTAATAGACAGCTACACCCCATAGCCCCGACCAAGTGACTGTAGGAGAACCCCGTCACCGAAAGCATCCGTTCGGGTGCTTGCGGCAGCGGTGTTCCTCCTTAGTGCACTTCGTCGACGGTATCGGGGGTGCGGCCGCCTACTAAAGTTTGCGACGAGCATTCGATCAGGATGTCGGGAATCTTGTTGAATTGCCCGACTTGATATTGAAAAGAGTTTTCGATAATGAGACTAAAATGCGTGGTTTATAATTGTTAGGCATGCGATATCTAAGTATTTCATTTGATTAGGCATGCGATGTCTAAAGAGATTGCGGATTCCAACTGTTGTAGTTTTACACTTTCTTTTCTGTGACCGTAAGTGTAATATGTGATATCGCCGGTTTCGTTGCTATATGTCAACGACAATTGGGATACGCATGTTTACTTACGTTGATGACATGTGATGTTATGTGTTGCTGGATATGTTATATTGGATTGTCGTGTTTGAATAGCCGGGGGGTTTTATGTGAGATGAGTGTTTTTCATTTTCATTCATGTAAAAACTTGTATGTAATATTCTTTTATTGGGGCACTTCCAGGTTGCGGAAGATGTCACCGTTTGTATATTATTTACTTTTCTGCACTAGGATAGACCCAAGGAGGGGAGCACAAGTAATCGGGTTCGAGGGTCCAGTAGGAGACCATATCGAGGAGCCGAGTCCGGGTCTCCTAACTCTAGAATTGGTAGGGTTGCTTGCCGCTCTCGTAGGGGTCTAGGGGTATGGGTTTGGCTATTCATCGTGACCGTGGAATCCTTGTTTTATACTGGCTCGTATTGAAAACACGGACGTCCTAGTATATCCAATATTTCATATGATATTTTTCTTCTGCGTTATCTGTGATGTGATCATGTGATATGTTCAGATAGATACTGTATATAGTATATATGATATATTATATAGACGTTGCTTATGTTTTACATCCGCGCTTGCCCTGCCCTGCTCTGCCGTTAGTTACCTAACCTAACGGTGCACGAGGGGACATCGAGGCGAATGCGGATAGCATAAGTGTACGTCGTATTTATCTGTGATGTTTAGGTAACTTAAATGATGGGACTTCATTAATGAGATTAATGAAATAAAAGAAACCAAAAGATGTTGTGGAATCGAATTTCTTAAAAACAGGTAGCTACAGTTCTTGCTTTGCATCGCGGTGATCCTTGTAGAACATCCTGCACCTTATTCGATAAGGAAAGGACCGAGATCCCTTCACCGGGAGTGACTCCTTTAGAAATAACTGGCAGATGCTACAACCCTCGGTTTGTCTTTTGATTGCTTCTATAGTTTTTGCTTTGCACAGTGATATATATGATATATCCCGCACCTCATTCGACGAGGAAAGGGCCGACAATCCCTTCACCGGGAGTGACCCCTTTAGCAAAACTAGAAAAGCCTCAAAAACACTCCATTTTAAAATCATTTGATTCTACAACGATATCAAGTTCATTGCGCAATAGGTTTTCAGAAAAACCTGCCGTAGACCTCCGTCATTTCAGATAAGTAGTAGTTAGTATTCGTGCTACGTTTGTTGGCCTGCGTCAAGGCGTAGTGTGAGGTAGCTAACTAGTATTTATCTTCTTATGCATATGATGCAGATTGGATTAGGGTAGTCGTGCGACTTTGTTGGCCTGCGTCAAGGGTCGTGCGGGTGGGTTTAATTCAATCAGGAAATGACGGGTTGAACTTGACTAGTGCACTATGATTTGTTGGCCTGCGTCAAGTTCATAGGACGCTAGGGGCAAAATTATCGGGAATTTCAAGTGTTGAAATTTGCAATGAGATTGCATACCTTCTATGAGATAGTTGGATCCCGATACCCGCTGCGAGTAATCGTTACTCCTGGGAGAGTTTTACACATTACAATTAGCTGATCAAGTAGGTGTCTAGAAAGGTGTCAACGGGGTTACGCCTCTGGGATAACGAGGTTTACTGTAATTAGGTCTGTGCGAAAGCACGGGGAACCTCCCTCAAAGTACCGACAATGGCCTGGCTGAAAGATTGGCAAACTTGTAGCGTGTAATTAATCCCGGCTAGTCTTTCCTTTTAGGGTTTGAAGGAAGATTTGATAAAAACAGTGGGAGCCATCTTGATTAGATAAAATAATAACCAATCTGATCTTGCAAGAGCATACGCTGAGTGTTTTCCTCTCTCTCTCTCCAGATAGCGACCCTATCACGCCTTAATCAAGATAATAATACAGATTATTGACCGAACCCGCTTGTTATACTGAGCTGGTGAACGTTGGTCCCGCTCCAACTTATAATTGTTATAAGACGGAGCAGCAAATAGGGGAATGCCAGGATTCCCATGCCGCCCAAACGAAGAGAGTACATGCTGATGCATCGTCTTCGGGTGTATTCTTTATACAGAACTGTTTCTCAGTATTCTCTACGTCCTGGGTATTTAATACCAGATCAGGATCCCGCATATGTAATCTGTTACATGGGCTACAGAAAGGTAGAGGACTGAGAACGGGTGATAAGTTTCATGAGGCAGAAAACGGTGCAAGTGTTGCAGCCAGGTCTGTTGGTCACTGTCACCCTGTATTACCTGAATACATTGATTCTGAACAAATGTTATTAGATACCGAACCTGATATACAAAATCATATCAATCTCTTTATTTATTAAAGAAGGATACAATTTTGTATTGTTGGATAATGTTTTGAACATTTCCTATATCAAAAGTTGATTGGTTCAGGCACGTTATCTAAAATCATTAACGTTCTAAATCAAACTACAGTTCTTAGTATACAGAACACACACAAGAGGAAGAGTTCAGAAATGAACGAATCCTTCTTGAGGTATTGTAGACTAGGTCATATCAATACGACCCGACTAGCTAAGTTACATATAGATGCATATTTAAACTAGTTTGAATTTACATCTTGTGAAACTTACCAGTCATGTCACAGAGATAAGATGACCATAGCTCTGTTTATTGGAAACAGAGAAAGAGTTAGTGAACTCTTAGGATGATACATGTTGATGTATGTAGGTCCCCTGTCTACACATACCAAGACCGGTTCTTTGTACTTCACTACATTCTCTGATGATCTCTCAAGATTCAGTCATATGTTCCTGTTGAAACACAAGTCCGAACCTTTTGAGATATTCACAGAATATAAGTTAGAAGTAGAGAACCAAAATACGGGTATAAGTATTATGTCCTATGATGAGATCAGGGAGGAGAATACTTGTGCATGGAATTCCTGGACTATTCTAAAGGAGAATGAGATTCTCTCTCAGCATTACTCCTCCGAATACACCATAGCACGATGGTATATCGGGGCGGAGCAACTGCACCCTATATGATATGGTGTGCTCTATGATGAGTACTACTGAGTTTCCTATTTCCCTTTAGGGAGTTATGCACTTATGAAGTTGCATACCTATTGAATAGGGTTCCAATCAAATCAGTTGCCTACCGCTTCATATGTGATATGGAAAGGGAAGAGCCCATATCTTAAATTGGTTAAGATTTGGGGTTATCCGGGCTATGTCTAAAAGCATAATCCGGACAAGCTCGAGGCAAGGTCTGTTATGTACAACTGAAAAGGTTCCAGCTATACAAACTGCAGCAGATGATTTGGTAGAGCCAAAGGATTCAGTAGATTCCAACGAACCTCAGCCTCTCCGCCGATCTAGTAGGGTTTCTCACCCACCTGAGAGATACTTCTGTTTCTCTATGACAGTGGGAGCGAGGAATGCATCATGAGATGATGACCCAACTAGTTTCGAGCTGGCCATCAGGAGTGGGACTCTATAAGAATGGCTGGATGCTTAGCGATCTGAGATGGAATCCTTATACACCAGCAAAGTATGGACTTTGGTTGCTTAATCTGAAGGGTTAAATCCCAATCAGGAGCAAGTATATCTTGAGAAGATTACTTGGTGTAGATGGAAAAGTTGAAACTTTCAAAGCTAGACTTGTTAAAGGTTTTCGTCGTCGCTCGGGTGTGGATAATGATGAAACATTTTCTAAGGAGCTATGCTTAAGTCCATCCAGATCCTACTTGCCATGGCTACATACCATGACTACGATATCTGGTGGTTGGGTGTCATGACTGCTTTTCTAAAATGATGTTTCAGAAAAGAGAGTCTGTAAGTACACAGTCAGAGGGCTTCGTAGACAGTGGGAGCAGCAGAAACGTGTGCAAGATGTTTTATGTGATAAAGCAGGCATCGCGGAGTTGGAACATCTGTTTTGATGTATTAGTCAAAGAGTTTGACATCATCAAAATGGTAGATGAACCTTGTATAAACAAAAAGGTAGTAGGGAGTATGGTAGTGATCCTCGTAGAGTATGTGGATGACATTCTCTTGATAAGGAAAGGGGTTTCCTATGCTACGCTCGGTCAATCTCCGCTTATCACAAGGATTCTCCATATAGGATCAAAATGATACCTACTAAATCCCGGGTTTTTGGATCTATGGGATAGATCTAAATGGATGTTAGGATTCTCACTAGATGTAGTGAGATGGTATCAATCGATCCTGGGGAGAATCACTGGAAAAGTTCCAGGGTGATAAGGACGACTGAATGTCAGTCACAGGCATTGTCTTCACCCTCAGTAAAGGAACGGTATGTTAGAAGAGTTCCAAGCTAGATACTATGTCATACTAGGCGATAAAGGCTGGATATATCGCTATTTAAGATGCTACCAAAGAGGCTGTCTGGGTGTATATTAGTTCATGAGATGAACTTAGTTCCTTCCATTGTGTGACAATGGAGTTGTGGCTTGTGCCAGGGAACGCCCGTCCCATCAGTGATCCAGACATATTCTAAGGTAGTATCACCTGATCATAGAGATAGTTGATCTCCAGGGGATCGAGGTTAGGAGAGTAGACTCAAAGGACAACACGACGAATCCACTCACAAAGGCCTTTTTCCAGAGAGAGACTTTTATGGGATGGTTCAGTATGAGATATTGCAACCACTGCTACAGATGGCCCTAGTGCAAATGGGAGATTGTTAGTTATATGTATGCCCTAGAGGCCATTATTATACATAGGATGTATATTGTAGTGGATGCTTGGACATATATAGGGAGTACTTTCTTGCTCGACATGATAGTATGCTATCTGGTTGCTCTTTACCTTAACGTGTACACTGATTGTCTCTCTGTTACATGTTGGTAAAGCCCTTAGGATGTGTACTTGACTACCTGGACTATGATGCAGATCATACTAGTGGGGACATGGTAGTCCATAAGTACATCCTTCAAGGTCCCTAGTCATGGGTGTATCGAGACGGGGCATCGATATACCAGAGTAGACTAGCGTATACCTTCTCGACCCATACAGATGGGCGATGGATGATCCCATATCCATTGGTGTTTGACATCAGAGATGTTATACGGGTGCTCAGTGGAGACTGGGTACACTGGACGGACTCGCCGAGAACTCCCAGATGGTATTATTTCTTACGTCAGATGCAGTTCTCTGGTGACACTGGTACAGGTTAGTCTGTAGACCCGAGATCGTCATAGAGTCTTGTATGATTCCCACTGTGCTTTGATTTCCACCTTACCACGTCCAAGAGGGCATGCAAAACGGTGGTTTTTGGGTATAGTCCCGAATCATATGGAGGCAATGAGCGATAGGAGGGGATTCGTCTCTCCCGGTATAGGGAGTTGATGTTGCGCTGTGTTCGATTGGCTATAACCGGAAATCCCTGGCCAGGGTTGCTGAGATTTGCTGGTAAGTGTTACCAGTACTTTCTCGAACTGTTATAGACCTCATATCGACACGACTTATTGAGCTACTGGGGTCTGACGTTTACCACCTCTAGGCGTGATATGCCACATATCAGACGAACAGACCGGACTGTACGGTAAGTGTTACTGGTTGGATTCACAGGAGTGTGAGCGGGCTTGCTCGTAGATTTTCTGATCGCTCAATACCCGGGTGGCCGTTACGTTTAGCAGACCGCTTGCGCTTGTGGGTGCTTGATATGATCATCATCTGCTGCCGGCGTATTGACGAGTCTTTAGAGTCCTACACAGAGGTTTCCTGGCTCAAACGAAACGAAATAGGAGTGCATATGAGATATGTGCGGGACCGAGAATAATACCATTATGTGATACTGTATTCTATTCTCGCGATTTGTATCATTGGATGGTTATATGAGATATAGCCGGGTTACCGAATCAAGTGTTGATTCGATACATTGATGCACTAAATATTAGTCGGTTATATGCAGTATGACCGGATAATTAAATCAAGCGTCGATTTAATGATTTAATGCATAATTATATATTTGATATATTACTTTGCATTAACTAGTATTGGTTCACTTAAGATGGATTTTCTCACTTGATATGCACATTGTATATGTGATATATTTTTGTGCACTTGATTATATCATGTTTGATGATACATGCAAACTTGGGTGTATGTTTGAATTGAACCATGTTTAGTAAATGGTTAGGGTTTCATATCATTTGCTTCATTTACTTATTCATTTATTTATTTATTCATTTAGGTAAGAAATAAAATGGTGACTTTATTTGGATTTCACTTGAAGCTTCATGAAGCTTTGAAAGTCAAACCATTTTGTTTCTTTCCTAAACCCTAACCCTTTAACTAAACCCTAGTTCATTCTCTACACTTAACCATGGTTGCTAATATGATAAGAATCATTTTATTTTCTGTTATCTATTTTTATTTCTTATCATATTCTTTTCTTATTCTTCTTCTTCTTCAAGAAGAAAAAGCTTGCTAGCTTCAATGGTGAAATGAGATAAAGAGTGAGAAATCCAAATCCAAAGTGAACCCACTTCCTATTTCTTCATCCTATACCACTTGCCAAGTAGTATAGGGTGTTTTCTTCACAAGTTTCATGACTTGGTGAAGTTGGAGCTTGATCTTGAGTTGCCTCGACGTAGATCATCTTCGGCATCGAAGTCGACGACCTAGCCCGATCATTTCTTCGACGAAACCATCGCTAGAGTCTGGGATCCGATGATCGCAGCGGAGGGACATCATCACGGAGCTAAGGAAGTGGACGACCGGATCTACAAAGGTTGTAGTCTCTTTCACTTTAGAGTAAAGTTGTTTATTCGCATTTGTTTTCGCCTAAACTCTAGTTAACGATCGCATTAGGGTTTCTCGGCACCGGAAAATTTTGAATTTGGCATGGTTGATGCCTTGTGAGACCTCTAGAGTGTGCCTAGGATCCCTACAAGCTTATGATTAATGGAATATTTCCGCATCAAGGCCTCGAAAGTCTTATTGCAGAAATGAGTTCCATTGTCGCTAATGATCGCTCGGGGGTGCCCAAACTGGGAGAAAATGTTTTCTTTAAGAAACCTAACGACAACCTTGTTGTCGTTAGTTCGGCTGGACACAGCCTCGACCCACTTAGAGACGTAATCAACAGCGAGAAGGATGTACAAGTTCCCGAAAGAGCTGGGAAACGGCCCCATGAAATCTATCCCCCAAACGTCGAAAATCTCCACAACCAAGATTGGTTGGAGCGGCATCTCGTTCCTCCGGGATATCCGGCCCAAGTGTTGGCACCGGGAGCAAGTCTTGCAATAGTCATGAACGTCTTTGAAGAGTTGTGGCCAGTAGAAACCACATTGCAAGATCTTCTCAGGTGTCTTTCTGGGGCCAAAATGCCCGCTACATGCTTGATCGTGGCAAAATGACAGCACACTCTTGAATTCCTCGTCAGGGACACACCGACGAATAATCTGGTCGGGAAAGTACTTGAACAGATAGGGTTCGTCCCCGTAAAAGTGTTTTACTTGGGATAAGAAGTGAAGTCTGTCCTGACTTGACCATTTAGTCGGTAGTAATCCTGTGGCCAAATAGTTCACAATATCTGCGAACCAGGGTTCGCAAGATACTGTCAAGAGTTGTTCATCCGGAAAAACGTCATTGATCGGAATTTGAAGTGAAGGCGAAGAAGGAAGTCGTGAGAGATGGTCGGCAACTACGTTTTCACATCCTCGTTTGTCCTTAATGACAAGGTCAAACTCTTGAAGCAAGAGGATCCAACGTATTAGCCGAGATTTTGCATCTTTCTTCGCAAAAAGATGGCGCAGAGCAGAATAGTCTGTGTAGACAATGACTGGAAAGCCGATGAGGTAGGGCCTGAACTTTTCTAAAGCAAATACAACATCCAAGAATTCCTTCTCAGTTGTTGTATAATTGAGTTGGGCGTCGTTCAGGGTTCGGCTCGCATAATAGATTACGTGCGGCATCTTGTTGATGTGTTGTCCAAGGACAGCACCAATGGCAAAGTCGGATGCATCGCACATAATCTCAAATGGGTGCGTCCAGTCAGGTGAAGAAAGAACGGGAGCAGAAGTGAGTGAGCTTTTCAATGACTCGAACGCAGTCACACAGCTCGAGTTGAAGTCGAATGGCGTATCCTTGGCCAGTAGAAGAGTCAAGGGCCTAGCAATCTTGCTAAAGTCCTTGATGAACCGTCTATAGAAACCGGCATGGCCAAGGAAGGCTCGGATGTCTCTGATGCATATGGGAGGAGGGAGATTGGAAATGACCTCAATCTTCGCTTTGTCAACCTCTATGCCATTTTGCGAGATGATATGTCCTAAGACAATACCTTCGCGCACCATGAAGTAGCATTTCTCCCAATTCAAAGTGAGGTTCTTGTCCTTACATCGGGTAAGGACAGCATCAAGATGCAGCAAACACTCATTGAAGGAATCGCCGAAGATGGAGAAATCGTCCATGAAGATCTCCAGAAATTTTTCCACCATGTCTGAGAAGATTCCCATCATACACCGCTGGAAGGTAGCGGGCGCATTGCATAACCCAAAGGACATGCGACGATATGCAAACGTGCCGAAAGGACAAGTGAATGTGGTCTTGTCCTGGTCTTTTTCGGCGATGGGAATCTGATTATAGCCGGAGTAGCCATCAAGAAAGCAGTAGTACTCGTGTCCGGCCAATCATTCAAGCATTTGGTCAATGAAAGGTAGCGGAAAGTGGTCTTTCCGCGTTGCGGCGTTGAGTTTTCTGTAATCGATGCATACTCGCCACCCAGTTTGGGTGCGAGTAGGAATTAACTCGTTCGCCTCGTTAGTGATGACCGTTATACCTGATTTCTTGGGGACAACGTGAATGGGGCTAACCCACTGGCTATCAGAGATAGGGTAAATGATACCACTATCCAGACATTTTACGATCTCCTTCTTCACAGCCTCCTTCATGACTGGATTGAGTCGCCTTTGTGGATCCCTGGCTGGTTTGGCATCATCCATCAGATGAATGTGATGTTCAACGATCAGGGGACTAATCCCCTTGATGTTTGCCATGGACCAGCCAAAAGCTTGCCTATTGCTGTGCAAGACCGCAAGAAGGGCTTTCTCTTGCTCTGGAGTTAGAGAAGCCGAGATGATAACAGGGTGGGTCTCGTTCTCACCCAAGTAAGCGTATTTAAGGTGAGACGGCAAAGGCTTGAGTTCGAGAGTTGGAGGTGAAACGATTGAAGGCAAGATTGGTGAAAAGGTCTCGAACTCAAAAGATTCCAGCAAAGGTTCAAAACGAGTGTAAGCAACCGAGTTAGATGGTTCAGGTAACTCATCCGGAAATTCGAAGGATTCAAACTCGGGCGGTGAGTGGCTAAGATCGTTCGAGAACGTGAAATACTCGTAGTCATTGTCGGGTGCAGAAACAGCAGCAGGTTCGAAGAGGAACGCACTAGTGGCTTTAAGGTTATCGTGATCGAACAAAAACTTCTCGAATTCACACTCTTCAGGGGTGATCTCCTGGATCGAGCAAACTTCTAGTATATGAGCATTAGGTTCGGAGGGCTGATTCCCCAACCTAAAAATGTTGAGTTCAATTGTCATGTTTCCAAAAGATAGGTTCATCGAACCATTGCGACAATTGATCACAGCATTTGAGGTTGCACGAAATGGGCGACCGAGTATCACCGGAATTTGATTCTGGGGGTTAGCTACAGGCTGTGTGTCTAATACAATGAAGTCAACGGGGAATATGAAGTCCCCGACTTTGATTAACACATCCTCTAGCTCATCCCTAGGATGGGTGATCGATCGGTCGGCCATTTGGAGAGTACAGTGTGTGGGTTTCAGCTCTCCTATACCTAGTTGCTCATATACTGAGTACGGAAGCACGTTAACACTGGCACCAAGATCTAATAGTGCGCGGTTGATGTTCTTATCCCCAATGGTAATAGAAATCGTAGGACAGCCAGGGTCCTTCCGTTTTTGTGGTAAAGATTGGGTAAGAGCATCACTCACAGCACTAGCCAAGAAAACTTTCTTGGGTACCTGAGACTTCCTCTTTTTCGTGCACAAGTCCTTTAAGATTTTCGCGTAGGACGGGACTTGTTGGACAGCATCTAAAAGGGGAATGTTGATGTTAACCTGCTTAAACAACTCCAGAATCTTCTCCATTTATGGATTTTGTTTATTGGACTTCAACCGGTTTGGAAATGGAACGTTTTTAAAATCGGTTGAGTCCAATGGTTGTGGAGGAGATTGTGGAGCTGGAACGGATCCCAGAGCTGGTGTTTTCGTGGAGTGAGAAGTGGGTCCGTTCAGAGCAGAAGAAGAAGAAGGGGAGCCTTTTGAAGAATGAAGAATAGGCTCAGAAGACGAAGAAGAAGAAGAAGAAGAAGTGGCCGGGGTGTCATCGTTGATCCGTGTGCCAATGTTGTTCTGCAGCATCCTTCCCGATCTCAATATGGTCATGGCACTCACATTATGGTTCTGTTGTTCAAGAGCAACATGTACATTATGTGGGTGACCAGGATTAGGGAGTGGCTGGGACGGGAGCTTCCCCTTCTCTCGCTCCCTTAAGGCCGCATTCAGCTGTGCAATCTGGGCCTCGATGGTCTTGATGCTTTGCCCGTGAGCGGCAGTATGTTGCACTAAGGACTGAATGGAAGACTAGATGTTGGCAGTGGATTGTGTCGATTGTTTAACGAACGCCTCCAGACTTCGTTCGAGCGAGGAAATCTTATCGTTGTTTGACGGAACAAAGTTGTTTTGGGGAAAAGAATTGTTGGGTGCAAAGTTGTTCATCTGATTTTGAAAAGGTTGGGGTTGGAAGGGCTGCTGAAACTGATGTTGAGTTTGTTATTGCGCTTGTTGTTGTGGAGGAGGTGGCCTCTAGAAATTGTTGCCTTGGAATTGATTCTGATTCTGATTCCAGGCGAAATTGGGATGGTTCCTCCAACCGGGATTGTAGGTGGAAGAGTATGGATTATTTCTCGGTCTTTGTTGAAATGCAGCATTAACCTGATCCTGTCCTTGAGATGGTGGATTGTAAGGACACTCTTCGGTTAAGTGAGAAGGATCGGAACAATAAGCACAAATGGTACGAAGGGGAAGAACAGGGGCAGGAGCAGGAGAAGAAAATTTGCTCTCTATCGCTTCAAGTTTTCTCGTTATTGCAGCCATTTTAGCTTTCATCGCAATAGAGACATCAAGTTGGTGAATTCCTACCCTAGACTGACCGGTAGAAATGGAGGTAGAAGAAGAAGAAGTCGGTCTGGTGCTCTCTCATTGTAGCATTTGTTCCGCAAGGTCGTCGAAAAATTGCCACGCTTCCTCATCAGATTTCGATAGGAAGTGGCCCTGACAAATGGTTTCCAACAACTGCTTGGTTGCTGGGTTCAGGCCCTCGTATAAGGTTTGGCAAAGTTGCCATTTCTCAATACCATGGTGAGGGCACTGAACAAGAAGGTCTTTATACCGGTCAAAGCACTTCCAGAAGGATTCGGTAAGAAGCTGGGAGAATTGGTTGATTTCGTTACGGATTCTCGCGGTTTTATGATTCGGATAAAATTTCTTGAGAAACGCTTTCACAAACTCGTCCCAATTGGTTATGGAGTGGGAAGCGGTGCTATACAGCTATTTTTCAGCAAGATCGCACAAAGTGAACGGAATGACCCATAGCCGTATAGTATCGTCCGACAGCTGGGTGGTTTTCATCATGGCAAAAACGTTTTGAAATTTGTTGATGAAGATATAGGCATCTTCAGATTCAAGCCCATGAAATTTCGGAAGCATGTTAATGAAGTGGGGCTTAATTTCAAAATTATCCCCATTGGCCGGTGGAAAAGAAAGATAGGTGGGAAGTGCAGAACGGGTGGGATAGAAACGATCCTGGAGCGCGATTTGCTGTGGCGCTACAACAGGTGGTGGTGGTGGGTTAGTTGCCTCCGTAGGAGGTGGAGTCAATCCTGGGGTAGTCAAAGAGATGTTTGGATTAAATCCTGACATCGCGGAAGAAGAGATTGGTGATGGTGAAGGCGAGGATGTATGAACAGAATTCTGGTCAACGTCGGAGTTGGCCGGCAAAGGTAAGGGTGAAAGAGGCGTGGACGGAGTTTCGACGTCTGAGTCGATCGCGTAGTCGGTAGCGACTAACGTAACGCGGACTAGGCGGGCGCTAGTGTCCCGAGTCTAAGAGGACATACACTAAACGAGTTTAGTATAGTCAAAGCGTAGAAGGTGAGGGTAAGAAAACGTCAATGGAGGAATATGATGGGTGGGTGGGTGAATAATGGATTTTTGGCGACAAAGGGCAAGTTTTTATAAAAGTTTTTGTTTTTTTCCTTTTTTTTTTCTTTTTAGAAAGAGCTTTACAAAAATATGTACGGACTTACGGCTTCAAGCAATCACAAACAAGATATACACAATCACACCTAGATCTAGGGTCACCTAGGTCAGCTAGACAGCTCCTAGCTGTTCCAAAGGGCTAGAAACAGGACCTCAAACCGCCTCTTCTCCAACAATTGCGGCCAAGTAAGTACCAGGTAAGTGGGAGGCTCCCCACTACGTAAGTAGTGGTCCTAATTAAGTAACCACTTTCCTTGGACACACTTGCCTAGACACCGCAAAAGTCAGGATAGGATAAACGGCCGATGCCTGTAACTAGTCCTCTGTTCTATTGAGCGCGAAGTCCTTAGGGCCGAGTCTAGTATTTTTTAATTAACAGTGGTCAATGCATATGCTTTTTGTGATTTCTGGGGTCCTGGGAAGGGTGATGAAATCCCTACCCAATCTGAATTGGTTTTAAGCCCCTTAAAGTCCGTATTAATATATGCAAAGCAGTAACAATCAACTGCAAACAATTTTTATTTAGCGTGGCGCAAAGAATCCTGCACAAAAACAATTTATTGGAAGGGGAAGAGAGTTTGTGCAAAGAATGCTGCAGAAAACACAGTTTAGTGGAGTCCAGAGGAGTGGGGAGGAGAAAAGGAGGACTTACAGAAATTTTGGCACCCTGAAGACACTAACTGGCCGCGGTTCCATGGCCTAAGCTAGCTTATGCCACAGTTCCGCGGCAATATGGTGGTCTTGGGCCTTCAATTTTCTGGGTTGTGCTCTGTTGGGTGTCCTCTTCCTGTTTGGAGCTCCCGAATTGTGATTTGCTCACTGGATCTGCTCCAGAATTTTATAGTAGACCGTTGGCTTCGTCTTGATTCGTCGCAGTGTGGCCGCGAGATGTGGGTCTAACTTCCCACGTCTTTGGCACTGAACTCGAACTTCGTATTATCCTGCACACTTGCACAAAAACTAATCAAAAAATAACAAGATGATTTTTTACAATGTATATTTTTTTGTTTTGTTTTTCGGTTATATTTATATTCACAAATTAACCCGAAATTACACAAAGAAATAAACTACCGTCTCCCCAGCAACGGCGCCATTTGATTGGTAGAGTTTTTACGTGCTAAGTTTGTTACCGCAATCAAGACGGTTTCGCTTGTAACTAGCCGGTTGAGTACGAGTCGTCCGCAGGGAGATGGGAATCTTTTTCTATGTGCTTTAACGAGTTAAGTCCAATTTTCCAGGTTTGTTTTTAGATTACTTAAGTGCTAAAATGATATATATAGAGAGCTTGTTAGGGTTAGGATTAGGTTAGTTTGAGTTAGGAGTCGCTCACTTCTTTCGTTGCCACTCTTAATATCGGTATTACGGTAATCGGCAACAACGGGGATTGGCACGACTAGGAAGGAACTTGCGAGTATAAGCTAGGCTTTCCAACGCATAAATTCTTCCTTTTGGTGCTTGTCTGTCCGTTCTTGGCTCTTAGCCTTAACCTCCGGTTAATTCAACCACAACCGGTCTCACTATGGAATCACCTCTATCATGTAGGATAGGGTGCCATAGGGAGCGGATTGTGGTTCAATTAACGGGAGTTCGATTTAAGATGTTGGGTAAGAAAAGAGTGAGAGAGATTTCCTTCTCTCAAACTTCCCTTATCCTACCCTAACAAGTATGGAAACTACTCACCCATTACAAGAAAAATGAAAAAAAAACAAAGGAGGAAGATAGAAAGAAAGAGGTTAGAAGATTACAACGAGCTATTTGTGACCTCACCTCAGCAAAGATCAAGCGTAAGCATCATGGTTGTTTAAGGATAAAGGAAAAGAGAATAAGAAAGAAACAAATAATAATAACAACAAGTAAATTATCAAATGAAAATTACAAGCAATAATAGTTAACAAAATAAAAAGACAAGCATGGTAAGAACAAGAACTCCTTTATTCATTCTTCACTCACAAAAGCTCACTACAAGTTTTTTAATGGAGAAGAGATGAGAGGAGGAAGAAGAACAATACATGTATTCTAAAATTCTAAATATAAGATTATGCACCCTTGGCTTTGGCATGTTCTGGACTATTTATAGGCAGGCAACAGAAATTCTAGGGCAACATTCTGGACCCATGTGAAAAGACCAAACTGCCCTTAAAAACCCATCAACTGATACGCCTGTACGGCCGCGGATCCGTGGCCTAGACCCCCTATTGGCCGCGGATCCACGGCCCTATGGTGGAGTTGGGGCATGAGATTTTTTGTACTCCCTTGATCTGCTGTGCCCATGAGTCTGGTATATGTTTTTTCTCAGAATTTCTTCACGATTTTTCCAGAATTTCTGTTGATCAAAAGGTGATTTGATGTGGATCTTTTGCCATGATTTTCTCGAGCTCCGCATAGATTTCTTGGATCTTGTGTTGCCATTGAGCCTTGTGCATGAAAATGACATTGATTTGCCATTTTGTCTCTTAAACTGGTGTGCGGCAACATACGGATAGAGAGCGGAGACTCGTGTTTTATCTGTGGTTGGCAATAATCCGGATTTTGTCGTGCTTTTCCATGAATTTCACCATTTAGAGCCGAGAACATGTATCTTGCAATTGACTAGCAAACAAGGCTCAAGAGTACCTACCGATAAGCAATGTGATAAAAATTGTGCGGTAAAAAAACGCAAAAATCTGATATAAATAGTCACCTCTCAGGCGACGGGGCTAAGCACGCCGCCGACTCGCTCACCAAGCCGTTTACAAAGGAATTGCTCGCCGTCCACGTCTCCTCACGCAACAAGCCCCCGAAGGTCTCTCTGTTCGACGGGAAAACCGACCCGAAAGACCATTTAGATGCTTTCACCGCGGGGATGAGCTTCCAGGACCATTCTGATGCCGCCCAGTGCAGGGCCTTCCCAGCCACCCTCATCCGCTCTGGTCGGGATTGGTTCCGAGGACTCGAGCCTCGCTAAATCTCGACCTTTGACAAGCTGGCTACTCAGTTCCTCGGCCACTTCGTTGGGAACCGTCGGCAGAAGCGCACGGTCGACCACCTCTTCACAATTAAGAGCGGGGACAAGGAGACGTTCAAGGATTACATCACCCGCTTCTACAACGCCCTTCTCGAGGTCCCCGAGCACCGGGGTGAGACCGTCATCATGGCTCTCAGATCTGGTCTTAGGCACAAGGAGTGGTTGCGCTCCTTTACATTGGCACAGCCTAAGACCATGGCCGAGGTCAAGGCGTGGACCGAGCGCGAGGTTCAGCTGGAGTCCGAGGTGAACGCGAACCTCTCCCGAGTAGAACGGCCTGACTAGAAGAAGAGAGCTCAGGAAGAGAGGCCGGAGCGTCAGCAGCCCTGTCTCCCGAAGTTCCAGGAGTACACCCCGCTCAACGTCTCCCTCGCAGCATTACTAGAGGAGGCCCAGGGCGAGGGCTTCTTCAAGTTCCCTCCGATCCCGCGTCAGGCCTCGAAGCGAACCCGGGGCCCTTACTGCGCCTTTCACCGAATGCTGGGCCAAGCCACGGAGGATTGTAAGCAACTCCGGGACTACATCGTAGAGCTCATCCGATCGGGGCACCTCGCCGCCTACTTGAGGGACAAACGGCAGGCCGACCACGAGCAGGAGCAGCGTCCCCCTCCCGCCGAGCTGACCATCGGCCAGATTATGCTCGTTTCGGCAGATGACCAGTCCGGCGCTCAGGGAGCCCCGTACACGGTGCTGAGCACGGAGACTAACAAGCCCCCGAGGAGCTCGAGCCACGCTAATAAGGTCATCTACTAGCATGTACTTTTCTTTTGGGGTAATGTAAACTCTTCCTAGGGTCGGTTGTTAATTTAATAAAGGTCAATGGAACATTGTGAAAAAAGAAAGATCTCATTTATTCCAAAATGGTATTATGGGCTCCTCAGCCATACATACAAAAAAAAAAAGAAAATTACAACAGCGGGGGAAGGAGGTGCAGAGAGCACTGCTCATAGTACTCGGTGAAGATCTCCACCAGCCGAGGCCTTGCGAGATCCAACCTCAGCTCTCGATTCCCTCCGCGCGTGTTGACCCCGAGCCTCAGTTCTTAGCATTCACGGACGAGCGCCACTGAGCATGCCACCCTACTCGCGGAGATCAAGCCAAAGTACCTAAGGGACCGCAGCTTGCCCACGGCCTCGTCGTAGAGCTGCTCGGACAAGGGGTTGTAAAGCCCAGGCGACGCCCTCCAGATGGAGTAATCAGCAGCTGCAGTAGGGGGAGCGCCGGGGGAGCAACCGGCCGAAGTGGTCTCCGATGCTCCCATAGACCAACTGCACCGTGTCCTCGGTGCAGTTCTGGTCATAGAGGTATACGTCTTCGAAGTGGATGATTTCGGGGATGGTAAAGGGGAAGTCCTGCATTCTCAACGATCTGTTTGCGAGGAAAGGAAGGACCAGTGTTCCTTCAGCCATATATATCCCACTGTGCCCCAACGGAACTCAACAGCCGCCTGCTTTCGCCCAAAAAGTCGCCGTCACACGGCGATCATCGAGCCTTCTCTGGCGGAATCGGAACGATGCGACCCTGGCGCTTCGCCTCCCCCCACATTCAATCCGCATGCTATGTGCACGACCGCCGCGACCGTCCCTGTTCCCCATACCTGCAACTAGATGGTCGGGCGAAGCCTCATGAAGAATCAGCCAAGCGGCTACCCTACTCGGTTATCCCTGGCCGGTAGCTTCACTACTCGCGACGCCTGGGATCAAAGCCCTCGCCACGAGGCAACCGCACAGCTTCATTACCCGGATATCCTTAGCAGGCCTAATAAGCCCCTTCAACGCTAAGGATCAAAGTCCTCCGCGAAGGCAGTCGAGCGGCTTCCCTGCTCGGCTATCCCTGGCCAGTAGCTTCCCTACTCGCAACACCGGGGATCAAAGCCCTCGCCAAGTGGCAACCGCACAGCTTCACTGCATGGATATCCTTAGCGGGCCACATACGGCCCCCAACGCTAAGGATCAAAGTCCTCCGCGGAGGCAGTCGAGCGCCTTCCCTGCTCGGATATCTCTGGCTGGTAGCTTCCCTACTCGCAATGCCAGGGATCAAAGCCCTCGCCAAGAGGCAACCGCGCAGCTTCACTGCCCGGATATCCTTAGCAGGCCTCATACGGCCACTCAAATGCTAAGGATCCAAGTCTTCTTTAGAGGTAGCTCAGAAGCTACCCTGCTCGGCTATCCCCGGCTGGTAGCTTCCTACCATGACCGACAGGGATCAAAAGCCCTCCCAGAGGCAGTCGAGCCCGAGGATCCCTCGCTCGACTATCCTTCAGGACAAAAGCCCTCACCAAGAGGCACCGGGCAGTAACCCTGCCCGGCCAAGGATCCTTGGTAGGCTTCTTACATCCCCTCCCGCGCTAAGGACCAAAGTCCTCCCAGAGGCAGTCGAGTCCTTACTTAGCTATCCCCGGCTGGTAGCTTCCTACCACAACCGACAGAGATCAAAGTCCTCGCCAAGAGGCACTGGGCAGTAACCCTGCTCGGTCCCTGTCCTGAAGGATCAAGCCCTCGCAAGAGGCAACCGAGCGGCTACCCTGCTCGGTCATCTCCGGCTGGTAGCTCCCTACCCATGATGCCAGAGATCAAAACCCTCGCCAAGAGGCAACCACGCAGCTTCACTGCCCGGTCATCCTTAGTGGGCTTCTTACAGCCCCTCCAACGCTAAGGATCAAAGTCCTCCTTAGAAGTGGCTCGGCAGCACGCCAGCACTTCACGGAATCCGGTAACTTGAGCACTACTCCTGGGTCACCTATACCCCCTACGAGTGCGGCGAATAGCCCGTCAATTCTAGAGTAAGGTCCTCTCCGTCCCAACGCCATGAGATGCGGACCAGTTGACCTCTAGAATCCGGCTATTCGTGCACCCTACCGCGGGGTAATCCTAGTACAGAAAAGAAAATAATATACAAGGGTGACATCGACCTTAGCCCGGTCGTGCCCCAAATGAATAATATACAAACTAGCAGTGATGGCAGTCCACATGTCGGACGCTCGTCCCGCAATATCAAATGTACAAATGAAATAAAACTGTACTAATCATTGCACCGTAGCTATCCACCACGACGATCCAACCAACATCACAGCACAACACAGAACATCAACGTGAATGTCACGTTCGCAAACCCGTCTAAAAGACATATAGCAATTAGACGACTTTACCGATCAAGTGACATTCACGGTCGCAGATAGAAATGTATGTACTGTTAAACGCACACTTAAAATATCGATTGACTAAGTTCCAAATTGGCCCCAATAGCAAAACAACACTTCACTGAAACCTGGGCCAAAGCAGAATATCACTAAAATCATAATTCCACGTCAGGGGGATACAGGAAAAATTTTGAAGCCCATAACCACTAAATGGCCGCGGATCCGCCGCCAATAGGGGGTAAGTGCGGCGGTTCCGCGGCGCTTTAGAGGAATCAAAAGCCTAAATTTTTTCTGTACCCATAAAATCCCCTCACGGATTTTTAAGCCACTGGAAAATATTTTTTGAACACTTTTGAAAATCGGCAGGGAACTGAAAAATGAAATCGTGATTTTGGAAATTTCCGTCGATCGATCTTTCAAGCACGTTTAAACAAGCTAGTAAGGGGTTTAAAGGGTGGCTCTGATACCATGTTGGGTTCTGGCAGCGCCGCGGCCGTCGAAACGCGGCAAAAATGCGGAACAAAAATTTCTAAACCGGCGCTACCGTTACCCGAATCCCGGATCGACCTTAAACCCTAAACTAGCAAACTAACTAAGAGTTAGAATCGTTATACCGAGTTGATCTGTATCCTTCGGTCTTCATTCCAAGCTCCTAGCGGTTCTTTGATGATGTTTGGTTGCCGGTCTTCCTCCATCTCCGATGATCCACCGGAGGGATGTAACTCCGGCTCTAGCTCCACGATATGATGCATATGGAGCAACTAGGGTCTCTAGGATGCTACCCTAGAGAGCCTAGGATGTAGTGTGTATGACCTTGCTGTTATCTATCTCAAATCTTGAAGGTGTAAGCAAAACAAGAAAGCTAGAGGAGGTGAGGCTAATGGCGAGGGAGGAGCTCAAGAAAAACATCAAGCGAACAAAACCTTCATGCTTGCAAAAAAGAACTTAACCATGAAAGAGAAAAATAGCATGGTAGGTTTTTTTAAAATCATTTTTTCAATTTTTAAATCCCACCATGCTTGAATAGTGAACACAAATGAATTAATAATTCATTTGTGTGGACTATTGCAAGCATGGTTGTCACCATACCTCCTTAAGCTCATTTCCGCCTCATTTACCATTTTAATAAAATGGTCAAATCAAGAAATGAGGTGGCACCTTCTAGAATGTTATCCAGTAAAAAATACAGATTACATTCTATTGTAATTATATCTGCATTCGTACCGAAATACGAATACCCAAAGAGATAGCATAATACAAAGAATATAATACTAGAATATACGTACCGAAATACATATGCGTAAATCATTAAATCAGTACCTGATTTAATAATCCGTCTCTAACCCGAGCCGGCTAGTATTATCAACTGTCCAATCGAAAGTCCGAGTACAATGTACATCAGTCGATTGGAACCCTGCATGTATCCAATACGGCTACTACAGCATTTCGCCAGAACCAGGGAAACCCTCTGTATGGGACTCTAAAGACTCGTCAATACGCTGGCAGTGGGTTTAACCACAAGCATGTCAACGGCACTAGCTGTACGTAACTGCTACCCAGGTATTGAGCGAAAGGGACGCCGACGAGCAAACTCATGCAGAACCCCTACTGAGCCTGACAGTGACAATATCCGTACAGTCCGGTCTGTTCGTCTAAGAGTATCGCATATCGAGTCTAGGGGGTAGATAAAGTCAGACCCCCAACAACGCGATATTTAGTGTCGGCATGAAACCCATCACAACCTGAGAAACTATCGATCCTGGATCGGTAATTCTCGTCCACCGTGGCCACGGAATTTTTGTGATGTCCATCTGTACACAACGCGACATCGACCCCCAATACCGGGAGAGACGAATCCCCGACGATCCGATCACTTCCTCCATGTGGCTCGGGACTGTACCCAACTAAAACCTGTTTGCACGACTCCTTTGAGCCGTGGTAGGGTAGTAATCAAAGCACAGTAGGAACTCATACGAGACAAATAACGATCTCAGGTCAACAGACTAACCTGTACACATGTCACCTAGGAACTGCTATCTGACAATAGGTAAAATACCAACTAGCAGGTTCCTGACGAGTCCGTCCAGTGTACTCATAATCCAATGAGCACCTATATACTATCTTAGGTGAACAAACTAACACCAATGACTTATGAAACCTGGCCACCGCCCCTCGTCGGGGTCTCGATCAGTATACACTAGTCTACACTGGAGTATCGATGCCCGGTCTCGATACTCCTACGACTAGGGACATTTAAGGATGTGCTTACAGACTCCAGCTCCCACATATATGATCGCCATCATAATGCTGGCAGTCAAGAAAGAATCCTATGGGCTCTATCAACATGTACATGATGATAAAGACAAACTAGATAGCATACTATCATCTTGAGCAAGACTGTTTTATTGGTATAGGTCCTCACTCAATCATCATAATCACTAGTCCGCGACTATGATAATTGCCTTGAGGGCACTATAGCCAATAATCTCCCACTTGCACTTAAAGCCAATTATTGCGATGTCGTATACTCACAGTCCGTGTGATACCGAACACCCAACTTCTCTACTATTCAGTTTCGCAAAGTCCGTTTGCGAAAATGATTGCGTTCGAGAAATAGCCTCAGGGAGTGGATCCGCTCCAATGTTTCTTTCTGCATCTCTCTGTATTCCAACTTCGCGGAGAAAACTATCTCCCGAAATGAGCAATACCAGTCTTAGAATTTGTCTAGATATTTGATGGGACCCAGTTCACAAATGAACTCCAAATCCAGCAAACTACTCAGACTGTATTGTCTACTGAATTTAATCAGTATCCTGCGCCATGCCTTTCCTCAGTATTCGCTTGGACCATCTGTCCAATATACTGTCCCTCAAAAGAGGAAAAAAGTTATAACTCTGAGAGTCACTCTGTCATCCATGTCAGCTTGGAAGCCTGAAATGATAACCGTCTCCTTAAGGAGGCTGCCATTACCATATCCTAAGAACATTCACTTATGTTCATAAACTGCTTACCTATGTTTCTCCAGAATTGGATTAATATATGTTTATTGCAGCTAGTGCAAAAACCAACATCTGGTGTGGTACTTGACATTTCATGATTAACTCAATTGCCTAAGCAAGTGATATGCTAATCATGCGGATCCCTCTCCCCTTTAGTCTGTAAGACATCTTTCAAGAGGGTGACTCCATCACTTGCAGGTACACCACCATGCCAGGAGTCGTCCATTCTAAAATACCTTTAGAATAATATCAAAGTACCCAGATTAGGATACTTCCCTAATCCAGATCTAAAACCATAGATCTAGTAACCAGAAAACCTGATATTATATCCATATCCTATGTGGTGAAACAACTTTGTGACAACCACAGTATAACCGATCATAGTATAGGAATATCTCTTCCTATTAAGTGCATGTCATCCAAATACCTGGACATCACTCTCTACTACCTTCTTACCAGATCCATCTCCTATTCTGATGAGGTCAAGACCTATGACCGTCACATCAAAAATAGATGATCTATTTCCTCTATACTTGCTTTAGTCTATAAATAGACATAAGCTACTTGCCCACTATGCTTCCGCTGCTCCCACTGACTACAACAACCCTCTGGCAGAGTCATATATACGTGCACTTCCAAAACTAGTTTAGAACGATGCTATACTCATTCTCCTGCCGGGTCTTATAGTCTAGAACAGCAGCAATAGCAAGTCTGGGTAAACAAGAACCTCCCTGTCACCATCTCTGAGAAGACCAAAGTACCTCTCGGGTGTCTGAGGTTACCCACCAAAATCTGCGGAGTGGCTAATGGAACGTCAAAACTAATTGAATCCTTAGGTTCTATTAAATCTTCAGTGATCGTTTGTGGTTCTGGAATTACTTCCAGTTCTACCATACTCCTACTTATGTTTTTCTGAAAAAATCCATTTTATTAAAAGTGTGGCGAGTCAAGAACAATATAAATATTGTTCTTCCTGATGATAGAAAGTTAACCCTCGTCAAAGCCCGGGATAACCCACAAATAGCCATTACTGAAATGTGCTTTGAGTTTATCCGGATTCTGGTTTTAAGCATCAGCCGGACAACTCCCTATACCTTAACATTGTTAAGATATAAATTGATTCTATATATATCTGATATAGAAACAAAAGCACTAATTTAATTGGAACCAGATTCAAAATCATGCATCTGTCTCCAGTGCATATCAACCAGATAGAAAAAGGACAATCAGCATTCTCATCTAGGAGTGCATCCATATATGAGTAACCTGAAAAAGAAGCAAGTTCTCAAAACCATTACTATTAATGGAATACCAAACACAAGTATCTACATCTTCGACTTTCTCGAAGAATCCTGATACTTCTAACAAATGGTTCTCTACTTCATTCTTATACCTATAACTTCTTAATATCTGGACTTTACATTTCAACGAAATACTTGTCCAGAACTGGAGAAGTCACAAGTAAACAGAATATAGTATGAGTACCAACCCCATTGTCGTAATCAACACTGGACAACATACAATACTTTGTACAAGTTCACTGAGTTCAATAACTCAAACCCTGTGCGTCGTAGGTTGAAAAACTGTACTATGGTTAAGAAGAATTACACCGCTGTTGAATGCACCTTACCTAATCACCAACTGATATAGGTAAATGTCATAGACAGAATATCAAAAAGTTATATCTCACTTTATAAAATAAATGTACAGATATATCAGTTTGAAATTGGTGCATAACAACGGATATTCAAAACCAAATATTTTCCATCCGGCAAAATCCAGATGATTTCCTCAAATATCACCAATTACAACGAATTCCGATATAATGAGGATCTAATCACCCAATTCCCAATATCTTACTCCCACTTACCATCCGCAATAACATGCAGATGTGAGAACTGATCTGGCAAGTACATACCCTGGAGTTAGATTCCAATTGGGAAAACAGCTTTCAATTAACATCACATAGTAAAACTGAAACATGAAAAATGTTTCAAAAGGGTTAACTGGTATTCCTAGTAACGCCTCTTCCATGACAGTAACCATATACTTACCTGCCCTCACTCCAATATCTTTATTATGTCTTTACTTATTACCTTCTGTACACCTCCTTTACGCTAATTGGTTTTCTTCTTTCCCTACCCTTCGGCACCTGCCTAAGGTTTGGAAGAAGACTAACCAATAAGTGTAATAGGTGTACTCTCCTAATCCTAGGAGCCCTCGCAGCCTGAGAGAAGGTAATGGGAAAAGACATCTGAATAATCCTATTCTATTTCTCCTGAACTAGAATCCATCCTCGAAAAAGTTCCTACGAGTTCGTATGTAACTATACGATGGATTTATCCAATGGAAGTGGATATCCGTAGTGATACAGAGTGTCCTAGAGAAATGCAAAGTGGATGTAGGAGTGGCAGGGGTATACCCAGTCTTTGTCGTGAATGATGGTGATCGCAATTTTCTTTGCCATTATTCTAATCCCTTTATATGTCTTTACTTATTACCTTCTGTACACCACAGTTAAGCTTGTTGGTTTTCTTCCTTCCCTACCATTCGGCACCTGCCTATAGTCTGGAGGAAGACTATCCAATAAGATCAATAGGTGTACCCTCTCCTAATCCTAGGAGCCCTCACAACCTGAGAGAAGGTAAAGAGAAAAGACAACCGAATAATCCTATTCAATCTCTCCAGAACCAGAATCCATCCTCGAAAAAGTTCCTTCGAGTTCGTATGTAACTATACGATGGATTTATCCAATGGAAGTGGATATCCGTAGTGAAACAGAGTGTTCTGGATAAAAGCAAAGGTGATATAGAAGTGGCAATAATGTATGCGACAACGTGACATTCTAAAAGCCAAAGTGTTTAAAGAAGGTTCGGTCAATTAGATTTCATGAGTTTTAGTCAAAGGTCGGGTCATAGTCGCAGCCAGAGAGAGAGAGAGAGAAGAAACACTCAGCGTGCACTCTAAACTAGATCAGAATGGTTAATCATTTTATCTAATCTGGATGGCTCCCACTGTTTCGTCGAATTCTCCTCCAAACCCAAAAGGAGAATTAGTCGGAATCACCCGAGGAGTAATCCTACTCATTAGTGGGAATCGGAATCCAACTCTCATCGCATGATAACTTGATGGAAGCTACTCAAGTCACCACACTCCAGAAGGTATGCGCATGCCTGGCAAGTTCCTTGTATGTTTGAAACTCCCGATATGATTTTTACCCCTAGGACCCAAGTGACCTTGACACAGTCAACAAATCAAAAGAGTCCTAGTCAATTTCAACCCGTTATTATCCTGGATTGCATTAAACCCACCCGTACGAGCCCTTGACACAGTCAACAAGGTCGCACGACTATCCTAACCAATCGCATTAATATGCCACAAACAAGCACTACTTAGTTACCGCACACTACGCCTTGACACAGTCAACTAACGCAGCACGAATACTAAGCAATACTTGTAAGAAATGACGGAGGGTTACGGCTGGTTTTTGGCAAAAAACCTTTAACGTAATGAACTTGATATCGTTGAAGGAACCGAGTGGTTTTACAAATATATAGTGGCGAAAGCTTTTGCTAAAGATGTCACTCCCGGTGAAGGGATCTCGGCTCTTTCCCTGTCGAATGGGGTGCAGGATATCCCAAACTGAATACCACGATGCAAAGCAAAAGTAATCTACTATAGTGAAGTTAAAACGTTGACGCAAACTTTTACTCAAGGGGCCACTCCCGATGAAGGGATCTCGGCCCTTGCCTTGTCGAATGAGGTGCTGGATATTCATAACCGAATACCACTGTGCAAAGCAAAAGAGAATGTCTGTAATGTCAGTTTTTAAAAACTTGGTTTCAACAACATCATATATAGGTTTGTTTTATTCTTGCATTGATAAGAATCAACACAGTCCCATCAATTAATCACACCAGAACAGAACGAAAATAAAATGTACGTATATGTCATCCACATTCACCACTAGGTCCCGTCATTACCCGTTAAGTTACTTAACTAACGACAGAGCGGGGACTGGGCTAGCGCGGGTGCAAAACATATACAACATCTACTAGTATATATAAATATATATATAACATTCGTCCCAGGCATGATATAAAGTAACATCACAGAAACATCACAGAAGCAACACAGAATGGTGGATAATCTGGAGCCCCGAGTTTCACTTGAGCCGCAAGTGAGACCCGACGTTCTCTGTCGTGTGGATAGCATGTACAATGAAACCTAGACCCCTACGATCGTGGCAAGTTACCCGCCAAAACCAGAAGTGAGGCAGCCCCCTTCAGCAACGTGAATGGACCACCCAGCACTTCACGGAATCCGGTAACTTGAGCACCCCTCCTTGGTCACCTATACCCCCTACGAGTGCGGTGAATAGCCCGCCAATTCTAGAGTAAGGTCCCCTCCGTCCCAACGCCATGAGATACGGACCAGTTGCCCTCTAGAATCCAGCTATTCGTGCACCCCACCGTGGGGTAATCCTAGTACAGAAAAGAAAATAATATACAAGGGTGACATTGACCTCAGCCCGGTCGTGCCCCAAAAGAATAATATACAAACTGGCAGTGACGGCAGTCCACATGTCGGACGCTCGCCCCGCAATATCAAATGTACAAATGAAATAAAACTGTACTAATCATTGCACCGTAGCTATCCACCACGACGATCCAACCAACATCACAGCACAACACAGAACATCAACGTGAATGTCACGTTCGCAAACCCGTCTAAAAGACATATAGCAATTAGACGAGTTTACCGATCAAGTGACATTCACGGTCGCAGATAGAAATGTATGTACTGTTAAACGCACACTTAAAATATCGATCGACTAAGTTCCAAATTGTCCCCAATAGCAAAACAACACTTCACTGAAACCTGGGCCAAAGCAGAATATCACTAAAATCATAATTCCATGTCAGGGGGATACAGGAAAAATTTTGAAGCCCGTCGCCACTAAATGGCCGTGGATCCGCCGCCAATTGGGGTAAGTGCGGCGGTTCAGCGGCGCTTTAGAGGAATCAAAAGCCCAAATTTTTTCTGTACCCTTAAAATCGCCTGCACAGATTTTTAAGCCACTGGAAAATATTTTTTGAACACTTTTGAAAATCGCCAGAGAACAGAAAAATGAAATCGTGATTTTGGAAATTTCCGTCGATCGATCTTTCAAGCACGTTTAAATAAGCTAGTAAGGGGTTTAATGGGTGGCTCTGATACCATGTTGGGTTTCGGCAGCGTCCCGGCCATCGAAACGCGGCCAAAATACGGAACAAACATTTCTAAACCGGCGCTACCGTTACCCGAATCCCGGATCGACCTTAAACCTGATTTTAACTCAAAAACTATTTCTAAACCGCAATCAAGAACGGCGTCGCATGAAGCTAGCCGGTGAGTACGGGTCGGTCCACAGGGATTTTGTGAATTTCCTAGTCGCGCTAACGAGTTAATTCCGAAGGGTGTTCGGATTGATTATTAAATCTAAAAATCTAATTAACTTAGGGCAATTATCTAGATCTATTCTTGCTAGGGTTAGGTTTAGGAATGGTTTGGAAATGCAAGTAAATCTCAACGCTTTCTATACCCGGATGAAGATCTATGAGGAGTTATGGTAATTATCAATAAAGGGGATTAGATCCATTCGGGAAGGTGTTCCTTCCTCTAGGTTCTTGTCCTTCCTTTAGAGATCCTTACCCTAACCTCCATGGAAAACGCGCGCAACCGGGCTTTTACACTACGGTGTCATCGTTACCTCGAGGGGTAGGATGCCATAGGGCGCGGTATGTGCGTGTATGCATGGAGTCCTATAAAAATATATGACGGGTAAGAAAGGGATGAGAGATCTCATCTCTCAAAATCCTTCCCCAAACCTAAACCCTAAACAAGTTCCTAGGGAATGAAATTAAATCTACCTAGGGCAAAGAATTGAAATCTAAACTAGGGCGAGAAATTAAATCTACTTACAGATGTATCCCTCCAATCATCGATGCAGGGTTGTCAGATCTGAATTTCTGAATGGAAAAGAAACACCGATGCTCTCCAAAAGAATTTCTGAGTTTTTATTAAAAGGAGGAATAAAGAAATTACAATGATTAGAGTTCCTATTTATAAAGAATAGGAAACCCTAGGGTTACATTTCTTTCATATGTCTGAAATTACAAAAATAGCCCTTAGGAAATATTTTCAGAGCCGCACCCAAATTATGTAAAAATTTCACGAAGCGAGGGCACCAGAAGGCCGCGGAACCGCGGCAATGGTGGGCTTGGGCCGCGATTCCGTGGCCCTTTAACAAGATTGAATCACCATTTTTTCTGGGCTGATTTCTATTGGCTTGGGCTTCTTATTTCTATATATCTTTTTCCATTTGGGCTTCTAGGTTGGTTCCAGATCTTCAGTGAATAATTTGCAATGGATTTTTAACCGTTCGCTTTGACTCGATGTCTTGAATCTTGCTTTGTGAATTGTTCCTTATGTAGGCTTGATCAAGATTCTCTGTTTGTTGGTTAAAGTCCACATTTTCATCGTCTTTACATCGTTTGCACTGTTTTCTGTCCAAGAACCTGTAACCTGTAACATGTAGCAGACATGCGTCAAAAGCACCCATTTATATATAAAAAGAATAAGAATGGGGAATATAATAATGCAATATTATGGTGTGAACAAATACCCCCAAAGTTATCTTTTGCTCGTCCTCGAGCAAACTTATTTTTATTCACTAAAATCCTAACCACACTTTCACAGGGAAACGCGATTGCACTGAGCTCGTGCAACAAGCCGTTAAACCTCTAGGTGTCCCTAGTAGGAGGAGTGTTGTCTCCTGAGGGTTTTCAGCGGATTACACCCACAAAATCCTTATCAACTCGGCCCATTGACTTTTGTTCTCCAATTAGGTTTTCTAATAAGAAATTCTATTATCTATTGACTCGTAAATTATCCACCCACATTTTTCACGCTTCCTCATCATTTAACTTATGATTATATATATCCTGTGGACTTACTTAGCTTTCGGCATCTCTTAAGTTTTCCTTCTAGGGTTCCATCTCCACTTAGGAATTTTTATCAACTCTACTAAAGATACAAGTTCTATTCTTCATTCCTTTCTCTCATCTAAATTCCAATCACATATCCCTATGTGTGTGTATATATCACCCCTACACTCAGAAATTCAAATCAAGCAATCATACTCTTGTCCGTTGTCCAAAGCACTTATTAATTGGTGAATTTTTAATTGAATTTTTGCTTACACATCTTTCATGCGACCGTTAATACTTCTTGAGGTACCAACAACCGATTACAAGATGTGTTTGCACTTTAAATCATAATTCCTAGTTTTGCAACACCCAAGGCTTTTAGCAGTGACTCCCAAACCAGTTGGTCTAAGGCACTAGGTGATGAAGCACCCTCGCTAAATATTTTTCTATTTTCGCAGCCTTAAGTAATCACAAAAACCAGTGTCCATTTTTTTTATTCTTTATTCACACTTTTTTTCTTTATTTTCATTGTACTAAGGACTTTAGACAAGAGCATTTCAAGGTCTCTTCTACTATTCCAAGTTTCAAGATGCGTGATTGTGCAAATTGTAGGGTATACATTTTCAGAATTTAGACTTAAACTAGGAATTATTTTTGAAACTCATACTCTAATAAAAATATCAATACTTTTCCTTTGCTTTGACTTAGCCCAAGACGTGAACTCAAAATTTGCCTATTTCTAAATAAACTACAAAGACATATACTTTCTACCGTTAAACTTTAAGGAAGGTTATTTTTAGGGTTTTTAATTTACTAAGTTTAAGATCTAGTTGTTCCTAGCTAGTTAACCTTTTGTCAAACTCAAGTTAATTAGGCCAAAATTGAATACATTGATTTTTATAATTTTTGAAAATTTTCAATTTTTATGGGTTTTCAAATAAATATGCAAATGCAAAATATGTACAAATGAATGCGTAGGAAGAAAACGTACCGAGCATACCCCCAAACTTGAACTTGACAGTGTCCTCACTGTCATGCTAAACAAAGAGGGTCAAAATTGTCGGCACTCCCCTGTTTATTTATTTATAGTTTTTTTGTTGTTTTGAATTTTTTTTAAAATTTTTTATAGAAAAAGAAAACAAAAAATATATATACATATATACAAAGGTCCCCCCCAAACTTAAGCTTGGCCTTACACAAGCCAAAGGTTAGCACCAACCATTCAAAAATCTTATCGTGGTAATGGTATAGTTGGTACAAGAATGGGATGAAAAGAAAAGAGATGAGAAGCACACGAGACCGTGTGGAAAGAAGAATGGAAGATGGTCTCGGCGGAGAAGGAGAATGGCGGAATGAAAAAAGAAGTGGCGCGCGAACTTGAGGGTATAAATCGAGTGAATAAATTAGCGCAATATGTGATGACCGATGTGTTAAAAGCAATTGCGCTAACCTATCAACTCGTCGGGAAATGGGGTCAAATCCCTCAAGATTCGCAAAAATATATGGGTATGCCGAACTTGGTATAGGAGATGAAAGCGTAACGGTCATTTGTACGGTCGGGACAATAGGAGAGACGAAAGGGAGTGAATTAGGGATAGTATCTTTCTCATCGTAGTAAAATGTTTCGAACTTGAAAGATTCCATTAATGGTTCGAAACTAGTATAATCAACCGAGTCTGATGGCTCATCTGAAAATGTAAAGGACTCAAACTCGGGCGGTGAGTCATCAGCATCGTCCGAAAAAGTGAAACACTCGTAGGTGTGATCATCTGTGAGAACTGTGTTAGATTCAAAGGAAAAAATTTCAAGCTCACAGTCTTCAAGCGGGGTCGGAACGATGGGAAGGAGGGAGGGTGATATAACAGTCAAAGGTTTAGGAGGATGAATTGGAAAATCAGACACATCAAATAAAAATGATTCAACCTCAATATTATCCTCAAGACTCTCCTCAATACTATCCTCAATATTTAACTCATCCATGCCATTATCATCAAAATCTAGACGCATATGAGATTCGGGAGAAACATTTAATAACTCAGGATGATGATTTGAATATAAAATCTCAATTAAATCGACAGGTTCATCATCCGAAATCTTCCCGGCGTCTATATCCTCAATCAAGTGAAAATCAATTTTCTTAGACACCTCATCAAAAGCATGGATATCTATCAATTTAGGTTCTAGATGGGAGGTGTAAAGATCGAAAGGATTATGTGCGGTTTCACTCGAAAGGGGTTCCTCACAATTTGGCAAATCAAACACTACAAAATCACACAACTCGTTTTTATTTTCAACAGATGAACTATTTAGGGCAATCAATGGAAAACAGGAGTTGTGGGCTTCAATTGGGTAAGGGTAGGTTTGATTTGAAAATCCTCTCTCATTCTCACTCTGTCCAACTGCCGCCTCATACATTGAAAAATTTGGAGCTAGCGGGAAACTAGCTACCGGTTCACTAGGTTGCATAAGGGCGGCCACGGACGCTTCCACATTCCTAGTCATTTTGTCTGTTGCTAAGATATAAGCCTCCAACGACTCTTCCAAACTAGATTTGGGTGGTGAGGGTGTTTCGGTAAATGATTCGAAATTATTTGGATAAGTGAAACTCCCAACAGGCTGTATAGAAGCAGTGTCTAGTGAAGGTGGGAAGGTCGGGTAGGACTGGTAGGAAGTGGGTGGTTGGGCAGGGGTAGGGTCAATATGTGGATAAAAAGGTGAATAATCGTGCGGATCCCTAGAACTAGATGGGTGGAGAGGGGTGAAAGATCGGCTGCGAGATTGAGCAATATGCTCAGCAATGGACATCGGCTTAGGAGTGACAGAAGGACTTGAAAAAGTGGTATCAACATATGGAGGTGGTAAAGGTTGACTTGGTGGACACAAAGTGGGTTGAAAAGTCAAACTGTTTCTCCTAGATGGCTCTATTTGATCTTTCAAAGATTTTTTAAGCAAGGAAGGATCATCTTTAAATTGACCGAACAAATTGACGTATGACGCAAAATTAGGTTCGGGATACCAAAGTTCGGCAAGTGATTTATTATGTGGGGTACCCCTGTTAGAGGAAAGGGGGAAAGAAAGAAAGTAGGCGGTGCAAGGATTTTACGCGACAAGTTGCAAGTTTTTTTTTTATAAAAGATTTTTTTTCTTATTTTTTTATTTGTTTTGCAAAAATTTTCGATAAAGGGCTTAGACACAAATGTAATCAACCAGAAATGCACAATCAGGCCTAGATCTAGGGTCACCTAGGTCAGCTAGACAGCTCCTAACTGTTCCAAAGGGCTAGAAATAGGATCTCAAACCGCCTCTTCACCGCCAATTGCGGCCAGGTAAGTGCCAGGTAAGTGGGAAGGAACCACACTGTGGGCCTAATTAAAAACCACTAGCCTTGACAAACTTGCTTAGGCACCGCAAAGTCAGGTTAGGATAAACGGTCGATGCCTATACTAGTCCTCTGTCCTATTGAGCGCGACGTCCTTAGGGCTGAGTCTAGTATTTTTTAATTAATATATGGTCAATGCAAATGCCTTATGTGATTTCTGGGGTCCTGGGAAGGGTGATGAAATCCCCACCCAATCTGAATTGGTCAAAAGCCCCTTAAGATCCGATTAAAGATATGCAAAACAGTAAATCACTTGCAATCAAATCTTTTTATTTTATGAATTTCAAAGTTTGCAAATTTTCTAATTAAAATTTTCCTTTTTCCGCTTACTTTTTATTTAGAAATTTTGCAAAAAGATTTTCGATAAAAGATATGCAAAACAAAAAATATTACTTGCAATCAATTATTATTTTAAGCATAGCGCAACGAATCCTGCAAAAAATTTGTTATTTGGAAGGGGAAAGATTTTTTTAAGCGCAAAAAAATCCAGCAGGAGATTTTGCAGAAGATATATCAAAGATTTGCAGAGGAGGGCATGAAATTAAATCTACCTAGGGCAAAGAATTGAAATCTAAACTAGGGCGAGAAATTAAATATACTTACAGATGTATCCCTCCAATCATCCATGCAGGGTTGTCAGATCTGAATTTCTGAATGGAAAAGAAACACCGATGCTCTCCAAAAGAATTTCTGAGTTTTTATTAAAAGGAGGCATAAAGAAATTACAATGATTAGAGTTCCTATTTATAAAGAATAGGAAACCCTAGGGTTACATTTCTTTCGCATGTCTGAAATTACAAAAATAGCCCTTAGGAAATATTTTCAGAGCCGCACCCAAATTATGTAAAAATTTCATGAAGCGAGGGCACCAGAAGGCCGCGGAACCGCGGCAATAGTGGGCTTGGGCCGCGGTTCCGCGGCCCTTTAACAAGATTGAATCACCATTTTTTCTGGGCTGATTTCTGTTGGCTTGGGCTTCTTATTTCTATATATCTTTTTCCATTTGGGCTTCTAGGTTGGTTCCAGATCTTCAGTGAACAATTTGCAATGGATTTTGAACCGTTCGATTTGAGTCGATGTCTTGAATCTTGCTTTGTGAATTGTTCCTTATATAGGCTTGATCAAGATTCTCTGTTTGTTGGTTAAAGTCCACATTTTCATTGTCTTTACTTCGTTTGCACTGTTTTCTGTCCAAGAACCTGTAACCTGTAACATGTAGCAGACATGCGTCAAAAGCACCCGTTTATTTATAAAAAGAATAAGAATGGGGAATATAATAATGCAATATTATGGTGTGAACAAAACCCTAAACTAGCAAACAAACTAAGAGTTAGAATCGTTATACCGAGTTGATTTGTGTCCTTCGGTCTTCATTCCAAGCTCCTAGCGGTCCTTTGATGATGTTTGGTTGCCGGTCTTCCTCCATCTCCGATGATCCATCCGAGGGATGTAACTCCGGCTCTAGCTCCACGATATGATGCATATGGAGCTACTAGGGTCTCTAGGATGCTACCCTAGAGAGCCTAGGATGTAGTGTGTATGATCTTGCTGTTATCTATCTCAAATCTTTAAGGTGTAAGCAAAACAAGAAATCTAGAGGAGGTGAGGCTAAAGGTGAGGGAGGAGCTCAAGAAAAACATCATGTGAACAAAACCTTCATGCTTGCAAAAAAGAACTTAACCATGAAAGAGAAAAATAGCATGCTAGGTTTTGTTAAAATCATTTTTTCAATTTTTAAATCCCACTATGCTTGAATAGTGAACACAAATGAATTAATAATTCATTTGTGTGAACTATTGCGAGCATGGTTGTCACCATACCTCCTTAAGCTAATTTCCACCTCATTTACCATTTTAATAAAATGGTCAAATCAAGAAATGAGGTGACACCTTCGAGAATGTTATCCGGTAAAAAATACGGATTACATTCTACTGTAATTATATCTGCATTCGTACCGAAATACAAATACCCAAAGAGATAGCATAATACAAAGAATATAATACTAGAATATACGTACCGAAATACATATGCGTAAATTATTAAATCAGTACCTGATTTAATAATCCGGTTCTAACCCGAGCCGGCTAGTATTATCAACTGTCCAATCCCGAGTACAATATACATCAATCGATCGGAACCCTGCACGTATCTAATACGATTACTACATCATTTTGCTAGAACCAGGGAAACCCTCTGTGTGGGACTCTAAAGACTCATCAATACGCTGGCAGTGGGTTTAACCACAAGCACGTTAGCGGAACTAGCTGTACGAAATGGCTACCCGGGTATTGAACGAAAGGGAGGCCGACGAGCAAACTCATGCAGAACCCCTACTGATCCTGACAGTGACAATATCCGTATAGTCCGGTCTGTTCGTATAAGAGTATCGCATATCGAGACTACGGGGTGGATAAAGTCAGACCCCCAACAACGCGATATTAATTGTCGGCGTGAAAGCTGTCATGACCCAAATTCGGCCCGTGACCGGCACTTAACCACGTAACGTCTAAAGGCGTAACGCGACTAAGTAAGCCGAAACCCAGAAATCAAAACCTTTAAAAGTATTGAATGTTAAAATATTTAATAGAAACATTTGTTAAAACGTTTAGGAAACCTTAAGTAACTTAGTAAAATTATTTAAACTTCAAGTTATTTTCTTAAAAATTTTGGCAGCATTTTCTTTGTAAAAATTAGCCCCGAAATCGGGTACAAGGCAAAATATGAGTAAAATGATACACAATAAGAAATAAGCATCCCCAAACGGGAGCAATCACGCCCAACGGCGGAAACAATCACCATAATGAAAATATACGACGCCGTAGCGAAGAATGAGTAAAAATAAGTGAAGACAACAAGAAATATAAAACTGTATAAATAAAGTCGGCTCACAACGAGCTCGACACCAAAGTACAAATAATATACATTGTCCTCACAACTGGTTTCTAAGTCAATACATAAGTAGTAGATGGAGAATACTAGATATAATGATGTATACAACTAGAAAATAAACAGATATCACACAAAAACCCACCTATCAGCAAAAGCTCACGCGCCAACTATAGTGGTATCTGTGCCAAAAGATGCAAGAAAGCAGCCTACCGCGACTACTCCGAGGGGAAACCTGCAACACTGTGGCACAACGGGGGTGAGTTGCCAACTCGTGAATAGTAGATAACATATAAAGGTAATCGCGAGTATGCACGTGCTGCGATACTCTAACATATGCCAGCAGATAATGTCTATATGATGAACTGGATACGCAATAATCATGCCTAACAGGTGCAATTTAATGACATCACTATATATGATGAGCAGGATGCTAGGTAAATATGCGCTTGGACCCGATTAAAATGCGCCTATATGATACCGTATATTGATCGGGCGGCTTGCTTTTGGTGGGGTCATATGTGATATGGCCGGATTGATAAATCAAGTGTTGATTTATCATTTAACCATTAGTTTTCTCACTTGAAATCTTTTCTTGTACATGATGGATGTATGCATGTATGTATGCTTTCTTTCTTTTAGTTTCATGCACATATGGATGTGCATACATACATACATACATACATCATCCTTCACGGTTGATTATACATGGAAAATGGTGGCAATATAAGACTCACAGCTTGGTTATTTATATGGATTATTGTTTATATTTGTGTTAAAAACAAAATGGAAAATGAAAGGATAATTCATGGCTAGTTTCTACATCCTTCTTAAACCTAACCATACTCACCTACTCCTAACCATGAGTTAACCTTCTCTTTGTGTTTTAAACTCAAATTAAATAATATCTTTATAATCTAACCATGGTTTGAGACGAGGATAAGAAAATATATATACATATATTTTCTTTTTTTTTTCTTCACAAGGGTTTTTCTTTTTCACTCTTGTTAAAAGAAAGCCATCATCTTCTTCCTCCTTCACCATTTGCTCTCTGGACTTTTATCGTGAGCAATATACTCATCAAGTTAGGTTTTTGAAGTGAGAAAAGCCACCACAATATCATTCTACACAAGTTTAGCCCACTTGTTTAGAGTGTTATCTTCATTTCTTCTCTTGAAAAGTGAAGTTGCAAGCTTGGACTAGGAGCTTCGGGTGGATCGTCGTGGACACTAGAAGACTTCAAGAGAACCTTCCTCCAACACTCTAGAGGCCAAAGAGTCTAACGAAGGGAGCTACAAAGGTTGTACTCTCGAAACCCTAGTCTTTGTTGTCTTTAATGTTTAGAAACCCTAATTTTCTAGGATAGATCCTTTGTATGCTTACTTAGCACCATAAAAATTTGATCTTTGTGACATGTGATACTTCCAAACTCTACATAGGGTGCTAGGTAAACCTAACATTGGTATCAGAGCCGACCTAGAACATTAGGCGACACTTTTACGAAATAAAAATCCCGATCGGATCAAAATACGGCATTTCGGGACCCTCTCTGGACATTTTTCAAAATCTGTCATTTTTCAGAATTAAAAATACTTAAAAAATACAGCAGGAAAAACTAAGAAACACTGTGAAATACGAAGCCATGATCCGTACAAACCACCGCGGAACCGTGGCCAATCCTTGCTTAGGCCGCGGCTCCGCGGCCGTACAGAGGCTTCATGGGTTCCTATTTGCACAGTAATTCCTACAACTGCTTGTATATTATTTTAGGTATGTTTAATCTGAATCCAGTACTGTATATTCTGGAGATGGTTTTGGACTCGACGATTCGATTGGAATTTTCATTTCGTTGCTTTTCCGGGTAAATTAGAAAGTATTAAAGTGTTCGAATGACTATCATTTGCTCACTTTTCACGGGGTTTAAATATTCTGGAGATACGTGCAAGTTTTTTTTGTGATGGACCCTCTAGAAGACAACAAACTTTAACTCAATTATGTGACCGTCTTGAACTGCCCTTTGAACCTTAGGGTTTGGGGCAGTACGGCGTGCCACATGTGAGGCGTTGGCTTGACCCTTCTACGGCTGGACCGCTACTACTGTGTCACACTCCGGGTTTTTGAACTCCGCTCAAGTGTTGAGCTTTAGGGAATCTTGGGTATTTGATCGTTCGTTCGAAAACTTTAATACTGTCTGTTTATCTGAAATGTGATACAATATGTGGAATTCATATAGTTTAGGCATGAAATACGAAGTATGTGATATTTCGTATTTATGATGTCTAAAGAGTATGTGGATTCCAAATATTGTAGTTTTACACTTTCTTTTCTGTGACCGTAAGTGTAGTATGTTTGATATCGCCGGTTTCGTTGCTATACATCAACGACAATTGGGGTACGCATACTTACTTACATTGATGATATGTGATATTATGTGTTGCTGAGATATGATGTGCAGGATTGTCGCGATCGAATAGCCGTGGGGTTTTTATGTGAGATGAGAGTTTTATATTTTCATTCATGTAAATTCAAATGTAATGTAATATTCTTTTATTTGGGGCACTTCCGGGTTAAGGTTGATGCCACCAGTGTTGTATATTATTTACTTTTCCGCATTAGGATGGACCCAAGGAGGGGAGCACAGGTGACCGGGTTCTGGGGTTCAGTGGGAGGCCATCTCGAGGAGTCGAGACCGGGTCTCCTAAACTCCAGAATTGGTAGGGTCGCTTGCCGCTCTCGTAGGGGTCCAGGGTGTAGGCTTGGCTATTCATCGCGACTGTGGAATCCGTATTTTCTATTCTGGCTAAATACTAAATACGGACGTCCTAGTATACCCCACATTATATCTATGTTTCTGCTGCCTGTGTTCTGTGATATCTGAGACGAATGACATATTATATATATGATATATAGTAGACGTTACTTATATTTTACACCCGCGCTAGTCCCGTCCCGGTATGCCGTTAGTTAAGTAACCTAACGGTGCATAACGGAACATTGCGGCGAATGCGGATGGCATAAGCGTACGTGTTATTTTCGTTTTTTCTGTGATTGGCTTAAGGACTTAAATGATGGGATTACATTAATGTGATTAATGTAAAGAAAATAAACCTAAAAAGATGTTGTAGAATCGGATTTGAAAATCAGTCGGCTATTTATGAAAAAGCTATATTTCAAAACTGCGGAGCTTAAGCCACTCCTTTTGAAAACCATTTGATTCTACAACGATATCAAGTTCAAAGCGTTAAAGATTTTCTTAAAAATCATCCGCAACCCTCCGTCATTTTAGGAAGTAGAGTACTTAGTATTCGTGCTACGTTTGTTGACTATAGTTAAGGCGTAGTGTACGGTAGCTAAGTGATGTCTTCCTACATTGCATATGATGCAGATTAATTAGGACATTCTTATGACTTTGTTGACCATAGTTAAGGGTCATATAAGTGGGTCTAATTAATCAAGAAATGACGGGTAGAACTTGACTGGTACTTATGATTTATTGACCTTCGTTAAGGTCATAAGTACTAGGGGTAAAAACCACATCGGGAATTTCAATAGTTGAAATTTGCAATGAGATTGCATACCTTCCATGTGATGGTTAGATCCTGATCCCACTGTGGGTAATAGTTGCTCCTAGGAGAGTTTTACAGTTTACAATTAGCTAACTCATTAGGTGTCTAGAAAGGTGTTAACGGGGCTCCGCCTCTGGGAAAACGAGGTTTACTTTAATTAGGTCTGTGCGAAAGCACGGGGAACCTCCCTCAAGTACCGACACTGGCCTAGCTGAACGGTTAGCGAAGTTGTAGACTGTAATTAATCCTGGCTAGTTTTTCTTTTTAAGGTTTGAAAGAAAAACTCGATAAAAGCAGTGGGAAACATCGATTAGACAAGATAATAACCAATCTGATCTATGCAAGAGCTTTCGCTGAGTGTATTCTTTTCTCTCTCTTAATGGCAGATACCAATGACTGGACTCAAGCTTTTACTAGATAAAAACAAACTGAATGGTACCAATTATAAAGACTGGCTGAGGAATTTGAACATTGCCTTGACATATGATAAGGTATCATATGTCCTCACGGCTCCAGCCCCGCCCGTCCCAGGCCCAAAATCCTCAGTTGTGGATATTGAAGTCCGCAAGACATGGGATGCTGACTGTGCCACGGCCAAATGCCTCGCGCTTGCATCGATGGACACTACACATAAAAAGCAGAACGAGAATATGGACATTCATGCCATATTGCTCCATACAAAGGAGTTGTATGGAGAGCAATCTCGCGTATTGTGATACGAAGCATCAAAGAAATTGTTTCAGATGCGAATGGCCTCCGGCACACCAGTAGGAGACCATGTTCTGAAAATGATAGCTCTTATAGAAGAGCTTGAGGACCATGGATGGACTATGGACAATGAACAATATACAGATATTATTCTGCAGTCCCTCCTCTCCACCTTTGCTCAATTCATAGTTAACTTCAACATGCATGGCATGGAGAAGGAGCTACCTGAACTCCTTAATATGTTAAGGAGTGCAGAGAGCACTATGAAGTCAGTAAAAACTCCCGTTATGACTGTTGGACAGTCTTCCTCTTCTCGCCCGAAAGCTAAAGCCAAGGGAAAGAAAAAGAAGAAGCCCACCAATCCTAAGGGTGGAGTTAAAAAGGTGAAGGGAAAGGAAAAGTCCAAAGCTGGAGACTCGGGGAAAAGAGAATGTTTTCATTGCCACAAGACAGGACATTGGAAGCGCAACTGCACGGAGTACTTAAATCTCAAGAAGAAGCATGGGGATGCTTCTGCTTCAGGTGCGTTTGTAACAGAAAACTGTTTTTCAATAAACTCTGCTTCCTGGCTATTGGATACCGGTTCAGGTTCTCACATTTGCAATTCTATGCAGGGGCTGAGAAATAGCAAAGTTTTGAAGACAGATGACCATACTCTCCGCGTTGGAAATGGTTCCAATGTACATACAGTCGCAGTGGGAGAGTATCACTTGGGGTTGCCATCTGGATGTATTTTGGTTTTGAATCCATGTTATTTTGTACCAAGTATGCTTTGTAATATAATATCCATTTCTTTGTTAGACAATGAAAGATATAATTTTGTATTGCAGAACAATGTTATGAACATTCACCTGAATCAAATGTTGGTTGGGTATGGTACGCTTAATAACGGAATATATGTCCTAAATCAACACACAGTTTTCAGTATACAACACACTAATAAAAGAAAACTTTCAGAATTAAATGAAGCTTTTCTTTGGCACTGTAGACTTGGTCATATTAACGAAACAAGACTAAACAAGTTAAACAAAGATGGATATTTAAACTCTTTTGAATATAAATCTTATGTGACTTGCCAGTCTTATATCAAGGGTAAAATGACCAAAACTCCGTTTACCGGACACGGAGAAAGAGCTACTCAGCTCCTAGGCCTCATACATAGTGATGTATGTGGGCCAATTTCTACACAGGCTAGAGGCCGTTTTTCATACTTCATTACGTTCACTGACGATTTCTCAAGGTTCGGTCATGTATTTTTATTAAAGCACAAGTCCGAAGCTTTCGAGAAATTCATTGAATATAAACAAGAAGTAGAAAAACAAACCGGCTTGAGTATCAAGATGCTTCGATCAGATCGAGGTGGTGAGTATCTCAGTACAGAATTTGCAAACTTCCTAAAAGAGAATGGGATTCTCTCTCAGCTCACTCCTCCTTACAAACCACAGCACAACGGTGTGTCAGAACGACGGAATAGGACCCTATTAGATATGGTCCGTTCCATGATGAGTGATGCTGAGTTACCCGTCTCGTTTTGGGGGCATGCATTGGAGACTGCAGCGTTTCTGCTAAACAGGGTTCCGACCAAAACCTTGTCTACCACGCCATATAAGATATGGCATGGGAAGAGACCATCTCTTAAGAGAATTAAGATTTGGGATTGCCCGGCCTATGTTAAAAAGCAGAATCCGGACAAACTCGAGACACGGTCAGTCATGTGTAACTTTGTGGGATATCCAAAGAATTCTTATGGATATCTATTCTACCACAAAGAGGAACAAAAAGTGTTTGTTTCTCAGTATACCACATTCTTAGAAAAAGAGTTTTTCACAGATAAAGATGATGGCAAGGTGGTGGATCTAGAAGAGGTTCTAGAAATACAAACTACAAATGACGATTTGGTTGAACCGGCTGTTGCAATAGAAACTGAGGAATCTCGGCCACTCCGTAGGTCTGGTAGGACTTCTCGCCCACCGGAAAGGTACTACGGTTTCCTCATTGATGGTGACGGAGAAGACTGCATCATGGATGATGATGATCCTACCAGTTTTCAGCAGGCTATCACGAGTGGAGACTCTGTGAAGTGGCTGGATGCCATGAGATCCGAAATGTAGTCTATGTACACCAACAAAGTATGGACTTTGGACGTTGTACCCCCTGGGGTAAAACCTGTGGGGTGCAAATGGATCTTTAAAAGAAAGATTGGTGTAGATGGCCAGGTGGAGACCTATAAAGCAAGACTTGTGGCGAAGGGTTTTCGTCAAAGACCAGGTTTGGAATATGACGAGACTTTTTCTCCCGTAGCCATGCTTAAATCCATTCGGATCCTACTTGCTATTGCTGCTCACTACGACTATGAAATCTGGCAGATGGATGTTAAAACCGCATTTCTAAATGGAAATTTAGAAGAATGCGCTTATATGGATCAGCCAGAGGGCTTCATTGACAGTGGGAGCAGCGGGAAAGCATGTAAATTGCTTAAATCCATATATGGGTTAAAGCAGGCATCATGGAGTTGGAACATCTGTTTCGATGATGTCATCAAAGAGTTTGATTTCATCAAAAATCCAGATGAACCTTGTGTTTATAAGAAGGCTGTAGGGAGAGCTGTCACATTCCTCGTATTGTACGTGGACGACATTCTTCTGATAGGAAATGATATTCCTATGCTACAGTCGGTCAAATCTTTCTTATCACTAAGGTTCTCCATGAAGGACCTGGGTGATGCCACATACATTCTGGGCATAAGGATCTATAGGGATAGATCCAAAAGGTTATTGGGATTGTCCCAAACCAGGTACATTAACACCATCCTAAAAAGGTTTAGTATGGAAGACTCTAATCGGGGTGCCTTACCCGCTTTCCATGGGGTCACTCTCTCCAAGGATTCTTGCCCAAAGACCGATGAAGAGAGAGCTCGCATGAGTGTTATACCCTATGCTTCGGCAGTAGGATCTATAATGTATGCGATGTTATGTACACGCCCAGATGTAGCTTATGCACTTAGTATTGGAAGCATGTATCAATCCAACCCAGGGGAGAATCACTGGACAACTGTGAAGAACATTCTTAAGTACTTACGAAGGACTAAAGAATTGTTCTTGGTGTATGGTAATGGAGATCTCCAAATGGAGGCCTTTACCGATTCGAGCTTCCAGAGTGATAAGGACGATGGCAGATCTATCTCTGGGTTTGTATTTACCCTCAATGGAGGGGCGGTAAGTTGGAAGAGTTCCAAACAGGATACCGTTACAGACTCTACGATGGAAGCTGAGTACATTGCTGCGAATGATGCCGCCAAGGAAGCCGTCTGGATGAAGAAGTTCGTCTCGGAGCTAGGAATAGTTCCAACCATTATTGATCCAATACCTTTGTATTGTGATAATAATGAGGCTATGGCGTTAGCCAAGGAGCCCAGATCCCAACAGCGGTCCAGACACATCCTGAGGCGTTTTCATTTGATCCGGAAGATTGTAGATCACCGAGAGATCGAGATTAGGAGAGTAGACACAAAGAATAACGCCGCGGATCCATTCACCAAGGCCCTCTCTCAGCCGCTGCATGAGCGACTTTTTTAGATGTTGGGTATGAGATACGCCAATAACTGGCCTTAGTGCAAGTGGGAGATTGTTGGATATATGTATGCCCTAGAGGCCATTATATGATAGTGGATGTATTTGTACATGTATATATATTCGGTATACATCTTGCTCGACATGATAGTATGCTATCTGGTTCTTCTTTATCTGACATGTTGATTTGATCATGCTTTTATTCATTCATACATGCTGATAAAGCCCTGAGGATATCGGCTTGACTACTGTGATTATGATGGATATCATACTAGTGGGACATCTGTAGTCTATAAGCATATCCTGGAAAGTCCCTAGTCGTAGGTATATCGAGACGGGGCATTGATATACCAGAGTAGACTAGCGTATATGATACTAGACCCATACGATGGGCGATGAATGTTCCCACGTTCATCGATGTTTGACATCAAGATCATATACGGGTGCTCAGTGGTGACTGGGTACACTGGACGGACTCACCGAGAACTCCTATATGGATTATATCTATCGTCGGATAGCAGTTCTCAGGTGACACTGGTACAGGTTAGTCTGTAGACCCGAGATCATCATAGAGTCTTGTGTGTTCTCCCACTGTACTTTGATTGCCACCCTACCACGGCTCTACTGAGTCGTGCAAACAGGTGGCCATTGGGTACAGTCCTGAGACGCACGAAGGCGATGAGCGATAGGAGGGGTTTCGTCTCTCCCGGTATTGGGAGTTGATGCTGTGCTGTGCCCGACTGGTTATATCAGTAAGTCCCTGGTCAGGGCTGCTGAGATTTGCTGATAAGTGTTATCAGTAGTTTCTCGATCTGTTATAGACCATTCACCGGCACGACTTATTGAGTTATTGGGGTCGACATGACCATCCCTAGGCTCGATATGCAGCATATCTGACGAAGAGACCGGACTGTACGGTAGTGTTGCCGGTTGGCTCGACGGGAGTTATAGCAGGTTCGCTTGTTTTCTTCTGATCGCTCAATACCCGGGTGGCCGTTACGTTTAGCTGACCGCTTGCGGTTTGGGGGTGCTTGATATGATCATCACCCACTGCCGGTGTATTGATGAGTCTTACAGTCCCACAAAGGAGTTACCTAGTCCAGGCGAAGCGTTGTGGTGCGCGTATGCGATATGTGCTTGGACCCGATAACTCCTTTGTGGGACTTTAAGACTCGTCAATACGCCGGCAGTGGATGATGATCATATCAAGCACCCCCAAGCCGCAAGCGGTCAGCTAAACGTAACGGCCACCCGGGTATTGAGCGATCAGAAGAAAACAAGCGAACCTGCTACAACTCCCGTCGAGCCAACCGGCAACACTACCGTACAGTCCGGTCTCTTCGTCAGATATGCTGCATATCGAGCCTAGGGATGGTCACGTCGACCCTAATAACTCAATAAGTCGTGCCGGTGAATGGTCTATAACAGATCGAGAAACTACTGATAACACTTATCAGCAAATCTCAGCAGCCCTGGCTAGGGACTTACTGATATAACCAGTCGAGCAGAGCACAGCACAACATCAACTCCCAATACCGGGAGAGACGAAACCCCTCCTATCGCTCATCGCCTTCGTGTGTCTCGGGACTGTACCCAACGGCCACCTGTTTGCACGACTCAGTAGAGCCGTGGTAGGGTGGCAATCAAAGTACAGTGGGAGAACACACAAGACTCTATGACGATCTCAGGTCTACAGACTAACCTGTACCAGTATCACCTGAGAACTGCTATCCGACGATAGATATAATTCCATATAGGAGTTCTCGGTGAGTCCGTCCAGTGTACCCAGTCACCACTGAGCACCCGTATATGATCTTGATGTCAAATATCGATGAATGTGGGAACATTCATCACCCATCGTATGGGTCTAGTATCATATACGCTAGTCTACTTTGGTATATCAATGCCCCGTCTCGATATACCTACGACTAGGGACTTTCCAGGATATGCTTATAGACTACAGATGTCCCACTAGTATGATCTCCATCATAATCACAGTAGTCAAGCCGATATCCTCAGGGCTTTATCAGCATGTATGAATGAATAAAAGTATGATCAAATCAACATGTCAGATAAAGAAGTACCAGATAGCATACTATCATGTCGAGCAAGAATGTTTACTGAATATATATACATGTACAAATACATCCACTATCATATAATGGCCTCTAGGGCATACATATATCCAACACAGGATATGCAATAATCATACAAATGTACTCTACCAGGTACTATAACTACAGGATGCGATGTAAAATAATGAATGCTGAGCATGGGATAAAATATCATCTACACGGAATATCAACATGGAAAAATAACCGGTGTCCATCAATGCACCCAAATCCCAGTAAAACTCAGGCGCCATCACGCTAATCTGCCCTCAAATCCTGTAAATCTCATAGAATCGTGAGTGCCCAACATCGGCACTCGAAATATCATAAAGAAATCGTGTCCAGCATCGACACGCAAATTCTCAAGTATCTGGCTCCGTCAGTCGGATCGGCCCACGGGCTCCGTCTGCGGAATCGGCCCTCGGCCCCAGCAGTACGCATCGTCCCGTATCCATCTATCGACTCTGGTCGGTATCCTCCGGATAACCGCCAGTTCCAACCAATCACCGGTAGGTAGTAGTCCCTCTGCCAAGATCACCGTCTACTGCACAGCGATCCATTCTCGCCCCGGGGTACCATACCGGGTCCACCATGTACCTGCAATCGGCCTCGTCCAGCTCCTTGATTCGGGTTCACATGTCACACATCTCAGAACCGAGAAAACGCATGGTGGACGTACTGAAATATCATATCAAGGGAAACCGGGTTTTTAAAACAGTGCGTATTTTCTTAAAATAATACCCCGGTTCCCAAATCCAGAAATCACATAAATCCAATTCAATGCGTAAATCCATGCAATGTGTCATATGACACTAAGAGTAAAAGAAAGGGAAAACCGCTCTTTTTTTTTTTAAAAAAGGATACCGTTTTGAAAATATCTCGTGCGGTCCCTTAGTTTTTAAATCATGTCAATATCACCCTTGTATGTAACATACGTATGTATATAGGTATGGATGTGCGAATGGATATGTACGCAATGTGAGTATAGCAATGTACATGTGCACTAGTGTAGATATATCAAGATATGTATGCACTAAGATGAATATAAAGGGTGCATGTGCGCAGGTAGTGATATATCAATGAAGGTATGCACAAAAGTGAATATACAGTGTGCATGGTATGAATATAAATATATGCCAATATGCGGCAAGTCATGACAATCATCAATGAAGCGGAAATCAAGACGATATATAATTCGTAGCAATCCTATAATGTGAGTGTCATGGCAATCACTAACGGTGTGAGTGTAACATACAAATAGTGCTCGTGCAGCTTGAACCGTTAGTGGCAGTGCAGTGTTCTATACTACCAATTCAATATGGAACAAGAAGATAAGCTACCATAGTATATCTATATGAACACATACAACTAACATATCCTATTACGCCCTGACGCTTAACGCCATACGGGCGATTTCCCCGTAGATGTTAAATCTACTCACCTGGTCGCGTGCTAAGTGTAGCCGACCACCTGCTTCCCCTTCTTTGCGGTGTCTGACGTACCCGCTTGCGAACCTGGAATTTACAAAAGGAATCCATATATAAGCAAATATCTCGCTAAAACGCGATATCGAAATCAACGAGAAACTCGCGTCGCGAACTAAATGCGCGTGTGTACGATACGCTGAAATGTGTGTATACGCGTCTAAAACTATCTCGACACGTCGCGATACGCTGGATCACAGAAACCACTCACGTATCGCGCAAATAAAACCTACTAGAAAAACGATATATCGTTCAGATTTTGACACAGGTGAAAACATACAAAATTGCTCATGCTACAGCACTGGAAAACACAGTAGACTACCTTAGCCAAAACCCTAACACCTAGCCCCCTCATCTGGCCGCAATTTGCAGCCAGAAAGAATAAAACGGCGGCCACTATTTAGTTAGAGGGTTTCGTGCTCTGGGTATGTGATCAACATCTAACAAATATGCTCCAGTTAACTCAGATTTTATCTAAAATCACCGGGTCTATAGCAGATCACAAAAAGCTAAAAATTCACTTAAAAACGTTATATTTTGCACTGAATGAAAACCTAGGGTATTTTGGTGACATCTGGGGTTAATCATAGTTTATGTGGCCCTAATAACACTTAACTAGGCTAGGCTAACCAATAAAATCATCCCCTAACCAAAAGTTCACACAAATCATCATTTCTAGCACAAAATCTCACTTTTATCACTAACCGATGCTACTTCTACACATAAACTTTAGCAAGAGGGAGTTGAGTTCAAAAATTATACCTCGCTTGACCCTACGATGCAAGAGAAGGAGGAGGAGAAGAAGTACTGCTGCTACTGTTGCTGGGGTGCTGCTGCTGCTGATGCTTGCTGCTGCTGCTTGAGGCTGTTGTTGTTGCTGCTTGTGCTGCTGCTGTTGCCTTTGCTGCTGCTACTTCTTCTGCTGGTGTGTGTGTCTGTGTGAGAGTGAAGTGAGAAAAAAATGAGAGGCAGAGAAATGAGGCTAAGGCTAGTCAACCCTCGCCTCTCTCTCTCTCTTTCTTCATTTAATGAGCATGGCTCATGCCATGAAGCCCATTCCCCCTCTCTCTCACTAAGTCAACACAAGAAAAAAGAAAATTCAAATCCCTTTTTTTCCATTTTTAAACAACCATACTAAAAATTAAAACCCAAAACCAAGTAACTTAATTAAAATGGTTTAACCCACTATGGTTGCTAATCATGGTTTAACCCCAATTAAGCCCTAGTTTACATGCACAAGTGTGTGCAAGCCTAGGAAAAATCTAATAAAATATTCATTAAATAGGATAAAATATTTGAAAATCAATTTGGTAAACTTTTTATTAAAAACCATATATTAAAATATAATTAGCCACTAAACATATCCTAAGGTGTTACAATCTTCCCCCTTAAAGAAATTCGTCCTCGAATTTAAAAATATAAAGCCACGCATACCTTCAAAGAGACGAGGGAACTTCTTCCGCATCTCGCCCTCGGCCTCCCAAGTGATCTCTTCACCATTCGGGCTGCGCCAAAGCACCTTCACTGATGGCAAGACCTTTGATCGAAGTTTCTTCACCTGCCGGTCCAATATCACGACTGGCTGCTCGGTGAACGAAAGATCATGCTCGAGCTGAACGGTCTGATGCTGAATCATGTGCGAAGTGTCATGTAGGTATCTGCGAAGCATCGACACATGGAAAACGGGGTGAACATTTGGGAAGTCGGGTGGAGTAGCCAAACGATATGCTACTGCGCCCACACGCTTGAGGATATCAAAGGGACCTATGACCCTGGGGCTAAGCTTCCCCTTCCGTCCAAACCTCATCACTCCTTTCATCGGAGAGACCCTCAGAAAAACGTGATCGCTAACTGCGAACTCTAATCTGCGGCGGCATCTGTCAGCCTGCGATTTCTGTCTGCTCTGAGCCGTCCTCATCCTGTCTCGAATCAGCTGTATCTTCTCGGTCGTCTTCTGTATGATCTGTGGCCCCAAAATACTGCTCTCACTGAGCTCTGTCCAACAGACGGGCGATCTGCATCTCCTCCCATACAAAGCCTCGAAAGGTGCGATCTGAATAGTATCCTGGAAACCATTGTTGTAGGAGAACTCACCAAGGGTAAATGATAATCCCAGCTACCACAAAAGTCTAAAACGCACGCTCGGAGCATGTCCTCGAGAGTCTGAATAGTCCGCTCAGACTGGCCGTCGGTCTGCGGATGAAATGCTATGCTGAAACTCAAGCGGGTGCCCAAAGCCTCCTGAAGCCTCTGCCATAGTCGGCTGGTAAACTGGGTGCCTCAGTCGGACACGATACACGTCGGGACTCCATGCAGTCGTACAATCTCGTTGATATATATCTGGGCGTACTGAGCAAATCCGAAAGTCGTCTTCACTGGCAGGAAGTGAGCCGCTTTCATCAAACTATCCACGATCACCCAAATGGAGTCATACCCTCTCCTAGTCCTGGGTAGACCCATAATGAAGTCCATAGAAATCTGCTCCCATTTCCACTCCGGAATGGGCAACGGCTGTAGCTCTCCCGCTGGCCTCTGGTGCTCGGCCTTGACTTGCTGACAAGTCAGGCATCTCGACATGAAGTCTGCGATGTCCCTCTTCATTCCGTCCCACCAGTAAACATCTCTCATATCATGGTACATCTTGGTGGAACCCGGATGAACACTATACACCGATCGATGTGCCTCCTCAAGAATCTCACGCCGCAGTCCCTCAACATCTGGTACGCACAGTCTAGTCCCAAATCGCAGTATCCTCTGATCATCGATCACGAACTCGGAAAATCTGCCCTGTCCAATCTGTGCCATGATCTCTGAACAACGGTCATCACTGTACTGTGCCTCATGTATACGGTCAAGCAACTGTAGGAGTGCACGAACATGCGCAAGCTGTCCCCCGATCGGCGTGAACTCGAACTGCACTCGGCTGTCGCATAAAATCTGCCAATCTACCGACGACTGCCTCTGCACTGTTCTCAAATAAGATAGACTACCCCCGGGCCTCCTGCTCAAAGCATCCGCCACTACATTCGCCTTACCCGGATGATATAAGATCTCGCAATCGTAGTCCTTTACTAGTTCCATCCAACAGCGCTGTCTGAGATTCAGGTCTCGCTACTGAAATATATACCTTAAGCTCTTGTGATCAGTGAATATCTGGCACGACTCGCTGTATAGGTAATGTCGCCAGATCTTAAGTGCAAAGACCACTGCAGCCATCTCCAAATCGTGAGTGGGGTAGTTCTGTTCATGTTTCTTCAACTGCCGTGAAGCATACGCGATCACCCTGTCATGCTACATCAATACGCACCCTAGCCCCACTCGAGAAGCATCACAATAGACCACAAATCCGCCTGATCCTGAAGGCAATGATAACACCGGTGCCGTAGTCAAACAAGTCTATAGCTGCTGAAAGCTATGCTCGCACTCCTCCGTCTAATCGAAAGGAACTCCCTTCCGGGTCAACCCGGTCAAAGGTGCAGCTATGCGGGAGAAGTCCTGTACAAATTGCCTGTAATAACCGGCCAATCCTAGAAAGCTGCGGATCTCCGTAACTGATGCGGGTCTGGGCCAACTCTGAACGGCTTCGATCTTTCTCGGGTCTACACATATACCATCTCATGTAATCACGTGATCCAAGAAGTCTACGCTGTCTAGCCAGAATGCACACTTGGAGAATTTTGCGAAAAGCTGGTGCTCCCTCAAAGTCTGCAGTGTGATCTGCAGGTGCTGCCCGTGCTCCTCTCGGCTCCGGGAATACACCAAGATATCGTCAATGAATACGATGATGAACAAATCAAGATACGGCCGGAAAATACGGTTCATCAAGTCCATGAATGCTGCTGGGGCATTGGTGAGTCCGAACGACATCACCAAAAACTCATAATGGCCATAGTGCGTGCGGAAAGCTGTCCTCGGTATATCCTCCTGTCGAACCCGCAGCTGATGGTATCCTGATCGCAAGTCGATCCTCGAAAAATATCCTGCCCCCTGAAGCTAGTCGAACAAGTCGTCGATGCGTGGCAAAGGATATCTATTCCGTACGGTAACCCTATTCAGCTGGCGGTAGTCGATACACAAACGCAAACTGCCGTCCTTCTTCTTAACAAACAGGACCGGAGCACCCCAAGGAGACACACTGGGTCGAATAAGTCCCTTATCCAGCAAATCTTGCAACTGACCCTTCAACTCACTAAGCTCCGTCAGGGCCCTCCAATAAGGCGGTATAGAAATAGGCCCCATGCCGGAAATCAAATCAATACAGAAAGAAATATCACGCTCGGGCGGTAGCCCAGAAAGCTCGTCAGGGAACACATCAGGGAACTCGCTAACAATCGGAACCTGATCCAACGGAACCTCAGTAGCTCTAGTATTGCAAACATAGGCGAGAAATCCCTGACATCCCTTCCTCAAAAACTGTCCAGCGTGAAAAGAAGAAATCAAACTGTGAGGGGCGGCACCACGGTCCCCCTGCACAACAAAAGCCGACTCGCCGGGAAAACAAAATCTAACTGTCTTCTCGCGACAGTCTACAGACGCATAGCACATGGCTAACCAATCCATGCCCAAAAGAACGTCGAAGTCTAACATCTCAAGAAGGATCAAGTCGACAGGCAACTCTCTCTCGCCAAAACGGACAACACAGGATCGGAACACGTGTCTAGCAACAAACGACTCTCCTATAGGAGTGGTCACAATAAGTGGCTGATCAGGCAAACCGGACTCTCTACCCAAGCTCGGCATGAAGTGTGTGGAAACGTACGGGTGCGTGGATCCGGGATCAAACAACACGTGTGCGTCAACAGAACATACTGATAGGGTACCTGAGACCACAGCATTGGACGCCTGTGCGTCCTGATGCGTCAACACGAACACCCGTGCCTGTCCCCCACCTACGACTGGCGGTCCCCTACTAGCAGCTGGCTACACTCTGCCGGTAGCTGGCTACTCTCTGCCTCGGCCGTCTCGTCCTCTATGAACAAACCCTCCGCGACCACGGCCTCTCTGTGCATGTGTCTGGCGCGGAACAATAGTAGGTACAATAGGCAACGCCCTCTGGGGTGGAGAAGGTGGAAGTATGACGTGTGGTGCGGCAGTCTCGCCCTCACGTGGCTCCGGGAAATCTCAAACACGATGATAAGTACTCCCGCATCGGAAACATCTGGATGGTGTCGGCTGACCCTCCTGGGGATACGTGCTGAACAACCGGCCTCGCCCCAAGTCTCTGCCACCAGCAAGGTGTCTGTCACGGCGCCTAAATGGCCGTATCTGTGCCGAAGTATCAGTACGAACTCTCTTTGGCTCTGGAACTACCGAAGTCTCAGCAAGGCGCTCCTCGACTAATAAGGCTGCGTCTACAGCTGCTGCATAAGTCTCGCAATGCTGAGCGCTGATCGCAAGGAACAGTAGTGTAAGAAAGCCTCGGAAAAATCTCTTGACGCGCATCTCCTCAGTAGCCACTAGGTATGGAGCGTAAACTGATAGCTCGGTAAATAGCACATCATACTCTGCCACTTCATCTCTGGCGTCTGGCGCAAAGACTCGAACCTCTGCGCTCGGGCATCCCTGACACTCTGGGGAAGGAATCGGGATAGAAATACCGTCACAAACTCTGTCCAGGTCATAGGAGGAAGACCTGCTGCTCTGCCCTTCTCGACCGATTCACACCATTTCTGTGCAAGACCTTCCGGGCGAAAGCTCGTGAACTTTACCCATCGTGCATCTGAGCATCTGAGTGAACGACATATCCGGACCATCCTATCAATGAAAGACTGTGGGTCCTCGGCTGCATCAGTGCCTGTGAAGACCGGAGGCTTCAGCCTCATGAACTCTGATAGCGATACTGTAATCACCTCCGTGGTTGCAGGGGCAACTTCTTGTACTGTAGGTACCATCGTGGTCCCTGTGATGGGTGGAGCTACCTCTGGTCGCTGCGCCCGAAGTGTCTCGACTAGCGACCCTATCATCTGGCGCATCTCTTGCATACCGGATCCCATCATCTGGCGCATCTCCTGCATACCGGCCCCTAGCATAGCGGTCTGGTCTATCGAAGGAGGAACAGTCTGCTCTGGTGCAACTGGTGTACTGCCCGGGTCTGTCCTCGTCTTAGACGAATCAACTCTAATCTCGGCTCTCGCGGCCTCTCTCTGCGCCCTCGTAGTCTTTGGCGACATAATGGCTGAAAAGAAAGTAGGATTCGATGAGGATACGAAAATCGAATCACAAGAATATATACAATCATGAAGGAATTTCAATCAATAAGTCCTAAGGTCGCTTAGGCGGAGTACCGTGTCGTGAGTATGCCGCGGAACATACACACGCTACGCCACTCTGCTTCAGCTACCTACTTCATCATACCAGGGTCATCCTACACTCCGAAGGTAAAACCTACGCTCTGATACCAACTTTGTCACGACCCAAAGTTCGGCCCGTGACCGGCACTTAACCATGTAACGTCTACAGGCGTAACGCGACTAAGTAAGCCGAAACCCTGAAATCAAAACCATTAAAAGTATTGAGTGTTAAAACATTAAATAGAAATATTTGTTAAAACGTTTAGGAAACCTTAAGTAACTTAGTAAAATTCTTTAAAGTTCAAGTTATTTTCTTAAAAATTTTGGCAGCATTTCCTTTGTAAAAACTAGCCCCGAAATCGGGTACAAGGCAAAATATGAGTAAAATGATACACAATAAGAAATAAGCATCCCAAACGGGAGCAATCATGCCCAACGGCGGTAACAATCACCATAATGATAATATACGACGCCATAGCGAAGAATGAGTAAAAATAAGTGAAGACAACAAGAAATATAAAACTGCATAAATAAAGTCGGCTCACAACGAGCTCGACACCAAAATACAAATAATATACATCGTCCTCACAACTGGTCTCTAAGTCAATGCATAAGTAATAGATGGAGAATACTAGATACAATGATGTATACAACTGGAAAATAAACAGATATCACACAAAAACCCACCTATCAGCAAAAGCTCACGCGCCAACTGTAGTGGTATCTGTACCAAAAGATGCAAGAAAGCAGCCTGCCGCGACTATTCCGAGGGGCAACCTGCAACACTCTGGCACAACGAGGGTGAGTTTCCAACTCGTGAATAGTGGATAACATATAAAGGTAATCACGAGTATGCACGTGCTGCGATACTCTAACATATGCCAGCAGATAATGTCTATATGATGAACTGGATACGCAATAATCATGCCTAACAGGTGCAATTTAATGACATCACTATATATGATGAGCAGGATATGCAATAATCATGCAAAAGTACTCTACCAGGTACTATAACTACAGGATGCGATGTAAAATAGTGAATGCTGAGCATGGGATAAAATATCATCTACACGGAATATCAACGTGGAAAATTAACCGGTGTCCATCAATGCACCCAAATCCCAGTAAAACTCAGGCGCCGTCACTTTAATCGGCCCTTAAATCCAATAAATCTCATAGAATCGTGAGTGCCCAACATCGGCACTCGAAATATCATAAAGAAATCGTGTCCAGTATCGACACGCAAATGCTCAAGTATTGGGCTCCGTCAGTCGGATCGGCCCATGGGCTCCGTCTACGGAATCGGCCCTCGGCCTGGGCAGTACACGTCGTCCCGTATCCATCTATCGACTCTGGTCGGTATCCTCCGCATAACCGTCACATCCAACCAATCACCGGTAGGTAGTAGTCCCTCTGCCAGGCACACCGTCTACTGCACAGCGATCCGTTCTCACCCCGGGGTACCATACCAGGTCCACCATGTACCCTCAATCGGCCTCGTCCAGCTCCTCGATTCGGGTTCATATGTCATACGTCTCAGAACCGAGAAAACGCATGGTGGACGTACTGAAATATCATATCAAGGGAAACCGGGTTTTTAAAACAGTGCGTATTTTCTTAAAATAATACCCCGGTTCCCAATCCAGAAATCACATAAATCCAACTCAATGCGTAAATCCATGCAATGTGTCGTATGACACTTAGAGTAAAAGAAAGGGAAAACCGCTCTTTTTTTTAAAAAAAGGATCCAGTTTTGAAAATGTCTCGTATGGTCCCTTAGTTTTTAAATCATGTCAATATCACCCTTGTATGTAACATACGTATGTATATAGGTATGGATGTGCGAATGGATATATACGCAATGTGAGTGTAGCAATGTACATGTGCACTAGTGTAGATATATCAAGATATGTATGCACTAAGATGAATATAAAGGGTGCATGTGTGCAGGTAGTGATATATCAATGAAGGTATGCACAAAAGTGAATATACAGTGTGCATGGTATGAATATAAATATATTCCAATATGCGGCAAGTCATGACAATTATCAATGAAGCGGAAATCAAGACGATATATAATTCGTAGCAATCCTATAATGTGAGTGTCATGGCAATCACTGACGGTGTGAGTGTAACATACAAATAGTGATCGTGCAGCTTGAACCGTTAGTGGCAGTGCAGTGTTCTATACTACCAATTCTATCTGCAACAAGAAGATAAGCTACTATAGTATATCTATAAGAACACATACAACTAACATATCCTATTATGCCCTGACGCTTAACGCCATACGGGCGATTTCCCCGTAGATGTGAAATCTACTCACCTGGTCGCGTGCTAAGTGTAGCCGACCACCTGCTTCCCCTTCTTTGCGGCGTCCGACGTACCCACCTGCGAACCTGGAATTTATATAAGGAATCCATATATAAGCAAATATCTCGCTAAAACGCGATATCGAAATCAACGAGAAAGTCGCGTCGCGAACTAAACGCGCGTGTGTACGATACGCTGAAACGTGTATATACGCGTCTAAAACTATCCCGACACGTCGCGATATGCTGGATCACAGAACCCACTCACGTATCGCGCAAACAAAACCTACTATAAAAACGATATATCGTTCCAGATTTTGACACAGGTGAAAACATACAAAATTGCACATGCCACAGCACTGGAAAACACATCAGACTACCCTAGCCAAAACCTAACACCTAGCTCCTTCATCTGGCCGCAATTTGCATCCAGAAAGATTAAACCGGTGGCCACTATTTGGGTAGGGGGTTTTGTGCTCTGGGTATGTGATCAACATCTAACAAATATGCTCCAGTTAACTCAGATTTTATCTAAAATCACCGGGTCTATAGCAGATCACAAAAAACTAAAAATTCACTTAAAAACGTTATATTTTGCACTAAATGAAAACCTAGGGTATTTTGGCGACATTTGGGGTTAATCATAGTTTATGTGGTCCTAATAACACTTAACTAGGCTAGGCTAACCAATAAAATCATCCCCTAACCTAAAGTCCACACAAATCATCATTTCTAGCACAAAATCTTACTTTTATCACTAACCGATGCTACTTCTACACATAAGCTTTAGCAAGAGGGAATTGAGTTAAGAAATTATACCTCGCTTGACCCTACGATGCAAGAAAAGGAGGAGAAGAAGTGATGCTGCTGCTGTTGCTGGGGTGCTGCTGCTACTGATGCTTGCTGCTGCTGCTTGAGGCTGCTGCTGTTGCTGCTGCTGTTGCCTTTGCTGCTGCTGTTTCTTCTGCTGGTGTGTATGTCTGTGTGAGAGTGAAGTGAGAAAAAAATGAGAGGCAAAGAAATGAGGCTAAGGCTAGTCAACCCCCCTCTCTCTCTCTTCATTTAATGAGCATGGCTCATGCCATGAAGCCCATTCCCTCTCTCTCTCACCAAGTCAACACAAGAAAAAAGAAAATTCAAATCCCTTTTTTCCATTTTTAAACAACCATACTAAAAATTAAAACTTAAAACCAAGTAAATTAATTAAAATGGTTAACCCACCATGGTTGCTGATCATGGTTTAACCCCAATTAAGCCCTAGATTACAAGCACAAGTGTGTGCAAGCCTAGAAAAAATCTAATAAAATATTCATTAAATAGGATAAAATATTTGAAAATCAATTTGGTAAACTTTTTATTAAAAACCATATATTAAAATATAATTAGCCACTAAACACATGTAAGTCCACGTTGCTCACCCCGGTTCTTACGGGGAGGCGGAAACGGCGAAAAACAATAATTTTGGCATACGGCAACATGAACTCAAAAGCAAGGATCTTTGGCAAAACTAGAAACTAACAAACAACAAGAGGCTTTAACTACTATGCTGTAGAAAATATACCTCACGAAACCGGTCCTTCGGGTCTTCTCTCCGCTGTCCGGCTCGTCCATCCACGCTCTGTGGGTCGATCCGGATCATAGTCACCTCCGCGGCCTTCTTGAGTCGAAGACGATCCACCTGAGAGTTGTACACCGAGCTCCACCTCAAGCCGAGGCAACTAGGGCAACGAGATCGCTAATCTAGATGCCCCAGGTTGTGTAGAAGAGAAATATGGAAGTGTTTGTCTATGTGGATTCTTTTTCTCTCAACACATGAAATCAAAAGAATTTATTAAGAGGAGGAAGAAGGAGGAGATCAAGCAACCATGGAGCTTTTCTTTTCTTCTCACTTTCAAGAGAGAGAATGAAGTGAGAATAATGAAAAGATTAACTAAAGAAAATCAACCATGGTTGCAATAATACACCAAAACCATCATTACTAATCCTATCATGATAAAGTTGATGGCACAAATGAATTGACCATTTTCATAACTCAAGAAATAAAAAGAAAATCAAAGAAGAGTGTAGACCTCTCATGAAGGTTAATGGTCAACTCCGGTCAACGGGTCAACAAAGTCAAGAGAGGTCTAGGTGGTCAAATCGTCAATGCAATTAGCCATCACTAAACTATCACTAAAATGATTAGTAAATAATGTCTCCGGCTCATAATGGTTTTGACCAAACGAATTGCCAAAACCCTAATGATCTTGCCACATAATGGTTTTGGCCGAACCAACTGCCAAAACCCTAATGAGGCACCTCCTTCTTCATCACTCCTCAAAACTGTGCATACACACCCGCATCCGCATTCCGTAGAATGCGAATGCACAGAAGACAAAACAAATCCATCCGTGCAATACTAGGATCTGGCTTAAACCAAAGCCCACTAGTATTGCCAGCCCGAACAGCATACGCACACAAGTGCACGTAAGTGATCATAGCCCTGCCGTAAAACCATACGGCCTCTACACGTTTTGCTCAGTGCAGGAAAACTCTCTGTGTGGGACTCTAAAGACTCGACACTACGCTGGCAGTGGGTTTAACCACAGACCGCAAGCGGCACTAGATGTACGTAACGGTCCCCAGGTAGATGTCGATAAGAAGGCCGATGAGGTAAACCCATCCGAACTCCTACTGAGCCTGTATGTGACAATCTCCGTACAGTCCGGTTTGTTCGTCTGATACATCGCATGGCGGGTCTAGGGGGTAGTGAACGTGAGTCTCCTAATAGCGGTACAAGTCGTGTCGGAGTGTAGCCCATAACACCCTGAGATAACACTGGAAACCTACCAGTATATCTCGCTTGCCCTGGCCAGGGACTACTTGTGTAATGGCTCTCCTAGACACAGCGCGATGTCAACCCCCAATACCGGGAGAGACGAATCCTGTCTAACCGTCACTGCCTCCAAGTGCTTCGGGACTGCACCCAACTACTACCTTTTTGCACGACTCCTTTGAGCCGTGGTAGGGTAGTAATCTAAGTACAGTGGGAACACACTCGAGGCGAAGTGACAGTGTCAAGTGAGCGGACTAAGCTGTACTCATGTCACCTGGGAACTGATAACTGACGATAGGTATAATACCAACCAACAGTTCCCGACGAGTCCTGTCCAGTATACTCGTAACCTAACGAGCACCCGCATACTATCTCAAGTATGACGTACAGACGGCTGTGGGACAGACCACCTCCCCCGCTGGGATGAGAAGCGTATACGCTAGTCTACTTTAGAGTATCGATGCCCTGTCTCGATAGTCCTACGACTAGGGACCTGTATAAGGATGTGCTTATGGATTACCCAGCCCCCATGAGTATGACTGCCATCACAACGCTGGTAATCAAGCAAAGATCCTAAGGGCTCTATTAATATGTATATAACCGATATGCTAAAAGAAACACATGCACATATTGAAGTAGAGACAAACCAATTAGTATACTACCATTTTGAGCAAGATTGTTTATACAACTGTGAATATCCCAATCTTCCATTAAGTAATATACAAGCTAGTATGATACAGTAATAGCCTCTAGGGCATATATACTAACAATCTCCCACTTGCACTAAGGCCATGTACTGGCGTATCGAAGACCTATCATCTCGATCAGCCGCTCGAACTGAGTCTGGGATAGGGCCTTCGTGAGTGGATCTGCAGTGTTGTTCTCCGTATTTACTCTCTTCACCTCGATCTCCCGGCGATCTATGATCTCCCTGATCAGGTGGTACCGCCTCAAAATGTGCCTGGACTTCTGATGGGACCTGGGTTCCTTCATTAAAGCTATAGCGCCGTTATTGTCGCAATACAGCGGTATTGGACCAACAATGGTAGGAACCACCTGAAGCTCCGTGAGGAACTTCTTCATCCAGACAGCTTCCTTTGCGGCATCGCAAGCAGCTATGTACTCCGCTTCCATAGTTGAGTCTGCAACGGTCTCCTGCTTGGAACTCTTCCAGCAAACCGCCCCTCTATTGAGGGTAAAGACATAACCCGACATGGACTTGGAGTCATCCTTGTCACTCTGGAAGCTGGAGTCAGCAAAGGCCTTGAGCTGGAGGTCTTTTCCGCCATACACCAAGAACATCTCATTAGTCCTTCTCAGGTACTTGAGAATGTTCTTTACCGCTATCCAGTGTTTCTCCCCTGGGTTTGACTGATACCGGCTTACAACGCTCAATGCGTATGCTACATCTGGTCTGGTACATAACATTGCATACATTATAGAGCCTACCGCAGAAGCGTAGGGTATAATAGACAAGCGATCCCTTTCCAAATCAGTCTTGGGAGACATCTCTTTGGAGAGGGTGATCCCGTGACAAGCCGGTAAATTACCATGCTTGGAATCTTCCATACTGAATCTTTTCAGTATGGTGTCGATGTACCATGACTGTGAAAGTCCCAACATTCTCTTAGATCTATCACGATAGATCTGGATCCCCAGAATGTAGTTGGCATCGCCCAGGTCCTTCATGGAGAATCTCTGCGACAAGAATCTTTTGACTGACTGTAGCATAGGAATATCATTTCCTATTAGGAGAATGTTATCCACGTACAAGACGAGGAATACCACAGTTCTCCCTACAATCTTACTGTAAATGCATGGTTCATCTGGGTTTTTGATAAAATCGAATTCCTTGACAGTATCATCAAAGCAGATGTTCCAACTCCGCGATGCCTGCTTAAGTCCATAAACTGACTTGAGCAACTTGCACACTCTACCACTGCTCCCACTCTGAATGAATCCCTCCGGCTGATCCATATAGACGCACTCTTCCAAATTTCCATTTAGGAAAGCCGTCTTTACGTCCATCTGCCAGATTTCATAATCGTGGAAGGCAGCAATGGCAAGAAGGATCTGAATGGATTTCAGCATAGCCACTGGAGAAAAGGTCTCGTCATAGTCCAAACCAGGTCTTTGATGAAAACCCTTTGCAACAAGTCTAGCTTTATAGGTCTCAACCTGACCATCTACACCAATCTTCTTTCTGAAGATCCATTTGCAGCCTACGGGTTTTACCCCTTCTGGAGCAAAGTCCAAAGTCCAAACTTTGTTGGTGTATATGGACTCCATCTCGGCCCGCATTGCATCCAGCCATTTTACCGAGTTGCCGCTCTGAATGGCTTGCTGGAAGCTAGTAGGCTCACCATAATCCATAGTGCAATCCTATCTATCCCCGTCTATGAGAAAACCGTAGTATCTCTCGAGCGGATGAGACTGCCTACTACTCCTGCGGAGTGGCGCTGGGATGTCCTGTTCTTTCGAACCCTCTGGTTCTACTAAGCTTTAAGTAATAGCTCGTGGTTCTGGAATTTCTTCCAGTTCTATTGCGCTCCCACTTATCTGGTTTTCCAAAAACTCAGTTTCCAAGAAGCGGGCATGATGAGAAACAAAAACCTTTTGTTCCTCTACATAATAGAAAAGATACCCCTTGGAGTTCTTTGGGTATCCCACAAACTTACACTGTACTGAACGTGTCTCGAGCTTGTCCGCATGCTGCTTTTTTACAAAAGCTGGACATCCTCATGTCTTAAAATATTTAAGACTGGGTTTCTTCCCACTCCACATCTGATATGGTGTGGTAGGCACTGACTTAGTAGGAACTTGGTTCAAAAGATATGCAGCTGTTCTAGTGCATAACTCCAGAAGGATCGCGGCAACTCAGCCTTACTCATCATGGAACGAACCATATCCAATAGGATTCGATTCCGCCTTTCCGATACACCGTTATGTTGTGATGTGTATGGAGGAGTAAGCTGAGAGAGAATTGCATTCTCTTTTAAGAAGTCCAGAAACTCGGCACTTAAGTATTCACCACCTCGATCAGATCTCAGTGTCTTGATACTTTTGCCTGTTTGTTTTTCAACTTCATTCATGTACTCCCGAAATTTCTTAAAGGCCTCGGATTTGTGCTTCATCAAGAAGACATGCCCATACCTAGAGAAATCGTCTGTGAAAGTAATGAAGTATGAATAACCACTTCGTGCATGTGTAGACATTGGACCACACACATCACTGTGTATAAGTCCCAAGAGCTCGCTTGCTCTTTCTCCGTGTCCAGTGAACGGAGTCTTTGTCATCTTTCCCATGAGACAAGATTCACAAGTGGCATAAGAATGGTACTCGAATGGATCCAAGTATCCTTCTTTATGTAACTTTGTCAACCGTGTCTCATTGATGTGACCCAATCTACAATGCCATAAGAAAGCCTGATTTAATTCCGGAGACTTTCTTTTAAGTGTGTTCTGGACACTGAAGACCTGATCTTGATTCAAAACGTATATACCGTTTTTCAATATACCTGACCCAATCAGAACTTGATTTAGGTGGATGTTTACTACATCGCTTACAAAAGTAAAATCATATCCTTCCTTAGAAAGTAAGGATACAGATATGATGTTACAAGTCGCACCTGGTACATAAAAACAGTCACGCGGAATCAATATTTGCCCAGTTGTCAGTCCTAGATGATATTCCCCTACGTATTCAGCATACATGCTCATTCCGTTAGCAACCCTGAGAGTCATATCACCTTTCTTGATAACCCTACGGTTTCTCAGAGCCTGTAACGAATTACAGATATAAGATCCTGATCCGGTATCCAACACCCAGGAAGTAGGGTTAACTGACATACAGTTCTCTATTACAATCGCACCCGAAGCCGAAGCCACAACATGCTTCGAATTTTGGCTACTGGCTTTACAAGCCCTACAATCCTTCTGCCCATGTTCATTCCCGTAACAATAGGAACATCCCTCTTTTACTACATCCATTCCCGAAACTTCTGCCCTTCCCTTTCTTTCTACTTCCCTGGTTTCCTTCAGGGTAGTAGGTAGAGACTGTTGAACTAAGTCAGCATCTGACCCGTTCTTCAACGTGGTCTTCATGTCCGAGAGCTCAAAAGAGCTGGTCTCTGTAAGGACGTTACCCCTTACAGATGACCCGATAGCCAACCTCGCTGGAAGCAATTCGTTCGAGGTCTCATATCTTGCGATACGAGATTGCTCTCCATATAAATCTTTGTTATGGAGGAAGATAGAAACTGAGTCCATCTTCTCGTGCTGCCTCTGGTACGTACCATCACGAGGCACTTGGCTTTCGCACAGTCTTCTTCCGATGTCCTACGGATATCAATATCCGTGACAGGGGAAACTGGACCTGAGACGGCAGGGGTTGGATCAGTCAAGAGGTGTCCCAACTTGTCATGGGCAATGGACATCTGGACAGACCTTTGCCAGTCATAACAGTCAGATTCAGTCATTTTATTATCTAGATGTAACCTAGGTGCGGTCACTGGGTCACTGCAATTAAGAGAGAGAGAAGAAAACACTTAGCATGATGCTCTTATAAGTTTAGATTGGTTTTTAATTTATCTAAACAGGATGGCTCCCACTGTCTCTCGAATCCCTTCTCAAACCATAAAGGAAGAATTAGTCAGGATCAATCTCACCGTACAATTCTTGCTTAACCGTTCAGCCAGGCCAGTGTCGGTACTTCGAGAGAGGTTTTCCAACGCTTTCGCGAAGTTCCTTAATTAAGTAACCTCTTTTCCCTGGGGGCGTAGCCCCGCTGACACCTTTCTAGTACCTACTTGGTTTATAGCATTGATCATTAAGTGAGAAAGTTCCCGAGGAGTAGCATATACTCACAGTAGGATCGGGATCCAAATATCATCGCGTGACAAAACTGAAGGAATCCTACCAGAATCATCACACTCCAAATGGTATGCAGCGCTAGCAAGTTTCAGTACTTTTGAAACTTCCGATATGGATTTTTGCCCCATGCTCTTATGACCTTGACTAAGGCCAACAAATCATAAGTCACATGTCAAGTTCTAACCGTCGTTGTCCAGGTTGATTTGAACCCACCCGTATATACCCTTGACTATGGCCAACAAAGTAATACGACTGTCCCAAACCAACGCATTCTATCTATGCAACATATGAATACCCACCAGCTACCAAACACTGTGCCTTGACTAAGGTCAACAAACATAGCTTGAATACTGTTGAATATTCATATGAAACGATGGAGGTCTACGGATGGTTTTGGCGAAACCGTGAACGTAGTGAACTTGATATAATCGATGGAACGAGATAGCTTTTAAAAGGAGTGGTTCAAGCTCCGCGTTTAAAAAGCTGGTTTTTGAAAAGAACCGAGTGGTTTTGAAAGTGTTCCAACGACTTATTTGGTTTATTTTCTTGTATTAATTCCAATGCGTCCCATCATTTAATCCTACCATTGCAGAAAACAACCAAAATATGGTGTACGCTTATGCCATCCGCATTCGCCACGGGGCCCCGTCATCACCCGTTAGGTTACTTAACTAACGACAGAGCGGGGGCTGGACTAGCGCGGATACAAAACATAAGCAACACCTAAATAGATATCATATATAGATATATAGCAATGATAGCCAATCCAGATCACAGATGAACACTTTGGATATACTAGGAATCCGTGATTCGTTCGAGCCTGCAACGAAAAGCGGATTACACGGTCGCGATGAATAGCCAAACCCCACCCTAGACCCCTAAGTGTGCGGCAAACTACCCGCTAAGTACTCGAAGCGAAGCAACCTCCCTCAACCCGTGAGTAGGCCACTCGGCACTTCAAGATACCCGGTAGTTTGTGCACCCCTCCTTGGGTCTATCCTAGGAGAAAAAACAGTAAAAAGAAATTATACAATGACGGCTACAACCCCGACCCGGTTGTGCGGCCATACAAATAATATTACATCAATTTACAAATTTTACAATGAATGAAAGAAAAAAGAAACTCTCATCTCACACCCATTCCCGGCTATTCATCCGCGATAATCCAACGAGTTCATATACACAAACCATCAACATTACAGATCACAGATATGTATAACCCCCACTAATCGACGTATAGCAATTAGCGGACGTTCAATACATATATCACATCACAGAAAATATTCATTAGCCAAAGTGTACGGAATGTCGATCAAAATACGGATTTTTAACCACCCCAAAAGTCAATTTGCTCTCTGGAAAATCTGGGTAGAAAAAACATGTACTAAAAATCCCAAAATAGTCAAATAAAAACACTGCAAAAAACCCGGTCCACGACCGAGTCAAATCGGCCGCGGAACCGCGGCAAGAAGCATGTTCTTGCCGCGGAACCGCGACAGTTTGATCGGTTCAGTGGACTGTTTTTCTGCTGTGGTTTTAGAAAAGCCTGAGACGAATTTTCATTTATGTTAAATTATTTTTTTGAACAGTATAAAAATTCAACAGAAACATGGTTTTTTTTCGGACTTGTTTTGCGACTTTTTCCGATCGATATTCTTAACACTTTGCTAACTTGCTAGTTTATTTTTAGCTAGGCTCTGATACCACTGTAAGTCCACGTTGCTCACCCCGGTTCTTACGGGGAGGCGGAAACGGCGAAAAACAAAAATTTTGGCGGAAGGCAACATGGACTCAAAAGCAAGGATCTTTGGCTAAACTAGAAACTAACAAACAACAAGAGGCTTTAACTACTATGCTGTAGAAAATATACCTCACGAAACCGGTCCTTCGGGTCTTCTCTCCGTTGTCCGGCTCGTCCATCCACGCTCCGAGGGTCGATCCGGATCTTGGTCACCTCTGCGGCCTTCTTGAGTCGAAGACGATCCACCCGAGAGTTGTACACCGAGATCCACCTCAAGCCAAGGCAACTAGGGCAACGAGATCGCTAATCTAGATGCCCTAGGTTGTGTAGAAGAGAAAGATGGAAGTGTTTGTCTATGTGGATTCTTTTTCTCTCAAAACATGAGATCAAAAGAATTTATCAAGAGGAGGAAGAAGGAGGAGATCAAGCAACCATGGAGCTTTTCTTTTCTTCTCACTTTCAAGAGAGAGAATGAGAAGAGAATAATGAAAAGATTAACTAAAGAAAATCAACCATGGTTGCAATAATACACCAAAACCATCATTACTAATCCTATCATGATAAAGTTGATGGCACAAATGAATTGACCATTTTCATAACTCAAGATATAAAAAGAAAATCAAAGAAGAGTGTAGACCACTCATGAAGGTCAATGGTCAACTCCGGTCAACGGGTCAACAAAGTCAAGAGAGGTCTAGGTGGTCAAATGGTCAATGCAATTAGCCATCACTAAACTATTACTAAAAGGATTAGTAAACAATGTCTCCCGCTCATAATGGTTTTGACCAAACGAATTGCCAAAACCCTAATGATCCTGCCACATAATGGTTTTGGCCGAACCAACTGCCAAAACCCTAAAGAGGCACCTCCTTCTTCATCACTCCTCAAAACTGTGCATACACACCCGTATCCGCATTCCGTACAATGCGAATGCACAGAAGACAAAACAAATCCATCCGTGCAATACTAGGATCTGGCTTAAACCAAAGCCCACTAGTATTGTCTGCCCGAACAGCATACGCACACAAGTGCACGTAAGTGATCGTAGCCCTGCCGTAAAACCATACGGCCTCTACACGTTTCGCTCAGTGCAGGAAAACTCTCTGTGTGGGACTCTAAAGACTCGACACTACGCTGGCAGTGGGTTTAACCACAGACCGCAAGCGGCACTAGCTGTACGTAACGGTCCCCTGGTAGATTTCGATAAGAAGGCCGATGAGGTAAACCCATCCGAACTCCTACTGAGCCTGTATGTGACAATCTCCGTACAGTCCGGTCTGTTCGTCTGATACATCGCATGGTAGGCCTAGGGGGTGGTGAACGTCAGTCCCCTAATAGCGGTACAAGTTGTGTCAGAGTGTAGCCCAGAACACCCTGAGATAACACTGGAAACCTACCAGTATATCTCGCTTGCCCTGGCCAGGGACTACTTGTGTAATGGCTCTCCTAGACACAGCGCGATGTCAACCCCCAATACCGGGAGAGACGAATCCTGTCTAACCGTCACTACCTCTAAGTGCTTCAGGACTGCACCCAACTACTACCTGTTTGCATGACTCCTTTGAGCCGTGGTAGGGTAGTAATCTAAGTACAGTGGGAACACACTCGAGGCGAAGTGACAGTGCCAAGTTAGCGGACTAAGCTGTACTCATGTCACCTGGGAACTGATAACTAACGATAGGTATAATACCAACCAACAGTTCCCGACGAGTCCTGTCCAGTGTACTCGTAACCTATCGAGCACCCGCATACTATCTCAAGTACGACATACTGACGGCTATGGGACAGACCGCCTCCCCCGCTGGGATGAGAAGCGCATACGCTAGTCTACTCCGGAGTATCGGTGCCCTGTCTCGATAGTCCTACGACTAGGGACCTGTATAAGGATGTGCTTATGGATTACCCAGCCCCCACGAGTATGACTGCCATCACAACGCTGGTAGTCAAGTAAAGATCCTAAGGGCTCTACTAATATGTATATAAGCGATATGCTAAAAGAAACACATGCACATATTGAAGTAGAGACAAACCAAGTAGCATACTACCATTTTGAGCAAGATTGTCTATACAACTGTGAATATTCCAAGCTTCCATTAAGTAATCTACAAGCTAGTATGATACAGTAATGGACTCTAGGGCATATACACTAACAACACATGCTAGGGTGTTACAAAACCCATCACAACCTGAGAAACTATCGATCCTGGATCGGTAATTCTCGTCCACCGTGGCCACGGATTTTTTGTGGTGGCCATCCGTACACAACACGACATCGACCCCCAATACCAGGAAAGACGAATCCCCGATGATCCGATCACTGCCTCCATGTGGCTCGGGACTGTACCCAACTTAAACCTGTTTGCATGACTCCTTTGAGCCGTGATAGGGTAGTAATGAAAGCATAGTGGGAACTCACACGAGACAAATGATGATCTCAGGTCGACAGACTAACCTGTATGCATGTCACCTGGGAACTGCTATCTGGCAATAGGTATAATACCAACTAGCAGGTTCCCGGCGAGTCCATCCAGTGTACTCATAACCGAATGAGCACCTGTATACTATCTTAGGTGAAAAACTAACACCAATGGCTTCTGAGACCTGGCCACCACCATTTGCCGGGGTCTTGATCAGTATACACTAGTCTACACTGAAGTATCGATGCCCGGTCTCGATACTCCTACGACTAGGGACATTGAAGGATGTGCTTATAGACCCCAGCTCCCATATATATGATCGCCATCATAATGCTGGCCGTCAAGAAAGAATCCTATGAGCTCCATCAACATGTACATGATGATAAAGACAAACCAGATAGCATACTATCATCTTGAGTAAGACTGTTTTATCGGTATAGGTCCTTACTCAATCATCATAATCATAAGTCCGTGACTATGATAATTTCCATGAGGGCACTATAGCCAACAACATCCACTACAATATACATCTCATGTATAGTAATGGCCTCTAGGGTATACATATAACTAACAATCTCCCACTTGCACTAGAGCCATCTGATAACAGTGGTTGTAGTATCGCATACTCAACTATCCCATAAAAGTCTCTCTCTGGGAAAAGACCTTTGTGAGTGGATCCGCCGTGTTGTTCTCTAAGTCTACTCTCCTAACCTCGATCCCCTGGAGATCAACCATCTCCATAGTCAGGTGATACTTCCTTAGAATATGTCTGGATCACTGATGGGACGGGCGTTCCTGGGCATAAGCCACAACTCCATTGTCACACAATGGTAGGAACGAAGTTCATCTCATGAACGAATATACACCCAGACTGCCTCTTTGGTAGCATCTTTGGTAGCGATGTATCCAGTCTTTATCGTCTAGTATGCCACGGTATCTAGCTTGGAACTCTTCCAACATACCGTCCCTTTACTGAGGGTAAAGACAATGCCTGTGACTGACATTCAGTTGACCTTATCATCGTGGAAGCTATCCAGTGATTTTCCCCAGGATCGATTGATACCATCTCACTACCCCTAGTAAGAATCCTAACATCCACTTAGATCTATCTCATAAATCCAAAACCCTGGATCTAGGAGGTATCACCTTGATCCTATATGGAGAATCCTTGTGATAAGAGGAGATTGATCGAGCGTAGTATAGGAAACTCCTTTCCTATCAAGAGTATGTCATCTACGTACAATACGAGGATCACCACCATACTCCCTACTACCCTTTTGTATATACAAGGTTCATATACCATTTTGATGAAGTCAAACGTTTTGACTACCACATCAAAATAGATGTTCCAACTCCGCGATACCTGCTTTAACCTGTAAAGCAACTAGCACACTTTTCCGCTGCTCCCACTGTCTACGAAGCCCCCTGGCTGTGTACTTATAGACGCTCCCTTCTAAATCACTATTTAAAACTGCAGTCATGACACCAAACCGCCAGATATCGTAGCCATGGTATGTAGCAGTAGCAATTAAGGTCTGGATGGAATTAAGCATAGGCACTTAGAAAAGGTTTCATCATAAGCCACACCTGGTTGATGATGCAAACCTTTAATAAGTCTATCTTTGAAAGTCTCAACTTTTCCATGTACACCAAGTAATCCTCTCAAGATATACTCGCTCCTAATGGGGATTTAACCCTTTAGATATAGCAACCAAAGTCCATACTTCGTAGGTGTACATAGATTCCATTTCAGATCGCATAGCATCCAGCCATTCTCACAGAGTCCCCACTCCTGATGGCCTGCTCGAAACTAGTTGGGTAGTCATCTCATGATGAAATCCTCGCTACCACTGTCATAGAGAAACCAAAGTATCTCTCAGGTTGGTGAGGAACCCTACCAAATCAGCGGAGAGGCCGAGGTTCGTTGGGAGCCATTGAATCCTCCGGTTCTACCAAATCATCAGCCGTAGTTTGTATAGCTGGAACTCCTTCCAGTTCTACCTCATGACCACTAATTTGTTTCCAAAATAATTTCTTTTCTAAAAAGGTGGCATGCCGAGAAACAAAACACCTTTTGTTCCTCGGTGTGGTAGAAGATATTCCTTTGCAAATGCTTGGGATATCCAACAAACTTCTACAGAACTGACCTTGCCTCGAGCTTGTCCGGATTTTGCTTTTAGATATAGGCCGGATAACCCCAAATCTTAGCTTACTTAAGAGATGGGCTCTTCCCATACCATATCACATATGGAGTGGTAGGCTCCTGATTTGGTTGGAACCCAATTTATTAGGTATGCAGCTTCACAAGTGCATCACCCCCAAAAGGAAATAGACAACTCAGTAATACTCATCATAGAGCGCACCATATCATATAGGGTGCAATTGCTCCGCCCTGATACACCATTGTGCTGTGGTGTATACGGGGGAGTAATGCTGAGAGTGAATCTCATTCTCCTTTAGAATAGTTCAGGAACTCCGTGCTCAAGTATTCTCCTCCCTGATCTCATCAAAGGACATAATACTTATACCTGTTTTGGTTCTCTACTTCTAACTTATATTCATTGACTATATCTCAAATGGTTCAGACTTGTGTTTCAACAGGAACATATGTCTGAATCTTGAGAGATCATCAGTGAATGTAATGAAGTACAAAGAACTAGATCTGGCATGTATAGACTGGGGACCTACATACATCTTCATGTATCAATCCCAAGAGTTCACTAACTCTTTCTCTGTTTCCAATAAACGGAGCTATGGTCATCTTATCTTTGTGACATAACTAGCAAATTTCAAAAGATGTATATTCAAACTGATTTAAATATGCATCTAAATGTAAATAAGCTAGTCGGGTCGCATCGATATGACCTAGTCTATAATGCCTCAAGAAGGATCCGTTCATTTCTGAACTCTTCCTCTTGTATGTGTTCTGTACGTTAAGAATTGTGGTTTGATTTAGAACGTATATGCTTTTAGATAACGTGCCTGAACCGATCAACTTTTGATATAGGAAATGTTCAAAACATTATCCAACAATACAAAATTATATCCTTCTTTACTAAATAAAGAGACTGATATGATGTTGTATATCAGATTCGGTATCTAATAACATTCGTTCAGAATCAATGTATTCGGTAATACAGGGTGATAACTGCCAACATCTTGGTTGCAACAATTGCACCGTTTCCAACTCTTGAAATTTTATCACCCGTTCCCAGTTCTCTACCTATCTGTAGCCTATGTAACAGATTACATATGTGGGATCCTAATCCGGTATCTCATACCCAGGACGTAGAAGATACTGAGAAACAGTTCTCGGTAATGAACACACCCGAAGAACATGCATCATCATGCACTTTCTTCGTTTGGGCGGCACGGGAATCCTAGTAATCCCCTATTTCCTCCTCAGTCTTATAACAATTATAAGTTGGAGCGGGACCAACGTTCCGCAGTAAAGTATAACAAGCGGGTTCGGTCAATACATCCATTTTATTATCTTGATTAAGGCGTGGCATGGTCGCTACCTGGAGAGAGAGAGAAGAAAACACTCTGCGTGCGCTCTTTCAAGATCAGATTGGTTATAATTTTATCTAATCAGGATGGCTCCCACTGTTTTTATCAAATGTTCCTTCAAATCCTAAAAGGAAAGACTAGCCGGGATTAATTACACCCTACAAGTTCGCCAATCTTTCAGCTAGGCCAGTGCCGGTATTTTGAGGGAGGTTCCCCGTGTTTTCGCACAGACCTAATTAAAATAAACCTCGTTTTCCCAGGGGCGTAATCCCGTTGACACCTTTCTAGACACCTACTTGATCGGCTAATTGTAAAGTGCAAAACTCTCTCAGGAGTAACAATTACTCGCAGTGGGTATCGGGATCCAACTATCTCATAGAAGGTATGCAATCTCATTGCAAATTTCAACAATTGAAATTCCCGATAATTTTGCCTCTAGCACCCTATGATCTTGACGGAGGTCAACAAACCATAGGCTACTAGTCAAGTTCAACCCGTCATTTCTTGATTGAATCAAACCCACCAGCACGACCCTTGATGAAGGTCAACAAGGTCTTATGACTACCCTAATCCAATCTGCATCATATGCATAAGCAGATAATACTAGTTAGCTACCGCACACTACGCCTTAACGGATGTCAACAAACGTAGCACGAATACTAAGTAGGACTTATCTGAAATGACGGAGGGCTACGACAGGTTTTTAAGAAAACCTATTGCGTAATGAACTTGATATCGTTGTTGAATCAAATGATTTTAAAATGGAGTGTTTTTTAGGCTTTTGCTAGTTTCTCTAAAGAGGTCACTCCTGGTGAAGAGATCTCGGCTCTTTCCTCGTCGAATGAGGTGCAGGATATATCACATATATCACTATGCAAAGTAAAAACTATAAAAGCAATCAAAAGACAAACTGAGGGTTATAGCATCTGCCAGTTATTGCTAAAGGGGTCACTCCTGGTGAAGGGATCTCGGCCATTTCCTTATCGAATAAGGTGCAGGATGTTCTACAAGGAACACCGCTATGCAAAGCAAGAACTGTAGCTACCTGTTTTTGAAAATTCGATTCCACAACATCTTTTAGGTTTCTTTTCTTTCATTAATCAAATTAATGAAGTCCCATCATTTAAATCATCTAAACACCACAGATAAATACAACGTACGCTTATGCCATCCGCATTCGTCTCGATGTCCCCTCGTGCACCGTTAGGTTAGGTAACTAACGGCAGAGCGGGGCAGTGCTAGTATGGGTGTTAAACATAAGAAACGTCTATATAATATATCATATATACTGTATACAGTATCTATCTCAACATATCAAATGATCACATCACAGATATCGCAGCAGAAGAAACATATGAAATATTGGATATACTAGGAAGTCCGTGCTTTATTTCGAGCCTCTGTAAAACACGGATTCCATGGTTGCGATGAATAGCCAAATCCACACCCCTAGACCCCTATGAGAGCGGCAAGCAACCCTCCCAATTCTAGAGTTAGGAGACCCGGACTCGACTCCTCGAGTTGGTCTCCCACTGGACTCTAGAACCCGGTTACTTGTGCTCTCCTCCTTGGGTCTATCCTAATGCGGAAAAGTAAATAATATATATCAATGGTGACATCAACCTCAACTCGGAAGTGCCCCAATAAAAGAATATTACATACATTTAATTTTACATGAATGAAAATAAAAACTCTCATCTCACATAAAACCCCCGGCTATTCAAAACGCGACGATCCAATATAACATATCCAGCAACACATAACATCACATGTCATCAACGTAAGTAAATATGCGTATCCCAATTGTCGTTGACATATAGCAACGAAACTGGCGATATCACATATTACACTTACGGTCGCAGAAAAGAAACTGTAAAACTACAACATTTGGAATCCACAAACACCTTAGACACCATAAATCCGAAATATCTCATACTTCGTATTTCATGCCTAACAGTATGAATTCCACATATTGTATCACATTACAGAAAAAGCTAGACGATGTTAAACATTCCAATCAAATCATTAAACACCCAAAATTACCCAAAAAGCTCAACACTTGAGTGTAGTTTTAAAGTTATTCAGCACACGCCACGGTACCAACGAACCAGCCGTAGAAGGGCCAAACCAACGACTCACATGTGGCACCGCTGAACCACCACAAACCTGAGGATTCAGTGGCGGTTTTGACGGTCACATAATCGAGTTAAGGTTTTGTTCTTCTAGAGGGTCCATCGCATAACTTGCATGATCTTTGAAAGCTTTTTAACCACGGGAAAAATCCAACACTTGGAAAATTTTCCGGCAAGGGAAAAAGTAGGTATTTGACATCCGATTGAACTTTTTAATAACGTCTATAGTAACCCGAAAACAGTTAAAATATGACTACGAAACACTCCGAGTTGTTATTATAGTAAATTAACATCATATGACAATTTAGCAAAAATAAACAACACCTGAAGTATCAAAACCCATGTAACAGAACACTAGAAAAATTTGGAGGGGGGCTCGGAAATGGCCGGTGGGGGGGGCGGTCTCGCCGGCCCAAACATGGCCAATTGCCTCCAAATTTCTTCAGTGTTCATCTTATCATACATACATCATTCTGTACATGTTTAAAAAAATTTTAGGGCTCGTTTGAAAATCGACAGAAAGTGGGTTTTAGGGTTTCAAGTTTCGGAGTTCGTTTCGTATTCGTATTCTAACAATATCCGTATAATTTCCTAGCTAGGCTCTAATACCACTATAGGGTTCCTCTCGACGGCAGCGAGGTTTTGGGAGGCATCGTTCATGCCATTTTTAAAAATTTGCCATTAAAAGGAACTCTAAACAAGATCGTTAACTAGAATACAATACGGAAAACATATAGTAAACCATTTACTATCTAAGTGAAATCGAAATACAACCTTTGTAGATCGGTCCTTCACTTCATAAGCTCCTTGTAGTAGTCCCTTCGCTGCGATCATCAAACTCCCAGACTCTTGGATGGCTCCATGAGAAGAGGGCAACGGTTTTGCTTGAAGTCTTCGAGGCCGAAGATGATCTACGTCGAGGGAATACGAACTCAAGCTACCATTTCACCAAAGTGAAGAAAACACCCTATACTAAAGTGCTAATCTAGTAGAGGATGGTGAAAAAGGAAGTGGGCTCTCTTTAGTTTTGTTTTTCTCATAATATTTCTCTCTCTTCATCAAACCCTAGCAAGCTTTTTTGAAGGAGGAAGAAGATGAGCTCAAGAAAAATGAGAATGAAAACTAATCAAGAGAGAGAGTGAACCATGGGTGAGATTGTATCATATACTAACTCATATAGAGACATTACCATAGCTAATTAGAATGGTTAGGTTAACAAATATCTAAAGTAAAACAAACCTAGTGGACTTGGTCAAAAGCATCCACAAGCTTCCATAAGCTTCATGCTTTTTTCCAATAATCCACTAATTTTGTAATTACTTTAAAATACTAAACCCAACATCATAATTAGCATGGTGTATGTCTCATACACCCATGTAGTGTGTATCAACAACCATGATACAAACAAAACACAATTTAATATATATCACATATATATTAAGTTGTGCACAAGTAAGAAAAACAAATGCTTAAGTGAACCAATGTTAGTTAATGTAAATTAGTATATCACATATACAATTATACACAAAATTATTAAATCAACACTTGAATTAATAATCCGATTATATCACATATAACCGACTAACATCCAATGTATCGACTTATCGAATCAACCCTTGATTCGATAACCTGGTTATATCGCATATAACCGATCGATACAAACATCGTGAGAATAGAATACGGTATCACATATACGCATTATTCTCCGTCCCGCACATATCACATATATGCCCCTATTTCGTTTTGCCTGAACCAGTAAAACCTCTATGTAGGACTCTAAAGACTCGTCAATACGCCGGCAGTAGGTGATGATCATATCAAGCACCCACAAACCGTCAGCGGTACTAGCTGGACGTAACGGCTACCCGGGTATTGAGCGATTAGAAGATCAGCAAGCAAGCCCGCTCCAACTCCTGCAAAAGCCTGACAGTGACACTACCGTACAGTCCGGTCTTCTCGTCTGATATGTCGCATATCAAGTCTAGGGGTGGTAAACGTCAGACTCCAATAACCGATAAGTCATGCCGATATGAGGCTCATAATGGATCGAGAAACTACTGGTAACACTTACCAATAAATCTCTAAACCAGCCTTGGCCAGGGACTTCCCTGTTATGACCAGTCGAGCATAGCGCAACATCAACCCCAATACCGAGAGAGACGAAACCCCTCCTATCGCGCATTGCCTCAATGTGATTCGGGACTGTACCCAAAAACCACTGTTTTGCACGCCCTCTTAGACGTGGTAAGATGGAAATCAAAGCACAGTGGGAATCACACAAGACTCTATGACGATCTCGGGTCTACAGACTAACCTGTACCAGTATCACCAGAGAACTGGCATCTGACGTGAGGTATAATACCATCTGGGAGTTCTCGGCGAGTCCGTCCAGTGTACCCAGTCTCCACTGAGCACTCGTATATCATCTCTGATGTCAAACACCAATGGATATATGATCATTCATCTATATGGATCGAGAAGCTATACGCTAGTTTACTCTGGTATATCGATACTCCGTCTCGATACACCCACGACTAGGGACCTTAAAGGATGTACTTATGGACTACCATGTCCCCACTAGTATAATCTGCATCATAGTCCTGATAGTCAAGTACACATCATAAGGGCTTTACCAACATGTAACAGAGAGACAATCAGTTTACACGTTAAGGTAAAGAGTAACCAGATAGCATACTATCATGTCGACCAAGAAAGTCCTCCCTATATATGTCCAAGCATCCACTACAATATACATCTCATGTATAGTAATGGCCTCTAGGGCATACATATAACTAACAAGACCCACCTCGGGTCGCCCGCTCGACCTCTGATTGTTGTTATTTTGTGATCAAAGAATTGTTTACCACAATCAAGAACGGCATCGCTTGTTAGCTAGCAGGTGAGTACGGGTCGGTCCACAGGGATGTTGTGTCTTTTCTAATTTGCTCTAATGAGTTAATTCCAAACGGTATGGATTGATTATCACTAAAAACTAAGTTGATTTATACTAGGATTAGAATCTTACTAGGGTTAGGTTTAGGTTAAGTTTGTAAATTAAAGATTTCTCACCGCTTTCAATACCCTAATTTAGATCTCTTTAGGTGTTATGGTAACAATTATTAAAGGGGATTAATACCATTGGGAAGAAACGATGCTTCTTCCTCTAGGGTCTTTTCCTTCCTTTTTAATTCTTACCCTAACCTCCATGGAAAACATACACAACCGGTCGTTTATACTACGGTATCACCGTTACCTCGTTGGGTAAGGTGCCGTAGGGAATGGTGTGTGTATGTATGCATGGAGTTCTACGAATTATATGTGATGAGCAAGAAAGGGATGAGAGATTTTCATCTCTCAAACCTTCCCTATTCCTAACCCTAACAAGTGAGGAATTACTCACTCATTAGGGAATTGATAAACATTTTCTAACTATCTAACTAGGGCAGATAACAAAAATTATACTAAGGCATAATGAAAATTAACTAGGGCAATGAAATAAAAAAACTTACTTTATTTGATGGCTCTCCCCAAACATTTACACTGAATTAGAATACTGAATAGATGAAATAAAAAGAGGCATATCCTATAGAGAGGTTTAGGATTTCTATTTATTGAGCATAGAAACCCTAGGGTTACAATCGATTCACATCTGCAATTACAAGTATACCCCTAAGAAACCTAGTCAACGCACCGCCACGCCGCCATGAATTGCCACTGACACGGGCTTCATATGGCCGCGGATCCACGGCCAGAGGGCATGTTTGGCCGTGGTTCCGTGGCCATATTGAGGGCTTGTTGGCTGCCATTTTCTGGTTTTCTTCCTGTTGCATTTTCCTACTTGTTTCTTCACTTGGTTTCTCAGATTGTCTTCTAGTTTTATCCTAAATTTCCACAGTGAATAATGTCATGGACTTTTATCGTTTGCTTCGCGTTGAAGTCTTGAATCTTTGTGCTGCCTTTGTACTTTGTGAAATTGTTCATTGATCTTCGTTTGTTCTTCAAACTGTAGGCATGATATAAATTCTCTATTTTTTGGTCGAAGTCCCACTTTTATATCGTCTTTTCATCATTTTCACTGTTTTGTTCCGAGAACCTGTAACCTGCAACTATGTAGCAGACATGGATCAAAAGTACCTGTTTATTTGTAAAATGAATAAGAATGGGGAAAATAATAATGCAAAATTATGATATGAACAAATACCCCCAAACTTATCTTTTGCTCGTCCTCAAACAAAACTAGTTTTATTCTCGAAAAAGACCTAGTCTCACTTTCGCAGGGAAATACGATTGCACTGAGCTCGTGCAACAAGCCGTTAAACCTCTAGGTGTCCCTAGTAGGAGGAGTGTTGTCTCTTGAAGGTTTTCAGCGGATACTACCCACAAAATTCTATCAATTCGGCTTATCGACTTTTATTCTCCAATTAGGTTTTCCAACAAGGAATTCTATTGTCTTCGACTCATAAATTATCCATCCGTATTTTTCACGCTTCCTTATCATTTAACTTAAGATTATATATATTCTTGTGAATTTACTTAGCTTTAGGCATCTTTTAAGTTTTCCTTCAAGGGTTCCGTCACAACTTAGGAATTTTTATCATCTCTATTAAAAATATAAGTCCTATTTTTCATTCCTATCTCTTATCTAAACCCCAATCAGATACCCCTACGTGTGTGTATATATCACCCCTACACTTGGAAATTCAAATCAAACTATTATACTCTTGTCCATCGTCCAAAGTACTTTTCAATGGGTGAATTTTTAGATGAAATTGCTCACACATTCTTCATGCGACCGTTAATACTTCTTGAGGTACCAACGACCGATTACAAAATGTGCTTGCACATTAATGCGTAATTCCTAGTCTTGTAATACCTAAGGCTTATAGCAGTGACTCCCAAACCAGTTGGTCTAAAGCACTAGGTGATGAAGCACCCTCGCTAAATATTTTTTTATTAATGCAGCCTTAAGTAATCATAACAACCAGTGTTCATTTTTTTTATTATCTCTTTATTCACGCTTGTATTTTTATTTTATTTTTCTTCGTACTAAGGACTTTAAACAAGAGCATTTCAAGGTCTCTTCTACTATTCTAAGTTTCAAGGTTCATGTTTGTGTAATTTGTAGGGTATATATTTTCAGAATTTAGACTTAAGCTTAGGAATTAATTTTCAAACTTATACTTTAATAAAAATATCAATACTTTTCCCTTGTTTTAACTTAGCCCAAGAAGTCAACTCGAAATTTTCCTATTTCTAAATAACTACAAAGACATATACTTTCTACCGTTAAATTTTAAGAAAGGTTATTTTTATGGTTTTTAATTTTCTAAGTCTAAGATCTAGTTGTTCTTAGCTAGTTAATCTTTTTTTCAAACTCAAGTTAATTATGGCCAAAATTGAATGTTTTAATTTTTATAATTTTTGAAAATTTTCAATTTTTATTTGATTTTCAAATAAGTATGCAAATGCAAATATATACCTATGAATGCGAAGGAAGAAACCTTACCGAGCACACCCCCAAACTTAAACTTGACAGTGTCCTCACTGTTAGGCTACACCAAGAGGGTCAAAATGGCCGGTATTCCCCTGTTTATTTTTTATATTCTTTTTATTGTTTTAAGAAAAACAAAACAAAATCTTTATACAAAAAGGTCCCCCCAAACTTAAGTTAAACGATGTTACAAGTCAATGCCAAACTTTGCAAAGACCAAAAGTCAACACCAACCAGTTGAAAAATTTATCTATGTAAAGTATTGGTCGGTGGAAGAACATATTGTACAGAGCCAAGAAGAAGTGGGGAAGAGATAAGTGGTGGTATGGAAAGTGTTTGCATGTACGTGGAAGTGAAGAGATGGGAGGTGATGATGAATAAAAATGAGAATGTGAATGATCAGAAATCAGTGGAATATTGGTATTCTCGTATTTTATTAGAAGAAAAAGGTGGTGGTTCAACTTTTATAGGTGGAGGTTGATTCACCACAAAATCCCCGAGTTGTTTTTGTGGATCCTTTCCTAGCTTGGCATCATCCATCATATGCATATGATATTTAATTATGAGGGAACTAATCTCCTCGATGTTCGCCATAGTCCAGCCAGAAGCTTGCCGGTTATTTTGTAAGACCATTAAAAGGGCTTTCTCTTGCTCGAGAGCTAGAGATGCCGATATAATAACGAGAAAGGTCTCATTCTCAACTAGGTAAGCGTATTTAAGGTGAGATGGCAAATGCTTGAGTTCGAGTTTCGGAAGCGAAACAATTGAAGGTAAAATTGGGGAAGCTATCTCGAACTCAAAGGATTCCAACAATGGTTCGAAATCACTGTAAGCAACCGAATCGGATGGTTCAACTAACTCATCCAAAAATTCAAAGGACTCATACTCGGGGGGTGAGTCGTCAAAATCATCTGAAAAAGTGAAATATTCGTAATTGTTATCGGTTGTGCAAACTGTGTCAAATTCAGGGAAGGACACACTAGTGGCGTCAAAATTGTTGTGATCAAACATAAATTTTTCAAGCTCGCAGTCCTCCTGCGTGATTTCGTGGATCGAGCAAACTTCTCGTGTACTAGCTTTAGGCACGGAGGGCAGACTTCCTATCTTGTAAATATTGAACTCACTAGATATCTTCCCGAAGCATAGAGTCATAGAGCCATTGCGATAATTGATTACGGCATTGGAAGTGGACAAAAATGGTCGACCGAGGATCACCGGAATTTGGTTCTGTGGGTTAGCAACAGGTTGTGTGTCCATAACAATAAAATCAATCGGGAATATGAAGTCCCCTACTTGGATCAACACATCCTCTAACTCACCCCTGGGATGGGTGATTGATCGATCAGCCATTTGGAGAGTACAATGAATGGGTTTTAACTCTCCAACACCTAATTGCTCATACACGGAATAAGGAAGTAGGTTAACACTAGAACCAAGATCTAAAAGTGCCCGATTGATGTTCTTATCCCCAATTGTTATTAAAATTGTAGGACAGCCGGGGTCCTTTCGTTTTTGGGGTAAGGGTTGAGGTTGGTTAATAGCATTGCTCACGGCACTAGCTACTAGCACTTTCTTGGGTATCTGAGATTTTCTCTTTGAGGTGCATAAGCCCTTTTAAGATTTTCGCGTAAGAAGGGACTTGTTGGATTGCATCCAAGAGAGGTATATTTATGCTTACCTGTTTGAATAACTCCATAATCTTCTCCATTTGTGGAGTTGGTTTATTGGATCTCAACCTGTTTGGAAATGGAACATTTGGAAAATCTGTTGAGTCCAATTTTTGTGGATTAGATTGCGGAGTTGGAACAGATCCCAGTGTTGGTGTGTTCGTGAAGTGAGATGTGGGTCCGTTCAAAGTAGAAGAAGTAGAGCCTTGTGAAGAATGAAGAATGGGCTCTAACGAAGAAGATGAAGATGAAGAGGAAGAGGAAGAAGATGAAGAAGAACCACCGGCAGGGGTGTCATTAGTAATACCCACGTTATTTTGCAACACTCTTCCAGATCTCAACGTGGTCACAGCATTTACATTATGATTTTGTTGTTCATATGCAACATGTGCGTTATGTGTGTGACCGGGATTTGGCAATGGTTGAGATGGAAGCTTTCCCTTTTCTCGCTCTCTCAATGCAGCAGTTAGTTGTGCAATTTGCGCCTCGATTGATTTGATATTTTGATCATGTGAAGCATTGTTGTGCACCAAAGACTGAATAGAAGTCTCCAATCTTACTGCGGATTGTGTAGATTGTTTTAGAAACGCATCTAGACTTCTTTCTAGCGAGATAACCTTATCATCATTTGGGTGAACAAAATTGTTTGGAGGGTAAGAGTTATTGGGCACAAAATTGTTCATTTGGTTTGGGTAAGGTTGTGGTTGGAAATGTTGCTGGTATTGAGTTTGTTGTGGTGCTTGTTGTTTTGGAGGAGGAGGCCTTTGAAAGATGTTGTTTCCTTGGAATTGTTGATTTTGATTCCAAGCAAAATTTGGGTGACTCCTCCAACCCGGAATATAAGTCGAAGAGTATGGATCATTTCTTTGTCTTTGCTGAAAGGCAGCATTGACTTGATCTTGTCCTTGAACAGGTGGATTGTAAGGACACTCTTCGGTAAGATGTGATGGATCCGAACAACAAGCACAAATAGTTCGTGGGGGTAAAGCAGGGGCAGGAGAAGGCGATGAGATTTTGGTCTTAATTGCTTCTAGATTTTTCGTAAGTGCGGCCATTTCGGCCTTCATTGCAATCGACATATCTAATTGATGTATGCCTGCCCTAGACTGACCTATTGAAGACGATGAGGTAGACTTGGTGCTTTCCCACTGAAGTGTTTATTCAGTAAGATCATCGAGAAACTGCCAAGCTTCCTCGCTTGATTTTGTTAGAAAGTGACCTTGATAAATGGTTTCCAGCAACTGCTTCGTTGCTGGGTTCAATCCTTCATATAAAGTTTGGCAAAGTTGTCAATTTTCGATACCATGGTGAGGGCATTGAATAAGTAGGTCTTTAAATCTTTCAAAACACTTCCAAAAAGGTTCGGAAAGAAGCTGGGAAAATTGAATAATCTCATTGCGAATTCTCGCGGTCTTGTGATATGGATAAAACTTTTTAAGAAAAGCTTTAACAAACTCTTCCCAATTTTTAATTGAGTGTGATGCTGTGCTGTATAACCATTTCTCGGCTAAGTCACATAAGCTGAAAGGAATGACCCTTAGCCTTATAGCATCATCTGAAAGTTGGGTTGTCTTCATCATTGCGCAAACGTTTTGGAATTTGTTTATGAAGATATAGGCATCTTCGGATTCCATTCCGTGAAATTTTGGCAACATGTTGATGAAGTGGGGTTTGATCTCAAAATTGTCCCCATTTGCCGGTGGGAGTGAAAGACAAGTAGGTAAGGCGATGCGAATAGGGTAGAAAAGATCCTGGAGCGCGATTTGTTGGGGCGCTTCAACAGGTGGGTGTTGTGGGTTATTCGCACCTAACGGAAGCGGAATCAGTCCCGCGGGTAAGGGGTTGTTAGGATTAAATCCCGACATCTCCTTAGAAGATGAAGAATTTGAAGGTGAAGGTAAGGAAGTGGAAGGAATTTCGACTTCGGAATCGAAAGCGTCGTCGGTCGGTACCAACGAGACACGGACTAATCGGGAACTAGTGTCCCTAGTCCAACCGGACATACACTAAAGATGTAGTATAGTCAAAAAGGTGAAAAACAGAAGGTGGGGGTAAGAAAACGTCAATGGAAAGAAAGTGGGTGTAAGTGGGGTGCACGGATTTCTTAGCGACAAGTTGCAAGTTTTTTTTTTTTGTAAAAATTTTTCCTTTTTCCTTTTTGTGTTTTTTTAGTGGATCTTTTTGCAAAAAAAAATTCGATAAAAGGCGTAGACACACGTTCAATTAATCACAAATGCACAATCAAGCCTAGATCTAGTGTCGCCTAGGTCAGCTAGATAGCTCTTAACTATTCCAAAGGGTAAGAAGTAGGACCTCAAACTGCCTCTTCACTGCCAATTGTGGCCAGGTAAGCACAAGTAGAGAAAGGAGGGATCCGCTCAGGAATCACCGTGAGACGGGCCTTTTAAAGTTACCTTTCACTACCTGTCTAGCCTAGGCACCACAAAGTCAGGTTAGGATTAACGGTCGATGCCTACAACTATTCCTTTGTCCTATTGAGCGCGAAGTCCTTAGGGCTGAGTCTAATCTTTTTTTAATTAATTGATGGTCAATGCAATATGCCTTATGTGATTTTTGGGGTCCTGAGAAGGGCGATGAGATCCCTACCAAATCTGGATTGGTGTTAAAGCCCCTTAAAGTCAATTTAGATATGCAAAACAGTAACACAATCACTTGCAAACAATTTTTTTTATAGCGCGGCGCAAAGAATCCTGCACAAGATCAATTATTGGAAGGGGGAGAAATTTTTGGCACAAAGAATCCTGCAGGCAAATTTTACAGAGGAGATATTGGGGTTGCAGAGAAGGAGAGGAGACTTACAGTGGGATTTCGGGTTGCTGACGTCAGCAACCCGCGGTGGAAGCGCGGTCAATGACAGACAACAGTGGCGATTCCGCGGTCTGTGCGTCAACTTAGGCCTCCAAACTTCTTCTTCTGCTCTGTTGAGGTACTTCTCTGTTGTTCAGATCTTCTGTTTTCTGTTTAGATCTCTGGATTTTTCCAGATCCAAACTCGTTTGTCGATCCTGCAAAATTCACACGAAACACCCTTCAAACAATAAAAAGATGATAATTTTTTTTTATTTTTTTTTAATTTTTCAGTTTTATGATTTATATTAACCTGAAATTGCAAAAAGAAAATACTATGCCCTCCCCGGCAACGGTGCCATTTGATTGTTGTTATTTTGTGATTAAAGAATTGTTTACCGCAATCAATAACGGCGTCGCTTGGTAGCTAGCCGGTGAGTACGAGTCGGTCCACAGGGATGTTGTGTCTTTTCTAATTTGCTCTAACGAGTTAATTCCAAATGGTGTGGATTGATTATCACTAAAAACTAAGTTGATTTATACTAGGATTAGAATCTTTCTAGGGTTAGATTTAGGTTAAGTTTGGAAATTAAAGATTTCCCACCGCTTTCAATGCCCTAATTTTAGATCTCTTTAGGTGTTATGGTAACAATTAATAAAGGAGATTAGTACCATTGGGAAGAAACGATGCTTCTTCCTCTAGGTTCTTGTCCTTCCTTTCTTAATTCTTACCCTAACCTCTATGGAAAACATACGCAACCAGTCGTTTATACTACGGTATCACCGTTACCTCACGGGGTAAGGTGCCGTAGGGAACGGTGTGTGTATGTATGCATGGAGTCTTATGAATTATATGTGATGGGCAAGAAAGGGGTGAGAGATTTTCATCTCTCAAACCTTCCCTATTCCTAACCCTAACAAGTGAGGAATTACTCCCGCATTAGGGAATTGATAAACATTTTCTAACTATCTAACTCGGGCTAAGGCAGAATGAAAATTAACTAGGGCAATGAAATAAAAAAAACTTACTTTATTTGAAGGCTCTCTCCAAACATTTGCACTGAATTAGAATTTTGAATAGATGAAATAAAAAGAGGCATACCCCACAGAGAGGTTTAGGATTTCTATTTATAGAGCATAGAAACCCTAGGGTTACAATCGATTCACATCTGCAATTACAAGTGTACCCCTAAGAAACCTAGTCAACGCACCGCCACGCCGCCACGAATTGCCACCGACACGAGCTTCATATGGCTGCGGATCCGCGGCCAGAGGGCATGTTTGGCCGCAGTTCTGCAGCCATATTGAGGGCTTGTTGGCTGCAATTTTCTGGTTTTTTTCCTGTTGCATTTTCCTACTTGTTTCTTCACTTGGTTTCTCAGATTGTCTTCTAGTTTTCTTCCAGATTTTCACAGTGAATAATGTCATGGACTTTTATCTTTTGCTTCGCGTTGAAGTCTTAAATCTTTGTGCTACCTTTGTACTTTGTGAAATTATTCATTGATCTTCGTTTGTACTTCAAACTGTAGGCATGATAAAGATTCTCTATTTGTTGGTCGAAGTCTCACTTTTATATCGTCTTTTAATCATTTTCAATGTTTTGTTCCGAGAACTTGTAACCTGCAACTATGTAGCAGACATGGATCAAAAGCACCTGTTTATTTGTAAAACGAATAAGAATGGGGAATATAATAATGCAAAATTATGATATGAACAACCCCCAGGATGATTTTTGAAAACGAGGGAAGAATCAAGGAGGGAGAGGCTAAAAGGAACCGCCTGTAACTTCAGACGGATCAGGAACCCGAGGAGAATCCTCCATGAGTTCGGCACCAACTTGCTAGAGGCTAACCTGAAGAAGTTCAACGCTGCGACGACCTCGGGAGAAAAGGGCAAGCACATTCCACCCCAAAAAGCTTCCAAGTATAGGGCGATCTCCCTAACCCGTACTTGGTCTGCCCTCTCTCCCTCTTCGGCCAGACGAACCATATAACGTGAGGGGATGTGGAAGCGAGCCCGAGCATTGGCGAGCTCGTCCTCATGCCTCACCCAACATGAGGCGCCGGGGGCAGCATCTACCGCCTCCTCCCTGGGTGCTGCCCCCGCCACACGATCCCGAGAAGAAGGTCCGATCCTACTCCCCGATAAGACTCAGGCTCAACTAAAGGGTCTCTAGAACCTACTTCTATGACGTCTACAGATTCCCTGAAAGAAGACATCTAACCTGAAGAAGATGGATTCTCGGGAAACGAAATAGAAGGAAGGAGAAGAGCGCCGAGCAGCCAAGACTTAGAAGAAAGGAAATATGAAAGAGTAGGGTCCCTGGGATAGGCCACACCTCTACTTATCACCACGAATGACCTCATCCAACGTGCCCTTCATCTCCCGCCAAAAATGCCTCCTCGCATCCAGTGGCTCCGATTGCTCCACTTGTCATTCCTACCCTGGACCGCACCCCATCAGGCGTCGCAGGTCTGTACACGTCGCGTCGGCCAATCGACGCTTGACACGTGGACCGTCGCTTCAGTGGCAGGATGCACGAACCGGCGCGCCTTCCTTAAATGCAGAGATCTCGCCCTGATTCGCTGACAGAAAAGACAGCTGACAGCCCGGGGACGCATCCCGACGAAACCTTAGGAGGGAGCTCATCCGGGGCGGCCCAGCAGTCCACTCCTGACCCGACCTGCTAGCTGATCGGGACAAGAGTGGGGGGCTAATGATGATGCTCAATATTGGTGATCTCCAGGATCATGACACATGGCAGATGACGTGTCCCAAAATTCAGAAGAAAGGGCCACAGAGGCCGACCAGGCCACCCCTGTACCCGACCTGCAAGCTTAAGCTGGCTCTCCTCAGAGCCCCCTGAAAATTGGCCTCCTCGGCCTCTCAGCTGGCACCGGGCTGCCGCAGGATCAAGACTCCTCGGCCTTCTCGTTCGTCCCCGAGCTCCCCAGCCGAGGCCATCTTCCTCGGTCCTCCGACCAACTCCACCGCTCACAGGCGTAACCGCCGCTCCGCAAATCTTTCCATGCGCAGATTGTTCGCCAGAAATATCCCACGTTCCACGCCATCACGATCCCCATTAATAGGCGATCCGCTCTCTACACGGGCATGACGTCGGGAGCGTAACTGCCGGCGAGATTCTTGCGCCTGCTGCTGCGTGCTGCTACCACTATATAAAACCCCCATCACAGAGGGGTCAAGTAAGCCATTTTTTACTCCACTTAGCCGTTACTATGCTCGGATCTCGTGCTAACTTGATCATCGGAGGGTCTTCGGTGGTACCAAACCACCCCGGGACTTCCTTGTAGGTACTCGGCGCTAATCTCCTCAAAACCACCAATCTCCTCAAAACCCATTGAGACCCACACGCAACAGGAGATCACCTCCAAAATCCACTGGGAGATCGATGGAAGACAACATCTGATGGAGACCCAAAAAGGACCTCCATCACATGCTTTTATTTCTGCACATAAAACTTTATGCACCTGGATATGATTCCAGCTAAAGTTGTTGCTGGATCTGAAGGGAGTATAAATCTTGATCTAAAGTGTTGGAGGTACACACGGAGCAATCTGAACTAACGAGGCTTCGAGGGCAAGCTTTGGCAATGTCGGAATCTGAGAAGAGACAATGATACAGGGGATAACAATCGACACGCAGCCGATCAGATTCGACCGCAGCCGAACAATGGGATCGACTGCGGCCGATATCACAACTCTCCGTAGAGACACACTCAAATCTCAATCGCAAAAATCACAATTTCTATTTATCAATATCATCACCTCCTTCAAAACCTTAATATCTGTAATGACCCTAAATTTCGTGTACCCTTATAATAATCATCGTTAATAAAATATCGTTTCCTTTACGAGTACTAGATCAAAACTCTATTCTTGATGACCAAGTTTGAGACGGCTCAGATAAGTATGAGCCGGCTCATAAGTCATTCCCAATGATCATTCCTTTCTGTCTCCTAGAGACGATTTATGAGCATTTTGAGCTGTCTCAAGACTCGTCTAGAATGTCATTTTCTTCACTATCTGCATGAGAAGTCTCAAGATCTCTTGAGCCGGCTCATACCTACGTTCGAAACTGAAACATTCCAGACACCCATTAGACAAATTCCTTGGCCTCGTAATCATTAAACCGCTATTTCATTTCATTAAACAGTCACCTTAATACTGAGAACCCCTAACCTTTGAGTTCCTCATTAAATTCTCATTTAACGGCCTTTAAATCACTTTTAATTCCTCATTCTCAAAATTATCTTCCTCTTTCATTTTTCTTTGGCTGTCAAAATAAAATCTCTCTATCTCCAATCCTAATTTCCGTTCAAGTCTTTTTGAAGAGCAACTCACCGTTGGAGATCAAGGATCTCGCACTGCGGGTAAGTCATCATCCTTCCCTCTTTGTCTTTCTCCCTTTCATTCTCTTATCATGACTCCAAAACCACTATCCTTGTCTCTTTGTAATTCTCCAATTAGATAAAATTATATATACAGTATATCGAATTGCATATCGATTGTTAGACTTAATTTTTAATATTGTTCAAGTCAATAATCACATAACACCAACCCTGTTAATGACAACTCACACATGCTATAGATCCAGAAAATATACATATTTGATACCACGATATGAATTTAAACTAGAACTACATCGTTGTACAGTTAAAGAAATTGAACTTTAAACCTGATCGTCTGAACGAATAGGCTTTGAGCCGGCTCAACAAAACCTTGAACCGTCTCATACATATAGAGAATTAAAACCCACCTTTTGACATGTCATGAGCCATCTCAAGTTTGGACTTGAGCTGTCTTAAGTCATAGTCGAGCCGGCTTAATTTAATAGAAAGCCGTCTTATGGAAACAAATAGAACATATGGCTTCCCTAGTATTGTTGAGCCATCCCAAGATATAATGAGCCGTCTCAAGTATGTGTCGAGCCAGACTAATAACCTTTTGAACCGTCTCTTACAACCAGAGATTAAAATCATGATTATAGATGACTTGTGAGCCGGCTTAAGCAATCTTGAACCGTCTCAAACTGATATATCAACTGAATTAATACCTGACATGTAATGTGAACTATATATATTGCTTGACTTGTTAGTGTGATATGCCCTAGAGGCCATTATTGTATAGTACTAGTTTGTATATTACATTTTGGAAGCTTGGGATATATACACGGATTGACATTCTTGCTCAATATGGTAGTATGCTACTTGGTTTGTATCTATCTTAATATGTGTTTGTGTTTCTTTTGACATATTGCTAATACATATTGATAGAGCCCTTAAGATCTTTTGCTTGACTACCAGCGTTGTGATGGCAGTCACACTAGTGGGGGCTGGGTAGTCTATAAGCACATCCTTATATAGGTCCCTGGTCGTAGGATTATCGAGACAGGGCATCGATACTCCAGAGTAGACTAGTGTATATGCTTCTCATCCCAGGAGGGGAGATGGTCTGTCCCACAGCCATCAGTATGTCATACTGGAGATGGTATGCAGGTATTCGTTAGGTTACGAGTACACTGGACAGAACTCGCTGGGAACTGTTGGTTGGTATTATACCTATCGTCAGTTATCAGTTCTCAGGTGACATGAGTACAGTTTAGTCCGTTGACTTGACACTGTCACTTCGCCTCGAGTGTGTTCCCACTGTTCTTAGATTACTACCCTAGCACGGCTCTATTGTGTCGTGCAAACAGGTAGTAGTTGGGTGCAGTCCCGAAGCACTTGGAGGCAGTGACGGTTAGACAGGATTCGTCTCTCCCGGTATTAGGTGTTGGTATCGCGCTGTGTCCACGAGAGCCATTACACAAAGTCCCTGGCCAGGACAAGCGAGATTTACTGGTAGTGTTTCCAGTAGTTTCTCAGGGTGTTCTGGGCTACACTCCGACACGACTTGTACCGCTATTAGATGACCAACGTTTACCGCCCCTTAGACCCGACATGCGATGCTCTTAGACGAACAGACTCACATTCAGGCTCAGTAGGGGTTCAGATGGGTTCACCTCATCGGTCTTCTTATCGGCATCTACCTGAGGACCGTTACGTACAGTTAGTACCGCTTGCGGCCTGTGGTTAAACTCACTGCCAGCGTAGTGTCGAGTCCTTAGAGTCCCACACAGAGGGTTGTTCACCTTTGGGCAAAATAGAGTAGAGGTCTTATGGTTTTACGACGGGGGTTCGTTCACATACGCGCACTTGTGCACGTTTGGTGTCCGGGCAATTATTACTAGTGGGCTTTGGTTTAAACCAGATCCTAGTATTTGTTTTGGGATTAGTCTTGTCTCATTGTATTCATGTTTCTTCGGAACACGAATGCGGGTACGTACGTACAGTTAGCAGAGGCGGAGAGGGAGACATCTCATTAGGGTTTTTGACCATTGACTTGATCAAAACTCTAATGAGAATGAGAAATATGATTAATAATATTAATTAAGGATAATTGTATCATGGTTAGGGTTAGGTTGACCATTTGATTTGATGACTTTCATTGACCTAGATTTTTTCTTAAGCAAAAGATGCTTCTTGAAGCTTGCTTTGCATTAAATGTGAAATGATAATGGTCAAATAAACTCACCATCACAATTTTCTTAATTATTATTATTATCATATATCTCCAATATGAGAGCTTGGTTCTCTCATTCTCCCATAAGTTTTCTCTCTCATGGTTTGCTCTCCCTCTTCCTCTCTCTCAAAAGCTTAAGTGTTTCATGTGTTAAAAATCCAAGCTTTGAGACTAAACCACCAAAATACTCCTCTACTCTCTCTAGGGTTCTTAGTCTAGCAAGCCAAGCACTCTAGTTACCTCATTGTTGATATAGGAGCTCAAGGTAGAAGCCTTCGGGTGGATCTTTCTTTGTCAAAGAGAAGACGAAGAGGAGAAGCCGTCTACACCACTCAAAGGAGCACACAAGAAAGGGAAGCAACACAAGAAGTGAAAGAGTTCAAGAACTAAGTATAACCTTCTAACTTAGTAGTTAGAACCTGTAGATAGTTTGTTAGTTCATGTTTAGCAAAGATCCTTCACGGTATGTCCATGTTTCCTTGAGATAAAAATTTGATTTTTACTCTTTCCGCCTCCCTGTAAGTACCGGGGTGGGTAACATAGACTTACAGTGGTATCAGAGCCAGGCTAAATAACAACTAACATGTTAGCAAAGTCTTTAGAACTTTGATCCCGAAAAAAATCGCAAAATACATCAAAAATTAGTGTTTTCTGCCAATTTTAAAAACATGCCTAAAAATATTTTCCAAGACCTGAAAAATACATGTAGGGTTTTTTAGGGACACATAAGTAAAATGAGCTCGTGACTCAGTCAGACAGCTGCGGAAGCGCGGCGAAACCATGCGTTTTGCCGCGGATCCACCGCCGAGTCGTCTCGGAGTCAACTTGTTTTTCCTGCAGAATGTCCAGCTTGATGTTTTGTGATTTTTCAGATACTTTGTTTCTGTCCAGATTCTTTTGAGTACAGTGTTGTATTTGGGGTAGTTTCAAATTGGAATATTGATCGAAATTCTATAAACTTTAGCTAATTGGTTATATCTGTAATGTGATATATGTACTGAACGTCTACTAATCGCTATACGTCGATTAGTGGGGGTTGTACATATCTGTGATCTATGATGTTGGTTTGTGTATATGAACTTGTTGGATTTTCACGGATGAATAGCCGGGGTTGTGAGATAAGTGTTTATTTATCTTTCATTTGTTGTAAATTGTAAATTGATGTAATATTTTTTTTTGGTCGCACATCCGGGTTGAGGTTGTAGCCACCATTGTATATTATTTCTTTTACTGTTTTTGGTCCTAGGATAGACCCAAGGAAGGGTGCACAAACTACCGGGTACTTTGAAGTGCTGAGTGGCCTACTCACGTTGTTGAGAGAGGCTGCTTCACTTCGGGTATTTGGCGGGTAGTTTGCCGCACCCATAGGGGTCTAGGGAGGGGTTTGGCTATTCATCGCGACCGTGTAATCCATCTTTCATTGCAAGCTCGAACGAAATGCGGATTCCTAGCATATCCAATGTGTTCATCTGTGATCTGGAATGGCTATCATTGCGTCTGACGAATGTTTATATCCATATATGATATCTAGTAGGCGTTGCTTATGCTTTGCATCCGTGCTAGTCCAGCCCCCGCTCTGTCGTTAGTTAAGTAACCTAACGGGTGATGACGGGGCCCAGTGGCGAATGCGGATGGCATACGCGTACGTTATATTTTCGTTGTTTTCTGCAATGGTAGGATTAATTGAAGGGACGCATTATATTAATGCAAAGAAAATAAACCAAAGTTGAGTCGTTGGAACAATTTCAAAACCACTCGGTTTTTTTTCAGAACAGCAAAACTTTTAAATGTGGAGCTTAAACCACTCCTTCTAAAAAGCTATCACGTTCCTTCGATTATATCAAGTTCACTACGTTCACGGTTTCGCCAAAACCATTCGTAGCCCTCCGTCATTTCGTATGGATAGTCAATAGTATTCAAGCTATGTTTGTTGGCCAAAGTCAAGGCATAGTGATTGGTAGCTGTTGGATATTCATATGTAGCATAGATAGATGTGTTGGTTTGAGACAGTCGTACTGCTTTGTTGGCCAAAGTCAAGGGTAGGTACCGGTGGGTTCAAATTAACCTAGAAAATGACAGGTAGAACTTGACATGTGACTTATGATTTGTTGGCCAAAGTCAAAGTCATAAGAGCATGGGGCAAAAATCCACATCGGGAGTTTCTAAAGAAACTGAAACTTGCTAGTGTTGCATACCATTTGGAGTGTGATGATTTTGGTAGGATTCCTTCAACTTTATCACACAATGATATTTGGATCCTGATCCTACTGTGAGTATATGCTACTTTTCGGGAGTTTTTCTCACTTAACGATCAATGCTATAAACCAAGTAGGTGTCTAGAAATGTGTTAGCGGGGCTACGCCCATAGGGAAAAGAGATTATTTAATTAAGGAACTTCGCGAAAGCGTCGTAAAACCTCCCTCAAAGTACCGACACTGGCCCGGCTAAATGGTTAAGCAAGTATTGTACGGTGAGATCAATCCCGACTAGTTCTTCTTTTATGGTTTGAGGAAGGATTCGAGAAACAGTGGCAGCCATCCGTTTAGATAAACTAAAAACCACTCTAAACTTGCAAGAGCGACCAAACATCATGACCGGCCTTAAGTTACTATTAGATAAAAATATACTGACAGGACCAAACTATAAAGATTGGCTCAGGAATATCAAAATGGCAATCACTTATGACAAGTTGGGGTATCTCCTTACCACTAAAGCCCCGCCGTCCCAGGTCCAAAATCCAGTGTCGCGGATAAGGAAATCGGCAAGACCTGGGAGATTGACTACGCGAAGGCCAAGTGCCTCGTGCTTGCCTCTATGGATAATGAACATCATAGGAGGCACGAGAATATGGACCTTGAATCCATATTTCTCCATACTAAGGATCTATATGGAGAGCAATCCCGTATCGCCAGATACGAAACCTCGAAAAAGTTATTTTCAGCGAGGTTGGCCATCGAATCATCTGTAGCGGAATACGTGCTTAAGATGATTGGCTATATTGAGGAGCTCGCGGACCTCAGGACCACATTAGAGAACGAGCTCTATACTGACTTGATTCTCCAGTCCCTTCCTTCCACCTACGCCCAGTTTATCCTGAACTTCAACATGCAAGGAAAAGAAGTTGAACTTCCAGAACTCCTCAACATGTTGAGGAGTGCAGAGAGCACCCTGCAGAAAGTCAGGGAAACACCCTCTTTGTTTGTTGGAGGAGCTTCCTCTTCTAGGTCCAAGGCGAAAAGCCAAAGGAAAGAAGAAGAAAGCCCCCACCAAACCAAGAGGCGGTGTTAGTAAGGTGGAAGCCAAGAGAAAGGAAAAGGTAGCAAAGGTAGTGGGACAGATTGTGGGGAAGGAAGAATGCTTTTATTGTCACAAGAAAGGACACTGGAAGAAAGATTGTAGGGCTTGGAAGGCCAAGAACCAGGACCCGGAGCAAGTTGTGGTTTCGGCTTCAGGTGTGTATGTTATTGAAAACTGTCTGTCAATCAACTCTACTTCCTGGGTATTGGATACCGGATCAGGATCTCATATCTGTAATTCTTTGCAGGCACTGAGAAGGCGTAGAGTTTTGAAGGCAGGTGATATGACCCTCGGAGTTGCAAACGGAGCAAGCATGGATGTTGAGTCCGTGGGGGACTATCACTTAGGGTTGACAGATGGACATGTTTTGGTTTTGCGCAACTGTTATTTTGTACCCAGTTCGACTTGTAATATCATATCTATATCTTTAATGTCTAAAGAAGGTTATGATTTTGCATTTGTAAGCAATGTTGTAAACATTGTAACAACCCTAATTTTTATACACTTTTTCCTATACAATTTTTTTTCAAAATATTTTTTTTAAAAATCCACAAAGGGGTATTTAAGCCTGAGCACAAGATTTAGGTAATTATTTTTGTTTTTAATTACAAGCAATAAGAATGAAATAACTCCATTTTTAGTGTACAAGAAATTACTTTAAATTTAATGAATACTAGGAGTATTTATTCTTGCTGCTATCAGTTTAAGTAATTAAAAACCACAATAATTACAAGAAAGAGCTTGTAGCTCATTGGTAATACCTTGCACTGCTGAACCAAGCCACCGGAGTTCAAATCCCATGCCCCACATTATTTTTGTATTTATTTTGTTTTATTTTTTTTTGGAAGTCAACGGTAAAAAGGCCATAACTCCCAAAATATGTACTGGACAACAAAAATTAAAAATACCAAGTTGTTCCTCAGGAAAACCCCCGGCCATGGGACCCTTGACTCGGCCCGACTCAGCGCCGCCGGCCGGCGAATCGGCCGACTCGGTCCGGCCGATCCGGCCGGACTTGGCCGGACGGCCGAGTCACCAACTGAGAAAAATTATCTCTTGACTTGGTCAACCCTCTTGCATACTTATTATACCTGGATCTGTTTTGATTTGGCCAATAAATCCCTTTTACCCCTAGGTTTAATGATTTTTAATGAATTTTTAATGTTTTTTTTATATTTTCTTTTAATATTTTTAATCCAAACCCTAACCCTAGCCTAGCCCTATATAAAGACCCCTATCCTCTACCATTTCACCTCACCACTCTAAGTCTACTCTCTCAAATTCTCGAGAACTCGGTACGATGAGCAAGAAGCGAAGCGCTGCCGAAATCGACGACGGATTCCGGCGACCGGATCAGAACCTTCGCGACGCTTTCGACAAATCGGCAACCACCACATCCATTAGCTTCATTAGCTTGTCCAAACCGTAAGTCCCAACCCCTCTATCTCTCTTTTCTATAAGTATAAAAATACGACTTTTTGGAACCCGACGGAAATCGGACAAACCGATTTCCGATTCGGTTTTTCTATAAATTTCCACTTGTCACCTAATACATATTATCTACCCATATTCATGTTAACTATTAATCACCCATAAACCAATTTAATCAAACTTTTTCACATGAAATGATAGCTTCTTTGCAAAACCGTATTCTTTTCATAAAAATACCATGAAGTTCATTTTTCTTAGTTTAATCAATTACCTCACTCCTAAATATGTTTATCTTGATCACAAAACTTATAGAACTCAATTTGAATGAAATTTCACACATAAAATGATAACGTTTTCGAATACCGTATTCTTGCGCTATAATACCTTTAAGTTTAACATAACATATTTTACCTTTAAAACTGCACCAAAACTTAATATAAGTCACGGGGTAATGACCTACCCCTACACACACTCAATATAACCCTAATTGATAAATATCAAAAATACAGAATACGAAATTACAGGACTTTTCACTAAAATACCTTAATCTTTATAACCTTTATTGTAAGCTTTAAATTGTAAACATTTCTAAGTAAAATCTTTTAATAAAATGAAAGCACGATTGGTCATGGACATCGATCGTTTATCTAAACTGACTTTGTGGTGTCTAGGCTAGGCAAGTGAGCTTGGGTAACTTTAAAAGGCCCGTCTCACGATTCGTGAGCGGATCCCTCCCTCCTCACTTGTACTTACCTGGCCACAATTGGCGGTGAAGAGGCGATTTGAGACTTCTAATGACTTATCGTTTAGACTTTAGAAGTAGGCTAGTTGGCTTAGGAAACCCTAACAACTAAAATACGGAAAACTATACTTTTTGCAATTAAATACCCCATATTTATAAAAACCGTTTTCCAAAATGAAAAGTATTTGTTAAACCTAAGAAAAGCGCCGCTACAACCCACTTTTGGGGAACCTGTTAGGGATAGTACGGTTCATCGTGCACCCGCAGGCTAGTAGTGCGAGATTCAGACCTCCGCAAGGAGCATTCGGTCTCGAAAGGTTCAAAATACGATATTTAGGGAAAATGAGATTTTTTTTAATAAAATATTTATATAAAATTATTCATGTGTTAATATATATATAATTATCATTTAAACACCTATTTTATCATAATATAAAGTTTCCACATTTCTCTAAAAAAAAAAATTACAAGATTAAAAGTTACACTAAAATACCATGAATTTCAGATAAAACAATTAATACTTTTATTAGGCTATATTCACTAGAATAACACAAATAAAATTCACATTTATTATAACAATAAATACGATTATTAAATACTTGAGGTGTATTTTGAAAACTATACAAAAGTACTTTTTACATAAAACCCCCTCAAGTTTCACAAATTACAATAAGGCCCCTAACTAATATTGAACTTCAAATTTATCTTTCTTTTAGTCTGACTCGGGTTAGAGTCTGACTAATTTCTGACTTGAATATGATTCAAGTCAATCTATATTCTTTTATATTCCAATACAATTTGAATCCAGGAATCCAGTTAACAATATATTCATTTTGACTGAATCAAACCATGGATATTCATCCATTATCCTGATATTCCATTTACCTGATTACACAGTTGCAACATGTTTACTGATATCATGGTTTTGGTCAGTCACTCAACTTACATATTCCAATACCACATTACTGTTAAAACACTACGGGGTTTAAAGGGGTAGATTGGTACGGAAGGTGTTAAAGGTGGCACGAGGTGGTCAGATTAAGACACCTAACCTGAATCCTATTGCTGTTGTACCATGGCATAACGGTTCCTTGTACTTTCCTTTTGCCCTGATCTCTAGCATATAGAGACCCCCCTCGTATACACTGGCATCCTTCTGTACCAAGCTACAAACAACAGCGTTAACTCAATATTCCATAATATTCAACATTGTAATACTTTAGAAAATACTGTTACTCTGTCATTCTCATTCTTCTTATTCTTTGGGACTTACCGAGCGACCTGTTCGCTGACGACATTCTATTTTCTTCTTCTTTGAATGTCGTCAGGTGCGTTGGACCAAGCTGAGATCGAGCCCACCGGTGAAGATTTGGAGCAGTTCCAAGAAGACCCAGAGCTCTAGATATTGTACCTTGTTCTTTCCAGTTTATTTCATTTTCTGTTATGCCACTGTTTAGGCATTGCTTTTCATTTCAGTTGTATTTTCATTTCATGCATTGTACAAAGAATGTTATTAATAAAAGTTGCTGTTATTTCAATATCATTTGTCTCTTGTGATTATTTTATATTGCTTAGCTACGCTTAGCGTATGTACTTCTGAGTACATACGTAGCAGACCTCGTCGCGTCCACTTCGCCGTACACTGGGAAGCGGAGCGTGACAGGTTTTGTTGGTGGCCCATGCAGGTCAGAGCTGTATGAATCCCTGTCATGCAGTTCTGGTCTGCGTGAACAACCTAAGCAATATAACACAAGAACCAGCAACTAAAACATTCTTTACAATTCATGTCCCTTGAATCTTACAAATTTCTATTCCTTAAATCTTATCATTCCATATATTTGAATCTGTCCTAACCTAAATTTTTCTTCAAGGTCATGGATTCCCCGAACAACACCAGCACCAACGTTAACAACACCCCTCCAGCACTACCTCTCACACCAGTTGTTCCGGCACCACCCACTGAGCAAACGATGCTATTCGATGCGATCCGCAGTCTTCTCGAGGGACAGCAACAACTTCTGAGTCGTCCCGAGACAGATGCACCGGGAATAAAGCAATTCAGAGCTTTGCACCCAAAACAATTCTCGGGTAAAGGAAGCCCTCTCGAAGCAGAAGAATGGGCACAAAGCATCGAAGACGATCTGGCAGCAGCCCAAGTGCTAGATAACGCTTGGGTCCGTGTAGCGAAGCTACAGCTCACGGATAATGCTCGCAATTGGTGGAAGGCGGAAGAAACCCGTCTGGCATAGCCGATTGAATGGAAGACATTTCGCGAGAAGTTTGACGCGAAATATTTCCCTGTGACTGCCAGGTTCGCTATGGAGCAGCAGTTTATTCATCTACAGCAAGGATCAATGTGGGAGAAATCGGTAGATGAATACGATGCTGAGTTCACTATGTTGAGCCGGTAAGATATGTCACAATAGTTCAATTTTTAAATATCACATACTACACAGCTAACACAATCTTTAAGCACATTCGCGGCACACCTGATACCGACGGACGAGATCAGAGCCCGTCGTTTTCAGCAAGGTTTGGACACAGAGATCAAGGCTGCTCTAGCCACAGGAAAGTTTTTGACTCATGAGGAAGCCCTAGAAGCTGCCCGCAGTTATGAAGCAGTCATAAAAGAGAGGGGCAGACCTCATTCTGTAGGAGTCAAGCGCCCTGCCAACCAGATGGCAGGTGGAGCCACGTCCAGACCACCCTTCGTGCCGAGGCGACCTGGAGTACCAACTCATCGTCCTAGCCCAGCCTTTTGCACTTACTGCAAGAGAACTGGACATATGATGAAGGACTGCCGTCGAGCCAACCGCCTCTGCTTAGTCTGCGGTTCAGCCACTCATGATATTGGATCTTGTCCCCAAAGGCAGAACTCAGTTGCTGCACCCAGGCCAGCAAATACTTATCAGCAGCGACCAGCTCTTCAGGCACCTGCTACCAGACTTGCACTGCCTGCACCACCTAGGGGACCACAAGCTGCACCACCTCCTCGACAGTTCCATCAAGCTCAAAGGAACGTTCAGAGGAATGCTCCTCAGGCCAGGAGAAATGCTCCTCAGGCCAGGAGGATTGTGCCGAAGCGCCAGACTTTCATGATGTCTGTGGAAGAAGCTGAGGCCACTGGCCAAGTCATTACTGGTAAACTGTCTTTCTCAAACTCAACTTTTAGTTTTGCTTACCTACACACTTTCCCTATATCTAAAACTTATCCCTAATACCTTAGGTACAATCCTAGTAGCTTCATTACCTGCACTTGCACTGTTTGATACTGGAGCATCCCACTGCTTTATGTCGCAACGGTTTGTCCGAACCCATGCGATTCCAGTCTCACCGCTTGTATCCAGCTGGAACGTCAGTTCTGGGAATGGTGTTCTAAAGGCAACTATGGGATACAGCATGTGTCCAGTCGTCGTCTGCAGTCGAGAGTTTTACGCTGACTTCAAGGTACTGGATATACCAAATTTCAATGTGGTTCTAGGAATGGACTGGCTTGGAGCCTTTTATGCTACCATCGACTGTCGTCAAAGGTGGGTAGTATTTAAGATTCCCGATCATCCGGTCTTCTATTTCAAGAGTGGAGATCGTACACTGGAGACAAGTGCTTACAAAGCAAAGCCAAGGGAAGCAGTAGTTGCAACAACTCAGGCAGAGGAAGAATCAAGACCGGAGGTAGTTCGAGAGTTCGATGATGTATTCCCTGACGATATATCAGGTTTGCCTCCCGATCGAGCTCTTGAATTCAGTATTGACTTAGTACCAGGAGCACAACCAGTAATCAAAGCACCGTATAGACTAAGTCCGGAAGGATTGAAGGAAGTTCGAACACAGTTGGACGAATTACTGGCGAAAGGATGGATTCGTCCCAGCACTTCAAGTTGGGGAGCACCTGTACTATTGGTGAAGAAGAAGGAAGGTTCATACAGAATGTGCATCGACTATAGGGCCTTGAACGAAGTTACTATTAAGAACAAGTATCCACTCCCGCGCATCGACGATTTATTCGATCAGCTAAGTGAATCTTGTGTTTTCTCTAAACTAGATCTTCGTTCAGGTTATCATCAAGTGAAGGTCAAGGAGGCTGATATTCACAAAACAGCTTTCAGAACTCGCTATGGACATTACGAATTTCTAGTAATGCCATTTGGAGTGACCAATGCACCAGCAATCTTCATGAACCTTATGAACCAAGTTTTCTGGGAGTATTTAGACAGGTTCGTTGTCATCTTCATCGACGACATCCTGGTATATTCAAAGAACCGGAAAGAGCATGCGGAGCACTTACGAATTGTCCTAGAAACTCTTCGTCAACATCAACTTTATGCCAAGTACAGTAAGTGCGAGTTTTGGCTAAAACAAGTTGGTTTTCTTGGACACATCGTATCAGGAGAAGGGATTTCTGTGGATCCAGCAAAAGTTTCAGCAGTCAGCGAATGGCCTACACCAAAATCAGTGAAGGAGATTCGGAGTTTCTTGGGCTTAGCCGGATATTACAGAAGATTCATTGAAGGCTTTTCGAAGATAGCAACACCCCTGACCAAGCTCACACGAAAAGATGAAGAATTTGTGTGGTCAGAAGCATGCGAGCAAGCTTTCGTAGAACTCAAGTCAAGACTGACATCTGCACCTATTCTCGTCATACCGGATCAATCTGGAGGATTCGAAGTGCATTGCGATGCATCCGGTAAGGGATTAGGATGTGTTCTACATCAGCACGGTAAAGTTGTGGCTTATGCTTCAAGACAACTGAAGACTCATGAGCGCAATTATCCGATGCATGATCTAGAGTTGGCAGCTGTTATTTTTGCTCTCAAGATTTGGCGCCACTACTTACTTGGTGAACGAGTGAACATCTACACAGATCATAAAAGTCTGAAGTATGTGTTTACTCAGAAGGAGTTGAATATGCGGCAGAGAAGATGGTTAGAACTTATGGCTGACTTTGACATCAACTTGCAATATCATCCAGGAAAGGTGAACGTAGTACCTGATGCTCTTAGTCGCCAACCATTATCAATGAATCTCACCGCCCAGTGGAAGCTTCAGCAAGACCTACATCAGATAGAGATCGAACTAGTCATGCCAGGTGATGTTTCAAATTTGATGGATCTGCAAGTTCAATCAAATATTGTCAATCAGATCAAAGCAGCTCAAGCCAGCGATGCTAAGTTGCAAAGGATCAGAGAACAAGTGGAGAATGGACTCAGAACAGATTTCATCATCCATGAAGACGGATCTTTGAGATACGGCAGCAGATTGTGTGTACCAAAGGGTCCTGTTCGGGAAGAGTTAATGAAAGAAGCTCACAGCTCTCCCTATTCAGTACATCCTGGAGGTACCAAAATGTACAAAGATCTACGTCAGAATTATTGGTGGCATGGAATGAAGCGTGAAGTAGCCAGGAGTGTCGCAAAATGTTTGGTGTGTCAGCAGGTAAAGGCTGAACATCACAGGATAGCTGGACTACTTCAACCATTACCAATTCCAGTATGGAAGTGGCAGCACATCACGATGGACTTTGTAATTGCTCTTCCTCGCAGCACAAAAGGTAACGATGCGATTTGGGTCATTGTGGATCGACTCACAAAGTCGGCTCACTTCATCCCATTTCGAGTTGGCCAATCAACGGAGACACTAGCGAAGAAGTACATGGAGGAAATTGTGAGACTTCATGGAGTACCGGTCTGCATTGTCTCCGATCGTGACACCAGGTTCCGATCGCAATTTTGGCAAAGTCTGCAAGCTAGCTTGGGAACAAGTCTGAACTTCAGCACGGCTTATCATCCACAAACAGATGGTCAGTCGGAACGAACTATTCAGATCTTGGAGGATATGCTCAGAGCATGTATGCTCGACTTCAAGGGATCTTGGGAAGATCACCTGCATCTTGTGGAGTTTGCGTACAACAACAGCTACCAAGCAAGCATACGAATGGCACCTTTTGCAGCTTTATATGGAAGGAAGTGTCGATCGCCATTAAGTTGGGACGACATCGGAGATAGAGAACTCCTTGGACCAGAGATGATAGTAGCAACCGTTGATGTGGTTCGTACTATCAGGGAAAGAATGCGCATAGCCCAAGATAGACAGAAACACTGGGCAGATGCGAAGAGACGACACTTGGAGTTCCAGCCAGGAGATCATGTATTCCTGAAAATCTCTCCGAACCGCGGAGTGATCAGATTTGGAAGACGGGGAAAGTTGAGTCCAAGATACATTGGACCGTTCGATATACTCGAACGAGTCGGTGAAGTGGCATATCGTTTAGCGCTTCCACCCTCACTGGAAGAAGTGCATAACGTGTTCCACATATCTCAACTCAGAAGGTATGTAAGTGACCCCAGCCATGTACTTGATCATTCCGAACTCACGATACAGCCCGATTTGTCTTGTGAGCAACAACCTGTGGAGATCCTGGACAGGAAAGTGAAGACACTTCGGAACAAAGAAGTTAATTTGGTCCGGGTAATGTGGAGGAAAGACACTCCAGGAGAATCCACGTGGAAAAGGGAAGATGAGATGCGTGCAAGATATCCGCACCTTTTTGTAATCTAGTCCTTAAATAAAAGTTGTAAATTTCGAGGACGAAATTTTTATAAGGAGGGTAGAATGTAACAACCCTAATTTTTATACACTTTTTCCTATACAATTTTTTTTCAAAATATTTTTTTTAAAAATCCACAAAGGGGTATTTAAGCCCGAGCACAAGATTTAGGTAATTATTTTTGTTTTTAATTACAAGCAACAAGAATGAAATAACTCCATTTTTAGTGTACAAGAAATTACTTTAAATTTAATGAATACTAGGAGTATTTATTCTTGCTGCTATCAGTTTAAGTAATTAAAAACCACAATAATTACAAGAAAGAGCTTGTAGCTCATTGGTAATACCTTGCACTGCTGAACCAAGCCACCGGAGTTCAAATCCCATGCCCCACATTATTTTTGTATTTATTTTGTTTTATTTTTCTTTTGGAAGTCAACGGTAAAAAGGCCATAACTCCCAAAATATGTACTGGACAACAAAAAGTAAAAATACCAAGTTGTTCCTCAGGAAAACCCCCGGCCATGGGACCCTTGACTCGGCCCGACTCGGCGCCGCCGGCCGGCGAATCGGCCGACTCGGTCCGGCCGATCCAGCCGGACTTGGCCGGACGGCCGAGTCACCAACTGAGAAAAATTGTCTCTTGACTTGGTCAACCCTCTTGCATACTTATTATACCTGGATCGGTTTTGATTTGGCCAATAAATCCCTTTTACTCCTAGGTTTAATGATTTTTAATGAATTCTTAATGTTTTTTTATATTTTCTTTTAATATTTTTAATCCAAACCCTAACCCTAGCCTAGCCCTATATAAAGACCCCTATCCTCTACCATTTTACCTCACCACTCTAAGTCTACTCTCTCAAATTATCAAGAACTCGGTACGAAGAGCAAGAAGCGAAGCGCTGCCGAAATCGACGACGGATTCCGGCGACCGGATCAGAACCTTCGCGACGCTTTCGACGAATCGGCAACCACCACATCCATTAGCTTCATTAGCTTGTCCAAACCGTAAGTCCCAACCCCTCTATCTCTCATTTCTATAAGTATAAAAATACGACTTTTTGGAACCCGACGGAAATCGGACAAACCGATTTCCGATTCGGTTTTTCTATAAATTTCCACTTGTCATCTAATACATATTATCTACCCATATTCATGTTGACTATTAATTACCCATAAACCAATTTAATCAAACTTTTTCATATGAAATGATAGCTTCTTTGCAAAACCATATTCTTTTCATAAAAATACCATGAAGTTCATTTTTCTTAGTTTAATCAATTACCTCACTCCTAAATATGTTTATCTTGATCACAAAACTTGTAGAACTCAATTTGAATGAAATTTCACACATAAAATGATAACGTTTTCGAATACCGTATTCTTGCGCTATAATACCTTTAAGTTTAACATAACATGTTTTACCTTTAAAACTGCACCAAAACTTAATATAAGTCACGGGGTAATGACCTACCCCTACACACACTCAATATAACCCTAATTGATAAATATCAAAAATACAGAATACGAAATTACAGGACTTTTCACTAAAATACCTTAATCTTTATAACCTTTATTGTAAGCTTTAAATTGTAAACATTTCTAAGTAAAATCTTTTAATAAAATGAAAGCACGATTGGTCATGGACATCGATCGTTTATCAAAACTGACTTTGTGGTGTCTAGGCGCTTGGGTAACTTTAAAAGGCCCGTCTCACGATTCGTGAGCGGATCCCTCCCTCCTCACTTGTACTTACCTGGCCACAATTGGCGGTGAAGAGGCGATTTGAGGCTTCTGATGACTTATCGTTTAGACTTTAGAAGTAGGCTAGTTGGCTTAGGAAACCCTAACAACTAAAATACGGAAAACTATACTTTTTGCAATTAAATACCCCATATTTATAAAAACCGTTTTCCAAAATGAAAAGTATTTGTTAAACCTAAGCAAAGCGCCGCTACAACCCACTTTTGGGGAACCTGTTAGGGATAGTACGGTTCATCGTGCACCCGCAGGCTAGGAGTGCGAGATTCAGACCTCCGCAAGGAGCATTCGGTCTCGAAAGGTTCAAAATACGATATTTAGGGAAAATGAGATTTTTTTTAATAAAATATTTATATAAAATTATTCATGTGTTAATATATATATAATTATCATTTAAACACCTATTTTATCATAATATAAAGTTTCCACATTTTTCTAAAAAAAAAATTACAAGATTAAAAGTTACACTAAAATACCATGAATTTCAGATAAAACAATTAATACTTTTATTAGGATATATTCACTAGAATAACACAAATAAAATTCACATTTATTATAACAATAAAGACGATTATTAAATACTTGAGGTGTATTTTGAAAACTATACAAAAGTACTTTTTACATAAAACCCCCTCAAGTTTCACAAATTACAATAAGGCCCCTAACTAATATTGAACTTCAAATTTATCTTTCTTTAAGTCTGACTCGGGTTAGAGTCTGACTAATTTCTGACTTGAATATGATTCAAGTCAATATATATTCTTTTATATTTCAATACAATTTGAATACATGAATCCAGGAATCCAGTTAACAATATATTCATTTTGACTGAATCAAACCATGGATATTCATCCATTATCCTGATATTCCATTTACCTGATTACACAGTTGCAACATGTTTACTGATATCATGTTTTTGGTCAGTCACTCAACTTACATATTCCAATACCACATTACTGTTAAAACACTACGGGGTTTAAAGGGGTAGATTGGTACGGAAGGTGTTAAAGGTGGCACGAGGTGGTCAGATTAAGACACCTAACCTGAATCCTATTGCTGTTGTACCGTGGCATAACGGTTCCTTGTACTTTCCTTTTGCCCTGATCTCTAGCATATAGATCCCCCTCGTATACACTGGCATTCTTCTGTACCAAGCTACAAACAACAGCGTTAACTCAATATTCCATAATATTCAACATTGTAATACTTTAGAAAATACTGTTACTCTGTCATTCTCATTCTTCTTATTCTTTGAGACTTATCGAGCGACCTGTTCGCTGACGACATTCTATTTTCTTCTTCTTTGAATGTCGTCAGGTGCGTTGGACCAAACTGAGATCGAGCCCACCGGTGAAGATTTGGAGCAGTTCCAGGAAGACCCAGAGCTCTAGATATTGTACCTTGTTCTTTCCAGTTTATTTCATTTTCTGTTATGCCACTGTTTAGGCATTGCTTTTCATTTCAGTTGTATTTTCATTTCATGCATTGTACAAAGAATTTTATTAGTAAAAGTTGCTGTTATTTCAATATCATTTGTCTCTTGTGATTATTTTATATTGCTTAGCTACGCTTAGCGTATGTACTTCTGAGTACATACGTAGCAGACCTCGTCGCGTCCACTTCGCCATACACTGGGAAGCGGGGCGTGACAAACATTCACCTTAATCATATTTTGATTGGGTCGGGTACATTAAGCAACGGGATATACGAATTAAACCAACCGCAGATTTTCAATATCCAGAATACTCACAAAAGAAAGTTTCCAGAAATAAATCATGCTTCCTTATGGCATTGTAGACTGGGTCACATCAATGAGACAAGGTTCACTAAGTTTCATAAAGAAGGATATTTGGATCTGTTCGAATATCCATCATATGTAACTTGTCAATCTGGTCTCAAAAGAAAGATGACAAAGACTCCGTTCACTGGACACGGAGTAAGAGCGAGTGAGCTCTTGGGACTCGTACACAGCGATGTATGTTGTCCAATGTCTACACATGCGCGAAGTGGTTATTCTTACTTCATTACTTTTATGGATGATTTTTCAAGGTATGGACATGTCTTCTTAATGAAGCATAAATCTGAAGCCTTTGAAAAATTCCAGGAATATAAGAATGAAGTAGAAAAACAAACCGGTAAAAGTATAAAGACACTGAGATCTGATCGAGGTGGTGAATACCTAAGTGCCGAGTTCCTGGATTACCTAAAAGAGAATGGAATTCTCTCTCAACTTACTCCTCCATACACACCACAACACAATGGTGTATCGGAGAGACGGAACCGAACCCTATTAGATATGGTACGTTCCATGATGAGTAACGCTGAGTTACCGCGATCTTTCTAGGGATATGCACTAGAATCAGCTGCATATCTTTTGAACCGGGTTCCAACTAAGTCAGTGCCTACCACACCATATCAGATGTGGAGTGGGAAGAAACCCTATCTTAAACACATTAAGATATGGGGATGTCCAGCTTTTGTCAAAAAGCAGCATACGGACAAACTCAAGGCACGTTCAGTACAGTGCAAGTTTGTGGGATATCCAAAGAACTCTAAGGGATATTTCTTCAATTACGCAGAAGAACAAAAGGTATTTGTTTCCTGTCATGTCTGCTTCTTGGAAACTGAATTTTTAGAAAATCAGATAAGTGGGAGCGCAATAGAACTGGAAGAAATTCCAGAACCACGCGCTATTACTGAAAGCTTTGTAGAACCAGAGGGCTCGAAAGGACAGGACATTCCTGCGCCGCTCCGCAGGAGTAGTAGGCTTTCTCATCCACCTAAGAGATACTATGGTTTTCTCATAGACGGAGATAGAGAGGATTGCATCATTGATAATGATGAGCCGACTAGCTTCCAGCAGGCTATTCAGAACATTGACTCGGTAAAATGGCTGGATGCAATGTGGGCCGAGATGGAGTCCATGTACACCAACAAAATATGGACTTTGGACGTTACTCCAGAAGGGGTAAAACCCGTAGGCTGCAAATGGATCATCAAAAAGAAAATTGGTGTAGATGGACAGGTTGAGACCTATAAAGCAAGACTTGTTGCAAAGGGTTTTCGTCAAAGACCTGGTTTGGACTATGACGAAATCTTTTCTCCAGTGGCTATGCTTAAATCCATTCGGATCCTTCTTGCCATTGCTGCCTTCCACGATTATGAGATTTGGCAGATGGACGTAAAAACCACTTTTCTAAATGGTAATTTAGAGGAGTGTGTCTATATGGACCAGCCAGAGGGTTTCATTCAGAGTGGGAGCAGCGGGAAAGTGTGCAAGTTGCTTAAATCCATTTATGGACTGAAGCATGCATCACGGAGTTGGAACATCTGTTTTGATGAGACGGTCAAAGAATTTGGCTTTATCAAAAATCCAGATGAACCATGCATTTATAGTAAGATTGTGGCACGAACTATTGTATTCCTCGTCTTATACGTGGATGACATTCTTTTGATAGGAAATGATATTTCTATGCTACAATCTGTCAAAGGGTTCTTGTCATACAGGTTCTCCATGAAAGACCTGGGTGATGGCTCTTACATTCTGGGGATCCGGATCTATCATGATAGGTCTAAAAGGATATTAGGACTTTCACAGTCCAGGTACATCGACACCATACTGAAAAGATTCAGTATGGAAGATTCCAAGCGCTGTAATTTACCGTCTTGTCACGGGATCACCCTCTCCAAAGAGATGTCTCCCAAGACTGATTTGGAAAGGGATCGCATGTCTATTATACCCTACGCCTCTGCGGTAGGCTCTATAATGTATGCGATGTTGTGTACTAGACCAGATGTAGCTTATGCACTGAGTGTATAAGCCGGTATCAGTGAAACCCTGGGGAGAAACACTGGATAGAGGTAAAGAACATTCTGAAGTACCTGAGAAGGACTAAGGTTATGTTTTTGGTTTACGGCGGAAAAGACCTCCTGATCGAGGCCTTTACTGACTCCATCTTCCAGAGTGACAAGGATGACTCCAAATCCATGTCGGGTTATGTCTTTACTCTCAATGGAGGGGCGGTGTGTTGGAAGAGTTCCAAACAGGAAACCGTTGCCGACTCGACGATGGAAGCAAAGTATATCGCAGCATCTGATGCCGCAAAAGAAGCCTTCTGGATGAGGAAGTTCTTAACAGAACTTCAGGTGGTTCCGTCCATTCTTGATCCAATACCTCTGTATTGTGACAACAACGGGGCTATAGCTTTAGCAAAGGAACCCAGGTCCCATCAGAAGTCCAGACACATCTTGAGGCGGTATCACCTGATCAGGGAGATCATGGATCGCCGGGAGATCGAGGTTCGGAAGGTTGCTACAGAAGATAACACTGTAGATCCATTCACAAAGGCCATTCCTCAGACGCAGTTCGAGAGGCTATTCGAGATGATAGGTCTGCGATATTCCAGCACATGGCCTTAGTGCAAGTGGGAGATTATTAGTGTGATATGCCTTAGAGGCCATTATTGTATAGTACTAGTTTGTATATTACATTTTGGAAGCTTGGGATATATACACGGTGTACCATTCTTGCTCAATATGGTAGTATGCTACTTGGTTTGTATCTATCTTAATATGTGTTTGTCTTTATTTTGACATATTGCTAATACATATTAATAGAGCCCTTAGGATCTTTTGCTTGACTACCAGTGTTGTGATGGCAGTCACACTAGTGGGGGCTGGGTAGTCTATAAGCACATCCTTATACATGTCCCTGGTCGTAGGATTATCGAGATAGGGCATCGATACTCCAGAGTAGACTAGTGTATACGCATCTCATCCTAGGAGGGGAGATGGTATGTCCTACAGCTATCAGTATGTCGTACTGGAGATAGTATGCAGGTGCTCGTTAGGTTACGAGTACACTGGACAGAACTCGCTGGGAACTATTGGTTGGTATTATACCTATTGTCAGTTATCAGTTCCCAGGTGACATGAGTACAACTTAGTCCGTTGACTTGACACTGTCACTTCGCCTCGATTGTGTTCCCACTGTTCTTAGGTTACTACCCTACCACGGCTCTATTGAATCATGCAAATAGGTAGTAGTTTGGTGCAGTCCCAAAGCACTTGGAGGCAGTGACGGTTAGACAGGATTCGTCTCTCCCAGTATTGGGAGTTAGTATCGCGCTGTGTCCAGGAGAGCCATTACACAAAGTCCCTGGCCACGGCAAGCGAGATTTACTGGTAGTGCTTCCAGTAGTTTCTCAGGGTGTTCTGGGCTACACTCCGACACGACTTGTACCGCTATTAGGGGACTGACGTTTACCACCCCTAGGCCCGACATGCAATGCTCTTAGACGAACAGACCGGACTGTACGGAGATTGTCATATTCAGGCTCAGTAGAGGTTCAGATGGGTTCACCTCATCGGTCTTCTTATCGGCATCTACCTAGGGACCGTTACGTACAGCTAGTACCGCTTGCGGCCTGTGGTTAAACCCACTTCCAGCGTAGTGTCGAGTCTTTAGAGTCCCACACAGAGGGTTGTTCACGTTTGGGCAAAACAGAGTAGAGGTCGTATGGTTTTACGACGGGGTTCGTTCACATACGCGCACTTGTGTACGTTTGGTGTCCGGGAAATTATTACTAGTGGGCTTTGGTTTAAGCCAGATCCTAGTATTTGTTTTGGGATTGGTCTTGTCTTATTGTATTCATGTTTATTCGGAACACGAATGCGGGTACGTACGTACAGTTACCAGAGGCGGAGAGGGAGACACCTCATTAGGGTTTTTGACCATTGACTTGATCAAAACTCTATTGAGAATGAGAAATATGATTAATAATATTAATTAAGGATAATTGTATCATGGTTAGGTTTGGGTTGACCATTTGACTTGTTGACTTTCATTGACCTAGATTTTTTCTTAAGCAAAAGATACTTCTTGAAGCTTGGTTAGCATTAAATGTGAAATGATAATGGTCAAATCAACTCACCATCACAATTTTCTTTTTTATTATTATCATATATCTCTAATATGAGAGCTTGGTTCTTTCATTTTCTCATAAGTTTTCTCTCTCATGGTTTGCTTTCCCTCTTCTTCTCTCTCAAAAGTTTAAGTGTTTCATGTGTTGAAAATCCAAGCTTCGAGACTAAACCACGAAAATACTCCTTTTCTCTCTCTAGGATTCTTAGTCTAGCAAGCCAAGCACTCTAGTTACCTCATTGTTGAGATAGGAGCTCAAGGTAGAGGCCTTCGGGTGGATCTTTCTTTAGCAAAGAGAAGACGAAGAGGAGAAGTCGTCTACACCACTCAAAGGAGCACACAAGAAAGGGAAGCAACACAAGAAGAGAAGGAGTTCAAGAACTAGGTATAACCTGTTGCGCCACGGCAGCGCCCTGACCTTCTACTCGAGGCCAAAATGCGGAATCAAGAATTTTCTTAATTTTAAACCGGCGCTACCGTAGACAATTAACCCGGATCGTAACCATTAACCTGATCCTAGCTATCAAGAGAAGGGGTGGAATGCTATACCGAGCGATCCGTGTCCTTCGGTCTTCGTCTCCACTCCGATCTCCCGCGGAATTTCCGTCCGTCACCTCCTCGTCGGAAAGGGCACCACGTAGCCGGATTCTTTTACGGGCTCCCACCTCTGGACCGAGGCAACTCGGGCGCGAAGTTGGCTAGCCGACGCGTCCAAGGGTGCTGTAGGTTGTAGTGTAGAAAACATTATCTCTAGGGGTTGTGAAGTTGCCTTTGATGATGGAGGAATGATCAATGAACTTTGGAGAGGGGTTGATGAATTTGTGTAGCATGCAAAATGAGATGATAAAATTTCCCTCATCAAAAATTAAAACCCTCTCCCTTTCCTAATGTGGCCGCCCCCCCCCCCTTATCAAAAAAATGGTGGAGGGAAAAAACAAAACAAGAAGGAAGGTGAGTGTAGGAAAAGAGAATGGGTGACCATAAGCAAATGTGATGATAACAAAGTCACCTCAATTTCAAATCCTTTCTCATCTCAAAAAGCAAAGGAAAAGACTAATAAAGAATCTCATCTTGATGAAGCTACAAATGCAAGAAACCCCCTTCCACAAATATTATTTGCAAACTTGCAAATAACCCCCTCCATCGGAAAGTCCGGCCGCGAAAGAACAAAGGAAAACCGGCCGGAACGGAATGCAAACTGGCAACTTCAGAAAACTGATCCCGTAATAAATTACAGGAAAACCCCGTGACTGCATATAGATGCCCGCATCTGTATTCCCACTGAATACAAATGCAAACAGACAAAATCTACACTGTCTAATACTAGGATCCGGCTTAAACCAAAGCCCGCTAGTAAAATCCGTTCGATCACGATCCGTGCAATACCGCACGTGTCTGATCGAACCCTGCCATATCTCCATACGGCCTCTACAGCGTTTCGCCCGAAACTTGAGTAACTGAGTGTGTGATGGACTCTAAAGACTCGTCAATACTATGGCTGTGGATTTAACCACTAGCACGTCAGAGGTATTAGCCATACGTGACGGGCTACCAGCTATTGACCAAAAGGGACGTCGATGAGCGAACTCATCCTGACACCCTACTGAGCCTGTCAGTGACAATATCCGTACAGTCCGGTCCGTTCGTCTATGAGCATCGCATGGCGGGCCTAGGGGTTGGTAAAAGTCAGACCCCCAAAAGCGGTACAAGTCGTGTCGGAGTGAAGCCCAGAACACCCTGAGATACTACTGGAATACCTACCAGTAAATCTCCTGCCTCGGCCGAGGGCTTTGTGTAATGGCTCTCCTAGACACAGCGCGACCTCACCCCCAATACCGGGGGAGACAAACCCCTGCATATCCGCTCACTACCTCCATGTGGCTCGGGACTGTACCCAACTAAAACCTGTTTGCACGACTCCTTTGGGCCGTGGTAGGGTAGTAATCAAAGTGCAGTGGGAACTCACACGAGACAAATGACGATCTCAGGTCGATGAACTAATCTGTACACATGTCACCAGGGAACTGCTATCTGACGTCTGGTATAATCCCAACTAGCATGTTCCAAGCGAGTCCTGTCCGGTGTACTCATAACCTAATGAGCACCTGTATACATCTTAGGTGAACCAACTGACACCAGTGGCTTGTGAGACCGGCCACCGCCCCTCGTCGGGGTCTCGACTGTATACACTAGTCTACTATGGAGTATCGATGCCCTGTCTCGAAACTCCCATGACTAGGGACCTTTTAAGGATGTGCTTATAGACCCCAGCTCCCACGTATATGATCGCCCTCATACTGCTGGCAGTCAAGCAAGAATCCTAGGGGCTCTATCAACGTGTAATAGCGACTCGTAAGGTCACCTAAAGCAGTACACGATGATAAAGATAAACCATATAGCATACTATCATCTCGAGTAAGACTGTCGTACCGGCATAGGTCCTCCCTCAATCATTGCAATCACGTGCCTGTGATCCAATAATTGACTCTGAGGGCACTATATCCAACAATCTCCCACTTGCACTCAAGGCTAATTATTGCGATGTCGCATACTCACAGCCCGTATGATACCGAACACCCAACTCCTCTACTAGTCAGTCTCACAAAGCTCGTTTGCGAAACTATTGCGTTCGAAGAATAGCCTTAGTGAGTGGATCCGCTGTGATGTTTCTTTCTATTTCTTTCTTTATCTCAAGTTCGCGGAGAAATCCATCTCCCGAAATGAGCAATACCTGTCTTAAAATATGTCTGGATGTCTAATGGGACCTAGCTCATAAGTGAACTCCAAATCCAAACTTCTTAGACAGTATTGTCAACTGAACTTAATCAGTATCCTGTGCCATGCCTCCCTCAGTATCCCCTTGGACCACATGTCCATAATACTGCCCCTCGTCAGAGGGAAAACTATAACTCTAACAGTCACTCTGCCATCCAGGTCACCTTAGAAGCCTGGAATGATAACCGTCTCCTAAAGGAGGCTGTCGATATCATATCCCTAGAACATTCACTTATGTTCTAAAACTGCTTCCGAATGTTTCTCCAGGATTGGATCAATATCAACTTATTCCATCTCCTGTAAAAAACAATATCTGGTGTGGTACTTGACATCTCATGATTGACTCAATTGCCTAAGCAAGTGATCTGCCAATCATGCACATCCCTCTCCCCTTTAGTCTGTAAGACACCTTTAGAGAGGGTGACTCCATCACCTGCAGGTACACTACCGTGCCAGGAGTCGTCCATTCTAAATACTCATAGAATGCTGTCTAAGTACCCAGATTGGGAAACCACCCAAATCTAGATCTAAAACCATAGATCTAGTAACCAGAATGTCAGATATAATATCCAAGTCCTTTATGGAGAAACCACTGTGTGACAACCAAAGTTTAATCGATCGTAGTATAGGAATATCACTTCTTACTCTGTGTATGTCATCCAAGTACTAGGACATCACACCCTACTACCTTCTTAATAGATCCATCCCCTATTCTGATGAAGTCAAACCTATGACTGTTGTAAGTCCATGCTACCTCTCCCGGTACTTTCGGGCATGCGGAATTTGGTGAAAAACAATTTTCTTGGAGGTGGTAACATGGACTCAAAACCGGATCTTTGTTAAACATCTAACTAACAACCTAACTACGAGTTGCTAACTACTCGGTTAGGGGGTTATACCTTTCTTTTTCTCGAACTCCTTCGTCTTCAAGCTTCGATGGTCATCCGAATCGGCTTCTCCCCGTCTTCTCCTTGCGCCGAAGATAGATCCACCTGAAAGCTTCAACCTTTGGCTCCTTCTTCGAACTTTGAAGAAACTAGTTCACTCGGTTTTGCTAAACCTTATGAACTAGAGTGAGTAGAGAAGAGTTTGTATGGGATTTTATCTATGGTTCTTGGTTCTCAACTCATGAGACAAGTGAACCATAGAATCAAGAGAGGGAGAGCAAGAGGAGGAGATGAGAGCTCAAGAACAAAAGAGAGAATGAAAATGATAGAATGAGAAAGACTTTTCTCTCTTTGCTCTCATAATCCAAAACCATCATCACAAAATAGTAATCAAGTATTGTGTAAAATGGTTTAAGTCAAAATGGCTAAATCATTTCACGCACTCATATTGCATAAGAGAACAAGCAAGTGAAAAGTCTTTGCCATGAAATGATAGCCATTGTCATCATGATGGTCAACTAGTCCAACCTAGTCAACCGGTCAACAAAGTCAACAAGTCAACAAAGTCAACCCCTCAACAACCATGTCACCACAATACTTAATTAATATTATTGTTAATCATATATCATATTCTCATTAGGGTTGAGCAAAAAGTCAATAGTCAACAGTCAACGGTCAACAACCCTAATGAGAATCCTCTGCCTCTGTCTCTCCGCCAACTGTGCATACACACCCGCATCCGCGTTCCGAGGAACACGAATACAAACTGGATAAAACCAATCCCAATATGTACACTAGGATCTGGCTTAAACCAAAGCCCGCTAGTGTAAACTGTCCGGACACTAAACGTGCACAAGTGCACGGATGTGACTGAACCCTGTCGCAAAACCATGCGACCTGTCGCAAAACCATGCGACCTCTACTCTTTTGCCTAAAGGCGAATAGCTTTCTGTGTGGGACTCTAAAGACTCGACACTACGCTGGCAGTGGGTTTAACCACAGACCGCAAGTGGCACTAGCTGTGCGTAACGGTCCCCAGGTAGATGCCGACAAGAAGACTGACGAGGTGAAACCCATCTGAACTCCTACTGAGCCTGAATGTGACATTATCTGTACAGTCCGATCTGTTCGTCTGATACATCGCATGGCGGGCCTAGGGGCGGTAAACATCAGTCCCCCAATAGCGGTACAAGTCGTGTCGGAGCGAAGCCCAAAACACCCTGAGATAACACTGGAAGCCTACCAGTATATCTCGTTTGCCCTGGCCAAGGACTACTCGTGTAATGCCTCTCCTAGACACAGCGCGATGTCAACCGCCAATACCGGGAGAGACGAATCCTGTCTAACCGTCACTGCCTCCAAGTGCTTCTGGACTGCACCCAACTACCACCTGTTTGCACGACTCCTTTGAGCCGTGGTAGGGTAGTAATCAAAGTACAGTGGGAACACATTCGAGGCGAAGTGACAGTGTCAAGTCAGCAGACTAAGCTGTACTCATGTCACCTGGGAACTGATAACTGACGATAGGCATAATACCAACTAGTCAGTTCCCGACGAGTCCTGTCCAGTGTACTCGTAACCCAACGAGCACCCGCATACTATCTCAAGTATGACGTATCGACGGCTGTGGGACCGACCGTCTCCCACAATGGGATGAGAAGCGCATGCGCTAGTCTACTCCGGAGTATCGATGCCCTGTCTCGATAGTCCTGCGACCAGGGACCTGCATAAGGATGTGCTTATAGATTACCCAGCCCCACTAGTGTGACTGCCATCACAACGCTGGTAATCAAGCAAAGATCCTAAGGGCTCCACTAATGTGTATAGGCGATATACTAAAATAAACACATGTACACATTGAAGTAGAAACAAACCAAGTAGCATATTACTATTTTAAGCAAGATTGTATATACAAGGTGAATATCCCAAGCTTCCATTAAGTAATATACAAACTAGTATGATACAGTAATGGCCTCTAGGGCATATACACTAACAACTGTCACATCAGAAATATATGATCTATCTCCGCTATATCTGCTTTAGTCTATAAATAGACACAAGCCACTTGTCCACCAATGCTTCCACTGCTCCCACTGACTACGACAACCCTCTGGCAGAGTCATATAGACGTACACTTCTAAAGCCAGTTTAGAATGACGCGATACTCATCCTACTGCCGGGTCTCACAGTCTGGAGCAACAGCAATGGAAAGTCTGGGTAAACAAGAACCTCCCTGTCAATGTTCTTGAGGCTACCGGAGTACCTCTCGGGTGCCTAAGGTTACCCTCTTTATCTGCGGAGTGGCCAATGGAATGTTAAACCAGATTGAATCTTTAGGTTCTTATCAAATCTTCAGTAATCATTTGCAGTTCTGGAATCACTTCCAGTTTTACCATACTCCCACTACTGTTTTCTGAAAAAAATCCATATTTATTAAAACTGTGGCGAGTCTAGAACAATATCACTATTGATCTTCCAGATGGTAGAAAGTCAACCCTCGTCATAGCCCGGGTCAACCCACAAACAGCCATTACAGAAACGTGCCTTGAGTTATCCAGAGTCTGGTTTTAAGCATAAGCTGGACAACTCCCCGTACCTTAACAATGTCAAGATATGAACTGTTCTATATACAATATAGAAACAAAGGCACTGATTTAATTGAACCAGATTCAAATCATGCAGCTGTCACCAGTGCATGTCAACTAAATGGAAGGAGGCCGATCAGCGTTACTCAACTTAGGAGTGCTTCCAATTATGAGTAACCTGAAAGAGAAGCAAGTTCTCTTAATCATTACTATCAACTGAATACCATCCGCAAGTATCTACATCTTCGATCATCTTGAAGAATCCTGATACTTGCAATACCTGGTTCTCTACTTTATTCATATACCTATAACTTCTCAAAACTTGGACCATGTGTTTCTACGAAACACTTGTCTAAAAACTAGAGAAGTCATAAGTAAACCGAATATAGTACGAGGACCAACCCCTCTGTCCTGATGGACACTGGACAATATATAGTACTCTGTATAAGTCCCTTGAGTCTAGTGACTCATTCACTGTGTGTCGTATGTTGAAAACTGTACTATGGTTATGAAGAATTACACCGCTGTTCAATGCTCCTTACCTAACCATCCACTGATAAAGGTAAATGAGATGGACATAATTTCAAAAGGTATATCTCACTCTATAAAAATAGACGTACAGATACATCAATTTGAAATTGGTGCATAACAGCGGATATTCAAAACCATATATTTGCCATCCGGCAAACAACCCAGGTGACTTCCTCAAATATCACCAATTACAACGAATCCCGATATAATGAGGATGATCACCTAATTCCCAATAACTTACTCCCACTCATCATCTGTAAAACCATACAGATGTGAGAATCATACCTGGTAAATACATACCCTGGAGCAAGGGCTAATTGGGAAATCAGTTTTCTTTTAACAGTACACAGTGAAACTGAAACATTGAAATGTTTCGATGGGGTATCCGGGTATTCCCAGTAATGCCTCTTCCATTATCCAGATTCACAACTGTAACCGTATATTTCTTTGCCAGCTCTCCAAATCCCTTTATATGTCTTTAGTCATTACCTTCTGTACACCCTCTTAGGCTAAATGGTTTTCTTCCTTCCCTACCGTTCGGCACCAGCCTATGGTTTGGAAGAAGACTATCCAATAAGCATAATGGGTGTACTGTCCTAATCCTAGGAGCACTCGCAATGCGAGAGAAGATGAAGATAAAAGACAACCGAAGAAACCTTATTCCTATTTCTCCTGAACCAGAATCCATCCCCGAACTGGAACAAGTTCCTTTCGAGTTCGTATATAACCATACGATGGAGTATCCAATGAACTGTGGATCTTCATAGTGATACGGAGTGTCCTGGAGAAATACAAAGGTCATTTAGGATTGGCGAAGAAGTACTTGGTTTGGTCATGAATAGCAGTCGCAATTTACTTTGCCTTCTTACTAATCCCTTTCTTTGTCTTAACTTAATACCTTCTGTACACCGTTTAGGCTAATTGGTTTTCTTCATTCCCTACCGGTCGGCACCTGCCTATGGTTTGGAAGAAGACTATCTAATTTGCGTAACAGGTGTACTACTCCTAAACCAAGGAGTACTCGCAACCTCAGAGAAGGTAAAAGGAAAAGACAACTGAATAGTCCTATTCGTTTTTTCCAGAACCGGAAACCATCCTCGAATTCCTTCGAGTTTGTATATAACCATACGATGGTTTTGTCCAATGGAAGTGGACGTTCGTAGTAATACGGGGTGTCCTGGAGAAAAGGGTAAAAGTAGGAGTGGCAATGAGGTTTGCAACTCTGACAATCCAAAAGCCAGTCTTATAAGAAGGTTCGGTTAATTTTGGTCACTGAGTCATAGTCTAGGGTCGGGTCCATGGTCGCTGCCAAAGAGAGAGAGAAAAGAAACACTCAGCGTGCACTCTAACCTAGATTAGAATGGTTATCACTTTATCTAATCAGGAAACCTCCTACTGTAACGTCAAATTCTTCTCCAAACCTGAAAGAAGAATTAGTCGGGATCGCCCGAGGAGTAAACCAACTCATCAGTGAGAATCGGGATCCAACTATCATCGCATGATAACGTGACGGAATCCACTCACGTCACCACAATCCAGAAGGTATGCGCTTGCCTGGCAAGTTTCAGTTTCTTTAGAAACTCCCGATGAATGTTTTTACCCCTAAGGACCCAAGTGACCTTGACACAGTCAACAAATCAAAGAGTCCTAGTCAAGTTCAACCCGTCATTATCCTGGATTGCATTAAAACCACCCGTACGAGCCCTTGACACAGTCAACAAGGCCGCACGACTGTCCTAACCAATCCCATTAATATGCTACAAATAAACACTACTTAGCTACCGCACACTACGCCTTGACACAGTTAACAAACGCAGCACGAATACTAAGTAATACTTGTAAGAAATGATGGAGGGCTACGTCTAGTTTTTGGCGAAAAACTTTTAACGTAATGAACTTGATATCGTTGAAGGAACTGCATAGTTTTTATAAAAAATATAGTGACGAAAACCCTTTGCTAAAGAGGTCACTCCCGGTGAAGGGATCTCGGCTCTTTCCCCGTAGAATGAGGTGCAGGATATTCCAACTGAATACCACGATGCAAAGCAAAAGTAATCGGCTATAGTGAAGTTATTACCCTGACGCAAACTTCAGTCTAAGGGGTCACTCCCGGTGAAGGGATCTCGGCCCTTGCCTCGTCGACTGAGGGGCAGGATATTCCAACTGAATACCACGATGCAAAACAAAAGAGAACGCCCTTGCAATAACAGCTTTTTGAAAAAAATGTTCCAACAACATCAGAATAGGTTTGTTTAGCTTGCATTGATCCGAATCGACGCAGTCCCATCAATTGATCACACCAATAAAGAACGAAAATAATGATGTACGTATATGCCATCCGCATTCGCCACTGGGTCCCGTCATCACCCGTTAGGTTACTTAACTAACGACAGAGCGGGGACTGGACTAGCGCGGATGCAAAACATATACAACATCTACTAGTATATATATCAATATATAATATTTCGCTTAAGGCGTAATAAAATGCAACATCACAGAAATGTAACCAGCATCACAGAACAATACAGATATCTGGGATCCCCGGGTTTCATAGAGCCACTACTGAAACCCGACGTTCCCCTGGTCGTGTGGATAGCCTGTGCAATGAAAATCCTAGACCCCTATGGGCGCGGCAAGTCACCCGCCAAAACCTAAAGCGAGGCAGCCCCCTTCAGCAACGCGAATGGACCACCCAGCACTTCACGGAATCCGGTAACTTGGGCACCCCTCCTGGGTCAACCTGTACCCCCTACGAGTGCGGAGAATAGCCCGCCAATTCTAGAGTAAAGCCCCCTCCGTCTCAACGCCATGAGATGCCAGCTTGTTGCCCTTTAGAACCCGGCTATCCGTGCACCCCTCCGCGGGGTAATCCTAGTACAGAAAGTAAAATATACATACAACGGGTACATCGACCTCGACCTGGTCGTGCCCCAAAATAATAATACAAACAGGCAGTGACGGCAGTCCACATGTCAGACACTCGTCCCGCAATATCAAATGTACATATAAAACAAAACTGTACTACCACTGCAACCAGGCTATCCCCCACGACTAATCCGCAACATCACAGCACAACACAGAACATCAACGTGAATGTCACGTTTGCAAATCCGTCTAACCGGGCTATAGCAGTTAGACAGGATTTACCGATCGAGTGACATTCACGGTCGCAGATATAATGTAAATACTGTGAACTAATGTGTTTGAAACATTCGATCGATCAAATATTACCAGGTGGGCCCCAAAGCATTACTGTAGTACATAAAGAAATTCTGGGCCCAAACAAAGTATACCAAAACCCCTATTTTCAGCCCAAAAGCCCACTGCAAAGAATTGGTGAAGTGAAGCCAACATCCTGCGGCGGAACCGCGGCCAAATAGGGGTTATGGCCGCGGTTCCGCGGTCTTATGGAGGGATCAAGTTACTAAAATTTTACACTGTTCTTAGAATTCCATGTACATCATTCTGCAACAACCTGAAAAAATTTTGGAGCTAAAAAAAATTCGTCAGAAACTGATGCAACTGAAAATACGGTTTTTGGAAAATCCGATCGATCGAAATTGTAAACACGTTAGAGCAAAGCTAGACTAGATTAATGGCATGGCTCTGATACCATGTTGCGCCACGGCAGCGCCCCGGCCTTCTACTCGAGGCCAAAATGCGGAATCAAGAATTTTCTTAACTTTAAACCGGCGCTACCGCGGACAATTAACCCGGATCGTAACCATTAACCTAATCCTAGCTATCAAGAGAAGGGGTGGAATGCTATACCGAGCGATCTATGTCCTTCGGTCTTCGTCTCCACTCCGATCTCCCGCGGAATCTCCGTCCGTCACCTCCTCGTCGGAAAGGGCATCACGTAGCCGGATTCTTTTACGGGCTCCCACCTCTGGACCGAGGCAACTCGGGCGCGAAGTTGGCTAGCCGACGCGTCCAAGGGTGCTGTAGGTTGTAGTGTAGAAAACATTGTCTCTAGGGGTTGTGAAGTTGCCTTTGATGATGGAGGAATGATCAATGAACTTTGGAGAGGGGTTGATGAATTTGTGTAGCATGCAAAATGAGATGATCAAATTTCCCTCATCAAAAATGAAACCCTCTCCCTTTCCTAATGTGGCCGCCCCGCCCCCTTATCACAAAAATGGTGGAGGGAAAAAACAAAACAAGAAGGAAGGTGAGTGTAGGAAAAGAGAATGGGTGACCATAAGCAAATGTAATGATAACAAAGTCACCTCAATTTCAATTCCTTTCTCATCTCAAAAAGCAAAGGAAAAGACTAATAAAGAATCTCATCATGATGAAGCTACAAATGCAAGAAACCCCCTTCCACAAATGTTATTTGCAAACTTGCAAATAACCCCCTCCATCGGAAAGTCCGGCCGCGAAAGAACAAAGGAAAACCGGCCGGAACGGAATGCAAACTGGCAACTTCAGAAAACTGATCCCGTAATAAATTACAGGAAAACCCCATGACTGCATATACATGCCCGCATCTGTATTCCCACTGAATACAAATACAAAGAGACAAAATCAATACTGTCTTATACTAGGATCCGGCTTAAACCAAAGCCCGCTAATAAAATCCGTTCGATCACGATCCGTGCAATACCGCACGTGTCTGATCGAACCCTGCCATATCTCCATACGGCCTCTACAGCGTTTCGCCCGAAACTTGAGTAACTGAGTGTGTGGTGGACTCTAAAGACTCGTCAATACTATGGCTGTGGATTTAAGCACTAACACGTCAGAAGTATTAGCCATACGTAACGGGCTACCAGCTATTGACTAAAAGGGACGTCGATGAGCGAACTCATCTTGACACCCTACTGAGCCTATCAGTGACAATATCCGTACAGTCCGGTCCATTCGTCTATGAGCATCGCATGGCGGGCCTAGGGGGTTGGTAAAAGTCAGACCCCCAAAAGCGGTACAAGTCGTGTCGGAGTGAAGCCCAGAACACCCTGAGATACTACTGGAATACCTACCAGTAAATCTCCTGCCTCGGCCAAGGGCTTTGTATAATGGCTCTCCTAGACACAGCGCGACCTCACCCCCAATACCGGGAGAGACAAACCCCTGCAGATCCGCTCACTGCCTCCATGTGGCTCGGGACTGTACCCAACTAAAACCTGTTTGCACGACTCCTTTGAGCCGTGGTAGGGTAGTAATCAAAATACAGTGGGAACTCACACGAGACAAATGACGATCTCAGGTCGATGAACTAACCTGTAGACATGTCACCAGGGAACTGCTATCTGACGTCTGGTATAATCCCAACTAGCATGTTCCCGGCGAGTCCTGTCCGGTGTACTCATAACCCAATGAGCACCTGTATACATCTTAGGTGAACCAACTGACACCAGTGGCTTGTGAGACCGGCTACCGCCCCTCGTCGGGGTCTCGACTGTATACACTAGTCTACTATGGAGTATCGATGCCCTGTCTCGAAACTCCCACGACTAGGGACCTTTTAAGGATGTGCTTATAGACCCCAGCTCTCACGTATATGATCGCCCTCATACTGCTGGCAGTCAAGCAAGAATCCTAGGGGCTCTATCAACGTGTAATAGCGACTCGTAAGGTCACCTAAAGCAGTCCACGATGATAAAGATAAACCTAGCATACTATCATCTCGAGTAAGACTGTCCTACCGGCATAGGTCCTCCCTCAATCATTGCAATCACGTTCCTGTGATCCAATAATTGACTCTGAGGGCACTATATCCAACATAACCTTCTAACCTAGTAGTTAGAACTTGTAGATAGTTTGTTAGTTCATGTTTAGCAAAGATCCTTCACGGTATGTCTATATTTCCTTGTGATAAAAATTTGATTTTTAGTCTTTCCGCCTCCCCGTAAGTACCGGGGTGGGTAACATAGACTTACATGACTTACTTACTATACCTGAATCATCTCATGATTTGTGACCACTCACTTCTTTTACATGACTTGCATGAATACCTATTACATGCTAGACTTAACTTGATTCGAAATATGAATACAACTTGACATGAATACTTGAATATGACATGATGAATACTTGGACTGGACAATGAATACATGCACTTGATATGAACTCAACTTGATGTTGGATATAGTGCCCTCAAAGTCAATTATTGGATCGTAGGTACGTGATTGCAATGATTGAGGGAGGACCTATACCGATATGAAAGTCTTGCTCGAGATGATAGTATGCTATTTGGTTTGTCTTTATCATCGTTTACATTCATTGCTTTAGTTCACTATTGCATATTGATAGAGCCCATAAGATTCTTGCTTGACTGCCAGCAGTATGATGGCGATCATATACGTGGGAGCTGGGGTCTGTAAGCACATCCTTAAAGTGTCCCTAGTCGTGGGAGTTTCGAGACAGGGCATCGATACTCCAGAGTAGACTAGTGTATACAGTCGAGACCCCGACAAGGGGCGGTGGCCGGTCTCACAAGCCATTGGTGTCAGTTGGTTCACCTAAGATGTATACAGGTGCTCATTGAGTACACCGGACAGGACTTGCCGGGAACATGCTAGTTGGTATTATATATATCGTTAGATAGAAATTCCCTGGTGACATGTGTACAGGTTAGTTTGTCGACCTGAGATCGTCATTTGTCTCGTGTGAGTTCCCACTGTGCTTAGATTACTACCCTACCACGCTCAAAGGAGACGTGCAAAACAAGTTTTAGTTGGGTATAGTCCCGAGCCACATGGAGGCAATGAGCGGATCGTCGGGGATTCGTCTCTCCCGGTATTGGGGGTTGATGTCGCACAGTGCATGGGTGGCCATCACTAGATATCCTCGGCCGAGGTAGTGGAGAATTACTGATTTGGATCGGTAGTTTCTTAGGTGGTGATGGGTTTCATGCCGACACGATTCATCGCGTTATTAGGGGTCTGACTTTATCCACCCCCCTAGACTCGATATGCGATACTCTTTAGAACGGACCGGACTGTACGGATAGTCACTGTCAGGCTCAGTAGGGTTTCTGGATGAGTTCGCTCGTCAGCCTCCCTTCTAATCAATACATAGGCAACCGTTACGTACAGCTTGTACCTCTGAAGTGCTAGCGGTTATACCCAGTGCCAGTGTGTTGATGAGTCATTAGAGTCCCCCCCAGAAAGTTTCCCAAGTTCGGGCGAAACGTTGTAGAGGCCGTATGGTTTTATGGCAGGGTTTGGAAAATGCACGTGCGTTTTTGCACGTATCAATTTCGGGCAGATAATACTGGTAGGCTTTGGTTTAAGCCGGATCCGAGTATTATACTATGTAGATATAATATCTTTGTCTCAGTTGCATTTGTATTCGGTCGTAATACAAATGCGGGTACGTTTATACTGTTACGGGGTTATCCTGAAATTCGTTTCAAGATCACTTTTGGAAGTTTCCAGTTTCCAGTTTTCTATCGTCCGTCTTTAACATTCAGTTAAAAACGAATTTATCTTTTCTTAAGATGAGTGTGGAAGCTTCTAGAAGGTGACTAGGATGGTGAGGTGTTAAGTGACTCATTAGTGCATTTAATGATTCATTTAATGCAAGGGTGACTAGGTTTATGATTCATCCTTTGCTTTTAATGTTTTTAGTGATTCATTCTTTCATTTATGAGTTATGATAAGTATCATATCTTATGGTCACAATTTATTCTCCTACACTCACCTCCCTCCCTTTTTAATAGTGGTCGGCGCCTCTTGCAAATGATCATGATTGTTGATATGAAAAAGATGCAAGTTTTGGTTGATGAAAATTAGATGTGATCGGTTTCTCATTTCACCCGATCCAAAAAGCAACTTCATTAACTGTTCGTCCGTAGCTTTGGAAGTAACGAGACAAAGTGTTCTACTCATTCTCTACATCATCTTGGTCGTCTCTTTTAGCAAACTTGACGACCTAGTTGCCTCGGTTCAGATGCGGGAGTCCGTTTAAAGATCCGTCGACGTGGTGCCACCTGGACGAGGATACCGGAGATTCAGGAGATCAGAGCAGCCACAACAAAGCGTGGGATGATGGTTGAAGACCGAAGGACTCGGATCGTTCGGTATAACATTTCTACCAACTTTGTAGTTTGTTAGTTTAGCTTTAATTGCAGATCCGGGTTATAGTACGCGATAGCGCCAGTTGTAAAACCATACAGATATGAGAATCATACCTGGTAAATACATACCCTGGAGTAAGTATCTAATCGGGAAATTAGTTTTCCATTAACAATACACTGAAACAATAAAATGTTTCATAGGGGTATCCGGGTATTCATAGTAATGCCTTTTTCCATTATTCAGATTCATGACTAAAACCGTATATTTCCCTGCCATCTCTCCAATTTCCTTTATTTTGTCTTTAGTCATTACCTTCTGTACACCGTCATTAGGCTAATCCTTCCCTACCGTTCGGCACCAGCCTATGGTTTAGAAGAAGACTATCCAGTAAGCATAATAGGTGTACTCTTCTAATCCTAGGAGTACTCGCAACTTGAGAGAAGGTGATGATAAAAGACAACTGAATAAACCTTATTCCTTTTTCTCCTGAACCAGAATCCATCCTCGAAAAAATATCCTTCGAGTTCGTATATAACCATACGATGGATTTATTCAATGGAATTGGATGTTCGTAGTGATACGGGTTGTTCTGGAGAAATGAAAAATGAAATAGGAGTGGCGATGAAATACGTGATTTGGTCGTGAATGTGATTAGTCGCAATTTACTTTGCCCTCTTTCTAATTCCTTTATCTTGTCTTTACATATTACCTTCTGCACACCCTACTTAGGCTAATTGGTTTTCTTCATTCCCTACCTTTCGGCACCTGCCTATAGTTTGGAAGAAGACTATCCAATAAGCATAATAGGTATACTCTCCTAAACCAAGGAACCCTCGCAACCTGAGAGAAGGTGATAATAAAAAACAACAGAATAAACCAATTCTATTTCTCCTGAACCTGGATCCATCCTCGTAGAAGTCCCTTCGAGTTCGTATATAACCATACGATGGATCTATCCAATGGAAGTGGATGTCCGTAGTAATACGGGGTGTTCTGAGAAATACAACGGGTAAAAGAAGGAGCTGCAATGACTTATGCAACTTTAGACAATCCAAAAGTCAGTATTTTAAGATGGTTCGGTCAACTTGGTCATTAAGTCATAGTTTAGGGTTGGTCAAAGGTCGCTGCCGAAGAGAGAGAAAAGAAACACTCTGCGTGCACTCTAACCTAGATCATAATGGTTATCACTTTATCTAATTAGGAAACCTCCCACTGTAATCTCAAATTCTCCTCCAAACCTGAAAGAAGAATTAGTCGGGATCACCCGAAGAGTAAACCAACTCATCAGTGAGAATCGGGATCCAAATATCATCATATGAAAAATTGATGGAACCCACTCAAGTTATCACACTCCAGAAAGTATGCTCAAGTCTGGTAAGTTTCCTGTATGTTTGAAACTCCCGATATAATTTTTATCCCATGCTCTTATGACCTTGACGTAGGCCAACAATTCATAAGCCACATGTCAAGTTCTACCCGTCGTTGTCCTGATTAATTTAGGTCATCGTACATGCCCTTGACGTAGGCCAACAAGGCTGTACGTCTGTCCTAAACTAATGCATCTATCTATGCAACAAATGAATACCCAACAGCTACCAAACACTACGCCTTGACGTAGGCCAACAAACATAGCTTGAATACTACTGACCATCCATAAGAAATGACGGAGGATTACGGCTGGTTTTTGGCGAAAAACCTTTAACGTAATGAACTTGATCTCGTTGAAGGAACCTGATAGCTTTTTATAAAAAATATAGTGACGAAAAAACCTTTTGCTAAAGAGGTTACTCCCAGTGAAGGGATCTCGGCTCTTTCCTCGTGGAATGAGGTGCAGGATATTCCAACTGAATATCGCGATGCAAAGCAACTTGTAATCGACTATATTGAAGTTATTACCCTGACGCAAACTTCTGCCCAAGGGGTCACTCCTGGTGAAGGGATCTCGGCCCTTGCCTTGTCGAATGAGGTGCAGGATATTCTAACTGAATACCGCTATGCAAAACAAATGGAAACGTCTTTGTAATAACTCCTTTTAAAATTTGTTCCAACAACATCAAATATAGGTTTGTTTTATCCTTGCATTGATAAGAATCAATGCAGTCCCATCAATCAATCACACCAGAAAAGAATGAAAATAAAATGTACGTATATGCCATCCGCATTCGTCACTGGGTCCCGTCATCACCCGTTAGGTTATTTGACTAACGACAGAGCGGGGACTGGACTAGCGCGGGTGTAAAACATATACAACATCTAATAGTATATATTCTAATATACAATAATCGTTCCAGGCATGATAATATGCAACATTACAAAAAAGTAATAAGCATCACAAAACAATACAGATAATCTGGGATCCCGGGTTTCACAGAGCCGCTACTGAAACCCGACGTTCCCCTGGTCGTATGGATAGCCTGTGCAATGAAACCTAGACCCCTACGGGTGCGGCAAGTTACCCGCCAAAACCTGAAGCGAGGCAGCCCCCTACAGCATAATGAATGGACCACCCAGCACTTCACTGAATCCGGTAACTTGAGCACCCCTCTTTGGGTCAACCTGTACCCCCTACGAGTGCGGCGAATAGTCTTCCAATTCTAGAGTGAGGCCCTTCTTCCTCTCATAGCCATGAGATACGGACCCGTTGCCTTCCAGAACCCGGCTATCCGTGCACTCCGTCGCGGGGTAAACCTAGTACATAAATTAAAATAATATACAACGGGTACATCGACCCCATCCCGGTCGTGCCCCAAAAGAATAATATACAAACAGGCAGTGACGGCAGTCCACAAGTCGAACGCTCGCCCCGCAATATCAAATGTAAAAATAAATCCAAACAGCACTACCATTGCACACTGCTATCCACCACGACATATCCGCAACATCACAGCACAACACAGAACATCAACGCGAATGTCACGTTCGCAAACCCGTCTAAAAGAACTATAGCAATTAGACGCAATTTACCTAGTACTGTAAACTAACACGTTTAAAATTTCGATCGACAAAATTTCCCGAAGTGGGCCCCACAAACATCTGCTGTACAGTAATAAAAACTGGGCCCAAAAGAACAGTACCAGAAACCACAATTTCCCAAGATGAAAGCCCAGAAGAAAAATGGCCCACCAAGTCACCAAGATGGCCGCGCTTCCAGGGTCAAAGCTAGGCTTTGACCGCGGATCTGCGGCCGTACGGTCGAATTGGTGGATCGTTTTTCTGCTGTTTCCATAAAAAAGCCTGCTTAATTTTCTGGTATGGTCAAAATAATTTTTAGAACAGTTTAAAAATCAACAGAAACTTTGAACTTGAAAATTGTGATTTTCGAAAATCCGTTCGATTGATATTTTAAACGCGTTAGCACAAGTTAGTATAGCTTAATGGTGAGGCTCTGATACCACTGTAAGTCTGCGGTAGCGCCCCGGCTGTCTAACAGACGTCAATATGCGGAACAAAAACTTTCATAAACTGGCGCTATCGCATACTATAACCCGGATCTGCCATTAAAGATAAACTAACAAACTACAAAGTGGGTAGCAATGTTATACCGAACGATCCGAGTCGTTCGGTCTTCAACCATCATCCTACGCTATGTTGCGGCGGCTTCGATCTCATGAAACTCCAGTCTCGTCGTCCAGGTGGCACCACGTCGACGGATCTTTAAACGGGCTCCCGCCTCTGAACCAAGGCAACTCGATCGTCAAGTTTGCTAAAAGAGACGACCAAGATTGATGTAGAGAATGAGTGGAACACTTTGTCTCATTACGTCCAAGGCTATGGACGAACGGTTAATGAAGTTGCCAATTGGAATCGGGTAAATGGAAATTGAGCTATGAAATTTCCATACACTAAACTATCATAATCTTTTTCTCAAAAATGAATCCATCATCACCCTCAAAGAGGGGCCAGCCACTTTAAAGAAGAGGGAGAGTGAGTGTAGGAGAGGGGAGGTAATCATAAGGTAAAAGATCAAGGAAAAATATCTTAAACATTACCAAAATGCATTAATGGATACAATGACTCGTAACCTTAGTCATCCTCCATCATTAAATGCACCATTAATGAACTAATGACTCACATGCCTTGTCACCATCTAGAACCATCTAAAAACATGACTCACCCAAGAAAAGATAAATCCGCATTTAACCGAATGTTAAATACGGGTGATAGAAAACTGGAAACTGGCAACTTCCAATAGTGATCCTAAAACGAATTTCAGGATAACCCCGTAACAGTATAAACATACCAGCATTTATAGTACGACCGAATACAAATGCAACTGAGACAAAGATATTATATCTACACAGTATAATACTGGGATCCGTCTTAAACCAAAGCCTACCAGTATTATCTGCCCGAAAAATGACACGTGCGAAAACGCACGTGCATTTTCCGAACCCTGCCATAAAACCATATGGCATCTACAATGTTTCGCCCGAACTTAGGAAAGTGTCTGTGGGAGACTCTAATGACTCATCAACACACTGGTACTGGGTATAACCACTAGCATGTTAGAGGTACAAGCTGTATGTAACGGTTGCCAATGTATTGATTGGAAGGGAAGCTGATGAGCGAACTCATCCATAAACCCTACTGAGCCTGACAGTGACAATATCCGTACAGTCTGGTCCATTCGTCTATGAGTATCGCATATAGGGCCTAGGGGGCCGGTAAACGTCAGACCCCAATAGCTATATAAGTCATGTCAGAGAGCAGCCCATAACACCCTGAGATACTACTGGAATACCTTCCAGTAAATCTCGATTACCCTGGACAGGGATTTCGTGTAATGGCTCTCCTAAACACTGCGCGATCTCACCCCCAATACCGGGAGAGACGAATCCCCGACGATCTGCTCAGTGCCTCCATATGGCTCGGGACTGTACCCAAAATATACCTGTTTGCACGACTCCTTTGACCTGTGATAGGGTATAAATCAAAGTACAGTGGGAACTCACACGAGACAAATGACGACCTCAGGTCGATGAACTAACCTATACACATGTCACCAGGAAACTGCTATTTGACGCTAGGTATAATTGTAAGTCCGCGGCGGCGCCCCGGCCGTCGATACGACGCCGGAAAAGCGGAAACAAAAACTTTCAAAAACTATTGAACCGGCACCACCGCGCACTTTTTCACCCGGATCGGGCCATTAACCTAGCTACTAGCAAACAAGAAAAGAGTAGAGAAGTATACCAAGCGGTCCGTGTCCTTCGGTCTTCGTCTCCACTCCGATCTCCCGCGGAAACTCCGTTCTTCTCCTCCTCGTCGGAAAAGGCACCGCGTAGCCGAGTTCTTTTACGGGCTCCCACCTCTGGACCGAGGCAACTCGGGCGTGAAGTTGGCTAGCCGACGCGTCCAAGGAGTGCTGTAGACTAGTGTAGAAACTTTGTCTCTTGGGGTTTCGTTAGTTGCCATGGTGGAGGAAATTGAAGAATGCACTTTGGAAGAATAATGGTTCTCTCATTTTGCAAAGAACATGAGATCAAGAAATTTTCCACACCAAAATGAAACTCTCTCATTCTCTCACTCTAATGTGGCCGGCCCCTCTAAAGTGGTGGGTGGGGAAAAAGAAAAGATTAATCAAGAGAAGAAAAAGGAATGAATAAAATTAGAAAAAGGTCACACCAATTTCCTTTTTCAATCCACTTACAAACCATCACATGAAAAGCAAAGGAATGGACTCAAAAGGCATGTCATGATGAATAAACAATCATGATGCCTCACAAATGCAAGATACCCCTCCACAAATAAGTTATTTGCAAATGTGCAAATAACCCCTTCCACCAGAAACTCTGGCCGTGAAGGAACAAAGGAAAACCGGCCGGAACGGAATGCAAACTGGCAACCTCAGAAAACTAATCCCGTAATAAATTACAGGAAATTCCCGCTACTGTATATACATGCCCGCATTTGTATTCCCACTGAACACAAATGCAAAGAGACAATATCTACACTATCTAATACTAGGATCCGGCTTAAGCCAAAGCCGGCTAGTAAAAACCGTCCGATCACGATCCGTGCAATACCGCACGTATCTGATCAAACCCTGCCATATCTCCATACGGCCTCTACAGCGTTTCGCCCGAAACCTGAGTAACTGTGTGTGTGGTGGACTCTAAAGACTCATCAATACAATGGCTGTGGATTTAACCACTAGCACGTCAGAGGTATTAGCCATACGTGACGGGCCACCAGCTACTGACTAAAAGGGATGTCGATGAGCGAACTCATCCTGACACCCTACTGAGCCTGTCAGTGACAATATCCGTACAGTCCGGTCCGTTCGTCTATGAGCATCGCATGGCGGGCCTAGGGGTTGGTAAAAGTCAGACCCCCAAAAGCGGTACAAGTCGTGTCGGAGTGAAGCCCAGAACACCCTGAGATACTACTGGAATACCTACCAGCAAATCTTCTGCCTTGGCCAAGGACTTTTCATGTTCTGGCTCTCCTAAACACAGCGTGACCTCACCCCCAATACCGGGAGAGACGAACCCCTGCAGATCCGCTCACTGCCTCCATGTGGCTCGGGACTGTACCCAACTAAAACCTGTTTGCACGACTCCTTTGAGCCGTGGTAGGGTAGTAATCAAAGCACAGTGGGAACTCACACGAGGCAAATGACGATCTCAGGTCGATGAACTAACCTGTACACATGTCACTAGGGAACTGCTATCTGACATCAGGTATAATCCCAACTAGCAAGTTCCCGGCGAGTCCTGTCCGGTGTACTCATAACCCAATGAGCACCTGTATACATCTTGGGTGAACCAACTGACACCGGTGGCTTGTGAGACCGGCCACCGCCCCTCGTCGGGGTCTCGACTGCATACACTAGTCTACTCCGGAGTATCGATGCCCTGTCTCGAAACTCCTACGACTAGGGACCTTTTAAGGATGTGCTTATAGACCCCAGCTCTCACGTATATGATCGCCCTCATACTGCTGGTAGTCAAGCAAGAATCCTAGGGGCTCTATCAACGTGTAATAGCGACTCGTAAGGTCACCTAAAGCAGTACATGATGATAAAGATAAACCAGATAGCATACTATCATCTCGAGTAAGACTGTCCTACTGGGACAGGTCCCCCCTCAATCATTGCAATCACGTGCCTGTGATCCAATAATTGACTCTGAGGGCACTATCTCCAACAATCTCCCACTTGCACTCAAGGCTAATTATGGCGATGTCGCATACTCACAGCCCGTGTGATACCGAACACCCAACTCCTCTACTAGTCAGTCTCACAAAGCTCGTTTGCGAAACTATTGCGTTCGAGGAATAGCCTCAGTGAGTGGATCCGCTCTGGTGTTTCTTTCTATGTCTCTCTTTATCTCAAGTTCGCGGAGAAAGCTATCTCCCGAAATGAGCAATACCTGTCTTAGAATATGTCTGGATATCTGATGGGACCTAGCTCATAAGTGAACTCCAAATCCAAACTTCTTAGACCGTATCTTCAACTGAACTTAATCAGTATCCTGCACCATGCCTTCCCTCAGTATCTACCTGGACCACCTGTCCAAAATACTGCCCCTAGTCAGAGGGAAAACTATAACTCTGACAGCCACTCTGCCATCCAGGTCACCTTGGAAGCCTGGAATGATAACCGTCTCCTGATGGAGAATGCTGTTATCATATCCCTAGAACGTCCACTTATGTTCTAAAACTGCTTCCGGTTGTTTCTCCAGGATTGGATTAATATCAACTTATTGCACCTACTGCAAGAACAACATCTGGTGTGGTACTTGACATCTCATGATTGACTCAATTGCCTAAGCAAGTGATCTGCCAATCATGTGCATCCCTCTCCCCTTTAGTCTGTAAGACACCTTTAGAGAGGGTGACTCCATTACCTGCAGGTACACCACCATGCTAGGAGTCGTCCATTCTAAGTACTCATAGAATGCGGTCAAAGTACCCAGATTAGGAAGCCACCCAAATCTAGATCTAAAACCATAGATCTAGTAACCAGAATGTACGATATAAGATCCAAGTCCCATGTGGAGAAACCACTATGTGACAACCAAAGTATAACCGATCGTAGTATAGGAATATCACTTCCTACTCTGAGTATGTCATCAAATACCAGGACATCACACCCTACTACCTTCTTAACAGATCCATCCCCTATTCTGATGAAGTCAAACCTATGACTGTCACACCAGAAATAGATGATCTATCTCCGCTATATCTGCTTTAGTCTATAAATAGACATAAGCCTGATGTCCACCAATACTTCCGCTCTCCCACTAACTACGACAACCCTATGGCAGAGTCATATAGGCGTACACTTCTAAAACTAGTTTAGAACGACGCTATACTCATCCTCCTGCCGGATCTCACAGTCTGGAACAACAGCAATGGCAAGTTTGGGTAAACAAGAACCTCCCTGTCACGTCCTTGAGGCTACCGGAGTACCTCTCGAGCGCCTGAGGTTACCCACCATATCTACGGAGTGGCCAATGGAATGTCAAACCAGATTGAATCTTTAGGTTCTTATCAAATCTTCAGTAATCGTTTGTGGTTCTGGAATCACTTCCAGTTCTACCATACTCCCACTACTGTTTTCTGAAAAAATCCATTTTTATTAAAACTGTGGCGAGTCAAGAACAATATCACTATTGATCTTCCAGATGGTAGAAAGTCAACCCTCGTCATAGCCCGGGCCAACCCACAAACAGCCATTACAGAAACGTGCCTTGAGTTATCCAAAGTCTGGTTTTAAGCATAAGCTGGACAACTCCCCGTACCTTAACAATGTCAAGATATGAACTGATCTATATTCAATATAGAAACAGAGGCACAGATTTAATTGAACTAGATTCAAATCATGCAGCTGTCTCCAGTGCATGTCAACTAAATAGAGAGAGGCCGATCAACATTACTTAACTTAGGAGTACTTCCAATTATGAGTAACCTGAAAGAGAAGCAAGTTCTCTTAATCATTACTATCAACTGAATAGCATACACAAGTATCTACATCTTCGATCACCTTGAAGAATCCTGATACTTGCAAGATCTGGTTCTCTACTTTATTCTTATACCTATAACTCCTCAAAACTTAGACCTTGCATTTCTACGAAACACATGTTTAAGAACTAGAGAAGTCATAAGTAAACAGAATATAGTACGAGGACTAACCCCTCTGTCCTAATGGACACTGGACAATATACAATACTCTGTACAAGTCTCCTGAGTCTAATAACTCATTCACTGTGTGTCGTAGGTTGAAAACTGTACTTATAGTTAAGAAGAATTACACCGCTGTTCAATGCCCCTTACCTAACCATCCACTGGTATAGGTAAATGTCATAGACATAATTTCAAAAAGGTATATCTCACTCTATAAAAATAGACGTACATATATATCAATTTGAAATTGGTGCATAACAACGGATATTCAAAACCAAATATTTGCCGTCCGGCAAACAACCCAGGTGACTTCCTCAAATATCACCAATTACAACGAATCCCGATATAATGAGGATGATCACCTAATTCCCAATAACTTACTCCCACTCATCATCTGTAAAACCATACAGATGAGAGAATCAAACCTGGTAAATACATACCCTGGAGTAAGTGTCTAATTGGGAAATCAGTTTTCTTTTAACAGTACACAGTGAAACTGAAACACTGAAATGTTTCGACGGGGTATCCCGGTATTCCTAGTAATACCTCTTCCATTATCCAGATTCACAACTGTAACCGTATTTTTCTTTTCCACCTCTCCAAATACCTTTATATGTCTTTAGTCATTACCTTCTGTACACCCCTTTAGGCCAAATAGTTTTCTTCCTTCCCTACCGTTCTGCACCAGCCTATGGTTTGGAATAAGCCTATCCAATAAGCATAATGGGTGTACTGTCCTAATCCTAGGAGCACTCGCAATGCGAGAGAAGGTGAAAATAAAAGACAACCGAATAAACCTTATTTCTATTTCTCCTGAAGGAGAATCCATCCCCGAACTGGAACAAGTTCCTTTCGAGTTCGTAAATAACCATACGATGGAGTATCCAAATAAACTGTGGATCTTCGTAGTGATACGGAGTGTCCTGGAGAAATACAAAGGTGATTTAGGATTGGCGAAGAAATACTTGGTTTGGTCGTGAATAGCAGTCGCAATTTACTTTGCCCTCTTACTAATCCCTTTCTTTGTCTTAACTTAATACCTTCTGTACACCATTTAGGCTAATTGGTTTTCTTCATTCCCTACTGGTCAGCACCTGCCTATGGTTTGGAAGAAGACTATCCAATTTGCGTAATAGGTGTACTATCTCCTAAACCAAGGAATACTCGCAACCTGAGAGACGGAAAAAGGAAAAGACAACTGAATAGTCCTATTCGTTTTCTCCAGAACCGGAAACCATCCTCGAATTCCTTCGAGTTCGTATATAACCATACGATGGTTTTGTCCAATGGAAGTGGACGTTCATAGTAATACGGGGTGTCCTGGAGAAAAGGGTAAAAGTAGGAGTGGCTATGAGATTTGCAACTCTGACAATCTAAAAGCCAGTGTTAAGAAGGTTCGGTCAACTTGGTCACTGAGTCATAGTCTAGGGTCGGGTCAATGGTCGCTGCCAAAGAGAGAGAGAAAAGAAACACTCAGCGTGCACTCTAACCTAGATCAGAATGGTTATCACTTTATCTAATCCGGGAACCTCCCACTGTAACGTCAAATCCTTCCCCAAACCTGAAAGAAGAATTAGACGGGATCACCCGAGAAGTAACCAACTCATCAGTAGGAATCGGAATCCAACTATCATCGCATGATAACGTGACGGAATCCGCTCACGTTATCACACTCCAGAAGGTATGCGCATACCTGGCAAGTTTCAGTTCTTTTGAAACTCCCGATGAGATTTTTACCCCATGCTCTTATGACCTTGGCGTGAGGTCAAAATGTCATAAGTCACATGTCAAGTTCTACCCATCATTATCCAGGTTAATTTGAACCCACTCGTACATACCCTTGACGAAGGCCAAAATAGTAGTACGACTTTCCCAAACCAACGCATCTATCTATGCTGCAGATAAATATCCGGCAGCTACCAATCACTATGCCTTGGAATGAGGTCAAAATACATAGCTTGAATACTACCGAATATTTAACTGAAATGATGGAGGGCTACGAATGGTTTCTGGCGAAAACCATTAACGTAATGAACTTGATATCGTTGAAGGAACTGATAGCGTTTTAGAAATATAGTGACGAAAACCTTTGCTAAAGAGGTCACTCCCGGTGAAGGGATCTCGGCTCTTTCCCCGTGGAATGAGGTGCAGGATATTCCAACTGAATACCACGATGCAAAGCAAATGTAATCGGCTATAGTGAAGTTAATGCCCTGACGCAAACTTATGTCCAAGGGGTCACTCCCGGTGAAAGGATCTCGGCCCTTGCCTCGTCGACTGAGGAGCAGGATATTCCAACTGAATACCACTGTGCAAAACAAAAGAGAACGCCCTTGCAATAACAGCTTTTTGAAAAAGTGTTCCAACAACATCAGAATAGGTTTTTTTATCTTGCATTGATCCGAATCAACGCAGTCCCATCAATTGATCACACCACAAAAGAACGAAAATAATGATGTACGTATATGCCATCCGCATTCGCCACTGGGTCCCGTCATCACCCGTTAGGTTACTTAAGTAACGACAGAGTGGGGACTGGACTAGCGCGGATGCAAAACATATACAACATCTACTAGTATATATATAATATATAATTTTCGCTCAAGGCGTGATAAAATGCAACACAGAAATGTACAGCATCACAGAACAATACAGATATCTGGGATCCCTGGGTTTCACAGAGCCGCTACTGAAACCCGACGTTCCCCTGGTCGTGTGGATAGCCTGTGCAATGAAATCCTAGACCCCTACGGGCGCGGCAAGTTACCCGCCAAAATCTGAAGCGAGGAAGCCCCCTTCAGCAACGTGAATGGACCACCCAGCACTTCACGGAATCCGGTAACTTGGGCACCCCTCCTGGGTCAACCTATACCCCCTACGAGTGCGGCGAATAGCCCGCCAATTCTAGAGTAAAGCCCCCTCCGTCTCAATGCTATGAGATGCGGGCTGTTGCCCTCTAGAACCCGGCTATCCGTGCACCCCTCCGCGGGGTAATCCTAGTACAGAAAGTAAAATATATATACAACGGGAACATCGACCTCGACCCGGTAGTGCCCCAAAAGAATAATACAAACAGGCAGTGACGGCAGTCCACAGGTCGGACGCTCGCTCCGCAATATCAAATGTACATATAAAACAAAACTGTACTACCATTGCATCCAGGCTATCCCCCACGACCGATCCGCAACATCACAGCAAAACACAGAACATCAACGTGAATGTCACGTTCGCAAATCCGTCTAACCGGGCTATAGCAGTTAGACATGATTTACCGATCAAGTGACATTTACGGTCGCAGATATAATGTAAATACTGTGAACTAGCATGTTTAAAATATCCGATCGAACAAATTCACCGAAGTGGGCCCCAAGCACTACTGTAGCACTTACAGAAAATCTGGGCCCCAAAAGAATATCCCAAAACCCCTATTTCCTAATCAGAAGCCTACTGTGAAAATATGGTGCAACGATTCCACTTACCCACTGCGGAACCGCGGCCAAACTAGGGGTTTGGCCGCGTTTTCGCGGTCATAGTAAGGAATCAGTGAATCGTATTTTCCCAGAATTCTTAGAATTTCTTGCATGTCTTTCTGCAATGACCTGAAAAATTTTTGGAGCTGGAAAAATTTCAACAGAGAAGATATGCACTAGAAATACGGTTTTTGGGATTTTGTTCGATCGAGTCTTTAAACATACTAGAGCAAGCTAGGTAGGTTAATGGCCTGGCTCTGATACCAATGTAAGTCCGCGGCGGCGCCCCGGCCGTCGATTCGACGCCAGAGAAGCGGAAACAAAAACTTTCAAAAACTATTGAACCGGCACCACCGCGCACTTTTTCACCCGGATCGGGCCATTAACCTAACTACTAGCAAACAAGAAAAGAGTAAAGAAGTATACCAAGCGGTCCGTGTCCTTCGGTCTTCGTCTCCACTCCGATCTCCCGCGGAAACTCCGTTCATCTCCTCCTCGTCGGAAAAAGCACCAAGTAGCCGAGTTCTTTTACGGGCTCCCACCTCTGGACCGAGGCAATTCGGGCGCGAAGTTGGCTAGCCGACGCGTCCAAGGAGTGCTGTAGACTAGTGTAGAAACTTTGTCTCTTGGGGTTTTGTTAGTTGCCATGGTGGAGGAAATTGAAGAATGCACTTTGGAGGAATAATGGTTCTCTCATTTTGCAAAGAAAATGAGATCAAGAAATATGCCACACCAAAATGAAACCCTCTCATTCTCTCACTCTAATGCGGCCGGCCCCTCTCAAGTGGTGGGTGGGCAAAAAGAAAAGATTAATCAAGAGAAGAAAAAGGAATGAATAAAATTAGAAAAATGTCACACCAATTTGCTTTTTCAATCCACTCACAAACCATCACATGAAAAGCAAAGGAATGGACTCAAAAGGCATCTCATGATGAATAAACAATCATGATGCCTCACAAATGCAAGATACCCCTCCACAAATAAGTTATTTGCAAATGTGCAAATAACCCCTTCGACCAGAAACTCCGGCCGTGAAGGAACAAAGGAAAACCGGTCGGAACGGAATGCAAACTGGCAACTTCAGAAAACTGATCCCGTAATAAATTACAGGAAAACCCCGCTACTGCATATACATGCCCGCATTTGTATTCCCACTGAACACAAATGCAAAGAGATAATATCTACACTATCTAATACTAGGATCCGGCTTAAGCCAAAGCCGGCTAGTAAAAACCGTCCGATCACAATCCGTGCAATACCGCACGCATCTGATCGAACCGTGTCATATCTCCATACGGCCTCTACAGCGTTTCGCCCGAAACCTGAGTAACTGTGTGTGTAGTGGACTCTAAAGACTCGTCAATACAATGGCTGTGGATTTAACCACTAGCACGTTAGAGGTATTAGCCATACGTGACGGGCCACCAGCTACTGACTAAAAGGGACGTCGATGAGCGAACTCATCCCGACACCCTACTGAGCCTGTCAGTGACAATATCCGTACAGTCCGGTCCGTTCGTCTATGAGCATCGCATGGCGGGCCTAGGGGGTTGGTAAAAGTCAGACCCCCAAAAGCGGTACAAGTCGTGTTGGAGTGTAGCCCAGAACACCCTGAGATAGTACTGGAATACCTACCAGCAAATCTCCTGCCTTGGCCAAGTACTTTTCATGTTCTGGCTCTCCTAGACACAGCGCAACCTCACCCCCAATACCCGGAGAGACGAACCCCTGCAGATCCGCTCACTGCCTCCATGTGGCTCGGGACTATACCCAACTAAAACCTGTTTGCACGACTCCTTTGAGCCGTGGTAGGGTAGTAATCAAAGCACAGTGGGAACTCACACGAGACAAATGACGATCTCAGGTCGATGAACTAACCTGTACACATGTTACCAGGGAACTGCTATCTGACATCAGGTATAATCCCAACTAGCAGGTTCCCGGCGAGTCCTGTCCGGTGTACTCATAACCCAATAAGCACCTGTATACATCTTAGGTGAACCAACTGACACCAGTGGCTTGTGAGACCGGCCACCGCCCCTCGTCGGGGTCTCGACTGTATACACTAGTCTACTCCGGAGTATCGATGCCCTGTCTGGAAACTCCCACGACTAGGGACCTTTTAAGGATGTGCTTATAGACCCCAGCTCTCACGTATATGATCGCCCTCATACTGCTGGTAGTCAAGCAAGAATCCTAGGGGCTCTATCAACGTGTAATAGCGACTCGTAAGGTCACCTAAAGCAGTACACGATGATAAAGATAAACCAGATAGCATACTATCATCTCGAGTAAGACTGTCCTACTGGGACAGGTCCCCCCCTCAATCATTGCAATCATGTGCCTGTGATCCAATAATTGACTCTGAGGGCACTATCCCCAACAATAATACCAACCAGCAAGTTCCCGGCGCGTCCTGTCCGGTATACTCATAACCCAATGAGCACCTGTATACATCTTAGGTGAACCAACTAACACCAATGGCTTGTGAGACCGGCCACCGCCCCTCGTCGGGGTCTCGAATGTATACACCTGTCTGCTCTGGAGTATCGATGCCCTGTCTCGAAACTCCCACGACCAGGGACACTTTAAGGATGTGCTTATAGACCCCAGCTCCCACATATATGATCGCCATCATACTACTAGTAGTCAAGCAAGAATCCTATGGGCTCTATCAACATCTACATGATGATAAAGACAAACCAGATAGCATACTATCATCTCGAGTAAGACTGTTTTATCGGTATAGGTTCTCTCTCAATCATTGCAATCACATACATGTGATACAATAATTAACTTAGAGGGTACTATATCAAACAATTTCTACCATCTGGAAGATCAATAGTGATATTGTTCTTGACTCGCCATAGTTTTATTAAAATGGACTTTTTCAGAAAACTGTAGTGGGAGTATGGTAGAACTGAAAGTGATTCCAGAACCGCAAACGATTACGGAAAATTTAATAGGACCTATATATTCAATCAGGTTTTGACATTCCAATAGCCACTCCACAGATATGGTGGGTAACCTCAGACACCCGAGAGGTACTCCGGTACCTTCAAGGACGGTGACAGGGAGGTTATTGTTTACCCAGACTTGACGCAACTGTTGTTCCAGACTATGAGACCCGGCAGAAGTACATGTATATATCATTCTGTAAGAGGGTTGTCATAGTCAGTGCGAGCAGTGGAAGTATAGTGGGCAAGTAGCTTATGTCTATTTATAGGTTTGAGCAGATATAACGGAGAGAAGATCATCTAATTTTGATGTAACAGTCATGGCTTTGACTTCATCAGAATAGGGGATGGATCTGTTAAGAAGGTAGTAAGGTGTGATGTCCTGGTATATGGATGACATACACAGAGTAGGAAGTAAAATTCCTACACTACAATCGGTTGTACTGTGGTTGTCACACGGTTGTTTCTCCACAAAGGATATGGATATAATATCAGACATTCTGGTTACTAGATCTATGGTTTTAGATCTAGAATTGGGTAGTTTTCCAATTTAAGTATTTTGACAGTATTCTAATAGTATTTTAGAATAGATGACTCCTGGCATGGTGGTGTACCTGCAGTTGATGGAGTCACCCTCTCTAAAGGTGTCTTACAGACTAAAGGAGAGAGGGATATGCATGATTGGCAGATCACTTGCTTAGGCAATTGAGTCAATCGTGAGAAGTCAAGTACCACACCAGATATTGTTTTTGCACTAGATGCGATAAGTTTATATTAATCCAATCATGGCGAAATATTAGGAAGCAGTTTTAGAACATTAATGGATGTTCTATGGATTTGATAATGGCAGCTTCCTTGAGGAGACGATTATCATTCCAGGATTCCAAGGTGACCTGGATGATAGAGTAATTGTCTGAATTATAGTTTTCCCTCTGACGAAGGGGGCAGTATTATGGACAGGTGGTCCAAGAGGATACTGTGGGAGGCATGGTGCTGGATGCTGATTAGGTTCAGTGATCAATACAGTCTAAGAAATTTGGAATTGGAGTTCATTTATGAACTAGGTCCTATTAGATATCCAAACATATTCTAAGACAGGTATTACTCAATTCGGGAGATGGCTTTCTCCGTGAACTTCAGATTATGAAAGACATAGAAAGAAACATCAGGGCGGACCCACTCACTAAGACTATTTTAGTAGAGGAGTTGGGTGTTCGGTATCACACGGGCTGTGAGTATGCGACATCGCAATAATTAGCCTTAAGTGCAAGTGGGAGATTGTTGGATATAGTGCCCTCAAAGTCAATTATTGGATCGTAGGTACGTGATTGCAATGATTGAGGGAGGACCTATACCGATATAAAAGTTTTGCTCGAGATGATAGTATGCTATCTGGTTTGTCTTTATCATCGTTTACATGCTTTGCTTTAGTTCACTATTGCATCTTGATAGAGCCCATAGGATTCTTGCTTGACTGCCCGCAGTATGATGGCGATCATATATGTGGGAGCTGGAGTCTGTAAGCACATCCTTAAAGTGTCCCTAGTCGTGGGAGTTTCGAGACAGGGCATCGATACTCTAGAGTAGACTGGGGTATACAGTCGAGACCCCGACGAGGGGCGGTGGCCGGTCTCACAAGCCATTGGTGTTAGTTGGTTCACCTAAGATGTATACAGGTGCTCATTGAGTACACCGGACAGGACTCGCCGGGAACATGCTAGTTGGTATTATATATATCGTCATATAGCAGTTTCCTGGTGACATGTGTACAGGTTAGTTTGTCGACCTGAGATCGTCATTTGTCTCGTGTGAGTTCCCACTGTGCTTAGATTACTACCCTACCACGCTCAAAGGAGACGTGCAAACAGGTTTTAGTCGGGTACAGTCCCGAGCCACATGGAGGCAGTGAGCGGATCGTCGGGGATTCTTCTCTCCCGGTATTGGGGGTTGATGTCGCACAGTGCACGGTTGGACATCACTAGAAATCCTCGGCCGAGGTAGTGGAGAATTAATGATTTGGATCAGTAGTTTCTCAGGTGGTGATGGGCTTCATGCCGACACGATTCATCGCGTTATTAGGGGTCTGACTTTATCACCCCCTAGACTCGATATACGATACTCTTTAGACGAACGGACCGGACTGTACGGATATTGTCACTGTGAGGCTCAGTAGGGTTTTTGGATGAGTTCGCTCATTAGCTTCCCTTCTAATCAATACATAGGCAACCGTTACGTACAGCTTGTACCTCTGACGTGCTAGCGGTTATACCCAGTGCCAGTGTGTTGATGAGTCATTAGAGTCCCCCAGACAGTTTCCCAAGCTCGGGCGAAACGTTGTAGAGACCGTGTGGTTTTATGGCAGGGTTCGGAAAATGCACGTGCGTTTTTGCACGTATCATATTTCGGGTAGATAATACTGGTAGGCTTTGGTTTAAGCCAGATCCGAGTATTATACTGTGTAGATATAATATCTTTGTCTCAATTGCATTTGTATTTGGTTGTAATACAAATGCGGGTATGTTTATACTGTTACGGGGTTATCCTGAAATTCGTTTCAGGATCACTTTTGGAAGTTTCCAGTTTCCAGTTTCCAGTTTTCTATCGCCCGTCTTTAACATTCGGTTAAAGACGGATTTATCTTTTTTTGAGATGAGTGTGGAAGCTTCTATAAGGTGACTAGGATGGTGAGGTGTTAAGTGACTCATTAGAGCATTTAATGATTCATTTAATGCAAGGATAACTAGGTTTATGATTCATCCTTTGCTTTTAATGTTTTTAGTGATTCATTCTTTCATTTATGAGTTATGATAAGTATCATATCTTATGGTCACCATTTATTCTCCTACACTCACCCCCTCCCCTTTTAATAGTGGCCGGCCCCTCTTGCAAATGATCATGGTTGTTGATATGAAAAAGATGCAAGTTTTGGTTCATGAAAATTAGATGTGATCGGTTTCTCATTTCACCCGATCCAAAAGTTAACTTTATTAACCGTTCGTCCATAGATTTGGACGTAACGAGACAAAGTGTTCTACTCATTCTCTACATCATCTTGGTCGTCTCTTTTAGCAAACTTGACGACCGAGTTGCCTCGGTTCAGAGGGGGGAGCCCGTTTAAAGATCCGTCGACGTGGTGCCACCTGAACGAGGATACCGGAGATTCAGGAGATTGGAGCAGCCGCAACAAAGCGTGGGATGATAGTTGAAGACCGAAGGACTCGGATCGTTCGGTATAACATTTCTACCCATTTTGTAGTTTGTTAGTTTAGCTTTAATGGCAGATCCGGGTTATAGTACGTGATAGCGCCGGTTGTAAAAAGTTTTTGTTCCGCATTTGGCGTCTGTTAGACGGGCGGGGCGCTACCGTGGACTTACACTTGAAACCTAAACTTGTACTCTTTATTATGTATTCATGGATTCGAATCATAGCTTATGACATTATTTATAATTTAGAATACACGGGGTGTTGGGATAGTTTGAGTTATGAATACAACATAATCTTAGGAGTCCTCATAGTACGTACATGAATCCATGAATACTAACACATGCAAACTCATGAGGGCCCGCATTTCTTTACCCCTGGATTATAACATGTTGGGTTTGTGAATATTTCGACGACGGTTTAAGTCCCGTTACTAACTATTGATTCGGGCTCGTGATTTCTTGCCCCTGAATTACAGACGGTTCGAGAATAATTTTGAGATTAGTTGATATTCACACTTAAACTGACGTTAGATTAGTTTACCCTTTTGTAGAGATTTCTTAAGACATATTGTCAATTACTTCATATTTAACACTTTTACTTATTACATGCTTATTGTTATCGGCTCTATGTCGACACTACACTACCATGTTATATAGAACTGATATGCTATATATAATCGCCATGATTAGTTTAATAGTCATGCTTAACTATCAACCTTCTCGATTATACCTTGCCCTTATACACTTATTCTTATAAACCAACCTTATTAGAGGCTTACCAAGCTCAAGTTCGCTGACGAGCATTCCATACTGTTATATTTTTTTCTTGAATTGTTCGTCATGTAATATTGAGACAGAAGAGATAGAACCGACGGAAAGGGATTGTTCTCAGTTTTCATCGCAAGCGAGCTTCTAGTTTCATTCCAGCTTTTACATTTCAGTATGTTTTTTATTTAAGGCTTATTTTATTGTTGTATCTTGATTAGACATTTTGTCACTGTTGAACTCTATGAAACTTGAATTGTAATAATTAGTAGTTGGATGCTCATTCTATAATTTTATTTCTTGTCATATTTTATATTGCTTATTGTGCTTAACGTATTTGTTACGAGAAAGATACTTTTCGAAATAAATACATACCGCTCCTTTTATGAAGCGGGGCGTGGCAATCTCTCTCATTTAAATAGAGAGATTTTATTACATTTTTTCAATAATATACCAATGAAATAAAAAAAATTATAAATAAATTCAATTTTACTAAAGTGCAAAATATTTAAACAAATCATAAAGTTAGTCCTGTACGTATCACCGTTTATAGTGTATATGCAATTAAGCCTCATCTCTTCTATCTCTTGAATACATACCGGTACCAAACTAATGTCTTAATAGAGTAAAAATTTACTCGCTTATAATAGATACAACCAATGAGAGGTGAAAAGAACTATTATAAGCTTGTAAATTTTTCCCCATTGGTTGTATCTATTATAAGCTTGTAAAATTTTCCTCTATTAAGACATTAATTTCATACAGGTATGTATCCAAATGGATCAAAACTTAGGCTTCCATAATAATATTTGTGAAGAGGACGAACATAAATAATATCTCTACAACTTGAACCAATTTTCCGAATGGATCAGAACTTAGGCTTGCATAAGTCCAAAAATTTTCATAATGAAAAGTTGATGAGCATCAGCCCATAGGGGCCATAGTACAAGCATTAAACAGTTGGATTACACAAAAACCAATTACCTTGGTGAAGAAAATAAAGAAGTAGAAGAGATTATCAAAAGTTATAGAACTCATCAGATAGATACGAATATATCCGTATTTTCCTCAACTTCTCTTTATTAGCACTATATCACATAAGCCATAAGGCATTCTTCTCTACTTCTCTTTTATTTGCTATAGACTTTCGAGCCAATTTCTACGGTTGCTGTTATTGAAATACACTGAAAGTTTTGATGAAAGTGTGTCCACCAAAGATTATTCATGAACTGCGGCACATTTAATGGGCACATGGAATTGACAATGGAAACTAGGAGCCGGGTCAAAGAGGTTTGGTATGTTTTTATATTAATTTGGAGGGGGTCTTTGAGTTTGAATTGTGCCTCGTTTTGGATATCTGTCATGCACAGTTACATTTGTGTGCATGCTTGCATGCATGCACAAAGTAAAGTCAAGGAATAATTAATTAAGATCCCAAATTCTGACACCTGTACATATGTACCATGAATATGTGGCTGAGCCGACTCTCGCCTACAAAAACACATGCATGAATTAGTGTTTCTCGCTAGATTGTTGAATATATATATATATATATATATATATATATATATATATATAGAGAGAGAGAGAGAGAGGGGGGGGGGGGGGGGGACGGACCTCATTTTATAAAATGAGGTCAACTGCTCAAACACTCAACCTGTTGTATTTTTAATCGATCCGACCGACGTCATGATCTATATGTAATAGATAAATTATGTATCAAATTTTACGGGATTCAGAGATCTCGAACATAACAATCAAGTTGACTAGAAATTAACGGCTTTTCGGTACATGAAAAATACCGAAAAATGCGATCATTTGATGCTTGTGTTAGAGGTCTCCGAATCCTGTGAAATTTGTTATATAACTTATCTAAGAGACGCAGATCATGATGTACGGTTGGATTGGTGGTGAACATAGAGGTCGGGTGTTTGAGTAGTTGGCCTCCTTTTAAAAAGTGGGGTCTGGCCACAATGGATCGTCTCTTTCTCTCTCTCTCTCTACACACACTATTCTTATAAGCAAATTGATGAACTTTTTGGTCCGTTGCATCTTAACTAATTTTTATCTCTTTTAAAATTATTTTTGAAACGAAAATTACGGTCTATTTGAAATAATCATATGAAACCTATTATATCAACCGTTTCAATTTAAAATTAAATATCAAATTTTCTTTTTGTAGAGTAGTTTATTAAAATATAAATTGAGTTAGTTGAGATTTGTATTTAGCTTTTCTAGATCCTCCATCAAATTTCTTCTTATTTTAAAAATCCCCTCTTTACTCTTCATATTTTATATTTCATTCACAAATCTATTAGATAATTGATATTTCTCCTTATAAATATTTTCATCAAAAAGTTAACCTGATTTTATGACGACCGATATTATTTTCTATTAAACTATTATTATTATATATCTATTTATCAATTTATCTATATATCTATCTGCTATTGATGAATTTTTTGTCGGTCGCATTTTAACCAAGAGTTAGACTGCTTGTAGGAGGAAAGGGAATCTCTTACTTGTGTATTTTGCACCATTGGATTTTTGATTTAGCGGTTTAATGTGTATAGACAGTTAGAAATAAAATCTTACGGTTGATTGTGATAACATTATTATATTTCTCTAGATCAAACCATCTAATGATGTAAAATAAATGAGAAAGAGACCCCTCTCCTCTTAGAAGTAGAATACTCCAACTTTCTCTGAAACTAATTTCTTATCTCAGTTAATATTAATTTTTAGAAAAAACTTTACGGTTCCATTTGAAATAATCATGTGTAACCTATCATATCAAGTATTTTAATTTAAATTTAAAAATCAAACTTTATTTTTTTACAGTAGTTTATTAAAGTATAAATTGAATTAGTTGAGATTTATTTAGGGTTTTTTTTAACATCCTCGTAAAATTCCCTTTTATTTTAAAAATTCTCTCTTTAATATTCATATTTTGCATTTCTCCTCAAATGTAATAGATATCTCATATTTCTCCTTAAAAAAATTCATCCAAAAATAAACCGATTTTATATTAACCGAGGTTATCTTTTATCAAACTATTATCATTATCCATCTATACTATTCTTATAAGCAAATTTGTTAATTTTTTTTTGTAATTAGGATATACCAAAATGCAATGCTAATATTTTTATTTTATCAATTAATTAATAGCAAATATTTGATAAGGTTTTTTTTACAAGAATTAGTTAAATAATTTTAGGTTTTAAAGGTTTTTCATAGAACTTTTAAGTTTTAGAAATTTAATAAGCTAGCTATTTTAAATATTTTTTAAAAATATTTATTATCGTAACTAAAATTATTTAAAATACTTCTCAAACAAAAAATATTATCTCTATAACATTAAATAAAAAGTCGTAAACAAAAAAAATTAGCTAATATATCATATAATATTATCATAAACTAATATTATTAGAATTTAACATTTTTGTTTTCTAACAATATATTTTAATTTGGGCAAATAATTTTAATGTTCATTTTATCTTTTTGTTAAACTTATATTAACCATGTTAAGGAGTTTTATGATACAAATGGAAATTTATGGCAGTTTGCATAATTTTGGAAGTTCGTAGTGTTTGGAAGAAAGTGGATAAAGTTCATGGTATCAAGTTGAAATTTACCAAATTATTTATCACATTAATCAATGAGACTACCATGATAATTTATTTTTAAAAAACCAATCAAAATAAATAAGCTGGTTATTTATATCTTTTTTAAAAAACAATTATAATTTTTTGTCGCATTTTCTTCTCTCCTCAAAAATAATATGTAGGATATTTTTAATTTTTTTATAAATATTTCAAAATTTAACAAATCTTTATAAATCATACACCTATTTTTTAAGAATAAAAAGCAAATCTCTTAAAAACCATTATGTGTTTATGCTGATGACTACGCACCATATTTCATATATGAAATTATTAATTTTGTTTGTATCTTGTAATGAATTTATCGATTTTTCACGTGCATGACACGTGCAAAAATCTATTGAGTGTGTGTGTACAAAAAATGGATATGAGGTGGCGGCCCTTTTTCGCAAAGGGGCCCTTGTCTCAACACACATCCATCCTCATGTATTTCACCGATTCAAAACGGTCAATTTAATCTATGTATTATGAAACCCCCTGTGTACAAAAAAAAACTTGAGATTTACTCGATGAACGTGTTAGAGGTCTTTAAATCTCAAAATTTTTGTATATAAGGTTTTCATCAAACGTAGATCATGATGGCCGGTTTGTATTGATAAAAAATATGCAAGGTATGTGTATTTGAGGAGAGCGCCCCTTTTTGACAAAAAGGGCCACCACATCATATCCCTTTTCCTCTATATATAGGAAAAGTGGTATGAGCCGACGACTCTTTGTTTTAAAAATGAGCTCTCTCCCGAAAACACACATGACACTCGTGTATTTCACCGATCCAAACTGGCTATTTTGATCTACGTATCACAAAATTCCTATCTACAAAAAATCTCAGAATTTAAACACTTCTAACGAGTTCATCAAGCGGATTGAAAAATTAACGGTTATCGGTATAGGAAAATTATGGTCGCTTGATGAACACATTAGAGATTTTTAAATCCCTAAATTTTTTGTACTTAAGGGTTTCATCATACATAGATCAAGATGGCTAGTTTGGATCGGTGAAATACACGGATGATATGTATGTTTTGAGGTGAGAACTCATTTTTAAAAAAAGTAAGCCAGCTCATACCCCTTTTCATATATATATATATATATATATATATATATATATATAGGGGATAATGGAGGAAAGGTACCATAGGAGTTGCTTCTATGGCGTCAGAAAAATACACCCTCCATGATCTTTTTCAAGGATTGGCACCCATCAAATTCGTCTTTATCATCTAAGATATGGATACACTAAATTTCATAGAATTCCAATGGTTTTTCATCGTTGATTTAATGGGTGCAAAATTAACGGTTTACCGATAATAGAACTTGTTGCAATGCTAATCCAACGGTGAAAAAGTGGTGGAATCACATGAAATTTTGTATACCCACATCTTACATGACAGAGATGATGATGATGGGTAGTCGGAAAAAATAATGGAGGATAAAATTTTTTTACGACACCTAAAGAAAAAGCCTCATATGGCCTATTTTCTTCATTATTGTGTGTGTGTGTGTGTGTGTGTGTTGGATATGTATATATGCCCTAGAGGCCATTATTGTAGTGGATGCTTGGACATATATATATACAGGACAGTCTTTCTCGATATGATAGTATGCTTGATTTAGAGGGATTTTAACGATCAAAAATATAATTACCGCAATCAAGAACAGCGTTGCTTGGTAGCTAGCCGGTGAGTACGGGTCGGTCCACAGGGATTTTGTGTTTTCCTAGTCGCTCTAACTAGTTAATTCCAAACAGTGTGAATGGATCAATTAAATCTAAAAACTTAAATTAATCTAGATCTAAATCTTGCTAGCGTTAGGTCTAGGTTAAGTTTGGAAAGTCAATAAATCTCACCGCTTTCTATACCCATATTAAGATCTATTAGGAGTTATGGTAATTACTAATAAAGGGATTAGAACCATCGGGAAGATGTTTCTTCCTCTAGCTTCTTGTCCTTCCTTTATCAATCATTACCCTAACCTCCATGGAAAACACGCGCAACCGGGCCTTTATACTACGGTATCACCGCTACCTCGTGGGATAGGGTGCCGTAGAGATCGGTATGTGTATGTATGCATGAAGTCCTATTAATTATATGTGATGGGCAAGAAAGGGGTGAGAGATCTTCATCTCTCAAACCTTCCCCAAAGCTATCCCTAACAAGCGAAGAGACTACTCGCTCATTAGGGAATTTAAAAACAGACCTAACTATTTATCTAGGGCAAGGAATAGAAATTACCTAAGGCAGATAAGAAATTTAATCTAGGGCAGAAAAATAAATTAAGAATTTACAAATTGATGCTCTCCAAAAGAATTCTGAATTTTATTAATGAAAGTAGGCATAACCTAATACAAGAGTTTGTGTATCTATTTATAGGACATAGAAAGCCCTAGCTCTACAATTGCCGCATATCTGCATTTACCAAAATACCCCTAGGTTGATTAGTCAGCGCCGCTCTGCATTTAGGTAAAAAAAATATTTATCTTTGGGCTCTAGATGGGCGCTGATCCGCGGCCTTAGCATGGGTCGGGCCGCGGTTCCGCGGCCCGATCATGTTCTGAAGTTTTGTGTTCTGCTTTTGCGCTTTCTGGGCTTCCTACTTCTTTGGTTCTTTACTGAATTTGGCTTCTCTGTTTCTTCCAGATCTCTCAGTGAACAATTGCAGTGGACTTTTAACCGTTCGCTGTGTAATCTTGGACCTTGCGCTTCCTTTATACTTTGTAAACTGATCTTTGTGTAGACTTTATCAAGATCCTTCTGTTTGTTGGTTGTAATCTCAATTTTGCATCGTCTTTTATCTTTTTCACCGTTTTGATCCAAGAACCTGTAACCTGTACTTATGTAGCAGACATGGGTCAAAAGCACCTGTTTATTTATAAAATGCATAAGAATGGGGAATATAATAATGCAATATTATGATATGAACAATGCTATCCGGTTTATCTTTATCTTACGCATCGCTAATACATGTTGATAAATCTCATAGGATCTTTACTTGATTACCAGGATTATGATACGATCATACTAGTAGGGCCTGGGTAGTCTATAAGTACATCCTTAAATGTTCCTAGTCGTGGGAGTATCGAGACTGGGCATCGATATCCAGATTAGACTAATGTATATGTTTCTTGATTTTGACCGGGACAATGGTTGGTCCCACAACCATTGGCGTATAACACCAAAGATTATATACATGTGCTCATTAGAGAACGAGTACACAGAACGGACTCGCCGAGAACTCCTAGATGGTACTATACCTATCGTCAGATATTAGTTCTCCAGTGAAATGAGTACAAGATACTCTACATACATGAAATCGTCATAGTTTCTTGTGTGTTTTCCCACTATACTTTGATTACTACCCTACCACGGTTTTAAAAAGCCATGCAAATAGATTTTATTTAGGTACAGTCCCGAAGCACATGGAGACAGTGAGAGTTAGAGAGGATTTGTCTCACCTAGTATAGAGAGTTGATGTCGCGCTATGCACGATTGGCTATAACTATAATTCCCTATCCAAGGAAGATTGGATTTATCGATAAGTGTTATCAGTAGTTTCTCTAGTGGCTATGAGCTTGATATCGTCATGATTTATCGGGTTATTAGGGGTCTGATGAATTCCACGCCCAGACCAAGTATGCTACACTCTTATACGAAAAGACCGGACTGAACAATGATTATTACTGATAGGCTTTGCAGGGTACGGATGAGCTTGCTTATCGACCTTTCTTTCGATAGATACCTGCGTAGTCATTACGTACAACTAGTACCACTGACATACTTGTGGTTATGGATTTGATCCAGTAACTCACTTCCAAAGTGTAGGAATGCCTAGCACAACAGCAAGGTTTCGGGAGGCATTGTCCATGCCATTTTAAAAAAAAATTCCATGCTAAACAAACCTAACCCTAGAATCTTAACTAGAGAATTAGAAAATAGAATATGTAAACAACTTTACATCTAAGTGAACAAGGAATACAACCTTTGTAGACCGGTCCTTCACTTCAATAGCTCCGTGTAGTAGTCGCTTCACTCCAAGTAGTGAACTCCTGGACTCTAGAAAGGCTCCACAAGATGAACGGAACAAGCTTGCTTGAAGTCTTCGAGAACGAAGATGATCTACATCAAGGAGACACCAACTCAAGCTACCTCTTCACTAATATTGAATTAGTGAAGCAAACACCCAAAACTAAATGGCTAGTCTTGTAGAGGATGATGAAGTAGGAATTTTGCTCACTTTAGAAATATTTTTCTCACTCGTTTTCTTCACCTCCCCAAAAGCTAGAGAGCTTGAGGAAGGAGATGAAGAAAAGCAACCATGGAAAAGATCAAGTGTTGAATGGGAACCATGGGTGAGTTAATATCATATACTAACTCATGTAGAGACTAAACCATGACTAATCATAATGGTTGGGTTAATAAATATTTTAAGTAAAACAAAATTGGTGGACTTATTCAATGATTCTACAAGCTTCCATTAAGCTTCAACCATGACTAATTTCCACTCAATTTTGAATTAATTTAAATAAATAAAATCCTTGATTATGTTAAGCATGGTGTGAGTCACATACACCCATGTCACATGTATCATTTAGCATGACAAAAAAATGTACATTAATATATATCACATATATACTAAATGCACAAGTGAGAAAAAGAAATCTTAAGTTAGCTAATATTAGTTAATGTATGTTAATATATCAAATATATAATTATACATTAAATTATTAAATCAACACTTGATTTAATAATCCGGCTATATCTCATACAACCGACTAATATCAAATGTATCAACTTATCGAATCAACACTTGATTCGATAACCCGGCTATATCACATATAACCGACCGATATCATATATCGTGAGAATAGAATACGGTATCACATACGCGCATTAATCTCGGTCCTGCACATACCACATGTTAGTTATATATATGCCCTAGAGGCCATTGTTGTACATATGATGTATATTATAATGGATGCTTGGATATATATAGAGAGGACTTTCTTGCTCGTCATGATAGTATGCTATTTGGTTTCTCTTTATCTTAACATATTGACTTATATTAGTTTACAGTCTTACTCTCACATGTTGATAAAGCCCTTAGGATATGTACTCGACTACTGGGACTATGATGAGATCATACTAGTGGGGCCACGGTAGTCGACGAGTGCATCCTATAACTGTTCCTAGTCGAGGGTGTATCGAGACAGGGCATCGATACACCAGAGTAGATTAGCGTATACGCATCTTGACCCATATGATGGGCGATGGATGATCCCATATCCATCGGTGTTTGACATCAAGGATGGTGTACGGGTGCTCAGTGGAGACTGGGTACACTGGACAGACTCACCGAGAACTCCCAGATGGTATTATACCTTACGTCAGAGGGCAGTTCTCTGGTGACACTGGTACATGTTAGTTTGTAGACCCGAGATCTTCATAGAGTCTTGTGTAATTCCCATTGTGCTTTGATTTCCACCTTACCACGTCCAAGAGGGCGTGCAAAACGGTGGCTTTTGGGTATAGTCCCGAATCACATGGAGGCAATGAGCGATAGGAGGGGATTCGTCTCTCCCGGTATAGGGAGTTGATGTTGTGCTGTGTTCGATTGGCTATAACTGGAAGTCCCTGGCCAGGGCTGATATAGAGATTTACTGGTAAGTGTTACCAGTAGTTTCTCGACCTGTTATGAGCCTCATATCGACACGATTTATCGGTTACTGGGGTCTGACGTATACCACCCCTAGACTAGATATGCAACATATCAGACGAAGAGACTGAATTGTACGGGAGTTTTACTGTTTGGATTCATAGGAGAATGTACATGCTTGCTTGTTGATCTTCTGATCGCTCAATACCTGGGTGGCTGTTACGTTTAGCTGACCGCTTGCATCTTGTGGTTGTTTGATATGATCATCACATTCTACCGGCGTATTGACGATTCTTTAGAGTCCTACATAGAGGTTTCTTGACTCAAGCAAAACGGAGTAGGAGCACATATATGATATATGCAGGAGCGAGGATAATACGATATGAGATACCGTATTATATTCTCGTGATATTTTGATATGAGCCGGGTCCTCGGATCAAGTGTTGATTCGATGAATCGGTACATGATATATTAGTCGGTTATATTCGATATAGCCGGATTGTCGGATCAAGTGTTGATTCGATAATTTAATGTATAAATATATATATGATATGTTGCATTACATTATCTAATATTGGCTCGCTTTATTATTTCATTTTCTCATCGGATAATACATTGATATATATGCGATATATGTTAATTGTATTATTTTCTTTTGTTACGAAAATATATTATATATGTGATATATAATATTGTAACATATTATAATTACTAATGCAATGTGATTAGTGGAGATTAAACATGATTAGGGTTTGATTTGGGTTAGTTCTTTCATAAACCTTCTAGAAGGTTTTCTTTTGTTTCTTGCAATGATATTATGGTTGATATTTTTGTGAGATTTTTGTAAACCCAAACCACACCCTTTACCCTAGTTAACTCTCTACAATGGTTTATCTTGTCATCTTTGACCATGGTTGCATTTGTAATCATATAATATTTTTCATTATTCATTACAAAAGGATTATTCATTCATCTTCTTTCTTCTTCCTCTTTGCAAAGCTTTCTAGCTTTGAGATTTGTGATGAATTAGTGTGAGAATTTGATAATAAAAGAGAGCATAAATCCCACTTCATCATCCTCATCTAATCTAGCCAATTAGATTAGGGTGTTCACCTCATTAGTGAGAAAGAGCTTGAGTTGAAGGATCTTTGAAAAGGAAGACTTCAAGCAAGCATGGATCGTTGGGGTTGTAGAGCCTCTCTTAAGTCCGGGAGATCATGGATCGCGGCGAAATGACTTCTAGTCGGAGCTTATGAAGCGAAGGAGCGGACTACAAAGGTTGTAATCCCTCACTCTTAGTTGTAAAGATAATTACTTGCATGTTAAACCCTAATTATCTAGCAAAGATCCTAGCTTTAGGTTTTTCGGCACGTCTAAATTTTGAATCGGGCATGGTTGATGCCTTATAGACCCTTGTAAGAGTGTCTAGGAACCCTACACTGGTATCAGAGCCTAACTAGAGCATTAATACGAAGTTAAAAGTCCGATCGAACCCCGATACGTCGGTTTTGACCCCCTCTCTGGAAATTTTATAAAAATGTGATTTTTTCTGCATTAAAAATACTCAAAAAAATCAGCAGGGAATTCTAAGGATTACCTTGATACACGAGCCCATAATACCATAAAATCGTCGCGGAACCGCGGCAGGAACCTGCTTCCCGCGGCGGTTCCGCGGCCGAACTTTGGTATTAGGGACATGTGTCTTCAGGGTACATCCGTGGGGACTTGTACATGATTCTGGGTATTTTTAATCTCGCTCAAGTGTTGAGTTCTCTGGGGATATTTTGTAATCGTTGATTCGATCAGAAAGTTTAATTTCGTTTTGTTTTCTGGATATTTTAGAAACTGTTAAAATGTTCGAACGGATATCATTAACTCACTTTTTCCCGGCACGAAAAACTTTCAAGTGTTGAATATTTCTTGAGTTTAAATCTTTCGGAAAAATCATGCAAGCATATCTGTGCACCCTCTAGAAGAACGTAACCTTAACTCGATTATGTGACCGTCAAAACTTCAACTGAACCTTTGGGTTTGTGGTAGTTTGGCGTTGCCACATGTGAGGCATTGGTTTGACCCATCTATGGCTGGTTCACTGGGGATGTAACATGTTCTGGGATTTTTTGATCTCCGCTCAAGTGTTGAGCTATTTGGAAAATCTTGCGTATTTGATTATTCGATCGGAAAGTTTAACTTTGTCTATTTATCTGGAATGTGATACAATATGTGGAATTCATATAGTTAGGCATGAAGTGCGAAGTATGTGATATTTCGGATTTATGATGTCTAAAGTGATTGTGGATTCCAAATGTTGTAGTTTTACACTTTCTTTTCTATGACCGTAAGCGTAATATGTGGTGTATCGCCGGCTTTGTTGCTATACATTAACGACAATCGGGATATACATACTTGCTTACGTTGATGATATGAGATATTATGTGTTGCTGTGATATGTTATATTGGATCGTCGTATTCTGAATAGCCGGGGGTTTTATGTGAGATGAGGGTTTTTATTTTCATTCATGTAAAATTCATTTGTATGTAATATTCTTTTATTGGGGCACTTCCGGGATGAGGTTGTTGTCACCATTGTATATTATTTACTTTTCCGCATTAGGTAGACTCAAGGAGTGGAGCACAAGTAACCGGGTTCTAGGGTCCAGTGGGAGGCCATCTCGAGGAGTCGAGACCGGGTCTCCTAACCCTAGAATTGGCAGTGTTGCTTGCTGCTCTCGTAGGGGTCTAGGGATGTGGGTTTAGCTATTCATCGTGACCGTGGAATCCGTGTTTTATACATGCTCGATATAAAACACGGACGCCCTAGTATATCCAATATTTCATATGTTATCTTCTGCTGCAATGTTCTGTGATGAAATCATATTACTGCCTGAGACGAATGCTTATACTATATATATGTTGATATATAAATATTACTGCTTTCGTTTCTTCTGTGATGCTTAGGAAACGTTAATTGATGGGATTTTTATTAATGAGATTAATAAAAGAAAAGAAACCTAAAAGATGTTGTAGAATCAAAACTTTATAAAAAGGGTAGCTACAGTTTTGCTTTGCATAACGGTATATATGATATACCCTGCACCTTATTCGATGAGGAAAGAGCCGAGATCCCTTCACCGGGAGTGACCTCTTTAGCAAAACTGGCAGATGCTATAAACTCACGGTTTAGTTTTTGACAGCTTAAATAGTTCTTGCTTTGCACCGCGGTATATATGATATACCCTGCACCTTATTCGATGGGGAAAGAGCCGAGATCCCTTCACCGGGAGTGACCTCTTTAGTGAAACTAGAAAAGCCTAAAAAACACTCCTTTTTCAAAAATCACTCGATTCTACGACGATATCAAGTTCATTACGCTCATGGTTTTTTGAAAAACCTACGTAGCCCTCCGTCATTTCAGATAGAGACTAGTTAGTATCCGTGCTACGTTTGTTGACTATGTTAAGGCGTAGTGTGCGGTAGCTAATTAGTACTTATCTGCTAAAACATGAGATGTGATTGGATTAGGGTAGTTGTATGACTTTGTTGACTATGTTAAGGGTCGTACATGTGGGTTTAATTCAATCGGAAAATGACGGGTTGAACTTGGCTAGCTGTTATGATTTGTTGACTATGTTAAGGTCATAAGTTGCTAGGGGCAAAAGTATTATCGGGAATTTCAAGTGTTGAAATTTGCAATGAGATTGCTTACCTCCTATGAGATAGTTGGATCCCGATACCCACTGCGAGTAAGAGTTACTCCTGGGAGAATTTTACACAGGACAATTAGCCGATCAAGTAGGTGTCTAGAAAGGTGTTAACGGGGTTATGCCTCTGGGAAGACGAGGTTTATTTTAATTAGGTCCGTGCGAAAGCACGGGAAACCTCCCTCAAGTACCAACACCGATCTGGCTGAAAAATTGATGAAATTGTAGGGTGTAATTAATCCCGGCTAATCTTACCTTTTAGGGTTTGAAGGATGATTTGATAAAAACAGTGGGAGACATCCTGATTAGATAAGATAATAACCAATCTAATCTTGCAAGAGCATACGCTAAAGTGTTTCCTTCTCTCTCTCTCCAGGTAGCGACCATGTCAGGCCTTAATCAAGATAATAATATGGATGTATTGACTGAACCCGCTTATTATACTGAGCAGGGGATCGTTGGTCCCGTTCTTTCCTATAAGAGTTATAAGACTGAACATGAAATAGGAGAATATCTGGATTCTCACACCGCCCAAACGAAGAACAAGCATGTTGATGCATCTTCTTTGAGTGTGTTAGTTATTGAGAACTGTTTCTCAGTTCACCCTACGTCCTGGGTATTAGATATCGGATCGGGATCCCACATATGTAAATTGTTACGTGGGCTACGTAAAGGTAGAGAACTGGGAAAGGGTGATCATTCCGTACAAGTAGAGAATGGTACAAATATTGCAGCCAAAGCAGTTGGTGAATATCACCTTGTATTACCCAGTAGTAATACATTGATTCTGAATGAGTGCTATTATATACCGAACATGATGTGCAACATTATATTAGTTTCTTTATTAAGTAAAGAAGGGTATAATTTTGGAATACATGATAATGTTATGAACATCTTCCTAAATAAAAATTGATTGGATCAGGCTTGTTAAATAATAGCATATTCATTCTCAATCAAAATGTAGTCCTTAATATACAAAACACACACAAGAGGATCAGAAATGAACGAATCCTTCTTGTGGCATTGTAGACTTGGTCATATCAATGCGACACGGCTAGCTAAGTTACATAAGGATGGATATTTGAATCCGTTCGAATTATCATCTTATGATACTTGCCATTCACGTCTCAAAGGAAAAATAACCAAAACTTCGTTTAGTAGACACGGAGAAAGAGTTGCGGAACTCTTAGGACTGGTACATAGTGATGTATGCGGACCCATGTCTACACATGCCAGGAACGGTTCTTCTTACTTCATTACATTCACTGACGATCTCTCAAGATTCGGACATGTGTTCCTGATGAAACACAAGTCTGAATCTTTTGAGAAATTCAGAGAATATAAGCATGAAGTAGAGAACCAAACGGGCAAAAGTATTAAGATCTTTCGATCTGATCGAGGAGGAGAATACTTAAGCAATGTGTTCCTAGATTATCTAAAAGAGAATGTGATTCTCTCTCAGCTTACACCTCCCTATACACCACAGCATAACGGTGTATCGGAGCGGAGGAATCAGACCCTATTAGATATGGTGCGCTCTATGATTAGCACTGCTGAGTTACCTATTTCCTTCTGGGGTTATGCTCTTGAGACAGCAACATACCTATTGAATCAAGTTCCGTCTAAATTTGTACCTACCACACCATATGAGATATGGAGTGGGAAGAGACCATATTTTAAACGAGTTAAGATATGGGGTTGTCCGGCCTATGTCAAAAGACAAAATCCGGACAAACTCGAGGATAATTTTTCTACCACGCTGAAGAACAAAAAGTGTTTGTTTCTCAATATGCCACCTTTTTAGAAAATGAATTTCTTGCAAAAGAAATTAGTGGCAAAGAGGTAGAACTGGAAGAGGTTCCAGCACCGCAAACTACAACTGATGATTTATTGAAACCAGAGGATTCAGTAGTACCCGACGAACCCCTGCCTCTCTGCCGATCTAATAGGGTTTCTCATCCACCTGAGAGATACTACGGTTTTCTCATTGATGGTGGGAGCGAGGATTGCATCATGGAAGATGATGACCCGACTAGTTTCGAGCAGGCCATCATGAATGGTGACTCTGTGAAGTGGCTGGATGCAATGCGATCTGAGATGGAATCCATGTATACCAACAAAGTATGGACTTTGGAAGTTCCTCCTGAAGGGGTAAAACCCATTGGGAGCAAATGGATTTTTAGAAAGAAAATTGGTGTAGATGGAAAAGTTGAGACTTTCAAAGCTAGACTTGTTGCAAAGGGTTTTCGTCAACGACCAGGTGTGGATTATGACGAAACCTTTTCTCCAGTAGCTATGCTTAAGTCCATCCGGATCTTACTTGCCATTGCTGCATACCATGACGACGAAATCTGGCAAATGGATGTTAAGACCGCCTTTCTAAACGGCGATTTAGAAGAGTGCGTGTACATGACTCAGCCAGATGGCTTCGTAGATAGTGGGAGCAGCAGAAATGTGTGCAAGCTGCTTAAATCCATTTATGGGTTAAAGCAAGCACCTCGGAGTTGGAACATCTGCTTTGATGTTGTAGTCAAAGAGTTTGACTTCATCAAAAACGTAGATGAACCTTGTATATTGATCAGTCAAAAATAATGTATTTTTAACACGGCAATTTCCCTATCATTTGCACTCATTTAGAAGTGTTCGGTATTCATATTTCACATATTAATAAAACAATCATAAAATATCAGATTACATGTGTTAGACCTTAAAACCGGCATTTCTAGGGAAATTGACTGTATTTTATGGCATTGCATCATTCCTGTATTGCACAACACTTGTGTCGAGATTTGTGCAGGAGATTGCAGGAGCAAAGTCAAAAGAAGCTGATCAAAAAATACGCCAACTCAATCATTTCAGATCTGGTAGCATTTTAGAAGGAGATATTAAATTCAACATATATTATAAAAGCCCAAAAGTCATCCCAAGTTCAACACAGAAGACTCAAGCCATGAAGCTTCAAAAGAGCCGCGGAACCGCGGCGGGAGCCGGTTTGCGCCGCGGTTCCGCGGTGCTTCTGCCACGTCAGCATTGCAATTTTTGGGCATAATTCCTTTCTCAAGGCCTACACCTCATTTTGACACGTCAAATTCCAGAATTCTCCAGAGTTTTCTGCCAGATCGGCAAAGATCATTAAGCAAAGCTAATCCTAATTAAGCTCCTAACTAACCTCTTCTAGAAGCTTCTCCTCTAACTAACTTTTGGAGGGAAATTCAAATTTCATCCAACAAACTTTTGGAGAGAAATTCAAATTTCATCTAACAAACTTTTGGAGGGAAACTTAAAATTCAAATCCTAGATCTAGGGTTTTGATGGCTATAAATAGGAACCTAGATCTAAGGGTTGAGGGGATTCATTAGCTCTTCATTAGTTCCTTAATCTTTACCTCATTCTCCATCTTCTTCCACAAGTCTAGTGACAAGGCTTATGCGAAACCCTAATCCTAATTCCACTCCAAATTCAAGATCTTGAGTACCAATCAAGCAAGAAACCTTCAACCTTTTAGGAGCCGAGCCGATCTTCAATCGGGCAAGTGATCCAAGCCGATCCGCGACCCACGGAGACGAGCGAAGCCAAATCGACGATCGAGTTCTTCCTCTTGTAGTTCTTGAGCGAATGTAATGAAATTGTTGATATAAATAAAAGGTGAAATTCTTTAATCTTGCTTTCTTTTAATTCTTGCATCATGATTAGATCTCAATTTGTAATTGTTGTTCTTGTTGTGATGTTTGAGTAAAACTCCGCTCGTTAAGGAGTTGAGACGATTAATAGAATGATTATGTAACAAATCTTAATACGATTTTTAAGTCCTACGAGTTTTGTAAACCCTAGCAAGTTCAAGAATCAATGACCTAGTTTCGTTGCGATACTTTCTTGATTGTGATCGCTCGAAATTAGAGATCTACGATCGTTTCTTGAATTTACTAGAGGCTAGAATGTGAATGATATCGATGAAAGAACAAGGGATAAGATGAAACCCTAGTTTCACTAGAAATCCCTAATTCTTGTCGATCATCATCGATCTAGTATCAATTCATCGAAGGATAATAATACGTAATTGTAAGATTACATCACATCTATAGATCCGATCGATTCCTACGAGCCTCATTTCGATTCTTGATATTTGGTTTGGAAATATCATCAAACTATCAATTCTTGATTCTATCTTTTTCTTGTTATTAGATCTATATTTTCTAATTCTTGAACTTCAAATATAAATCATGAATTGTTTTCGTTTCTTTTCTTTACAGTTTCAATTCATCTAATTTAAAAGACGAACTATTACACTGTCCCTGTGGACGATCCGCACTCACTTACAATCTACATCCGACACCGTAGTTGATTGCGGTCAAATAATTTTTGGTTGTGATTTCTTTACAATTTTCTCAAATATACACAACGAGAAATTCTTTTCAACCAAATGGCGCCGTTGCCGGGGATAGTGCGCTAATTGTTCGTATTTTGAAATTTGAGTTGAAAATTTTATTCCATCTAAATTTTGAGATCAAAATTCGTGCAAACACTAATACGTGTGTTGTGATTTGATGGCGAGGAAATCTGAAATCATTGGAGCTTGGATAAAATTTTTCTGAGCTTTCCAGAGAGCTAAGGAGAGTAACAGAAGCATTGTCATAGAAAAAGTTTGCAGAGATCTCCTCACTCGACTGCGTTTCCACGGCCAATACCTCATTATTGCGGCGGTTCCGCGGCCCCCTTGCTGAGTCACTGCACCAAATTCTCAGGTAATCTCAACCTTTCTTATCTCCTTCCTAAAATCTGCTCCAATTAACATTTTGCTGCAGGTTTCTTTGCAAATAATCGCAGCGCCGCAAAAGCAAAATTAAATTTGTGCGTGTTTTGATTCTTGGTTGTTTGCATAATTAATACGGAAATTAAGGGGCACGGCCAAATCCAGATTAGGTGGGGAGTTCATTACCCTTCCTAAGCCCCGAAAATCGCAAAACTTGCATCCACATTACCCTTATTAATTAAAAGAAATCTAGAGATGACTCTAAGGACCGTCGCGCTCAATTAGGAAAAGAGAAGGCCGTGGGTAATTCATTGCTTATCCGCGTTTTCTTGTGGTGTCTAAGGCGAGTGTGTCTAAGGCTAGTGGTTTTTAATTAGGCCCACTACTTACGTAGTGGAGTACTTTCCCACTTACCTGACACTTATCCGGCCACAGGGGGACAAAGAGGCAGTGGAGGATTCTATCCTGCGACTTGTCTTTTGGCAGTTAGGAGCGTTCTAGAGCCTGACCTAGGTGACCAATAGAATTAGGGTTTTGCCTGTTGCATTTGTTGTGTCTCATCATTTTTTTTCAAAAATCCGTATATTTTCAAAACAAACACCGCATTCATCATTTCCTCTAATTATACCAACGCTGCCACTTGTGCTACAACCATTTAGCACAATGTTAGGCTGGACACGGGATTCCATTTCCCGTCTTGTCCGCGTTTCTTTTATCGACCCCAGAGTCGGTAATTCTTCGTCTTCTCCCCCACCACCCACCACAACCGCGATGGACCCAAATCCATCAAACTTTAACACTACTCTGCCACCGCCCGCAGGTGCGCAGAATCTTCCACGCATTTCTCTCCAAGAGAGATGCTATCCTACACGTGTTACCCTTCCCACCTGTCTTTCTATACCACCTGCCATCGGGGAAAATTTTGAAATCAACCCCCAATTCATCAAACTGTTACCCAAATTTCACGGTCTTGATTCTGAAAACGCATACATGTTTATTTCCAAATTTGAAAACTTATGTGCTTTGATGGGGAATTCACAACTGTCTTTGGATGCTCTGCGTTTACGTCTTCTCCCATTCACTTTGTGCGATTTAGCCGAGAAGTGGCTTTACATCACACCCGCACATTCTATTTCAACATGGGACGAATTCGCTGCAGCATTCCTTAAGAAATTTTATCCCAATCACAAGACCACCCGTGTTCGGAGCGAAATCTCTATATTTACCTAACTTCCTAATGAACCATTTTGGAAATGCTTTGAACGGTTCAAGGATCTTCTTATCCAATGCCCTCATCACGGAATCTCCAGATGAGATTTGTGTCGAATTATCTATGAGGGTATTGATCTCACTACTAGACAGATGCTTGAAACCATATGTCATTGCCAATTCCTATCTAAAGATGATGGTGAAGCTTGGAAATACCTAGAAGATTTAGCTCAAAACACATCACAATGGGAAAGTGTTAGACCACCACCAACTAGGGAAGATGTCAATCAACTCGATGTTTCCGTCACCATGAAAGCCGAAATGGCCGTAATACAAAGGAAACTCGACGCTATAGAAAACAAAATCTCTTCAGCCTCCCTAAACCAATCCACACTTCCCAAAACCGTGTGTGGCTGCTGTTCAAACCCTTCACATTTGACGGAAGAATGTCCTTTAAATATACCGTTTCAAGGTCACACTAATGCTGCACTTCAGCAAAGACCTGGAAACTATCCCTCTTCTTCCTCATATAATCAAGATTGGAGGAATTACCCGAACTTTGCTTGGAACCAATCACAATCTCAAAACACGGTTCCAATCCTAAACAATTTTCAAAGGGTCCCTCCACCACAACAGCAACCACCACTTCAATTGAGTCAGCACCCCTTCCAACCGCAAAATTTTAAAAATCCTGCCAACACTTTTGCACTACATGAAAACTCTTTGCAATTGGCCGGTACTGATAATATCTCTGCACTGGTGCAAACCTTGGTTACTTTCATGAAACAATCCATCCAAGAGTCGGCAAGTTTTCAATCTTCCATCGATAATATGATAAAGATCATTCTCACTCAAAATGAGAATATCAAATCAATGGAAGCACAAATTGAACGAATAACAGCCGAAATAAGTGCCAGAGAAGAAGGGAATCTTCCATCTCAACCCGTACCTGATCCTGGATCTTCACATTGCACTAATGTGGACGCTTTTACAACGTTGAGATCTGGAAGAGTGCTAGACAATCATTCGGGTGAACAAATTGATAATGATGAATTGATCATTAACACCCCGGTTTCCACTTCCACTTCCACTCATACTTCTACTTCTTACCCTATTTCGTCTAACTTACCTTCTTCTTCCGAGCCTATTCTCCGTGTTCCCAAAGGCTCGAACCCTCCACCCACCTCATCTTTTCCACCCCCCCAAACTTCTCCACAAATGTTGGACCCAACACTTATTGATAGAGCTCCATTTCCAAATAGGTTGAGGTCCAAGAAACATGATGCCAAAATGGAGAAGATTATGGACATGTTTAAGGAAGTTAACATCAACATCCCTCTCCTAGATGCTATTCAACAAGTTCCGTCCTATGCGAAAATTCTTAAGAACTTGTGCACTAGGAAGAGGAAGACTCGAGTGCCTAAAAAAATCTTCATGTCAAGTACTGTAGACACGGCTTTTCCCCAACAATTACCATGGAAACGTAAGGACCCTGGCTGTCCTACTATTTCCATTTCTATTGGGGAGAAACACATCAACCGTGCGTTACTTGACCTTGGCGCTAGTGTTAACTTACTTCCTTACTCGGTATACGAGCAACTAGGTATCGGAGTGTTAAAGCCCTCGAGCATAACTCTCCAGATGGCTGACCGATCAATCACCAAACCTAGGGGTGAACTGGAGGATGTGTTAATAAAAATCAGAGAATTTATATTCCCGGTAGATTTTATTGTAATTGATACACAGCCTGTAGCAAACCCACGGAATCAAATTCCGGTGATTTTAGGTCGCCCCTTTTTGGCCACTTCCAATGCTATTATCAACTGTCGTAACGGTTCTATGACCCTATCTTTCGGGAATAGGTCAATAGAACTAAACATTTACAAGTTGGGAAGTGTACCCTCCGAACCTACTGCTCAGGTCTGTTCTGTCGACTTAATGGATGTCGACACCAGCGAATTTGATGATCCTCTTTATACTGATCTTGACTCTTTTCATACGTTGTTGTTTGACCCAACTATGTATCATACACATACGGACTCTTCTACCGAGATGTCCGGGTCAACAACTAACACTGATTATGAACTGCTTTTAAAGTCTGAAGATCACCCCGCACTTTGTGATAACATTATTCATCGGGGTTTTGATGGAACTTTTGAGGAAATCTTCGCTGATGAACTCGCATTTTTGAATAACACGGGTGTTGAGATGAATTAGGTTCCAATCACTGAAATTGAACCTCCACCCCTTCTTCTGAACTGTAAAAAGAATGCGAATAATCCATCACATTCACTGCATCGTCTCTTCAAGATGAGACGCACACACATTCTTTTCCACCCCTTTCCCTTTCCACACTTCTTCTTTCACCAACCAGAGCACTGCATTGATAAAATTTTTGAATGGTTGGTGTTAACATTCGGTCTTTGCAAAGCTTGGCATCGACCACTGATTTTTGACCCCCTCATATGATTTTCAAAGATTAACATTGCATAACTCAAGTTTGGGGGGTATATTTTATGGCTCTTGAAAAGAAAATTTTTACAAAATGATGAGCCAAAAATAAGTTTGGGGGAGGGTCTTCACTTAAATATTTTGCCCCCACTAATAAATTCCTCCCAGGCTTACAGGTTTTTCGAGATTTAGCAGAAGGCAACAGTGATGACACTGTTGAAAACAAGTTTGGGGGAGGTTTGTGCTTATTTTCACATCATTTGCATAAGCACAAAACATTTTTTTTGAAAACCCATAAAAATTTAAAAATTTTCAAAAAAAAAGATAAAAATATTTTTTGTACATAAATAAGATAATAAAAGATTAGATAGTGAAAAATTACATCCATGAGATTAGAAAAATTTAAGAAAACTAAGAAAATTAGAAGTTTTCTTATACGAACTAGTAACAAGTAGTTATGAGCCGTTGTCCCAAGGGTTAGTAAGATGAAAGAAGTCACTAATCTGAGGATAAAAATAAGTCTGAAAAATATTTTCTATTCTGGAAGCCAAACATTTTGAACGTTGATACCCTGCTATTCTCACTTACACACGTCTTAAAGCCTGGGATAGTAGAGGATACCTTGAAATGCTCTTGTCTTAAAACCGATGTATGAAGGAAATAAAAAAAGTGAATAAAAAAATATAAAGTGGTGAGAAAAATGGACACTGGTTTTGTTATCACCGAGGGCAATAAAAAATATATAGCGAGGGTGCTTCTTCACCTAGTGCCCTAAGGCCAACTGGTCTGGGAGTCACTGCTATGCCTAAGGTGGTGCAAGACGAGGAAAATACACCAAGTAAGTAAGCACAGGAGTAATCGGTCGGTTAGTACCTCAAGAAGTATTAACGGTCGCATGAAAGTGTGTGAGCAATCTCATCTAAATATTCATTAATTAAAAAATACTGAGGCTGATGGGCAAGAGTATGATAGCTTGAATTGAATTCTCCGGGTGTAGGGATGTCCTTTACACACACGCAGGGTTATATGATCGATGTTTGGAAGAAAGATAGGAATGAAAAATAAGACGATGTTTTATTGAGGGAGGACGTGATTTCTAACATCTTTTCATGACCATTAAGATATGGCTCATGACAACCGAAAAGTTAGCTTAGTAGGAAACCCTAATTTTCAAAGTCTTTCTTTTACAATTCTTTTCTTTAAATGTAATATTCATGATCTTTCTTTTATTATTGAATTTTGTGGGTGCAATCCGCTGAAAACCCTCAGGAGACAACACTCCTCCTACTAGGGACACCTAGAGGTTTAAAGGCTTGTTGCACGTGCTCAGTGCAATCGTGTTGCCTACGAAAGTGTTCTAGTTAGTTTTTCTCTTTCTTTATTTTCTCTTTCTCTTTTTAATAAAACATTCGCTCGAGACGATCGAAATTAAGTTTGGGGGTATTTGATCAGTCGAAAATAATGTATTTTTAACACAGCAATTTCCCTATCATTTGCACTCATTTAGAAGTGTTCGGTATTCATATTTCACATATTAATAAAACAGTCGTAAAATATCAGATTACATGTGTTAGACCTTAAAACCGGCATTTCTAGGGAAATTGACTGTATTTTATGGCATCGCATCATTCCTGTATTGCGCAACACTTGTGTCGAGATTTGTGCAGGAGATTGCAGGAACAAAGTCAAAAGAAGCTGATCAAAAAATACGCCAACTCAATCATTTCAGATCTGGTAGCATTTCAGAAGGAGATATTAAATTCAACATATATTATAAAAGCCCAAAAGTCAGCCCAAGTTCAACACAGAAGACTCAAGCCATGAAGCTTCAAAAGAGCCGCGAAACCGCGGCGGGAGCCGGCTTGCGCCGCGGTTCCGCGGCGCTTCTGCCACGTCAGCATTGCAATTTTTGGGCATAATTCTTTTCTCAAGGCCTATACCTCATTTTGACACGTCAAATTCCAGAACTCTCCAGAGTTTTCTGCCAGATCAGCAAAGATCATTAAGCAAAGCTAATCCTAATTAAGCTCCTAACTAACCTCTTTTATAAGCTTCTCCTCTAACTAACTTTTGGAGGGAAATTCAAATTTCATCCAACAAACTTTTGGAGGGAAATTCAAATTTCATCTAACAAACTTTTGGAGGGAAACTTAAAATTCAAATCCTAGATCTAGGGTTTTGATGGCTATAAATAGGAACCTAGATCTAAGAGTTGAGGGGATTCATTAGCTCTTCATTAGTTCCTTAATCTTTACCCCATTCTCCATCTTCTTCCACAAGTCTAGTGACAAGGCTTGTGCGAAACCCTAACCCTAATTCCACTCCAAATTCAAGATCTTGAGTACCAATCAAGCAAGAAGCCTTCAACCTTTTAGGAGCCGAGCCGATCTTCAATCGGGCAAGTGATCCAAGCCGATCCGCGACCCACGGAGACGAGCGAAGCCAAATTGACGATCGAGTTCTTCCTCTTGTAGTTCTTGAGCGAATGTAATGAAATTGTTGATATAAATAAAAGGTGAAATTCTTTAATCTTGCTTTCTTTTAATTCTTGCATCATGATTAGATCTCAATTTGTAATTGTTGTTCTTGTTGTGATGTTTGAGTATAACTCCGCTCGTTAAGGAGTTGAGACGATTAATAGAATGATGATGTAACAAATCTTAATACGATTTTTAAGTCCTACGAGTTTTGTAAACCCTAGCAAGTTCAAGAATCAATGACCTAGTTTCGTTGCGATACTTTCTTGATTGTGATCGCTCGAAATTAGGGATCTACGATCGTTTCTTGAATTTACTAGAGGCTAGAATGTGAATGATATCGATGAAAGAACAAGGGATAAGATGAAACCCTAGTTTCACTAGAAATCCCTAATTCTTGTCGATCATCATCGATCTAGTATCAATTCATCGAAAGATAGGAATACATAATTGTAAGATTACATCATATCTATAGATCCGATCGATTCCTACGAGCATCATTTCGATTCTTGATATTTGGTTTGGAAATATCATCAAACTATCAATTCTTGATTCTATCTTTTTCTTGTTATTCTATATTTTCTAATTCTTGAACTTCAAATATAAATCATGAATTGTTTTCGTTTCTTTTCTTTAAAGTTTCAATTCATTTAATTTAAAAGACGAACTATTACACTGTCCCTGTGGACGATCCGCACTCACTTACAATCTACATCCGACACCGTAGTTGATTGCGGTCAAATAATTTTTGGTTGTGATTTCTTTACAATTTTCTCAAATATACACAACGAGAAATTCTTTTCAATCATATATATAAGAAGGTTGCAGAGAGTAAGGTTGTCTTCCTCGTATTGTACGTCGATGACATACTCTTGATAGGAAATGATGTTCCTATGCTGCAATCAGTCAAGCTCTTCTTATCACAAAGATTCTTAATGAAAGATCTAGGTGATGACTCCTGCATACTGGGAATAATGATCTATAGAGATAGATCTAAACGGATACTGAGATTGACCCAATCCAGGTACATTGACACCATACTAAAGAGCTTTAGTATGGAAGAATCCAAGCATGGGAACCTACCCACGATCTCTAGACTCACTCTCTCTAAAGAGATGTCTCCTAAGAAAGATTTGGAGAGAGCTCGCATGCAAGGGATACCCTATGCTTCGGCAGCAGGCTCTATCATGTATGCGATACTATGTACCGGACCCGATGTAGCATACTCACTAAGTGTAGTGAGTAGGTATCAAGCAGATCCTGGAGAGAGTCACTAGATAGTTGTGAAGAACATTCTCAAGTACTTGCGAAGGACTAAAGAGATGTTCTTGGTGTATGGTAACGGAGAACTCCAGGTGGAGTCCTTTACTGATTCGAGCTTCCAAAGTGATAAGGACGACTCTAATTCGCACTCGGAATTTGACATTACCATCAATGGAGGGGCGGTATGTTGGAAGAGTTCCGAACAGGATACCGTTGCAGACTCGACGATGGAGGCTGAATACATCGCTGCCAACGATGCTGCCAAAGAGGCTATCTGGATAAAGAAGTTCATTAGTGAACTTGGTGTGGTTCCATCCATTGAGCATCCAATACCTCTGTATTGTGATAACAATGGAGCTGTGGCTTTGGCTAAGGAACCCAGGTCCCATCAGAAGTCCAGACATATTCTGAGGCGGTATCACCTAATCAGGGAGATAGTTGATCGCCGGGAGATCGAGGTCAGGAGAGTTGATATGAAGGACAACACTGCGGATCCATTCATGAAGGTCACTCCCCAGATACAGTTTGAAAGATTATTCGGGATGCTAGGTATGAGATACTACAATAGCTGGCCTTAGTGCAAGTGGGAGATTGTTAGTTATATATATGCCCTAGAGGCCATTGTTGTACATATGATGTATATTATAATGGATGCTTGGATATATATAGAGAGGACTTTCTTGCTCGTCATGATAGTATGCTATTTGGTTTCTCTTTATCTTAACATGTTGACTTATATTAGTTTACTGTCTTACTCTCACATGTTGATAAAGCCCTTAGGATATGTACTCGACTACTAGGACTATGATGAGATCATACTAGTAGGGCCACGGTAGTCGACGAGTACATCCTAAAATTGTTCCTAGTCGAGGGTGTATCGAGACAGGGCATCGATACACCAGAGTAGACTAGCGTATACGCATCTTGACCCATATGATGGGCGATGGATGATCCCATATCCATCGGTGTTTAACATCAAGGATGGTGTACGGGTGCTCAGTGGAGACTGGGTACACTGGACGGACTCGCCGAGAACTCCCAGATGGTATTATACCTCACGTCAGATGGCAGTTCTCTGGTGACACTGGTACAGGTTAGTCTGTAGACCCGAGATCGTCATAGAGTCTTGTGTGATTCCCACTGTGCTTTGATTTCTACCTTACCACGTCTAAGAGGGCGTGCAAAACGGTGGCTTTTGGGTACAGTCTCGAATCACTCGTAGGGGAACTGATTGGTTGCTATTATACCAGTCGTCTGTTAACAATTCCCAGGTGACATGAGTACAGCATAGTCCGCAGACTTGACACCGCTACTTCGCCTCGAGTGTGTCCCACTGTTCTTAGATTGCCACCCTACCACGGCTCAAAGGAGTCGTGCAAACAGGTAGCAGTTGGGTGCAGTCCCGAGCACTTGGAGGCAGTGGCGGTTAGACAGGATTCGTCTCTCCGGGTATTGGGAGTTGATATCGCGCTGTGTCAAAGAGCCATTACGCAAAGTCCCTGGCCAGGGCAAGCGAGATTTACTGGTAGGTTCCACTAGTTTCTCAGGGTGTACTGGGCTACGCTCCGACACGACTTATACAGCTATTAGGGGACTGACGTTTGCCGCCCCCTAGGCTCGATATGCGATAGTCTTAGACGAACAGACCGGACTGTATGGAGATTGTCATATCAGGCTCAGTAGGAGTTCGGATGGGTTTCCTCATCGGCCTTCTTATCGACATCTACCTGGGGACCGTTACGTATAGCTAATGCCGTTTGCGGTCTGTGGTTAAACCCACTGCCAGCGTAGTGTCGAGTCTTTAGAGTCCTACACAGAGGGTTTCCCTGCTCCAGGCGAAACGATATAGAGGTCGTATGGTTTTACGACAAGGGTTCGGACGCATACGTGTGTTTATGCACGTATGGCGTTCGGACAGTTTTTACTAGCCGGCTTTGATTTAAGCCAGATTCTAGTATCAGGTTATTGGATTTATACAGTCTAAAGTTTTTCCGTGTTTTCACGGATTGGAGGGGCGTTCTCGTAATTTTCCGGGAAACTTCTAGAAGCATGGTGACTTGGGGGTTAAGGTGGCATATGCATTAATTGGATTAATGAGTCATGTAGTGATTCATACATTGAGTTAATGATTCATTTAATGTTTTATATGACTCATGTGATGAATCACTTAGTGTATTAATGAAGCATGATGATATATCATTATTTGTTATTCATTTAATTATATGATTTGTTTCATATATACACATATGACTTCATTCATCCAAAAGGATTCTCATTCTCACCTTCTCTCTCCTCAAGCTCTCCTTCTTCAAACCCTAACCCTAACCTCTCATTTGTTGAGATCAAGGGTTAGCTAGACTAATACATCCATAACCTCACTCTATATCCCCTAGGTAGCTTGGATTAGCACTTTGAGCAACCTTGTTATCTCAAGTTAGAGGTCAAGCTTGGCGTAGGAGTTCTCGGGTGGATCGTCTTTGACTCGAGGAGGCCGTTGAGGTGCCGATGTTCCAAGAAGACTACGAGGAGTGGAGGACAGCGATGAAGACCCGAAGGACAAGTAACGTGAGGTATAACTTCGAATCCGAGTACTTAAACCTCTCGTAGTTTGCTAGTAACGGTTTAGATACGATTCATGCGCTGAAGTCCGTGTTACGAAACTTTGATAATCGTTTTTCATATATTCCGCCTCCTCGCAAGTTCGTGGGGTGCGTGACATGGACTTACAGTAGATGTTTCGAGACTGAATGTAGTAAAAGAGGAACGTTCCTATTGTTATAGGATTGGGCATAGGCAGAAAGATTGCAGGGCTTTAGAAGCCAGTAGCCAGGATACGAAGCATGTTGTGGCTTCAGCCTCAAGTGTATTTGTAATTGAGAACTGTTTGTCAATTAACTCTACTTCCTGGGTACTAGACACCGGAGCAGGATCTCATATATGTAATTCATTATATGCTTTGAGAAACCGTAGAGTTATGAAGGTAGGTGATTTGTCTCTCAGAGTTGCAAACGGAATGAGCGTGGACGCTGAATCTGTGGGAGAATATCGCCTAGGTTTGACAAGTGGGCATATATTGATTTTACGTAACTGTTTATGTATACCTAGTATGACTTGTAATATCATATCAGCGTCCTCACTTTCGAGAGAGGGATACGATTTTACATTCGTAAGCGATGTAATTAACATCCACCTAAATCAAGTTTTGATTGGGTCCGGTACATTAGATAACGGTATATACGTATTATGTCAAGCTCAGGTTTTCAATGTCCAGAACACACTTAAAAGAAAGTCTCCAGAAATAAATCAGGCTTTCTTATGGCATTGTAGACTAGGTACATCAATAAGAGAAGGTTGACTAAGTTACATAGAGAAGGATATTTGAATCCGTTCAAATATCAATCTTATGCTACTTGTGAATCTTGTCTCATAGGAAAGATGACAAAGACTCCGTTCACTGGACACGGAGTAAGAGCAAGCGAGCTCTTGGGACTCGTACACAGTGACGTGTGCGGTCCAATGTCTATACATGCGCGAGGTGGTTATTCCTACTTTATTAATTTTACGGATGATTTCTCTAGGTATGGATATGTTTTCTTAATGAAGCATAAATCCGAGGCCTTTGAGAAATTCTAAGAATACAAGAATGAAGTGGAAAACCAAACAGGCAGGAGTATAAAGACACTGAGATCTGATCGAGGTGGTGAATACTTAAGTACCGAGTTCCTGGGTTACTTAAAAGAGAATGGAATTCTCTCTCAGCTTACTCCTCCATACACGCCACAACATAACGGTGTATCGGAAAGGAGGAATCGAACCCTATTGGATATGATTCATTCCATGATGAGTAACGCTGAGTTACCGCGATCATTCTGGGGATATGCGCTAGAATCAGCTGCATATCTTTTGAACAAGGTTCCAACCAAAACCGTGCCTACCACACCATATCAGATGTGGAGTGGGAAGAAACCCTGTCTTCAGTACCTGAAGGCATGGGGATGTCCAGCTTTTATTAAAAAGCAGCATGTGGACAAGCTCGAGGCACGCTCAGTACTATGTAAGTTTGTGGGATACCCAAAGAACTCCAGGGGGTATTTTTTCTATTACGCAGAGGAACAAAAGGTTTTTGTTTCTCGTAATGCCCATTTTCTAGAACATCAGATTTTAGAAAAGGAAACAAGTGGGTGCGAAATAGAACTGGAAGAAATTCCAGAACCACAAACTACTACTGAAAGTATGGTAGAACCTGAGGCTTCAGAAGAAAAGGACATCCCGATGCCACTCCGCAGGAGTAGTAGGCAATCTCATCCGCCCGAGAGATACTACGGTTTTCTCATAGACGGGGATAGAGAGGATTGCACTATTGACTATGATGAGCCTAGTAGCTTCCAGCAAGCCATTCAGAGCGGTGACTCAGTAAAATGGCTGGATGCAATGCGGACCAAAATGGAGTCCATGTACACTAACAAAGTATGGACTTTGGACATTGCTCCAGATAGGTTAAAACCCGTAGGATGCAAATGGATCTTCAAAAAGAAGATTGGTGTAGATAGACAGGTTGAAACTTATAAGGCTGGACTTGTTGCAAAGGGTTTCCGTCAAAGACCTGGTTTGGACTATGAAGAAACCTTTTCTCCAGTGGCTATGCTCAAATCCATTCGGATCCTTCTTGCTATTGCTGCCTTCCACGATTACGAGATCTGGCAGATGGACGTAAAGACGGCCTTTCTAAATGGAAATTTGGAAGAGAGCGTCTATATGGATCAGCCAGAGGGATTCATTCGAAGTGGGAGAAGCGGTAAAGTATGCAAGCTGCTTAAGTCCATTTATGGACTAAAGCAGGCATCGCGGAGTTGGAATATCTTTTTTGATGATGCTGTCAAAGAATTCGACTTTATCAAAAATCCAGATGAACCTTGCATATACAGTAAGATTGTAGGGAGAGCTGTAGTATTTCTCGTCTTGTACGTGGATGCCATTCTCCTAATAGGAAATGATATTCTTATGTTACAGTCAGTCAAAAGATTCTTATCACATAAATTCTCCATGAAAGACCTGGGTGATGCCACCTACATTCTGGGGATCCGGATCTATCGTGATAGATCAAAGAGAATGTTGGGACTTTCGCAGTCCAGGTACATAGACACCATAGTGAAGAGATTCAGTATGGATGATTCTAAGCGCGGTAACCTACCGGCTTGTCACGGAATCACCCTCTCTAAAGAGATGTCTCCCAAGACTGATTTGGAAAGGGATCGCATGTCGATTATACCCTACGCTTCTGCGGTAGGCTCTATAATGTATGCGATGTTATGTACCAGACCAGATATAGCATGTGCATTAAGCGTTGTAAGCCGGTATCAGGCAAACCCAGGGGAGAAGCATTGGATAGCAGTAAAGAACATTCTCAAGTACCTGAGGAGGACTAAGGAGATGTTCTTGGTGTATGGCAAAAAATACCTCCAGATGGAGGCCTTTGCCGACTCCGGCTTCCAGAGTGACAAGGATGACTCCAATTCCATGTCGGGTTATGTCTTTACTCTCAATGGAGGGGCGGTCTGTTGGATGAGTTCCAAGCAGGAGACCGTTGCTGACTCAACAATGGAAGCGGAGTACATAGCTGCTTGCGATGCCGCAAAAGAAGCTGTCTGGATGAAGAAGTTCCTCACAGAACTTCAGGTGGTTCCTACCAGTGTTGATCCAATACCTTTGTATTGTGACAACAACGGCGCTATAGCTTTAGCGAAGGAACCCAGGTCCCATCAGAAGTCCAGACACATCTTAAGGCGGTATCACCTGATCAGGGAGATTGTAGATCGCCAGGAGATCGAGATAAAGAGAGTAGAGACAGAGAATAACATTGCTGATCCATTCACAAAGGCCCTTCCTCAGACGCAGTTCGAGAGGCTATTCGAGATGATAGGTCTACGATATGCCAGCTCATGGCCCTAGTGCAAGTGGGAGATTGTTAGTGTATATGCCCTAGGGGCTATTATTGTATCATACTTGTATATATATTACTTAATGGAAGCTTGGGATATTCACAGTTGTATATACAGTCTTGCTAAAAATGGTAGTATGCTACTTGGTTTTTGTCTACCTTAATATGTGTATATGTTTCTTGTAACGTATCACTTATACATATTAGTAGATCCCATAGGATCTTTGCTTGATTACCAGCGTTGTGATGGCAGTCACACTAGTGGAGGTTGGATAGTCTATAAGCAACATCCTATACTTGTCCCTAGTCGTAGGATTATCGAGACAGGGCATTGATATTCCGGAGTAGACTAAGTGTGTACGCTTCTTATCCCAGTTGGGGAGATGGTCTGTCTCACATCCATCAGTACGTTGTACTGGAGATAGTATACAGGTGCTCGTTAGGTTACGGGTACACCGGACAGGACTCGCAGGGGAACTGATTGGTTGGTATTATACCCGTCGTCAGTTAACAGTTCCCAGGTGACATGAGTACAGCATAGTCCCCAGACTTGACACTGCTACTTCTCCTCGAGTGTGTCCCACTGTTCTTAGATTGCTACCCTACAACGGCTCAAAGGAGTCGTGCAAACAGGTAGCGGTTGGGTGCAGTCCCGAGCACTTAGAGGCAGTGGCGGTTAGACAGGATTCGTCTCTCTCGGTATTGGGAGTTGATATCGCGCTGTGTCAGAGAGCCATTACGCAAAGTCCCTGGCCAGGGCAAGCGAGATTTACTGGTAGGTTCCAGTAGTTTCTCAGGGTGTAATGGGCTACGTTCCGACACGACTTATACCGCTATTAGGGGACTGACGTTTGCCGCCCCCTAGGCTCGATATGCGATAGTCTTAGACGAACAGACTGGACTGTACGGAGATTGTCACATCAGGCTCAGTAGGAGTTCGGATGGGTTTCCTTATCGGCCTTCTTATCGACATCTACCTGGGACCGTTACGTACAGCTAGTGCCGCTTGCGGTCTGTGGTTAAAACCACTGCCAGTGTAGTGTCGAGTCTTTAGAGTCCCACACAGAGGGTTTCCCTACTCCAGGCGAAACGATATAGAGGTCGTATGGTTTTACGACAAGGGTTCGGACGCATACGTGTGTTTACGCACGTACGGTGTTCGGACAGTTTTTACTAGCCGGCTTTAGTTTAATCCAGATTCTAGTATCAGGTTATTGGATTTATAGAGTCTAAATTTTTTCCGTGTTTTCACGGATTGGAGGGGCGTTCTCGTAATTTTTCGGGAAGCTTCTAGAAGCATGGTGACTTGGGGGTTAAGGTGGCATATGCATTAATTGGATTAATGAGTAATGTAGTGATTCATACATTGAGTTAATGATTTATTTAATGTTTTATATGACTCATGTGATGAATCACTTAGTGTATTAATGAAACATGATGATATATCATTATTTGTTATTCATTTAATTATATGATATGTTTCATATATATACATATGACTTCATTCATCCAAAAGGATTCTCATTCTCACCTTCTCTCTCCTCAAGCTCTCCCTCTTCAAACCCTAACCCTAACCTCTCATATGTTGAGATCAAGGGTTAACTAAACTAATACATCCATAACCTCACTCTATATTCCCTAGGTAGCTTGGATTAGCACTTTGAGCAACCTAGTTATCTCAAGTTAGAGATCAAGCATGGGGTAGGAGCTCTTGTGTGGATCGTCTTTGACTCGAGGAGGCCGTTGAGGAGCCGATGTTCCAAGGAGCCTACGAGGAGTGGAGGACAGCGATGAAGACCCGAAGGACAAGTAACGTGAGGTATAACTTCGAATCCGAGTAGTTAAACCTCTCGTAGTTTTCTAGTAACGGTTTAGATACGATTCAAGCGCTCAAGTCCGTGTTACGAAGCTTTGATAATCGTTTTTCATATATTCCGCCTCCCCGCAAGTTCGTGGGGTGCGTGACATGGACTTACAGGATTCACAGGAGAATGTACAGGCTTACTTGTTGATCTTCTGATCACTCAATAGCTGGGTGGCTGTTACGTTTAGCTGACCGCTTGCAGCTTGTGGGTGTTTGATATGATCATCACCTTCTACCGGCGTATTGACGATTCTTTAGAGTCCAACACAGAGGTTTCTTGACTCAGGAAAAATGGAGTAGGAGCACATATATGATATGTGCAGGACCGAGGATAATACGATATGGGATACCGTATTATATTCTCGCGATATTTTGATATGAGCCGGGTCCTCGGATCAAGTGTTGATTCGATGAATCGGTACATGATATATTAGTCGGTTATATTCGATATGGCCGAATTGTCGGATCAAGTGTTGATTCGATAATTTAATGTATAAATATATATATGATATGTTGCATTATATTATCTAATATTGGCTCGCTTTATTATTTCATTTTCTCACCGGATAATACATTGATATATATGCGATATATGTTAATTGTATTATTTTCTTTTGTTATGAAAATATATTATATATGTGATATATAATATTGTAACATATTATAATTACTAATGCAACGTGATTAGTGGAGATTAAACATGATTAGGGTTTGATTTGGGTTAGTTCTTTCATGAACCTTCTAGAAGGTTTTCTTTTGTTTCTTGCAAAGATATTATGGTTGATATTTTTGTGAGATATTTGTAAACCCAAACCACACCTTTAACCTTAGTTAACTCTCTACAGTGGTTTGTCTTGTCATCTTTGACCATGGTTGCATTTGTAATCATATAATCTTTTTCATTATTCATCACAAAAGGATTATTCATTCATCTTCTTTCTTCTTCCTCTTTGCAAAGCTTTCTAGCTTTGAGATTTGTGATGAATTAGTGTGAGAATTTGATAATAAAAGAGAGCATAAATCCTACTTCATCTAATCTAGCCAATTAGATTAGGGTGTTCACCTCATTAGTGAGAAAGAGCTTGAGTTAAAGGATTTTCAAGATAGATCATCTTTGAAAAGGAAGACTTCAAGCAAGTATGGATCGTTCGGGTTGTGGCATATAAGACCTAAGTTTAGCAAGCTAGGAAGTTGGGCTCAGATTTTATATCTCACTCTATGGTCTTAGTGTGCAGGAAGAAGAGGAAGAGGAAGAGGAGGAGGAGGAGCTGTGTTGCTGCTGCTGCTTGCTACTGCTGCTGATGCCTGAAGCTGCTGCTGCTGCTGATGCTGCTGGTGTTGATGCTGCTGGTGGTGCTGGTGTTGCTGAAGCCCCTGCCGCCGCTGCTGTTGTGAGTGTGTGTGTGTGTATGAGTGGGAGTGAGAGAGATGTGGGAAATAAAAGAAATGAGAGCACAAGAGTCAACCCCCCTCTTTCTCTTCATTAAATGAGAGCATGGGCAAGGCCATGATGCCATTCTCTCTCTCTCTCTCTCACCAAGTCAACTAAAATTCAAATGATTTTCATTTAAAAAAAAACAATTAACCCAAAACACTTAATTCAAAATTTAAATTAGCTTAAGGAAAATGGGTTAATCCACCATGGTTGCTAATCATGATCTAACCCTAAGTTTAACTCTAGTTTACATGCACATGTGTGTGCAATCCTAATATTTTTCTAATAAAATATTCATTAAATTTGATAAATTATTTAAAAATCTATTTGGTAAACTTTTTATTAAAAACCATATATTAAAATATAATTAGCCACTAATCACTTCCTAAAGTGTTACAGGCTTAAACCAAAGCCTGCTAGTATAATCTGTCCGAACATCACACGTGCATAAGTACACGTATATGCTTGAACCCTGTCGTAAAACCATACGACCTCTATATCGTTTCGTCTGAAGCAGGGAAACCCTCTCCACAAATCTGGTAGGGTTTCTCATCCACCTGAGAGATACTACGGTTTCCTCGGTGACGGTGGGAGCGAGGATTGCATCATGGTAGATGATGACCCAACCAGGATCAGGCAGGCCATCACGAGTGGGGACTCTGTGAAATGTATGGATGCTATGCGATCAAAGATGGATCCATGTACACCAACAAAGTATGACTTTGAACGTTGCATCTGAAAGGGGTAAAGCTCATCAGGAGCAAATGATCTTGAGAAGATTCTTGGTGTAAATGGAAAAATTGAGACTTTCAAAGCTAGACTTGTAGTAAAAGCTTTTCGTCAATAACTAGGTATGGTTTATGATGAAACCTTTTCTCCAGTGGCTATGATTAAGTCCATCAGGATTAAAGCATGCATCGCGGAGTTGGAACATCTGTTTTGATGTGGCAGTCAAAGAGTTTGACTTCATCAAAAAGCTAGATGAACATTGTATATACAAGAAGGTTGCAGAGAGTAAGATTGTCTTCCATGTATTGTACGTAGATGACATACTCTTGATAGGAAATGATTTTCTATGCTACGCTCGGTCAAGCTCCTCTTATCACGAGGGTTCTCCATGGAAGATCTGGATGATACCTACTACATCTTGTTGATTATGATCTATGGTGATAGATCTAAGTGGATGTTGGGAGTGTCCCAAATCCAGGTACATCCAACAAACTTACAGAACTGACCTTGTCTCGAGTTTGTCCAGATTTTGTCTTTCAACATAGGCCGGACAACCCATATCTTAACTCGTTTAAGATATGGTCTCTTTCCATTCCATATTTCATATGGAGTGGTAGGCACTGATTTGGATGGAACCCCATTCAATAGGTATGCAGCTTCTCAAGTGCATAACTCCAAAAGGAAACAGGCAACTCAGTAGTAGTCATCATAGAGCGTGCTATATCTCATAGGACGCTATACCTCCTCCCCGATACACCGTTGTGCTTTGGTGTATACGAAGGAGTAAGCTGAGAGAGAATCCTATTCTCTGTTTAGAAAATCCAGGAACTCCATGCCCAAGTATTCTCCTCCTCCATCACATCGTATGACATTAATACTTCTACCCGTCTGGTTCTCAACTTCAAGCTTATATTCCTTGAATTTCTCAAAAGTTTCAGACTTGTGTTTCAAAAAGAACATATGTCCGAATCCCGAGAGACGATCAGTGAATATAATGAAGTACGAAGAAACAACCTTGGTATTTGTAGACATATGACTGTATACATCATCATGTATCCGTCCCTAGAGTTCAGTAACTCTTTCTCTGTTTCCAGTAATCGGAGTATTTGTCATTTTACCTTTGTGACAAGACTGTTAAGTATCATAAGATGAAAATTCGAACGGATTCAAATATTCATCCTTATGTAACTTAGCTAGTTGTGTCGCATTGATATGACCTAGTCTACAATGCCACAAGAAGGATTCGTTCATTTCTGAACTACTCTTTTGTGTGTGTTCTATATACTTTGAACTGTGCTTTGATTTAGAACTTATATGCCATTACATAACGTGCCTGATCCAATCAACTCTTGATTCTAGAAAATGTTCACAACATTATCCCCAATACAGAATTATATCCTTCTTTAACTTAATAAAGAATCTGATGTAATGTTTTATATCAGGTTCAGTATGTAATAACATTCGTTCAGAATCAATGTATTTACCACTTGGTAATACAAGGTGATGTCTGCCAACCGATTTGGCTGCAACAATTGCACCATTCTCTAACATTTAGAGATATATCATCCTATCCCAGTTCTCTACCTTTCTGTAGCCCATGTAACAGATTACATATATGGGATCCTAATCCGGTATCTCATACCTAGGATGTAGAGGACACTGAGAAACAGTTCTTGCTAATGAACACACCCGAAGAATATGCATCAACATGCTTATTGCTCAATTGGGTTGCGTGTAAATCCGGATAATCCCCTATTTCCTGCTCGAACTTATAACAATTATAAGATATAGCGGAACCAACGTTCCCCAGTTCAGTATAATAAGCAGGTTCGGTCAAAACATCCATATTATTTTCTTGATTAAGGTGCGACATGGTCGCTACCAGGAGAGAGAGAGAGAAGAAAACACTCAGCATATGCTCTAGCAAGATCAGATTGGTTATTATTTTATCTAATCAGGATGGCTCCCATTGTTTTTATCAATTCTTCCTTCAAACCCTAAAATGTAAGACTAGCCGGGATTAATTATACCCTATAAGTTCGCCAATATTTCGGCCAGGCCAGTGTCGGTACTTTGAGCGAGGTTCCCCGTGCTTTCGTACGGACCTAATTAATATAAACCTCATTTTCCCAGGGGCGTAACCCCGTTAACACCTTTCTAGACACCTAGTTTATCAGCTAATTGTAATGTGCAAAAGTCTCTCTGGAGTAACTCTTACTCGCAGTGGGTATCTGGATCCAACTATCTCATAGAAGGTAATTTCATTACAAATTTCAACACTTGAAATTCCCGATAATATTTTGCCCCTAGTAACTTATGACCTTGGCTATGGTCAACAAATCATAAGCGCTAGCCAAGTTCAACCCATCATTTCATGATTGAATTAAACGCACCCGTACGACTCTTGGCGAAGGTCAACAAAGCCGTATGACTACCCTAACTCAATCGTATCATATGCTTGCAAATAAGCACTAAATAGCTACCGCACACTATGCCTTGGCTAAGGTCAACAAACTTAGCACGAATACTAAATAGTACTTATCTAAAATGACGGAAGGCTATGTCAGGTTTTTAGGATAACCTTTTGCCTAATGAACTTAATATCGTTGCGGAATTGAGTGATTTTGAAAAGGAGTGTTTTTGAGGCTTTTACTAGTTTTGCTAAAGAGGCCACTCCCGGTGAAGGGATCTCGGCTCTTTCCTCATCGAATGTGGTGCTGGATATTTCATAAATACCACTATGCAAAGCCTGAACTAAAAATGCAATCAAAAACAAAATCGAGTGGGTTATAGCATCTGCCAGTTTTGTTAAAGAGGTCACTCCCAGTGAAGGGATCTCGGCTCTTTCCTTATCGAATAAGGTGCTGGATATTCTACAAGGAATACCGCTATGCAAAGCAAGAACTAGAGTTACCAGTTTTAAAACAAGATTCTGTAACATTTTTAGGTTTCTTTTATTTCATTAATCTCATCGATGAAGTCCCATCAATTATACTTCCTAAGCATCACAGAAGAAACGAAAACTGCAATATTTATTATATATCATATATATAATATAAGCATCCATCACAGCATATAAAGTGATCATATCACAGAATATCAGCAGCGGAAGAACACATATGAAATATTGTATATACTAGGAATTCCATGTTTTAAATTAAGCCAGTAAAAAACGCGGATTCCACGGTCGTGATGAATAGCCAAACCCACATCCCTAGGCCCCTACGAGAGCGGCAAGCAACCCTACTAATTCTAGAGTTAGGAGACCCGGTCTCAACTCCTCGAGATGGTCTCCCACTGGACTCTATAATCCGGTTACTTGTGCTCTCCTCCTTGGGTCTATCATAATGCGGAAAAGTAAATAATATACATCAATCGTGACATCATCCTCAACCCGGAAGTGCCCCAATAAAAGAATATTATATACAAGCATTTACATGAATGAAAATGAAAAACTCTCATCTCACATAAAAAACCCCGGCTATTCAAAACATGACGATCCAATATAACATATCACAACAACACATAACATCACATGTCATCAACGTAAGTAAATATGTGTATCCCAATTGTCGTTGACATATAGCAACGAAACCGGCGATACACCATATATTACACTTACGGTCGCAGAAAAGAAAGTGAAAAACTACAACAATTGGAATCCGCAACCACCTTAGACATCATAAACCCAATTTATCACATACTTTGGATTTCATGCCTAACCAAATGAATTCCTTAGATATCACATGCCTAACAATTATAAACCCCGCATTTTAGTTTCGATATTAAAAACACTTTTCAATAACCAGCCGGGTAATTCAACAAGATTCTAGACAACCAGATCGAATACTCATCGGAAACATTATTAGACGGCCGCACCCCCGATGCCGTCGACGAAGTGCACTTAGGCAGAACACCGCGGCCGCGAGTACCCGAACGGATGCTTTTGGCGACGGGGTACTTCTACAGTCACTTGGTCGGGGTTATGGGCCGTTGTCAAGACCCGAAAAGTACGGAACATGACCGACACTTAAATTACGAAATGTCTCGAGGCGTATGTAATCTAAGTAAGCCAAAACCCAGAAATCAAAACCAAGGAAGCCGTAGAGTGAAGGAAAAACCAATTGAAAACAAGTAGTTTTAATCAACATAGGCCGAAGTATGTATTTTTAAAATCTCAAGTATTTTCTGAAAATTTCGGCAGAGTCTCCTTTGTAAATACTGGCCCCAAACGGGATACAACATGAATAGTATACGAAATAAGTAAAAGGGCATCCCCAAGCGGAAGCTAGCTCTTCTTCAATCGATGGTCACAACCACGCAAGCAATATAATATACAACGCCGAAGGGCAAGTATCAAAACTCAAAAGAAAACTCAAATCAGCATGAAAACCATAATAATACAACACGCGACTCTAAGGTCGAAAGAATAACAGGCCTGGTTTTCTATCTCTCTCAAATATACAATCTGGTTGATGGAGTTTCTAGATACAACTGAAATAATAATAAACAATGGTGGTCCTGATGCAAAGAACCCACCTGCTAAAGCAATCACCCGGAAAGAACAGTGTGCTAGCAAAGCTGCAAAGAACCTGTACGGCAAAACCTGCAAGGAACTGTGGCACAACGGGGGTGAGTTTCCAACTCGTGAATAGAAAACATCTACGAGTAGAAATTGCATGCATAACGCTATCTTAGGTCATATCAGGTAATATCCTCAAATAAAAATCCTGGTCCAGCTATGTATAGTGTAATACTACCTGCTCGTGTCAGTGCCCCAGATAGCAAAATATCAGATATATGATGTATGAATGCATTACGAATGGAAACGGAATATATCATGAGTGAGACAACTGTTTTCTTTAATCAATAAGATTTCTATATGTATGTCAATCACGTATCATCAATGAATGCAACAGAGAAATCAGTGTCCAGCATCGACACAAAGCATAAGTCTCAGTATCTCAGTATCAAATCTCAATATCTCAAATCTCAAATATCAATATCTCAGGCATCCGTATCATCTGCGGGATCGGCCCGTAGGCTCCGGCAGAACGGATCAGCCCATATCATCAATCTCACGACCACGAACGGTATCCTCCAGATATCCGCCGCGCCAGGTAAAATCACCGGCAGGTAGTCTTCCCCTGCCGGGCTCATCGTCTACTACTCGAACTTCTTGCCCTGGGGTACCATACTGGGTCCACCATGTACCCGCAGACGGTTCATCCAACTCCTCGAATCGGGCCTCGAAAACTATCTCAGAATCGAGAAAACATCATAGTGGACACTACTCATCATATCAAGGAAAAACCGTATTTTTCTATTTAAAATAGTTCATCAGTTTACAAAACTTTCACATGCGGTTTCCAAATCCAAAAAATATCAAGAAGAATCCGAAATCATCAAGTCGCCATGTCAATAACAATGAAAACCGGCATAAATCTACATAATACCGCATAACCAATGAATATATGGATGCATCTGATATCATGCAATAATTAAACTAGCATATAAAGGCTATAACATGTAGCAACTATCAGTTAGCAAGCTATGTCACTGAAATAGTGTTTTCTAAAGTGTACGTGACATGGAAATTACCGATGATGATGTGTGTGAGCCGGCAAGTAAGTGTATGTGGATCATGCGCATCATCGGTAATGGAGCTGGTGTCATAACAGTATGGTTTCATAATTACTACGTACACAATAACATGCAATAAGGCGATAACAAAATAATAAGGAAAATGAATAGTAAATACAACAATAATATGCGGAACATGAATAATAACGTAACAACAAGGAATCTACCTTACTATACATGTGTTACACTGTTTTGCCATTTGAAATAGTACGAATCGTGGTGTTTGAAAAATCAGGACTACGGTATTTTTAAGAAAAGATACGTCTTTTAAAATATCCGTAGTATCCCTTGACAAGTCTTTAAAATTCTCACGATTCGTTAGTTTTAGAAATAGGTATGACTCGGGTCTAGTCTAACATCTACTAGGTAAACTACATGTCTAACTAACAACCAATCGAAAGGGGTATGGAAACCACCTAAATCTGAGTCGATATATATATACATGTATAATAGTCGGTGATACCGCCTCAATAATATCATGTAAGATACAACATATCATATAACATCCTCGAATTAAGAGTGCGGATCTATCGCCAATATATAGCTCGTACGGTAAATCCGTCGTACGGCCTCCCAAATCTGGGTACGGGTCAAATGTCACATCTATCACATTAATCATCTGGTATCCTCTTTATCAAATATCATGATCGGGGTACTGATCTACGTCTAGTACAAAACTGATACCATCTATGAAATGCATGCGTGTGTATGAAAAACACCACGCCTAAAGAACCCGCTAAAATATCATGTCATATCTTAAATACGGACCATATCACATCACCGATCTCATGGCCTCAAACCCAATCTCATCGACTCATTTTCAAATATCATACAATATCCTCAACATTCATGCATGTGTATATGAATGTATATATGGATAGTCCTATACCCATGCGTATATACATATATACACATTACCATATACGCATAAGAAAATGATATATGCAAGTGTATATGTGTGCGTGTATGCAAATCCTTACCCTAGGGTTTCATGACTAAGAAATCCGCTAAAGTCTTCTCTTCAATTCTCGCTAACCCTCAACCCATAAGCTCCTAAGGCTTCTCTTACTAAGTGTTCATATCTCATAATAACATATAAAAGTATATCGTTACCACATCACCTCATTCCTCATAACTTTGCCGGGGTGCTATATGCCATCCACCCGACTTCTCCCCGTAGATATAAATCTACTCACCTGATCTTCGGTCGCTGGTGCCGACGTCGCCACGCGCTTGCTTGTCGTCTCTAAGTCCACATGGGGTACCTACATGTCATATATAGCATCGTAAACGAAGTCACGCACGAAAACCAAGTCGGCACGCGTATCACGTATAGGTCAAAACCTATCGCCTACGCATGCAAGAACAGCCAAACCAACTCTCGATGTCGATGTACAAACGTCAAACCATCGAGAAAAACATCAAACGCACCAATCATGGTTTCACAAATCACTAATTATATAAGAAATAGGTTAAAATTCACAAAAAACCCTAAACTCGCTTTAAAAGCTATTTTTCTGAAAACCCAGCAAGCAAAAATTAACCGTTTCAGTACAAAACTTAATGTTTTAGCAAAACTAGTGGCCGCAATTTCACTAATTAGCTTTATTAGGCCACAAAAACATTCACTACTAATATATCTCACCAAACTATATACGTTTTAAAAACCTAGTTTGCAAATTTTATCCAATTTCAACCATTTTATAGCAAAAATGCACAATTCAACAATTAAGCTTGGTTTTGCATGAACTAAAATAGTAAACTATAATTTAAAATGTTAATAATGCCATGAATACCCTAATTAGATTTTTAATCACACATTTGCAACTAAATGCTAAAATCTAGTTTGCTTAAAATATAGTTAATTTGGATGTTTTAATGTTAAAACTAGCAATAAGCAACAAGATTACATTTTACATAACAATAGCATGATAACCTACTCATTAAAATCACAATCTAATGATAAAAACCCTAATGATATAGTAAAACCCTAACTAAAATTTTAGAAACCCTTCTCTTGATGGTTAAACCTTGCAATAAAAACCATATTTAATATCTAATTTAGTTGAATTAAAGTAATAACAAACAATTTAACAAAAAGGTCAAGATTTTTATACCTCACAACCCAATGATCCATCTTGAAATCTAGCCTCTCAAATTGCCATCTTGTTCCCTAGATCCATACCAGAATGGCCAAGTAAAATGGGTAGGGATTAGATTTTGATTTTGTGGGATTTTTGAAGCATTTTTGATGATTTTTGATGGAATTTTATGATGAAATGAGAGGGGATTTGGGAGGGGGATGCTGCTGGATGGGGAAGAGGGGGTTTCGGCCAACATGGTGAGGGGGGGAGAGTGAGGGTTGAAAGAGTAGCCCAAGTCAACACAAGTCAAAGCCCACTCATTTCTTTATAAATTCCTTATTTCCTTTGTTTTCCTTTTCTTTCTTTTCCAAAAGGGGTGAAGGAAATTGGGGTTTCCTGCTTGGTTCAGCCATAAAAAGGGGTTTTTAGGTGTGTGTGTGGGAGTGTGGGTGAAGGGAAAAATGATAACACAAAAGCCCCCAAGTCAAATTAGCACCATACCTCTATTTATTTTCATAAAATAAGCCTTTTTCTTCAATATTTTCAAAACCGTTTAACTTCATTTCATTTCAGAAATAATATTTTACTTGTTAGTTTAGTGTGTCATGATGCACAAAATTTGTATTAACCCATTCCAATTTGTAATTTTCCCTAATTAAATGTATTAGTGACGGCTTAAAATAATATTAAAATAATTAATTTCGGAATTTTTTTCAGAAAATTAGAAATTTTATCAGTGGCTCAATAAACACCAAATACTAGCAATTACATAGCTAGAATATCTATATTTAATTTTATATTAAAAGATATTTATATCTTGACTTTTACGGAAAACACCCCTTATTTTTACCGATTTTCCAAAATTTCACCTAAACGATTTTCAAATCGTTACAGGCGTGGCTACCTAGTAAGGTTACCTGGCGAGTATCCGCGCACACTACGTGATTGCGACGGACTTTTGAGCCACATCAAAATCCCGGGCAACCGATCAAATGAGACAGAATTGCTAGATTTATAAAATTCAAATTAGTTTTCACAAAACTAAATATTGTGGATTCTAAGTATTGTATCACAATCACAGATAGCTAGACAATTTTAAACTTTTTGATCGAATCAACAAACACCCAAAATTTCCCAAATAGCACAACACTTGAGCGTAGTTTAAAAAACACCCAGAGCATGCCACAACACCTATGGACCAGCCGTAGAACGGTCAACCCTTGCCTCACCTATGGCGCCGCGGAACTACCGCAAACCCTAGGGTTTGGTGGCGGTTCCGACGGTCATAGAATCGAGTTAGGGTTTCGTTCTTCTAGAGGGTCCATAGAAAACACCTGCATGATTTTCTGAAGATTTTAAACATGGAAAAATCCAACTCTTGGAAAATTTCCAGCGAGGGAGAAAATGAGTTATTGATATCCGTTCGAACTTTTTAACGTCGTCTAAATAACCCGAAACGATGTTAGAATTACGACTATGAAACACTCTGAATTGCCTTTACAGAAATATAACATCACATGCAATATCAGTAAAAACAAGCAACACCTAAAACACCAAAACCCAGAGACTGGAACACCACAGAAATTTGAAGCCAGAAGCACACTAAATATCCGGCGAGCTCGGATTTTAACTAGATGTCGCCGGCCAAATTCCGGCGAGGGAGGCTCAAATTTCTGTGGTGTTCATGTTACATCTCATATAACATTCTGCAACTATCTAATAAAATTTTAGACACTCTTGAAATTTCGACAGAAACTAGGTTATTGTTTCTAGTGTTTCGGAGTTGTTTCGGTTTCGTAATTCTACAAACATTGTCTAATCCTCTAGAATGGCTCTGATTCCACTGTTGGGATGCCTAGCACGACAGCAAGTTTCGGGAGGCATCATCCATGCCATTTTAAAAAAAATTGCCATTCTAAACAACCCTAACCTTAGAATCTTAACTAGAGAATTAGACAATAGAACATGTAAACAACTTTACATCTAAGTGAACAAGGAATACAACTTTTGTGGACCGGACCTTAACTTCAATAGCTCCGTGTAGTAGTCTCTTCGCTCCAAGTAGTGAACTCCCGGACTCTAGAAAGGCTCCATAAGATGAACGGAACAAGCTTGCTTGAAGTCTTCGAGGCTGAAAATGATCTACGTCGAGGAGACACCAACTCAAGCTACCTCCTTAATAATATGGAATTATTGAAGCAAACACCCTAAACTAAATATTTTTCTCACTCATTTTCTTCACCTCCCAAAAAGCTAGAGAGCTTGAGGATGGAGATGAAGAAAAGCAACCATGGAAAAGATCAAGTGTTGAATGGGAACCATGGGTGAGTTAATATCATATACTAACTCATCTAGAGACTAAACAATAGCTAATCATAATGGTTGGGTTAATAAATATCTTTAGTAAAACAAAATTGGTAGACTTAGTCAATAATTCTACAAGCTTCCATTAAGCTTCAACCATGAATAATTTCCACTCAATTTTGAATTACTTTAAATAAATAAAACCCTTGATTATGTTAAGCATGGTGTGAGTCACATACACCCATGTCACATGTATCATCTAGCACGACACAAAAAAATGTATATTAATATATATCACATATATACTAAATGCACAAGTGAGAAAAAGAAATCTTAAGTGAGCTAATAATAGTTAATGTAAGTTAATATATCAAATATATAATTGTACATTAAATTATTAAATCAACACTTGATTTAATAATCCGGCTATATCTCATACAAACGACTAATATCAAATGTATCAACTTATCGAATCAACACTTGATTCGATAACCCGGCTATATCACATATAACCGACCTACATCATATATCGCGAGAATAGAATGCGGTATCACATACGCGCATTAATCTTGGTCCCGCATATATCACATATGTGCTCCTACTTCATTTCGCTTGAGCCAGGAAACCTCTGTGTAGGACTCTAAAGACTCGTCAATACGCCGGCAGTGGGCGGTAATCATATCAGTCGCCCATAAGCCGCAAGCGGTCTGCTAAACGTAACGGCCACCAGGATATTGAGCGATCAGAAGATCAACAAGCAAGCCTTCTCATACTCCTGAGAATCCAATAAGTAACACTACCGTACAGTTCAGTCTCTTTATCTGATATGTCGCATATCATAGCCTGGGGGTGGTATAACGTCAGACCCCAATAGCCTGATAAGTCATGCCGATATGAGACCCATAGCGGTTCGAGAAACTACTGATAACACTTACCAGTAGATCTCAGCAACCCGGCCAGAGATTTCCTATTATGGCCAATCGAGCATAGCGCAACATCAACCCCCAATACCGGGAGAGACGAAATCCCCTCCTATTGCTCATTGTCTCCATGTGACTCGGGACTGTACCCCAAAACCACCATTTTGCACGATCTCTTGAACGTGGTAAGGTGGAAATCAAAGCACAGTGGAAATCACACAAGACTCTATGACGATCTCGGGTCTACAGACTAACCTGTACCAGTGTCACCAGAGAACTGCTATCTGACGATATGTATAATACCATCTAGGAGTTCTCGGCGAGTCCGTTCAGTGTACCCAGTTTCCACTGAGCACCCGTATACCTTCTCTGATGTCAAACAACAATGGATGTGGAATCATCCATCGCCCCTCATATGGGTTGAGAAGCATATACGCTAGTCTACTCTGGAATATCGATGCCCCGTCTCGATACTCCGACGACTAGGAACAATTGAAGGATGTACTTACCGACTACCTCTTCCCCACTAGTATGATCTGCATCATAATCCTGGTAGTCAAGTACTCATCCTTAGGGCTTTATCAACATGTAATAGAGAGACAATAAATGTACATGTTAAGATAAAGATCTACCAGATAGCATACTATCATGTCGAGCAAGAAAGTCCTCCCTATATATGTCCAAGCATCCACTATAATATATATCATGTCACGACCCGAAATAGCACGTGACTGTCCCTTGAATCATATGAAGTCTATAGGACCCCATCTAATTCAAGTAAGCCAAAAGCCCAGAAATCTAAAACCATTTTAAATAATAAAAGAGGGAAAACTAGTTTTAAAGAAGTGAAGAAAACATATTTTAAAAACAAGGTTTTGTGAATAAGTAAGCCAAATATGCATTTTTTTAAATTCTCAAGTCTTTTCTGAAAATTTCGGCAGAGTTTCCTTTGTAAATACTGGCCCCGAACGGGGTACAACATGAATAATATATGCATAATGATAAAAGACATCCCCAAGAGGGAGCTATCTCTTCGTCAATCGACGGTCACAACCACACAAGCAATATAATATACAACAACGAAGGTCGAGGATCAAAACTCAAAAGGAAACTCAAAATCAACAAGAAAACCATAATACTACAACGCGCGACTCTAAGGTCGAAATAATACACAACAGGCTTTCTAATTCTGAATAAATATACAAGTTTGGTTGATGGAATTTACTAGATACAACTGAAAATAAATAAGTACAATGGTGGTCACGATGCGAGTGAACTCACCTACCAAAACAATCACCCAGAAAGGAAGCAGTGTGCCAGAAAAGCCGTAATGAAACTTGTACGGCAAAAACCTGCAAGAACTGTGGCACAACAGGGGTGAGTTGCCAACTCGTGAATAGAAAACATCACAGAGCAGAAATCGTATGTATGAATCAATCCTAGGTCAATACGATCAGATAATAATATATCCTCAATATGAATAATTCTAAAGCATGATAAGGTGGCAAGGGTAAACATCTATATATAAGTGTAGAACCAAGTGCTCGTGCCAGTGCCTCCGATAGCAACATATCATAAATATGAGGTATAATCAATGTAATCAACATGAATCAATGTCAACTATATCATGACGTCTAAAAGTATGTGGATATCATCCAACTATATGATCAATGTCTGTATGTATGTGGATCTCGTCCACGTGTCACCCAATGACACAAAACATCATGCATGTAAATATCATAAAGCATATGCATGGAAGTATGAGGATGTAAATCAACGTGTGTCCCTCGCGACACATCAAAATCATGGAATCGGAGTGTCCAGCATCGACCCTCGAAAACATCAAGAAAACCGTGCCCAGCATCGGCACGTAAATCCTCATATATCGGGCTCCGTCAGTCCGGATCGGCCCATATCATCTCTTGACTCCGGTCGGTATCCTCCGGATATCCACCGAGCCCAAATACAATCACCGGTAGGTAGTAGTCCCTCTGCCAGGCTCACGGTCTGTATACACAGCATCCCTTTCTTGCCTCAGGGTACCATACCGGACCCCACCATGTACCCGCACACGGCTCACGACTCCTCCTCGCATGGGGTATATATATACATCATAACCAATAAATCTCATGGTGGGCGCACTGAAATATCATATCAAGGGTAACCAGGTTTTTAAAACAATACATACTCTCTTTTTGAAATACCCACGGTTCCCAAATCCAGAAATATCATGGAAACAACATATCTCAATGCGTGAAATCATAAAGCAGGATATATGCGACATATGATAGAAATGTAAGCATATCCATATATCATGCAACATAAAACAGTAATATGTACACATTGAGGGGAAAACCGCTCTTTTAAATGAATCCAGTTTTTATAATATATCTTGCGGTTCCCAAATCTACAAGATAAAGCCAGAATCATATATTTATGTCCAAATACATATGTATGCAAGTATGGGTGTACAATATGTGTGTACAAAAGTATGAGTGTACAATATGTCTGTGCACCAATATAGATATACAAGTAGGTATATACGCAAGTATGAGTGTACAATATGTATGTGTGCCAGTATGTCATACAAGGGGTCATATCCTGATGCAACAATCCTACTGTGTAGTGATATGGCAATTATCGATGATGAAGTGTGTGAGCCGGCAAGCAGGTGTACGTGGAACATACGCATCATCGATAATGGTGCTGGTGTCCTGACAGCATGGGTTTAATATAACAATAAACACATTTACATATGCAATGCGATGCAAATAGCAAGAATTGCGGAAATCGAACAATAAACGCAACAGTGAAGAATCCACATCAATATGTAAATGTAATACGTTATGCCATTTGAAATAAGACGAATCGGGATTTTTAGAAAAATAAGGGCTACGGTGTTTTTAAAAAAAGATGCGTCCTTTGAAAATATCCGTAGAATCCTTTAGCCTGTCTTTAAAATACACACAATTCGTTAGTTTTAAAAATAGGTATGACTCGGGTCTAGTCTAACATCTACAAGTAAACTACAGATCTAACCAACAAGCTAATCGAAGAGTATGGAAACCACCTAAATCTGAGTCGATATACATATAAATATAATAGTCGGTGATCCCGCCTCAATAGTATCACATACGATATGGTATACAATATGACATCCTCGAGTCAAGAGTGCGGATCAATCGTCAATATATAGCTCGTACGTAAATCCGTCGTACGGCATCCCCAAATCTGGATACGGGTCAAATATCACATTTATCTCATCAATTATCTGGTATCCTTATCATCATATCTCATGAACAGGGGTACTGATCTAAGTCTAGTACAAACGGATACCATATATATATATATGTGCGTGTATGAAAGCACACGTCCAAAGGCCCGCTAAAATCTCAAGTCGTATCTCAAAATACGAACCACATCATATCACCGATCTCATGGCATCATGCCCAATCTCATTGACTCATCTCCAAATATTATCCACTATCCTCATCATCCAAGTTTAGGTATACGAGTATATATATATACACAGTCCCATACCTATGTGTGTGTGTGTGTATATATATATATATATATATATATATATATATATATCTTCCCAAATACGCACAAGTATAACAGTAAGCATGTGTGCGCGTGTGAGTGTAAACCTATTCTAGGGTTCGCGACTAGGAAGCTATACTAGTTCACTTCTAATAACCCTAAACTAACCATTGAACACCTAATCATATCCTGAAAATCCATGTCACACATAAAAGATTATATATATATATATATGTATATTTATATACTAGTCATCGAACTGCGGGGGTGCTATACGCCATCCACCCGACTTCCCCCGTAGATATAATCTACTCACCTTGACCTTCGCTTGCCGATGTCGAGGTCGCCACGCGCTTGCTTGTCGTCTCGAAGTCTTCATGAGGGTACCTACACATTATAGCGTATCGTATCGCATTAAAACCAAGTCAAAACCAAAACGACACGCGGAACTCGCATAGGTCAAAACCTATGGTTTGCCCTCGCAAAACAACCCGATATTACTTGATATAGACGTACAAACGTCACATGATCAAGATAAAGCACAAATACTAAAATCCAGAATTTAAAATATGCAAAACCATAACTCGAATCAAAATAGCAACACATGTATTCAGTCCCAGATTTTTATTAGGGTGCAAACAATGTTCCAAAACAATACGGGAGTGATGTATAAAGTGTAAATGAGCTATGGAAGCAACCAGGGCCCCTGACTCCACAAGGTGGCTGGCCCCCTACCTTAAAATTCCGGCGACATCGGCCCTGGTAGGGAGTTGGGGTGTCATGTTTGTTGGGTAGTTCCTGGTAGTCAATATAGGGTAATGGTCTTGCTAGTTTTTCCAGTAAGTGTCTAGGGTCACTCCAGATTCCCTGTAGGCTACCAATCTAACAAAAGAACCAAGATTTGGTATCTAAAGTTTAAGTCGTGGCAATGTCATAATACTACATTGTAGGAAATTAGTCCTAGATTTGGATGAGGGTGAAAACCATGTGAGCAAACAACACTAGGGTGATATATAGGGTATATATGATCTACAGAAGAAACCTGGACCCACACCCTCACCAAGTGGCTGAGCCCTGTCTCATGCAAAACCGGTCTCGCCGGCCCTGGGGACTCCTCTGGGTTTCCTGCTATCAGGGTGTCTTCCTATAGTCAATTCTAAGCTCCTGAAGTTGTTTGCTAGTCTCGTAATCAACCCAGGTCATCCCAGATTTCCTTGCATGCTCTAAGTTCACAAACCGACATTGCAAAGTTCTGTAAATCCGTATTTTTGGGTTTCAGTTGGGTTGGTCTAGATTTCTATCAATTGGGAGGGGTTTAGGGTCACCACTAGGCCTCAATTCACAATCACAACTCGATTCAAACCCTAGCCCTCTCTAGAAATCTCCAAAGTTCACCAAATCGCACCAAATCACAACTAAACACAAATATGGTTTAAAGTGAAGGAAAAACTATACTAAGTGTGAAGGAATTACCTCATGTAGCACCTATGAACCCTCCACAGCGCCAAAATGAAAACTTTCTTGGTCCATAGTATAGCTTGTGGGCTTGTGCATCTTTTTTGTGAAAGGAAGATGGACTTTTTGAGGTTGCTTGATGGTGTTTTGAGGAGGTGAAGAGGGGGAGGGGGTAGGGCAGCAGCAAAGAGAGGGAGGGGAGAGGAAATGAGTGAAATAATGAAGAGGGAATGGCTCAAGACCAATGTTGACCCCTCACTCTCTCTTTCTCTCTCTTGCCCATACTTCAATATTCAATTCTTTTCTTTTCTTTTCTTTTCTAATTTTCTTCTCTCCTCAATAGTGAACCCAAAGCAAAGAATGAAAAATTATGATAAAGCCATGTAGGAAAATGTAACACAAGTGTGAAAAGATATGGTGCATGTTTTGCACAAAACACGCTTAATCCGCGATTAGCGATTTTTAATCGTGATTAGCACTAAAATAGTGTCAAATAAATCATAAAATTTTATAATTTGCATAAATCACATAAAACACCCTCATTTTAGTAATTTCCAAAATTTTCAAAATTTTCTCCAATTTATCGGTATTTATCTATACCGCCTTATTAAAATATTCAATATAATATTATTTAATTATAAAAATTCCCAAAAATAATATTTTATTTCTTTGAAATGTTACACATCACATGTATAATAATGGCCTCTAGGGAATACATATAACAAACACGACGTATTGTCGAGTCTTTAGAGATCCACACAGATTGTTTCCCGGCTTAGGAGAAACAATGTAGAGTGTGTATAGTGATACATGCGGGAATTCGATTAAACACATGTATTTAATAAATGTACATTAATCGGGCGTTTGATTAATACTATAGTCACATAATTCATGAATTATTCGATGAATTCGCGAATAATTCACGATTTTTGATGGGCCGATTAAATCTCCGATTTAATCGTCGTTGCCGAACGCGTCGAATAATTCGCGAATTATTCTTGAATTATTAAAAAAAACAATGAATAATTCATAAAAATAGTGAATAATTCACAAAATCAAAACCAAGTGTCTCATATATTAATTTCTTACTCGAAATCCTTCCCGAACAGTTGCCGAATCTTTCCCGAATACCTGCCGATTTTTCCGAATAGTTCTCTGAATTCGAATTTTCAACCCTGCCGAATTATTCCTGCGTCACGAATTTGTGACTATGATTAATACTAGCCATTTTATGATGAAGCCGGATTATTAAATCTAGGGTTGATTTAATAATACATACACACACACACATGCTAGTATTATATCACACACACACTCTCTTTATGTATATGTATTATGTGATTGATCGTATGTATTGTGTTTTGAAAATATAATCACAACCAAAGACTTTATAGCCGCAATCAATAACGGCGTCGACATAGTTCGTTAATGAATACAGATCGTCCACTGAGATTCGTGTATTAATTCGTTTTTGCTTTAGATGAATTGAAAGAAAATATAAAAGAAAATTCAAGAAAATAATTCAAGATTTAATAGAGTTGTCATTTCAAGAAAATCAAGAATATGTTCAAGAATTAGAAATCAAGAAAGTGTCCAATATCAATTTTAGTTATCAAGAAAATGAAGAACAACTTGTAGGAATCGATAGGAATTAGTAGCAATGATGAATACTAAAAATTACTTATCTTATCTATTGATGAATTATAGCTAGAACGATGATGATGAATTAAGATTAGTGATCTATTGAAGAAATTAGGGTTTCTCCTTCACTATTCCTTGTCTTTTTATTGATCATCATTCAAATCTAGCCTTTAGAAAAGAAAATCATCAATCATTTAATTCCCAAATTGCAACGAAATTATCAAGACTGGTGATCTCGATCCAAATTAGGTCATTGATGATTCTTTTTCCTAAAGTTCACAATTCTCATAAGACTAAAGATTAGTTTTAGAATTTCATCATCATTTGATCTACCGATTTCGTTCAATTCTTTAGCAAGCGGAGATTTACTCACGCATCACGAAAATTAAAGAATCAAGAATTAAAAATTTCATAATGCAAGAATATAAAAAAAAAAGAGAGTTAACAATTGATCATCTTTATTAAATCTTCTCAAATTTACACTTCTCAATCCTAGATTATAAGACTAAGCTCTCGATCACTCCTTTGAAAAGAGAATTTGTTGTCGATTTTTGCATAGCTCGATCACCGTGAGACGTGGATCATTCTCGGATCTCTTGCTCTTGATGACGATCGATATTGCAATAAAGGATCTTCAATGTCTCACTTGATGTTGCTCTCTACGATTCTTGAATTGATTTGGAATTTGATATTTGGATGAAAGCTTTGTCACTAAGATTCAACCCTAAAATTCAACCCTAAAAATTCAACAACCTTTACAATGTAGCTTAGATCCCTTTTTATAGATCTCAAATCAAGCTTCCACAAGAAGCTTGGTAGTTATATAGAGCCTTTCAGAAGAAGCCAGGCGGTTATGAAGCATCTCAAGCAAGCTAGGAGGTTGAAGAGAAGGTTCTGGAGAAGTATCGTCACCGGAGCCCCTAACTCGGACGCGGATCCACGGCGGATCGGGCTGAATCGGCCGCGGTTCCACGGCCATTTAGTGAGATCTCTGTATGATTTCTTCTGTGTTGTTTGGTGTTGGCCAATGGGTCTTTAGGTGATATCTAGAATATTTTTATCTCTTCTGAATATCTACCAGATTTTAAGTCTTTGACTTACTGCGTTTTATCGGCAACTTTGCGATTCCGATATCTGTCCTGAAATGATTTTCTGCACAAATTCTCAATGAAAAGTGTTGGAGATATAGAATATTATGCATCACATAATAAACACACAATTTCTTTTAAAGAATGTTGATTTTATATATAACACGTGGTATTTGATATTTTCCAGATGAATTTATAACCCGTGTTATATTCACAACAAACACCCTTAGATGAATAGAATAGTGAGGAAATTGTTATGTTACAGATTGCAATATTTTCCACTGAACAAATTCCCCCAAGCTTGATTTTGATCGTCTCGAGCAAACTTCTTTTATTCAAGAGAAGGAGAAATTAGAAAGAAAAAGAAAAACCAGCACACTTTCGTAGGCAAATACGATTGCACTGAGCACGTGCAATAAGCCTTGAAACCTCTAGGTGTCCCTAGTAGTAGGAGTGTTGTCTCCTGAGGGTTTTCACCGGATTGCACCCACAAAATCCTATAATAAAAGGAAGACAGTGAAAGTTAAATATAAAGTTAAGAATTGTAAAAGAAAGACTTTGAAAATCTGAGTTTTCAACTACTCTAGCTTTTCAGTTGTCATGAGCCCTATCTTAATAGTCATGAAAAGATGTTAGAAACCACATCATCTCTCAATAAAACATCGTCTTTATTCTTCATTCCTACCTTTCTTCCAAACACCGATCATATACCCCTACGTGTGTGTAAAGACATTCCTACACTCTGAGAATTCCTTTCAAGCTATCATACTCTGGTCCATCTACCTCAGTACTTTTTATTCGGTGAATATTTTAGATTAAATTGCTCACACATTTTTCATGCGACCATTAATACTTCTTGAGGTATTAACCGACCGATTACTACATGTGCTCACATATTAGGCGTAATTAGCAATTTTCTCGTCATATAACACTTAAGGCTTAGCAGTGACTCCCAAACCAGTTGGTCTAAGGCACTAGGTGATGAAGCACCTTCACTATATTTTTTTTATGCTGCCTTGGTGATTACAAAACCGGTGTTCATTTTTCTTCACTATTTTATACTTTATGCTTCATTTATTCATTCGTACTTTAGCTTTTAGACAAGAGCATTTCAAGGCATCCTCTACTATCCCGAGCTTCAAGATGTGTGTAAGTGCGTATAGTAGGGTATCAATATTCAAATGTTTGGCTTCCAGAATAGGAACTATTTTTCAGACTTATTTTTATCCTCAGATTAGTGACTTCCTTCATCTTACTAACCCTTGGGACAACGGCTCATAACTACTTATTACTAGTTCGTTTAAGAAAACATCTAACTTTCGTGGTTTTCTTAAAATTTTCCAATCTTTTGAATGTAATTTTTCACTTTCTAATCTTCATTATAAAAGAATTTTTTTTGAAAATTTTGTGCTTATGCAATGTGTAATGCAAAGTGAAAGTGAAATTTTTTGAATTTTTTATGAAAATTTTGTGCTTACAGCAGTGTCCTCACTGTTGTCATCTTTTAAATCTCAAAAACCTGTAGGCTTGGGAGGAAAAGTTGTTAACGGGGACAAAAATAAATGAAAGTGAAAATCTCCCCCAAACTTATATATATATATATATATACACACACACACAATTTGACTCACCTCCATTCTAAAGATGAGACAATATTACCAAGACATGGAGGTGAGGTGGAGGAAAATCAATCATTATAAATCGGCTCCTGTAAAAACAGAAGCTCCTCCGAGGGGTCAGTGGAAAAATACGATTTTAATCTATGTCCATTCACTTTGAAAATTGTACCGTTTTTTCTATTTTCAACCTCAACTGCCCCGTGCGGGTATACATACCGCACAACAAATGGTCATTTCCAACGAGATCGTAGCTTACCCGCATGAAGATGGAGACGGGAATCGTAAAGAAGGACTTGTTGACCTGGGGTAAAAGTTTTTCTCAAAATATTTTTATCGTGAAATACCTTAGTCCGATTCTTTACTATCACAGCATTATCGTAAGATTCATCGCGGAGTTCGCTTAGCTCGTTTAATTGCAGCTTCCTAAAGTTACACGCTTGATTCAAGTCAAAGTTTAGTTCTCTAATGGCCCACATTGCTTTATGTTCAATCTCGACCGGAATGTGGCAAGCCTTACCAAACACTAGACGGTAAGGAGACATACCGAGATCGGTCTTATAAGCGGTACGAAATGTCCAAAGAGCATCAGTCAATTTGGTTGACCAATCTTTTCGGTTTTTAGAAACTATTTTCTCCAAAATTTGTTTGATTTTCCTGTTGGAAATCTCAGCTTGCCCGCTCGTTTGGGATGATAGGGCGTGGAAATTTTGTGGTTGATTGCATATTTCCGTATCAAAGTCTCAAAAGACCGATTACAGAAATGCGTCCCGTTGTCGCTAATGATAGCGCGAGGGTGTCCAAATCACGAAAAGATATTTTCTTTAAGGAACTTAATAACAACCTTGTTGTCATTAGTGCGACAAGGAATAGCTTCCACCTATTTCGAGACGTAATCAACCGCTAATAAGATGTACAAATTCCCAAAAGAGTTGGGAAAAGGACCCATAAAATCAATACCCCAAACGTCGAAAATTTCAACAACCAAGATCGGTGGAAGTGGCTTCTCATTTCTTTTAGAAATTCGACCCGTGTGTTGATATTGTGGACATGTTTTGCAATGATCAAATGCTTCTTTGAATAAAGTTGGCCAGTAAAAACCGCATTGCAAAACCATCTCCGCCTTCTTTCGTGGACCGAAGTGACCTCCACATGCCTGATCATGACCAAAAGACAAAACACTCTTGAATTCATCATTGGGGACACATTTGCGAATGATTTGGTCAGGACAATATTTAAACAAATAAGGTTCATCCCAGTAAAAATATTTTACTTGGGATAGAAATCGATAATTGTCCTGTTTCGACCATTCGCTAGGAATAAGTCCCGTTGCGAGATAATTCATAATATCCACGAGCCAAGGTTCACCGGATACAGTCAAGAGCTGTTCGTTTGGAAAAGAGTCGTTTATTGGCAAGGTCACTGGTAAAGAAGAGATGCGCGAAAGATGGTCGGCTACTACGTTTTCACATCCTTTCTTATCTCGAATGACAAGATCAAATTCTTGTAATAATAGGATCCAACGTATTAACCTGCCTTTAGAATCCTTCTTCGATAAAAGTTGTTTTGGGGCGGAGTGATCAGTGTAAACCACAATCGGTGAGCCAATCAAGTAAGGCCTGAATTTTTCTAATGCAAATACAACTGCCAAGAGTTCTTTTTCGGTAGTTGTATAGTTAATTTGGGCATCATTCAAGGTCTTACTTGCATAATAAATCACATGTGGTATCTTATCAATGTGCTGTCCTAAGATTGCACCAACAGCAAAATCAGATGCATCACACATAAGCTCAAACGGGTAGTTCCAATCAGGAGATGATAGAACATGGGCTATAGTGAGAGAATTTTTAAGTGATTCAAAAGCAGCCACACAATCTGAGTCAAAGTGAAATGTTGTATCCTTGGCCAAGAGAAGAGTTAAGGGTCTAGCAATTTTGCTAAAATCCTTAATGAATCTCCTATAAAATCCTGCATGACTAAGGAAAGACCGTATATCTTTGACGCATTTGGGATGAGAAAGGTTGTGAATTCCATCTATTTTAGCTTTGTCGAACACAATGCCTTTCCGTGAAATGATATGTCTAAGCACAATGCCTTCTTGGACCATGAAATGGCATTTTTCCCAATTCAAAGTTAAGTTCTTATCTTTACAATGAGTAAGAACCGCGTCAAGATGAGATAGGCAATCATCAAAAGAATCTCCGAATATCCGAGAAATCGTCCATGAAAATCTCCAGAAAATTCTCGACCATGTCCGAGAATATCCCCATTATCCACTGCTGAAATGTAGCGGGAGCACTGCATAACCCAAAAGGCATGCTTCAATAAGCAAAAGTACTGAAAGGAAAAGTAAATGTGGTTTTATCTTAATCCTTTTCAGCAATAAGGACCTGGTTATAGCCAGAATATCCGTCCATGAAACAATAGTATTCATGTCCAGCTAATCGTTCTAACATCTGGTCAATAAAAGGTAGAGGGAAGTGGTCTTTCCTAGTTGCGGCATTGAGTTTTCTGTAATCAATACATACACGCCACCCAGTTTGAGTGCGTGTCTGGATCAACTCATTAGCCTCATTTGTTATGACCGTGATTCCAGATTTCTTAGGGACTACATGAATAGGACTTATCCATTGGCTATCAGAGATTGGGTAAATGATACCACTGTCAAGGCATTTGACGATTTCTTTCTTTACCACCTCCTTCATGACAGGTTTTAACCGTCTTTGTGGTTCTCGGGTTGGCTTGGCTTCATCTATCAAATGTATATGATGTTCAACAATCAAGGGACTAATCCCTTTGATGTCAGCCATTGTCCAACCAAAGGCCTGCCTATTAGATCTCAAGACCATCAAAAGAGAGTTATCTTGCTCTAAGGCTAGAGAAGCGGATATGATCGCAGACAAAGACTCATTCTCACCTAAATATGCATATTTAAGGTGAGAAGGTAACAATTTGAGATTTAATGTTGGCGGAGAGACAATAGAAGGTGGGGTCAGTGAATGACATTCGGATTCTCGAAGAAGTTCATAGCCTCCAAGGATACAGACTCGGAAAGTGTGTCTGACTTTTGTGATGAGTCAGAAGGTTCAAACTCAGGAGTAGAATCGTCAAAAGTGTCCTCAATATAATGTGCAAGATCAAACAATGATGTGCTAATGTTGTCGAGATCATCAAAACAAAGTTCATCAACCTTGCAGCTTTCGGGAGCTATCTCGTGGACAGAACAAACATCAAGAATATGAGCAGAGGGTTCAGATGGCTGACTTTCAATCTTATAAATGTTTAGCTCAATTGTCATTTTCCCAAGGGATAGGTTCATGGAATCGTTTCGACAATTAATGATAGCATTAGAAGTGGCTAGGAAGGGCCGGCCATGAATCACCGGAATTTGGTTCCGTGGATTTGCAGCAGGCTGTGTATCTAGAACAATAAAGTCTATAGGGAATATAAATTCCCCGACTTTTATCAACACATCCTCAAGCCCACCCCTAGGTTTGGTGATTGACCGGTCTGCCATTTGGAGAGTGCAATGAGCTTGTTTCAAATCTATAATCCCTAACTGCTCGTAGACAGAGTATGGAAGAAGGTTAACACTAGCGCTAAGGTCAAGTAAAGCACGGTTATTGTTTTTACCCCCAATAGAAATCGAGATTGTAGGACAGCCAGGGTCCTTACGTTTCTTTGGTAATTATGGAGTAAAAGCTGTGCTAACATTATTCGTCATGGATACCTTTTTGGGCACTTGAGTCTTCCTCTTCCTAGTGCACAAGACCTTAAGAATTTTCGCATAAGCCGAAACTTGTTGGATAGCATCTAGGAGAGAGATATTGATATTAACCTGTTTAAACATTTCCATAATCTTCTCCTTATGTGGACTTGGTTTGTTTCCCCTTAACCGATTTGGATAAGGAGCTTTAGCAATAAGAGCTGGGTCCAACATTGAAGAAGGTTGTATGAGTGGAACAGATCCCAGAATAGGAGTGGGGATCGTCTTTGGTTGACTAGAAGAAGTGGGCTGAGGGTTCGAGCCTTGAGGAAAACAAAGAATATGCTCGCAAGAAGATGATGGAGTAGACGAAGTAGGGTCAGAAGTGAAAGTGGATGTGGAAGTGGATGTGGAAGTAGAAGTAGAAGCCGGGGTGTTATTGATATTTTCATCATTATCAATCCGTTCACCGACTTGATTATTCAACACTCTTCCAGATTTCAACGTTGTAATAGCACTCACATTGTAGTGTTGTGAATGCCCAGGATTCGGTAGGGGTTGAGATGGAAGTTTCCCTTTCTCTCTAGCACTCATTTCGGCATTTTATCGTGCAATTTGTGCTTCTATCGATTTAATACTCTCACCGTGTGAGGCAGAGTCCTTCTTGATATTCTCGATAGAAGACTTCATCTCAGCCGAAACTTGCATGAAATTTTTCAAAAGCAAATTCGTGGTTTGTTCGAGTGAAGAGGAGTTATCAGTACCGGTCAATTGCAAAGAATTATTATACGGTGCAGAAGTGTTGGCCGGATTTTGAAAATTTTGTGGTTGATAGGGGTGCGGAGTCAATTGTAGTGGTTGCTGTTATTGTAGAAGGACCCTTTGAAAGTTGTTTTGGTTTGGAACCGTGTTTTGAGTTTGGTGTTGGTTCCAAGAAAAATTATGGTGATTCCTCCAACCCTGATTATATGTGGAAGAATAAGGATCGTTTCTAGGTCGTTGCTGGAAAGCAGCATTAGTGTGTTCTTGACCTTGAAACGGAGAATTCAAAGGACATTCATCCGTCAGATGTGATGGATCAGAAAAACATCCACACACAGTTTTATGGAGTGTCATCTGGTTTAGGGAGGCTAATAAAAATTTGTGTTCCATAGCTTCAAATTTCTTTTGCATTGCTGCCATTTCATCTTTGACTGCTATGGAACCATCAAGTTGATGAATGCCACCCCTAGACGATGGTTGACTTACACTCTCCCATTGCAAAGTTTTTTTTAGCAAAATCTTCTAAAAATTTTCAAGCTTCACCATCGTCTTTAGATATGAAATTGTGTTGACACATAGATTCAAGCATCTGTTTTGTTGTAGGATTAATACCCTTATATATGATTCGGTAGAGATCCCATCGATGGATTCCGTGATGAGGATATTGAACTAACAGATCCTTGAATCGTTCAAAATACTTCCAAAATTGTTCATTAGGAAGCTGGGTAAATTGATTGATTTCTCTACGGACACAGGCGGTCTTATGATTGGGATAGAATTTCTTAAGGAATGCTATGACGAATTCATCCTAGTTTGAAATAGAATGTGCAGCTGTGTTATAAAGCCACTTCTCGGCTAAATCGCACAAAGTGAACGGGAGAAGACGTAAACGCATAGCATCCACAGAAAACTGTGAAGTGCCCATCATAGCACATACGTTTTCAAATTTGGTAATCAAAACGTATGCGTCTTCAGACTCGAGACCGTGATACTTTGGTAAAAGATTGATGTAATGTGGTTTGATTTCGAAGTTATCCCCATTGGCTGGTGGAATGGAAAGACAAGTAGAAAGTGGACCACGTATCGGGTAGCATCTCTCTTGGAGAGACATACGCAGTAGATTTTGCGCACCTGCAGGGGTGGCAAAGTGGTGTTATAAAAGTTTGATGGAGATCCGTCCATCGTGGTGGATGTAGGGTGTGGTGAGGAAAAAGAAAATGTAGAATTACCAACTTCGGAGTCGATAGGAGGAACGTGGACAAGTCGGGCACTAGAATCCCGTGTCCAGCCGAGCATGCACTAAAGGGTTTAGTACAAGTGGCAGCGTTTGTGATAATTAGAGAAAATAGTTTGTTTTTGGTTTGTTTTGAAAAAGGAGGATTTTGAAAAATCGCACAAAAAATGCACAAGCAACCCTGGATCTAATGGTCACCTAGTTCAAGTCACTAGACCGCTCCTAGACTTCCAGAAGACAAATCGCAAGATAAATTCTCTACTACTTCTTTATCCCTTCTGTGGCCTGGTAAGTGCCAAGTAAGTGGGAGGTTTTCCGCTACGTAAGTAGTGGATCTAATTAAGTAAGCAACTGTCTTAGACACACTTTCCTTAGACACCACAAAAGAAATGCGGATAAGCAATAGATTACCCACGACCTTTTTCTGTCCTAATTGAGTGCGACGATCCTTAGAGTCTTGTCTAGTTATTTTTTTAGTTAATGAGGGTGATGCAGATGCTAGTTTTGTGATTTTTGGGGCTTAAGAAGGGTAATGAAATCCCTATCTAATCTGAATTTGGTCTTTGCCCATTAATTTCCATATTAAAATATGCATAAACAACTAATATCAAAATACGCAACAAATTTCTTTTAGCTGCGCTGCGAATTTTGCAAAGAATCCTGCAGAAAATGGTTATTGGACAAGAGCATGGAAAGATAAGAAAGTAAGAAATATACCACAGAGAAATGGAGCTTCAATTCATCAAGAAGACCGCGGATCCGCCGCCAAAACCTGCTTTCCGCTGCGGTTCCGTGGTTGAATGAACTGTTCTTTGAATGAAAATTCTACTGCTGCTCCTTTTTGCTCATCTGTCCTAGATGAAATGATCTGAATATTTTTCCCCTTACTGCAGAGATTCCAGATTTCTTTGCAAAATTCACAACTAATCGTTAAGCACACGATGCGATTTTGATTCAAATTTTTGATGGAATAATAATATTTCAACTCAAATAGAAATAACGAAAAATTAGCACGCGATCCCCGGCAACGGCGCCATTTGATTGATCGTATGTATTGTGTTTTGAAAATATAATCACAACCAAAGAATTTATAGCCACAATCAATAACGGTGTCGATGTAGTTCGTTAATGAATACGGATCGTCCACTGAGATTTATGTATTTATTCGTTTTTGTTTTAGATGAATTGAAAGAAAGTATAAAAGAAAATTCAAGAAAGTAATTCAAGATTTAATAGAGTTGTCATTTCAAGAAAATCAAGAATATGTTCAAGAATTAGAAATCAAGAAAGAGTCCAATATCAATTTTAGTTATCAAGAAAATGAAGAACAGCTTGTAGGAATCGATAGGAATTAGTAGTAATGATGAATACTAAAAATTACTTATCTTATCTATTGATGAATTATAGATAAAACGATGATGATGAATGAAGATTAGGGATCTATTGAAGAAACTAGGGTTTCTCCTTCACTATCCCTTATCTTTTCATTGATCATCATTCAAATCTAGCCTTTAGAAAAGAAAATCATTAATCATTTAATTCCCAAATTCCAACGAAATTATCAAGAATGGTGATCTCGATCCAAATTAGTTCATTGATGATTTTTTTCCCTAAAGTTCACAATTCTCATAAGACTTAAGATTATTTTTAGGATTTCATCATCATTTGATCTACCGATTTCCTTCAATTCCTTAGCAAGCGGAGATTTACTCACGCATCATGAAAATTAAAGAATCAAGAATTAAAAATTTCATAATGTAAGAATATAAAGAAAGCGAGAGTTAATAATTGATCACCTTTATTAAATCTTCTCAAATTTACACTTCTCAATCCGAGATTACAAGACTAAGCTCTCGATCACATTTTGAAAAGAGAATTTGTCGTCGATTTTTGCGTAGCTTGATCACCGTGAGACGTGGATCATTCACAGATCTTTTGCTCTTGATGACGATCGGCGTTGCGATAAAGGATTTTCGATTTCTCGCTTGATGTTGCTCTCTACGATTCTTGAATTGATTTGGATTTTTATATTTGGATGAAAGCTTTGTCACTAAGATTCAACCCTAAAATTCAACCCTAAAAATTCAACAACTTTTACAATGTAGCTTAGATCCCTTTTTATAGATCTCAAATCAAGCTTCCACAAGAAGCTTGGTAGTTATGCAGAGCCTTCTAGAAGAAGCCAGGCAGTTATGAAGCATCTCAAGCAAGCTAGGAGGTTGAAGAGAAGGTTCTGGAGAAGTATCGTCACCGGAGCCCCTAACACGGCCGCGGATCCGCGGTGGATCGGGATGAATCGGCCGCGGTTCCGCGGCCATTTAGTGAGATCTCTGTATGATTTCTTCTGTGTTGTTTTGTGTTGGCCAATAGGTCTTCAGGTGATATCTAGAACCTTTTTATCTCTTCTGAATATCTGCAAGATTTTAAATCTTTGAATTGCTGCGTTTTATCGGCAACTTTGCAATTCCGATATCTGTTCTGAAATGATTTCTGCACTAATTCTCAATGAAAAGTGTTGGAGATATAGAATATTATGCATGACATAATAAACACACAATTTCCTTTAAAGAATGTTTATTATATATATAACACGTGGTATTTGATATTTTCCAGATGAATTTGTTATCCGTGTTATATTTACAACAAACAACCTTAGATGAATAGAATAGTAAGAAAATTATTATGTTACAGATTGCAATATTTTCGAATGAACATTATGTTACATAATCTCTTTTCTATTTTCTACTTAGCAGGCATGAGAAGACTGTGTGGTCTTGTGAGTCATTTGGTTGCTTCCCCCTCTCCATAAAAGCAATTGAAGAGAGCGAAATGAAATATGCTTGATTGATTCTCTCTCTCTCACTCTCTTTCTCTCTCTCTCTTCAAATGTTATTTTAGCTTTGTAAAAAGGAAAGAAAGAGAGAAAGAAAAAGAAAGAGAGCAAGAGTGTTCTTCATCTACATCTCTTCCTTCTCATTCCAAGCAAGAGTAAGAGTAAGTTGCTTCACTTAAGATTTTCACTTGGTGAAGTTAAAACTTGGGTTGGGTTTCCTTCGTGTGGATCATCTTCTACAAGGGCGATCAGCTTGCAAGCTTGTTCCGGGGCACTTGGAGCCTAGCTAGAGTTCACTACCACATCGCAAACACGCTACAAAGGTTGTAGTCCCGATAAACTCATAGTCTAGCTCTCTAGTTTGTGCTATTTTAGTGTATGGATGATTTTTATGGGTATTGGATTGTTATGCTAGTTTAAAATTCATTGCTATTCGTTCCGTCTTGTCCGTAAGTGTTGCCACGTGAGAACAAGATACTAACATGATATCAGAGCCGATCTATACTCTAAAAATAGCTATCATGAATTTAGAATTCATCACTAAAACCTTTTTTAAAAACTGCTTGTATCCAAAACAATCCCAAAATGCTATCATATTGAAAAATTCCGATCCCCGAGGTCTTGGTTCGAACAAAGACCCACGTTAGGGATCTAGAATACCCTGAAGAGTCCTTGGGGGGCTTAGGGTGGCCCCCCAACCCCTAGACGACCATTTAGTGGCCTCGGGTTAGGGGAGAACCCAAGACCACCCAATTGGGTAGTCTCGGGTTCTGTCCCCTACCCGAGACCACCAAGTGGTGGTATTGGGTAAGGGGCACCCCCTAGACCCCCTACGGATCTCTGCGGCAGCGCCCGAGTGCCCCATCGAGCTCTTGGGCAAGTTTATAGTCCTTCGGAATTCGAAAATTGCCAAATGATGGGTTTTCGGATGCCGAGTGCACTTGATTTTCATTGTTTGGAAATTTCAAGTGTTCGATCTCGTGAGTGATGAAATTCTATTATCATGGCTTTGAAGAGACTTGATCAAAGTGTTTGATCGAATCGGCTCGGACACAATAAGGACATGTGTTGGTTGTTGGACATAGTGCCTTCAAAGTCAATTATTGGATCGCACGTACGTGATTGCAATGATTGAGGGAGGACCTATACCGGTACGACAGTCATACTCAAGATGATAGTATGCTATCTAGTTTGTCTTTATCAGTCGTGTACAGCTTTATGTAACATTACTGTTCACTATTACACATTGATAGAGCCTTTAGGATCCTGCTTGACTACCAACAGTATGATGGCGATCATATACGTGAGAGTTGGGTAGTCTATAAGCACATCCTTAAAAGTGGTCCCTAGTCGTGGGAGTTTCGAGACAGGGCATCGATACTCCGGAGTAGACTAGTGTATACAGTCGAGACCCCGACGAGGGGCGGTGGCCGGTCTCACAAGCCACTGGTGTCAGTTGGATCACCAAAGATGTATACAGGTGCTCATTGGGTTATGAGTACACCGGACAGGACTTGCCGGGAACCTGCTAGTTGTTATTTATACCTAGCGTCAGATAGCAGTTTCCTAGTGACATGTGTACAGGTTAGTTCATCGATCTGAGGTCGTCATTTGTCTCGTGTGAGTTCCCACTGTGCTTTGATTTCTACCCTACCACGACTCAAAGGAGTCATGCAAACAGGTTTTTTTTGGGTAAAGTCTCGAGCCACATGGAGGCAAGTGAGCGGATTGGCAGAGGTGTAACGTGTTAAAAATGATTAAATAAAAAATTAAATGAATAAAAGTGTTTAAGTGAATTTTAGGATTTTCGGTAAAGTAAAATGTATTTTTCGTAAAACCAAACCGTGATTGTTTTCATTATAATTTTTAAAATATCTATTTTAATTATGAAATTACTAGTAAATGGTGTTTATTTAGCCACTTATAAATTTTTAGTTTAATAAAATATTTTTCCTAAATTAATTATTTTAAATATTAACATAAGCTTTATTTTTACACTAAATTAGTGTAAATTACAAATTTAAATGGTTTTAATTTGCAAAAATGAACCATGGCATATTAGAAATTAGTGTGTATCATGCAAAATTTATTTGGAAATTTTTCCTATTTTCTAGAGCATTCTTGAGTTGCTATAGTAAAGAAAGAAATAAATAAATAAATAAAGCATGAAAAGACTTTTATTGATGTTTCTTCTCTTGAAACTTCTACACACTTTTCCCACTCTCTTCTTTCTCTCCCTCACCTCTCTAGGGCCGGCCACAACCCCCCCCATGGCTGCCCCCCCCCATTCCCCACATCATTTTTATTCAAAATTCATCAAAAACACATCAAAAATTCAATTAAAATTCCACAAAATCCTATTTGTTCCATACTCTTTATTCCTTGCTCATTTTTATATGAAATTTGGAGATGGAAAGCATGCATTTTGGAGGATCATTTCTTGTTTGGATTTCATATTTTGAAGGTATAATTTTCTTTCTTTTGATTTATTGTTATTAGATGTTCATATTAAGCTTAATTAGATTTAATGAATTAATTCTATGTTCTTTTTTTTAAAATGCAAGCTAGGGTTCTAAATTCAAGTTATGATTTTTAATAATTAATTAGGGTTATAGTAGTTAGTTTAACACTTTTAGTATTAGAAAATCTTGCATGGTTATTGTTTAACAAATTGTTATTCAAAAATTGTTTTAAATTAGGAATTTAGTTAACTAGGTTTTTGCAAAATGTGGTTGTGGTTAATATAAAATTCTAATTTGGGTTGTTATCATTGGATTATAGTTTTAGTGGAAATATTAGCATGTTAATGGAAAGAAAAACTTAGTTTGATTGCTAGTTTCTATGCTTAATTGATAAATTATGATAAAAATTGCTAATTTTGTAAACTAGATTTTAGAAATTCCTATATAAATGAGATTAAAAATATAATTATGGTTTCATTATATCATTATCATCATGAATTGTGGTTTAAGTCATTAATTTATGCAAAATCATGTTTTGTGGTGGAATTGTGGTATTTTGCTTGAAAAATGTTGAAAATTGTTAAAGGGTGCAAACTAGAAATTTCAAATTTATACAGGTTTGTGTAATAAAAATATAGTAATAGTTTGTATAGTCTAGTTATGCTATTTAATGAGTTTTATGACCATTGGTTTCATTTAAATGTTAAGTTTTGATGAAAAACGGTAAACTGACATTTTCGAGTTTTGCGAAATTGGACGGTTTGATAGATTTTCGGGTTTCGATGGATTTAATCATGTTTTATAGTATAAGTAATGTGTTTTAAAACTACAAGTTGTTTGTTGATGTTATCTCGATCCATCGGAGTTTGTATGCCGATATCGAGCGGTATTTGGTTCTTTTGCGTGGACGGGACATAGGTTTTAACCTATGCTTGTTCCTTATATCGTTTGACTTTTGTATGTGATTCGGTTTACGATGCTATTTATATGTTTGCGTTTAGGTACCCCTCACGTGGACTGCGGGAGATGAAGAGGAGGATGGCGACACCGTCTTCGGCAGACATGGACCAGGTGAGTAGATGTATATCTACGGGGGGAAGTCGGGTGGATGGCGTTTAGCACCCCCGCAACGTAGAATAGGAATAGTATTTATTGTCATTAGGAAACCGGATGTGACCCTATATTCTTAATGAGTAGGACCCTAGTAATGACCCTAGGCTGGATTAGACTGATTTAGAAAGACATATCAGAAGATGAATACCTTGGAAGAGGTTCGTAGGTTTCAGGTAGAAACATACACACTCACACACTGAAACACGACATGGTGTATACGTGCATGTGTGTATATATATATATAGGACGAGGTATAGGTATATATATATATATATACAACATATATATGGGATACATTAATGTGATATGATATTCGAGATATGATGAAACAATGTAACTGGGCTTGATGCCGTAATTCTTGGCTATACAGTCGTATTAAAGTGTTAGCGGATCATTAGAGAAAGAGATAATGAACATGAATATATAAATTATAAAGAGTGGTGGTGATATTGATGTACATGGGACGCTAGAATAGTACCCGGACTGTAACTTGTGACTGATCACGATATGATATATGTATAACTTGATTACGACATTATATTGGTGTGACCTGATGCCGATATTATATAAGTATGACTTAATCACAATATGATACATATGACATGATATTTCTGAGGATAAACTAATGATGCTTATCATGATGGCAATGATATATGATTGATGTATGCGATCACAGTTTAGCACCTTGATCATGAGATGTGTTGATGATGACACATTACGAATAATGAGACACCTAGGAGATACTTGACCCGTATCCCGATATTGGGATGCCGTACGATGGATTTTACCGTACGAGGCTTAGATATGATGATTGATCTGCACTCTTGATTCGAGGAAGCTGTACTACGTACGTGACGCTATTGAGGCGGGATCGCCGACTATTAGAGATATTGGTTCAGACCTTAGGTAGATACTTGTTTCTTATTGACTAGTTTCTTAGGTTAGTTCCTTAGGATATTAGATGGACACTAGTTTAGGTTCGACTCACATAGTGGTAGTTGTACTCATATATCGCGGAGGAGTGGATAATGCACACCTGTATTACATTCATACTGTAATCATCATGGTGCATGTTCTTACATATGTTGCTATAATCAGTATAAACCTTACCTGTTAGGACACCAGCACCATTACCGATGATGCGCATATTCCACGCACACTTATTTGCCGACACACACACATCATCATCGGTAATTGCTATGTCACGCACACTTTAGATCATATTATCTTTTATTGATAGAATCAGTTAACCACTAAACCGATAAAATATTGTGATTTCTCTCTTATGTTAGTATAAGACATGATATTTATTACTTAGACATTCATGCATTCATATTTTCATGTTATCGCGCAGTATTATGGGCATATGCCGACACTTATCATATACTTACTCATGATTTTGAGATTTGGATTTCTATAAGATTTCTGGATTTTTGGGGAAAACCGCAAAAATATATAAAAACTTCTCTCTCTCCTCTTCTCTTTTCAAAATAAGATGCGGTTTTCTCGTGATGTATGTGTCATCCACCATGAGATTTCATGTTTTCTGATGGATTTCGAGACCCGATTCGAGGAGTGGATGAACCGTCTCGGGTACATGGTGGGCCCGGTATGGTACCCCGGGGCAAGAAGATCGAGTTGTAGACGATGAGCCTGGCAGGGGAAGGCTACCTACCGGTGATGTCTAGCGCGGCGGATATCCGGAGGATACCGACCGTTGTCGTGAGATTTGATGATATGGGCCAATCCGGACTGACGGAGCCCGAGGCATTGAGACTATGAGACTTGAGATTTACATATTTGTGTCGATGCTTGACACCGATTTCCATAGATTTCATTGTTGAGATTTCAGATTCTTATACACATTTTACTATGATAACAACCAAAGATTTCTTATACAGATATACCTGGATTTCAGGATTGCTTATTTTACATTCATGGTGCATGCATATCCATTCATATGACATAGTACTATATGAGGCACTGACACGAGCACGGAGTATCTGCACTTACACGTATTATTACCCTGCTATTACTTGAGGTTTGAGACTTAGTAGTGTATTATTATGACCTAGGATAGCGTCGTGCATTCGATTTCTTTTTGTAGATTTCTTCTACTCACGAGTTGGCAACTCACCCCCGTTGTGCCAAATTTTATTACAGGTTCGATGTACAGGTTTCCCTTGGCAGTTGCTGGCACATCATTTTCATTTCGGGTGATTTGCACGGTAGGTTTGTTCATTTGTATCTGAACCGCCGTTGTATTTTTATTATTTCATTTGTATCTAGAAAGCTCCATTAACCAAACTTGTATTATTTGATAGTTTATTGGGCCAGTCTTTTATTTCGACCTTAGAGTCGCGCATGTATTATTCTGATCTGGTGGTTTTGTTATCTTTTGAGTTTTGAGCCTCGCCCTTTGGCGTTGTATACTTTTGGGCTTGTTGTGGTTGTTTCCGCCTGTTGGCGTTGAGCTAGCACCCGTTTGGGGATGCTTTTTATTGTTTATGTATATTATACTTGTTGTACCCGTTTGGGGGCCAGTTTTTACAGAGGAGACTCTGCCGAAATTTTTGGTAAAATTTGCTGATGTTTTTATACTTGTTTTCTTTTCTTTTCTTCTTTTTCTTCTTTTATGGTTTAGATTTCTGGGCTTCGGCTTACTTAGGTTACGTGGCGCCTCTAGACGCATCGTAATCTAAGTGCCGGTCACGTTCCGTACATTCGGGTCGTGACAAAGTTGGTATCAGAGCGCTAGGTTTAACCCTGTATAAGTCTAGGCGACCCTTGGTTGATGGAGTAGGCGATTTAGGTAGAGTAACGTACCGTGGGTATGGTCCGCGGCATACTTACGATACGCTACTCTGCTTACGGAGCCTTAGGAGGTACATTTGTTTGCACCGTATTTCTTTCGTTCCTTTGATCTATCTTCGTCGATGTCGGAGGGTGGTTTTGTTACCACGGGCGCACGGGCAGAGGGAGCTGCGGCTCGAATGCGATAACCATTAAAGTATTGGTTATTCTTGAGGATTGAAGCATTGCTTAGCGTGCGGACGAAAGGTATTCACATGCCGTCCGGATGAAGTTAAAGGGCTCGAATGATTATCAGAAAACCATTTTCCTAAGTTTAAGGTATTCGGAAGAACATGCAGGTATTTCGATGGACCCTCTAGAAGAATGAAACCCTAACTCGACATAATGACCACGAGAACGCTCTTGAACCTTAGGGTTTACGGCAGTTCCGCGGTGCCATTAGTGAGGCTTGGGTTTGCCCTTCTACGGCTGGATCATCGATACTGGGGTATGTACCGGATATTTTTAAACTGTACTTGGGTGTTGAGATCTCGGGGAATTATGGGATTTTGATGGATCGATCGAAAAGTTTAATGTAGTCCGGATATCAAGTGAAGGGATCGACTATGTGGGAGACTCTAGACATAAGTATTGCCGTTGGTAGCGCAGTCAGCACACCTATGAAAGAACGAGTTCGAAGTAGTCGACATCAGAGGAAAGAGGCGCACATTGACGATAGTGTTTACGATTGTGATTTAGTGATTTGAATTTCATATTTTCATTGATTGGATTTTTGTATTTTGAGGATTTTGTTCTACGATTGGTATTTCATGTGTGTACCTTCATTTTATTTGTGTTTCATATATCAGTTGTATTGATGTTGTTTAGTACACACCCAGTACACTTGATTTGGTTTTATATATATTTTGGGATTTTTGATTGATTTCGTGCATAGGGGTTACACATGATTTTTACATATGTTTCGACCTAGTTTTCATGCATTTTTGTACTGTGATTTCGATTTTGATATTCAATGTATGTTTTCGTGCACCATGTGCACCTGATTAGGATTCTTGCGCATACTTGGCGCACTTGATGCGATTTTGTGCACACCAGATGCACTAAATCGGGGTTTTGTGCAGATTAGATGCACCTGATATTGTGTCGTGCACGCCCGTTGCACTTGACAGATGTTTTTGGTGCACACCTGTTGCACTTAGTTTTGTTTTGTGGGTATTCATGGTATCTGTAATTGGTTTCGATTTCAGTGCGCACCGGATGCACATGACATTTTATTGATGTGATTGGGATTGATTTTAGTTTGAGCAGTATGTTTTCCTAATTATTATTATTGATTTAGTAACCAGGCGGGACGTGTATGTTAAATAAACAATATATATATATATATATATATATATATATAGTTATTTTTTTAAAAATTAAACGTCCGTTACTTATGCCGTGACACGTGCATTGCACGGCGATTTTCAAGAGGGGTTTTTGTATGCTTCTTTATTATGATGATTCGGCGATTTTACTAGCATGCGAACTATATATAAGTTATAGATTGATGTATATTATGATGGTTTTCATATTGAGTTTTGATATTTTATTCTCGCCATAACTCCGATGATTGCGTTATGCTTGACGGAGTTGATTTTTGTTATGTATTGATGATTTCGGAGCCCCGACGATTTGAATGTTTTGCTAAACGTTTTAGTATTTGGAGGGGGAGTTTTAATTTAAATTCGGGGACCGAATTTTTAAAAGGGGGGAAGATTGTAACGTGTTAAAAATGATTAAATAAATAATTAAATGAATAAAAGTGTTTAAGTGAATTTTAGGATTTTCGGTAAAGTAAAATGTATTTTTCGTAAAACCAAACCGTGATTGTTTTCATTATAATTTTTAAAATATCTATTTTAATTATGAAATTACTAGTAAATGGTGTTTATTTAGCCACTTATAAATTTTTAGTTTAATAAAATATTTTTCCTAAATTAATTATTTTAAATATTAACATAAGCTTTATTTTTACACTAAATTAGTGTAAATTACAAATTTAAATGGTTTTAATTTGAAAAAATGAACCATGGCATATTAGAAATTAGTGTGTATCATGCAAAATTTATTTGCAAATTTTTCCTATTTTCTAGAGCTTTCTTGAGTTGCTATAGTAAAGAAAGAAAGAAATAAATAAATAAAGCATGAAAAGACTTTTATTGACGTTTCTTCTCTTGAAACTTCTACACACTTTTTCCACTCTCTTCTTTCTCTCCCTCACCTCTCTAGGGCCGGCCACAACCCCCCCATGGCTGCCCCCCCCATTTCCCACATCATTTTTATTCAAAATTCATCAAAAACACATCAAAAATTCAATTAAAATTCCACAAAATCCTATTTATTCCATACTCTTTATTCCTTGCTCATTTTTATATAAAATTTGGAGATGGAAAGCATGCATTTTAGAGGCTCATTTCTTGTTTGGATTTCACATTTTGAAGGTATAATTTTCTTTCTTTTGATTTATTGTTATTAGATGTTCATATTAAGCTTAATTAGATTTAATGAATTAATTCTATGTTCTTTTTTTTAAAATGCAAGCTAGGGTTCTAAATTCAAGTTATGATTTTTAATAATTAATTAGGGTTATAGTAGTTAGTTTAACACTTTTAGTATTAGGAAATCTTGCATGGTTATTGTTTAACAAATTGTTATTCAAAAATTGTTTAAATTAGGAATTTAGTTAACTAGGTTTTTGCAAAATGTGGTTGTGGTTAATATAAAATTCTAATTTGGGTTGTTATCATTGGATTATAGTTTTAGTGGAAATATTAGCATGTTAATGGAAAGAAAAACTTAGTTTGATTGCTAGTTTCTATGCTTAATTGATAAATTGTGATAAAAATTGCTAATTTTGTAAACTAGATTTTAGAAATTCCTATATAAATGAGATTAAAAATATAATTATGGTTTCATTATATCATTATCATCATGAATTGTGGTTTAAGTCATTAATTTATGCAAAATCATGTTTTGTGGTGGAATTGTGGTATTTTGCTTGAAAAATGTTGAAAATTGTTAAAGGGTGCAAACTAGAAATTTCAAATTTATACAGGTTTGTGTAATAAAAATATAGTAATAGTTTGTATAGTCTAGTTATGCTATTTAATGAGTTTTATGACCATTGGTTTCATTTAAATGTTAAGTTTTGATGAAAAACGGTAAACTGGCATTTTCGGGTTTTGCGAAATTGGACGGTTTGATAGATTTTCGGGTTTCGATGGATTTAATCATGTTTTATAGTATAAGTAATGTGTTTTAAAACTACAAGTTGTTTGTTGATGTTATCTCGATCCATCGGAGTTTGTATGCCGATATCGAGCGGTATTTGGTTCTTTTGTATGGACGGGACATAGGTTTTAACCTATGCTTGTTCCTTGTATCGTTTGACTTTTGTATGTGATTCGGTTTACGATGCTATTTATATGTTTGCGTTTAGGTACCCCTCACGTGGACTGCGGGCGATGAAGAGGAGGATGGCGACACCGTCTTCGGCAGACATGGACCAGGTGAGTAGATGTATATCTACGGGGGGAAGTCGGGTGGATGGCGTTTAGCACCCCCGCAACGTAGAATAGGAATAGTATTTATTGTCATTAGGAAACCGGATGTGACCCTATATTCTTAATGAGTAGGACCCTAGTAATGACCCTAGGCTGGATTAGACTGATTTAGAAAGACATATCAAAAGATGAATACCTTGGAAGAGGTTCGTAGGTTTCAGGTAGAAACATACACACTCACACACTGAAACACGACATGGTGTATACGTGCATGCGTGTATATATATATATAGGACGAGGTATAGGTATATATATATATATATACAACATGTATATGGGATACATTAATGTGATATGATATTCGAGATATGATGAAACAATGTAACTGGGCTTGATGCCGTAATTCTTGGCTATACAGTCGTATTAAAGTGTTAGCGGATCATTAGAGAAAGAGATAATGAACATGAATATATAAATTATAAAGAGTGGTGGTGATATTGATGTACATGGGACGCTAGAATAGTACCCGGACTGTAACTTGTGACTGATCACGATATGATATATGTATACATTGATTACGACATTATATTGGTGTGACCTGATGCCGATATCATATAAGTATGACTTAATCACAATATGATACATATGACATGATATTTCTGAGGATAAACTAATGATGCTTATCATGATGGTAATGATATATGATTGATGTATGCGATCACAGTTTAGCATCTTGATCATGAGATGTGTTGATGATGACATATTACGAATAATGAGACACCTAGGAGATACTTGACCCGTACCCCGATATTGGGATGCCGTACGATGGATTTTACCGTACGAGGCTTAGATATGATGATTGATCCGCACTCTTGATTCGAGAAAGCCGTACTACGTACGTGACGCTATTGAGGCGGGATCGCCGACTATTAGAGATATTGGTTCAGACCTTAGGTAGATGCTTGTTTCTTATTGACTAGTTTCTTAGGTTAGTTCCTTAGGATATTAGATGGACACTAGTTTAGGTTCGACTCACATAGTGGTAGTTGTACTCCTATATTGCGGAGGAGTGGATAATGCACACCTATATTACATTCATACTGTAATCATCATGGTGCATGTTCTTACATATGTTGCTATAATCAGTATAAACCTTACCTGTTAGGACACCAGCACCATTACCGATGATGCGCATATTCCACGCACACTTATTTGCCGGCACACACACATCATCATCGGTAATTGCTATGTCACGTACACTTTAGATCATATTATCTTTTATTGATAGAATCAGTTAACCACTAAACCGATAAAATATTGTGATTTCTCTCTTATGTTAGTATAAGACATGATATTTATTACTTAGACATTCATGCATTCATATTTTCATGTTATCGCCCAGTATTATGGGCATATGCCGACACTTATCATATACTTACTCATGATTTTGAGATTTGGATTTCTATGAGATTTCTGGATTTTTGGGGAAAACCGCAAAAATATATAAAAACTTCTCTCTCTCTCCTCTTCTCTTTTCAAAATAAGATGCGGTTTTCTCGTGATGTATGTGTCGTCCACCATGAGATTTCATGTTTTCTGATGGATTTCGAGACCCGATTCGAGGAGTGGATGAACCGTCTCGGGTACATGGTGGGCCCGGTATGGTACCCCGGGGCAAGAAGATCGAGTTGTAGACGATGAGCCTGGCAGAGGAAGGCTACCTACCGGTGATGTCTGGCGCGACGGATATCCGGAGGATACCGACCGTTGTCGTGAGATTTGATGATATGGGCCGATCCGGACTGACGGAGCCCGAGGTATTGAGACTATGAGACTTGAGATTTACATATTTGTGTCGATGCTTGACACGGATTTCCATGGATTTCATTGTTGAGATTTCAGATTCTTATACACATTTTACTATGATAACAACCAAAGATTTCTTATACAGATATACCTGGATTTCAGGATTGCTTATTTTACATTCATGGTGCATGCATATCCATTCATATGACATAGTACTATATGAGGCACTGACACGAGCACGGAGTATCTGCACTTACACGTATTATTACCCTGCTATTACTTGAGGTTTGAGACTTAGTAGTGTATTATTATGACCTATGATAGCGTCGTGCATTCGATTTCTTTTCGTAGATGTCTTCTACTCACGAGTTGGCAACTCACCCCCGTTGTGCCAAATTTTATTACAGGTTCGATGTACTGGTTTCCCTTAGCAGTTGCTGGCACATCATTTTCATTTCGGGTGATTTGCACGGTAGGTTGGTTCATTTGTATCTGAACCGCCGTTGTATTTTTATTATTTCATTTGTATCTAGAAAGCTCCATCAACCAAACTTGTATTATTTGATAGTTTATTGGGCCAGTCTTTTATTTCGACCTTAGAGTCGCCCATGTATTATTCTGATCTGGTGGTTTTGTTATCTTTTGAGTTTTGAGCCTCGCCCTTTGGCGTTGTATACTTTTGGGCTTGTTGTGGTTGTTTCCGCCTGTTGGCGTTGAGCTAGCATCCGTTTGGGGATGCTTTTTATTGTTTATGTATATTATACTTGTTGTACCCGTTTGGGGGCCAGTTTTTACAGAGGAGACTCTGCCGAAATTTTTGGTAAAATTTGCTGATGTTTTTATACTTGTTTTCTTTTCTTTTCTTCTTTTTCTTCTTTTATGGTTTAGATTTCCGGGCTTCGGCTTACTTAGGTTACGTGGCGCCTCTAGACGCTTCGTAATCTAAGTGCCGGTCACGTTCCGTACATTCGGGTCGTGACAAGAGGATTCGTCTCTCCCGGTATTAGGGGCGAGATCGCGCTGTGTCTAGGAGTGCCATTACACAAAGCCCTCGGCCGAGGCAGGAGATTTACTGGTAGGTACTCCAGTAGTATCTCAGGGTGTTCTGGGCTACACTCTGACACGATTTATACCGCTATTGGGGGTCTGACGTTACCAGCCCCCTAGGCCCGATATGCGATACTCATAGACGAACGGACCGGACTGTATGTATATTGTCACTGATAGGCTCAGTAGGGTTCCAGGATTAGTTCACTCATCGGCTTCCCTTGAGGTCAGTACATGGACAGCCGTTACGCACAGCTAGTGCCGCCGACGTGCTTGTGGTTAAACCCACGCCAGGGTACTGACGAGTCTTTAGAGTCCCCCACAGATAGTTTCCCAAGTTCGGGCGAAACGTTGTAGAGGCCGTATGGTTTTATGGCAGGGTTCGAAAATGCACGTGCGTTTGCACACGTGTCATATTTCGGACAGGTAATACTGGTGAGCTTTGGTTTAAGCCGGATCCATGTATTATATTGAGTCGGAATATTTTAGTCTCTCGTATTCGTATTCAGTCGGAATACGGATACATGAATGTATATACAGGTGATGGGTATTTTCGTAATCCGTTACGAGAATATTTTGGAAGATGCATTTTTTTTTGGATTAATCATTTTGGTTTAAATGATTATTAGTTTTGGAAAGGGTGACTCATTATGGATGACACATTTCTTCTAGCATGTTCATTAGTGACCCATGCTAATGAGTCACTAAGTGAGTCATGATAGAATTAATGTGTTTTGTTTTGGCTTTGGATATTTGAGAAGATATTTTTCATTAGATATTTTCTTTGGTCTTTGATAAATAAACCTCATATATCAATTCAAAAAAGATGAGAAGAAACAAGAGAGAAGTTTATATGCTTGGTTTTCTTTTGCTCTCTTGATTTTCTTGAGTTCACCATTTCCAATCCTAAAGCATCTTCTTCAAACTCCACCCTGTTAGTTGTATGTATGCCCTAGAGGCCAGTATTGTACATATGATGTATATTATATTGGATGCTTGGACATATATAGAGATGACTTTCTTGCTCGATATGATAGTATGCTATCTGGTTACTCTTTATCTTAACATGTACACTAGTCTCTTTAAACTGTCTTATAGTTACATGTTGGTAAAGCCCTTAGGATGTGTACTTGACTACCTGGACTATGATGCAGATCATACTAGTGGGGACATGGTAGTCCATAAGTACATCCTTCAAGGTCCCTAGTCATGGGTGTATCGAGACGGGGCATCGATATACCAGAGTAGACTAGCGTATATGCTTCTCGACCAATGAGATGAGCGATGGATGATCCCATATCCATTGGTGTTTGACATCAGAGAGGGTATACGGGTGCTCAGTGGAGACTGGGTACACTGGACGGACTCGCCGAGAACTCCCAGATGGTATTATACCTCACGTCAGATGGCAGTTCTCAGGTGACACTTGTACAGGTTAGTCTGTAGACACGAGATCGTCATAGAGTCTTGTGTGATTCCCACTGTGCTTTGATCTCCACCTTACCACGTCCATAAGGGCGTGCAAAACGGTGGTCTTTGGGTACAGTCCCGAGTCACATGGAGGCAATGAGCGATAGGAGGGGTTTCGTCTCTCCCGGTATTGGGGTTTGATGTTGCGCTGTGCTCGATTGGCCATAACAGGGAAGTCCCTGGCCATGGCTGATCAGAGATTTGCTGGTAAGTGTTACCAGTAGTTTCTCGACCCGTTATGAGCCTCATATCGGCACGACTTATCGGTTATTGGGGTCTGACGTTTACCACCCGTAGACTTGATATGCGACATATCAGACGAACAGACCGGACTGTACGGTAAGTGTTACTGGTTGGATTCACAGGAGTGTGAGCGGGCTAGCTCGTCGATCTTCTGATCGCTCAATACCCGGATGGCCGTTACGTTTAGCAGACCGCTTGCGGCTTGTGGGTGCTTGATATGATCATCATCTGCTACCGGCGTATTGACGAGTCTTTTGAGTCCTACACAGAGGTTTCCTGGCTCAAGCGAAACGAAATAGGAGCGCATATGAGATATGTGCAGGACCGAGAATAATGCGTGTATGTGATACCGCATTTCATTCTCGCGATATATGTTTCGATTGGTTATATTCGATATGACCTAGTTATCGAATCATTGATTCGATAAATCGATACATTGGATTCTAGTCGGTTATGTGCGACATGACCGGATCATTGAATCAAATGTTGATTTAATGATTTAATGTATAATTATATATTTGATATATTGCATTGCATTAACTAGTATTGGTTCACTTTATATGGATTTTCTCACTTGATGTGCAAGAAGTATATGTGATATACTTTTGTGCACATATTTGTATCATGTTTGATGATACTTGATCTTTTTGTTAAGTGTAAAGAATTAAAACCATGGTTAAGTGTTGATTAGGGTTTTGCATATTCATTTATTTATTTATTTATTTGAAAAGGATTTTGATGAGAATGGTGGCTTTCTTTGTTTTAAGTTGAAGCTTCATGAAGCTTTGACTTTTGTAACCATTCTTGTCTTCATGCTTAACCCTAACTCATCCAAGTAACCATGGTCTATTATCTACACTTAACTATAGTTAGCTTATGATAAGTATTGAATTATTATTTTTTTTAACTCAACACTTATCATAATTCTAGCTTCACTTTCTTCTTCATCTTCAAAAGAAAAGCTTGATGCCATCAATGGCAACTTGAGCTAAAGTGAGAGAAATCCAATTCTAAAGTGAACCCACCTCCTATTTCTTCACCCTCTACCTCTTGCCAAGTTGTTTTGGGTGTTTTCTTCACAAGTTTCACAACTTTTGTGAAGTCGAAGCTTGAACTTGTGATGCCTCGACGTAGATCATCTTCGGCACGAAGCCGACGACCTAGTCCGCCCAATTCTCCGATGAAGCCGACGTTTGAGTTCGGGGTTCGAGATGGACAGCGAGAGGACGCCTACGTGGAGCTAAGGAAGTGGAGAACCGGATCTACAAAGGTTGTAACCTCTCTCCTTTAGTTAAGATGTTAACTAGTTTACTGTTTCGCCTAGATTTCTAGTTAACGATCCGTGTTAGGGTTTCTCGGCACACATAAAATTTGAAATTGGCATGGTTGATGCCTTGTGAGACCTCTTGAGAGTGCCTAGGAACCCTACAGTGGTATCAGAGCCTAGCTAGAGCCTTAGACGAAGTCTAGACGACGTTTGAAACCCGAACGAACCCGAAACCCTAAAACCCAAGAGCTCTCTGGACTTTTTCTAAAATCTGGGATTTTTCAATATTAAAAATGCTTAAAAAATTCAGCAGGGAATTCTAAGAATTACGGTGCAATTTTTATTCAATGAACAGTGTAATGAGCGGCGGAACCGCTGCCTAAGCCAGCTTAGGCGGCGGTTCCGCAGCTAAAGAATGACGTCAGCCATCCTCCTCTGCACAGTAATTCATAGTTTCTGCAGCTGAGTTTTATGGGTGTTTTTAATAATTATTCAAGAGTTGAATTTTCTGGGGTGTTTTAGAGCTTCGGTGTTTCGACCGGATTATCAAACTTCGTCTTTGAGTATTTCCGGATAATTTTTGAATTTGTTAAAAAGTTCGACCGGATATAAATACCCAACTTTTCCCCTGTCGGGAAATTTCCAAGTGTTGGATTTTTCCGTAGTTTAACGACGTTCTAAGTAGTGCAAGTAACGCGATGGACCCTCTAGAAGACAACAAACCTTAACTCGATTATGTGACCGTCTTGAACTGCCCTTTGAACCTTCAGGTTTGGGGCAGTACGGCGTGCCACATGTGAGGCGTTGGCTTGACCCTTCTACGGCTGGACCGTTGGTACTGAGGCACGAACTGAATGTTGTTAGACTTATTTCATGTGTTGAGCTGTATCGGGAAAACTTGGGTATTCGACTGTTCGATCGGAAAGTTTAACATTTTCTGTTTATCTGGAATGTGATACAATAATTGGAATTCACAAGTAGTTATGAGATAACTGAATGAATGTTATAAATCTAGCCGTTTAGTCTCACTTGATGTTGAAAAGAGTTTTCGATAATGAGACTAAAATGCGGGGTTTATAATTGTTAGGCATGTGATGTCTAAGTAATTCATTTGATTAGGCATGTGATGTCTAAAGAGGTTGCGGATTCCAACTGTTGTAGTTTTACACTTTCTTTTCTGTGACCGTAAGTGTAGTATGTTCATATCGCCGGTTTCGTTGCTATACGTCAACGACAATTGGGGTATGCATACTTACTTACGTTGATGACATGTGATGTTATGTGTTGCTGGATATGTTATATTGGATTGTCGTGTTTGAATAGCCGGGGGTTTTTATGTGAGATGAGTGTTTTTCATTTTCATTCATGTAAAAACTTGTATGTAATATTCTTTTATTTGGGGCACTTCCAGGTTGCGGAAGTTGTCACCTTTTGTATATTATTTACTTTTCCGCATTAGGATAGACCCAAGGAGGGGAGCACAAGTAACCGGGTTCTAGGGTTCAGTGGGAGACCATCTCGAGGAGTCGAGTCCGGGTCTCCTAACCCTAGAATTGGTAGGGTTGCTTGCCGCTCTCGTAGGGGTCTAGGGGTGTGGGATTGGCTATTCATCACGACCGTGGAATCCGTGCTTTATACTGGCTCGTATTGAAAACACGGACGTCCTAGTATATCCAATGTTTCATATGTTTCTTCTGCTGCGATATCTGTGATGTGATCATGTGATGTTCTGTGATGGATACTGTATATAGTATATATAATATATTATATAGACGTTACTTATGTTTTGCACCCGCACTAGCCCTGCCCTGCTCTGCCGTTAGTTACCTAACCTAACGGTGCACGAGGGGACATCGAGGCGAATGCGGATGGCATAAGTGTACGTCGTATTTATCTGTGATGTTTAGGTACTTAAATGATGGGACTTCATTAATGTGATTAATGAAAGAAAAGAAACCTAAGATGTTGTAGAATCAAATTTTAAACAAAACAGGTAGCTACAGTTCTTACTTTGCATAGCGGTATATATGATATACCCTGCACCTTATTCGATGAGGAAAGGACCGAGATCCCTTCACCGGGAGTGACTCCTTTAGCAATAACTGGCAGATACTACACACTCGGTTTGGTTATTGATTGCTTTTAAGAGTTTTTGCTTTGCACAGCGATATATATGATATATCCCGCACCTCATTCGACGAGGAAAGGACCGAGATCCCTTCACCGGGAGTGACTCCTTTAGCAAAACTAGAAAAGCTTCAAAATCACTCCATTTCAAAACTTCATTTGATTCTACAACGATATCAAGTTCATTACGCAATAGGTTTTCAGAAAAACCTGTCGTAGCCCTCCGTCATTTCAGATAAGTACTAGTTAGTATTCGTGCTACGTTTGTTGACTATGTTAAGGCGTAGTGTGCGGTAGCTGACCAGTATTTGTCTGCTTATGCATATGATGCAGATTGGATTAGGGTAGTCGTGCGACTTTGTTGACTATGTTAAGGGTCGTATGGGTGGGTTTAATTCAATCGGGAAATGATGGGTTGAACTTGACTAGCACTTATGATTTGTTGACTATGTTAAGGTCATATAGCTGCTAGGGGCAAAATATTATCGGGAATTTCAAGTGTTGAAATTTGCAATGAGATTGCATACCTTCTATGAGATAGTTGGATCCCGATACCCACTGCGAGTAAGAGTTACTCCTGGGAGAGTTTTACACATTGCAATTAGCTGATCAAGTAGGTGTCTAGAAAGGTGTCAACGGGGTTACGCCTCTGGGAAAACGAGGTTTACATTAATTAGGTTCGTGCGAAAGCACGGGGGACCTCCCTCAAAGTACCGACACTGGCTTGGCTGAAAGATTGGCGAACTTGTAGTGTGTAATTAATCCCGGCTAGTCTTTCCTTTTAGGGTTTGAAGGAAGATTTGATAAAAAGCAGTGGGAGCCATCCTGATTAGATAAGATAATAACCAATCTGATCTTGCACGAGCATACGCTAAAGTGTTTTCTTCTCTCTCTCTCCAGGTAGCGACCATTTCATGCCCTAATGAAGATAATAATATGGATGTATTGACCGAACCCACATGTTATACTGTGCTGGGGAACGTTGGTTCCGTTCTTTCTTATAAGAGTTATAGGAATGAACAGGAAATAGGGGAATACCAGGATTCCCATGCCACCCGATTGAAGAAAGTACATGTTGATGCATTTTCTTCGGGTGTGTTCGTTACAGAGAACTGTTTCTCCATTTGCTCTACGTCCTGGGTATTATATACCGGGTCAGGATCCCATATATGTAATCAGTTACATGGGCTTAGGAAAGGTAGAGAACTTGGAGAAGGTGATAAAGACATTAGAGTTGGAAATGGTGCAGATGTTGCAGCTAAGACTGTCGGGGAATATCACCTTGTATTACCAACTGGTAATACATTGCTTTTGAACGAATGCTATTACATGCCGAACCTGATATGCAACATTATATCGGTTTCTTTGCTAAGTAAAGAAGGATATAATTTTGTATTACAGGACAATGTTATGAACATTTTCCGTAACCAAAAGTTGGTTGGATCAGGCACGTTGTGCAATGGCATTTATGTTCTAAACCAATCAACAGTTTTGAGCATAACAAACACACACAAGAGGAAGAGTTCAGAACTGAACGATTCTTTCTTGTGGCATTGTAGACTAGGTCACATCAATGCGACACGACTGGCTAAGTTGCATAAGGATGGATATTTGAAACCTTTCGAATTTTCATCTTATGACACTTGCCAGTCATGTCTCAAAGGCAAGATGACCAAAACTCCGTTTACGGGACACGGAGAAAGAGTTACCGAACTCTTGGGAATGATACATAGTGATGTATGCGGTCCCATATCTACACATGCCAGGGATGGTTCTTCATACTTCATTACATTCACTGACGATTTCTCTAGGTTCGGGTATGTGTTCCTGATGAAACACAAATCAGAAGCTTTTGAGAAATTTAGAGAATATAAACAAGAAGTCGAGAACCAAACCGGAAAAAGTATTAAAATCCTTCGATCTGATTGAGGAGGTGAATACTTGAGCAATGAATTCCTGGACTTCCTAAAAGAGAATGGGATTCTCTCTTAGCTGACTCCTCCATATACACCACAGCACAACGGTGTATCAGAACGGAGGAACCGCACCCTATGAGATATGGTGCGCTCTATGATGAGCATAGCTGAGTTACCTATTTCCTTCTGGGGATATGCGCTGGAGACAGCAACATACCTATTGAATCAAGTTCCATCTAAATCTGTACCTACCACACCATATGAGATATGGAATGGGAAGAGACCATATTTTAAACGAGTTAAGATATGGGGTTGTCCGGCCTATGTCAAAAGGCAAAATCCAGACAAACTCGAGGCACGGTCAGTTCTTTGCAAGTTTGTGGGATATCCTAAGAATTCACAAGGATATTTTTTCTACCATGCTGAAGAACAAAAGGTGTTTGTTTCTCAATATGCCACCTTTTTAGAAAAGGAATTCCTTGAAAAAGAAATTAGTGGCAAAGTGGTAGAGCTGGAAGAGGTTCCAGATTCACAAACCGTAACTGAAGATTTAGTGGAACCAGAAGATTCAGTAGCTCCCAATAAACCTCAGCCTCTCCGCCGATCTAGTAAGGTTCCTCGCCAACCTGAGAGATACTACGGTTTTCTCATGGACGGTGGAAGCGAGGATTGCATCATGGAGGATGATGACCCAACTAGCTTCGAGCAGGCTATCACGAGTAGGGACTCAGTGAAATGGCTGGATGCTATGCGGTCCGAGATGGAATCCATGTACACCAACAAAGTATGGACTTTGGAAGTTGCTCCTGAAGGGGTAAAACCCATTGGGAGCAAGTGGATCTTCAAGAAGAAACTTAGTGTAGATGGGAAAGTGGAGACTTTCAAAGTTAGACTTGTTGCAAAAGGTTTTCGCCAAAGACCAGGTGTGGACTATGACGAAACCTTTTCTCCAGTGGCTATGCTTAAATCCATCCGGATCATGCTTGTCATCGCTGCATATCATGATTACGAAATCTGGCAAATGGATGTTAAGACCGCCTTTCTAAATGGTGATTTAGAAGAGTGCGTGTACATGACTCAGCCAGAGGGCTTCGTAGATAGTGGGAGCAGCGGGAAGGTGTGTAAGCTGCTTAAATCCATTTATGGATTAAAGCAAGCATCGCGGAGTTGGAACATCTGCTTTGACGTCGTTATCAAAGAGTTTGATTTCGTCAAAAACCCAGATGAACCTTGTATCTACAAGAAGGTAGCAGAGAGTAAGGTTGTCTTCCTCGTATTGTACGTGGACGACATACTCTTGATAGGAAATGATATTCCTATGCTGCAAGCGGTCAAGCTCTTCTTATCACAAAGATTCTCAATGAAAGATCTTGGTGATGCCTCCTGCATATTGGGAATTAGGATCTATAGAGATAGATCCAAACGGATATTGGGATTGTCCCAATCCAGGTACATTGACACCATACTAAAGAGGTTTAGTATGGAAGAATCCAAGCATGGGAACTTGCCCACGATCTCTGGAGTCACTCTCTCCAAAGTGATGTCTCCCAAATCTGATTTGGAGAGAGCTCGCATGCAAGGGATACCCTATGCTTCGGCAGTAGGCTCTATCATGTATGCGATTCTATGTACCAGACCCGATGTAGCATACTCACTAAGTGTAGTGAGCAGGTATCAAGCTGATCCTGGAGAGAGTCACTGGACAGCTGTGAAGAGCATTCTCAAGTACTTACGAAGGACTAAAGAGATGCTCTTGGTGTATGGTAACGGAGAACAAGTGAAGTCCTTTACCGATTCGAGCTTCCAGAGTGATAAGGACGACTCTAAGTCGCAGTCGGGATTTGTCTTTACCCTTTACGGAGGGGCGGTTAGCTGGAAGAGTTCCAAGCAGGAAACCGTGGCAGACTCGACGACGGAGGCTGAATACATCGCTGCCAACGATGCTGCCAAAGAGGCTGTCTGGATCAAGAATTTCATTACCGAACTTGGAGTGGTTCCATCCATTGAGCATCCAATACCTTTGTATTGCGATAACAATGGAGCGGTGGCTTTGGCCAAGGAACCCAGGTCCCATCAGCGATCCAGGCATATTCTGAGGTGGTATCACCTGATCCGGGAGATAGTTGATCGCCGGGAGATCGAGGTCAGGAGGGTTGACACGAAGAACAACACGGCGGATCCACTCACGAAGGCCATTCCCCAGGTACAGTTTGAGAGACTCTTCGGGATGCTCGGTATGCGATACTACAGCAGCTGGCCCTAGTGCAAGTGGAAGATTGTTAGTTGTATGTATGCCCTAGAGGCCAGTATTGTACAGATGATGTATATTATATTGGATGCTTGGACATATATAGAGATGACTTTCTTGCTCGATATGATAGTATGCTATCTGGTTACTCTTTATTTTAACATGTACACTAGTCTCTTTAAACTGTCTTATAGTTACATGTTGGTAAAGCCCTTAGGATGTGTACTTGACTACCTGGACTATGATGCAGATCATACTAGTGGGGACATGGTAGTCCATAAGTACATCCTTCAAGGTCCCTAGTCGTGGGTGTATCGAGACGGGGCATCGATATACCAAAGTAGACTAGCGTATATGCTTCTCGACCCATGAGATGGGCGATGGATGATCTCATATCCATTGGTGTTTGACATCAGAGAGGGTATACGGGTGCTCAGTGGAGACTGGGTACACTGGACGGACTCGCCGAGAACTCCCAGATGGTATTATACCTCACGTCAGATGGCAGTTCTCAGGTGACACTGGTACAGGTTAGTCTGTAGACCCGAGATCGTCATAGAGTCTTGTGTGATTCCCACTGTGCTTTGATCTCCACCTTACCACGTCCATGAGGGCGTGCAAAACGGTGGTCTTTGGGTACAGTCCCGAGTCACATGGAGGCAATGAGCGATAGGAGGGGTTTCGTCTCTCCCGGTATTGGGGGTTGATGTTGCGCTGTGCTCGATTGGCCGTAACAGGGAAGTCCCTGGCCAGGGCTGATCAGAGATTTGCTGGTAAGTGTTACCAATAGTTTCTCGACCCGTTATGAGCCTCATATCGGCACGACTTATCGGTTATTGGGGTCTGACGTTTACCACCCCTAGACTTGATGTGCGACATATCAGACGAACAGATCGGACTGTACGGTAAGTGTTACTGGTTGGATTCACAGGAGTGTGAGTGGGCTAGCTCATCGATCTTCTGATCGCTCAATACCCGGATGGCCGTTACGTTTAGCAGACCGCTTGTGGCTTGTGGGTGCTTGATATGATCATCATCTGCTACCGGCGTATTGACGAGTCTTTTGAGTCCTACACAGAGGTTTCCTGGCTCAAGCGAAACGAAATAGGAGCGCATATGAGATATCTGCAGGACCGAGAATAATGCGTGTATGTGATACCGCATTTCATTCTCGCGATATATGTTTCGATTGGTTATATTCGATATGACCTAGTTATCGAATCATTGATTCGATAAATCGATACATTGGATTCTAGTCTGTTATGTGCGACATGACCGGATCATTGAATCAAATGTTGATTTAATGATTTAATGTATAATTATATATTTGATATACTGCATTGCATTAACTAGTATTGGTTCACTTTATATGGATTTTCTCACTTGATGTGCAAGAAGTATATGTGATATACTTTTGTGCACATATTTGTATCATGTTTGATGATACTTGATCTTTTTGTTAAGTGTAAAGAATTAAAACCATGGTTAAGTATTGATTAGGGTTTTGCATATTCATTTATTTATTTGAAAAGGATTTTGATGAGAATGGTGGCTTTCTTTGTTTTAAGTTGAAGCTTCATGAAGCTTTGACTTTTGTAACCATTCTTGTCTTCATGCTTAACCCTAACTCATCCAAGTAACCATGGTCTATTCTCTACACTTAACTATAGTTAGCTTATGATAAGTATTGAATTATTTTTTTTTTAACTCAACACTTATCATAATTCTAGCTTCATCTTCTTCTTCATCTTCAAAAGAAAAGCTTGATGCCATCAATGGCAACTTGAGCTAAAGTGAGAGAAATCCAATTCTAAAGTGAACCCACCTCCTATTTCTTCACCCTCTACCTCTTGCCAAGTTGTTTTGGGTGTTTTCTTCACAAGTTTCACAACTTTGTGAAGTCGGAGCTTGAACTTGTGATGCCTCGACGTAGATCATCTTCGGCACGAAGCCGACGACCTAGTCCGCCTAATTCTCCGATGAAGCCGACGTTTGAGTTCGGGGTTCGAGATGGACAGCGAGAGGACGCCTATGTGGAGCTAAGGAAGTGGAGAACCGGATCTACAAAGGTTGTAACCTCTCTCCTTTAGTTAAGATGTTAACTAGTTTACTGTTTCGCCTAGATTTCTAGTTAACGATCCGTGTTAGGGTTTCTCGGCACACATAAAATTTGAAATTGGCATGGTTGATGCCTTGTGAGACCTCTTGAGAGTGCCTAGGAACCCTACACACCCTAACCCTCTCATGTGATGAGAACCCTAGGGTGTTTGAGACAAAATATTCTACTCATTCTCTACTTCATCTTGGTCATCTCTTTTAGCCGACTTGATGACCAAGTTGCCTCGGTATAGAGGCGGGAACCCGTTTAAAGATCCGTTGACGTGGTGCCATCTCGATGAGGAGACAGGAGATCGGAGTTGCCATGAGGAGCGTGGGATAATGGCTAAAGACCGAAGTACTCGGATCGATCGGTATAACCTTTCTACCTCTTTACAGTTTGTTAGTTTAGCATTAATGGCAAGATCCGGGTTATAGTATATGATAGCGCTAGTTATAAAAGTTTTTGTTCCGCGTTTGGCGTCAGATTGACGGCCGGGATGCTACCGTAGACTTACATGGTATCAGAGCCACGCCATTAACCTTTACTAACTTGTTCTAATGTGTTTAAATAATCGATCGAATGAAATTTCCGAAACCGTATTTTCTTGTGTAAAGTTTCTGTCGAATTTTATTTATGGTCAAAAAATTATTTTGGGCATCTCAGAAAATCAGGCAGGGTTTTTTAAGACTACAGTAGAAATTGGGGCCACTGATTCAACCATAGTGCCGCGGAACCGCCGCCCAAGCCCAGGTTTGGCCGCGGTTCCGCTGCAGGCTTAGTGCTTCAGTGAACCATATTTCTTCTGGCTGTTTTTCACTTGGAATTGTGGTCTCTGGAATATTTTCTTTGGGCCCAGATTTTGTTTGAGTACTGCAGTTGTACTTAGGGCCCACTTCGGGAAGTTTTGTCGATCGAAATTTTAAATTTGTTTATTTACAGTACTTACATTATATCTCCGACTGTGAATGTCATTCGAGTGGTAAATTGCGTCTAATTGTTATAGTTCTTTTAGACGGGTTTGCGAATGTGACATTCGCGTCGATGTTCTGTGTTGTGCTGTGATGTTGCAGATTTGTCGTGGTGTATAGCTGTGTGCAATGGTAGTGCAGTTTGGATTTATTTGTACATTTGATATTGCGGGGCGAGCGTCCAACATGTGGACTGCCGTCACTGCCTGTTTGTATAATATTCTTTTGGGGCACGACCGGGCTGAGGTCGATGTACCCGTTGTACATATTTTTCATTTCTATACTAGGTTTACCCCGCGACGGAGTGCACGGATAGCCGGGTTCTGGAGGGCAACGGGTCCGCATCTCATGGCTTTGAGAGGCAGAGGGGCCTCACTCTAGAATTGGCAGACTATTTGCCGCACTCGTAGGGGATACAGGTTGACCCAAGGAGGGGTGCTCAAGTTACCGGATTCCGTGAAGTGCAGGGTGGTCCATCACTTTGCTGTATGGGGCTGCCTCGCTTCACGTTTTGGCGGGTAACTTGCCGCACCCGTAGGGGTCTAGGTTTTCATTGCACAGGCTATCCATATGACCAGGGGAACGTCGGGTTTCAGCAGCGGCTCTGTGAAACCTGGGGATCCCACATTATCTGTATTGTTCTGTAATGCTTATTACTTTTCTGTAATGTTGCATATTATCACGCCTGGAGCGATTATTGTATATTGGTATATATACTAGTAGATGCTGTATATGTTTTACACCCGCGCTAGTCCAGTACCCGCTCTGTCGTTAGTTAAGTAACCTAACGGGTGATGACGGGACCCAGTGGCGAATGCGGATGGCATATACGTACTTTTTATTTTCGTTCTTTTCTGGTGTGATTAATTGATGGGACTGCGTTGATTCTGATCAATGCAAAGGAAAAACAAACTTGTTTGGACGTTGTTGGAACAGTTTTAAAAAGGTGTTATTACAAGGACGTTTTCTTTTGTTTTGCATAGCGGTATTCAGCTGGAATATCTTGCATCTCATTCGACGAGGCAAGGGCCGAGATCCCTTCACCGGGAGTGACCCCTTGGGCAGAAGTTTGCGTCAGGGTAATAACTTCACTATAGTCGATTACTTGTTGCTTTGCATCGCGGTATTCAGTTGGAATATCCAGCACCTCATTCCACGAGGAAAGAGCCGAGATCCCTTCAGAGGGAGTGACCTCTTTAGCGAAGGATTTCGCCACTATATTTTATAAAAAGCTATCAGGTTCCTTCAACGAGATCATGTTCATTACGTTAAAGGTTTTTCGCCAAAAACCAGCCGTAGCCCTCCGTCATTTATATGAATGGTCAGTAGTATTCAAGCTATGTTGGTTTGGCCCTTATTCAAGACATAGTGATTGGTAGCTGCTGGGGTGTTCACATATTGCATAGATAGATGCGTTGGTTGGGGACAGTCGTATTACTTTGTTGGCCCTTAGTTAAGATCATGTACGGGTGGGTTCAAATTAACAAGATAATGATGGGAAGAACTTGACATGTGACTTATAATTTGTTGGCCCTTAGTCAAGGTCATAAGAGCATGGGATAAAAATCATATCGGGAGTTTCTAAACAAACTGAAACTTGCCAGGCATGCGCATACCTTCTGGAGTGTGATAACATGAGTGGATTCCTTCACGTTATCATGTGATGAGTGTTGGATCCCGATTCCTATTGATGAGTTAGTTTACTCTTCGGGTGATCCCGATTGATTCTTCTTTCAGGTTTGGTGGAGAATTTGACAGTACAGTGGGAGGTTTCCTGATTAGATAAAATGATAACTATTCTGATCTAGGTTAGAGTGCACGCAGAGTGTTTCTTTTCTCTCTCTCTTTGGCAGCGACCTTTGACCGACCCTAAACTATGACTCAGTGACCAAGTTGACCGAACCTTCTTAAAATACTGGCTTTTGGATTGTCTGAGTTGCATAAGTCATTACCGCTCCTTCTTTTACCCTTTGAATTTCTCAGAACACCTCGTATTACTATGAACATCCACTTCCATTGGATAAATCCATCGTATGGTTATATACGGACTCGAAGGGACTTCTTCGAGGATGGATCCAGGTTCAGGAGAAATTGAATTGGTTTATTCGGTTGTCTTTTATCGTCACCTTCTCTCAGGTTGCGAGAGCTTCTTAGTTTAGAAGAGTACACCTATTACGCTTATTGGATAGTCTTCCTCCAAACCATAGGCAGGTGCTGAAAGGTATGGAAAAAAGAAAACCAATTAGCCTAAGTAAGGTGTACAGAAGGTAATAAGTAAAGACAAAATAAAGGGATTAGAAAGAGGGCAAAGTAAATTGTGACTGCTATCATTCATGACCAAACCGCGTACTTCATCGCCACTCCTACTTCACCTTTGCTTTTTTCCCCAGTTCGGGAGAAATAGAAGAAGGAATTATTCAGTAGGCTTTTATCATCACCTTCTCTCAGGTCACGAGTACTCCTTGGTTTAGGAGGGTACACCTATTACGCTTATTGGATAGTCTTCTTCCAAACCATAGGCTGGTGCCGAACGGTAGGGAAGGAAGAAAACCACTTAGCCTAAATGGTGTGTACAAAAGGTAATGAATAAAGACAAATAAACGGATTTGGAGAGGTGGCAAAGAAATATACGGTTATATTCATGAATTGGTTTATGGAAGAGGCATTACTAGGAATACCAGGATACCCCTACGAAACATTTTCATTTTTCAGTTTCATTGTGTATTGTTAAAGGAAAACTGATTTCCCGATTAGATACTTACTCCAGGGTATGTATTTACCAGGTATGATTCTCACATCTGTATGGTTTTACAGATGATGAGTGGGAGTAAGTTATTGGGAATAAGGTGATCATCCTCATTATATCGGAATTCGTTGTAATTGGTGATATTTGAGGAAGTCGCCTGGGATTTTGCCGGAAGGCAAGTATTTGGTTTTGAGTATCCGTTGTTGTGCACCAATTTCAAAATGATATATCTGTATATTTATTTTTATAAAGTGAGATATAACTTTTTGAAATTATGTCCATGGAATTTACCTATATCAGTTGACGATTGGGTAAGAAGTATTGAACAACGGAGTAGTTCTTAACCGTAAGTACAGTTTTCAACCTACGATGCACATGTTTTGAGTTGTTCAACTCAGCGGACTTATACATAGTATTGTATGTTGTCCAGTATCCATCAGGACAAAGGGGTTGGTCCTCGTACTATGTTCTGTTTACTTGTGACTTCTCTAGTTTTTAGACAAGTGTTTCGTAGAAATACAAGGTCTATGTTTTGAGAAGTTATAGGTATAAGAATAAAGTAGAGAACCAGATGTCGCAAGTATCGGGATTCTTCAAAGATATCGAAGATGTAGATACTTGTGATTGGTATTCAGTTTATAGTAATGGTTTTGAGAAACTTGTTTCTCTTTCGGGTTACTCATAATTGGATGCGTTCCTAAGTTGAGTAACTGATCGGCCTCTTTCCATTAAGTTGATATGCACTGGAGACAGCTGCATGATTTGAATCTTGTTCCAATTAAATAAGTGCCAAAGTTTCTATATTGGATATAGAATGGTTCATATCTTAACGATGTTAAGGTATGTGGAGTTGTCCGGCTTATGCTTAAAACCAGACTCTGGATAACTCAAGGCACGTGTTCATATCAGATTTTTGCATTTTTATACCGTCTAATTTTTATCATATTGCTTATCGGTAGGTACTCTTGAGCCGTGTTTGCTAGTCAATTGCAGGATACAGGTTCTCGGCTCTAAACGATGAAATTCATGGAAAAGCACGACAAAATACGGGTTCCTGCCAACCACAGATAAAACACGGGTCTCCGCTCTCTATCTGTATGTTACCACACACCAGTTTAAGAGAGAAGATGGCAAATCGATTGTCATCTTCATGCATAAAGCACAATGGCAACACCAAGTCCAAGAAATCTACGCGGAGCTCAAGAAAATCATGACAAAAAGATCCATATCCAATCACCTTTTGATCAACAGAAATTCTGGAAGAAATGTGGAAAGATTATCAGAAAAGACATATGCCAAACTACAGACAAAGGAGGACCAGGGAAGCACAAAAAACCGGAGAGCCCAACTCATCTATAAGGCCGCGGAACTGCAGCCAATAGGGGATATAGGCCGCGGTTCCGGGGTCGTACAGGCGCCGCATTTGAAGATTTTTTTGGGGCAGATTGGTCATTCCATTTTAGTTTTGATTGTTGCCCTAGGTTTTCATTTTCCAGCCTATAAATAGCCCAGAACCTTGTGAAGCTAAGGGTGCATAATCTTGTATTTTAGGTTTTAGAATACTTGTTGTTCTTCTTCCTCTTCTCATCTCTTCTCCATTGAAAAACTTGTAGTGAGCTTTTGTAAGTGAAGAATGATGAATAAAGAAGTTCTTTTTGTTATTATACTTGTCTTGCTCTTGTTATGCTAATTGCTTCTAATCTTCAATTGATAATTTAGTTGTTGTTATTTATTGTTGTTTCTTTCTTATTCTCTTTTCCTTTATCCTTAAACAACCATGATGCTTACGTTTGATCCTTGCCAAGGTGAGGTCGTAAATAGCTAGTTGTTATCTTCTAATCTCCTTCTTTCTATCTTCCTCCTTTGTTTTATTTTTCATTCTTCTTGTAATGGGTGAGTAATTTCCATACATGTTAGGGTAGGATAAGGGAAGTTTGAGAGAAGGAAATCTCTCTCACTCTTTCCTTGCCCAACATCTTAAATCGACTCCCGTTAATTGAACCACAATCCGCTCCCTACGGCACCCTATCCTATATGATAGCGGTGATTCCGTAGTGAGACCGGTTGTTATTGAATTAACCGGAGGTTATGGCTAAGAGCCAAGAACGGACGGACAAGCACCAAAAGGAAGAACTTAAGCATTGGAAGCCTAGCTTATACTCGCAAGTTCCTTCCTAGTAGTGCTAATCCCCGTTGTTGCCGATTACCGTAACACGGATATTAAGAGTGGCAACGAAAGAAGTGAGCGACTCCTAACTCAAACTAACCTAATCCTAACTCTAACAAGCTCTCTTTACATATCATTTTAACACTTAGTTAATCACAAACAAATATGGACTTTTGGACTTAACTCGTTAAAGCACATAGAAAAAGATTCCCATCTCCCTGCGGACGACCCGTACTCAACCGGCTAGCTACAAGCGAAACCGTTTTGATTGCGGTAATTAACTAAACTTGAACACGCAGAATCCTTAACAATCAGCACGTTTCTGTAATGGCAGTATGTGGGTTGGCCCAGGCTATGACGAGGGTTGACTTTCTACCATCTGGAACATCAATGGTGATATTGTTCTTGACTCGCCACAGTTTTAGTAAAATGGATTTTTTCAGAAAATAGTAGTGGGAGTATGGTAGAACTGGAAGTGATTCCAGAACCGCAAACGATTACTGAAAATTTACTAGGACCTAAAAATTCAATCAGGTTTGACATTCCATTAGCCACTCCGCAGACATGGTGGGTAACCTCAGGCACCCGAGAGGTACTTTGGTAGCCTCAAGGACGGTGACAGGGAGGTTCTTGTTTACCCAGACTTGACACTACTGTTGTTTCAGGCTATGAGACCCGGCAGGAGGTTAAGTATAGCGTCGTTCTAAACTAGCTTTAGAAGTGCACGCATATATTATTCTGCCAGAGGGTTGTTGTGGTCAGTGGGACAAGCGGAAGCACAGTGGACAAGTTGCTTATGTTTATTTATAGACTAGAGCAGATATAGCGGAGATAGATCATCTAATTTTAATGTGACAGTCATGGCATTGACTTCATCAGAATAGGGGATGGATCTGTTAAGAAGGTAGTAGGGTGTGATGTCCTAGTATTTGGATGACATACACAGAGTAGGAAGTAAAATTCTTATACTACGATCGGTTATACTGTGGTCGTCACACAGTTGTTTCTCCGCAAAGGATATAGTCATAATATCTGACATTCTGGTTTCTAGATCTATGGTTTTAGATCTAGATTTGGGTAGTTTCCCAATGTGGGTACTTTGACAATATTCTAATAGTATTTTAGAATAGATGACTCCTGGCATGGTGGTGTACCTGCAGGTGATGGAGTCTCCCTCTCTAAAGGTGTCTTAAAGACTAAAGGGGAGAGTGATGTTCGTGATTGGCAGATCACTTGCTTAGGCAATTGAGTCGATCATGAGATATCAAGTACCACACCAGATGTTGTTTTTGCACTAGATGCAATAAGTTTATATTAATCCAAACCTGGAGAAACATTCGGAGGCTGTTTTAGAACAAAAGTGGATGTTCTACGGATTTGATGATGGCAGCCTCCTTCGGGGGACGATTATCATTCCAGGCTTCAAAGGTGACATGGATGACAGAGTAATTGACAGAGTTATAATTTTTCCCTCTGAAGAAGGGAGCAGTATTATGGACAGGTGGTCCAAGATGATACTGTGGGAGGCATGGTGCAGGGGTTTAGTTGACGATACAGTCTAAGAAGTTTGGATTTGGAGTTTATTTATGAACCAGGTCCCATCAGATATCCAGACATATTCTAAGACAGGTATTGCTCAATTCGGAAGATGGTTTTCTCCGCGAACTTGAGATTAAGAGAGACATAGAAAGAAACATCAGGGCGGATCCACTCATTGAGGCTATTTCTCGAACACAAGAGTTTTACAAACGAGCTTTGTGAAACTGATTAGTAGAGGAGTTGGGTGTTCGGTATCACACGGGCTGTGAGTATGCGACATCGCAATAATTAGCCTTAAGTGCAAGTGGGAGATTGTTGGATATAGTGCCCTCAAAGTCAATTATTGGATCGCAGGTGCGTGATTGCAATGATTGAGGGAGGACCTATACCGGTAGGACAGTCTTACTCAAGATGATAGTATGCTATCTGGTTTGTCTTTATCAGTCATGTACAGCTTTAGGTGACATTACTGTTCACTATTACACATTGATAGAGCCCTTAGGATCCTGCTTGACTACCAACAGTATGATGGCGATCATATACGTGAGAGTTGGGTAGTCTATAAGCACATCCTTAAAAGTGGTCCCTAGTCGTGGGAGTTTCGAGACAGGGCATCGATACTCCGGAGTAGACTAATGTATACAGTCGAGACCCCGACGAGGGGCGGTGGCCGGTCTCACAAGCCATAGGTGTCAGTTGGATCACCTAAGATGTATACAGGTGGTCATTGGGTTATGAGTACACCGGACAGGACTCGCCGGAAACCTGCTAGTTGGTATTTATACCTAGCGTCAGATAGCAGTTCCCTGGTGACATGTGTACATGTTAGTTCATCGACCCGAGGTTGTCAATTGTCTCGTGTGAGTTCCCACTGTGCTTTGATTTCTACCCTGCCAAGGCTCAAAGGAGTCGTGCAAACAGGTTTTTTTTGGGTACAGTCCTGAGCCATATGAAGGCAAGTGAGCAGATTGGCAGGGGATTCGTCTCTCCCGGTATTGGGGGCGAGATCGCGCTGTGTCTAGGAGAGCCATTACACAAAGCCCTCGGCCGAGACAAGAGATTTACTGGTAGGTACTCCAGTAGTATCTCAGGGTGTTCTGGGGTACACTCTGACACGACTTATACCGCTATTGGGGGTCTGACATTACCAGCCCCCTAGGCCCGATATGCGATACTCATAGACGAACGGACCGGACTGTATATATATTGTCACTGATAGGCTCAGTAGGGTTTCAGGATGAGTTCGCTCATCGGCTTCCCTTGAGGTCAGTACATGGGCAGCCGTTACGCACAGCTAGTGCCGCTGACGTGCTTGTGGTTAAACCCACTGCCAGGGTACTGACGAGTCATTAGAGTCCCCCACAGATAGTTTCCCAAGTTCGGGCGAAACGTTGTAGAGGCCGTATGGTTTTATGGCAGGGTTCGAAAATGCACGTGTGTTTGCGCACGTGTCATATTTCGGACAGATAATACTGGTGGGCTTTAATTTAAGCAGGATCCATGTATTATGTTGAGTCGGAATATTTTTGTCTCTCATATTCGTATTCGGTCGGAATACGGATACAGGTATGTATATACAGGTGAGGGGTATTTTCGTAATCCGTTACGAGAATATTTTAGAAGATGTATTTCTTTTTGGATTAATCATTTTGGTTTAAATGATTATTAGTTTTGGAAAGGGTGACTCATTATGGATACAACATTTCTTCTAGCATGTTCATTAGTGACCTATGCTAAGAAGTCACTAAGTGAGTCATGATAGAATTAATGTGTTTTGTTTTGGGTTTGGATATTTGAGGAGATATTTTTCGTTAGATATTTTCTTTGGTCTTTGATAAATAAACCTCATATATCTATTCACAAAAGATGAAAAGAAACAAGAGAGAAGTTTATATGCTTGTTTTTCTTTTGCTCTCTTGATTTTCTTGAGTTCACCATTTTCAATCCTAAAGCATCTTCTTCAACCTCCACCCTAACCCTCTCATGTGAAGAGAACCCTAGGATGTTTGAGACAAAGTATTCTACTCATTCTCTACTTCATCTTGGTCATCTCTTTTAGCAGACTTGATGACTGAGTTGCTTCGGTATAGAGGCGGGAGCCCGTTTAAAGATCCGTTGATGTGGTGCCACCTCGATGAGGAGACAGGCGATCAGAGTTGCCGCGAGGAGCGTGGGATGATGGCTAAAGACCGAAGGACTCAGATCGATCGGTATAGCCTTTCTACCTCTTTACAGTTTGATAGTTTAGCGTTAATGGCAAGATCCGGGTTATAGTATGCGATAGAGCTAGTTATAAATATTTTTTTTCCGCGTTTGGCGTCAGATTGACGGCTGGGGCGCTACCGTAGACTTACATTGGTAAACGTCGCCGAATTAATGTGTGATCAATTCGACGAGGTTGCACATTTAGTTATTGTGTTATTGGTCTGAATTGTGTTATGGTTTGGTTAGATTGTCGTGATGAATATCCCCTCATGTGATGAGTATGTACAAATGTGTTGTATGTAATTCATGTATTCGATTCATTGTAAATGTATATTCTTTTATTTGGGATGCGGTTGGGTTGAGTCCATCATTGCCATTGTACGTATATTTCATTTATTGTTACCCCGCAATAGAGTGCTCTTGCCCCCGGGTTCTAGTATGTGGTAGGTGGCCTTCTTAATGAGTTGAGACCATGCCACATCATTCTAAAATTGGCGGGTTTCTCTCCGCACTTATAAGGGTTATGATATACCCACGTAGATTTCTCGAGTTACCCGGTTGTAGAAAGCGTCGAGTGGCCCCCTCATGGCATTGAGGCCAGGTTGCCTCACTTCTTGGATTGGTGGGTGGCTTGCCGCGCTCGTAGGGGTCTTTGATCGATTATGTATGGGCTATTCACACGACCATGGAATGTCGCGTTTCATTTGCGGCTTAAACAAAACGCAGGGCTCTTAATATATCTGCTATTCTTTTTTTTGTTTATTGATTACTGCATGCCTGTTATGTGATTACATGCCTGTGATGATGATATATATAAAATAAATGCTTCTATATGTTTTGCATCCCTGCTAACCCTGCATCCACCCTGCCGTAACTTAAGTAACCTTACGGTGAAGACCTGATGCCCCGTGGCCACTGCGGATGTCATATAATTGCATTCTATTTTGGTTGTTTCTGGTGTAACTAGGAACTTAAATGATGATACTACATTAATATAATTAATGTAAAGAAAATAAACCTAAAATGATGTTGTAGGAACCAAATTTCAAAACCACTCGGTTTTCTTCATAACCGTTTGTTTTCAAAACGGAGCCTAAACCACTCGTTTTCAATTTCAAAACCACTCGGTTTATTCAACGATGTCATGTTCATTACGTTAAAGATTTTCATCAAAATCAGCCGTAGCCCTCCATCATTTCAGACAAGTAGAGTACTTAGTATTCGTGATGTGTTTGTTGATTATTCATCAAGGCGTAGTGTACGGTACCTAAGTGATGCTTGTTTGCCGCATGAGATGCGATTAGTTAAGACATTCATACGACTTTGTTGATCATTCGTTAAAGGTCGTACGGGTGGGTCTAAATTAGTCATGAAATCATGGGTAGAACTTGACTAGGACTCTTTGATTTATTGATTATTCAATAAGGTCCTAGAGTCCTAAGGGTAAAAACCATATCAGGAGTTTCAAGTGTTGAAACTTACAATGTGATTGCATAGCTTCTATGTGATAGCTAGATCCCGATTCTCACTTTGAGTAATAGTTACTCCCAGGAGATTTGCACTTCAAAATTAGCTAACCCGTTAGGTGTTTAGAAAGGTGTTTACGGGGTTATGCCTCTTAGAAAATGGGGTTATTTAATTAGGTTCGTGCGAAAGCGCGGGGAGCTTCCCTTAGAGTACTTACACTGGTCCGGCTGAACGGTTAGCAAACTTGTGGAGTGTACATGATTCCGGCTAATTCTCTTTTTAGGGTTTGAAGAATAATTCGATTAAACAGAGGGAGCCATTCTGATTAGATAAGATAATTAACCAATCTAATTTTGCAAGAGCACACGCTGAGTATTTCTTTTCTCTCTCTAGGCCGCGACCATAACATGCCTTAAGCTTTTACTAGAGAAAAATAAAATGGAAGGACCAAATTATAAAGACTGGCTGAGAAATGTCACTATTTCCCTCACATATGATAAGGTTGCATATATCCTCACCGCTACTGCACCCCAACTCCTAAGTCCAGATTCCTCGGTTGCGGACATTAAGGTCCGCAAAATGTAGGATCAAGATTACGCGACGACCAAGTGCCTCGTGCCGGCCTCAATGAACAATGAGTTGCAGAGGCACATGAGAAAATGGATTTTCAATCCATTTTCCTCCATTGCAAAGACCTGTATGGAGAGCAATCTCGTATCGTAAGATATGAGACCTCGAAGAAACTATTTCAATCGAGGTTGGCCGTTAAATCATTTATCGGGGACCACGTCCTGAAGATAATTAGTTTTATTGAAGATCCCACAGACCTCGGATGTACATTGGACAACAAATTATATATCGATCTAATTTTGCAGTCCCTACCCTCCACCTATGCTCATTTCATATTGAATTTCAATATATATAAATTGGAAGCTGGTCTTCCTGAGCTCCTCAATATGTTGAGGAGTGCTGAAAGCATCTTGAAGAAGAAGAAGGCACTCATCCAGATTGTTGAGGAATCTTCCTCTTCTAAGTCCAAAGCTAAGACCAAGGATAAGAAGAAGAAGAACCCCACCAAACCGAAGGGTAGTGTCAAAAAGGTGAGGGGCGAGGACAAGACTGGGGATGTGGAAGCTGGAATGGGAGAGTGTTTCTATTGTTACAAGAAAGAGCACTGAGAGGAATTGCAGGGTTTTTAAAGCCAGCCTCAAGGATAAGAAGCATGGTGATGCTTCAGATTCATGCGTGTTTGTAATCGAAAACTGTTTTTCAGTAAACTCTGCCTACTGGGTATTAGATACCGGATCAGGTTCTCATAACTGTAATTGTGTACATGCATTGAGAAGTAGCAGGTTTCTGAAGAAAGATGATATGACCCTCATAGTTTGAAATGGCACAAGTGTTGACGCTGTTGGTGTTAGGGATTATCTGTTCGTTATGTATATGCCCTAGAGGCCATTGCTGTACATATGATGTATATTATAATGGATGCTTGGATATATATAGAGAGGACTTTCTTACTCGTCATGATAGTATGCTATTTGGTATTCCTTTTGTCTTAACATATTGCCTTGTATATGTTTACTGTCTTACTCACACATGTTGATAAAGCCCTTAGGATCTGTACTCGACTACTGGGACTATGATGAGATCATACTAGTGGGGCCATGGTAGTCGATGAGTACATCCTATAACTGTTCCCAGTCGAGGGTGTGTCGAGACAGGGCATCGATACACCAGGGTAGACTAGCGTATACGCATCTTGACCCATATGATGGGAGATGGATGATCCCATATCCATCGGTATTTTGACATTAGAGATGGTATACGGGTGCTCAGTGGAGACTGGGTACACTGGACGGACTTGCCGAGAACTCCCAGATGGTGATATACCACACGTCAGACGGCAGTTCTCCGGTGACACTGGTACAGGGTAGTCTGTAGATCCGAGATCATCATAGAGTCTTGTGTGATTCCCACTGTGTTTTGATTTCCACCTTACCACGTCCAAGAGGGCATGCAAAACGGTGGCTTTTGGGTCCAGTCCTGAATCACATGGAGGCAATGAGCGATAGGAGGGGATTCGTCTCTCCCGGTTTAGCGAGTTGATGTCGTGCTGTGTTCCATTGGCTGTAACTGGAAGTCCCTGGCCAGGGCTGATATAGAGATTTACTGGTAAGTGTTACCAGTAGTTTCTCGACTTGTTATGAGCCTCACATTGACACGACTTATCGGTTACTGGGGTCTGACGTATACCACCCCTAGATTTGATATGTGACATATCAAACGAAGAGACCGGACTGTACGGGAGTGTTACTGATTGGATTCACAGGAGAATGTACATGCTAGCTTGTTGATCTTCTGATCGCTCAATACCTGGGTGGCTGTTACATTTTGCTGACCGCTTGCAGCTTGTGGGTGTTTGATATGATCACCACCTGCTACCGACGTATTGACGATTCTTTAGAGTCCTACACAGAGGTTTCTTGACTCAGGCAAAACGGAGTAGGGGCACATATGTGATATGTGCACGATTGAGGATAATGCGATATGAGATACCGTATTATATTCTCGCTATATTTAGATATGAGCCGGGTCATCGGATCAAGTGTTGATTCGATGAATCGGTACATGATATATTAGTCGGTTATATTCGATATAGCCGGATAGTCGGATCAAGTGTTGATTCGATAATTTAATGTATAATAATATATATGATATATTGCATTACATTATCTAATATTGGCTCGCTTTATTATTTCATTTTCTCACCAGATAATGCATTGATATATATGCGATATATTAATTGTATTATTTTCTTTTGTTACAAATATATAATATATATGTGATATATATTATTGTAACATGATATGATTACTAATGAAACATGTTTAGTGGAGATTAAACAAGGTTAGGGTTTGTATTGGGTTAGATCTTTCATGCACCTTCTAGAAGGTTTTTCTTTTGTCATGAGAAAGATATTATGCTTGATATTTTCTTTTGACTCATTGTTTAACCCAACCCAAACCCTAGCCCTAGTTAATTCTCTACATGAGTTAGCCTAGTCATGGTTGACCATGGTTACATTATTAATCATATATGTTTTCATTATTCATCACAAAAGGATTATGCATTATTTCTTCTTCTTCTTCAACCTTGTGCTTTGAGAAACCTTACGAGGTTTTCACTTTGTGATGTTTAAGTGAGAGAATTTAATATAAAAGGAAAGCATAAATACTATTCCATCATCCTCATCTAATCTAGCCAATTAGATTAGGGTGTTCACCTCATTAGAGTGAGAGAGCTTGAGTTATAGAAACTTCGACGTAGATCATCGGAGAAAAGGAACACTACAAGCTAGCATGGATCGTTCGAGTCGTGGAGCCTCTCTTGAGTCCAGGAGATCGTGGATCGCGGCGAATGGACTTCTACTCGGAGCTTATGAAACGAAGGAGCGGACTACAAAGGTTGTAATCCCTCACACTTAGTTGTAAAGATGTTTACCTGCATGTTAAACCCTAATAATCTAGCAAAGATCCCGGCTTTTGGTTGTTCGGCACGTCTAAATTTTTATTCGGGCATGATTGATGCCTTATGAACCCTTGTAAGAGATCCTAAGAACCCTACAGTGGTATCAGAGCCTTGCTAGAGCATTAGGCGACGTGTTTACGAAGTTAAAACTCCGATCGAACCCCGGAACGTCGATTTGACCCCTTCTCTGGACAATTTTTAAAAATGCGATTTTTTCTGTATTAAAAATACCTAAAAAAATCAGCAGGGAATTATAAGTATCACTATGAAAAACGAGGAGCTAAACCGTACGGACCGCTGCGGAACCGCAGCCATACCTTGCTTAAGCCGCGGATCCACGGCCGTACAGTTGGGTTTGACTTTTCTTTTGGCACAGTGATGACCGTAGCTGCTAGTTCATATTTCTGGGTATTTTTAATCTAACTCAAGTGTTGAGTGTTCTGGGGATTATTTTGTATTCTTTGATTCGATCGGAAAATTTAATTTCATTATGTTTTTCGGATATTTAGAAACTTTTAAAATGTTCGAACGGATATCATTAACTCATTTTTTCCCGGCACGAAAAACTTTCAAGTGTTGAATTTTTCTTGGGTTTAAATCTTTCGGAAAAACGTGCAAGTAACGCGGTGGTCCCTCTAGAAGAACACAAACCTTAACTCGATTATGTGACCGTCTGAACCTCCTCTAAACTTTAGGGTTTGGGGCAGTACGGCGTGCCACATGTGAGGCGTTGGCTTGACCCTTCTACGGCTGGACCATCGGTACTGTGACATATTCTGGGATTATTTGAACTCCGCTCAAGTGTTGAGCTATTTCGGAAATCTTGGGTATTTGATTATTCGATCGGAAAGTTTAATATTGTCTATTTATCTGGAATGTGATACAATATGTGGAATTCATATTGTTAGGCATGAAATGCGAAGTATGTGATATTTCGGATTTACGATGTCTAAAGAGATTGTGGATTCCAAATGTTGTAGTTTTACACTTTCTTTTCTGTGACCGTAAGCGTAGTATGTGGGCTATCGCCGGCTTCGTTGCTATACATCAACGATAATCGGGATACGCATACTTGCTTACGTTGATGATATGAGATATTATGTGTTGCTGTGATATGTTATATTGGATTGTCGTGTTCTGAATAGCCGGGGGTTTTATGTGAGATGAGGGTTTTTATTTTCATTCATGTAAAATTCATTTGTATGTAATATTCTTTTATTGGGGAACTTCCGGGATGAGGTTGATGTCACCAGTGTATATTATTTACTTTTCCGCATTAGGTAGACCCAAGGAGGGGAGCACAAGTAATCGGGTTCTAGGGTCCAGTGGGAGGCCATCTCGAGGAGTCGAGACCGGGTCTCCTAACCTTAGAATTGGCAGTGTTACTTGCCGCTCTCGTAGGGGTCTAGGGATGTGGGTTTGGCTATTCATCGCGACCGTGGTATCCGTGTTTTATACAGGCTCGTATTAAAACACGGACATCCTAGTATATCCAATATTTCATATATGATCTTCTGCTGCAATGTTCTGTGATGAGATCATATTACTGCCTGAGACGAATGCTTATACTATAAATATATATGCTGATATATAAATATTACTATTTTTGTTTCTTCTGTGATGCTTAGGAAGCATAAGCTGATGGGATTTATTAATGAGATTAATAAAAGAAAAGAAACCTAAAAGATGTTGTAGAATCAAAACTTTATAAAAAAGGGTAGCTACAGTTTTGCTTTGCATAGCGGTATATATGATATACCCTGCACCTTATTTGATGAGGAAAGAGCCGAGATCCCTTCACCAGGAGTGACCTCTTTAGCTGAACTGGCAGATGCTACAAACTCGCGGTTTAGTTTTTGACAGCTTATATAGTTCTTGCTTTGCACAGAGGTATATGCGATATATCCTGCACCTTATTCGATGGGGAAAGAGCCGAGATCCCTTCACCGGGAGTGACCTCTTTAGCGAAACTAGAAAAGCCTCAAAAACACTCCTTTTCAAAATCACTTGATTCTACGACGATATCAAGTTCATTACGCTCATGGTTTTCTGAAAAACCTGCGTAGCCCTCCGTCATTTCAGATAGATATTACTTAGTATTCGTGCTGCGTTTGTTGGCCTGCGTCAAGGCGTAGTGTGCGGTAGCTAACTAGTACTTATCTGTAACATGAGATGTGATTGGATTCGGGTAGTCGTATGACTTTGTTGGCCTGCGTCAAGGGTCGTACGGGTAGATTTAATTCAATCAAGAAATATACGGGTTGAACTTGACTAGCGGACTATGGTTTGTTGGCCTGCGTCAAGGTCATAGAACGCTAGGGGAAAAAGTATTATCGGGAATTTCAAGTGTTGAAATTTGCAATGAGATTGCATACCTCCTATGAGATAGTTGGATCCCGATATCCACTGCGAGTAAGAGTTACTCCTGGGAGAATTTTACACAGGACAATTAGCCGATCAAGTAGGTGTCTAGAAAGGTGTTAACGGGGTTATGCCTCTGGGAAAACGAGGTTTATTTTAATTAGGTCCGTGCGAAAGCACGGGGAACCTTCCTCAAGTACCGACACTGATCTGGCTGAAAGATTGACGAAATTGTAAAGTGTAATTAATCCCGGCTAATCTTACCTTTTAGGGTTTGAAGGAAGATTTGATAAAAACAGTGGGAGACATCCTTATTAGATAAGATAATAACCAATCTAATCTTGCAAGAGCATACGCTAAAGTGTTTCCTTCTCTCTCTCTCCAGGTAGCGACCGTGTCAGGACTTAATCAAGATAATAATATGGATGTATTGACTGGACCCGCTTATTATACTGAGCAGGGAATGTTGGTCCCGTTCTTTCTTATAAGAGTTATAAGACTGAACAGGGAATAGGCGAATATCTGGATTCTCACGCCGTCCAAACGGAGAACATACATGTTGATGCACCTTCTTCGGGTGTGTTAGTAATTGTGAATTGTTTCTCAGTTCACCCTACGTCCTGGGTATTAGATACCGGATCAGGATCCCATATATGTAAAATGTTACATGGGCTACGTAAAGGTAGAGAACTGGGAAAAGGTGATCATTCCGTTCAAGTAGGGAATGGTGCAAGTATTGCTGCTAAAGCAGTTGGCGAATATCACCTAGTATTACCAAGTAGTAATACACTGATTCTGAATGAGTGCTATTATATACCGAACATGATGTGCAACATTATATCAGTTTCTTTATTAAGTAAAGAAGGATATAATTTTGTAGTACAGGATAATGTTATGAACATATTCCTGAATCAAAAGTTGATTGGATCAGGCTCGTTACATAGTGGCATATTCATTCTCAATCAAAATACAGTCCTTAATATACAAAACATACACAAGAGGAAGAGTTTAGAAATGAACGAATCCTTCTTGTGGCATTGTAGACTTGGTCATATCAATGCGACACGATAAGCTAAGTTACATAAGTATGGATATTTGAATCCATTCGAATTATCATCTTATGATACTTGCCATTCATGTCTCAAAGGCAAAATGACCAAAGCTCCGTTTAGTGGACACGGAGAAAGAGTTACCGAACTCTCAGGGCTGGTACATAGTGATGTATGCGGTCCTATGTCTACGCATGCCAGGAACAGTTCTTCCTACTTCATTACATTCACTGACGATCTCTCAAGATTCGGATATGTGTTCATGATGAAACACAAGTCTGAAGCTTTTGAGAAATTCAGAGAATATAAGCACGAAGTAGAGAACCAAACGGGCAAAAGTATTAAGATCCTTCGATCTGATCGAGGAGGTGAATACTTAAGCAATGAGTTCCTAGATTATCTAAAAGAGAATGGGATTCTCTCTCAGCTTACTCCTCCTTATACACCACAGCACAACGGTGTATCGGAGCGGAGGAATCGCACCCTATTAGATATGGTGCGCTCTATGATGAGTACAGCCGAGTTACCTATTTCCTTCCGGGGATATGCACTGGAGACAGCTGCAGACCTATTTAATATGGTTCCCACCAAATCTGTGCTAACTACTTCATATGAGATATGGAAAGGAAAGAGACCATATCTTAATTCTGTTAGGATATGGGGTTGTTCGACATATGTGAAAACACGCAATCCATACAAGCTCGGGGAAAGGTCTATTCTGTGTAAGTTTATTGGATATCCCAAACATTCGTGCGGGTATATCTTCTACCACACCGAGGAACAAAAGGTGTTTGTTTCTCGGCACGCCACCTTTTTAGAAAAGGAATTTCTTGCAAAAGAGATTAGTGGCTCTGAGGTAGAACTGGAAGAAGTTCCAGCAACACAAACTGCAACTGAAGATTTAGTGGAACCAGAGGATTTAGTAGAACCCGACGAAGCCCAACCTCTCCGCCGATCTAGTAGGGTTTCTCATCCACCTGAGAGATACTACGGTTTTCACATTGATGGTGGAAGCGAGGATTGCATCATGGTTGATGATGACCCGACAAGTTTCGAGCAGGCCATCACGTAGTGACTCTGTGAAATGGTTGGATGCAATGCGATCTGAGATGGAATCCATGTACACCAACAAAGTATGGACTTTGGAAAATGCTCCTGAAGGGGTAAAACCCATTAGGAGCAAGTGGATCTTTAAAAAGAAAATTGGTGTAGATGGAAAAGTTGAGACTATCAAAGCTAGACTTGTTGCAAAGGGTTTTCGTCAACGACCCGGTGTGGATTATGACGAAACCTTTTCTCCAGTGGCTATGCTTAAGTACATCCGGATCTTACTTGCCATTGCTGCATACCTTGACTACGAAATATGGCCAATGGATGTTAAGACCGCCTTTCTAAACGGTGATTTAGAAGAGTACGTGTACATGACTCAGCCAGAGGGCTTCGTACATAGTGGGAGCAGCAGAAATGTGTGCAAGCTGCTTAAATCCATTTATGGGTTAAAGCAAGCATCGCGGAGTAGGAACATCTGTTTTGATGTTGTAGTCAAAGAGTTTGACTTCATCAAAAATATAGATGAACCTTGTATCTATAAGAAGGTGGCAGAGAGTAAGGTTGTCTTCCTCGTATTGTACGTGGATGACATACTCTTGAAAGGAAATGATGTTCCTATGCTGCAATCAGTCAAGCTCTTCTTATCACAAAGATTCTCAATGAAAGATCTAGGTGATGCCTCTTGCATATTGGGAATTATGATCTATAGAGATAGATCTATACGGATACTGGGATTGTCCCAATCCAGGTACATTGACACCATAGTAAAGAGGTTTAGTATGGAAGAATCCAAGCGTGGGAACCTACCCACAATCTCTGGACTTACTCTTTCCAAAGAGATGTCTCCCAAGACTGATTTGGAAAAAGCTCGCATGCAAGGGATACCCTATGCTTCGGCAGTAGGCTCTATCATGTATGCGATGATATGTACCAGACCCGATGTAGCATACTCACTAAGTGTAGTGAGTAGGTATCAAGCAGATCCAGGAGAGAGTCACTGGATAGCTGTGAAGAACATTCTCAAGTACTTGCGAAGGACTAAAGAGATGCTCTTGGTGTATGGTAACGGGGAACTCCAGGTGGAGTCCTTTACCGATTCAAGCTTCCAAAGTGATAAGGACGACTCTAAGTCGCACTCGGGATTTTTCTTTACCCTCAATGGAGGGGCGGTATGTTGGAAGAGTTCCAAACAGGATACCGTTGCAGACTCGACGATGGAGGCTGAATACATCGCTGCCAACGATGCTGCCAAAGAGGCTGTCTGGATAAAGAAGTTCATTAGTGAACTTGGTGTGGTTCCATACATTGAGCATCCAGTACCTCTGTACTGTGATAACAATAAAGCTGTGTCTTTAGCTAAGCAACCCAGGTCCCATCAAAAGTCCAGACATATTCTGAGGCGGTATCACCTGATCAGGAAGATAGTTGATCGCCGGGAGATCGAGGTCAGGAGAGTAGATACGAAGGACAACACTGCGGATCCACTCACGAAGGCCATTCCCCAGATACAGTTTGAGAGATTATTCGGGATGCTAGGTATGAGATACTACAGCAGCTGGCCTTAGTGCAAGTGGGAGATTGTCAGTTATGTATATGCCCTAGAGGCCATTGTTGTACATATGATGTATATTATAATGGATGCTTAGATATATATAGAGAGGACTTTCTTGCTCGTCATGATAGTATGCTATTTGGTATTCCTTTTGTCTTAACATATTGCCTTGTATATGTTTACTGTCTTACTCACACATGTTGATAAAGCCCTTAGGATCTGTATTCGACTACTGGGACTATGATGAGATCATACTAGTGGGGCCATGGTAGTCGATGAGTACATCCTATAACTGTTCCTAGTCGAGGGTGTGTCGAGACAGGGCATCGATACACCAGGGTAGACTAGCGTATACGCATCTTGACCCATATGATGGGCGATGGATGATCCCATATCCATCGGTATTTTGACATCAGAGATGGTATACGGGTGCTCAGTAGAGACTGGGTACACTGGACGGACTCACCGAGAACTCCCAGATGGTGATATACCATACGTCAGACGGCAGTTCTCCGGTGATACTGGTACAGGGTAGTCTGTAGATCCGAGATCGTCATAGAGTCTTGTGTGATTCCCACTGTGTTTTGATTTCCACCTTACCACGTCCAAGAGGGCGTGCAAAACGGTGGCTTTTGGGTCCATTCCCGAATCACATGGAGGCAATGAGCGATAGGAGGGGATTCGTCTCTCCCGGTATAGGGAGTTGATGTCGTGCTGTGTTCCATTGGCTATAACTGGAAGTCCCTGGCCAGGGCTGATATAGAGATTTACTGGTAAGTGTTACCAGTAGTTTCTCGACTTGTTATGAGCCTCACATCGACACGACTTATCGGTTACTGGGGTCTGACGTATATCACCCCTAGACTTGATATGTGACATATCAGACGAAGAGACCGGACTGTATGGGAGTGTTACTGATTGGATTCACAAGAGAATGTACATGCTAGCTTGTTGATCTTCTGATCACTCAATACCTGGGTGGCTGTTACGTTTTGCTGACCGCTTGCAGCTTGTGGGTGTTTGATATGATCATCACCTGCTACGGACGTATTGACGATTCTTTAGAGTCCTACACAGTGGTTTCTTGACTCAGGCAAAACGGAGTAGGGGCACATATGTGATATGTGTACGACCGAGGATAATGCGATATGAGATACCGTATTATATTCTCGCGATATTTAGATATGAGCCGGGTCATCGGATCAAGTGTTGATTCGATGAATCGGTACATGATATATTAGTCGGTTATATTCGATATAGCCGGATTGTCGGATCAAGTGTTGATTTGATAATTTAATGTATAATAATATATATGATATATTGCATTACATTATCTAATATTGGCTCGCTTTATTATTTCATTTTCTCACCAGATAATACATTGATATATATGCGATATATTAATTGTATTATTTTCTTTTGTTACAAATATATAATATATATGTGATATATATTATTGTAACATGATATGATTACTAATGAAACATGTTTAGTGAAGATTAAACAAGGTTAGGGTTTGTATTGGGTTAGATCTTTCATGCACCTTCTAGAAGGTTTTTCTTTTGTCATGAGAAAGATATTATGCTTGATATTTTCTTTTGACTCATTGTTTAACCCAACCCAAACCCTAGCCCTAGTTAATTCTCTGCATGAGTTAGACTAGTCATGGTTGACCATGGTTACATTATTAATCATATATGTTTTCATTATTCCTCACAAAAGGATTATGCATTATTTCTTCTTCTTCTTCAACCTTGAGCTTTGAGAAACCTTACTAGGTTTTCACTTTGTGATGTTTAAGTGTGAGAATTTGATATAAAAGGAAAGCATAAATACTATTCCATCATCCTCATCTAATCTAGCCAATTAGATTAGGGTGTTCACCTCATTAGAGTGAGAGAGCTTGAGTTATAGAAACTTCGACGTAGATCATCGGAGAAAAGGAACACTACAAGCTAGCATGGATCGTTCGAGTCGTGGAGCCTTTCTTGAGTCCGGGAGATCGTGGATCGTGGCGAATGGACTTCTACTCGGAGCTTATGAAACGAAGGAGCGGACTACAAAGGTTGTAATCCCTCACACTTAGTTGTAAAGATGTTTACTTGCATGTTAAACCCTAATAATCTAGCAAAGATCCCGGCTTTGGGTTGTTCGGCACGTCTAAATTTTTATTCGGGCATGGTTGATGCCTTATGAACCCTTGTAAGAGTGTCTCGGAACCCTACATTATCATCTTGGATTGCCGAGCAGCAAAATTTTGATTTTGCAGAACTGTTATTGTGTACCAATATTGTGTAATATTATATCAGTTGCCTCATTAGAAAAAGAAGGATATAATTCTGCGTTGGAAAGTAATATTCTGAAAATTCACCTTAATTAAGAGCTGATTGGGTATAGTAAACTAAATAATGGTATATACGTTCTAAATCAGCACGCGGTTTTCAACATCCAACACAATAACAAAAGAAAGAATTCAGAAATGAATGAAGATTTCTTATGGCATTGTATATTTGGTCGTATTAATGAAACAAGACTACGAAAATTACATAAAGATAGATATTTGGATCCGTTCGAATATGTATCTTATACAACTTGTCAATCATGTTTCAAAGGTAAGATGACCAAAACTCCGTTTACTAGACACGGATAAAGAGTTACCGAACTCTTGGCACTCATACATAGTGATGTATGTAGTCCAATGTCTACACATGCAAGAAGCAGAGACCTATACTTCATTATTTTTACCGTAATTTCTTAAGGTATGGACATATGTTCTTGATGAAATATAAGTCCAAAGCCTTTGAAAAGTTCAAAGAATAGAAGAAGGAAGTGGAGAAACAAACGGGCAAAATTATCAAGATACTTCGATCTGATCGAGACGGGGAATATTTAAGCATCGAGTTCCTTGAGTACCTAAAAGAGGATATGATTCTCTCTCAACTTACTCCTTCGTATACACCACATCTCAATAGTGTGTCAGAGAGAAGAAATTGCACTCTATTAGATATGGTGCGTTCTATGATGAGTAATCATGAGTTGCCGCTTTCCATCTGGGGTTATGTGCTTGAAACAGCTGCGTACCTATTGAATCAAGTTCCATCCAAATCTATACCTAAGACTCCATATAAGATATGGAGTGGAAAAAGACCATTTCTTAAGTTTATTATGATATGGGGTTATCCAGCTTATGTTAAAAAGAAAAATCCAGAAAAACTCGAGACACTGTCAATACTCTGCAAGTTTGTAGGATATCCTAAACGTAAGCCGATGTTGCGCACCCCACGGTTCATGGGGAGGCAAAATTTTCAAAAAAGATAAATATTTGACTACGCAACACCGACTAAACTCCAGGATCTTTACTAAAGCCTTAACTAGCTAATCTATCTAAGAGGTTTACTACTCGGTGAGATGGTTATACCTCCAAGATACGGCCCTTCGGGTCTTCTAGTGCTCCTCTCTATGGCCCCTCGGTGATCGGATGAAGAAAGCTCCATCGGCCTCCTTATGCCAAAGATGATCCACTGCGAGAGAATGTGATCCAAGTTCCAACCTCTAATCGAGGTAACTAAGATAGATGGTTCGCTAATCCAACTAGCCTAGGAGATGTAGAGAATGCTAAAGAATTATAGTGTCTCACTAAACCCTATGGCTCACAAAACATGTGAAGAATTAGGGTTTAGTTTTGAGGAAGAAGGAGATGGAGAAATCAAGAGAGAGAATGAGGAGAACACAAATAAACAACCATCAAAAGCTAAGTGTGGAGAATGGCTAAGTATATGAGCTCAATTATTCAAGTATGCAATAAAATATAATAGAATAAAGCACCCATGCTTGAATAGTGAGTCAAGACCAAATAAAATAATCCATGGCCATTCTCTACACCATGCCTCCAAAGTCTCCCCCATTTCCACCTCATTAATCCATTTAGAAAATAGATAAAACTAAATAATGAGTTGGCTCCTTCTAGAAGCATGGCTTGCCAAATTACAAGAATACCCCTCACCGTATATATAGACCCGTATCCGTATTACGAAAAATACGAATACACTAAGACGATAATAATCCAATAATACAATACTAGGATCCGGCTTAAACCAAAGCCCACTAGTATCGTCCACCTGATCAGCATCCGTATACAAGTATACGTGAAGCCCTGCTGTAAAACCATACATCGTCTTCATCAATTGCTCGAAGCAGGGAAACCCTCTGTGTGTGACTCTAAGGACTCGACAGTATGCTGGCAGTGGGTTTACCCACAAGTCCGTCAGCGGTACTAGCTGCACGTAACGGCTACCTAGGTATCTGTCGATAAGAAGGACGATGAGCAAGCTCATCCGAACTCCTACTGAGCTTATCTGTGGCAATCTCTGTACAGTCCGGTCTGTTCGTCTGAGATACTTACATATCCGCCTAGGGGGATGGTAAATGTCAGACCCCTAACAACGTGATAAGTCGTGTCGGAGGAGAGCCCAATACACCATGAGAAACTACTGGAGTACCTTACCAGTATTTCTCGATTGCCCTGGCCAGGGACTTTGTGTAATGGATTTCTGAACACTGCGCGATATCAACCCTAAATACTGGGAGAGACGAATCCTATCTGATTGCTACTGTCTCCAAGTGCTTCGGGACTACACCCAACTACTACTTGTTTGTACGACTCCTTTGTGCATGATAAGGTAGTAATCTAAGTGAAGTGTGAACACACTCGAGACGAAGTAGCGATGGCAAGCAACGGACTAAGCTGTACTCATGCCCCCTGGGAACTGCTACCTGACGACAGGTATAATACCAACCTAGCAGTTCCCGACGAGTCATGTCCAGTGTAACTCATAACCTAATAAGCACCCGCATACTAACTCCAGTACGGCGTACTAATGGCTGTGGGATAGACTATATCCCCTGCTAGGATGAGAAGCGTATACACTAGTCTGTTCCAGAGTATCGATGCCCCGTCTCAATAATCCAATGACTAGGGACCTGTATAAGGACGTGCTTATAAACTACCCAGCCCCTACAAGTGTGACTGCCATCACATTGCTGGTAGTCAAGCAAAGATCCTAATAGCACTACCAATATGTATAAGCGATATGCTAAAAGAAACACATGCACATATTAAGGTAGAATCAAACCAGGTAGCATACTACTATATCGAGCAAGACTGTTATTATAACTGTGAAATATGCCAAGCATCCAATATGTAATATACAATCCAATGTGATATAATAATGGCCTCTAAGGCATATATCACTAACAATCTCTCACTTGCACTAAAGCCATGTTTTGGCATATCGCAGACCAATCATCTCGATTAGCCGCTCGAACTGTGTCTGAGGGATGGCCTTTGTGAGTGGATCCACAGTGTTGTTTTCTGTCTCCACTCTCCTCACCTTGATCTCTTATCGATCAATGATCTTCCTGATCAGGTGGAACTGCCTCAGGATGTGTCTGGACTTCTGATGGGACCTAGGTTCCTTCACCAAAGCTATAGCACCGTTGTTGTCACAATACAGTGGTATTGGATCAATAATGGATGGAACCAACTGAAGCTCTGTCATGAATTTCCTGATCTAAACTGCTTCCTTCGCGGCATCACAGGCAGCAATATACTCCGCTTCCATAGTCGAGTCAACAACGGTGTCCTGCTTGGAGCTCTTCCAAACAACCATCCTTCTATTGAGGGTAAAGACATGACCTGACATGGACTTGAAGTCATCCTTATCACTCTGGAAGCTGGAGTCGGCGAAGGCCTCGATCTGGTGGTGTTCCCTGCCGTAAACCAAGAACATCTCCTTAGTCCTTCCCAGGTACTTGAGAATGTTCTTCACTGCTATCCAGTGCTTCTCCCCTGGGTTTGACTGATACCGGCTTACAACGCTCAAGGCGTATGCTATATCTGGTCTGGTACACAACATCGCATACATTATAGAGCCTACCGCTGAAACATAGGGTATAATAGAGACGAGAGCCCTTTCTAAATCAGTCTTGGGAGACATCTCTTTGGAGAGGGTGATTCCATGACAAGCCCGTAGATTACCGCGCTTTGAATCTTCCATACTGAATCTCTTCAGTATGGTGTCGATGTACCTTGACTGTGAAAGTCCCAACATCCGTTTAGATCTATTATGATAGATCTGGATCCCCAGAATGCAGGAGGCATCACCCAGGTCCTTCATGGAGAACCTTTGTGACAAGAATCCCTTGACTGATTGTAGCATGGGAATGCCATTTCCTATCAAGAGAATGTCATCCACATACAAGACGAGGAATACCACAGTTCTCGCTATAATTTTACTATAAATGCATGGTTCATCTGGATTTTTGATAAAGTCGAATTTCTTGACCGTCTCATCAAAACAGATGTTCCAACTCCGCGATGCCTACTTTAGCCCATAAATAGACTTAAGCAACTTACACACTTTCCCGCTACTCCCACTCTGAATGAAACCCTCCGGTTGATCTATATAGACGCACTCTTCTAAATTTCCATTTAGAAAAGCGGTCTTTACGTCCATCTTCCAGATCTCATAAACGTGGAAGGCAGCAATAGCAAGAAGGATCCGAATGGATTTGACCATAGCCACTGGAGAAAAAGTTTCATCATAGTCCAAACCAGTTCTTTGACGAAAACCTTTTGCGACAAGTCTAGCCTTATAGGTTTCAACATGTCCATTTATACCAATCTTCTTTCTGAAGATCCATTTGCAGCCTACGGGTTTTACCCCTTCTGGAGCAAAGTCCAAAGTCCATACTTTGTTGGTGTACATGGACTCCATTTCGGTCCACATTGCATCCAACCATTTTACCGAGTCTCTGCTCTGAATGGCTTGCTGGAAGCTAGTTGGCTCATCATCGTCGATGATGAAATCCTCTCTATCTTTGTCTATGAGAAAATCGTAGTATCTTTCGGGCGGATGAGACTGCCTAATAGTCCTACGGAGTATCGCGCGGATGTCCGGTTCTTTCGAAACTTCTGGTTCCACCATGCTTTCAGTAATAGCTTATGGCTCTAGAATTTCTTCCAGTTCTATTGCGCTCACACTTATCTGATTTTCTAAAAATTTCGTTTCCAAAAAGTGGGCATGCCGAGAATCAAAGATCTTTTGTTCCTCTGCGTAATAGAAAAGATACCCCATGGAGTTCTTTGGGTATCCCACAAACTTACACAATACTGAACGTGCCTCGAGCTTGTCCGCATGCTGTTTTTTTACAAAAGTTGGACATCCCCATATCTTAAGGTACTTAAGATAGGGTTTCTTCCCACTCCACATCTGATATGGTGTGCTAGGCACTGACTTAGTAGGAATCTTGTTCAAAAGATATGCAGCTAATTCTCATGCATAGCCCCAGAAGGATTGCGGTAACTCAGCATTACTTATCATGGAACAAACCATATCCAATAGGATTCTGTTCCGCCTTTCCGATACACTGTTGTGCTAAAGTTTGTATGGAGGAGTAAGCTGAGAGAGAATTCCATTCTCTTTTAAGTAGTCCAGGAACTCGGCACTTAAATATTCACCACCTCGATTAGATCTCAGCGTCTTGATACTTTTACCGGTTTGTTTTTCCACTTCATTCTTGTATTCTCGAAATTTCTCTAAGGCCTCGGATTTATTTTTCATCAAGAATACATGTCCATACTTTGAGAAATCATCCGTAAAAGTAATGAAGTAGGAATAACCGCTTCTTGCATGTGTAGACATTGGACCACACACGTCGCTGTGTATGAGTCCCAAGAGCTCGCTTGCTCTTTCTCCGTATCCATTGAACGGAGTTTTTATCACCTTTCCTTTGAGACATGATTGACAAGTTGCATAGGACTGATATTCGAACGGATCCAAATATCCCTCCTTATGTAACTTCGTAAACCATGTTTCATTGATGTGATCGAGTCTACAATGCCATAAGAAAGCCTGATTTAATTCCGGAGACTTTCTTTTAAGTGTGTTCTGGACATTGAAAACTTGAGCTTGATTCAGTACGTATATTCCGTTATCTAATGTACCCGACCCAATCAAATTTTGATTTTGGTGGATGTGTTCTACATCGCTTACAAATGTAAAATCATATCCTTCCTTAGAAAGTAGAGATACAGATATGATATTACAAACCAGACTAGGTACATACAAACAGTTATGTAGAATCAATAACTTTTCAATCCTAGGTGATATTCCCCTATGGATTCAGCATCCACGCTCATTCCGTTAGCAACTCTGAGAGTCATATCACCTGTCTTGATAACTCTACGGTTTCTCAAAGCCTGTGATGAATTACAGATATAAGATCCTGATCCGGTATCTAGTATCCAGGAAGTAGAGTTAAACGATAGACAGTTTTCAATTACAAACACATTCGACACCGAAGCCACAACGTGCTTCGAATCCTAGCTTTTGGCTTTCCAAGCCCTGTAGTCCTTCTGACAATGCGCTTTCCCGTGACTACAAAGACATGCCTCCTTCCCTACTACTAGCCCCGAAACTTTTGCCCTGCCCTTTCCCTCTACCTTACTAACACCGCTTATCGGCTTTTTGGAGGCTTTCTTCTTCTTTCCCTTAGATTTTGCCTTGGATCTAGAATAGGAAGATTCCCCAATAAGTAGAGCGGGTGACTCCCTGGTTTCTTTCAAGGTGCACTCTGAGCTTCTCAATAAATTGAGAAGACTTGGATGTGTAACTTCCTTTCCTTGAATTTTGGAATTCAAGATAAACTGGGTGTAAGTAGATGGTGGGAACTGTAGAATAAAGTCGATACACAACTCGTTCTCTAACGTAGTCCTATGGTCCGTGTGATATTCAATATAGCTAATCATTGTAAGGACGTGGTCCCCTACAGATGACCCGATAGCCAATCTCGCTTGAAGAAATATCTTCGAGGTCTCATATCTTGCGATATGAGATTGCTCTTCATATAAAACTTTGGTATGGAGGAAGATGGAAGCTAAGTCCATCTTCTCGTGCTGCCTCTGGTGTTAACAATCGATTGTGGCTACCACGAGGCACTTGACTTTCGTATAATCCTTTTCCCATGTCCGACGGATATCCACATCCGTGACGGTGGAATTTGGACCTGGGACGGCGGGGGGTTTTGTACTAAGGAGGTATTCCAGCTTGTCATGGGTAAGTTCCATTTGGACATACCTTAGCCAATCAATATAGTTCAGCTCAGTCAATTTATTATCTAATAACCTATGTCCGGTCGTAGTGGTCGCTGCAAATAGGAGAGAGAAGAAACATTTAGAATGATGCACTTACAAGTTTAGATTGGTTATTAGTTTATCTAAACAAGATGGCTCCCACTGTTTCCTCGAATCCTTTCTCAAACCATAAAAGAAGAATTAGTCAGGATTAATCTCACTTTTACCATTCTTGCTTAACCTTTCAGGCAGGCTGGTGTCGGTACTTCGAAGGAGGTTTTGCAACGCTTTCACGAAGTTCCTTAATTACATAACCTCTTTTCCCTGGAGGGGTAGCCCCGCTAACACCGTTCTAGACACCTACTTGGTTTATAGCATTGATCGTTTAGTGAAAAATCTCCCGAAGAGTAGCGCATACTCACAGTAGGATCGGGATCCAAATATCTACAGGGTTCCTAGGCACTCTAGTGAGGTCTCCCAAGCCATCAACCATGGCAATTTCAAAAATTATGGTGCCTACAAACCCTAAAGTACGGATCGTTTGCTAGATGTCTAGGCGAACATGAACTAGTTAACAGTTAACTAAGGGAATACGGAAATACAACCTTTGTAGATCCGGATATCCACCTCCACGGCTCCGCAACGAGGTCGTCTCCGCTGTCCAAATCAAATCCGGGCTCTAGAGTCGGCTTCGTCGGAGAATGGGCAAGCTAGGTCGTCGATGTCCATGCCGAAGATGATCTACGTCGAGGCATCGATGAATCAAGCTCCACCTTCACCAAACCTTGAAAAGTTGTGAAGGAAACACACTCTACTACTTGGCAAGAAGTAGAGGATGAAGAAATAGGAAGTGGGTAGACTTTAGAATTGGATTTCTCACTCTAATCATCAATCCACCATTGATGTAGTGGAGGTTTTCTTCATGAAGTGAAGAAGAAGAAGAAAGCAAGAAGATGATGAGTTATTATAAAAAGAATAATAATTTTATTCTTATCATAATTTTAACCCAAGTTAAGTGTAGAGAATTGACCAAGGTTAAAGAATGGTTAGGGTAAAGGAGATGAGACAAAAATGGTGACATGAAGAAAGCTTCATGAAGCTTCAAGTTGAAAACAAAAATAGCCACCATTTTTGACTTCTTTTCCTTTTCTCATTTATCTTTTAAATACAAATGAAAATATAAATGAATGAATAAAAGAAAACCCTAATCATTTATTTAACCTAGGTTTAATTCATTACACTTAACAAAAAGATATGTATCATCAAACATGATACAATCAAGTGCACAAAAATCATATCGCATATGTAATGCGCACACCCGAGTGAGAAAATCCATTCAAAGTGAACCGATACTAGTTAATGCAAAGTAATATATCAAATATATAATTATGCATTAAATCATTAAATCAACACTTGATTTAACGACCCGGTCATGACGCACATAACCGACGGGTATCATTAGTAACATCTTATCGAATCAACACTTGATCCGATAACCCGGCTATATCGCATATAACCGATCGATGTCACATCGCGAGAATCGAATACAGTATCGCATACAGTATTATTCTCGGTCCCGCACATATCTCATATGCGCTCCTATTTCGTTTCGCTTGAGCCAGGAAACCTCTGTGTAGGACTCTAAAGACTCGTCAATACGCCGGCAGCAGATGATGATCATATCAAGCATCCACAAGCCGCAAGCGGTCTGCCAAACGTAACGGCCACCCGGGTATTGAGCGATCTGAAGATCGACGAGCAAGCCCGCTCACACTCCAGTGAATCCGACCAGTAACACTACCGTACAGTCCGGTCTGATCGTCTGATATGTCGCATATCTCGCCTAGGGGTGGTAAACGTCAGACCCCAATAGCTCAATAAGTCGTGTCGATATGAGGCTCATAACGGGTCGAGAAACTACTGGTAACACTTACCAGCAATTCTCTGAGCAGCCCTGGCCAGGGACTTCCTGTTATAGCCGATCGAACACAGTGCAACATCAACCCCCATATACCGGGAGAGACGAATCCCCTCCTATCGCTCATTGCCTCCATGTGACTCGGGACTGTACCCAAAAACCACCGTTTTGCACGCCCTCTTGGACGTGGTAAGATGGAAATCAAAGCACAGTGGGAACCACACAAGACTCTATGACGATCTCGGGTCAACAGACTACTCTGTACCAGTGTCACCAGAGAACTGCCATCTGACGTGAGGTATAATACCATCTGGGAGTTCTCGGCGAGTCCGTCCAGTGTACCCAGTCTCTACTGAGCACCCGTATATCATCTCCGATGTCAAACACCAATGGATATGGGATCATCCATCGCCCATCTGTATGGGTCGAGAAGGTACACGCTAGTCTACTCTGGTATATCGATGCCCCGTCTCGATACACCCACGACTAGGGACTGTCAAGGATGTACTTATGGACTACCATGTCCCCACTAGTATGATCCGCATCATAGTCCAGGTAGTCAAGTACAGATCCTAAGGGCTTTACCAACATGTAACAGAGAGACAATCAGCATACACGTTAAGGTAAAGATCAACCAGATAGCATACTATCATGTCGAGCAAGAAAGTCCTCCCTATATACGTCCCAGCATCCACTACAATATACATCCTATGTATAGTAATGGCCTCTAGGGCATACATATAACTAACAATCTCCCACTTGCACTAGGGCCATCTGTAGCAGTGGTTGCAGTATCTCATACTCAACCATCCCTTAAAAATCTCTCTCTGGGAACAGGCCTTTGTGAGTGGATCCGCTGTGTTGTCCTCAGAATCTTCTCTCCAAACCTCGATCACCCTGGAGATCAACCATCTCCATGATCAGGCGATGCTGCCTTAGAATAAGTCTGGATCACTGATGGGACCAGCGTTCCTCGGGATAAGCCACAACTCCATTGTCACACAATGGGAGGAACATAGTTCATCTCATGAACCATTATACATCCAAACAACCTCTTTGGTAGCATCTTAAGTAGCGATGTATCCTGCCTTTATCGTCTAGTATGTCACGGTATCTAGCTTGAAACTCTTCCAACATACCGTCCCTTTACTGAGGGTAAAGACAATGCCTGTGACTGACACTCAGTCGTCTTTATCACCCTGGAACAATTCCAGTGATTCTTCCCAGGATCGGTTGATACCGTCTCACTACAACTAGTGAGAATCCTAACATCCAATTAAATCTATCTCATAGATCCAAAATCCAGGATTTAGGAGGTATCACTTTGATCCTATATGGAGAATCATTGTGATAAGCGGAGATTGATCGAGCGTAGCATAAGAAACTCTTTTCTTATCAAGAGTATGTCATCCACGTACTCTACGAGGATCATCACCATACTCCCTACTACCTTTTTGTTTATACAAGGTTCATCTACCATTTTGATGATGTCAAACTCTTTGACTACTTCATCAAAACAGACGTTCCAACTCCGCGATGCCTGCTTTATCCTATAAAGCATCTTGCACACGTTTCCGCTGCTCCCACTGTCTACGAAGCCCTCTGGCTGTGTACTTACAGACGCACTCTTCTAAATCATCATTTAGAAAAGCAGTCAAGAAACCCAACCACCAGATATCGTAGTCATGGTATGTAGCCGTGGTAAGTAGGATCTGGATGGACTTAAGCATAGCTCCTTGAAAAGGTTTCATCATAATCCACGCCTGGTAAATGATGCAAACTTTTAACAAGTCTAGCATTGAAAGTCTCAACTCTTCCATGTACACCAAGTAATCTTCTCAAGATATACTTGCTCCTGATGGGGATTTAACCCTTCAGATATAGCAACCAAAGTCCATACTTTGTTGGTGTATAAGGATTCCATCTCAGATCACTAAACATCCAGCCATTCTTACAGAGTCTTACTCTCGATGGCCAGCTCGAAGCTAGTTGGGTCATCATCTCATGATGCAATCCTCGCTCCCACTGTCATAGAGAAACAGAAGTATCTCTCAGGTGGGTGAGGAACCCTACTAGATCGGCGGAGAGGCTGAGGTTCGTTGGTAACTATCGAATCCTTTGGTTCTTTCAAATCATCAGCTGTAGTTAGTATAGCTGGAACCTTTCCAGTTGTACATAACTGACCTTGTCTCGAGCTTGTCCGGATTTTGCTTTCAGACATAGGCCGGACAATCCCAAATCTTAACTAACTTAAGACATGGGCTCTTCCCTTTCCATATCTCATATGGAGTGGTAGGCAACTGATTTGATTCGAACCCTATTCAATAGGTATGCAACTTCATAAGTGCATAACTCCCTAAAGGAAATAGGTGACTCAGTAATACTCATCATAGAGCACACTATATCAAATAGGGTGTGATTGCTCCGCCCCGATATACCATCGTGCTATGGTGTATGCGGAGGAGTAATGCCGAGAGAGAATTTCATTCTCCTTTAGAATAATCCAGGATTTTCGTGCTCAAGTATTCTCCTCCTTGATCATATCAAAGGACATAATACTTATACCCGTATTTTGGTTCTCTACTTCTAACTTATATTCTGTGAATATCTCAAAAGGTTCGGACTTGTGTTTCAGCAGGAACATATGACTGAATCTTGAGAGATTATCAGAGAACATAATGAAGTATAAATAACCGATCTTGGCATGTGTAGACAGGGGAGCTTACATACATCAACATGTATCATCCCAAGGGTTTACTAACTCTTTCTCTGTTTCCAGTAAACGGAGCTATGGTCATCTTATCTTTGTGACATGACTGGCGAGTTTCACAAGATGTAAATTCAAACTAATTTAAATATGCATCTATATGTAACTCTAGCTAATCGGGTCACATTGATCTGACCTAGTCTACAATACCTCAAGAAGGATTCGTTCATTTCTGAACTCTTCCTCTTGTGTGTGATCCGTATACTAAAAACTGTAGTTTGATTTAGAACATTAATGCTTTTAGATAACGTGCCTGAATCGATCAACTTTTGATATAGGAAATGTTCAAAACATTATCCAACAATACAAAATTATATCCTTTCTTTTCTAACAAAGAGAGTGATATGATTTGGTATATCAGGTTCGGTATCTAATAACATTCGTTCAGAATCAATGTATTGTAATACAGGGTGACAGTGACCGACAGACTTGGCTGCAACACTTGCCCCGTTTTCTGCCTCATGAAACTTATCACCCGTTCTCAGTTCTCTACCTTTCTGTAGCCCTATGTAACAGATTACATATCTGGGATCCTGATCCGGTATCATATACCCAGGACGTAAAGGATACTGAGAAACAGTTCTGTATAATGAACACACCCGAAGATGATGCATCAGCATGCACTCTCTTCGTTTGGGCGGTGCGGGAATTCTGGTAATCCCCAATTTCCTGCTCTGTCTTATAACAATTATAAGTTGGAGCGGGACCAACGTTCCCCAGCTCAGTATAACAAGCGGGTTCGGTCAATAATCCGTATTATTATCTTGATTAAGGCGTGATATGGTCGCTACCTGGAGAGAGAGAGAAGAAAACACTCAGCGTGCGCTCTGGCAAGAATAGATTGGTTATTATTTTATCTAATCAGGATGGCTCCCACTGCTTTTTATCAAATCTTCCTTCAAACCCTAAAAGGAAAGACTAGCCGGGATTAATTACACACTACAAGTTCGCCAATCTTTCAGCCAGGCCAGTGTCGGTACTTTGAGGGAGGTCCCCCGTGCTTTCGCACGAACCTAATTAATGTAAACCTCGTTTTCCCAGAGGCGTAACCCCGTTGACACCTTTCTAGACACCTACTTGATCGGCTAATTGTAATGTATAAAACTCTCCCAGGAGTAACACTTACTCGCAGCGGGTATCGGGATCCAACTATCTCATAGAAGGTATGCAATCTCATTGCAAATTTCAACACTTGAAATTCCCGATAATATTTTGTCCCTAGCACCCTATGACCTTGACGGAGGTCAACAAACCATAGGCTACTAGTCAAGTTCAACCCGTCATTTCTTGATCGAATTAAACCCACCCGCACGACCCTTGACGGAGGTCAACAAGGCCGCACGACTACCCTAACTCAATCTGCATCATATGCATAAGCAGATAAATACTGGTTAGCTACCGCACACTGCGCCTTGACGGAGGTCAACAAACACAGCACGAATACTAAACAGCACTTATCTGAAATGACGGAGGGCTACGACAGGTTTTTCTGAAAACCTATTGCGTAATGAACTTGATATCGTTGTAGGATCGAATGAATTTGAAATGGAGTGCTTTTGAGGCTTTTCTAGTTTTGCTAAAGGAGTCACTCCCGGTGAAGGGATCGTCGGTCCTTTCCTCGTCGAATGAGGTGCGGGATATATCATATATATCACTGTGCAAAGCAAAAACACTTAAAAGCAATCAAAAACAAACCGAGGGTGTAGCATCTGCCAGTTATTGCTAAAGGAGTCACTCCCGGTGAAGGGATCTCGGTCCTTTCCTCGTCGGATGAGGTGCAGGATATATCACATATACCTCTGTGCAAAGCAAGAACTGTAGCTACCTGTTTTATTTTGAAATTCGATTCTACAACATCTTAGGTTTCTTTTATTTCATTAATCACATTAATGAAGTCCCATCATTTAAGTACCTAAACATCACAGATAGATATGACGTACACTTATGCCATCCGCATTCGCCTCGATGTCCCCTCGTGCACCGTTAGGTTAGGTAACTAACGGCAGAGCAGGGCAGGGCTAGCGCGGGTGTAAAACATAAGTAACGTCTATATAATATATCATATATACTATATACTATATCCATCACAGAAACATCACATGATCTCATCACAGATATCGCAGCAGAAGAATCATATGAAATATTGGATATACTAGGACGTCCGTGTTTTCAATACGAGCCAGTATAAAACACGGATTCCACGGTCGTGATGAATAGCCAAACCCACACCCCTAGACCCCTACGAGAGCGGCAAGCAACCCTACCAATTCTAGAGTTAGGAGACCCGGACTCGACTCCTCGAGTTGATCTCCCACTGGACTCCAGAACCCGGTTACTTGTGCCCTCCTCCTTGGGTCTATCCTAGTGCGGAAAAGTAAATAATATACAACAGGTGACAACTCCCGCAACCTGGAAGCGCCCCAATAAAAGAATATTACATACAAGTTTTTACATGAATGAAAATGAAAAACACTCATCTCACATAAAAAAACCCCGGCTATTCAATCACGACGATCCAATATAACATATCCAGCAACACATAACATCACATGTCATCAACGTAAGTAAATATGCGCATCCCAATTGTCGTTGACGTATAGCAACGAAACCGGCGATATCACATATTACACTTACGGTCACAGAAAAGAAAGTGTAAAACTACAACAGTTGGAATCCGCAACCACCTCAGACATCGCATGCCTGACCAAATGAATTACTTAGACATCGCATGCCTAACAATTATAAACCCCGCATTTTAGTCTCAAAATCGAAAACTCTTTTCAATATCAAGTCGGGCAATTCAACAAGATTCCCGACATCCTGATCGAATGCTCGTCGCAAACTTCAGTAGACGGCTGCACCCCCGATACCGGCGACGAAGTGCACCAAGGCGGAACACCGCTACCGCGAGCACCCGGACGGATGCTTTCGGCGACGGGGTTCTCCTACAGTCACTTGGTCGGGGCTATGGAGTGAGGCTGTCTATTAAGTTTACCCGGCGAGTATCCGCGTACGCTACGTGATTGCGACGGACTTTTGATCACATCAAAATTCCGTGGCAACCGATCAAGTGAGACTAAAGTGCTATGTTTATAACATTCATTTAGTTATCACATAACTATTGTGAATTCCAATTATTGTATCCCATTCCAGATAAACAGAAAATGTTAAACTTTTCGATCGAACAATCGAACACCCAAGTTTTCCCGATACAGATCAACACATGAAACAAGCCTAACAACATTCAGTTCGTACCTCAGTACCGACGATCCAGCCGTAGAAGGGTCAAGCCAACGCCTCACATGTGGCACGCCGTACTGCCCCAAACCCGAAGGTTCAAAGGGCAGTTCAAGACGGTCACATAATCGAGTTAAGGTTTGTGTCTTCTAGAGGGACCATCGCGTTACTTGCACTACTTAGAACGTCGTCAAACTACGGAAAAATCCAACACTTGGAAATTTCCCGACAGGGGAAAAAGTGGGTATTTATATCCGGTCGAACTTTTTAACATATTCTAAAATTTATCCGGAAAGCCACACAGACAAAATTTGATACCCCGATCGAAATACCGAAGCCCCAAATCAACTGCAGAAATTTCAACTCTTGAAAAAATATTAAAAATTCCCAGAAACACCAGCACAGCAGAATAAGAATTACTGTAGAAAATCAGAGGCCAGAAACGACAAAATGGCCGCGCTTGCGCCGCACGAGCCAGGCTCGTGCCGCGGAAGCGCGGCGCACTATTTGAATTATGCAGCCGAATTTTACAGTATTTCTTATAATTGCCTGCTGATTTTTCTGAACATTTTTAATGTTGAAAAATCCCAGATTTTAAAAATTGTACAGAGAGCATGTTTGAATCGGGGTTTCGGGTTCGTTCGGACTTCAATTTCCGTCTGGACTTCGCCTAAGGCTCTAGCTAGGCTCTGATACCACTGCAGGGTTCCTAGGCACTCTAGTGAGGTCTCCCAAGCCATCAACCATGGCAATTTCAAAAATTATGGTGCCTACAAACCCTAAAGTACGGATCGTTTGCTAGATGTCTAGGCGAACATGAACTAGTTAACAGTTAACTAAGGGAATACGGAAATACAACCTTTGTAGATCCGGATATCCACCTCCACAGCTCCGCAACGAGGTCGTCTCCGCTGTCCAAATCAAATCCGGGCTCTAGAGTCGGCTTCGTCGGAGAATGGGCAAGCTAGGTCGTCGATGTCCATGCCGAAGATGATCTACGTCGAGGCATCGATGAATCAAGCTCCACCTTCACCAAACCTTGAAAAGTTGTGAAGGAAACACACTCTACTACTTGGCAAGAAGTAGAGGATGAAGAAATAGGAAGTGGGTAGACTTTAGAATTGGATTTCTCACTCTAATCATCAATCCACCATTGATGTAGTGGAGGTTTTCTTCATGAAGTGAAGAAGAAGAAGAAAGCAAGAAGATGATGAGTTATTATAAAAAGAATAATAATTTTATTCTTATCATAATTTTAACCCAAGTTAAGTGTAGAGAATTGACCAAGGTTAAAGAATGGTTAGGGTAAAGGAGATGAGACAAAAATGGTGACATGAAGAAAGCTTCATGAAGCTTCAAGTTGAAAACAAAAATAGCCACCATTTTTGACTTCTTTTCCTTTTCTCATTTATCTTTTAAATACAAATGAAAATATAAATGAATGAATAAAAGAAAACCCTAATCATTTATTTAACCTAGGTTTAATTCATTACACTTAACAAAAAGATATGTATCATCAAACATGATACAATCAAGTGCACAAAAATCATATCGCATATGTAATGCGCACACCCGAGTGAGAAAATCCATTCAAAGTGAACCGATACTAGTTAATGCAAAGTAATATATCAAATATATAATTATGCATTAAATCATTAAATCAACACTTGATTTAACGACCCGGTCATGACGCACATAACCGACGGGTATCATTAGTAACATCTTATCGAATCAACACTTGATCCGATAACCCGGCTATATCGTATATAACCGATCGATGTCACATCGCGAGAATCGAATACAGTATCGCATACAGTATTATTCTCGGTCCCGCACATATCTCATATGCGCTCCTATTTCGTTTCGCTTGAGCCAGGAAACCTCTGTGTAGGACTCTAAAGACTCGTCAATACGCCGGCAGCAGATGATGATCATATCAAGCATCCACAAGCCGCAAGCGGTCTGCCAAACGTAACGGCCACCCGGGTATTGAGCGATCTGAAGATCGACGAGCAAGCCCGCTCACACTCCAGTGAATCCGACCAGTAACACTACCGTACAGTCCGGTCTGATCGTCTGATATGTCGCATATCTCGCCTAGGGGTGGTAAACGTCAGACCCCAATAGCTCAATAAGTCGTGTCGATATGAGGCTCATAACGGGTCGAGAAACTACTGGTAACACTTACCAGCAATTCTCTGAGCAGCCCTGGCCAGGGACTTCCTGTTATAGCCGATCGAACACAGTGCAACATCAACCCCCATATACCGGGAGAGACGAATCCCCTCCTATCGCTCATTGCCTCCATGTGACTCGGGACTGTACCCAAAAACCACCGTTTTGCACGCCCTCTTGGACGTGGTAAGATGGAAATCAAAGCACAGTGGGAACCACACAAGACTCTATGACGATCTCGGGTCAACAGACTACTCTGTACCAGTGTCACCAGAGAACTGCCATCTGACGTGAGGTATAATACCATCTGGGAGTTCTCGGCGAGTCCGTCCAGTGTACCCAGTCTCTACTGAGCACCCGTATATCATCTCCGATGTCAAACACCAATGGATATGGGATCATCCATCGCCCATCTGTATGGGTCGAGAAGGTACACGCTAGTCTACTCTGGTATATCGATGCCCCGTCTCGATACACCCACGACTAGGGACTGTCAAGGATGTACTTATGGACTACCATGTCCCCACTAGTATGATCCGCATCATAGTCCAGGTAGTCAAGTACAGATCCTAAGGGCTTTACCAACATGTAACAGAGAGACAATCAGCATACACGTTAAGGTAAAGATCAACCAGATAGCATACTATCATGTCGAGCAAGAAAGTCCTCCCTATATACGTCCCAGCATCCACTACAATATACATCCTATGTATAGTAATGGCCTCTAGGGCATACATATAACTAACAATATCATTGTGTGATAAACTTGAAGGAAGCCTACCAAGATTGTCATACTCCAAATGGTATGTAGCACCAGCAAGTTTCAGTTTCCTTAGATACTCCCGATGTGGATTTTTGTCCCATGCTCTTATGACTTTAACGAAGGCCAACAAATCATAAGTCACATGTCAAGTTCTACACGTCATTGTCCAGGTTAATTTGAACTCACCCGTACACATCCTTGATGAAGGCCAACAAAGTAGTACAACTGTCCCAAACAAACGCATCTATCTATGCTACATATGAATACCAAGCATCTACCAATCATTATGCCTTGGCGAAGGTCAACAAACATATCTTGAATACCACTGATTATTCATATGAAATGACGGAGGGCTATGAATGGTTTTGGCAAAATCGTGAATGTAGTGAACTTGATATAGTCGAAGAAACCATGATAGCTTGGTTTTGGCTCTACATTTAAAATTGCTTTTTGAAGAAAACCGAGTGGTTTTGAAATTGTTTTGAAGATTAAGCTTTGGTTGGTTTTATCTTTGCATTAATCAATGTTAATGCGGCCCCATCATTTACAACCTATCATTGCAATAAAAGAAACAAAAATACAACGTACGCTTATGCCATCCGCATTCGCCACGGGGCCCCGTCATGCACCATTAAGTTACTTAACTACCGGCAGAGCGGGGGATGGACTAGCGCAGGTGCAAAACATAAGCAACGTCTACTAGATATAATATATATAGCCATTCTTCTCACGCAATAATAGGCGTTCCAGATCAAAGATGAATATATTGGATATACTAGGAATTCCTCGTTTCGTTTAAGCCTGTAAAGAAAGGCGGATTCCACGGTCGTGATGAATAGCCAAACCCTACCCCTGACCCCTATAGGTGCGGCAAACTACCCTTCAAATTCCCGGAGTGAAGAAACCTCCCTAAATAAAATGAGTAAGCCACTTGGCACTTCAAAGAACCTGGTAGTTTGTGCACCTTACCTTGGGTCTATCCTAAGAGCAGAAAATAGTGAAAGAAATAATATACAACGGTGGCTACAAGCTCAACCCAGATGTGCCCCACAAAATAATATTACATCACTTTTACAAATTATATGAATGAAACAAAAGAAAACACTCTTCTCACATCCCCCGTCTATTCATCAACGATGATCCAATACTCCATATATGCAAACCATCAACACAGATCACAGATATGTGATACTCCAAACTAATCGATGTATAGCAATTAGCGGAGGTTTACGAACACATATATCAAACACAAAAAACCTGATTAGCTAAAATACTTAGAATTTCGATTGATAAACTAAATTTGAGTCTACCCTATGTACAAAACTGCACACAAACAATCTGGGCAGAAAAAAAATAATCCCAAATTTACAACTCCATAAAATAGAACAACAGGAAAAATTTGGACAGAGTCAGCCTCGACTCGGCCGCGGAACGGCGGCAGAACGCTCTTTTCTGCCCCAGTTCCACGGCGCTCTAGGCAATTCACGAGTCCAAATTTCTTCTGTGTTCTAAGAAAACCCTGCACGTATTTTTAAGGCCTCTGAAAATTTTTTTAGGCAAGTTTTAAAATTCAACAAAAACAAGGTTTTTCGGACGTGATTTTAGGATTTTTCCGCGATCGAATTTCTAAAGACTTTGCTAACTAGATAGTTAAGGTTTTGTAGGCTCTGATACCTCTGTAAGTCGATGTCGTGCACCCCGCGGTTCGCGGGGAGGCGGAATTTTCAAAAACGATAAATATTTGACTACGCAACACCAACTAAACTCCAGGATCTTTACTAAAGCCTTAACTAGCTAATCTATCTAAGAGGTTTAACTACTCGGTGAGATGGTTATAACTCTAAGATATGGTCCTTCGGGTCTTCTATTGCTCCTCTCCATGGCTCCTCGGTGATCGGATGACGAAAGCTCCATCGGCCTCCTTGCGTCAAAGGTGATCTACCGCGAGAGAATGTGCTCTAAGCTCTAACCTCTGATCGAGGTAACTAAAGTAGATGGTTCGCTAATCCAACTAGCCTAGAAGATGTAGAGAATGCTAAAGGATTGTAGTGTCTCACTAAACCCTATGGCTCACAACACATGTGAAGGATTGGGGTTTAGTTTTGAGGAAGAAGAAGATGAAGAAACCAAGAGAGAGAATGAGGAGAACATAAATGAACAACCATCAAAAGCTAAGTGTGGAGAAAATCTAAGTATATGAGCTCAATTATTCAAGAATGCAATAAAATATAATAGAATAAAGCACCCATGTTTTAATAGTGAGTCAAGACCAAATAAAATAATCCATTGCCATTCTCTATACCATGCCTCCAAAGTCTTCTCCATTTCCCCCTCATTAATCCATTTAGAAAATGGATAAAACTAAATTATGAGGTGGATCCTTCTAGAATCATGACTTGCTAAATTACAAGAATTCCCCTCACCGTATATACATACTCGTATTCGTATTCCGAAAAATACGAATACACTGAGACGATAACAATCCAATAATACAATACTAGGATCCGGCTTAAACCAAAGCCCACTAGTATCATCTGCCCGATCAGCATCCGTGTACAAGTACACATATGTGATCGAAGCTCTGCTGTAAAACCATACAGCGTCTACATCTATTGCTCGAATAAGGGAAACCCTCTGTGTGGGACTCTAAAGATTTGACAGTACGCTGGCAGTGGGTTTAACCATAAGTCCGTCAGCAGGACTAGCTGAACGTAATGGCTACCTAGGTATCTGTCGATAAGAAGGATGACGGGCAAGCTCATCCGAATGTTAGTTATATGTATGCCCTAGAGGCCATTACTGTACATATGATGTATATTGTAGTGGATGCATGGACATATATAGGGAGGACTTTCTTGCTCGACATGATGGTACGCTATCTGGTTGCTCTTTATCTTAACATGTACTCTGATTGTCTCTATGTTACATATTGATAAAGCCCTTAGGATGAGTACTTGACTACCAGGACAATGATGCGGATCATACTAGTGGGGACAGTGTAGTCGTCAAGTACATCCTTCAAATGTTCCTAGTCGTGGGAGTACTAAGACAGGGCATCGATACTCCAGAGTAGACTAGCGTATGCTCTTCTTGACCCATATGATGGGCGATGGATGATCTCATATCTATTGGTGTTTAACATCAGAGAAGGTATACGGGTGCTCAATGGAGACTGGGTACACTGGACGAACTCGCCGAGAACTCCCAGATGGTATTATACCTTACGTCAGATGGCAATTCTCTGGTGACACTGGTACAGGTTAGTCTGTAGACCCGAGATCGTCATAGTGTCTTGTGTGATTCCCACTGTGCTTTGATTTCCATCATACCATGTCCAAGAGGGCGTGCAAAAAGGTGGCTTTTGGGTACAATCCAGAATCACTTGGAGGCAATGAGTGATAGGAGGGGATTCGTCTCTCTCGGTATAGGGAGTTGATGTTGCGCTGTGTTCGATTGGCTATAACTGGAAATCCATGGCCAGGGTTGCTGAGATTTACTGGTAAGTGTCATCAGTAGTTTCTCGAACCGTTATGGACCTCATATCGACATGACTTATCAAGCTACTGGGGTCTGACGTTTACCACCCCTAGGAGAGAAATGCGACATATCAAACGAAGAGACCGGACTGTACGGGAGTGTTACTGATTGGATTCGCAGGAAAATGTACAGGCTTGCTTGTTGATCTTCTGATCGCTCAATACCTGGATGGCTGTTACGTTTAGCTGACCGCTTTCAGCTTGTGGGTGTTTGATATGATCATCACCAGTTAGTTATATGTATGCCCTAGAGGCCATTACTGTACATTGGATGTATATTGTAGTGGATGCTGGGACATATATAGGTAGGACTTTCTTGCTCGACATGATAGTATGCTATCTGGTTGCTCTTTATCTTAACATGTATACTTTCTGTCTCTCTGTTACATGTTGATAAAGCCTTTAGGATGTGTACTCGACTTTCAGGACTATGATGCAGATCATACTAGTGGGGCCTGGATAGTCGATGAGTACATCCTTCAATGTTCCTAGTCGTGGGAATATCGAGACGGGGCATCGATATTCCATAGTAGACCAGCGTATATCTTCTCGACCCATGTGATGGGCGATGGATGATCCCATATCCATTGGTGTTTGACATCAAAGATAGTATGCGGGTGCTCAGTGGAGACTGGGTACACTGAACGGACTCGCCGAGAACTCCGAGATGGTATTATACCTTACGTCAGATGGCAGTTCTCTGGTGACACTGGTACAGCTTAGTCTGTTGACCCGAGATCGTCATAGAGTCTTGTGTGTCTCCCACTGTGCTTTGATTTCCACCCTACCACGGCTCTACTGAGTCGTGCAAACAGGTGGTTTTTGGGTACAGTCCCGATTCACATGGAGGCAATGAGCGATAGGAAGGGACTCGTCTCTTCCGGTATTGGGGGTTGATGTTGCGTTATGCACGACTGGCCATAACAGGAAATCCCTGGCCAGGGTTGAAGTGATATACTGGTAAGAGTTATCAGTAGTTTCACGAATGTTATGGACCTCACGTCGGCATGACTTATCGAGCTATTGGGGTCTGACGTTTACCACCCCTAGGCGAGACATGCGACATATCAGACGAACATACCGGACTGTACGGTAAGTGTTACTGGTTGGATTCACAGGAGTGTGAGTGGGCTTGCTCGTCGATCTTCTGATCGCTCAATACCCGGGTGGCCGTTACGTTTAGCAGACCTCTTGCGGCTTGTGGGTGTTTGATATGATCATCACCTGCTGCCGGCGTATTGACGAGTCTTTAGAGTCCTACACAGAGGTTTCCTGGCTCAAGCGAAACGAAATAGGAGCGCATAGGAGATATGTGCGGGACCGAGAATAATGCGTGTATGTGATACCGTATTCTATTCTCGCATGAATGTATTGAATGGTTGTATGCGATATAACCTAGTTATCGAATCGAAGATTGATTCGATAAGTCGATACATTGGATATTAGTCGGTCATATGCGGTATGAACGGATCGTTAAATCAAGTGTTGATTTAATGATTTAATGTATAATTATATATTTGATATATTACTTTACATTAACTAGTATTTGTTCACTTAAGATGGATTTTCTCACTTGAAGTGCACATTGTATATATGATATAGTATTGTGCACTAGTTTGTATCATGTTTGATGATACATGCAAACTTGGGTGTGTATGATTAAACCATGGTTATGTAATGGTTAGGGTTTTGATTTTATTAACTATTTATTTATTTATTCTTTATTTGGAAAGATAAATAGAACGGTGGCTTATTTTGTTCTTTTGTTGAAACTTCATGAAGTGCTGAAAGCTTGACCATTTTGTTTCTTTCCTAAACCTAACCATTCACCTAACCCTAGTTTATTCTCTACACTTAACTATGGTTTCTATATGATAAGATCACTTGATTTAATATAATTAATCAAGTAATTTTATAATACTTATCATATTCTTTTCTTCTTCTTCAAGATGAAGAAAACCTTGCAACCTTCAATGGTGAAATTAGAAAAAGAGTGAGAAATCTAATTCTAAAGTGAACCCACTTCCTATTTCTTCATCCTCTACCACTTGCCAAGTAGTATAGGATGTTTTCTTCATAAGTTTCATGACTTGGTGAAGTTGGAGCTTGATCTTGAGTTGCCTCGACGTAGATCATCTTCGGCATCGAAGTCGACGACCTAGCCCGATCATTTCTTCGACGATACCATCGCAAGAGTCCGGGATCCGATGATCGCAGCGGAGGGACGTCAACGCGGAGCTATGGAGGTGGAGAACCGGATCTACAAAGGTTGTAGTCACTTTCCTTTAGCAATAAAGTCATTTACTTGCTTGCATCGCCTTATCATCTAGTTAACGATCCGTATTAGGGTTTGTAGGCACATGAAATTTTTTGAATTGGGCATGTTTGATCTGTTGTGAGACCTCATTAGTGTGCCTAGGGACCCTACACTGGTATCAGAGCCTAGCTAGAGTCTTAGGCGATGTGTAGACGGAGTTAGAAGTCCGATCGAACCGAAACCCTAATCTCAAATTCCTCTCTGTACATTTTTTGAAATTGGGGATTTTTGAGAATTAAAAATATTCAGAAAAATCAGCAGGAGTTTCTAAGAATTACTGTGAAGCCCGTACTCCTGATTCCATCAAAGCGCGGCGGAACCGCGGCATTAGCATGGCTAATGCGGCGGTTCCGCGGCCACTTAGTGTCTTCTTCAATTGATTTTTGCACAGTAATTCCTATATTTTGGTGCTGTATTTTCTGGGAATTTTTAAATCTTACTCAAGAGTTGAGTTTTCTGGGTTGTATCGGGAGTTCGGAGATTCGATCGGATTGTCTAATTTTGTCTGTGTTTTTTTTTCCGGGTATTTTTAGAGCATGTTAAAAAGTTCGATCGAATATAAATACCCACTTTTTCCCCTGCCGGGAAATTTTCAATTGTTGGAATTTTCCGTAGTTTAACGACGTTCTACGTAGTGAAAGTAACGCGATGGTCCCTCTAGAAGACAACAAACCTTAACTCGATTATGTGACCGTCTTGAACTGCCCTTTGAACCTTAGGGTTTGGGGCAGTACGGCGTGCCACATGTGAGGTGTTGGCTTGACCCTTCTACGGCTGGACCGTTGGTACTGAGGCATGAAATGAATGTTTTTTAAACTTATTTCATGTGTTGAGCTGTTTCGGGAAAACTTGGGTGTTCGATTGTTCGATCGGAAAGTTTAACATTTTCTATTTATCTGGAATATGATACAATACTTGGAATCCATAAGTAGTTATGAGATAACTGATATGAATGTTATAAATATAGCAGTTTAGTCTCACTTGATCGGTTGCCACGGAATTTTGATGTGATCAAAAGTCCGTCGCAATCACGTAGCGTACACGGATACTCGCCGGGTAAACTTAATAGACAGTCTCACCCCATAGCCCTGACCAAGTGACTGTAGGAGAACCCCGTCGCCGAAAGCATCCGTTCGGGTGCTCGCGGCAGCGGTGTTCCGCCTTGGTGCACTTCGTCGACGGCGTCGGGGGTGCAGCCGTCTACTAAAGTTTGCGACGAGCATTCGATCAGGATGTCGGGAATCTTGTTGAATTGCCTAACTTGATATTGAAAAGAGTTTTCGATAATGAGACTAAAATGCGGGGTTTATAATTGTTAGGCATGTGATGTCTAAGGAATTCATTTGATTAGGCATGGGATGTCTGAAGAGTTTGCGGATTCCAACTGTTGTAGTTTTACACTTTCTTTTCTGTGACCGTAAGTGTAATATGTGATATCGCCGGTTTCGTTGCTATATGTCAACGACAATTGGGATGCGCATATTTACTTACGTTGATGACATGTGATGTTATGTGTTGCTAGATATGTTATATTGGATCGTCGTGTTTGAATAGTCGGGGTTTTTTTTATGTGAGATGAGTGTTTTTCATTTTCATTCATGTAAAAACTTGTATGTAATATTCTTTTGTTGGGGCACTTCCAGGTTGCGGATGATGTCATCATTTGTATATTATTTACTTTTCCGCATTAGGATAGACCCAAGGAGGGGAGCACAAGTAACCGGGTTCTAGGGTCCAGTGGGAGACCAACTCGAGGAGTCGAGTCCGGGTCTCCTAACCCTAGAATTGGTAGGGTTGCTTGCCGCTCTCGTAGGGGTCTAGGGGTGTGGGATTGGCTATTCATCACGACCCTGGAATCCGTGTTTTATACTGGCTCGTATTAAAAACACGGACGTCCTAGTATATCGAATATTTCATATGATATTTTCTGCTGCGTTATCTGTGATGTGATCATGTGACTTGTTCAGATAGATATAGTATATAGTATATATGATATATTATATAGACGTTGCTTATATTTTACACCCGCGTTAGCCTTGCCTCGCTCTGGCGTTAGTTACCTAACCTAACGGTGCAGACGGGACATCGAGGGGAATGCGGATGGCATAAGCGTACGTTATATTTATCTGTGATGTTTAGGTGGACTTAATTGATGGGACATTCATTAATGAGATTAATAAAAGAAAATAAAACTAATTGATGTTGTGGAATCGAATTTCAAAATAAAACAGGTAGCTACAGTTCTTGCTTTGCATCGCGGTGTTCCTTGAAGAACATCCTGCACCTTATTCGATGAGGAAAGGACCGAGATCCCTTCACCGGGAGTGACTCCTTTAGCAATAACTGGCAGATGCTACACACTCGGTTTAGTTTCTGCTTTGCACAGTGATATATATGATATATCCCGCACCTCATTCGATGAGGAAAGGGTTGACGATCCCTTCACCGGGAGTGACCCCTTTAGCAAAACTAGAAAAGCCTCAAAAACATTCCATTTAAAAACCATTTGATTCTGCAACGAGATCAAGTTCAAAGCGTTAAAGGTTTTCACAAAAACCATTCGCAACCCTCCGTCATTTTAGGAAGTAGAGTACTTAGTATTCGTGCTGTGTTTGTTGACCATAGTCAAGGCACAGTGTACGGTAGCTAAGTGATGTCTTCCTACACCACATATGATGCGATTAGTTAGAACAGTCGCGTGACTTTGTTGACCTTAGTTAAGGGTCATGTGGGTGGATCTAATTAATCATGAAATGACGGGTAGAACTTGACTAGTACTTATGATTTGTTGACCATAGTTAAGGTCATAGGTGCTAGGGGTAAAAATCTTTATCGGGAGTTTAAGTGTTGAAATTTGCAATGAGATTGCATACCTTCTATATGATAGTTGGATCTCGATACCCACTGCGAGTAATTGTTACTCCTGGGAGAGTTTTGCACTTTGCAATTAGCCGATCAAGTAGGTGTCTAGAAAGGTGTCAACGGGGTTACGCCTCTGGGAAAACGAGGTTTACTGTAATTAGGTCCGTGCGAAAGCACGGGAAACCTCCCTCGAAGTACCGACACTGGCCTGGCTGAAAGATTGGCGAACTTGTAGAGTGTAATTAATCCCGGTTAGTCTTTCCTTTTAGGTTTTGAAGGAAGATTTGATAAAAACAGTGGGAGCCATCCTGATTAGATAAAATATATAACCAATCTAATCTTGCAAGAGCGCACGCAGAGTGTTTTCTTCTCTCTCTCTCCAGGTAGCGACCATATCACGCCTTAATCAAGATAATAATATGGATGTATTGACCGAACCCGCTTGTTATACTGAGTTGAGAAACATTGGTCCCGCTCCAACTTATAATTGTTATAAGACAGAGCAGGAAATAGGGAAATACCAGAATTCCCATGCCGCCCAAACGAAGAAAGTGCATGAGATGCATCTCCTTCGGGTGTGTTCATTACAAAGAACTGTTTCTCAGTATCCTCTGCATCCTAGGTATTTGATACTGGATCAGGATCCCAGATATGTAATCTGTTACATAGGGCTACAAAAAGGTAGAAAACTGAGAACGGGTGATAAGTTTCATGAGACAGAAAACGGGGCAAGTGTTGCAGCCAAGTCTGTTGGTCACTGTCACCCTGTGTTACCAGTACATTGATTCTGAATGAATGTTATTAGATACCGAACCTGATATACAAAATCTTATCAGTCTCTTTACAAGTAAAGAAATGATAAAATTTTGTATTGTTGGATAATGTTTTGAACATTTCCTATATCAAAAGTTGATCGGTTCGGGCACGTTATCTAAAAGCATTGATGTTCTAAATCAAACAACAGTTCCTAGTATACAGAACACACACAAGAGGAAGAGTTCAGAAATGAACGAATCATTCTTGAGGCATTGTAGACTAGGTCATATCAATGCGACCCGACTGGCTGAAGTTACATTTTAGATGCATATTTAAATCAATTTGAATTTACATCTTGTGAAACTTGCTAGTCACGTCACAAAGATTAGATGACCATAGCTCTGCTTATTGGGAACAGAGAAAGAATTAATGAACTCTTGGGACTGATACATGATGATGTATGTAAGGTCTCCTGTCTACACATGCCAGAACTGGTTCTTTATACTTCATTACGTTCTCTGATAATCTCTCAAGATTCAGTCATATGTTCCTGTTGAAACATAAGTCCAAACCTTTTGAGATATTCACAGAATATAAGTTAGAAGTAGAGAACCAAAATACGGGTATAAGTATTATGTCCTATGATAAGATCAGGGAGGAGAATACTTGTGCATGGCATTCCTGGACTATTCTAAAGGAGAATGAGATTCTCTCTCAGTATTACTCCTCTGAATACACCATAGCACAACGGTGTATCGGGGCGGAGCAATCGCACAATATTAGATATGGTGTGCTCTATGATGAGTACTACTGAGTTACCTATTTCCTTTTAGGGTTGTGCACTTGAGAAGCTGCATACCTATTGAATTAGGTTCGAATCAAATCAGTGCCTACCACTCCATATGAGATATGGTATGGGAAGAGCCTATCTCTTAAGTTAGTTAAGATTTGGGATTGTCCGGCCTATGTCAAAAGCAAAATCTGGATAAGATCGAGGCAAGGTCAGTTCTGTAGAACTGGAAAGGTTCCAACTATACAAAACTGCAGCTGATTTGACAGAACCAAAGGATTCAATAGTCTCCGAAGAACCTCAGCCTCTCCGCCGATCTGGTAGGGTTTCTCATCCGCCTGAGAGATACTTCGGTTTCTCGATGACAGTGGGAGCGAGGATTGCATCACGAGATGATGACCCAACTAGATTCAAGCAGGTCATCAAGAGTAGGGACTCTGTAAGAATGGCTGGATGCTTAGCGATCTGAGATGGAATCCATGTACACCAGCAAAGTATGGACTTTGGCTGCTATATCTGAAGGGTTAAATCCCCATCAGGAGCAAGTATATCTTGAGAAGATTACTTGGTGTAGATGGAAAAGTTGAAACTTTCAAAACTAGACTTGTTAAAGGTTTTCGTCATCAACCAGGCATGGAGAATGATGAAACCTTTTCCAGGGACTATGCTTAAGTCCATCCAGATCCTACTTGCCATTGCTACATACCATGACTACGATATCTGGTGGTTGGGTGCCATGACCGCTTTTCTAAAATTATGATTTAGAAGAGAACGTCTATAAGAACACAGCCAGAGAGCTTCGTAAACAGTGGGAGCAGCGGAAACGTGTGCAAGTTGCTTTACAGAATAAAGCAGGTATCGCGGAGTTGGAACGTCTGTTTTGATATGGTAGTCAAGTGTTTGACTTCATCAAAATGGTAGATGAACCTTGTATATACAAAAAGGTAGTAGAGAGTAAGGTGGTCATCCTCGTATTGTACGTAGACAACATACTCTTGATAGGAAAAAAGTTTCCTATACTACGATCGGTCGATCTCCTCTTATCACATGGATTCTCCAATAGGATAAAGGTGATACCTCCTAAATCCTGGGTTTTGGATCTATGAGATAGATCTAAATGCATATTAGGATTCTCACTAGTTGTAGTGAGATGGTATCAGTTGATCCTGGGGAGAATCACTGGAAGGGTTCCAGGGTGATAAAGACGACTGAATGTCAGTCACATGCATTGTCTTTACCCTCAGTAAAGGGACGGTATGTTGGAAGAGTTCCAAGCTAGAACCGTGGCAAACTAGACGATAAAGGCTGGTAACATCGCTATTAAAGATACTACCAAAGAGGCAGTTTGGGTGTATATTGGTTCATAAGATGAACTAGGTTCCTACCATTGTGTAACAATAGAAGTGTGGTTTTGGCCCGTGAACCCTGGTCCCATTAGTGACCCAGACATATTCTGAGGCAGCATCACCTGATCATGGAGATAGTTGATCTACAGGGTGATCGAGGTTAGGAGAGTAGACTCAGAGGACAACACGGCGGATCCACTCACGAAGGCCTTTTCCCAAAGAGAGACTTTTAGGTGATGGTTGAGTATTAGATACTACAACTACTGCTACAGATGGCCCTAGTGCAAGTGGGAGATTGTTAGTTATATGTATGCCCTAGAGGCCATTACTGTACATTGGATGTATATTGTAGTGGATGCTGGGACATATATAGGTAGGACTTTCTTGCTCGACATGATAGTACGCTATCTGGTTGCTCTTTATCTTAACATGTATACTTTCTGTCTCTCTCTTACATGTTGATAAAGCCCTTAGGATGTGTACTCGACTTCCAGGACTATGATGCAGATCATACTAGTGGGGCCTGGATAGTCCATGAGTACATCCTTCAATGTTCCTAGTCGTGAGAATATCGAGACGGGGCATCGATATTCCAGAGTAGACTAGCGTATATCTTCTCGACCTTTGTGATGGGCGATGGATGATCCCATATCCATTGGTGTTTGACATCAAAGATGGTATGCGGTTGCTCAGTGGAGACTGGGTACACTGAACGGACTCGCTGAGAACTCCCAGATGGTATTATACCTTACGTCAGATGGCAGTTCTCTGGTGACACTGGTACAGCTTAGTCTGTTGACCCGAGATCATCATAGAGTCTTGTGTGTCTCCCATTGTGCTTTGATTTCCACCCTACCACGGCTCTACTGAGTCATGCAAACAGGTGGTTTTTGGGTACAGTCCCAATTCATATGGAGGCAATGAGCGATAGGAGGGGATTCGTCTCTCTCGGTATTAGGGGTTGATGTTGCGCTATGCACGACTGGCCATAACAGGAAATCCCTGGCCAGGGTTGAAGTGATATACTGGTAAGAGTTATCAGTAGTTTCAAGAATGTTATGGACCTCATGTCGGCATGACTTATCGAGCTATTGGGGTCTGACGTTTACCACCCCTAGGCGAGACATGCGACATATCAGACGAACAGACCGGACTGTACGGTAAGTTTTACTGGTTGGATTCACAGGAGTGTAAGCGGGCTTGCTCGTCGATCTTCTGATCGCTCAATACCCGGGTGGCCGTTACGTTTAGCAGACCGCTTGCGGCTTGTGGGTGTTTGATATGATCATCACCTGCTGCCGGCGTATTGACGAGTCTTTAGAGTCCTACACAGAGGTTTCCTGGCTCAAGCGAAACGAAATAGGAGCGCATATGAGATATGTGCGGGACCGAGAATAATGCGTGTATGTGATACTGTATTCTATTCTCGTGATGAATGTATTGAATGGTTGTATGCGATATAACCTAGTTATCGAATCGAAGATTGATTCGATAAGTCGATACATTGGATATTAGTCGGTCATATGCGGTATGAACGGATCGTTAAATCAAGTGTTGATTTAATGATTTAATGTATAATTATATATTTGATATATTACTTTACATTAACTAGTATTTGTTCACTTAAGATGGATTTTCTCACTTGAAGTGCACATTGTATATATGATATAGTATTGTGCACTGGTTTGTATCATGTTTGATGATACATGCAAACTTGGGTGTGTATGATTAAACCATGGTTATGTAATGGTTAGGGTTTTGATTTTATTAACTATTTATTTATTTATTCTTTATTTGGAAAGATAAATAGAATGGTGGCTTATTTTGTTCTTTTGTTGAAACTTCATGAAGTGTTGAAAGCTTGACCATTTTGTTTCTTTCCTAAACCTAACCATTCACCTAACCCTAGTTTATTCTCTACACTTAACCATGGTTGCTATATGATAAGATCACTTGATTTAATATAATTAATCAAGTAATTTTATAATACTTATCATATTCTTTTCTTCTTCTTCTTCTTCTTCAAGATGAAGAAAACCTTGCAACCTTCAATGGTGAAATGAGAAAAAGAGTGAGAAATCCAATTCTAAAGTGAACCCACTTCCTATTTCTTCATCCTCTACCACTTGCCAAGTAGTATATGGTGTTTTCTTCACAAGTTTCATTACTTGGTGAAGTTGGAGCTTGATCTTGAGTTGCCTCGACGTAGATCATCTTCGGCATCGAAGTCGATGAACTAGCCCGATCATTTCTTCGACGATACCATCGCAAGGGTCCGGGATCCGATGATCGTAGCGGAGGGACGTCAACGCGGAGCTATGGAGGTAGAGAACCGGATCTACAAAGGCTGTAGTCACTTTCCTTCCTGGGTATTGGATACCGGATCAGGATCTCATATCTATAATTCTTTGCAGGCGTTGAGAAACCGTAGGTTTTTGAAGGCAGGTGACATGACCCTCAAAGTTGCAAACGGAGCTAGCATGGATGCTAAGGCCGTGGGGGACTATCACCTGGTAATGTCAGATGGACAAGTTTTGGTTTTGCGTAATTGCTTTTTTGTACCCAACGCAACTTGTAATATTATTTCTGTATCTTTGACTTCTAAAGAAGGTTATGAATTTGCGTTTGTAAGTAATGTTGTAAACATTCACCTTAATCAAGTTCTGATTGGGTCAGGTACATTAAGCAATGGTATATACGTATTAAACCAACCACAGATTTTCAATGTCCAGAATACACACAAAAGAAAGTCTCCAGAAATAAATCAGACTTTCTTATGGCATTGTAGACTAGGTCACATCAATGAGAGAAGGTTAACGAAGTTACATACAGAAGGATATTTGAATCCGTTCGAATATCAATCGTATGCCACTTGTTAATCCTGTCTCAAAGGAAAGATGACAAAGACTCCGTTCAATGGACACGGAGTAAGAGCGAGTGAGCTCTTGGGACTCGTACACAGCGACGTGTGCGGTCCAATGTCTACACATGCGCGAAGCGGTTATTCTTACTTTATTACTTTTACGGATGACTTTTCAAGGTACGGTTATGTCTTCTTAATGAAACATAAGTCCGAAGCCTTTGGAAAATTCCAGGAATATAAGAATGAAGTAGAAAAACAAACCGACAAAAGTATCAAGATTCTAAGATCGGATCGAGGTGGTGAATACTTGAGTGCCGAGTTCCTGGACTATTTAAAAGAGAACGGAATTCTCTCTCAGCTTACTCCTCCATACACTCCGCAACATAACGGTGTATCAGAGTGACGGAACCGAACCCTATTGGATATGGTACGGTCCATGATGAGTAACGCTGAGTTACCGCGATCATTCTGGGGGTATGCGCTAGAATCAGCTGCATACCTTTTGAACCGAGTTCCCACTAAGACTGTGCCTACCACACCATATGAGATGTGGTGTGGGAAGAGGCCCCATCTTAATCACATTAAGACATCGGGATGTCCAGCTTTTGTTAAAAAGTAGAATGCGGACAAACTCGAGGCACGCTCAGTACAGTGCAAGTTTGTGGGATATCCAAAGAACTCCAAGGGATATTTCTTCTATTGCGAAAAGGAACAAAAGATTTATGTTTCTCGTCATGCCCACTTCTTGGAAACTGAATTTTTGGAAAATCAGATGAGTGGGAACGCAATAGAACTGGAAGAAATTCCAGAACCACGAGCCATTACTGAAAGCTTAGTAGAACCAGAGGGTTCAAAAGAACAGGACATTCCTACGCCGCTCCGCAGAAGTAGTAGGCAGTCTCATCCGCCCGAGAGATACTACGGTTTTCTCATAGACGAGGATAGAGAGGATTGCATCATTGATTATGATGAGCCTACTAGCTTCCAGCAGGCCGTTCAGAGCGTTGACTCGGTAAAATGGCTGGATGCCATGCGGACCGAGATGGAGTCCATGTACACCAACAAAGTATGGACGTTGGACGTTGCTCCAGACGGGGTAAAACCCGTAGGATGCAAGTGGATCTTCAAAAGGAAGATTGGTGTAGATGGACAGGTTGAGACCTATAAAGCTAGACTGGTTGCAAAGGGTTTTCGTCAAAGACCTGGTTTGGACTATGACGAGACCTTTTCTCCAGTAGCTATGCTGAAATCCATTCGGATCCTTCTTGCCATTGCTGCCTTCCATAATTATGAGATTTGGCAGATGGACGTAAAGATCGCTTTTCTAAATGGAAATTTAGAGGAGTGTGTCTATATGGACCAGCCAGAGGGTTTCATTCAGAGTGGGAGCAGCGGAAAGGTGTGCAAGTTGCTTAAGTCCATCTATGGACTAAAGCAGGCATCGCGGAGTTGGAACATCTGTTTTGATGAGACGGTCAAAGAATTTGGCTTTATCAAAAATCCAGATGAACCATGCATCTATAGTAGATTTGTAGCGAGAACTGTAGTATTCCTCGTTTTATACGTGGATGACATTCTCTTAATAGGAAATGACATTCCTATGCTACAATCTGTTAAGGGGTTCTTATCACACAGGTTCTCCATGAAAGACCTGGGTGATGCCTCATACATCCTGGGGATCCGGATCCATCGTGATAGATCCAAGAGGATATTAGGACTTTCACAGTCCAGGTACATCGACACCATACTGAAAAGATTCAGTATGGATGATTCCAAGCGCGGTAATCAACCGGCTTGTCACGGGATCACCCTCTCCAAAGAGATGTCTCCCAAGACTGATTTGGAAAGGGATCGCATGTCTATTATACCCTACGCTTCTGTTGTAGGCTTTATAATGTATGCGATGTTGTGTACCAAACCGGATGTAGCTTATGCATTGAGTGTGGTAAGCCGGTATCAGTCAAACCCTGGGGAGAAACATTGGATAGCGGTAAAGAACATTCTCAAGTACTTGAGAAGGACTAAGGAGATGTTCTTGGTATATGGCAGAAAAGACCTCCAGATCGAGGCCTTTGCTGACTCCAGCTTCCAGAGTGACAAGGATGATTCCAAGTCCATGTCGGGTTTTGTCTTTACCCTCAATGGAGGGGCGGTGTGTTGAAAGAGTTCCAAACAGGAAACCGTTGCAGACTCGACGATGGAAGCGGAATACATCGCTGCATCTGATGCCGCAAAAGAAGCTGTCTGGATGAGGAAGTTCTTGAAAGAACTTCAGGTGGTTCCGTCCATTGTTGATCCAATACCTCTGTATTGCGACAACAACGGGGCTATAGCTTTAGCGAAGGAACCCAGATCCCATCAGAAATCCAGACACATCTTGAGGCGGTATCACCTGATCAGGGAGATCGTGGATCGCCAGGAGATCGAGGTTCGGAGGGTTGCTTTAGAAGATAACACTGCAGATCCATTCACCAAGGCCTTGCCCCAGACTCAGTTCGAGCGGCTAATCGAGATGATAGGTCTTCGATACGCGAGTACATGGCCTTAGTGCAAGTGGGAGATTGTTAGTGTATATGCCCTAGAGGCCATTACTGTATCATACTAGTTTGTATATTACTTAATGGAAGCTTGGGATATTTTTAGGGTTCCTAGGCACCCTAATGAGGTCTCACAAGGCATCGATCATGCCAAATTAAAATTTTAACGGTGCCGAGAAACCCGACTACGGATCGTTTGCTAGAAAACTAGGCGAAAAGATAACTAGTTAACACTTAACTAAGGGAAACGGAAATACAACCTTTGTAGATCCGGTGCTCCACCTCCATAGCTCCGCAACGAAGTCCCTTCGCTGTCCAAGTGAACTCCCGGGCTCTAGCATCGGTTTCGTCGAAGAATAAGCAAGCTAGGTCGTCGATGTCCATGCCGAAGATGATCTACGTCGAAGCATCGCAAGATCAAGCTCTCACTTCACCAAGTCATAAAACTTGTGAAGAAAACACACTCTACTACTTGGCAAGAGGTAGAGGATGAAGAAATAGGAGGTGGGTAGACTTTAGATTTGGATTTCTCACTCTTTTTCATCACTTGCCATTGATGGAGGCAAGCTTTCTTCACTTGAAGAAATGAAGAAGAAGAAGGAAATTGTTATGATAAGTTAATTAGAAAATGTAAAATAAAAGAATACCTATCATAATCTTTAACCATGGTAATGTGTAGAGAATCAATCATGGTTAAAGGAATGGTTAGGGTCAAGCTAGAGACAAAATGGTCACTTAGTCAAAAGATCAAGAAGCTTCAACTAGAATCCAAAATTAGCAACCATTTCATTTCATTTTCTTTTATTCATTTATCATAAATAAATGGATAATTAAATAAGATAAATGAATAACAAATAATAAACCCTAACCTATTCATTAACCAAGGTTTAATACTTTACACTTAACCAAAAAGCATGTATCATCAAACATGATACAAGCAAGTGCACAAAATCATATCGCATATGCAATACGCACACCCGAGTGAGAAAATCCATTTAAAGTGAACCGATACTAGTTAATGCAAAGTAATATATCAAATATATAATTATACATTAAATCATTAAATCAACACTTGATTCAATGATCCGGTCATGTCGCACACAACCGACTAGTATACAATGTATCGGCTTATCGAATCAACGCTTGAATCGATAACTAGGTTATATCGCATACAACCATTCGATACATTCATCGCGAGAATGGAATATGGCATCACATACACGCATTATTCTCGATCCCGCACATATCTCATATGCGCTCCTATTTCGTTTCGCTTGAGCCAGGAAACCTCTGTGTAGGACTCTAAAGACTCGTCAATACGCCGGCAGCAGGTGATGATCATATCAAACACCCACAAGCCGCAAGCGGTCTGCTAAACGTAACGGCCACCCGGGTATTGAGCGATCTGAAGATCGACGAGCAAGCCCGCTCACACTCCAGTGAATCCGACCAGTAACACTACCGTACAGTCCGGTCTGATCGTCTGATATGTCGCATATCTTTCCTAGGGGTGGTAAACGTCAGACCCCAATAGCTCGATAAGTCGTGTCGATATGAGGTCTATAACTGTTCGAGAAACTACTGGTAACACTTACCAGTAAATCTCAGCAACCCTGGCCAGGGATTTCCTGTTATAGCCAATCGAACACAGCGCAACATCAACTCCCTATACCGGGAGAGACGAATCCCCTCCTATCGCTCATTGCCTCCATGTGACTCGGGACTGTACCCAAAAACCACCGTTTTGCACGCCCTCTTGGACGTGGTAAGATGGAAATCAAAGCACAGTGGGAACCACACAAGACTCTATGACGATCTCGGGTCAACAGACTACTCTGTACCAGTGTCACCAGAGAACTGCCATCTGACGTGAGGTATAATACCATCTGGGAGTTCTCGGCGAGTCCGTCCAGTGTACCCAGTCTCTACTGAGCACCCATACATCATCTCCGATGTCAAACACCAATGGATATGGGATCATCCATCGCCCATCTGTATGGGTCGAGAAGGTATACGCTAGTCTACTCTGGTATATCGATGCCCCATCTCGATACACCCACGACTAGGGACTTTCAAGGATGTACTTATTGACTACCATGTCCCCACTAGTATGATCCGCATCATAGTCCAGGTAGTCAAGCACACATCCTAAGGGCTTTACCAACATGTAACAGAGAGACAATCAGTATACACGTTAAGGTAAAGAGCAACCAGATAGCATACTATCATGTCGAGCAAGAAAGTCCTCCCTATATATGTCCCAGCATCCACTACAATATACATCCTATGTACAGTAATGGCCTCTAGGGCATACATATAACTAACAATCTCCCACTTGCACTAGGGCCATCTGTAGCAGTGGTTGCAGTATCTCATACTCAACCATCCCATAAAAGTCTCTCTCTGGGAAAAGGCCTTTCGTGAGTGGATCCACTGTGTTGTCCTCTGAGTCTACTCTCCTAACCTCGATCTCCCTGGAGATCAACCATCTCCATGATCAAGTGATACTTCCTTTAGAATATGTCTGGATCACTGATGGGACCGGCGTTCCTTGGCATAAGCCACAACTCCATTGTCACACAATGGGAGGAACATAGTTCATCTCATGAACCAATATACATCCAAACAGCCTCTTTGGTAGCATCTTAAGTAGCGATGTATCCTGCCTTTATCGTCTAGTATGCCACGGTATCTAGCTTGGAACTCTTCCAACATACCGTCCCTTTACTGAGGGTAAAGACAATGCCTGTGACTGACACTCAGTCGTCTTTATCACCCTGGAACACTTCCAGTGATTCTCCCCAGGATCGGTTGATACCGTCTCACTACATCTAGTGAGTATCCTAACATCCATTTAGATCTATCTCATAAATCCAAAACTCAGGATTTAGGAGTTATCATTCTGATCCTATATGGAGAATCATTGTGATAATCGGAGATTGATCGAGCGTAGCATAGGAAACTCTTTCCCTATCAAGAGTATGTCATCCACGTACTCTACGAGGATCGTCACCATACTCCCTACTACCTTTTTGTTTATACAAGGTTCATCTACCATTTTGATGATGTCAAACTCTTTGACTAACACATCAAAACAGATGTTCCAACTCCGCGATGCCTGCTTTATCCTATAAAGCATCTTGCACACGTTTCCGCTGCTCCCACTGTCTACGAGGCCCTCTGGCTGTGTACTTATAGACGCTCTCTTCTAAATCATCATTTAGAAAAGCAGTCAAGACACCCAACCACCAGATATCGCAGTCATGGTATGTAGCCGTGACAAGTAGGATCTGGATGGACTTAAGCATAGCTACTTGAAAAGGTTTCATCATTATCCACACCTGGTCAATGATGCAAACTTTAACAAGTCTAGCTTTGAAAGTCTCAACTTTTCCATCTACACCAAGTAATCTTCTCAAGATATACTTGCTCCTGATGGGGATTTAACCCTTCAGATATAGCAACCAAAGTCCATACTTTGTTGGTGCATAAGGATTCCATCTCAGATCGCTAAGCATCCAGCCATTCTTACAGAGTCTCACTCCTGATGGCCAGCTCGAAACTAGTTGGGTCATCATCTCATGATGCAGTCCTCGCTCCCACTGTCATAGAGAAACCGAAGTATCTCTCAGGTGGGTGAGGAACCCTACTAGATCGGCGGAGAGGCTGAGGTTCGTTGGTAACTATTGAATCATTTGGTTTTACCAAATCATCTGCTGTAGTTTGTATAGCTGGAACCTTTCCAGTTCTACATAACAGACCTTGCCTTGAGCTTGTCCGGATTTTGCTTTTAGACATAGGCTGGACAACCCCAAATCTTAACTAGCTTAAGACATGGGCTCTTCCCTTTCCATATCACATATGAAGCGGTAGGCAACTGATTTGATTTGAACCCTATTCAATAGGTATGCAACTTCTCAAGTGCATAACACTCAAAAGGAAACAGGTAACTCATTAGTACTTATCATAGAGCACACCTTATCATATAGGGTGTGATTGCTCCACCCTGATATACCATCGTACTATGGTGTATACAGAGGAGTAATGCTGAGAGAGAATCTCATTCTCCTTTAGAAAAGTCCAGGAATTCCATGCTCAAGTATTCTCCTCCTTGATCACATCAAAGGACATAATACTTATACCCGTATTTTGGTTCTTTACTTCTAACTTATATTCTGTGAATATCTCAAAAGGTTCGGACTTGTGTTTCAACAGGAACATAGGTCTGAAACTCGAAAGATTATCAGAGAACGTAATGAAGTATAAAGAACCAGTCCTGGCATGTGTAGACAGGAGACCTTACATACATCAACATGTATCATCCCAAGAGTTCATTAACTCTTTCTCTGTTTCCAGTAAACGGAGCTATGGTCATCTTATCTTTGTGACATGACTAGCGAGTTTCACAAGATGTAAGTTCAAACTAATTTAAATATGCATCTTTATGTAACTCTAGCTAGTCGGGTCACATTGATCTGACCTAGTCTACAATACCTCAAGAAGGATCCGTTCATTTCTGAACTATTCCTCTTTTGTGTGTTCTGTATACCAAGAACTGTAGTTTGATTTAGAACATCAACGCTTTTAGATAACGTGCCTGAACCGATCAACTTTTGATATAGGAAATGTTCAAAACATTATCCAACAATACAAAATTATATCCTTTCTTTACTAATAAAGAGACTGATATGATTTTGTATATCAGGTTCGGTATCCAATAACATTCGTTCAGAATCAATGTATTGGTAATACAGGGTGACAGTGACCAACAGACTTGGCTGCAACACTTGCCCCGTTTTCTGCCTCATGAAACTTATCACCCGTTCTCAGTTCTCTACCTTTCTGTAGCCCTATGTAACATATTACATATCTGGGATCCTGATCTGGTATCACATACCCAGGACGTAAAGGATACTGAGAAACAGTTCTCTGTAATGAACACACCCGAAGATGATGCATCAGCATGCACTCTCTTCGTTTGGGCGGCACGGGAATTCTGGTAATCCCCAATTTCCTGCTCTGTCTTATAACAATTATAAGTTGGAGCGGGACCAACGTTCCCCAGCTCAGTATAACAAGCGGGTTCGGTCAATAATCCGTATTATTATCTTGATTAAGGCGTGATATGGTCGCTACCTGGAGAGAGAGAGAAGAAAACACTCAGCGTGCGCTCTTTCAAGAATAGATTGGTTATTATTTTATCTAATCAGGATGGCTCCCACTGCTTTTTATCAAATCTTCCTTCAAACCCTAAAAGGAAAGACTAGCCGGGATTAATTACACACTACAAGTTCGCCAATCTTTCAGCCAGGCCAGTGTCGGTACTTTGAGGGAGGTCCCCCGTGCTTTCGCACGAACCTAATTAATGTAAACCTCGTTTTCCCAGAGGCGTAACCTCGTTAACACCTTTCTAGACACCTACTTGATCGGCTAATTGTAATGTGTAAAACTCTCCCAGGAGTAACTCTTACTCGCAGCGGGTATCGGGATCCAACTATCTCATAGAAGGTATGCAATCTCATTGCAAATTTCAACACTTGAAATTCCCGATAATATTTTGCCCCTAGCTCGCTATGACCTTGACGCATGCCAAACAACCCATAGTCTGCTAGTCAAGTTCAACTCGTACATTTCTTGATTGAATTAAACCCACCCGCACGACCCTTGACGCATGCCAAACAACGCCGTACGAATACCCTAATCCAATCGCATCATATGCTGGCAGATAAGCACTAGTTAGCTACCGTACACTACGCCTTGACGCATGCCAAACAACCGCAGCACGAATACTAACTAGTACTTATCTGAAATGACGGAGTGCTACGACAGGTTTTTCTGAAAACCTATTGCTTAATGAACTTGATATCGTTGTAGGATCGAATGAATTTTGAAATGGAGTGTTTTTGAGGCTTTTCTAGTTTTGCTAAAGGAGTCACTCCCGGTGAAGGGATCGTCGGTCCTTTCCTCGTCGAATGAGGTGCGGGATATATCATATATATCACTGTGCAAAGCAAAAACTCTTAAAAGCAATCAAAAGACAAACCGAGGGCGTAGCATCGACCAGTTATTGCTAAAGGAGTCACTCCCGGTGAAGGGATCTCGGTCCTTTCCTCATCGAATAAGGTGCAGGATATATCACATATAACGCTATGCAAAGCAAGAACTGTAGCTACCTGTTTTATTTTGAAATTCAATTCTACAACATCTTAGGTTTCTTTTATTTCATTAATCACATTAATGAAGTCCCATCATTTATATACCTAAACATCACAGATAGATATGACGTACACTTATGCCATCCGCATTCGCCTAGATGTCCCCTCGTGCACCGTTAGGTTAGGTAACTAACGACAGAGCAGGGCAGGGCTAGCGCGGGTGTAAAACATAAGTAACGTCTATATAATATATCATATATACTATATATTATTTCCATCACAGAAACACATCACAGATATCGCAGCAGAATAAACATATGAAATATTGGATATACTAGGACGTCCGTGTTTTCAATACGAGCCAGTATAAAACACGGATTCCACGGTTGTGATGAATAGCCAATCCCACACCCCTAGACCCCTACTAGAGCGGCAAGCAACCCTGCCAATTCTAGGGTTAGGAGACCCGGACTCGACTCCTCGAGTTGGTCTCCCACTGGACCCCAGAACCCGGTTACTTGTGCTCCCCTCCTTGGGTCTATCCTAGTGCGGAAAAGTAAATAATATACAAGAGGTGACAACTTCCGTAACCTGGAAGCGCCCCAAATAAAAGAATATTACATACAAGTTTTTACATGAATGAAAATGAAAAACACTCATCTCACATAAAAACCCCCGGCTATTCAAACACGACGATACAATATAACATATCCAGCAACACATAACATCACATGTCATCAACGTAAGTAAATATGCGTATCCCAATTGTCGTTGACATATAGCAACGAAACCGGCGATATCACATATTACACTTACGGTCACAGAAAAGAAAGTGTAAAACTACAACAGTTGGAATCCGCAATCTGCATAGACATCGCATGCCTAATCAAATGAATACCTTAGACATCACATGCCTAACAATTATAAACCCCGCATTTTAGTCTCTTTATCGAAAACACTTTTCAATACCAAGTCGGGCAATTCAACAAGATTCCCGACATCCTGATCGAATGCTCGTCGCAAACTTTAGTAGGCGGCCGCACCCCCGATACCGTCGACGAAGTGCACCAAGGCGGAACACCGCTACCGCGAGCACCCGGACGGATGCTTTCGGTGACGGGGTTCTCCTACAGTCACTTGGTCGGGGCTATGGAGTGAGGCTGTCTATTAAGTTTACCCGGCGAGTATCCGCGTACGCTACGTGATTGCGACGGACTTTTGATCACATCAAAATTCCGTGGCAACCGATCAAGTGAGACTAAAGTGCTATGTTTATAACATTCATTCAGTTATCTCATAACTTTTTGTGAATTCCAATTATTGTATCACATTCCGGATAAATAGAAAATGTTAAACGTTCCGATCGAACAATCGAACACCCAAGTTTTCCCGATACAGATCAACACATGAAATAAGTCTAACAACATTCCGTTCGTGCCTCAGTACCAACGGTCCAGCCGTAGAAGGGTCAAGCCAACGCCTCACATGTGGCACGCCGTACTGCCCCAAACCCGAAGGTTCAAAGGGCAGTTCAAGACGGTCACATAATCGAGTTAAGGTTTGTTGTCTTCTAGAGGGACCATCGCGTTACTTGCACTACTTAGAACGTCGTTAAACTACGGAAAAATCCAACACTTGGAAATTTCCCGACAGGGGAAAAGTTGGGTATTTATATCCGGTCGAACTTTTTAACATATTCTAAAAATTTATCCGGAAAGCCACACAGACAAAATTCGATAATCCGATCGAACATTCGAATCCCCAAAACAACCCAGAAAATTCAACTCTTGAATAAATTTTAAAAATTCCCAGAAAATCCAGAAGAATTTATCAGGTATTACTGTGCAAACAGTAAGGGATGACGTCATGATTGGGCCGCTAATCCGCCGCAGAAGCCATGCTTCTGCCGCGGATCCACCGCGAAAATTACTGTTCACCAGAAACTTTTTGCACCGTAATTCTTATTTTTCCCTGCTGAATTTTTTTAGCAATTTTTAATTTGGAAAAATCCACGTTTTCAGAAAAAGTACAGAGAGCAATTTTCCGGGTTAAGTTTTGGTTCGATCGGACTTCAAATTCCGTCTGGACTTCGCCTAAGGCTCTAGCTAGGCTCTGATACCACTGTAGGTCAGGCAGCCACCCCATCCAATGGGGTCGCCGTGGCACCAACGGGTCCCTCAGCCGCTACTTTTTACGCATGCCCCCTCACGAGGACTACAACCCGCCGGAACACCTTCCGGTCTCGGGACACCCTGGGGGTAAGAGCCTATGCTTCGCCACACTGTCACACAGTGAGAACCCCCCATAGGTCGACATCTAATGCCTAGTAGCTCTGATACCACTGTAGGGTTCCTAGGCACCCTAATGAGGTCTCACAAGGCATCGATCATGCCAAATTAAAATTTTAACGGTGCCGAGAAACCCGACTACGGATCGTTTGCTAGAAAATTAGGCGAAAAGATAACTAGTTAACACTTAACTAAGGGAAACAGAAATACAACCTTTGTAGATCCGGTGCTCCACCTCCATAGTTCCGCAACGAAGTCCCTTCGCTGTCCAAGTGAACTCCCGGGCTCTAGCGTCGGTTTCGTCGAAGAATAAGCAAGCTAGGTCGTCGATGTCCATGCCGAAGATGATCTACGTCGAAGCATCGCAAGATCAAGCTCTCACTTCACCAAGTCATGAAACTTGTGAAGAAAACACACTCTACTACTTGGCAAGAGGTAGAGGATGAAGAAATAGGAAGTGGGTAGACTTTAGATTTGGATTTCTCACTCTTTTTCATCACTTGCCATTGATGGAGGCAAGCTTTCTTCACTTGAAGAAATGAAGAAGAAGAAGGAAATTGTTATGATAAGTTAATTAGAAAATGTAAAATAAAAGAATACCTATCATAATCTTTAACCATGGTAATGTGTAGAGAATCAATCATGGTTAAAGGAATGGTTAGGGTCAAGCTAGAGACAAAATGGTCACTTAGTCAAAAGATCAAGAAGCTTCAACTAGAATCCAAAATTAGCAACCATTTCATTTCATTTTCTTTTATTCATTTATCATAAATAAATGGATAATTAAATAAGATAAATGAATAACAAATAATAAACCCTAACCTATTCATTAACCAAGGTTTAATACTTTACACTTAACCAAAAAGCATGTATCATCAAACATGATACAAGCAAGTGCACAAAATCATATCGCATATGCAATGCGCACACCCGAGTGAGAAAATCCATTTAAAGTGAACCGATACTAGTTAATGCAAAGTAATATATCAAATATATAATTATACATTAAATCATTAAATCAACACTTGATTCAATGATCCGGTCATGTCGCACACAACCGACTAGTATACAATGTATCGGCTTATCGAATCAACGCTTGAATCGATAACTAGGTTATATCGCATACAACCATTCGATACATTCATCGCGAGAATGGAATATGGCATCACATACATGCATTATTCTCGGTCCCGCACATATCTCATATGCGCTCCTATTTCGTTTCGCTTGAGCCAGGAAACCTCTGTGTAGGACTCTAAAGACTCGTCAATACGCCGGCAGCAGGTGATGATCATATCAAACACCCACAAGCCGCAAGCGGTCTGCTAAACGTAACGGCCACCCGGGTATTGAGCGATCTGAAGATCGACGAGCAAGCCCGCTCATACTCCAGTGAATCCGACCAGTAACACTACCGTACAGTCCGGTCTGATCGTCTGATATGTCGCATATCTTGCCTAGGGGTGGTAAACGTCAGACCCCAATAGCTCGATAAGTCGTGTCGATATGAGGTCTATAACTGTTCGAGAAACTACTGGTAACACTTACCAGTAAATCTCAGCAACCCTGGCCAGGGATTTCCTGTTATAGCCAATCGAACACAGCGCAACATCAACTCCCTATACCGGGAGAGACGAATCCCCTCCTATCGCTCATTGCCTCCATGTGACTCGGGACTGTACCCAAAAACCACCGTTTTGCACGCCCTCTTGGACGTGGTAAGATGGAAATCAAAGCACAGTGGGAACCACACAAGACTCTATGATGATCTCGGGTCAACAGACTACTCTGTACCAGTGTCACCAGAGAACTGCCATCTGACGTGAGGTATAATACCATTTGGGAGTTCTCGGCGAGTCCGTCCAGTGTACCCAGTCTCTACTGAGCACCCGTACATCATCTCCGATGTCAAACACCAATGGATATGGGATCATCCATCGCCCATCTGTATGGGTCGAGAAGGTATACGCTAGTCTACTCTGGTATATCGATGCCCCATCTCGATACACCCATGACTAGGGACTTTCAAGGATGTACTTATTGACTACCATGTCCCCACTAGTATGATCCGCATCATAGTCCAGGTAGTCAAGCACACATCCTAAGGGCTTTACCAACATGTAACAGAGAGACAATCAGTATACACGTTAAGGTAAAGAGCAACCAGATAGCATACTATCATGTCGAGCAAGAAAGTCCTCCCTATATATGTCCCAGCATCCACTACAATATACATCCTATGTACAGTAATGGCCTCTAGGGCATACATATAACTAACAATATTCACCTTGTATATACAATCTTGCTCAAAATAGTAGTATGCTACTTGGTTTGTTTCTACTTCAATATGTACATGTGTTTATTTTAGTATATCACCTATACACATTAGTGGAGCCCTTAGGATCTTTGCTTGATTACCAGCATTGTGATGGCAGTCACACTAGTGGGGGCTGGGTAATCTATAAGCACATCCTTATGCAGGTCCCTAGTCGCAGGACTATCGAGACAGGGCATCGATACTCTGGAGTAGACTAGAGTATGCGCTTCTCATCCCAGTGTAGGAGATGGTCTGTCCCACAGCCATCAGTACGTCGTACTGGAGATAGTATGCCGGTGCTCGTTAGGTTATGAGTACATTGGACAGGACTCGTCGGGAACTGATGGTTGGTACTATACCTATCGTTAGTTATCAGTTCCCAGGTGACATGAGTACAGCTTAGTCCGCTGACTTGACACTGTCACTTCGCCTCGAGTGTGTTCCCACTGTACTTTGATTACTACCCTACCACGGCTCAAAAGAGTCGTGCAAACAGGTAGTAGTTGGGCGCAGTCCTGAAGCACTTGGAGGCAGTGACGGTTAGACAGGATTCGTCTCTCCCAGTATTGGGGGTTGACATCGCGCTGTGTCTAGGAGAGCCATTACACGAGTAGTCCCTGGCCAGGGCAAGCGAGATATACTGGTAGGCTTCCAGTGTTATCTCAGGGTGTTTTGGGCTTCACTCCGACACGACTTGTACCGCTATTAGGGGACTGACGTTTACCGCCCCCTAGGCCCGCCATGCGATGTATCAGACGAACAGACCGGACTGTACGGAGACTGTCACATTCAGGCTCAGTAGGAGTTCAGATGGGTTTCACATCGTCAGTCTTCTTGTCGGCATCTATCTGGGGACCGTTACGTACAGCTAGTGCCGCTTGCGGTCTGTGGTTAAACCCACTGCCAGCGTAGTGTCGAGTCTTTAGAGTCCCACACAGAGAGCTATTCGCCTTTAGGCAAAAGAGTATAGGTCGCATGGTTTTGCGACAGGTCGCATGGTTTTGCGACAGGGTTCGGTCACATCCGTGCACTTGTGCACGTACAGTGTCCGGACAGTTAACACTAGCGGGCTTTGGTTTAAGCCAGATCCTAGTGTACGTTTTGGGATTGGTTTTATCCAGTATGTATTCGTGTTTCTCGGAACGCGGATGCGGGTGTATATGCACAGTTGACGGAGAGACAAAGGCAGAGGATTCTTATTAGGGTTGTTGACTGTTGACTGTTGACTATTGACTTTTTGCTCAACCCTAATGAGAATATGAAATATAATTAACAATAATATTAATTAATTATTATGGTGACATGGTTGTTGAGGGGTTGACTTTGTTGACTTGTTGACTTTGTTGACCGGTGGACTAGGTTGGACTAGTTGACCATCATGATGACAATGGCTATCATTTCATGGCAAAGACTTTTTGCTTGCTTGTTCTCTTATGAAAAATGAGTGTGTGAAATGATATGGCTATTGTAGCTTAAACCATCACATAATACTTGATTGCTATGATTTGTTATGATGGCTTTGGATTATGAGAGCCAAGAGAGAAAAGTCTTTCTCATTCTTTCATTTTTCCATTCTCTCTCTTGTTCTTGAGCTCTCATCCTCTTCCTCTTGGTCTCCCTCTCTTTAGTCTATGGTTCACTTGTCTCATGTGTTGAGAACCAAGAACCATAGAGAAAAATCCCAACACACTCTCCTCTACTCACTCTAGTTCACAAGGTTTAGCAAACCGAGTGAACTAGTTTCTTCAAAGCTCGAAGAAGAAGCCAAAGGTAGAAGCTTTCGGGTGGATCGATCTTCGGCGCAAGGAAACGACGGGGTGAAGCCGATCTGGACAACCATCAAGTGTAGAAGACGAAGGAGTTCAAGAAAGAAAGGTATAACCCCCTAACCGAGTAGTTAACAACTCTTAGTTAGGTTGTTAGGTAGCTATGTTTAACAAAGATCCGGTTTTGAGTCCATGTTACCGCCTCTAGAAAATCGTTTTTCATCGAATTCCGCAAGCCCGTAAGAACCGGGAAAGGTAGAATGGACTTTCGGATCAAGTGTTGATTCGATGAACAGATACAGATTATATTAGTCGGCTATTTATGAAATAGCCGGATTATCGGATCAAGTGTTGATTCGATAATTTAATGTATAATTATATATTTGATATATTAAATTACATTAACTAATATAAGCTTGTTAGTTATGTATATGCCTTAGAGGCTATTGTTATACATATGATGTATATTATGATGGATGCTTGGATATATACAGAGAGGACTTTCTTGCTCGTCATGATAGTATGTTATTTAGTTTCACTTTATCTTAACATATTGACTTGTACTGGTTTACTGTCTTACTCTCACATGTTGATAAAGCCCTTAGGATCTGTACTCGACTACTGGGACTATGATGAGATCATACTAGTGGGGCCATGGTAGTCGATGAGTACATCCTATAACTGTTCCTAGTCGAGGGTATATCGAGACAGGGCATCGATACACCAGAGTAGACTAGCATATACACATCTTGACCTATATGATGGGCGATGGATGATCCCATATCCATCGGTGTTTGACATCAAGGATGGTGTACGGGTGCTCAGTGGAGACTGGGTACACTGGACGGACTCGCCGAGAACTCCCAGATGGTGATATACCACACGTCAGATGGCAGTTCTCCGGTGACACTGGTACAGCGTAGTCTGTAGACCCAAGATCGTCATAGAGTCTTGTGTGATTCCCACTGTGCTTTGATTTCCACCTTACCACGTCCAAGAGGGCATGGAAAACGGTGGCTTTTGGGTGCAGTCCCGAATCACATGGAGGCAATGAGCGATAGGAGGGGATTCGTCTCTCCCGGTATAGGGAGTTGATGTTGTGCTTTGTTCGATTGGCTATAACTGGAAGTCCCTGGCCAGGGCGGATATAGAGATATACTGGTAAGTGTTACCAGTACTTTCTCGACCTGTTATGAGCCTTACATCGACACGACTTATCGGTTACTGGGGTCTGACGTATACCACCCCTAGACTTGATATGCGACATATCAGACGAACAGACCGGACTGTACGGGAGTGTTACTGATTGGATTCACAGGAGAATGGACAGGCTAGCTTGTTGATCTTCTGATCGCTCAATACCTGGTTGGCTGTTATGTTTAGCTGACCGCTTGCAGTTTGTGGGTGTTTGATATGATCATCACCTGCTACCGGCGTATTGACGATTCTTTAGTCCTACACAGAGGTTTCTTGGCTCAGGCAAAACGGAGTAGAGGCACATATGTGATATGTGCAGGACCGAGGATAATGCGATATGAGATACCGTATTATATTCTCGCGATATTTAGATATGAACCGGGTTATCGGATCAAGTATTGATTTGATGAATCGGTACATGAGATATTAGTCGGTTATATTCGATATAGCCGGATCGTCGCATCAAGTGTTGATTCGATGATTTAATGTATAATGATATATATGATATATTGTATTACATTATCTAATATTGGCTCGCTTTATTATTTCATTTTCTCACCGGATTAATATATTGATATATATGCGATATATGTTAATTGTATTATTTTCTTTTGTTGCAAATATATAATATATATGTGATATATATTATTGTGACATGATATGATTTATTATGAAACATGTTTAGGGATGATAAAAAGAGATTAGGGTTTGATTAGTGTTAGCTCCTTCTTGATTATTCTAGAAGGATTTCCTTTTGTCTTGGTTAAGATATTATGGTTGATACTTATCCTTGACTCATTCTTAACCTAACCAAACCCTAGCTCTACTTTATTCTCTACAAAGGTTAAGCCTATCATCCTTGAACATGGTTCCATATCAATCATATATTCTTATCTACTATTCATCACAAAAGGATAAATCTCATTATTCTTCATCTTCTTCTCTCTTGAGTTTTTGAAAGAGCTCACTAGTGATTTCTTTTGTGATGAGTTCTTGTGAGAAAATGATATAAAAAGAAAGTATAAATACTACTCCATCATCATCATCTAATCTAGCCCATTAGATTAGGGTGTTCACCTCATTAGAGTGAGAGAGCTTGAGTAATAGCAACTTCGACGTAGATCATCGGAGAAGCGGAACACTACAAGCTAGCATGGATCGTTCGAGTCATGGAGCCTCTCTTGAGTCCAGGAGATCGTGGATCGCGGTGAAGGGACTTCTACTCGGAGCTTGTGAAACGAAGGAGTGGACTACAAAGGTTGTAATCCCTCACACTTAGTATTAAAGATGTTATCTTGCATGTTAAACCCTAATAATCTAGCAAAGATCCCGGCTTTGGGTTGTTCGGCACATCTAAAATTTTATTCGGGCATGTTTGATGCTTTATGAACCTTCACAAGAGTGCCTAGGAACCCTACAGTGGTATTAGAGCCTAACTAGAGCATTAAGCGACGTGTTTACGAAGTTAAAACTTCGAACGAACCCCGATATATCAAAGTTAACCCCCTCTCTGGAAAATTTTTCTAAATTGGGATTTTTCTGAATTAAAAATTCCTAAAAAATTCAGCAGGGAAATAGAAGAATTACGGTGAAACACGAGTGCATGATCTGTACATTCCACCGCGGAACCGCGGCCGTACCACGCTTGGGCCACGGTTCCGCGGTCGTACAGAAGAGAAATGCACTGGTGTTTGCACTATAATATCTATTTCTGTATGTTATATTTTATGGGTATTTTTAATCTGACTCAAGTGTTGAGTATCCTGGGGTTTATTTTATAATCGTAGATTCGATCGGAACATTTAAATTCGTTATTAGTTCCGGATATTTAGAAACTGTTAAAATGTTCGAACGGATATCATTAACTCAGTTTTTCCCGGCACGAAAAACATTCAAGTGTTCAATTTTTCTCCGGTTTAAATCTTTCGGAAAAATGTGCATGTGACGCGATGGACCCTCTAGAAGACAACAAACCTTAACTCGATTATGTGACCATTTTGAACTGCCTTTTGAACCTTAGGGTTTGGGGCAGTACGGCGTGCCACATGTGAGGCGTTGGCTTGACCCTTCTACGGCTGGACCGTTGCTACTGTGACGTATTCTGGAACTATTTGAACTCCGCTCAAGTGTTGAGCAATTTAGGAAATTTTGGGTATTTGATTATCTGTTCGAAAAGTTTAATACTGTCTATTTATCTGGAATTTGATACAATATGTGGAATTCATAGAGTTAGGCATGAAATGCGAAGTATGTGATATTTCGGATTTACGATATCTAAAGTGATTGTGGATTCCTAATATTGTAGTTTTACAATTTCTTTTCTGTGACCGTAAGTGTAGTATGTAGTTGTACTGCCGGTTTTCGTTGCTATACGACAACGACGATCGGTGTATGCATACTTACTTACGTTGATGATATGTGATATTATGTGTTACTGCGATATGTTATATTGGATCGTTGTATTCTGAATAGCCGGGGGTTTTATATGAGATGGGGGTTTTTATTTTCATTCATGTAAAATTCATTTGTATGTAATATTCTTTTATTGGGGAACTTCCGGGATGAGGTTGATGTCACCATTGTATATTATTTACTTTTCCGCATTAGGTAGACCCAAGGAGGGGAGCACAACTAACCGGGTTCTAGGGTCCAGTGGGAGGCCATCTTGAGGAGTCGAGATCGGGTCTCCTAACCCTAGAATTGGCAGTGTTACTTGTCGCTCTCGTAGGGGTCTAGGGATGTGGGTTTGGATATTCATCGCGATCGTGGAATCCGTGTTTTATACCGGATCGTATTGAAAACACGGACATCCTAGTATATCCAATATTTCATATATGTTCTTCTGCTGCAATGTTCTGTGATGAGATCATATTACTGCCTGAGACGAATGCTTATATATATATATGCTGATATATAAATATTACTGCTTTCGTTTCTTCTGTGATACTTAGGAAGCATAAGCTGATGGGATTTTTTTATTAATGAGATTAATAAAAAGAAAAGAAACCTAAAAGATGTTGTAGAATCAAAATTTTATAAAAAGGGTAGCTACAGTTTTGCTTTGCATATTGGTATATATGATATACCCTGCACCTAATTCGATAAGGAAAGAGCTGAGATCCCTTCACTGGGAGTGACCTCTTTAGCGAAACTGGCAGATGCTACAAAACTCAGTGTGTCTTTTGATTGCTTTGCATAGCGGTATATATGATATACCCTGCACCTTATTCGATGAGGAAAGTGCCGAGATCCCTTCACCGGGAGTGACCTCTTTAGCAAAACTAATGAAAGCCTCAAAAACACTCCATTTCAAAATTTCACATGATTCTACGACGATATCAAGTTCATTACGCTCATGGTTTTCTGAAAAACCTGCGTAGCCTTCCGTCAATTCAGATAAGTAATATTTAGTATTCGTGCTGCGGTAGTTTGGCATGTGTCAAGGCGTAGTGTACGGTAGCTGATTATTACTTATCTGTAGCATGAGATGCGATTGGATTAGGGCATTCGTACGGCGTTGTTTGGCATGTGTCAAGGGTCGTACGGGTGGGTTTAATTCAATCACGAATTGTACGGGTTGAACTTGACTAGCGGACTATGGGTTGTTTGGCATGCGTCAAGGTCATAGCATGCTAGGGGTAAAAATATTATCGGGAATTTCAAGTGTTGAAATTTGCAATGAGATTGCATACCACCTATGAGATAGTTGGATCCCGATACCCACTGCGAGTAAGAGTTACTCCTGGAAGAGTTTTACACAGAACAATTAGCCGATCAAGTAGGTGTCTAGAAAAGTGTTAACGGGGTTACGCCTCTGGGAAAACGAGGATTACTTTAATTAGGTCCGTGCGAAAGCACGGGGAACCTCCCTCAAGTACCGACACTGATCTGGCTGAAAGATTGATGAAATTGTAGGGTGTAATTAATCCCGGCTAATCTTACCTTTTAGGGTTCGAAGGTAGATTTGATAAAAACAGTGGGAGACATCCTGATTAGATAAGATAATAACCAATCTAATCTTGCAAGAGCATACGCTAAAGTGTTTTCTTCTCTCTCTCTCCAGGTAGCGACCATGTCAAGCCATAATCAAGATAATAATATGGATATAGTGACTGAACCCGCTTATTATACTGAGCAGGAGAACGTTGGGCCCGTTCTTTCTTATAAGAGTTATAAGACTGAACAGGGAATAAGAGAATATCTAGATTCTCAAGCCGCCCAAAAGAACATGCATGTTGATGCATCTTCTTCAGGCGTGTTAGTTATTGAGAACTGTTTCTCAGTTCACCCTACGTCCTGGGTATTAGATACCGGATAAGGATCCCATATATGTAAAATGTTACATGGGCTACGTAAAGGTAGAGAACTGGGAAAAGGTGATCATTCCGTTCAAGTAGGGAATTGGGAAAATGTTGCAGCCAAAGTAGTTGGCGAATATCACCTAGTATTACCAAGTGTGATACACTGATTCTGAATGAGTGCTATTATTTACCAAACATGATGTGCAACATTATATCAGTTTCTTTATTAAGTAAAGAAAGATATAATTTTGTAGTACAGGATAATGTTATGAACATATTCCTAGATCAAAAGTTGATTGCATCAGGCTCGTTACATAATGGCATATTCATTCTAAATCAAAATACAGTCCTCAATATACAAAACACACATAAGAGGAAGAATTCAGAAATGAACGAATCTTTCTTGTGGCATTGTAGACTTAGTCATATCAATGCGACACGACTGGCTAAATTACATAAAGATGGATATTTGAATCCGTTCGAATTATCATCTTATGATACTTGCCATTCATGTCTCAAAGGAAAAATGACCAAAGCTCCGTTTAGTAGACACGGAGAAAGAGTTACGGAACTCTTAGGACTGGTACATAGTATGTATGCGGTCCTATGTCTACGCATGCCTGGAATGGTTCTTCCTACTTCATTACTTTCACTGACGATCTCTCTAGATTCGGACATGTGTTCCTGATGAAACACAAGTCTGAAGCTTTTGAGAAATTCATAGAATATAAGCACGAAGTAGAGAATCAAACGGGCAAAAGTATTAAGATTCTTCGATCTGATCAAGGAGGAGAATACTTAAGCAATGAGTTCCTAGATTATCTAAAAGTGAATGGGATTCTCTCTCAGCTTACTCCTCCTTATACACCATAGCACAACGGTGTATCGGAACGGAGGAATCGCACCCTATTAGATATGGTGCGCTCTATGATGAGTACAGCTGAGTTACCTATTTCCTTCTGGGGTTATGCGCTTGAGACAGCCATAGACCTATTGAATAGAGTTCCCACCAAATCTGTGCCTACTACTCCATATGAGATATGGAAAGGGAAGAGACCACATCTTAATTATATTATGATATGGGGTTGTCCGGCCTATGTCAAAAGGAAAAATACGGACAAACTCGAGGCAAGATCTGTCTTATGTAAGTTTGTAGGATATCCCAAAAATTCACAAGGGTATATCTTCTACCACCCTGAGGAACAAAAGGTGTTTGTTTCTCGACATACCACTTTCTTAGAAAAAGGTTTTCTTATGAAACAGAATATTGGCATTGAGGTAGAACTGGAAGAGGTTCCAACAACACAAACTATAACAGAAGACTTGGTAGAACCAGAGGATTCAGTAGTACCCGACGAACCCCAGCCTCTCCGCCGATCTAGCAGGGTTTCTCATTTACCTGAGAGATACTACGGTTTTCTCATTGATGGTGGAAGTGAGGATTGCATCATGGAAGATGATGACCCGACTAGTTTCGAGCAGGCCATTACGAGTAGTGACTCTGTGAAATGGCTGGATGCAATGCGATCTGAGATGGAAACCATGTACACCAATAAAGTATGGACTTTGGAAAATGCTCCTTATGGGGTAAAACCCATTGGGAACAAGTGGATCTTTAAAAAGAAATTTGGTGTAGATGGAAAAGTTAAGACTTTCAAAGCTAGACTTGTAGCAAAGGGTTTTCGTCAACGACCAAGCGTGGATTATGACGAAACCTTTTCTCCAGTGGCTATGTTTAAGTCCATCTGGATCTTACTTGCCATTGTTGCATACCATGACTACGAAATATGGCAAATGGATGTTAAGACCGCCTTTCTAAACGGTGATTTAGAAGAGTGCGTGTACATGACTCAGCCAGAGGGCTTCGTAGATAGTGGGAGCAGCGGAAAGGTGTGCAAGCTGCTTAAATCCATTTATGGGTTAAAACAAGCATCGTGGAGTAGGAACATCTGTTTTGATGTTCTAGTCAAAGAGTTTGACTTCATCAAAAATATAGATGAACCTTGTATCTATAAGAAGGTGGCAGAGAGTAAAGTTTTCTTCCTCGTATTGTACGTGGATGACATACTCTTGAAAGAAAATGATATTCCTATGCTGCAGTCAGTCATGCTCTTCTTATCACAAAGATTCTCAATGAAAGGTCTAGGTGATGCCTCCTGCATATTGGGAATAATGATCTATAGAGATAGATCTAAACGGATACTAGGATTGTCCTAATCCAGGTACATTGACACCATACTAAAGAGGTTTAGTATAGAAGAATCCAAGCGTGGGAACCAACCCAAGATCACTGGACTCACTCTCTCCAAAGAGATGTCTCCTAAGGCTGATTTGGAGAGAGCTCGCATTCAAGGGATACCCTATGCTTCGGCAGTAGGCTCTATCATGTATGTGATGCTATATACCAGACCCGATGTAGCATCCTCACTAAGTGTAGTGAGTCGGTATCAAGCAGATCCTGGAGAGAGTCACTGGACCGCTGTGAAGAACATTCTCAAGTACTTGTGAAGGACTAGAGACATGTTCTTGGTGTATGGTAATGGAGAACTCCGGGTGGAGTCCTTTACCGATTCCAGCTTCCAAAGTGATAAGGATGACTCTAAGTCGCACTCGGGGTTTGTCTTTACCCTCAATGGAGGGGCGGTATGTTGGTAGAGTTCCAAACAGGATACCGTTGCAGACTCGACGATGGAGGCTGGATATATCGCTGCCAATGATGCTGCCAATGATGCTGCCAAAGAGGCTGTCTGGATTAAGAAGTTCATTAGTGAACTTGGTGTGGTTCCATCCATTGGGCATCCAATACCTTTGTATTGCGATAACAATGGAGCTGTGGCTTTGGCCAAGGAACCCAGGCCCCCTCAGAAGTCCAGACATATTCTGAGGCGGTATCACCTGATTAGGGAGATAGTTGATCGCCGGGAGATCGAGGTCAGGAGAGTAGATACGAAGGACAACACTGCGGATCCACTCACGAAGGCCATTCCCCAGATACAGTTTGAGAGATTATTCGGGATGCTAGGTATGAGATACTACAGCAGCTGGCCTTAGTACAAGTGGGAGATTGTTAGTTATGTATATGCCCTAGAGGCCATTGTTGTACATATGATGTATATTATGATGGATGCTTGGATATATACAGAGGGGACTTTCTTGGTCGTCATGATAGTATGCTATTTGGTTTCACTTTATCTTAACATGTTGACTTGTACTGGTTTACTGTCTTACTCTCACATGTTGATAAAGCCCTTAGAATCTGTACTCGACTACTAGGACTATGATGAGATCATACTAGTGGGGCCATGGTAGTCGATGAGTACATCCTATAACTGTTCCTAGTCGAGGGTATATCGAGACAGGGCATCGATACACCAGAGTAGACTAGCGTATACGCATCTTGACCCATATGATGGGCGATGGATGATCCCATATCCATCGATGTTTGACATCAAGGATGGTGTACGGGTGCTCAGTGGAGACTGGGTACACTGGACGGACTCGCCGAGAACTCCCAGATGGTGAATACCACACGTCAGATGGCAGTTCTCCGGTGGCACTGGTACAGCGTATTCTGTAGACCCAAGATCGTCATAGAGTCTTGTGTGATTCCCACTGTGCTTTGATTTCCACCTTACCACGTCCAAGAGGGCGTGCAAAATGGTGGCTTTTGGGTGCAGTCCCAAATCACATGGAGGCAATGAGCGATAGGAGGGGATTCGTCTCTCCCAGTATAGGGAGTTGATGTTGTGCTGTGTTCGATTGGCTATAACTGGAAGTCCCTTGCCAAGGCTGATATAGAGATATACTGGTAAGTGTTACCAGTAGTTTCTCGACCTGTTATGAGCCTCACATCGACACGACTTGTCGGTTACTGGGGTCTGACGTATACCACCCCTAGACTTGATATGCGACATATCAGACGAAGTGACCGGACTGTACGGGAGTGTTACTGATTGGATTCACAGGAGAACGGACAGGCTAGCTTGTTGATCTTCTGATCGCTCAATACCTGGGTGGCTGTTATGTTTAGCTGACCGCTTTCAGCTTGTGGGTGTTTGATATGATCATCACCTGCTACCGGCGTATTGACGATTCTTTAGAGTCCTACACAGAGGTTTCTTGGCTCAGGCTAAACGGAGTAGAGGCACATATGTGATATGTGCAGGACCGAGGATAATGCGATATAAGATACCGTATTATATTCTCGCGATATTTAGATATGAACCGGGTCATCGGATCAAGTGTTGATTCGATGAATCGGTACATGAGATATTAGTCGGTTATATTCGATATAGCCGGATCGTCGGATCAAGTGTTGATTCGATGATTTAATGTATAATGATATATATGATATATTGTATTACATTATCTAATATTGGCTCGCTTTATTATTTCATTTTCTCACCGGATTAATACATTGATATATATGCGATATATGTTAATTGTATTATTTTCTTTTGTTGCAAATATATAATATATATGTGATATATATTATTGTTACATGATATGATTTATTATGAAACATATTTAGGGATGATAAAAAGAGATTAGGGTTTGATTAGGGTTAGCTCCTTCTTGATTATTCTAGAAGGATTTCCTTTTGTCTTGGTTAAGATATTATGGTTGATACTTATCCTTGACTCATTCTTAACCTAACCAAACCCTAGCTCTACTTTATTCTCTACAAAGGTTAAGCCTATCATCCTTGACCATGGTTCCATATCAATCATATATTCTTATATACTATTCATCACAAAAGGATAAATCTCATTATTCTTCATCTTCTTCTCTCTTGAGTTTTTGAAAGAGCTCACTAGTGATTTCTTTTGTGATGAGTTCTTGTGAGAAAATGATATAAAAAGAAAGTATAAATACTACTCCATCATCCTCATCTAATCTAGCCCATTAGATTAGGGTGTTCACCTTATTAGAGTGAGAAAACTTGAGTTATAGCAACTTCGACGTAAATCATCGGAGAAGCGGAACACTACAAGCTAGCATGGATCGTTCGAGTCGTGGAGCCTCTCTTGAGTCCGGGAGATCGTGGATCGCGGCGAAGGGACTTCTACTCGGAGCTTGTGAAGCGAAGGAGTGGACTACAAAGGTTGTAATCCCTCACACTTAGTATTAAAGATGTTATCTTGCATGTTAAACCCTAATAATCTAGCAAAGATCCCGGCTTTGGGTTGTTCGGCACATCTAAAATTTTATTCGGGTATGTTTGATGCTTTATGAACCTTCACAAGAGTGCCTAGGAACCCTACAAAGCTCACTTATTGATTCATTTTCTCACTCGGGTAATACATTGATATATATGCGATATATGTTAATTGTATTATTTTCTTTTCTTATAAATATATATATTATATATGTGATATATAATATTGTAACATGTTATAATTACTAATGCATCATGTTTAGTGGAGATTAAACGAGGTTAGGGTTTGATTTGGGTTAAAATTTTCTAGAAGCTTCTAGAAGCTTTTATTTTGTTTCTTGCAACGATATTTAGTTTAGATATTTGGCAAGATATTTACTTAACCTAACCCACACCCTTTACTATGGTTAGATCTCTACAATGGTTAAGTCTTTCTTGACTTAACCATGGTTGCATTTGTAATGATATTAACACAATTCATTATTCGTCACAAAGTATTTCATCTTCTTCTTCCTCTTTGCAAAGCTTTCTAGCTTTTTGCTTAGTGATGAAAATGAGCGAGATTAAGAAAATAAATGAGAGATAAAATCCTACTTCATCATCCTAATTTATCCTAGCCATTTAGATTAGGGTGTTCACTTCATTTGTGAGTGAGAACTTGTGTTAAAGAAACTTCAAGGTAGATCATCTTAGTTATCGAAGATCGGAAGTAAGTTTGCATCATTCTCTTCGTGGAGCCTCTCTAGAGTCCGGGTACATGATGATCACAGCGAAGGGACCTCAACACGAAGCTTATGAAGAGAAGGACCAGACTACAAAGGTTGTAATTCCAAACTCTTAGATGTTAAAGTGTTTAACATGCTTTGTTTCGCCTAACTCAAGTTTAAAGATCTTGGTTAGGGTTGTTCGGCACGTCTAAATTTTGAATCGGGCATGGTTGATGCCTTATAGACCCTTGTGAGAGTGCCAAGTAACCCTACACCGAACTCCTACTGAGCCTATCTGTGACAATCTCCGTATAGTCTGGTCTGTTCGTCTGAGATACTCGTATATCCGCCTAGGGGGTAGTAAACGTCAGACTCCTAACAACGTGATAAGTCAAGTCGGAGGAGAGCCCAATACACCATAAGAAATTAATGGAGTACCTTACCAGTGTTTCTCGACTGCCCTGGCCAGGGACTTTGTGTAATGGATTTCCGAACACTGTGCGATATCAACCCCCAATACCGGGAGAGACGAATCCTATCTTATCGCTCTTGTCTCCAAGTGCTTCGGGACTACACCAACTACTACCCGTTTGAACGACTCCTTTGAGCGTGGTGATCAGTCGAAAATATTGCATTTTTAACACATCAATTTTCCCACTATTTGCAATCATCTAAGGTTGTTCGGTATGAATATAGCACATATTAGCAATTCATCTGTAAAACACCAAATAACATGTGTTATACATTATAACCGACATTTTAAAGAAAATTGTGTGTTTATTATTGCACGCAAGATCTTTGTATATCGCAACACTTGTCTCGAGAATGTGTGCAGGAAATTCCAGGAAAAGAGCCGAAACTGCTAAAAGTGCTGATAAAAATACGCCAAGTCCAAGACTTGTGATCTGACAGAGAACAAAAAAGTATAAAAATATCCCAGAGATCAAAATGGTACCATTGGGCCAACACAATGCAGCACAGAAAATTCCATGCACCAAAGCCACCAAACGGCCGCGGATCCGCGGCCAAATGGGCCGATCCGCCGCGGATCCACGGCTAGTTGGACTCTTCAGCGCGTCAAAATTCTCCACGTGGCTTCTTGTAACAACCCTTGCTTCTAGAGGACTCTCAAAGACCACGTGGCTTCTTCCAGAAGGCTCTGCATAACAAACTCACTCTAGAATATTACTTGCAACAACCTTATTATAGAAGGCTCTCTCCAACAACCTTCTTCTAGAAGCCTCCTTATAACAACCTTCTTCTAGAAGCCTCCTTGTAACAATCATATCCTAAAATATTCCTTATTCTAGAATATTCCCTCCAACAAACTTCTTCTAGATTACTCTTTCTAACAACCTAGCTTTGGAGGGAAGATTCAAATGAGGTGGTTATAAAATGAGATCTAGATCTAGTGTTTGGGAGTGCTTCATTTTGGAGGGAAAACTTGTTGAAATTGGAGGGAAAGTTTGTAGATCCAAATCAAAATTCAAATCAAATTGAGTGACACAATTTGATCGAAATCAAGATCTATCGAGTGCCAATTCAAGCAAGAAGCCATCAAGCCTTTTTGGAGTGACGCCGATCTTCAACCGAGCAAGTGATCCAAGACGATCCGCGACTCACGGAGACGATGCGAAGCTAATTCGACGATCAAGTTCTCTCCTCAATTCTTATAGTCTTGAGCGAATTATAACGAAATTGTTGAATAATAAAAGGTGAAATTTCTTTATCATGCTTATTTTTATATTTGAGCATTATGATGAGATAGTGAAAAATCACATCTAAAATATTGGAAAAGTTTAAGAAAACCAAGAAAATTAGAATTTTTCTTAAACGAACTAGTAATAAGTAGTTATGAGCCGTTGTCCCAAGGGTTAGTAAGATGAAGAAAGTCACTAATCTGAGGATAAAAATAAGTCTGAAAAATAGTTCCTATTCTGGAAGCCAAACATTTGAATGTTGATACCCTACTATACGCACTTACACACGTCTTGAAACTCGGGATAGTAGATGATACCTTGAAATGCTCTTGTCTAAAAGCCAAAGTATGAAGGAAATTATAAATGAATAAAAGTTAAAATGGTGAAGAAATATGAACACTAGTTTTGTTATCGCCAAGGCAGCAATAAAAAAATATAGCGAGGGTGCTTCATCACCTAGTGCCTTAGACCAACTGGTCTGGGAGTCACTGCTAAGCCTACGGTGGTGCAAGACGAGGAAAATATTAAAATATCGTATAAGCAAGCACATGAGTAATCGGTCGGTTAGTACCTCAAGAAGTATTAACGGTCGCATGAAAAATGTGTGAGCAAATCCATCTAAATATTCATCAATTAAAAAGTACTAAAGCAGATGGACAAGAGTATGATAGCTTGAATTGAATTCTCCGAGTGTAGGGATGTTCTTTACACACACGTAGGGTTATCTGATCGATGTTTGGAAGAAAGATAGGAATGAAGAATAAAGACGATGTTTTATTGAGGGATGATGTGATTTCTATCATCTTTTCATGACTATTAAGCTAGGGCTCATGACAACCGAAAAGCTAGTGTAGTTGGAAAATCTAATTTTCAAAGTCTTTCTTTTAAAATTCTTATCTTTATATGTAACTTTCACGGTCTTCCTTTTATTATTGGATTTTGTGGGTGCAATCCGCTGAAAACCCTCAGGAGACAACACTCCTCCTACTAGGGACACCTAGAGGTTTAAAGGCTTGTTGCACGTGCTCAGTGCAATCGTGTTGCCTACGAAAGTGTGCTAGTTAGTTTTTCTTTTTCTTATATTTTCTCCTTCTCTTTCTAATAAAACAAGTTTGCTCGAGACGACTAAAATTATGTTTGGGGGAATTCGATCAGTCGAAAATATTGAATTTTTAACACATCAATTTTCCTACTATTTGCAATCATCTAAGGTTATTACTTGCAACAACCTTATTATAGAAGGCTCTCTCCAACAACCTTCTTCTAGAAGCCTCCTTATAACAACCTTCTTCTAGAAGCCTCCTTGTAACAACCATATCCTAGAATATTCCTTATTCTAGAATATTCCCTCCAACAAACTTCTTCTAGATGACTCTTTCTAACAATCTAGCTTTGGAAGGAAGATTCAAATGAGGTGGTTATAAAATGAGATCTAGATCTAGGGTTTAGGAGTGGTTCATTTTGAAGGGAAAACTTGTTGAAATTGGAGGGAAAGTTTGTAGATCCAAATCAAAATTCAAATCAAATTGAGTGACACAATTTGATCGAAATCAAGATCTATCGAGTGCCAATTCAAGCAAGAAGCAATCAAGCCTTTTTGGAGCAACGCCGATCTTCAACCGAGCAAGTGATCCAAGACGATCCGCGACTCACGGAAACGATGCGAAGCTAATTCGACGATCAAGTTCTCTCCTCAATTCTTGTAGTTTTGAGCGAATTGTAACGAAATTGTTGAATAATAAAAGGTGAAATTTCTTTTTCTTGCTTATCTTTATATTTGAGAATTATGATGAGATCTCAATTCTTGATTGTTTTCTTTGTTATGATGTTTGAGTAAAAACTCCGCTCGTGGAGGAATCGAGAGAATCGATAGATGATGAAGATTAAATTCTTGAACTATTCTTAAGTCTTATGAGTTTTGTAAACTTTAGGAAATTGAATCATCGACAACCTAGTTTTGAGCGAGATGCTTTATTGAATGTTTGCGCTCTTAATTAGAGATCAACGATCGATGATTGAATTTCCTAGAGGCTAGAATTTGAATGCTAATCAACGAAAGGACAAGGGATTGAAGGAGAAACCTTAGTTTCTTCATTAGATCCCTAATCCTCGTTGATCGTCATCGATCTAGCAACAAATCATCAATGGATAAGAATACGTAATCACAAGTATTCATCATCACTATCGATTGGATCGATTCCTATGAGCTTCATTACAAATCTTGATAGTTCATTAGATTTGGACATCTTTTAGAATTTTATTGATTCTTGATCTTTAGATCTAGTTCTTTATTTTTCTTGAAACTAAATTTCAAAATTCTTGAATCAATTTTCTTGCAATTTTTCTTTTATCTTTTCATTTCGACTCATTTAAAACGAAAGTGAGCAAAACACACATCTCAGTGGACAATCCGTATTCATTAACACGCTACATCGACACCGTTAATTGATTGCGGTATAAATATCTTTGATTGTGAACACTTTACATTTCATCACAACTAAGACGATCAATCACGTGGTAGGGCAGTAATCTAAGTGCAGTGGGAATACACTCGAGACGAAGTAGTGATGGAAAGTCAACGGGCTAAGCTATATTCATGTCACCTGGGAACTGCTACCTTGCGATAGGTATAATACCAACCTAGCAGTTCTCGACGAGTCCTGTCCAGTGTAACTTATATCCTAATGAGCAGCTGCATACCAACTCCAGTACGACATACTAATGGCTATGGGACAGACCATATCTTCTGTTGGGATGAGAAGCGTATACACTAGTCTACTCCGGAGTATCGATACCCTGTCTCGATAATCCAACGGCTAGGGACCTGTATAAGGATGTGCTTATAGACTACCCAGCCCCCCACAAGTGTGACTGCCATCACAACGGTGGTAGTCAAGCAATGATCCTAAGGGCTCTACCAATATGTATAAGCGATATGCTAAAAGAAACACATGCACATATTGATGTAGAATCAAACCAGGTAGCATACTACCATATCGAGCAAACATGTTATTATAACTGTGAAATATCCCAAGCATCCAATATGTAATATACAATCCAGTAAGATACAATAATGGCCTCTAGGGCATATATCACTAACACTAAGAAGTCTTGATCAGTCATATTTATTGCACATTTGTACGGTCATTTTCCCTATTTTTATTAATTAGTAAAAGGTGTTATTTATAATTTAAGAACATGTGTGGGTTTATGTGTAAAAGATTTTTTTTTCATATGTTTCTCAATTTATAATTAATATAATTGTGGGAATATAGGATATCATATTTAAATAAAATATTCTTGTTATTCTTAACTATTATTATTAAGATGTGCATATCATATCATATCCATTAAATAATTTAATTAAAATTGGTTGGAATATTATCTCAAATAAAATAAATGCTACTAATAATTTGATTTGATATATTGTGCAAGTATTAAAATAACAAATCAGTTCAGAGCTACAAACATGATTAGGAAAGTTAGCAAACCAAATCTGTCGAATGTTAGGAGCAAATTGAAAATTCTCATAACTGCAGAGAGAGATATTTTCAAAATATATTCATCAGAAAAATCTCCTAAGATCATGAGAAGAAAGCACAAAAAATCTGGAGACTCAATTCCACCAAAAGGCGGCGAAACCACGGTGGAATAGGGATAAAGGCAGCGGAACCGCGGTCAATTGGTAGCCGTTCGATTTGCAATTTCAGGGGCATGATCGTATTTTCAAATAAATCAAGATGACGTCTAGGGTTTTAAGTTTCAGAGCCTATATAAAGGACCGAGCAGCAATCTAGGGTTATCTATCAATCTATCTATCTATCGATCGATCTAGGGTTTTTAGTTTTTTAGTAATTTTAGCCAATAGAATTTTGTAATGCAAAATTTTTCCTAATAAAAGGTGCAGTAATTTTTAATTCCTGTCTCTTTACTTTTCTGCAATTTATTTCTTTGCATTTAAATTAAATTGTTTTTCATCTTCTTCTTTCTTTATAATAGATTTCTCAAATCCTTTTTATTAACTCGTCTAAAACAAGAAAGATAGTTTACCATTTTCCTGTGGACGACCTGTTCTCACTATCGGCTAACTATTTACAACACCTTTATTAATTGCGGTAACTAGGAAACACAAAAACTCAATTTTTCACATCAATCAAATGGCGCCGTTGCCGGAGAAAAAACAGTAATATTTTTCTTGTTATCCGGGTTGATTTTTTTTAAAAACAATTATTTTAAAAAAAATAAAAAATAAAAACAACATCTAGTATTTTTAACGATTCTTATGTGAGTTTTGCAAGAATGCTGAAGCACTTGGAGCGAACCAACAGAGATTTAGAGATTGTCAAATAGGAGCAGAGGAGTATTGGAGTTCAGTGCCAAATTTTGGAGAGGAGATCTCACCAAATGGCGGTGGAACGGCAGTCGATTAGGCTATTTTGCGGCTGAACCGCGGCCAAATTGGGGAGTCAGGCCCCCAAAATTTTCTGGTATCATTTCCCTTTCTTCCTCTCTCTTCTGAAGCTCCAATAAACTGTTTTTATCTGCAAAATTCTTTGCAAACGGTACCGCTAAAAAAAATCTTTTTGCGTGTTTTAGATTTTGGATTGTTTTGCATATTGAAAACGGACATTAAGGGGGTAAAAAACCAAAATTCAGATTAGGTTGGGATTTCATCACCCTTCCTAGGCCCCACAAATCACAAACAAGCATACGCATCATCCTACATTAATAAAAATATTTAGATCAAGCCTTTGAGGACAATCGCACTCAATTAGGACAAGGGAGGGTCGTGGGTAATCTATTGCTTATCCGCATTTTTCTTATGGTGTCTAAGGCAAGTGTAACTAAGGAAAGTGGTTTACTTAATTAGGCCCGCTATTTCGGTGATTCGTATAGTGGATACCCCCCATTTACAAGGCACTTACCTAGCTGCAAGATTGATAAGGAGGTGATAATGGATTTATCCTACAACTTGTCCTTCGGAAGTCTAGGAGCGGTCTAGTGATTTGACCTAGATGATCCTAGCTCTAGGGACTGTTTGTGCATTTTATGATTGGTTGAGTCAAGGCTTGCGTCCATGATTCTTGTCAAGGCAAATTATTCTTTAAATCGTTCTCACCACTTTCTCACACGCTGCCACGTACACTAAACTCGCTTAGTGCATGTTCGATTGGACACGAGATTCTAACGCCCGTTTAGTCCACGTTTTCGCTGACGACTCCGAGATCGATACTTCTTCACCTTCTTTTTATCCTTCACCCACCACATCTCCCGAGATGGACGGGCCTCCACCAGGTTTTAACAACACCATGATGCCACCACCTCTAGGTGCGCAAATTCAAAATCCACCACGCATCGCTCTCCATGACTGAAGCTACCCCACACGTGGACCCCTTCCTACGTGTCTGTCTTTTCCACCATCCAATGGGGATAACTTCGAAATTAAATCCCATTTCATCAACTTGTTACCCAAATTTTGCAGGCTTGAATATGAGAATGCCTATGTTTTTATAACCAAATTTCAAAACGTATGTGCAAGGATGAGCACCACCTAACTTTCAAGGGATGCTATGCAATTATGTATTCTCCCTTTCACCTTGTGCGATCTCGTAGAGAAGTGGCTTTATAGCATCTCCTCACATTCCATCACCAATTGGGATGAATTTGTTAAAGCATTCCTTAAAAAATTTATCCAAATCATAACACTGCCCGCATTAGGAGCAAGATCAACCAATTTACCCAACTTCCCACCGAACCCTTTTGGAAATGCTTTGAAAGGTTCAAAGATCTCCTTATCCAATGCCCTCATCACGGATTGGAAAAATGGAAAATTTTCCAAATTATGTATGAGGGTGTTAATCCAGCGACAAAACAAATGCTAGAAACCATTTATCAATGTCGTTTTATGTCAAAATCCGACGAGGAGGCGTGGTAATTTCTTGAAGATCTCACTGAACAAACACTACAGTGGGAGAGCACAAGACTGAAAACAACATCTTCGTCTTCATCTAAGACAGGTATCCATCAGCTCGACGCTTCCATCGCAATGAAAGCCGAAATGGCTGCAATGCAAAAGAAACTTGAAGCTATTGAGAGCAAATTCTATTCAGCCTCCCTAAACCAAGTTTCTCTCCCTAAAACTATGTGTGGTTGCTGTTATGACTCATCATATTAAACTGAAGAATTTCCTTTTAATCCTCAGTCTCAAGGTCAAGAACAAACTAATACTGCTTTTCAGTAAAGGCCTAGGAACGATCCTTATTCATCCACTTGTAACCCGGGATGGAAGAATCATCCTAATTTTGCTTGGAACCAAAGCCAAACTCAAAACCAAAATCCAAATCAATTCCAAAGTCAAAACAACTACCAAAGGCTTCCTCCACAACAACAACAACCACCATAACAAATTCAGCAGACCTTTCAACCACAACCATTCCAAAATCCGGCCAACAACTTTGCCCCTTATAATAATTCTTTCCAACCACAAAATAACGTTCCTTCTGCCGATACCGACAAAGTCTCTACACTCGAAAGAAGCTTAGAAGCTTTTATTAAACAATCCGCGTAAACGTCCGCTAGTTTAACTTCTTCTATCCAATCGTTAGTACAACACACTGCTTCCTATGGTGAAAGCATAAAATCTATTGAAGCATAAATTGCACAGTTAAACGCAGCGATGAGTGAAAGAAAGAAATGGAAACTTCCATCTCAGCCTCTACCAAATCCCGGCCACCTACAAAATGCTAACTCTATTCTTAACCAACAAAATTATAATGTAAATGCCGTAACTACGTTGAGATCGGGAAGAATGCCGAACAACCATGTTGGAGAACAAGTTGATGACTTCGATGACACACCGGCTAGTACTTCTACTACTTCTTCTTCTAATCAAACATCTTCTTCCGAGCCCATTTTCCGTTTTCCACTGGGCCCGAACTCTCAGTCCACTTCCTTGAATAGATTACCCTCTCAGGCTACCCTAAATCTAGTTTAGGGATCCATACCATCTCCACAAACTTCTTTACAAGTATTGGACTCAACCCCTTTTAATAAAGTTCCTTTTCCAAACCGATTGAGCCCCAATAAACCAAGTCCACAGATGGAGAAGATTGTGAAAATGCTTAAGCAAGTTAACATTAATATTGCTCTCTTAGATACTATCCAACAAGTTCTATCCTATGCAAAAATTCTTAAGGACTTGTGTACTAAGAAAGGAAAACTCAAGTAGCTAAAAAGGTTTTCTTAGCGAGTAATGTGAGTGATGCTCTTACCCAAAATTTGCCCAAGAAACATAAGGACCCCGATTTTCCTACAATTTATATAACTATTGGAGGTAAAAATATCAATCTCGCTCTTCTCGATCTTAGTACTAGTGTTATCTTGCTCCCTTATTATGTTTATGAGCAATTAGGTATAGGAGAGTTGAAACCCATACAGTGCACTCTTCAAATGGCCGTTCGATCTATCACCCATCCTGGGGATGAGCTAGAGGACGTGTTGATTAAAGTCGGGGAATTTATATTCCCTGTGTACTTTATACCTTTAGATACACAGCCTGTGGCGAATCCACGAAACCAAATCTCGGTGATTCTTGGTCGACCATTTCTCGCAACCTCAAATGCGGTAATTAATTGTCATAACGGTTTTATGAACCTATCCTTTGGGAATATGACAATTGAACTTAATAATTTTAGGGTAGGCAGTTAACCCTTCGAACCTTCTGCTCATATGATAGATATATGTTCCGTCCACAAGATAGCTTCCGACAGTTGTGAATTTAAGGAGTTTTTGTTCTACGACAATGATCTCGACGCCACTAGCGCGTTATTGTTTAATCCCGCCGCTTCTTACATGAATAGGGAATATGAAGGGTTCACTTTCTTTGATAATCTTGATTCACGGGACCCTTCTGTCAATGAGTCCCCCCCCCCGAGTGTGAATCCTTCAACTTTTTGAATGAGTTAGTTGAGTTATCCGAGTCAGTCTCTTACGCTAACTATGAAGCTCTCATGGAGTCCGAGCATCGATCACGTACCCTACCTTCCATCGTCTCTCCGTTGACACTGGAACTCAAGCCGCTGCCGTCTCATCTTAAGTATGCATATTTAGGTGAGAATGAGTCTTTACCCGTCATCATCACATATTCTCTAGCCTTAGAGCAAGAGAGAGCTCTTCTAACTGTCTTGAAATCGAATCAGCAAGTTTTCGGTTGGACAATGGCAGACATCAAAGGGATTATCCCCTTGATTGTTGAACATCATATACATATGATAAATGAGGCCAAACTAACCCGTGACCCATAAAGACGGTTGAATCCCGTCATGAAAGAGACAATGAAGAAAGAAATCGTCAAATACTTAAATAATGGTATAATTTACCCAATATCTGATAGCCAGTGGGTGATTCCTATTCACGTTGTCCCTGAAAAGTCTGGCATCATAGTCATAACTAATGAAGCAAATGAGTTGATTCCAACTCGCACCCAAACCGGGTGGCGGGTATGTATTGATTATAGAAAACTCAATGCCACGACGAGGAAAGATCACTTCCCTCTACCCTTCATTGACCAGATGTTGGAACGCTTAGCTGGGCATAAGTTCTACTGTTTCTTGGACGGTTACTCAGGCTACAACCAGATTCCCATCGCCGATAAGGATCAAGATAAGAAAACTTTTACTTGTCCTTTCGACACTTTCTCTTATAGATGCATGCCCTTTGGGTTTGTCACGACCCGAAATTTGTGACTGGAACTTGAATCATATGAAGTCTATAGGACCCCATCGAATTCAAGTAAGCCAAAATCCCAGAAATCTAAACTATTTAAATTTAGAAGTGAAGGAAAACTTAATTTTTAAACAAGTGTTTTAACAAAATAAGCAGTAGTAAGCATTTTTAAACATCAAGCCTTTTACAAAAATTTCGGCAGAGTTTCCTTTGTAAATACTGGCCCCAAACGGGTACCAACATGAGTAATATACATAATGAATAAAGGCATCCCCAAGCGGGAGCTAGCTCTTTGCCAACTGGCGGAAACAACCACGCAATACAATATAATATATAACGCCGAAAGGATAGGATCAAAACTCAGAAGAAAACCAATATCCTCAAGAAAACCATAATAATACAAGAGCGACTCTAAGATCGAAAGAATATACACTGGTCTTCTAAGCCTATCAATAATACAAGTCTGGTTAATGGAGTTTACTAGATACAACTAGATATAAATAAGGTACAATGGTGGTCACGATGCAGGTGAACCCACCTACCAAAGCAATCACCCGGAAGGAAGCAGTGTGCCAGCAAGCCGCAACGAAACCTATATGGCAAAACTTGCAAGAAACTGTGGCACAACGGGGGTGAGTTGCCAACTTGTGAGTAGAAGACATCACCGAGCAGAAATCTTATGTATGACTCTATCCTAGGTCATACCATAATATCCTCAATATATAACCTGAAGCATCTAATAATGGCAAGGGTAAACATCTAGCATACGTATAATACCAAGTGCTCGTGTCAGTGCCTCTGGTAGCGACATATCACATATATGATGTATGAATGCAATAAGAATGAAAACATAATATATCTTGCATGAGAAAAACTGTTTTCTTATCTCAGTGAGATTTTGTATAAAAATCAAAGTATCATCAATGAAATCAACAGAGAATCCGTGTCAAGCATCGACACAAAACATATATCTCAATGTTTCAATATCTCGGGCTCCCCATGAACAATATCGGCCTATATCATCAAATCTCAATATCTCAATATCTCGGGCTCCGCTTGAACAGGATCGGCCTATATCATATCATCAAATCTCAATATCTCAATATCTCAGGTTCCGCATGAACAGGATCGGCCCATTTCATCAAATCTCAATTCACGAGAAAACCGCAAATTTCTATTTTTAGAAATGACAATGAGTTTATAAAATCTTTGCGGTTTCTCCAAATCCAGAAATCTCATGGAAATCCGAAAACCCAAAATCGAGAGTCAATAACAGTGAAATACCGGCATAAAGCCCCATAATATTGCATGACAAATGAATATATATATGCATGGGTATTTAAGTAAATAATGCAATATCTAAAATAGCACAGTAATGATATATCGGAACTATCAGCTAGTAAGCGATATCAATGCAATAATATTCTCTAAGGTGTACGTGACATGGTAATTACCGATGATGATGTGTGTGAGCCGGCAAGAAAGTGTTCGTAGACATACGCATCCTCGGTAATGGTGCTGGTGTCCTAACAATCGATATCATAATAGTTAAGGAAACACATAAAAACATGCAATGCAATGAGAACATGAATAGTAAACGCAACATTGAAGAATATATATTTATATATATGAGTCATACAGTTTTGGCATTTGAAATAGCACGAATCATGGATTTAGAAAATAGGGGCTACAGTGCTTTTTAAGAAAATGTACATCCTTTGAAAATCTGTAATATCTCTCCGGATGTCTTTTAAAAATAATCACGATTCGTTAGTTTCTGAAATTAAGTATGACTCGAGCCCAGTCTAACATCTACAAAATAACTACAGGACTAAACTAAGAGACTAGTCGAAAAGGTAAGGAAATCCACTTAATGTCCGAGTCGATATATTTAGTAGTTGGCGATCCCGCCTCAATAGCGTCACGTATAGAAAAATATATAATACGTCATCCTCGAATCAAGAGTGTGGATCAATCATCATATCTATACTTCGTACGGTAAAATCCATCGTATGGCATCCCAAATCGGGGTACGGGTCAAATATCACATCTATCTCATTATCCATGTGGTATTACTATCATAACATCATGAACGAGGGGTACTGATCTAAAGTCTAGTACATTTCAATACCATAAACATATATCCACATGTGTATGAAAACACATCGCCCAACGATCCGCTATAATATCATATCGTATAATAATATCATGACCCTAAACACATATCACAATCTCACGGCATCATGCCCGATCATATCGACTCTCCTCCGAGTATAACATACTAACCTCATCACTCGTGTATACATATATGTATATATATATCAACACATCAACACACACACACACACACACACACACACATATACATATAGTGTATACACCCAAAACATATGTGTGTGAATGTGTGTGTGTATACCTATACTCTAGGGTTTCGCAACTAAGAACTAACTAAAAGCGCCACCTTCCAATTACACTAAACTAACCCATGATCGCCTAGAGCCGCTCTTGCTAATTATCCACATATCACAACACACACACACACACACACACATAACGTATTCACATACTACACTACGAAACTGCGGGGGTGTTATACGCCATCCACCCGACTTCCCCCGTAGATATACATCTACTCATATTGATCCTTGCTTGCCGAAGTCGATGTCGCCTTGCTCTTCCTTATTATCCAAAGTCCATGTGAAAGTGCCTACATATACAAACACATAGTATCATAAACAGAATCACGTACAAAAACCAAAACGGCACACGAATCGCACATAGGTTAAAACCTATAGTCTACACATGCAAGAATAACCAAACAACCCTCGAGATTGACGTGCAAATGTCACACCACCGAGTCAAAACCCAATTACTAAAATCCAAGTCATAAATAGTCGCAAAACCAAAGTAGCAACATAAGAAAACACTTCCAGATTTTGTTCCGTGTGAAATTAGCAAATTTTGCATATGTGGAGGGTCTAATTTGCCTAAAATGGAGCCATGGACCAAGCACGAGGCGATTATATCGTACCAAGGCTGCAAATTGCGTCCAAAACTAGATAATTGGCGGCCATAACATGGATTGGGGGTCTCAGGTTTTGGGGTTAGCTTCTAGGTCACCTGAACACATCTCAATAATTGCTAATGGATTTATAGAGGCCCCGGGTGATAGCAAATCTCGAAACAACATCACAATTCCTACAAAAATTCGATATCAGGGATTTCTAAGTTTGGGATGCGGGGTTTTAGTCTCATGTTAGGTCTAGGTTTATGACACTAGAGGGTTATAATCCACAACTACACTCAATTACACCTTCCCAAGTCAAGGAAAACCCTAACCCTCATCTTGGAATTTTCAAACCTCACTAAACCTCACTTAAGCACTTCTAAACTAATATAGATGCTAAAGTGAATCAAATACAACACTAATGGTGAAAGAATTACCTCATTTGGCAACTCAAGAATTTTCTTGAGTTGCCCCAAGTGCTCAAAATCCTATCTTGCTTAGTCCCCCATGCTTGTAGTGAGCTTGTGTACATTTTTAATGAAGGGAATGAGGTGTTTTGATGTAGAAATAGGGTGTTGTGAGGAGGTAGAGGTGGTGGAGAGAGGAGGGCAGCCTTGGGTGAGGGGGATAGAAAAATGATGAAGATAATAAAGAGGAGAAAAAAGAAATAGCCATTGTCAAATGACCCCTCACCTCTCTCTCTTCTCTCTCATGCCCACACTTCATTTCTTTAATCTTTTCTTTTCTTTTCTTTTTCTTTTCTTTTAAAACAATATACATAAAAAAAAAACACAAGATGCCATGCACAATTAAGGATTTATGCCAAGTTTTTCAAAAATGTAACAAGTGTTAGCAATGTGACATGGTGCATGTCATATGCATAATCACGCTTAATGCATAATTAATAATTATTAATCGAGTTTAGCATTTAACCCTTTTACAAATAAGTATTTAAAAATCTATAAATGCTCATATCACATAAAACACCCTCAATTCAATAATTCTTATAAATTTCCAAATATTTCCTAATTTATCGGTATTTAATTATACCATAACATTAAAACTAATCTTCATACATTAAAATATTTGTAATATTTATTATTCAATTATATAAATTCCCAAAAATAATATTTTATTTTTCTGAAATGTTATAGTCTTCCCCCCTTAAATAAATTCGGACCCCGAATTTAAATTTAAATCCCTCAAATACTAAAACATTTCAGTCAAATGATCAAGTCGTCGGGGCTCCGAAATCATACATACATAAAACATATCGTAACGCAAAGCATGCCCATGAAAAACGAGTAAATAACTCAAAATCAAAATTCTGTCAAGCATCACACAATCATCGGAGTCAGGGGGAAGATACCAATGTCAAAGTCCAATTTGAAAACCAATATGATATACTCAAGGCTAAACTATGTACATAGTACGCATCGTTGTAAACTTATCAAAACATCTGAAAGAAATGCTTGTCAAACCCTTTTTAAATCGTTGTGCGATGTATGTATCACGGTACAAGTAGCGGACGCTTATTGTAAGGAAAATAACTATATATATATATATATCTATCCTATGTTGAGCATACACGTCTTGCCATTTTGAAAATAATTTAGAAGGGTTTCCTTTATAAAATAATTCGTGTCATCTCAGAAATGTAGGTAAATACATAGACTATAACTCCCTTTTGAAAATCCCTTCGGTAACTATCGATGCATGCAAAAACATATTCAGGTTTTATCCTCTGACTAGTTCTGCTCAGTTACTATACCAAATAGTAAATATCATACAAAAACCGTACTGCACAACGGAAATCACGCTCAGTAGTACATGTAATAATGCCACGTGCGTCTGGTGCGCACTGGAATCGAAATCAACGAATGTACCATACATGTGCGCAGAAACAAAATATAAGTGCAACGGGTGTGCACAAAAACACCTACCAAGGGCAACGGTGTGCCTGACAACAATATCAGGTGCATCTGATATGAACAAAGTGTTAGTTATATGTATACCCTAAAGGCCATTACTGTACATACGATGTATATTATCGTGGATGCTTGGACATATATATAAAGGACTTTCTTGCTCGATATGATAGTATGCTATCTGGTTACTCTTTATCTTAACATGTACACTGATTGTCTCTATATTACATGTTGATAAAGCCCTTAGGATGAGTACTTGACTACCGGGATTATGATGCAGATCATACTAGTGGGGACAGGGTAGTCGATAAGTATATCCTTCAAATGTTCCTAGTCATGGGTGTATCAGGACATGGCATCGATATACCAGAGTAGACTAGCGTATAGCTTCTTGACCCATGTAGATGGGTGATGGATGATCCCATATCCATTGGTGTTTGACATCAGAAACAGTATACGGGTGTTCGCTTGAGCAAGGAAACCTCAGTGTAGGACTCTAAAGACTCGTCAATACGCCGACAGTAGGTGATGATCATATTAAACACCCACAAGCCGCAAGCGGTCTTCTAAACGTAACGGCCACCCGGGTATTGAGCGATCAGAAGATCAACAAGAAAGCCTGCTCACACTCCTGCGAATCCAATCAGTAACACTACCGTACAGTCCGATCTCTTCGTCTAATATGTCGCATATCTCGTCTTGGGGTGGTAAACGTCAGACCCCAGTAACTCGATAAGTCGTGCCGATATGAGGCTCATAATGGGTCGAGAAACTACCGATAACACTTACCAGTATATCTCTGAAGCAGCCCTGGCCAGGGACTTCCTGTTATAGCCAATCGAGCACAACGCAACATCAACTCCCAATACCGGGAGAGACGAAACCCCTCCTATCGCTCATTGCCTCCATATGATTCGGGACTGTACCCTAAAGCAACCGTTTTGCACATTCTCTTGAACGTGGGAAGGTGGAAATCAAAGCATAGTAGCAATCACACAAGACTCTATTACGATCTCGGGTCTACAGACTAACATGTACCAGTGTCACCAGAGAACTGCCATCTGACATGAGGTATAATACAATCTGGGAGTCTCGGCGAATCCGTTCAGTATACCCTGTCTCTACTGAGCACCCGTATACTGTCTTTGATGTCAAACACCAATGGATATAGGATCATCCATCTCTCATTTACATGAGTCGAGAAGCTATACGCTAGTCTACTCTGGTATATCGATGCCCTGTCTCGATACACCCACGACTAGGAACATTTGAAGGATGTACTTATCGACTACCTTGACCCCACTAGTATGATCTACATCATAATCACGGTATTCAAGTACTCATCCTAAGGGCTTTATCAACATGTAATATAGAGACAATCAGTGTACACGTTATGATAAAGAGCAATCAGATAGCATACTATCATGTCAAGCAAGAAAGTCCTCCGTATATATGTCCAAGCATCCACTACAATATACATCGTATGTACAGTAATGGCCTCTAGGGCATACATATAACTAACAATCTCCCACTTGCACTAGGGCCATCTGTTGTAGCATCCAATACCCAACAATCAGCAGTAGTTGAAGTATCTCATACTCAACCATCCCATAAAGGTCTCTCCTGGGAATAGTCCTTTGTGAGTGGATCCGCCCTATTCTCCTCTGTGTCTACTCTCCTAACCTCGATCTCCCTGGAGATCTACCATCTCCATGATCAGGTGATACTGCCTAAGAATATGTCTGGATTACAGATGGGATGGGGGTTCCTAGCATAAGCCACAACTCCATTGTCACATAATGGTAGGAATGAAGTTCATCTCATGAACTAGTGTACATCCAGACTACCTCTTTGGTAGCATCCTTGGTAGCGATGTATCCAGCCTTTATCGTCTAGTTTGCTACAGTATCTAGCTTGGAACTCTTCCAACATACCGTCCCTCCACTGAGGGTAAAAAACAATGCTTGTGACTGACATCCAGTCGTCCTTACCACCATGGATGCTATCCAGTGATTCTCCCCAGGATCGATTGATACCATCTCACTATACCTAGTGAGAATCCTAACATCCATTTAGATCTATCTCATAGATCCAAAACCCAAGATTTAGGAGGTATCACCTTGATCCTATATGGAAAATCCTTGTGATAAAAGGAGATTGACCGAGTGTAGCATAGGAAACTCCTTTCCTATCAAGAGTATGTCATCCACGTACAATACGAGGATCACCACCATACTCTCTACTACCTTTTTGTATATACATGGTTCATCTACTATTTTGATGAAGTCAAACGCTTTGACTACCACATCAAAACAGATGTTCCAACTTCGCGATGCCTTATTTATCCTATAAAGCAACTTGCACACGTTTCCGCTGCTCCCATTGTTTACGAAGCCCTTTGGCTGTGTACTTATAGACGCTCCCTTCTAAATCATCATTTAGAAAAACAGTCATGACACCCAACCGCCAGATATCGTAGTCATGGTATGTAGCAATGGAAAGTAGGATCCGGATGGACTTAAGTATAGGCACTAGAAAAGGTTTCATCATTATCCACACCTGGTAAGTGACGAGAATCTTTTACAACAAGCCTTAGCTTTAAAAGTCTCAACTTTTCCATGTACACCAAGTAATCTTCTCAAGATATACTTTCTCTTGATGGGGATTTAACCCTTCAGATAAAGCAACCAATGTCCATATTTTGTTGGTGTACATAGATTCCATCTCAGATCGCATAGCATCCAGCCATTCTCACAGAGTCCCTACTCCCGATGGCCTATTCGAAACTAGTTAGGTCATCATCTTATGATGCAATCCTCGCTCCTACTGTCATAGAGAAAACCGAAGTATCTCTCAGGTGGGTGAGGAAACCTATTAGATCGACGGAGAGGCTGAGGTCCGTCGGGAACTATTGAATCCTCCGGTTCTACCAAATCATCAGTTGTAGTTTGTATAGATGGAACTCCTTCCAGTTCTACCTCATGACCACTAATTTCTTCATAAGAAAATCCTTTTCTCAAAAGGTGGCATGCTGAGAAACAAAACACCTTTTGCTTCTCAGTGTGGTAGAAGATATTCCCTTGCGAATGCTTGGGATATCAAACAAACTTCCACATGACCTTGCCTCGAGCTTATCCGGATTTTTCTTTTGACATAGGCCGGACAACCCCAAATCTTAACATCCATAAGAGATGGACTCTTCCCATACCATATCACATATGGAGTGGTAGGCACCTGATTTGGTTGGAACCCTATTCAATAGGTATTAGCTTCTCAAGTGCATAATCCCCAAAAAAGAAATAGGCAACTCAGTAGTACTCATCATAAAGCACACCATATCACATAGGGTGTGATTTCTCCGCCCCGACATACCGATGTATTGTGGTGTATACGGAGGAGTAATGCTGAGAGAGAATCTCATTCTCCTTCAGAATAGTCCAGGAACTCCGTGCTCAAGTATTCTCCTCCCTGATCACATCAAAGGACATAATGCTTATACCCATTTTAGTTCTATACTTCTAACTAATATTCTTTGAATTTCTCAAAAGCTTCAGACTTATGTTACAACAGGAACATATGTCCGAATCTTGAGAGATCATCAGTGAATGTAATAAAGTAAAAAGAATCAATCCTGACATATGTAGAAAGGGAACCTTTCATACATCATCATGTATCAATCCCAAGAGTTCACTAACTCTTTCTCTGTTTCCAATAAACGGAGCTATGGTCATCTTATCTTTGTGACATGACTGGCAAATTTCATAAAATGTAAATTCAAACTGATTTAAATATGCATCTAAATGTAACTTGGCTTGTCAGGTCGCATTGATATGACCTAGTCTACAATGCCTCAAGAAGGATTCATTCATCTCCGAACTCTTCCTCTTGTGTGTGTTCTGTACGTTAAGAACTGTGGTTCGATTTAGAACATGTATGCTTTTTGATAACGTGCCTGAACCGATCAACTCTTGATATAGGAAATGTTCAAAACATTATCCAACAATACAAAATTATATCCTTCTTTACTAAATAAAAAGACTAATATGATGTTGTATATCAGGTTCGGTATCTAATAACATTCGTTCAGAATCAATGTATTTGGTAATACAGGGTGATAACTGCCAACTGCTTTGGCTGCAACACTTGCATCATTTCTAACTCCTAAATCTTATCACCCATTCACAGTTCTCTACCTTTCTGTAGCCCATGTAACATATTACATATGTAGGATCCTGATCTGGTATCTCAAACCTAGGACGTAAAGGATACTGAGAAACAGTTCTCTGCAATGAACACACCCGAAGAAGATGTATCAACATAAACTTTCTTCGTTTGGGCGGTACGGAAATTTCGGTAATCCCCTATTTCCTGCTCGGTCTTATAACAATTATAAGTTGGAGCGGGACCAACGTTCCCCATCTCCATATAACAAGCGGGTTCGGTCAATAGATCCATATTATTATCTTGATTAAGGCGTGACATGGTCACTACCTGGAGAGAGAAAGAAGAAAACACTCAGCGTATGCTCTTGCAAGATTAGATTAGTTATTATTTTATCTAATCAGGATGGATTCCACTGTTTTAGTCAAATCTTCCTTCAAACCCTAAAAGGAAAGACTAGCCGGGATTAATTACACCTTACAAGTTTACCAACCTTTCAGCCAGGCCAGTGTTGGTGCTTTGAGGGAGGTTCCCCGTGCTTTCGCACGGACCTAATTAAAATAATCCTCGTTTTCCTAGAGGCATAACCCCGTTAACACCTTTCTACACACCTACTTGATCGGCTAATTGTGATGTGTAAAACTCTCCTAGGAGTAACTCTTACTCGCAGTGGGTATCGGGATCCAACTATCTCATAGAAGGTATGCAATCTCATTGCAAATTTCAACAATTGAAATTCCTGATAATATTTTGCCCCTAGCGACTTATGAACTTAACATGGTCAACAAATCATAAGCGCTAGCCAAGTTCAACCCCTAATTTCCTGATTGAATTAAATCTACCCGCATGACCCTTAACAAGGTTAACAAAGTCGCATGACTACCCTAATCCAATCGCATCATATGCTTATGTAGATAAGCATTAATCAGCTACCGCACACTACGCCTTAACATAGTCAACAAACGTAGCACGAATACTAACTAGTACTTATCTGAAATGACGGAGGGCTACGACAGGTTTTTAAGAAAACCTTTTTCGTACTGAACTTGATATCGTCGTAGAATCGAGTGATTTTGAAAATGAGTTTTTTTGAGGCTTTTACTAGTTTTGCTAAAGAGGTCACTCCCGATGAAGGGATCTCGGCTCTTTCCTTATCGAATAAGTTGCAGGATATTTCACAAATACCACTATGCAAAGCAAAAACTATAAAAGCAATCAAAAGACAAACCGAGTTTGTATCATCTGCTAGTTTAGCTAAAGAGGTCACTCTCGGTGAAGAGATCTCGGCTTTTCCCTTATCGAATAAGGTGCTGGATATTCTACAAGGAATGCCGCTATGCAAAGCAAGAACTAGAGCTACCAGTTTTCGAGACAAGTTTCTACAACATTTTTAGGTTTCTTTTATTTCATTAATCTCATTAATGAAGTCCCATCATTTTAAGTTATCTAAACATCACAGATAAATACAACAAACGCTTATGCCATCCGCATTCGCCTCGATGTCCCCTCGTGCACCGTTAGGTTAGGTAACTAACGGTATAGCGGGGCAGGGGTAGCGCGGGTGTAAAACAAAAGTAACGTCTATATAATATATCACATATACTATATCATGTATCTATCTCAACATATATAGTGGTCACATCACAGAATATCGCAGCAGAAAACAATATATAAAATATTGGATATACTAGGATTTCCGGGTTTTAAATTAAGCCTGTATAAAACACGGATTCCTCAGTCGTGATGAATAGCCAAACCCACATCCCTAGATCCCTACGAGAGTGGCAAGCAACCCTACCAACTCTAGAGTTAGGAGACCCGGTCTCGACTCCTCAAGATGGTCTCCCATTGGACCCTAGAACCCGGTTATGTCACGACCCGCAGGGTACGGACGTGACTGGCACTTAAGTTTACGAAACTTTTCAAGACGTCCGTAAAATAAGTAAGCCAAAGCCCAGAAACCAAAACCAAAAAGCAAAAGAGTGAAGAAAAACTGATCAATTGAGAGCGAGTTTATCAAATAAGTCATATAAAACCTTTTTAAAAACAATATCAATTTTTTTCCGAAAATTTCGGCAGAGTCTCCTTTGTAAAAACTGGCCCCCAAAATGGGTACAACAAGAAAATACGTAAATCCAACAATTAAGGCATCCCCAAGCGGGAGCTAGCTCTTCGCCACAAGGCGGTCACAAATCCCACGCAATATAAAACAACAACATGGAAGATAATCATGAAGGAGCATGAGAAAAACAGCATGTCGACTCAAATGAGCTCGACCCCAAAATACAGCATAAAAAGTCCACAAGTCTCACAGTCTCACCTCTAGGTCAATATACAACAATACTGGTAGATACAGTAGATGGAGTACACTAGATACAAAGAATATACAAGGTGGTACAAAAATAATAATATAACCCACCTAAGAGCAAAACCTCGAGTCCAGGCAAAAGAGGCAAAAGAAGCAAGTGCGCCCGCCGCTACTGTGCTGACGGAGCGGACCTGCAAAAGACTGTGGCACAACGGGGGTGAGTTGCCAACTCGTGAGTAATAAATAATATCTATAGAGGCTATCGCAAGTATGCACACAAGCATCCTAGCATTTATAATACAGGTATGGCTGGACATAATAGCAGGTATGTATGCAATATGAATATGCTAGCACGTATGAATGCAATGTGAATCAACTCATGATCTGAATGTGTAAGTATAAGAATCATGTTTTTCCTTTAGGAATCTCTTTTGAAATACCAGCACAATACCACTAGAATCAACAAGAACCTGTGTCCTGCAACGACACCTCAAAACTATCACAAATCTCATATATCCATGTCATAGTATCTCTGGCCTCAGCCATCCGGCTGACCCATCTCAATATCAATATCTCATCATCTTGCGGCCACGGTCGGTATCCTCTGAATATCCGCCGTCCCAAACAGTCACCGGTAGGTAATCCGTCCCCTGCCAGGCTCATCGTCAGCACCACGAGCTTCTTGCCCCGGGGTACCTTACCGGGCCCACCATGTACCCGAGACGGTTCATCCAACTCCCCGAAACGGGTCACGAAAACCACAGCAAACTTATGGTGGACGACACTTACATCACTAGAAAACCGTAATTTACATATTTTAAAAATAATAAGTTTAGAAATTTTTTTGCGGCTTTCCCCCGAAATCCAGAAATATCATAAAATCTCAAGAAATCCTCATTAGTGCATATGTCAATGATAATGAATGCATATGGTATCAATAATCAAGTTGCGATGTATGATTAATAGACTAGGCATGAACAAATAATATGATGAGGTACATGCACATGAATAGCAATCCTACGATTTCATTTTAAGGGATTAAAGGCAATAGCACAAGTTTAAGTATCAATTATAGTAAAAGGTTTCAAATTATAGGTTATCTAGTGTGGTGGCATGGGAATTACCAGGGCGTGGGTGTAAGCATGAATAGTGCTCGTGCTGCATATAAAAACCCTGGCAATGGTGCAGGTGTCCTATAGAATGGGTTCGCATATGTATGTCAATATAAGGCATGGATGTAGCAAATAATCATACAAGTATTACACCCCTAATTACTAACATTACTAAGAATCTTTTTAAGCTACTAAAACTATCGGGCGACTTGCGCCATCCAACGATAGTCCCCCGTTGATGTTACATCTACTCACCGGAATCCCTAGCTAGTCACGTCCAATCACCGCTTTCCCCTTTCGTGCCGCGTCTGACGTCTCCGCGACCGAACCTGGAATTTACATCAATACCAAACATAAGGTTACATACCATGAAACGACGCAAATCCCAAATGAAAATACTAACGTTCACAAGCTAGGTACAACGTGCACAAGGTGCGCGGAACACACGCGAAAATCACAAAAACTAACTAAAATCGTCGATTTGGTCGCCCGGCAAAACTAAAACCTGACCACTCAAAAATCCGCACTCACACATCCTAAATGTCATAGGATAAGCAAATACAATCATCAAGATATCAAAAATAATTCATCACATAATTTTATAACAAAACTAGTAAGCACAAACATTCCAAAAATCGGCGCAACATCGCCGTTTTGCGATAAAAAGGACTACAATCTAGCATAATCACCCAAGTCACACCATTAGATAGCCACTACACAAAATTTCAACACATTAACTATGCTTCAAAACCTATATTCCACAACCAAACCCTTTCTTGATTTTTGTAATTAGCAATTGCAATCAAAATCCAAACTAGAAAAACTTAAACTAACACTAATTTGAAACCCAATAGCAAGTTAACCTCTTAGATTTAGGTTAGCAAAACACTAGATAGCAAAATAAATTAATTAACCTAATAATGGTTTTCTAAACCCTAATTAAAATTCAAGACATGAACTAAAAAAAACTGGATTAGGATTTAGCTAAAATTTTAATACTAACACAACATGCAAGTCCTAATTGGCACACTTTAACTGCAATTTAATCATTTGATTAGAAGTTATACCTCAAAAGTTCAATCCTAAGCTTGCTCAAGCCTCCCAAGACACCTCCTTTCTCCAAGATTTAAACCAATTTGGGCTTGAAAAGAGATAGAATAAGGTTTTGTGTTGAATTTGTGAAGAAAATTAGGGATTTCAGTGGATTTTTGGATGAAATTGAAGCAAAAAGGAGATGAAGAATTTGGGGAAAAAGAAAAGGGGGCTGCTGCTGGTTGTCTCGGCCAAGTGGGAAGGGAGTGGGGGAGAATGGTGTGGGATTGTTGAATTTTCTCCAAGTCAAAACCCATTCCATTCACAAGTACACCATACTCTAAATTATAATATTTTAATCCTTTTCATACCATTTCCACACAAGAATAAAAGTCAAAGAGGCAAGGAAATTTCTGGACCTGATTATGGTGGGGCCGGCCTAGAGGTGGGGAGTGAGTGAGAGAGATTTTACAAAGAAATTCTATGCAAAAAGACCCCCCATAAGTCCAAAATTGCAAGTTTTAGCTTAAAATTCAATAAATTTCGTTTTCCATAATAAAAATTAGTTAAAACTTGAAATAAAATACAAAAAAAGTATATTACAACTAGATTTTAATTAACATGAGTTTAAAGCTTAAATTCAGCCCATTTAAATTTGTATTTATCGCTAATTTAATGTATTTTCTTACCGGCTTAAAATAATATTAAAAATTGAAAAATTAGGGAAAATTTTTAAACGACCAGAATTTCATAAGTAACTCATTTTCTACTAAAAACTAGCAATTTCCTATCCAAATTAGGTATAATTGTCCTAAACTGCAAAATAACAAAAAAGACGATTTACGGAAAAATACCGAATTTTCACCGATTTTCAGGAAAACACCAAAACGACTTTTCAAGGCGCTACAATCTTCCCCCCTTAAAGAAATTCGGTCCCCGAATTAAAAATATAACTACGCGTACCTTCAGAGAGATGGGGATATTTCTTCCTCATCTCGCCCTCGGTCTCCCAGGTGACCTCCTCGCTGCTCGGGCCACGCCAAAGGACCTTGACGGTCGGTATAACTTTCGATCTCAACTTCTTCACCTGCCGATCCAGGATGGCCACCGGCTGCTTTGCAAAAGAAAGGTCGCGCTCAAGCTGGACTGTCGGGTGCTGAATCGCATGCGAAGGGTCGTGAAGGTACTTGCGGAGCATCGAAACATGGAAGACGGGATGAACATCGGGAAAGCTGGGTGGAAGAGCCAAACAATACGCAACCGCGCCGACCCGCTCGAGAATCTCGAAGGGACCCACAAATCTGGGACTAAGCTTTCCTTTCCGCCCAAATCGCATCACTCCCTTCATCGGAGAGACCCTCAGAAATACATGATCGCCAACTGCGAACTCTAGCCTGCGACGGCGCCTGTCTGCATACGATTTCTGCCTGCTCTGAGCTGCTCTCATCCGGTCTCGAATCAACTGTATCTTCGTTGTCGTCTCCTCAACAAGCTGCGGCCCCAGTATACTGCTCTCGCTGAGCTCTGTCCAACAAACGGGCGATCTGCATCTCCTCCCATACAATGCCTCGAAAGGTGCCATCTGAATAGTATCCTGGAAGCTGTTGTTGTAGGAGAACTCCACTAACGGTAAATGATGATCCCAGCTACCGCCGAAGTCTAAAACGCACGCTCTGAGCATGTCCTCGAGAGTCTGAATGGTCCGCTCTGACTTTCCGTCGGTCTGCGGGTGAAACGCTGTGCTGAAGCTCAAACGAGTGCCCAAAGCCTCCTGAAGTCTCTGCCAAAGTCGGCTGGTGAACTGGGTGCCTCGATCTGACACGATACAAGTCGGTACGCCATGCAACCGTACGATCTCGTCGATGTAAAGCTGGGCATACTGAGCGAAGCTGAAAGTCGTCTTCACTGGCAGGAAGTGAGCCGCTTTCGTCAATCGATCTACGATCACCCAGATGGAATCATACCCTCGACTGGTTCTGGGTAGACCCACAACGAAATCCATCGAAATCTGCTCCCATTTCCACTCCGGAATGGGTAACGGCTGTAGCTCTCCTGCGGGCCTCTGGTGCTCGGCCTTGACTTGCTGACAAGTCAGGCATCTCGATACAAACTCCGCAATGTCCCTCTTCATCCCGTCCCACCAGTAGGTCTCTCTCATATCATGGTACATCTTGGTGGAACAGGGGTGGACACTATACACTGATTGGTGTGCCTCCTCAAGAATGTCACGCCGCAATCCATCAGCATCTGGTACGCACAGTCTAGGTCCATAGCATAAAATCCCCTGATCGTCAATCACGAACTCGGAAAATCTGCCCTGTCCCATCTGTGCCATGATCTCTGAGCAACGGTCGTCACTGCGCTGTGCCTCATATATACGGTCAAGCAACTGTGGGCATGCACGAACATGCGCGAGCTGTCCCCCTGTCTGAGTGACCTCGAACTCAACTCGGCTGTCGCATAAAGTCTGCCAATCTGCTGACGACTGCCTCTGCACTGCGCGCAAATAGGATAGACTACCCTCGGGCCTCCTGCTCAAAGCATCTGCCACAACATTCGCCTTGCCTGGGTGATATAAGATCTCGCAGTCGTAGTCTTTCACCAACTCCATCCAACGACGCTGTCTAAGATTCAGGTCTCGCTGCTGAAATATGTATTTTAAGCTCTTGTGGTCTGTGAATATTTGGCACGACTCGCCGTATAGGTAATGTCGCCAAATCTTCAGTGCAAAGACCACTGCACCCATCTCCAAATCGTGAGTGGGGTAGTTCTGTTCATGCTTCTTTAACTGCCGAGAAGCATATGCGATCACCCGGCCATGCTGCATCAATACGCATCCTAACCCTACTCGCGAAGCATCACAGTAGACCACAAATCCGCCTGATCCCGAAGGCAAAGATAATACCGGCGCCGTAGTCAAACAAGTCCGTAGCTGCTGAAAACTGCGCTCGCACTCCTCTGTCTAAACGAAAGGAACTCCCTTCCGGGTCAAACCGGTCAAAAGTGCAGCTATACGGGAGAAGTCCTGAACAAAACGCCTGTAGTAGCCTGCCAGGCCTAGAAAACTACGGATCTCAGTAACCGATGTAGGTCGGGGCCACTGCTGAACAGCCTGAATCTTCTTCGGGTCCACACATATGCCGTCTCTCGTAATCACGTGACCCAATAATCCGACGTTGTCCAGCCAGAATGCACACTTGGAGAACTTTGCGAACAACTGGTGCTCCCTCAGTGTCTGTAACGTAATCTGCAAGTGCTGCTCGTGCTCCTCTCTGCTCCGGGAGTACACCAAGATATCGTCGATAAACACGATGATGAACAAGTTGAGATACGGCCTGAATGTACGGTTCATCAAATCCATGAATGCTGCTGGGGCGTTGGTGAGTCCGAACGACATCACCAAAAACTCATAGTGGCCGTAGCGCGTGCGGAAAGCTGTCCTCGGTATATCCTCCTGTCGAACTCGCAGCTGATGGTATCCTGATCGCAAGTCGATCCTCGAAAAATACCCCGCACCCTGAAGCTGGTCGAAAAAATCATCAATGCATGGCAACGGATGTCTGTTCCACACGGTAATCTTGTTCTGCTGGCGGTAGTCGATACATAAGCGTAAACTTCCATCCTTCTTCTTGACAAACAGGAGCGGAGCACCGCACGGAGAAACACTAGGTCGAATAAGCCCCTTATCTAACAAATCCTGCAACTGATCCTTCAGCTCTCGAAGCTCTGCCGGGGCCATCCGATAAGGCGGTATAGAAATAGGCCCCGAGCCGGGAATCAAATCAATGCAGAACTCAACGTCGCGCTCAGGTGGTAGCCCAGGTAGCTCATCAGGGAAAACATCAGGGAACTCACAAACAACGGGGACCCGATCCAACGGAATCTCTGCAGCTCGAGTATCACAAATAGACGCTAAGAATCCATGGCATCCCTTCCGCAAGAGCTGACCAGCAAGAAGAGATGAAATCAAGCTGGGAAAGGTGACGCTGCGGTCTCCCTGAATAACAAGGACTGGCTCTCCCGGAAAGCTAAATCTGACTGCCTTCTCACGGCAGTCCACCGAAGCATAACAAGTGGCTAGCCAATCCATGCCCAGAAGCACATCAAAGTCCAACATATCGAGGAAATCAAATCAACCGATGAATCCCTCTCCCCGATACGAACGGAACACAATCGAAATACAAAACAAGCGACAAACGACTCGCCTACCGGAGTAACAACAACAAGCGGATGATCTAACGACGATGACTCACGGCCCAACATCGGTGCAAAGTGTGTAAAGACGTACGAATGTATGGAACCTGGGTCGAATAATACCCGTGCGTCGAAAGAACATACGGATAAGGTACCTGTCACAACGGCGTTGGATGCCTGCGCATCCTGCGGTGTAAAAGCAAATACTCGGGCTTGTCCTCCACCGATAGCGGGCTGACCTCGACCTCGTCCTCTGCCTCCTCGTCCTCTCTGAACAGGACCGCCGCGTCCACGGCCTCTGGGTGCACCTAACTGGCGTGGAGCATCGCCTGTGGTAGGAAGTAGGGCTCTCTGAGGAGGGGTGGTGATGGTGGTAGGGTCACATGCGGAACGGTCGTCGCTCCCTGTCGTCTCCCCGGACAGTCTCTGACAAGATGGTGCGGACTCCCGCACCCAAAACACCCTGGCGACGGCTGCTGTCCCTAGGGATATGAACCATATAACTGTCCCCGTCCAAATCCTCTGCCAGGCCTATCTCTCGGAAAGAATCTGGCGCGCTGCCTCTGAGACGGTACATCGGTGCAAATCCTCTTCGGCCCAGAAACGGCCGAAGTCTGTGATAGGCGTGCCTCCATCCGTAATGCCATATCCATAGCAGCTGAATAAGTGTCGTAGTGCTGGGCGCCAATGGCAAGATATAGCTGGGCATCAAGTCCCTGTACGAACCTCTTCACTATCTTCTCTTCGGTATCCACCAAATACGGAGCATATCGGGATAACTGTGTAAACTGGATGTCATACTCAGACACCATCATCCCAGGTTTCTTGACTAAGGCCTCAAAACTACGAGCTCTGGCGTCACGAACGCTCTCTGGGAGGAAACGAGCTAGAAAGACTGCTGTAAACTCGGCCCACGTCATAGGCGGTAGACCTGCAGCTCGACCTCTCAAGATTGACTCCCACCATGTCTGCGCGAGACCCTCTAGTCGGAAACTCGCAAGCTCTACCCATCGATCATCCGAACATCTCAGCGAACGGCAGATCCTGGCTAAACTGTCAAGGAACGTCTGTGGGTCCTCCGCTGCCTCGGTGCCGGTGAATACTGGAGGTCTCAGCCTCATGAAATCCTGTAGTGAAACCGGGATGGTCACAGCGGTAGTGGTAGGAGCAGGTATCATAGTAGTCTGGGATGTAGTAGGTGCGTCATCCGGCCTCGGTGTACGACTGGCTGCAACTAGGGATCCTACCATCTGACGTAGCTCCTGCATGCTCCCCATCATCTGTCGCAACTCCTCCATACCAGTCTCAAGCCTATCCATACGGCCTGGGGAAGGTGGATCAGTCTGTCCCTGCGGCGTAGGCATACCACCCTGCTCAGTCCTAGTCTCGGACGAGCCAGCTCGAATCTCGTCTCGGGCGGTAGCCCTTTGTGCCCTCGTAGCCTTCGGCGGCATAGTGGATGGTACAGGAAAAAGGATAAATAAGAACAGTGCAATAGAATCATAGGATACATGGAATTGAAGAAGGAATTTCAAGCAAGTATATCCTAAAGTCACTTAGGCGGAGTACCGTATCGCAAGTATGCCGCGGACATACACACGCTACGTTACCCTACTTAAGTCACTTACTCCATCTACCAAGGGTCATCCTACACTCAAAAAGGTAAAACCTATTGCTCTGATACCAACTTTGTCATGACCTGCAGGGTACGGACGTGACTGGCACTTAAGTTTACGAAATGTCTCAAGACGTCCGTAAAATAAGTAAGCCAAAGCCCAGAAACCAAAACCAAAAAGAAAATGAGTGAAGAAAAACCGATCAATTGAGAGCGAGTTTATCAAATAAGTCATATAAAACATTTTTAAAAACAATATCAATTTTTTTCCGAAAATTTCGGCAGAGTCTCCTTTGTAAAAACTGGCCCCCAAAATGGGTACAACAAGAATATACGTAAATCCAACAATTACGGCATCCCCAAGCGGGAGCTAGCTCTTCGCCACAAGGCGGTCACAAATCCTACGCAATATAAAACAACAACATGCAAGATAATCATGAAGGAGCATGAGAAAAACAGCATGTCGACTCAAGTGAGCTCGACCCCAAAATACAGCATAAAAAGTCCACAAATCTCACAGTCTCACCTCTAGGTCAATATACAACAATACTGGTAGATACAGTAAATGGAGTACACTAGATACAAAGAATATACAAGGTGGTACAAAAATAATAATATAACCCACCTAAGAGCAAAACCTCGAGTCCAGACAAAAGAGGCAAAAGAAGCAAGTGCGCCCGCCGCTACTGTGCTGACGGAGTGGACCTGCAAAAGACTGTGGCACAACGGGGGTGAGTTGCCAACTCATGAGTAATAAATAACATCTATAGAGGCTATCACAAGTATTCACACAAGCATCCTAGCATCTATAATACAGGTATGGCAGGACATAATAGCAGGTATGTATGCAATATGAATATGCTAGCAGGTATGAATGCAATGTGAATCAACTCATGATCTGAATGTGTAAGTATAAGAATCATGTTTTTCCTTTAGGAATCTCTTTTTAAATACCAGCACAATACCACTAGAATCAACAAGAACCTGTGTCCAGCAACGACGCCTCAAAACTATCACAAATCTCATATATCCATGTCATAGTATCTCTGGCCTCAGCCATCCGGCTGACCCATCTCAATATCAATATCTCATCATCTTGCGGCCACGGTCGGTATCCTCTGGATATCCGCCATCCCAAACAGTTACCGGTAGGTAATCCGTCCCCTGCCAGGCTCATCGTCAGCACCATGAGCTTCTTGCCCCGGGGTACCTTACCGGGCCCACCATGTACCCGAGACGGTTCATCCAACTCCTCGAAATGGGTCTCGAAAACCACAGCAAACTCATGGTGGACGACACTTACATCACTAGAAAACCGCAATTTACATATTTTAAAAATAATAAGTTTAGAAATTTCTTTGCGGCTTTCCCCCGAAATCCAGAAATATCATAAAATCTCAAGAAATCCTCATAAGTGCATATGTCAATGATAATGAATGCATATGGTATCAATAATCAAGTTGCGATGTATGATTAATAGACTAGGCATGAACAAATAATATGATGAGGTACATGCACATGAATAGCAATCCTACGATTTCATTTTAAGGGATTAAAGGCAATAGCACAAGTTTAAGTATCAATTATAGTAAAAGGTTTCAAATTATAGGTTATCTAGTGTGGTGGCATGGCAATTTCCAGGGCGTGGGTGTAAGCATGAATAGTGCTCGTGCTGCATATAAAAACCCTGGCAATGGTGCAGATGTCTTATAGAATGGGTTCGCATATATATGTCAATATAAGGCATGGATGTAGCAAATAATCATACAAGTATTACACCCCTAATTACTAACATTACTAAGAATCTTTTTAAGCTACTAAAACTATCGGGCGACTTGCGCCATCCAACGATAGTCCCCCGTAGATGTTACATCTACTCACCGGAATCCCTAGCTAGTCACGTCCAATCACCGCTTTCCCCTTTCGTGCCGCGTCTGACGTCTCCGCGACCGAACCTGGAATTTACATCAATACCGAACATAAGGTTACATACCATGAAACGACGCAAATCCCAAATGAAAATACTAACGTTCACAAGCTAGGTACAACGTGCACAAGGTGCGCGGAACACACGCGAAAATCGCAAAAACTAACTAAAATCGTCGATTTGGTCGCCCGGCAAAACTAAAACCTGACCACTCAAAAATCCGCACTCACACATCCTGAATGTCATAGGATAAGCCAATACAATCATCAAGATATCAAAAATAATTCATCACATAATTTTATAACAAAACTAGTAAGCACAAACATTCCAAAAATCGGCGCAATATCGCCGTTTTGCGATAAAAAGGACTACAATCTGGCATAATCACCCAAGTCACACCATTAGATAGCCACTACATAAAATTTCAACACATTAACCATGCTTCAAAACCTATATTCCACAACCAAACCCTTTCTTGATTTTTGTAATTAGCAATTGCAATCAAAATACAAACTAGAAAAACTTAAACTAACACTAATTTGAAACCCAATAGCAAGTTAACCTCTTAGATTTAGGTTAGCAAAACACTAGATAGCAAAATAAATTAATTAACCTAATAATGGTTTTCTAAACCCTAATTAAAATTCAAGACATGAACTAAAAAAAACTAGATTAGGATTTAGCTAAAATTTTAATACTAACACAACATGCAAGTCTTAATTAGCACACTTTAACTACAATTTAACCATTTGATTAGAATTTATACCTCAAAAGTTCAATCCTAAGCTTCCTCAAGCCTCCCAAGACACCTCCTTTCTCCAAGATTTAAACCTATTTGGGCTTGAAAAGAGATAGAATAAGGTTTTGTGTTGAATTTGTGAAGAAAATTAGGGATTTCGGTGGATTTTTGGATGAAATTGAAGCAAAAAGGAGATGAAGAATTTGGGGAAAAAGAAAAGGGGGCTGCTGCTGGTTGTCTTGGCCAAGTGGGAAGGGAGTGGGGGAGAATGGTGTGGGATTGTGGAATTTTCTCCAAGTCAAATCCCATTCCATTCACAAGTACACCATACTCTAAATTACAATATTTTAATCCTTTTCATACCATTTCCACACAAGAATAAAAGTCAAAGAGGCAAGGAAATTTCTGGACCTGATGATGGTGGGGCCGGCCTAGAGGAGGGGAGTGAGTGAGAGAGATTTTACAAAGAAATTCTATGCAAAAAGACCCCCCACAAGTCCAAAATTGCAAGTTTTAGCTTAAAATTCAATAAATTTCGTTTTCCATAATAAAAATTAGTTAAAACTTGAAATAAAATACAAAAAAATTATATTACAACTAGATTTTAATTAACATGATTTTAAAGCTTAAATTCAGCCCATTTAAATTTTTATTTATCGCTAATTTAATGTATTTTCTTACCGGCTTAAAATAATATTAAAAATTGAAAAATTAAGGAAAATTTTTAAACGACCAGAATTTCATAAGTAACTCATTTTCTACTAAAAACTAGCAATTACCTATCCAAATTAGGTATAATTAGTCCTAAACTGCAAAATAACAAAAAAGACGGTTTACGGAAAAATATCGAATTTTCACCGATTTTCAGGAAAACACCAAAACGACTTTTCAAGGCGCTACAGGTTACTTGTGCTCCCCGCCTTGGGTCTATCCTAATGCGGAAAAGTAAATAATATACAATGGTGACATCATCCTCAACCCGGATGTACCCCAATAAAAGAATATTACATACAATGAACTTTACATGAATGAAAATGAAAAACTCTCATCTCACATAAAACTCCCAGCTATTCAATCACGACGATCCAATATAACATATCACACCAACACATAATATCACATGTCATCAACGTAAGTAAATATGCATATCCCAATTGTCGTTGACATATAATAACGAAACCGGCATACACCACATATTACACTTAAGGTCGCAGAAAAGAAAGTAAAAAACTACAACAGTTAGAATCCACAACCACCTTAGATATCACATGCCTAACCAAATGAATTCCTTAGATATCGCATGCCTAACAATTATAAACCCCGCATTTTAGTCTCGATCTCGAAAATACTTTTCAATATCAAGCCGGGCAATTCAACAAGATTCCCGACATCCTGATCAAATGCTCGTCGGAAACTTTAGTACACGGCCGCACCCCCAGATGCCGTCGACGAAGTGCACTAAGGCGGAACGCCGTTGCCGCGAGCACCCGAACGAATGCTTTTGGCGACGAGGTTCTCCTACAGTCACATGGTCGGGGCTATGGGGCATGGCTATCTAATAATGTTACCCGGTGAGTATCCGTGTAGGCTAAGTGATTGCGACGGACTTTTGATCACATCAAAATCCCATGGCTACCGATCATATGAGACTAAACTGCTAGATTTATAAAATTCAAATTGGTTTTGATTCCAAGTATTGTATCCCATCATATGATACCCGGACGACGTTAAACTTTTCGATCGATTCATCAAAGTCCCGCAATTTCCTGATGACTCAACACTTGAGCACAATTCAATAATACCCAGAATATGCCACAGTACTTATGCACCAGCTGTAGAAGGGCAGACCCAAGCCTCACTCATGTCGCCACGGAACCGCGGCAAACCCTAGGGTATGACTGCGGTTCCGCAATCCAAAAAATAGAGTTAGGATTTCATTCTTCTAGAGGGTTCATAGAATTACCTGCATGTTTTCCCAATACGTTAATCTTGAAAAAATGGGTTTTTGATAATCGTTCGAACTTTTTAACTTCGCCTAGACAATATGTGAATAACCCTAAACAATGTTAAAACTACGAATACGAAACACACCGAATTTCTTATAGTGTAAGATTACATCATATTCAAAATTAGCAAAAACAAACAACATCTGAAACACAAAAACCCAGTCAGTGGAACACAGTGAAAACTTCAGGCAAAAAACAACATTTTTGGCCGGCCACCACCTACTTGATCTCGGCCAAAATCCGAGCAAACCCCCTGAAATTTCCACAGTGTTCATGATATATCCCATATAAGACTCTGCACATGTTTAAAAGTTTTTTTGACAACAATTTAAAATTGACAGAAAGTGAGTTTTCGCGTTTCAAGTTTCGGAGTATTTCCGTTTCGTATTCTTAACAAAATCCATCTAAATTTCTAGCATGGCTCTGATACCACTGCAGGGTTGCCTAGCATGGCAGCAAGGTTTCAGGAGGCATCTTTAATGCCATATTAAAAATTTTCCGTTCTAGCTAACCCTAACCCTAGAATCGTATACTAGAAATCTGACGAATATGTAAATGAAAACACTTTGCAAGTAAAGTGAGCAAGGAATACAACCTTTGTAGACCGGTCCTTCACTTCATTAGCTCTGTGTATTAGTCCTTTCGCCGCGATCATGAAGTCCCGGACTCTAGAGAGGCTCCCATGAAGAAATGAACATGCTTGCATCGAAGTCTTCGAGGCCGAAGATGATCTACGTCGAGGAGACACTAACCCAAGCTACCTCTTCACTAATTATGAAATTAGTGAAGCAAACACCCTATACTAAATGGCAATTAGTAGAGGATGATGAAGTAGGAATTTTGCTTACATTAGAAATCATTTTCTCACTCAAAATCATCACTTGATCACAAACTAGAGAGCAAGCTCAAGAGGAAGAAGAAGATGAAGTCAAGTGATGAATGAATAATTCATGAGGTTAGAAATGCAACCATGGTGAGTTATCATCTCATGGTAAACTCATGTAGAGAATAAACCATGGTGTATGGTTAAAGTTGGGTTAACAAATATTTTAAGCTAGACAAACAAGATGACTAAGTCTTTGTTCTACTAGCTTCTCCAAGCTTAATCTTGACTCAATCCAAATGTTTGAATTGTTTAAAATAAATAAAACCCTAATTTTAACCCTAGCATGGTATAATTTTCATACTCATATGTTGCATTTGTAACCTAGCATGACACAAACATGTACACAAATATACATATCACATATATACAATGTGCACATCAAGTGAGAAAAGAAATTTTAAGCGAGTTAATATTAGTTAATGTAATGTAATATATCAAATTTAAAATTATACATTAAATTATTAAATCAACACTTGATTTAATAATCCGTCTATATCACATACAACTGACTAATATCAATAATATCAATTTACCGAATCAACACTTGATTCGATAACCCGGCTATATCACATATACCTGTCCGATATCACATATCGCGAGAATATACGGTATCACATACTCGTATCAATCTCGGTCCCGCACATATCACATATGTGCTCCTACTCCGTTTCTCTTGAGCCAGGAAACCTCTGGGTAGGACTCTAAAGACTCGTCAATACGCCGGCAGTAGGTGATGATCATATCAAACACCCACAAGTCGTAAGCGGTCTGCTAAACGTAACGGCCACCCGGGTATTGAGCAATCAGAAGATCAACAAGTAAGCCTGCTCACACTCCTGCGAATCCAATCAGTAACACTACCGTACAGTCCGGTCTCTTTATCTGATATGTTGCATATCTCGTCTAGGGGTGGTAAACATCAGACCTCAGTAACTCGATAATTCGTGCCAATATCAGGCTCATAACGGGTCGAGACACTATTGATAACACTTACCAGTATATCTCTGAAGCAGCCCTGGCCAGGGACATCCTGTTATAGCCAATCGAGCACAGCGCAACATCAACTCCCAATACCGGGAGAGACGAAATCCCTCCTATCGCTCATTGCCTCCATGTGATACGGGACTGTACCCAAAAGCCACCATTTTGCACGTTCTCTTGAACATGGTAAGGTGGAAATCAAAGCACAGTGGGAATCACACAAGACTCTATGACGATCATGGGTCTACAGACTAATCTATAACGGTGTCACCAGAGAACTGCTATCTGACGTGAGGTATAATACCATCTGCAAGCATGTTCATTTCTTCATGGGAGCCTATCTAGAGTCCGGGACTTCATGATCGCAGCAAAGGGACTACTACACGGAGCTAATGAAGTGAAGGACCGGTCTACAAAGGTTTTATTCCTTGCTCACTTTACTTGCAAAGTGTTTGCATTTACATATTCATCGGATTTCTAGTATACAATTCTAGGGTTAGGGTTAGCTAGAACGGCAAAATTTTAATATGGCATGAAAGATGCCTCCCGAAACCTTGCTGTCGTGCTAGGCAACCCTGCACGAAGAATCCCAATTTAGCGCATCGGGTGTGCACCAAAATCGCATCAAGCGTGTAGGGTTGCAATGCATGCGCACAAGGGTCTACGAGGCATCAACCATGCCTGATTAAAATTTTAGCCGTGCCGAACAACCCAAATACGGATCTTTAAACTAGGGTTTAGGCGAAAACTAACATGTTAAACATTTTAACACTAAGTGAGAGGGATTACAACCTTTGTAGATCGAGTCCTTCACTTCATAAGCTCTGTGTTGAGGTCCGTTCTCTGCGATCATTATGCTCTGGACTCTCAAGAGGCTCCACGAAGAGAAAGATGCAGTCTTGCTTCCGATCTTCGATACAAAGATGATCTATCTTGAAGTTTCATTAACACAAGCTAACACTCACTAAATTAAGTGAACACTTTCATCTAAAGGGCAAGGGAAGATGAGGATGATGAAGTAGGATTTTTGCTCTCTTTTATAATCTTTTTCTCACACTCATTTATCACTTGAAAAAAACTAGTAAGCTTTTTCCATGAAGAAAGAAAAAGGAAGAAGATGATTAATAATAGAATTCCTTTTGTGATGAATAGTAATCAAGAATATATGATTGATTATCAAACCATGGTCAAGGATGAGAGGCTAAACCAATGTAGAGAATAAACTAGAGTTAGGGTTTGGTTAGGTCAAAGCATGAGTCATAACAAAATATCTTTATCATGACAAAATAGAATCCTTCTAGAATGAACAAGAAGGAGCTAACCCTAATCAAACCCTAATCCCTTTTTATCATCCTTAAACATGTTTTATAATAAATCATATCATGTCACAATAATATATATCACATATATATTATATATTTGCAACAAAAGAAAATAATACAATTAACAAATACGCATATATATCAATGTATTACCCAAGTGAGAAAAAGAATCTTTTAGTGAGCTAATATTAGTTAATGCAATTTAATATATCAAATATATTATTATACATTAAATTATCGAATCAACACTTGATCCGACAATCCGTCTATATCGCATAAACCGACTAATATTTATCCGTACCGATTCATCGAATCAACCCTTGATCCGATGACCCGGCTGATATCAAATATCGCGAGAATAGAATACGGTATCTCATATCGTATTATCCTCGGTCCCGCACATATCTCATACGTGCCCCTACTCCGTTTTGCCTGAGCCAAGAAACCTCTGTGTAGGACTCTAAAGAATCGTCAATACGCCGGCAGTAGGTGATGATCATATCAAACACCCACAAGCTGCAAGCGGTCAGCTAAACGTAACAGCTACCCAGGTATTGAGCGCTAAGAAGATCAACAAGCAAGCCTGTACATTCTCCTGTGAATCCAAACAGTAACACTCCCGTACAGTCCGGTCTCGTCATCTGATATGTTGCATATCTCGCCTAGGGGTGGTAAACGTCACACCCCAGTAGCTCGATAAGTCGTGTCTATATGAGGTCTATAACAGTTCGAGAAACTACTGATAACACTTACCAGTAAATCTCAGCAACCCTGGCCAGGGATTTCCGGTTATAGCCAATCGAACACAGCACAACATCAACTCCCTATACCGGGAGAGACGAATCCCCTCCTATCGCTCATTGCCTTCATGTGATTCGGGACTGTACCCAAAAGCCACCTTTTTGCACGCCCTCTTGGACGTGGTATGATGGAAATGAAAGCACAGTGGGAATCACACAAGACTCTATGATGATCTCGGGTCAACAGACTACTCTATACCAGTGTCACCGGAGAACTGCCATCTGACGTGAGGTATAATACCATCTGGGAGTTCTCGGCGAGTCCGTCCAGTGTACCCAGTCTCCACTGAGCACCCGTACACCATCCTTGATGTCAAACACCGATGGATATGGGATCATCCATCGCCCATCATATAGGTCAAGATGCGTATACGCTAGTCTACTCTGGTGCATCAATGCCCTGTCTCGATACACTCTCGACTAGGAACAGTTATAGGATGTACTCGTCGACTACCGTTGCCCCACTAGTATGATCTCATCATAGTCCCAGTAGTCGAGTACATATCCTAAGGGTTTTATCATCATGTAACATAGAGACAATTAGAGTACATGTTAAGATAAAGTACAACCAGATAGCATACTATCATGTCGAGCAAGAAAGTCCTCCCTATATATGTCCTAACATCCACTACAATATACATCGAATGTACAGTAATGGCCTCTAGGGCATACATATAAATAACAATCTCCCACTTGCACTAGGGCCATCTGTTGTGGTATCACATACCCAACAATTAGCTGCGGTTGAAGTATCTCATATTCAACCATCCCATAAATGTCTCTACTGGGAAAAAGGCCTTTGTGAGTGGATCCGCGCTGTTGTCCTCTTTATCTACTCTGCTAACCTCGATCTCCCTGCAACCATCTCCATGATCAGGTGATACTACCTAAGAATTATATCTGGATTTCTGATGGGACGGGCGTTCCTTGGCATAAGCCATAACTCCATTGTCTCACAATGGTAGGAACGAAATTCATCTCATGAACTTATATGTATCCAGATTGTCTCTTTGGTAGCATCTTTGGTAACGATGTATCTTTCCTTTAATCGTCTAGTAAGTCACGGTATCTAGCTTGGAACTCTTCCAACATACCGTCCCCCCACTGAGGGTAAAGACAATGCCTGCGAATGACATTCAGTCGTCCTTATCACCTTGGAATCTTTCCAGTGATTCTCCTCAGGATCGATTGATACCATCTCACTACAACTAGTGAGTATCCTAACATCTAATTAGATCTATCTCAAAGATCCAAAACCCAGGATTTAGGAGGTATCACTTTGATCCTATATGAAGAATCCTTGTGATAAGCGGAGATTGACCGAGCGTAGCATTGGAAACTCCTTCCCTATCAAGGGTATGTCATCCATGTACTCTACGAGGATCACCACCATACTCCCTACTACCTTTTTGTATATACAAGGTTCATCTACCATTTTGATGAAGTCAAACTCTTTGACTACCACATCAAAACAGATGTTCCAACTCCGCGATGCCTGTTTTATCACATAAAACATCTTGCACACGTTTCCGCTGCTCATATTGTCTACGAAGCCCTTTGGCTGTGTACTTACAGATGCTTTCTTCTAAAACATCATTTCAGAAAAGCAGTCATGACATCCAACCACCAGATATCGTAGTCATGGTATGTAGCAGTGGCAAGTAGGATCTGGATGGACTTAAGCATAGCTTTGAAAGTCTCAACTTTTCCATGTACACCAAGTAATCTTCTCAAGATATACTTTCTCCTGATGGGGATTTAACCCTTCAGATAAAGCAACCAAAGTCCATACTTTGTCGGTGTATAAGGATTCCATCTCAGATCGCTAAGCATCCAGCCATTCTTACAGAGTCTCACTCCTGATGGCCAGCTCGAAACTAGCTGGGTCATCATCTCATGATGCAGTCCTCGCTCCTACTGTCATAGAGAAACCGAAGTTTCTCTCAGTTGGGTGAGGAACCCTACTAGATCGGCGGAGAGGCTGAGGTTCGTTGGAAACTATTGAATCCACATTCAATAGGCATGCAACTTCACAAGTGCATAACTCCCAAAAGGAAATAGGAATCTCAGTAGTACTCATCATAGAGCACACCATATCACATAGGGTGCTATTGCTCCGCCCCGATATACCATCGTGCTATGGTGTATACGGAGGAGTAATGCTGAGAGAGAATCTCATTCTCCTTTAGGATAGTCCAGGAATTCCGTGCTCAAGTATTCTCCTCCCTGATCTCATCAAAGGACATAATACTTATACCCGTATTTTGGTTCTCTACTTCTAACTTATATTCTGTGAATATCTCAAAAGCTTTGGACTTGTGTTTCAACAGGAATATATGTCTGAATCTTGAGAGATCATCAGAGAATGTAATGAAGTATAAAGAACCGGTCTTGGCATGTGTAGACAGGGGACCTTCATACATCAGCATGTATCAATCCCAAGAGTTCACTAACTCCTTCTCTGTTTCCAATAAACAGAGCTGTGGTCATCTTATCTTTGTGACATGACCGACAAGTTTCACAAGATGTAAATTCAAACAGATTTAAATATGCATCTAAATGTAACTTCAGCTAGTCGGGTCGTATTGATATGACCTAGTCTACAATGCCTTAAGAAGGATTCATTCATTTCTGAACTATTCCTCTTGTGTGTGTTCTGTATACTAAGAACCGTAGTTTGATTTAGAACGTCAATGCTTTTAGATAACGTGCCTGAACGGATCAACTCTTGATATAGGAAATGTTCAAAACATTATCCAACAATACAAAATTATATCCTTTCTTTACTAATAAAGAGAATGATATGATGTTGTATATCAGGTTCGGTATTTAATAACATTCGTTCAGAATCAATGTATTCTGGTAATACCAGGTGACAGTGACCAACAAACTTGGCTGCAACACTTGTACCGTTTTCTGTCTCATGAAACTTATCACCCGTTCTCAATTCTCGACCTTTCTGTAGCCCATGTAACAAATTACATATGCGGGATCCTGATCCGGTATCTCATACCCAGGACGTAAAGGATACTGAGAAACAGTTCTATATAATGAACACACCCGAAGAAGATGCATCAGCATGCACTTTCTTCGTTTGGGCGGCACGGGAAATCTGGTATTCCCTAATTTCCTGCTCTGTCTTATAACAATTATAAGTCGGAGCGGGACCAACGTTCCCCAGCTCAGTATAACAAGCGGGTTCGGTCAATATATCTTAATTATTATCTCGATTAAGGCGTGATATGGTCGCTACCTGGAGAGAGAGAGAAGAAAACACTCAGCGTATGCTCTTGCAAGATTAGATTGGTTATCTAATATATCTAATCAGGATGTCTCCCAATGTTTTAATAAAATCTTCCTTCAAACCCTAAAAGGAAAGACTAGCCGGGATTAATTACACGCTACAAGTTCGCCGATCTTTCAGCCAGGCCTGTGTCGGTACTTTGAGGGAGGTCCCCCGTGCTTTCGCACGAACCTAATTAATGTAAACCTCGTTTTCCCAGAGGCGTAACCCCGTTGACACCTTTCTAGATACCTACTTGATCAGCTAATTGTAATGTATAAAACTCTCCCAGGAGTAACTCATACTCGCAGCGGGTATCGGGATCCAACTATCTCATAGAAGGTATGCAATCTCATTGCAAATTTCAACATTTGAAATTCCCAATAATATTTTACCACTTGCGTCCTACGACCTTGACGCAGGCCAACAAATCATAGTCCGCTAGTCAAGTTCAACCCGTCATTTCTTGATTGAATTAAACCCACCCGCACGACCCTTGACGCAGGCCAACAAAGTCGCACGACTACCCTAATCCAATCTGCATCATATGCATAAACAGATAAATACTAGTTAGCTACCGCACACTACGCCTTGACGCAGGCCAACAAATGTAGCACGAATACTAACTACTAGTTATCTGAAATGACGGAGGGCTACGATAGGTTTTTCTGAAAACCTATTGCGTAATGAACTTGATATCGTTGTAGAATCAAATGATTTTAAAATGGAGTGCTTTTGAGGCTTTTCTAGTCTTGCTAAAGGGGTCACTCCCGGTGAAGGGATCGTCGGCCCTTTCCTCGTCAAATGAGGTGCGGGATATATCATATATATCACTGTGCAAAGCAGAAACTATAGAAGCAATCAAAAGACAAACCGAGAGTTGTAGCATCTGCCAGTTATTGCTAAAGGAGTCACTCCCGGTGAAGGGATCTCGGTCCTTTCTATATCGAATAAGGTGCAGGATGTTCTACAAGGAACACCGCGATACAAAGCAAGAACTGTAGCTACCTGTTTTTAAGAAATTCGATTCCACAACATCATAGGTTTCTTTTCTTTCATTAATCACATTAATGAAGTCCCATTTTATTATGCTTCACAAGCATCTCTTTTGAAACGAAATCAACAATATATAATATATATCTCATATATAATATAATCATTCATCTCAAGCAGTACTATGATCTCATCACAGAACATTGCAGCAGAAGAACATATATGAAATATTGGATATACTAGGACGTCCGTGTTTTCAATACGAGTCTGTATAAAACACGGATTCCACGGTCGTGATGAATAGCCAAGCCCACATCCCTAGACCCCTACGAGAGCGGCAAGTAACACTTCCAATTCTAGGGTTTGGAGACCCGGTCTCGACTCCTTGAGATGGTCTCCGACTGGAACCTAGAACCCGGTTACTTGTGCTCCCCGCCTTGGGTCTATCTAATGCGGAAAAGTAAATAATATACAACGGTGATATCTTCCGCAACCTGGAAGTTCCCCAATAAAAGAATATTACATACAAAAGAATTTTACATGAATGAAAAAGAGAAAACTCTCATCTCACATAAAACCCCCAGCTATTCAAACGCGACAATCCAATACAACATATCACAGCAACACATAATATCTTATATCATCAACGTAAGCAAGTATGCGTATCCCGATTGTCGTTGATGTATAGCAACGAAGCTGGTGATACACCACATACTACGCTTACGGTCACAGAAAAGAAAGTGTAAAACTACAACAGTTGGAATCCGCAACCTCTTTAGACATCGCATGCCTAACCAAATGAATTCCTTAGACATCTCATGCCTAACAATTATAAACCCCGCATTTTAGTCTCATTATTGAAAACTCTTTTCAATATCAAATCAGGCAATTCAATAAAATTCCCGACATTCTGATCGAATGCTCGTCGCAAACTTTAATAGACGGCCGCATCCCCGGATGCCGTCGACGAAGTGCACTAAGGCGGAACATTGTTGCCGCGAGCACCCGAACAGATGCTTTTGGCGACGGGGTTCTCCTACAGTCACTTGGTCGGGGCTATGGGGCGTGGCTGTCTCTTAAGTTTACCCGGCGAGTATCCGCGTACGCTACGTGATTGCGACGGACTTTTGATCATATCAAAATTCCGTGGCAACCGATCATCTGAGACTAAACTGCTATGTTTATAATATTCAAATCAGTTATCTCATAAGTATGTGTGGATTCCAAATATTGTATCACATTCCAGATAAAAAGACAATGTTAAACTTTCCGATTGAATAATCAAACACCCAAGATTTCCCAAATAGTTCTCAACACTTGAAATCAGTTTAAAAACATCCATCATATGCCACAGTACCAATGGTCCAGCCGTAGAAGGGTCAAGCCAACACCTCACATGTGGCACGCCGTACTGCCATAAACCCTAAGGTTCAGAGGCAGTTCAAGACGGTCACATAATCGAGTTTAGTTTTGTTGTCTTCTAGAGGGTCCACCGCGTTACTTGCACGACTTAGAACGTTCTTAAACACGAGAAAAAATCCAACTTTTGAAAAATTTTCCGACAGGGGAAAAAGTGAGTTATTGATATCCGTTCGAACTTTTTAACAGTTTCTAAAAATTATCCGGACAAACTAAACAAAGTTAAATTATCCGATCGAATCAACGATTCCCCAATACAACCCTTGAAAACTCAACACTTGAGTGGAATTAAAATATTTACAGAAAACAATAACAAGAAAGGACCTAAGAATAATTACATGAAATTCAAAGGACTAAGTCACAATTTTGGCCGCGGATCCGCCGCGAAAACCCTGTTTAGGCCGCGGTTCCGCGGTCATTTTAGCGAATTAGAAGTCCGTACTTCACAGAAATTCTTAGTTTTTCCTGCTTGTTTTTCTGAGAATTTTTAATTAATAAAAAACCACATTTTAGAAAAATGTACAGAGAAGGGTAAACATCGGGGTTTCGGGTTTCGATCGGACTTTAAACATCGTCTAGAGTTCGTCTAAAGCTCTAGCTAGGCTCTGATACCACTGTAGGGTTGCTATGCACGCGCACAAGGGTCTACGAGGCATCAACCATGCCCGATTAAAATTTTAGCCGTGCCGAACAACCCAAATACGGATCTTTAAACTAGGGTTTAGGAGAAAACTAACATGTTAAAAACTTTAACACTAAGTGAGAGGCATTACAACCTTTGCAGATCCGGTCCTTCACTTCATAAGCTCTGTATTGAGGTTCCTTCGCTGCGATCATCATGCTCCGGACTTTCGAGAGGCTCCACGAAGAGAAAGATGCAGTCTTGCTTCCGATCTTCGATACAAAGATGATCTACCTTGAAGTTTCATTAACACAAGCTAACACTCACTAAATTAAGTGAACACTCTCATCTAAAGGGCAAGGGAAGATGAGGATGATGATGTAGGATTTTTGCTCTCTTTTATAATCTTTTTCTCACACTCATTCATCACTTGAAAAAAACTAGTAAGCTTTTTGCATGAAGAAAAAAAGAAGGAAGAAGATGATTAATAATAGAATTCCTTTTGTGATGAATAGTAATCAAGAATATATGATTGATTATCAAACCATGGTCAAGGATGAGAGGCTAAACCAATGTAGAGAATAAACTAGAGTTAGGGTTTGGTTAGGTCAAAGCATGAGTCATAACAAAATATCTTTATCATGACAAAATAGAATCCTTCTAGAATGAACAAGAAGGAGCTAACCCTAATCAAACCCTAATCCCTTTTTATCATCCTTAAACATGTTTTATAATAAATCATATCATGTCACAATAATATATCACATATATATTATATATTTGCAACAAAAGAAAATAATACAATTAACATATATCGCATATATATCAATGTATTACCCAAGTGAGAAAAAGAATCTTTTAGTGAGCTAATATTAGTTAATGCAATTTAATATATCAAATATATTATTATACATTAAATTATCGAATCAACACTTGATCCGACAATCCGGCTATATCGCATATAACCGACTAATATTTATCCGTACCGATTCATCGAATCAACACTTAATCCGATGACCCGGCTGATATCAAATATCGCGAGAATAGAATACGGTATCTCATATCGTATTATCCTCGGTCCCGCACATATCTCATACGTGCCCCTACTCCGTTTTGCCTAAGCCAAGAAACCTCTGTGTAGGACTCTAAAGAATCGTCAATACGCCGGCAGTAGGTGATGATCATATCAAACACCCACAAGCTGCAAGCGGTCAGCTAAACGTAACAGCTATCCAGGTATTGAGCGCTCAGAAGATCAACAAGCAAGCCTGTACATTCTCCTGCGAATCCAAACAGTAACACTCCCGTACAGTCCGGTTTCGTCGTCTGATATGTTGCATATCTCGCCTAGGTATGGTAAACGTCACACCCCAGTAGCTCGATAAGTCGTGTCGATATGAGGTCTATAACAGTTCGAGAAACTACTGATAACACTTACCAGTAAATCTCAACAACCCTGGCCAGGGATTTCCGGTTATAGCCAATCGAACACAGCACAACATCAACTCCCTATACCGGGAGAGACGAATCCCCTCCTATCGCTCATTGCCTCCATGTGATTCGGGACTGTACCCAAAAGCCACCTTTTTGCACGCCCTCTTGGACGTGGTATGATGGAAATGAAAGCACAGTGGGAATCACACAAGACTCTATGATGATCTCGGGTCAACAGACTACTCTGTACCAGTGTCACCGGAGAACTGCCATCTGACGTGAGGTATAATACCATCTGGGAGTTCTCGGCGAGTCCGTCCAGTGTACCCAGTCTCCACTGAGCACCCGTATATCATTTCTGATGTCAAACACCAATGGATATGGGATCATCCATCGCCCATCTGTATGGGTCGAGAAGGTATACGCTAGTCTACTCTGGTATATCGATGCCCCGTCTCGATACACCCACGACTAGGAACAGTTATAGGATGTACTCGTCGACTACCGTGGCCCCACTAGTATGATCTCATCATAGTCCCAGTAGTCGAGTACATATCCTAAAGGCTTTATCAACATGTAACATCGAGACAATCAGAGTACATGTTAAGATAAAGTACAACCAGATAGCATACTATCATGTCGAGCAAGAAAGTCCTCCCTATATATGTCCTAACATCCACTACAATATACATCGAATGTACAGTAATGGCCTCTAGGGCATACATATAACTAACAAAGCGCGCCAAGCATGCGCAAGAATCCGACACAAGTGCACAAGGTGCACGAAAACAAATATCGAATATCACAATCGAAATCGATGGTATACAACATACATCAATCCAAATCAGGTATACCATGGTATATATAAACTCATAAACACATGCATCTGCATGCGCAAAATCATATCAAGGTACAGAAAGCTCGTGTAATTTACACCAAATACATAAGTCAAAATCGTGTGCGACCCCTATGCTGTAAGTCTATGTATCCTACCCTGGCACTTACGGGGAGGTGGAAAGAGTAAAAATCGAATTTTTATCACTCGGAAACATAGACTAACCATGAAGGATCTTTGCCAAACAAAAGCTAACAAACTATCCATAAGTTCTAACTACTAGGTTAGAAGGTTATACCTAGTTCTTGAACTCCTTCTCTTCTTGTGTTGCTTTCCTTTCTTGTATGCTCCTTTGAGTGTTGTAGATAGCTCCTCCTCTTCGTCTTCTCTTTGCCGAAGAAAGATCCACCCGAAGGCCTCTACCTTGAGCTCATACCTAAACAAAGAAGTAAGTAGAGTGCTTGTCTTGCAAGACTAAGAACCCTAAAGTGAGTAGAGATGTTTTTTGATGGTTTAGTCTCAAAGCTTGGATTTTCAACACATGAAACACTTAAGCTTTTGAGAGAGAGGAAGAGGGAGAGCAAACCATGAGAGAGAAAGAGCATGAGAGAATGAGAGTCTAGAATGAACCTTGTTCTCATATTAGAGATATAAGATAATAATAATAATCATTAAGAAAATTGTGATGGTTAGTTGATTTGACCATTATCATTTCACATTTAATGCTAAGCAAGCTTCAAGAAATATCTTTTGCTTAATAAAAGGAAAATATCAAGGTCAACAAAGTCAACAAGTCAAATGGTCAATCCAACCCTAACCATGGCACAATTATCCTTAGTTAATATTATTAAACATATTTCTCATTCTCATTAGGGTTTTGATCAAGTCAATGGTCAAAAACCCTAATGAGGTTTCTCCCTCTCCGCCTCTGTCAACTGTACGTACGTACGTACCCGCATTCGTGTTCCGAAGAAACACGAATACAATGAGACAAGACCAATCCCAAAACAAATACTAGGATCTGGCTTAAACCAAAGCCCACTAGTAATAACTGCCCGGACACCAAACGTGCACAAGTGTGCGTATGTGAAAGAACTCCGTCGTAAAACCATACGACCTCTACTCTGTTTTTCCCAAAGGTGAACAACCCTCTGTGTGGGACTTTAAAGACTCGACACTATGCTGGCAGTGGGTTTAACCACAGGCCGCAAGCGATACTAGCTGTACGTAACGGTCCCCAGGTAGATGCCGATAAGAAGACCGATGAGGTGAACCCATCCAAACTCCTACTAAGCCTGAATGTGACAATCTCCATACAGTCTGGTCTGTTCGTTAGAGAGTATCGCATGTCGGTCCTAGGGGGCGGTAAACGTCAGTCCCCAAATAGCGGTACAAGTCGTGTCGGAGTGTAGCCCAGAACACCCTGAGAAAATACTGGAAACACTACCAGTAAATCTCGCTTGCCCTGGTCAGGGACTTTGTGTAATGGCTCTCCTAGACACAGCGCGATATCAACCCCAAATACCGGGAGAGACGAATCCTGTGTAACCGCCACTGCCTCCAAGTGCTTCGGGACTGCACCCAACTACTACTTGTTTGCATGACTCATTTGAGCCATGGTAGGGTAGTAATCTTAGAACAGTGGGAACACACTCGAGGCGAAGTGACAGTGTCAAGTCAACGGACTAAGCTGTACTCATGTCACCTGGGAACTGATAACTGACGATAGGTATAATACCAACTAACAGTTCCCAGCGAGTCCTATCCAGCGTACTCGTAACCTAACGAGCATCTGCATACTATCTCCAGTACGATGTATTGATGGCTGTGGGACAGACCATCTCCCCTCCTGGGATGAGAAGCGTATACACTAGTCTACTCTGGAGTATCGATGCCTTGTCTCGATAATCCTACGACAAGGGACCTGTATAAGGATGTGCTTATAGACTACCCAGCCCCCACTAGTGTGACTGCCATCACTACCCTGGTAGTCAAGAAAAAGATCCAAAGGGCTCTATCAATATGTATTAGCAATATGTCAAAAGAAACACATACACATATTAAGATAGATACAAACCAAGTAGCATACCACTATATTGAGCAAGAATGTCAATCCGTGTATATATCCCAAGCTTCCAAAATGTAATATACAAAATAGTACTATACAATAATGGCCTCTAGGGCATATCACATTAACAATCTCCCACTTGCACTAAGGCCATGTGCTAGCATATCGCAGACCTATCATCTCGAATAGCCTCTCGAACTGCGTCTGAGGAATTGCCTTTGTGAATAGATCTGCAGTGTTATCTTCTTTAGCAACCCTCCGAACCTCGAGCTCCCCCACGATCTCCCTGATCAGGTGATACCGCCTCAAGGTGTGTCTGGAATTCTGATGGGACCTGGGTTCTTTTTCTAAAGCTATATCCCCGTTGTAGTCACAATACAGAGGTATTGGATCAGCAATCGATGGAACCACCTGAAGTTCTGTCAAGAACATCTTCATCCAGACGGCTTCTTTTGCGGCATCAGATGCTGCGATATACTCCGCTTTCATCGTCGAGTCAGCAACGGTTTCCTGTTTGGAACTCTTCCAACACACTGCCCCTCCATTGAGAGTAAAGACATAACCCGATATGGATTTGGAGTCATCCTTGTCACTCTGGAAGCTGGAGTCAGTAAAGGCCTCGACCTGGAGGTCTTTGCCGTCATAAACCAAAAACATATCCTTAGTCCTTCTCAGGTACTTCAGAATGTTCTTTACCGCTATCCAGTGTTTCTCCCCAGGGTTTGACTGATACCGGCTTACTACACTCAGTGCATAAGCTACATCTGGTCTGGTACACAACATCGCATACATTATAGAGCCTACCATAGAGGCGTAGGGTTTGTCCGTATACCGGCTTACTACACTCAGTGCATAGAGCCCTACAATCTTACTATAAATACATGGTTCATCTGGATTTTTGATAAAGCCAAATTCTTTGACCATCTCATCAAAACAGATGTTCCAACTCCGCGATGCCTGCTTCAGTCCATAAATGGACTTAAGCAACTTGCACACCTTCCACTACTCCCACTCTGAATGAAACCCTCTGGCTGGTCCATATAGACACACTCCTCTAAATTACCATTTAAAAAAGCGGTTTTTTCATCCATCCGCCAAATCTCATAATCGTGGAAGGTAGCAATGGCAAGAAGGATCCGAATGGATTTGAGCATAGCCACTGGAGAAAAGGTTTCGTCATAGTCCAAAATAGGTCTTTGACGAAAACCCTTTGCAACAAGTCTAGCCTTATAGGTCTCAACCTGTCCATCTACACCAATTTTCCTTTTGAAGATCCATTTGCAGCCCACGGGTTTTACCCCTTCTGGAGCAACGTCCAAAGTCCATACTTTGTTGGTGTACATGGACTCCATCTCGGTCCGCGTTGCATCCAGCCATTTTACCGGGTCAGTGCTCTGAATGGCCTGCTGGAAGCTAGTGGGCTCATTATTATCAATGATGCAATCCTCTCTATCCCCGTCTATGAGAAAACCGTAGTATCTCTCAGGTGGATGAGAAAGCCTACTACTCCTGCGGAGCGGCCCAGGAATGTCCTGTTCTTTCAAACCTTCTGGTTCTACTAAGCTTTCAGTAATAGCTCGTGGTTCTGGAATTTCTTCCAGTTCTATTGCGCTCCCACTTATCTGATTTTTCAAAAATTCAGTTTCTAAGGAGCAGGCATGACGAGAAACAAATACCTTTTGTTCCTCTGCGTAATAGAAGAAATATCCCTTAGATTTCTTTGGATATCCCACAAACTTGCAATGTACTGAACGTGCCTCGAGTTTGTCCGTATGCTGCTTTTTGACAAAGGCTGGACATCCCCATGTCTTAATGTGTTTAAGATAGGGTTTCTTCTCACTCCACATCTGATATGGTGTGGTAGGCACTGACTTGGTTGGAAGACGGTTCAAAAGATATGCAGCTGATTCTAGTGAATATCCCCAAAAAGATCGCGGTAACTCAGTTTTACTCATCATGGGACGTGCCATATCCAATAGGGTTCAGTTCCGTCTCTCCGATACACCGTTATGTTGTGGAGTGTATGGAGGACTAAGCTGAGAGAGAATTCCATTCTCTTTTAGGTAATCCCGGAACTCGGCACTTAGGTATTCACCACCTCGATCAGATCTCAGTGTCTTGATACTTTTGTCGGTTTGGTTTTCTACTTCATCCTTATATTCCTGGAATTTTTCAAAGGCTTCAGATTTGTGTTTCATTAAGAAGACATGTCCATACTTTGAGAAATCATCCGTAAAAGTAATGAAGTAAGAATAACCACTTCGCGCATGTGTAGACATTGGACCACATACATCGCTGTGTACGAGTCCCAAGAGCGAGCTCGCTCTTACTCTGTGTCTAGTGAACGAAGTCTTTGTCATATTTCCTTTGAGACATGATTGACAAGTTGCATATGATTGATATTCGAACGGATCCAAAAATTCTTCTTTATGCAACTTAGTTCACCTTGTCTTATTGATGTGACCCAGTCTACAATGCCATAAGAAAGCATGATTTATTTCTTGAGACTTTCTTTTGTGTGTATTCTGGATATTGAAAATCTACGATTGGTTTAATATGTATATATCGTTGCTTAATGTACCCGACCCAATCAAAACATGATTAAGGTGAATGTCTACAACATTGCTTACAAATGCAAAATCATAACCTTCTTTAGATATTAAAGATACAGATATGATATTACAAGTCACACTGGGTACAAAATAATAGTTGCGCATGTAAGTGCACGGCGGCGCCCCGGCCGTCAATCCGACGCCGGAATGCGGAAGCGATGATTTACTTTAACTTTTTAAACCGGCACCATCGCGCACTATAAACTCAGATCGGGCCATTAAACTAGTCCTAGCTAACAAGAGAATGGTTAGAGAGATATACCGAGCGATCCGTGTCCTTCGGTCTTCGCATCGTCGTACCGATCTCCCCGCGGAATCTCCGGTCTCCACCACGTCGCCGGAAGGGCACCACGTTGCCGGCTTCTTTTACGGGCTCCCACCTCTGGACCGAGGCAACTCGGGCATGAAGTTGGCGAGCCGACGTGCCCAAGGTTTGCTGTAGAATACATGTAGTGCTCTATGTCTCATTTGGGGTTACTTGAAGTTGCCTTTGGTGGAGGTTTGATATGATAACATTTTGGAGATGAAGTTGGGGATTTTTTCAAGCACAAGAGAACCAAAAATCCCCAACCAAAAAATTAGGCAGCCCCTCCCTCATGCTTGGCCGGCCATGGCATGGTGAAGAGAAGAGAGTGAGAGAATGAGGGAGAGTCTCACTAATCCAAGGGAGAGCAAGTGAAAAGGCTATCATGCATGAGAGAGAAAAAGATGTGATGATGAGAAGAAATCATCACCAAACAAAACCAACACTCCACCAACCTCATCATCTCATCACAAAGTCAAGCCATCATGAAGAAGTCAAGAAGTCAAGGGATGGTGCAACCATCATGACACAACAAGATGCAAATAACACCCTCCAAAATGCTTATTTGCACAAATGCAAATAAGCCCTCCTCCACCAATCTTCAGCCAATGAAAGATACAAAGAAATATGGTTGAAACAGAAAACAAACTGGCAACTCCAAAAAAACTGATCCCGTAATAAATTACAGGAAAACTCCGCTACTGTATATACATACCCGCATTTGTATTCCGACCGAAATACAAATGCAATGAGATAAATCTACACTGTACAATACTAGGATCCGGTTTAAACCAAAGCCCGCTAGTATTAACCGTCCGATCATGATCCGTGCAATACCGCACGTATCTGATCGAACCCTGCCATATCTCCATACGGCCTCTACAGCGTTTCGCCCAAAACTTGAGCAACTGTCTGTGGAGGACTCTAAAGACTCGTCAACACCTTAGTTGTGGATTTAACCATTAGCACGTCAGAGGTATTAGCCTATACGTAACGGGCTACCAGTTATTGACCAAAAGGGACGTCTGTGAGCGAACTCAGCCTGACACCCTACTAAGCCTGTCAGTGACAATATCTGTACAGTCCGGTCCGTTCGTCTATGAGCATCGCATGGCGGGCCTAGGGGGTTGGAAAAAGTCAGACCCCCAAAAGTGGTACAAGTCGTGTCGGAGATCAGCCCAGAACACCCTGAGATACTACTGGAATACCTACCAGTAAATCTCCTGCCTTGGCCAAGGACTTCGTGTAATGGCTCTCCTAGACACAGCGCAGCCTCACCCCCAATACCGGGAGAGACGAACCCCTGCAGATCCGCTCACTGCCTCCATGTGGCTCGGGACTGTACCCAACTAAAACCTGTTTGCACGTCTCCTTTGAGCGTGGTTGGGTAGTAATCAAAGTACAGTGGGAAATCACACGAGACAAATGCCGATCTCAGGTCCATGAACTAACCTGTACACATGTCATCAGGGAACTGCTATCTGACGTCAGGTATAAGACCAACTAGCATGTTCCCGGCGAGTCCTGTCCGGTGTAATCATAACCCAATGAGCACATGCATACATCTTAGGTGAACCAACTGACACCAGTGGCTTGTGAGACCGGCCACCGCCCCTCGTCGGGGTCTCGACTGTATACACTAGTCTACTCTGGAGTATCGATGCCCAGTCTCGAAACTCCCACGACTAGGGACCTTTTAAGGATGTGCTTATAGACCACCAGCTCCCACGTATATGATCGCCCTCATACTGCTAGCAGTCAAGAAAGAATCCTAGGGGCTCTACCAACGTGTAATAGTGACCTGTAAGGTCACCTAAAGCAGTACACTATGATAAAGGTAAACCAGATAGCATACTATCATCTTGAGTAAGACCGTCCTACCGGGATAGGTCCTCCCTCAATCATTGCAATCACGTGCCTGTGATCCAATAATTGACGCTGAGGGCACTGTCTCCAACAGCGCAAAACCAAAACATGTCCATCTGTCAACCCTAAGTAATGGTCCCCCACGGACTCAGCATCCATGCTTGCTCCGTTTGCAACTCTGAGGGTCATATCATCTGCCTTCAAAGCTCTATGCCTTCTCAGTGCCTGCAAAGAATTACAGATATGAGATCCCGATCCGATATCCAATACCCAGGAAGTAGAGTTGATTGACAGACAGTTTTCAATAACATACGCACCTGAAGCCGAAGCCACGACTTTCTTTGGGTCCTGGTTCTTTGCCTTCCAAGCCCTGCAATCTTTCTTCCAATGTCCTTTCTTGTGACAATAAAAGCATTTTTCCTTCCCCACAATCTGTCCCGCTACCTTTGCTACCTTTGCCTTTCCCTTGGCATCCACCTTACTAACACCGCCCCTTGGTTTGGTAGGGGCCTTCTTCTTCTTTCCTTTGGCTTTCGTCTTGGACTTAGAAGAGGAAGCTCCTCCAACAGACAAAGCGGGTGTTTCCCTGACTTTCTGTAGGGTGCCCTCTACACTCCTCAACATGTTGAGGAGTTCCGGAAGTTCAACTTCTTTTCCTTGCATGTTGAAGTTCAGGATAAACTGGGCGTAAGTGGAAGAAAGGGACTGAAGAATCAAGTCAGTGTAGAGCTCGTTCTCTAACGTGGTCCTCAGGTCCGCGAGCTCCTCAATGTAGCCAATCATCTAAAGCACGTGTTCCGCTACAGATGATCCGACGGCCAGCCTCGCTGAAAACAACTTTTTCGAGGTTTCATATCTGGCGATACGGGATTGCTCTCCATATAGTTCCTTAGTATGGAGAAATATGAATTCGAGATCCATATTCTCGTGCCTCCTCTGATGTTCATTGTCCATAGAGGAAAGCACGAGGCACTTGGCCTTCGCGCAGTCAATCTTCTAGGTCTTATGGATTTCCTTATCCGCGACACTGGATTCTGGACCTGGGACGGCGGGGGCCTTAGTGGTAAGGAGATACCTCAACTTGTCATAAGTGATTGCCATTTTGACATTCCTGAGCCAATCTTTGTAGTTTGGCCCTGTCAGTATATTTTTATCTAGTAGTAACTTAAGGCCGGTCATGATGTTTGGTCGCTGCAATTAGGAGAGAGAAGAAACACTTTAGCATGATGGTCTTGCAAGTTTAGAGTGGTTTTTAGTTTGTCTAAATAGGATGGTTCCCACTATTTCTTGAATCCTTCCTCAAACCTTAAAAGAAGAATTAGTCGGGATCAATCTCATCGTACAATACTTGCTTAACCGTTCAGCCAGGCCAGTGTCGGTACTTCGAGGGAGGTTTTACGACGCTTTCACGAAGTTCCTTAATTAAATAACCTCTTTTCCCTATGGGCGTAGCCCCGCTAACACCTTTCTAGACACCTACTTGGTTTATAGCATTGATCGTTAAGTGAGAAAGTTTCCCGAGGAGTAGCATATGCTCACAGTAGGATCGAGATATAAATATCATCGTGTAATAAAGCTGAAGGAATCCTACCAAAATCATCACACTCCAAATGGTATGCAACACTAGCAAGTTTCAGTTTCTTTAGAAACTCCAGATGTGAATTTTTGCCCCATGCTCTTATGACTTTGACTTTGGCCAACAAATCATAAGTCACATGTCAAGTTCTACCCGTCATTTTCCAGGTTAATTTGAACCCACCCGTACCTACCCTTGACTTTGGCCAACAAGGCAGTACGACTTTCCCAAACCAACGCAGCTATCTATGCTACATATGAATATTCAATAGCTGCCAATCACTATGCCTTGACTTTGGCCAACAAACATAGCTTGAATACTATTGACTATCCATATGAAATGACGGAGGGCTACGAATGGTTTTGGCGAAACCGTGAACGTAATGAACTTGATATAATCAAAGGAACCTGATAGCTTTTAAAAGGAGTGGTTTAAGCTCCGCGTTTTTTTAAAAGTTTTCTACTTTGGAAAAAAAAGAGTGGTTTTGAAATTGTTCCAACGATTTAACTTTGGCTTATTTCCTTTCCATTAATAATGCGTCCTATCAATTAATCCTACAATTGCAGAAAACAACGAAAATATGACGTACACTTATGCCATCCGCATTCGCCATGGGGCCCCGTCATCACCCGTTAGGTTACTTAACTAACGACAGAGCGGGGGCTGGACTAGCGCGGATGCAAAATATAAGCAACGCCTACTAGATATCATATATAGATATATATATTCGTCAGACGCAATGATAGTCATTCCAGATCACAGATGAACACATTGGATATGCTAGGAATCCGTGTTTCGTTCGAGCTTACAACGAAAGACGGATTACACGGTCGCGATGAATAACCAAACCACACCCTAGACCCCTACGGGTGCGGCAAACTACCCGCCAAGTACCCGAAGTGAAGCAACCTTCCCCAACAACGTGAGTAGGCCACTCGACACTTCAAAGTACCCGGTAGTTTGTGCACGCCACCTTGGGTCTATCCTAGGAGCAAAAACAGTAAAAGAAATAATATACAATGGCGGCTACAACCTCAACCCAGATGTGCGGCCATAAAATAATATTACACCAATTTACAATTTTTACATTGAATGAAAGATAAATAAACACTTATCTCACAACCCCGGCTATTCATCCACGACAATCCAACAAGTTCATATACACAAACCAACATCACAGATCACAGATATGTACAACCCCCACTAATCGACTTATAGCGATTAGTCGACGTTCAGTACATATATCACATTACAGATATAATCAATTAGCTAAAGTTTATAGAATTTCGATCAATATTCCAATTTGAAACCACCCTAAATACAACACTGTTCTCTGAAGAATCTAGGCAGAAACAAAGCATCTGAAAAATCACAAAACATCAAGCTGGACACACTGCAGGAAAAACAAGTTGACTCTGAGTCGACTCGGCTGCGGATCCGTGGCGAAATGCATGGTTTCGCAGCGCTTCCGCGGCGGTCTGACCGAGTCACGAGCTCATTTTTCTTGGGTGTCCTTGTTCAGTTGATAAAACTGAACATTTGTATTACATTTAACCTACCATTTTCATATTAAAAAAGGACTTTATTATAATATATTATACATATGAGGGTTTATGTGTAAAAACATTATTTTCCATGTGTTAATATATTTAATTATCATTTTGGTAGGAAAATGTATGCAAATAAATCTATTGACCAAATCCTAGTAGAACTAAGTCTACTAAATATTATTTGAGATTATGGTGCAGAATTTTCCAAGTTGTTATGCAGGATTTAACAAACAAATCAATTTGTTGAAGAAAACTTGCCAAATTAAGAAGCAAACTTGGAGACCAAGTCTGGAAGCAACCGAGAAAAGATTTCTGAAATATGAAGATGCCTAGGATTGCCAAATGTCACCAGATAAAAGCACAAGAAAAATCATCAATTGATCTCGTCCCTTGAGCGCGGATCCGCGGCCAAACACACCCTTGGGCCGCGGATCCGCCGCAATTTGAGGAGGTTGGAAGGAAAGATTTTGGGGCATTAATCTAGGATGAAATTTACCAAGTTCTCAACAAAAATATTCTGGCTTTGCACTATAAAAAGGCACCGAGAGCCTCTTGGAAAAGCTATCAAGCCGAAGAGATCACGAAGCTCCCGACGCTCATGCATCCAGGCTGATCATCGACTGTTCGACTACCTCCCTAGGAAAGATCGAGAAGCAAATCAAGTTTTGTAATCATTTTCTATGGATTAAAAGTGTAGTTGAAGGAGTTGATTAATAAAGGTAGTTTTTTTTTTAATTGTTTGTTTTCTTTTACATTATGTTTTCCATCTCTTTCTTTTCATTTTCTTCTCCCAACATGCGCGAGTAATTCTCCGCTTGTTAGGGTTCGTAGGATTAGGGTAGGTTAATGGACGATGAAAATAATTAAACCCTTTTTAAGTCCTATAAAGTTTAGGAACTTTATCAAAATAATCATTAACATCCTAATCGGGCGCGCTAGCAATTCCTTGCTAGTTCCGACCGCGATTAGAGATTAGATTATTGATTGTTTTGGTAAAGGCTAGATATGAACGGAGTTCCGTGTCGAGATAAGGGTTACGAGTGGGATTCCTTTTCCCTCCAGAAACCTTAATCTACACGCATCACCGTCGTTCTAGTTCTAAATCTATTAATGGATAAAAAGGGTAACTTTTAATTAATCTTCCATAACTACTAAATCCTAACGAACCCTACAAGCCCTATTATTATATTATTTAAATCTCTAAAAAAAAAATCTAGATCTATATTTTACATTCTTGTTTAAAGTAGATCTAGAAACTTTTCACAAAATTCTTTATTCCTCCTCTCTTTCTCAACACATCTAAAGTAAAAATAAAAGGTTCCACGTTTCCCAGAGGACGACCCGTACTCATCTCGGTCTAGCTACGAGCGACACCGTTATTGATTGCGGTTAAACTACAAACACACTTATTCGTGATAATCAAATGGCGCCGTTGCGGGGATACGTGCGTAATTTTTTATTCTTACTATTTGTGTTGAATTCTTAGACGAGTCATATCATTATTAAAACAAAACTGCAAATTGCATATTTAACGATTTGTGTGTGAATTTTGCGAGGGAATCTGGAGTCACGGACTTGAGGAAACAGGAGATCTAGGGTTTCGCAATTCTCTGGTATCTTTTTCAACTCCTTCTCTCTCCCCTCAAATCCAATAAAATCTATTTTCTGCAGGATTCTTTGCAAAATTGCGCCGCTCAAAAATCTTTTTGCAAAAGTTTTGTGATTGGTTTTGTTTTGCATATTTAATACGGACTTTAAGGGGCAAAGACCAAATCAAGATTAGGTGGGGATTTCATCACCCTTCCTAAGCCCCACAAATTACAAACCAAGCATATAGATCAACCCTTCATTAATTTAAAAAATATCTAGACCAGACTCTAAGGACTGTCGAGCTCAATAGGAAAAAGACTAGTATAGGCATCGGCCGTTTATCCTAACTGACATTGCGGTGTCTAGGCTAGTGGTTTTTAATTAGGCCCACTGTAGTGGTGGTTCCTTCCCACTTACCTGGCCGTACTTGTCCGTGAAGAGGCGGTTTGAGGTCCTATTTCTAGCCTTAGTTAGGAGCTGTCTAGCAGACCTAGGCGACCTTAGTTCTAGGGTTGCTTGTGCATCATAGGGTGATTTGTGTTGAGTCCCACTTTTTCAAAACAAGCCAATTTTAAATCACGCACACGCTGCCACTTGCACTAAACCCGCTTAGTGCATGCTCGGCTGGACACGGGATCCTAGTGCCCGTCTTGTCCGCGTTCCTGCTATCGACGCCGAAGTCGGTACTTCTTCATCTTCTTTTCCCCCACCACACACCACATCAACCGTGATGGACGGCACTCCATCTAATTATAACACCACGCTGCCACCGCCTGTAGGTGAGCAGAATCCACCGCGCATCTCTCTCCAAGAAAGATGCTATCCTATTCGTGGTCCCCTTCCTACTTGTCTATCTCTTCCACCACCTAACGGGGATAATTTCGAAATTAAACCCCACTACATCAATCTGCTGCCCAAATTTCACGGGCTTGAGTCGGAAGACGCGTACGTTTTCATCACCAAATTCGAAAACGTATGCGCAATGATGGGTACTTCACAATTGACTTTAGATGCTATGCGCTTACGTCTTCTCCCATTCACATTGTGCGACTTGGCAGAAAAATGGCTTTATAATACTGCCGCACACTCTATCACTAATTGGGATGAATTCGTCGTAGCATTTCTTAAGAAGTTTTACCCAAATCATAAGACTGCACATATTAGGAGCGAGATTAACCAGTTCACCCAGCTTCCCAATGAACCATTTTGGAAGTGCTTTGAACGTTTCAAAGATCTGCTTGTCCAATGCCCCCATCACGGAATACAAAGATGGGATTTATGTCGGATTATATATGAGGGCATTAATCCAGCGACAAAGCAGATGCTTGAAACAATGTGTCAATGCAATTTCATGTCTAAAGATGACGGTGAAGCTTGGAAATATCTGGAAGATCTCGCAGAAAGCACTTTGCAGTGGGAAAGCGTAAGACCACCTTCAACTAGGGGAGGTATTCACCAGCTCGACGTTTCCATCGCAGTAAAAGCCGAAATGGCAGCGATACAAAAGAAACTCGACGCTATTGAAAACAAGTTCTCATCTTTCTCCCTAAATCAGGTCACGCTTCCTAAGACCGTCTGTGGTTGCTGTGCGGATCCTTCACACTTAACGGAAGAATGTCCTATGAATGCATCGTTTCAAGCTAATGCTGCTTTTCAGCAGCGACTTAGAAACGATCCTTATTCTTCCACATACAATCAAGGATGGAGGAATCATCCTAACTTTGCTTGGAATCAAAACCAACAAAGCAATTATCAAAGACCTCCTCCACAGCAACCACAACCATAGAATTAGCCCCCCTTTCAGTCACAAAATCCGGCCAACATTTCTACACCACAAGTGGCTGGTACTGACAACTCACTTGCACAAACTTTGGATATGTTCATGAAACAATCCATGCAAAATTCGGCTGAGATAAGGTCTTCTATTGATACCCTAACGAAAAACTCCTCCTCCCATGGTGAGAGTATTAAATCAATAGAAAATCAAATCGCACAGTTAAACGCCGCAATGAGTGCGAGAGAGAAAGGGAAACTCCCATCTCAACCCATACCTAATCCTGGCCACTCACAAAGTTATAATGTGAGTGTTGTTACTACATTGAGATCGGGGAGAGTGCTGAATAACCGAGAGGGTGAGCAAATTGATGTTAGTGAAACATTTGATACCCCAGCTTCTTCTTCTTCTTCCCCCAATTCGTCTAGTCTCCCACCTTCACTCGAGCCTATTCTCCGTTTTCCCCAAGGCTCGAACCCTTCGCCCATTTCACCAAATCTATCTAAGTCGATTCCCACTCCAGTTTTGGGATCGAATCCGTCCCCACAATCCTCTTCAACGTTGGACCCAAAACTTATTGATCAAGCACCTTATCCAAACAGGTTAAGAGGCAACAGACCAAGTCCACAAATGGAGAAGATTGTGGAAATTTTTAAGCAAGTTAACATAAACATTCCTCTCCTAGATGCTATTCAACAAGTTCCATCATATGCGAAAATCCTAAAGGACTTGTGCACTAGGAAGAGAAAAGTTCAAGTACCTAAAAAAGTTTTCCTTGCGAGTAATGTGAGCACTGCTTTTACACAACAACTACCCAAGAAACGAAAGGACCCCGGAAGTCCTACAATTTCTATTTCTATTGGGGGTAAAAATATTAATCGTGCTCTACTCGATCTAGGTGCTAGTGTTAACTTGCTTCCGTATTCGGTTTATGAGCAATTAGGGATCGGAGAATTAAAACCTGCGCATTGCACTCTTCAGATGGCCGATCGATCTATCACCCAACCAAGGGGTGAGCTAGAGGATGTGCTAATCAAAGTCGGAGAATTCATATTCCCTGTGGACTTTATCGTTATAGATACACAACCTGTAGCAAACCCACGCAATCAAATCCCGGTGATACTCGGTCGACCCTTTTTGGCCACTTCCAACGCAGTAATCAATTGTAGAAACGGCTCTATGACCCTATCCTTTGGAAAGAAGTCAATTGAGCTTAACATTTACAAGTTGGGAAGTGAACCCTCCGAACCCTATGCTCATGTGTGTTCTGTCGAATTAATGGATGTCGACAGCAGCGAATTTGATCAATCTCATGATACTGACTCTTTTCATATGTTGTTGCTTGATACGGACTCTTCCACCGAGTTGTCCGGGTCAACATCCAACATTGATGAGGAACTTTTTATAGAGTCTGACGATCACCCCATTTTTTCTGATGACATTATTCTTCGGGGTATCGATGAAAGCTTTGAGGAAATTTTCGCTGATGAGCTCGCTTTTTTACAAGACACGGGTGTTGAGATGAATCAACTCCAAGATGAAGAAATTGGACCTCCACCCCTTCTTTTGGACAATCATGATAATGCGAGTAATCCATCATTACTATCACTGTGTCGTCTCTCCAAATTGAGACGCAATCCTTTTCCATTACACCTCTTATCACCTCCCTACTTCTTCTTGTCGAAAGGTGGCATATTCTTCCACCAACCTTGGTACTTCATTGATAAAATTTTTGAATGGTTGGTGTTGACCTTCGGTCTTTGCAAAGCTTGGCATTGACCAATAACCTTGACCCCCTCATGTGATTTTAAAAGATTAAAATTGTTTAACTCAAGTTTGGGGGAGGGGTGGTATATTTTGGCTCTTGAAAGAAAATGATTTTTACAAAAATTTGGAGCCTAAAATAAGTTTGGGGGAGGTTTTTCACTTTCATATATTCTTGCCCCCATTAATAATTTCCTCCCAAGTCTACAGGTTTTTTGAGCTTAACGGATGACATCAGTGAGGACACTGCTGTAAACAGGTTTGGGGGAGGTTTGTGCTTATTTACACATCAATTTGCATCATACTTTGCATAAGCACAACATTTTCAAAAATTTTAATTTTTTTTTCTTTTATAACAAAAGAGTAGAAAGTGAAAAATTACATCCAAAAGATTGGAATAGTTTAAGAAAACCAAGAAAATTAGAAGTTTTCTTACACGAACTAGTAATAAGTAGTTATGAGCTGTTGTCCCAAGGGTTAGTAAGATGAAGGAAGTCACTAATCTGAGGATAAAAATAAGTCTGAAAAATAGTTTCTATTCTGGAAGCCAAACATTTGAATGTTGATACCCTACAATATGCACTTACACACGTCTTGAAACTCGGGATAGTAGAGGATACCTTGAAATGCTCTTGTCTAAAAGCCAAAGTATGAAGGAAATAAAAAAAAAATGAAGAAAATATAAAAATGGTGAAAAAAAAAATGAACACTGGTTTTGTATCGCCAAGGCAGCAATAAAAAAATATAGCGAGGGTGCCTCTTCACCTAGTGCCCTAAGGCCAACTGGTCTGGGAGTCACTGCTAAGCCTTAGGAGGTGCAAGACGAGGAAAATATTATCACCAAATCAGCAAGCACTTGAGTAATCGGTCGGTTAGTACCTCAAGAAGTATTAACGGTCGCATGAAAATGTGTGAGCAAACCTAAGTATTCATAAAATTAAAAAGTACTGAGGTAGATGGACAAGAGTATGATAGCTTGAATTGAATTCTCCGAGTGTAGGGATGTTCTTTACACACACGTGGGGTTATATGATCAATGTGTGGATAAAAGGAAGGAATGAAGAATAAAGACGATGTTTTATTGAGGGATGATGTGATTTCTAATATCTTTTCATGACTATTAAGATAGGGCTCATGACAACTGAAAAGCTGGCATAGTTGGAAACTCTTCTTTTCAAAGTATTTCTTTTATGGTTCTTATCTTTATATGTAAATTTCACCATCTTTCTTTTGTTATGGGATTTTGTGGGTGCAATCCGCTGAAAACCCTCAGGAGACAACACTCCTCCTACTAGGGACACCTAGAGCTTTAACGGCTTGTTGCACGTGCTCAGTGCAATCGTGTCTGCCTACGAAAGTGTGCTTAATTTTCTCCTTTTCTTTTCTCCTCTTAAATAAACTAGTTTGCTCGGGACGATCAAAGATAAGTTTGGGGGTATTTGTTCAGTTGATAAAACTGCACATTTGTATTACATTTAACCTACCATTTTCATATTAAAAAAGGACTTTATTATAATATATTATACATATGAGGGTTTATGTGTAAAAACATTATTTTCCATGTGTTAATATATTTAATTATCATTTTGGTAGGAAAATGTATGCAAATAAATCTATTGAACAAATCCTAGTAGAACTAAGTCTACTAAATATTATTTGAGATTATGGTGCAGAATTTTCCAAGTTGTTATGCAGGATTTAACAAACAAATCAATTTGTTGAAGAAAACTTGCCAAATTAAGAAGCAAACTTGGAGACCAAGTCGGGAAGCAACCGAGAAAAGATTTCTGAAATCTGAAGATGCCTAGGATTGCCAAATGTCACCAGATAAAAGCACAAGAAAAATCATCAATTGATCTCGTCCCTTGAGCGCGGATCCGAGGCCAAACACACCCTTGGGCCGCGGATCCGCCGCAATTTGAGGAGGTTGGAAGGAAAGATTTTGGGGCATTAATCTAGGCTGAAATTTACCAAGTTCTCAACAAAAATATTCTGGCTTTGCACTATAAAAAGGCACCGAGAGCCTCTTGGAAAAGCTATCAAGCCGAAGAGATCATGAAGCTCCCGACGCTCACGCATCCAGGCTGATCATCGACTGTTTGACTACCTCCCTAGGAAAGATCGAGAAGCAAATCAAGTTTTGTAATCATTTTCTATGGATTAAAAGTGTAGTTGAAGGAGTTGATTAATAAAGGTAGTTTTTTTCCTTAAAAAACCCTGCACGAATTTTTCAGGTCTCCGGAAATATTTTTAGACTTGTTTTTAAAATCGGCAGAAAATACTAGTTTTTGATGTTTTTTGCGATTTTTTTCGGATCGAAGTTCTAAATACTTTGCTAACATGTTAGTTGTTGTTTATCTAGGCTCTGATACCACTGTAAGTCTATGTATCCCACCCCGGCACTTACGGGGAAGCGAAAAGAGTAAAAATCGAATTTTTATCACTAGGAAACATAACTGATCATGAAGGATCTTAGCCAAACAAAAGTTAATAAACTATCTACAAGTTTTAACTACTAGGTTAGAAGGTTATACCTAGTTCTTGAACTCCTTCTCTTCTTGTGTTGCTTTCCTTTCTTGTGTGCTCCTTTGAGTGGTGTAGACGGCTCCTCCTCTTCGTCTTCTCTTTGCCGAAAAAAGATCCACCCAAAGGCCACTACCTTTAGCTCCTATCTCAAAAAAGAAGTAACTAGAGTGCTTGGCTTGGTAGACTAAGAACCCTAGAGTGAGTAGAGAGGTGCTTTGATGGTTTAGTCTCAAAGCTTGGATTTTCATCACATGAAACACTTAAGCTTTTGGGAGAGAGGAGGAGGGAGTGCAAACCATGAGAGAGAAAGAGCATGAGAGAATGAGAGTCTAGAATGAACCTTGTTCTTATATTAAAGATATAAGATAATAATAATAATCATTAAGAAAATTGTGATGGTTAGTTGATTTGACCATTATCATTTCACATTTAATGCTAAGCAAGCTTCAAGAAGCATCTTTTGCTTAATTAAAAGAAAATATCAAGGTCAACAAAGTCAAATGGTCAATCCAACCTTAACCATGACACAATTATCCTTAATTAATATTATTAATCATATTTCTCATTCTCATTAGGGTTTTGATCAAGTCAATGGTCAAAAACCCTAATGAGGTTTCTCCCTCTCCGCCTCTGTCAACTGTACGTACGTACGTACCCGCATTCTCGTTCCGAAGAAACACGAAGACAATGAGACAAGACCAATCCTAAAACAAATACTAGGATCTGGTTTAAACCAAAGCCCACTAGTAATAACTGCCCGGACACTAAATGTGCACAAGTGCGCGTATGTGAACGAACTCCGTCGTAAAACCATACGACCTCTACTCTGTTTTTCCCAAAGGGGAACAACCCTCTATGTGGGACTCTAAAGACTCATCACTACGCTGGCAGTGGGTTTAACCACAGGCCGCAAGCGGTACTAGCTGTACGTAACGGTCCCCAGGTAGATGCCGATAAGAAGACTGATGAGGTGAACCCATCCGAACTCCTACTGAGCCTGAATGTGATAATCTCCGTACAGTCCGGTCTGTTCGTCAGAGAGTATCGCATGTCGGGCCTAGGGGGGAGGTAAACGTCAGTCCCCTAATAGCAGTACAAGTCTTGTCCAAGTGTAGCCCAGAACACCCTAAGAAAATACTGGAAACACTACCAGTAAATCTCGCTTGCCCTGGCCAGGGACTTTGTGTAATGGCTCTCCTAGGCACAGCGCAATATCAACTCCCAATACCGGGAGAGACGAATGCTGTCTAACCTATTACAGATAGTGCCCTCAGAGTCAATTATTGGATCACATGCACGTGAATGCAATGATTCAGGGAGGACCTACGCCGGTAGGACAGTCTTACTCAAGATAATAGTATGCTAACTGGTTTATCTTTATCATCATGTACTACCTTAGGTGACATTACAGATCACTATTGCACATTGGTAGAGCCCTTAGAATTCTTGCTTGACGGCCAGCAGTATGATGGCGATCATATACATGGAAGCTGGGGTCTATAAGCACATCCTTAAAGTGGTCCCTAGTCGTGGGAGTTTTCGAGACAGCGCATCGATACTCCGGATTAGACTAGTGTATACAGTCGAGACCCCGACGAGGGGCGGTGGCCGGTCTCATAAGACATTGGTGTCAGTTGGTTCACCTAAGATGTATACAGGTGCTCATTGGGTTATGAGTATACCGGACATGACTCGCTGGGAACATGTTAGTTGGTATTATACCTGACGTCAGATGGCAGTTCCCTGGTGATATGTGTACAGGTTAGTTCATCGACCTGAGATCGTCATTTGTCTCATGTGAGTTCCCACTGTACTTTGATTACTACCCTACCACGGCTTAAAGGAGTCGTGCAAACAGGTTTTAGTTGGGTACAGTCCTGAGCCACATGGAAGCAGTGAGCGGATTTGCAGGGGTTCGTCTCTCCCGGTATTGGGGTGAGGCCGCGCTGTGTCTAGGAGAGCCATTATACGAAGTCCTTGGCCAGGGTAGGAGATTTGCTGGTAGGTATTCCAGTAGCATCTCAGGGTGTTCTGGGCTACACTCCGACACGACTTGTACCGCTTTTGGGGGTCTGACTTTTACCAACCCCCTAGGCCCGCCATGCGATGCTCATAGAAGAACGGACCGGACTGTACGGATATTGTCACTGACAGGCTCTTTAGGGTGTCGGGATGAGTTCGCTCATCGACCTCCCTTTTGGTCAATACCTGGTAGCTCGTTACGTACGGCTAATACCTCTGACATGCTAGTGGTTAAATCCACAGCCAAAGTATTGACGAGTCTTTAGAGTCCCCCACAGACAGTTTCTCAAGTTTCGGGCGAAACGCTGTAGAGGCCATATGGAAATATGGTAGGGTTCGATCATATACATGCGGTATTGCACGGATCATGATCGGACGGATAATACTAGCGGGCTTTGGTTTAAGCCGGATCCTTGTATTGTACTGTGTAGATTTTGTTTCATTGCATTTGTATTCGGTCGGAATACAAATGCGGGTATGTATATACAGTCGCGGGGTTTTCCTGTAATTTATTACGGGATCGTCTTTTTGAAGTTGCTAGTTTGCATTTCGTTTCGGCCATTTTTCCTTTGTTCTTTCTTTGGCTGAAAATTGGTGTGGAGGGGCTTATTTGCAAATGTACAAATTAGCATAGTGGAGGGTGGTTTTTGTAAGTAGTTGTTTCATGATGGTTCTACCATCCTTTGACTTCTTTTTGTTCATCATTGCTTGATGAGATGGTTGATGAGGAGGAGACCTTGTTGTGATTGGATTGATTTGACTTTAGGGTGATGATTATTCCTCATCATCACCCATTTCTCTTCTTGTATTATTGTCACACTCCCTCTCGTTTCCATGATGCTTGGGGCCGGCCATTAAGGGATGGGGCTGTCCAAAATTTTGTGTGAGGGTTTTGATCTTGTTTGCACACACAAAATTCCATTTCTCATCCAAAACGCTTACATCTCTTTCTCCACTTCAAAATGGAAACTTCTTATAACCCCATGAGACATAGTGTTCTACACTTAGCCTACTGCATTTTTGGACACGTCGGCTTGCCAACTTCGTGCCCGAGCTGCCTCGGTCCAGAGGTGGGAGCCCGTAAAAAGACTCGGCGATGTGGTGCCCTTTCCGACGAGGAGATGAAGACTGGAGATTCCGTGAGGAGATCGTGATGGAGGCCGAAGACCGAAGGACACGGATCGCTCAGTATAGCTCTCTAACCCCACTCTCTAGTTAGCTAGCATTAGGTTAATGGCCCGATCCAGGTTAACAGTCCGCGGTAGCACCGATTTCAAGTTAAAGAAAAGTTTTTATTTCCGCATTTTGGCCTCGTACAGACGGGGCGCTGCCGTGCACTTACATTGGTATTAGAGCCATGCCATTAACCTAGTCTAACTTGCTCTAACGTGTTTACAAGTTCGATCGAACGGATTTTCCAAAATCCCCATTTTCAAGTACAGGTTTCTGTCGAATTTCTGCTGTGCTCAAAAAATTATTTGGTACATTGCAGAAATACAGGCAGGGTTTTTTATGAAATCTGGGAAAATTTGGTGAAGTGATGTTCCTGTTTAGCCGCGGAACCGCGGCCGTACCCCTGCTTTGGCCGCGGTTCCGCCGCAGTAAAGAGGAATCACTGCACCAAATTTCTTCAGTAGGTTCCTGAGTTGGAAATAGGATTTTTGGTATATTCTGTTTGGGCCCAGATTTATTTTGAGTGCTAAAGTTGTGCTTGGGGCCCACATCAGGAAATTTAGTCGATCGAAAATATTAAACATGTTAGTTCACAGTATTAACATTATATCTGCGACCGTGAATGTCATTTGATCGGTAAATCCTGTCTAACTGCTATAGCCCTTTTAGACGGATTTGCGAACGTGACATTCACGTTGATGTTCTGTGTTGTGCTGTGATGTTGCGGATTTGTCGTGGTGGATAGCCTGGATGCAATGGTAGTACAATTTGGTTGTATATGTACATTTGATATTGCGGGGCGAGCGTCCGACACGTGGACTGCCGTTACTGCCTGTTTGTATATTATTCTTTTGGGGCACGACCGGGCTGAGGTCGATGTACCCGTTGTATATTTTTACTTTCTGTACTAGGATTACCCCACGGAGGGGTGCACATTTCTAGAGGGCAATTGGCCCACATCTCATGGCGTTGAGACGGAGGGGGCTTCACTCTAGAATTGGCGGGCTATTCTCCGCACTCGTAGGGGGTACAGGTTGACCCAAAGAGGGGTGCTCAAGTTACCGGATTCCGTGAAGTGCTGGGTGGTCCATTCACGTTGTTGAAGGGGGCTGCCTCGCTTCAGGTTTTGGCGGGTAACTTGCCGCGCCTGTAGGGGTCTAGGATTTCATTGCACAGGCTATCCATACGACCAGGGGAACGTCGGGTTTCAGTAGCGGCTCTATGAAACCCAGAGATCCCAGATATCTGTATTGTTCTGTGATACTTATTACATTTCTGTGATGTTGCATTTTATCACGCCTTGAGCAAATATTATATATTGATATAAATACTAGTAGATGTTGTATATGTTTTGCATCCGCGCTAGTCCAGTCCCCGCTCTATCGTTAGTTAAGTAACCTAACGGGTGATGACGGGACCCAGTGGCGAATGCGGGTGGCATATACGTACAATGTATTTTCGTTCTTTATTGGTATGATCAATTGATGGGACTGCGTTAATTCGGATCAATGCAAGCTAAACAAACCTATTCTGATGTTGTTGGAACAATTTTCAAAAAAAAGCTGTTATTGCAAGGACGTTCTCTTTTGTTTTGCACAGTGGTATTCGGTTATGAATATCCAGCACCTCAGTCGACGAGGCAAAGGACGAGATCCCTTCACCGGGAGTGACCCCTTGGACAGAAGTTTGCGTCAGGATAATAACTTCACTATAGTCGATTGCCTTTTGCTTTGCATCATGGTATTCAGTTGGAATATCCTGCACCTCATTCTACGGGGAAAGAGCCGAGATCCCTTCACCGGGAGTGACCTCTTTAGCAAAGGTTTTCGTCACTATATTTTTACACAAAGCTATCCGGTTCCTTCAACGATATCAAGTTCATTACGTTAATAGTTTTCGCCAAAAACCATTCGTAGCCCTCCGTCATTTCAGAAAGGTAGCACCTAGTATTCATTCTATGTATGTTGGCCTACGTCAATGCATAGGGTATGGTAGCTACTTGTTAGTTTTCTGTTGCATAGATAGATGCGTTAGTTTGGGACAGTCGTACTACTGTTTTGGCCTACGTCAAGGGTATGTACGGGTGGGTTCAAATTAACCTGGATAATGACGGGTAGAACTTGATATGTGACTTATGATATGTTGGCCTACGTCAAGGTCATAAGAGCATGGGGTAAAAATCACATCGGGAGTTTCTAAAGAAACTGAAACTTGCCAGGCATGCACATACCTTCTGGAGTGTGATAACATGAGTGGATTCCATCACATTATCATGCGATGATAGTTGGATCCCGATTCCCACTGATGAGTTGGTTTACTCCTCGGGTGATCCCGACTAATTCTTCTTTCAGGTTTGGAGGAGAATTTGAGGTTATAGTGGGAGGTTTTCTGATTAGATAAATTGATAGCCATTCTGATCTAGGTTAGAGTGCACACTGAGTGTTTCTTTTCTCTCTCTCTCTGGTAGCGACCATGGCCCGACCCTTGACTATGACTCAGTAACCAAGATTAACCGAACCTTCTTAAACACTGACTTTTGGATTGTCAGAGTTGCATACCTCATTGCCACTCCTACTTTTACCCTTTTCTCCAGGACACCCCGTGTTATTATGAACGTCCACTTCCATTGGATAAAACCATCGTATGGTTATATACGAACTCGAAGGAATTTATTCAAGGATGGTTTCCGGTTCTGGAGAAAACGAATAGGACTATTCAGTTGTCTTTTCCTTTTACCTTCTCTCAGGTTGCGAGTGCTCCTTTGATTAGGACAGTACACCTGTTACGCTTATTGGATAGTCTTCTTCCAAACCATAGGCAGGTGCCGAACAGTAGCGAATGAAGAAAACCAAATAGCCTAACGATGGTGTACAGAAGGTAATAAGTTAAGACAAATAAAGGGATAAGTAAGAGGGCAAAGTAAACTGCGACTGCTATTCACGACCAAACCAAGTATTTCATCGCCACTCCTACTTCACCTTTGTATTTCTCTAGAACACTCCGTATCACTACGAAGATCCACAGTTTATTGGATACTCCATCGTATGGTTATATACGAACTCGAAGGAACTTGTTCCAGTTCGAGGATGGATTCTGGTTCAGGAGAAATAGGAATAAGGTTTTATTCAGTTGTCACTTGTCGTCACCTTCTCTCAGGGTGCGAATGCTCCTGGGATTAGGACAGTACACCCATTAAGCTTATTGGATAGTCTGCTTCCAAACCATAGGCCGGTGCCGAACGATAGGGAAAGAAGAAAACCATTTAGCCTAAGAGGGTGTACAGAAGGTAATGACTAAAGTCATATGAAGGGATTTGGAGAGATGGCAAAGAAATATACGGTTACAGTTGTGAATCTGGATAATGGAAGAGGCATTACTAGGAATACCCGGATAACCCTAAACATTTTAATGTTTCAGTTTCACTGTGTATTGTTAATAGAAAACTGATTTCCTAATTAGACATTTGCTCCAGGGTATGTATTTACCAGGTATGCTTCTCACATCTGTATTGTTTTACAAATGATGAGTGGGAGTAAGCTATTGGGAATTAGGTGATCATCCTCATTATATCGGAATTCGTTGTAATTGGTGATATTTGAGGAAATCACCTGGGTTGTTTGCTGGACGAAAAATATTTGGTTTTGAATATCCGTTGTTATGCACCAATTTCAAATTGACATATCTGTACGTTTATTTTTATAGAGTGTGATATAACTTTTTGAAATTATGTCTATGACATTTACCTATATCAGTGGATGGTTAGGTAAGGAGCATTAAACAGCTGTATAATTCTTCTTAACCATAAGTACAGTTTTCAACCTACGACACACGGGAATGAGTTATTGGACTCAAGGGACTTATACAGAGTATTGTATGTTGTCCAGTGTCCATTAGGACAGAGGGGTTGATCCTCGTACTATATTTGGTTTACTTATGACTTCTCTAGTTTTTAGACAAGTGTTTTGTCGAAACACAAGGTTCAAGTTTTGAGAAGTTTTAGGTATATGAATAAAGTAGAGAACCAGGTATTGCAAGTATCAGGATTCTTCAAGGTGATCGAAGATGTAGATACTTATGTATGGTATTCAGTTGATAGTAATGATTTTGAGAAACTTGTTTCTCTTTCAGGTTACTCATATCTGGATAGGATTCCTAAGTTGAGTAACATTGATCGGCCTCCTTCCATTTGGTTGACATGCACTGGAGAAAGCTGCATGATTTGAATCTGGTTCCACTTAAATCAGTGCCTCTGTTTCTATATTGGATATAGAACGGTTCATATCTTAACGATGTTAAGGTACGGGGAGTTGTCCGACTTATGCTTAAAACCAGACTCTGGATGACTCAAGGCACGTTTCTGTAATGGCTGTTTGTAGGTTGACCCGGGCTATGATGAGGGTTGACTTTCTACCATCTGGAAGATCAATAGTGATATTGTTCTAGACTCGCCACAGTTTTAAGTTAAATAGATTTTTTTAAGAAAACAGAAGTCGGAGTATGGTAGAACTGGAAGTGATTTCAGAACCACAAACGATTACAGAAAATTTGATAAGAACCTAAAGATTCAATCTGGTTTGACATTCCATTGGCCACTCCGCAGATAAGGTGGGTAACCTCAGGCACTCGAGAGGTACTTCGGTATGCTCAAAGACGGTGACAGGAAGGTTCTTGTTTACCCAGACTTGCCATTGCTGTTGTTCCAGACTGTGAGACCCGGCAGGAGGATGAGTATAGCGTCGTTCTAGACTAGGTTTAGAAGTGTACGTGTATATGACTCAGCCAGATGGTTGTCGTAGTCAGTGGGAGCAGCAGAAGCATAGTGGACAAGTAGCTTATGTCTATTTATAGACTAAAGCAGAAATAGAGGAGATAGATCATTTATTTCTGATGTGACAGTCATATGTTTGACTTCATCAGAATAAGGGATGGATCTGTTAAGAAGGTAGTAGGGTGTGATGTCCTGGTATTTGGATGACATGCACAGAGTAGGAAGTGAAATTCCTATACTGCGATCGGTTATACATTGGTCGTCGCACAGTGGTTTCTCCACAAAGGACATGGATATTACATCAGATATTCTGGTTACTAGATCTATGGTTTTAAATCTAGATTTGGGTAATTTCCCAATCAGGGTACTTGGACAGCATTCTAATGGTATCTAGAATGGATGACTCCTGGCACGGTAGTGTACCTGCAGGTGATGGAGTCACCTTCTCTAAAGGTGTTGTACAAACTAAAGGGGAGAGGGATGCGCATGATTGGCAGATCACTTGCTTAGGCAATTGAGTCAATCATGAGATATCAAGTTCCACACCAGATGTTGTTTTTGCAGTGGATGCAATAAGTTGATATTAATCCAATCCTGAAGAAACGGTCGGAAGCAGTTTTAGAACATAAGTGGATGTTCTAGGGATATGATAACGGCATCCTCCTTCGGGTGACAGTTATCATTCCAGGCTTCCAAGGTGACCTGGATGACAGAGTGACTGTCAGAGTTATAGTTTTTCCTTTGACGAGGGGCAGTAGTTTGGACAGGTGGTCCAAGGCGATACTGAGGGAGGCATGGCGCAGGATACTGATTAAGTTCAGTTGACGATACAGTCTAAGAAGTTTGGATTTGGAGTTCATTTATGAACTAGGTCTTATCAGATATCCAGACATATTCTAAGACAGGTATTGCTCATTTCGGGAGATGGCTTTCTCCGCGAACTTAAGATAAAGAGAGACATAGAAAGAAACATCAGAGCGGATCCACTCACTGAGGCTATTCCTCGAACGCAATAGTTTCGCAAACAGGCTTTGTGAGACTGATTAGTCGAGGCGTTGGGTTTTTGGTACCGTGAGTATGCGACATCGTAATAATAAGCCTTGAGTGCAAGTGGGAGATTGTTGGAGATAGTGCCCTCAGAGTCAATTATTGGATCACAGGCACGTGATTGCAATGATTGAGGGAGGACCTATGCCGGTTGGACAGTCTTACTCAAGATGATAGTATGCTATCTGGTTTATCTTTAACATCGTGTACTGCCTTAGGTGACATTACAGATCACTATTGCACGTTGGTAGAGCCCTTAGGATTCTTGCTTGACGGCCAGCGGTATGATAGCGATCATATACGTGGGAGCTGGGGTCTATAAGCACATCCTTAAAGTGGTCCCTAGTCATGGGAGTTTTCGAGACAAGGCATCGATACTCCGGAGTAGAGTAGTGTATACAGTCGAGACCCCGACGAGGGGCGGTGGACGGTCTCACAAGCCACTGGTGTCAGTTGGTTCACCTAAGATGTAAAGAGGTGCTCATTGGGTTATGAGTACACCGGACAGGACTCGCCGGGAACATGCTAGTTGGTATTATACCTGACGTCAGATGGCAGTTCCCTGGTGACATGTGTACAGGTTAGTTCATCGACCTGAGATCGTCATTTCTCTCATGTGAGTTCCCACTGTACTTTGATAACTACCCTACCAGGGCTCAAAGGAGTCGTGCAAACAGGTTTTAGTTAGGTACAGTCCAGAGCCATATGGAGGCAGTGAGCGGATCTGCAGGGGTTCGTCTCTCCCGGTATTGGGGGTGAGGTCGTGCTGTGTCTAAGAGGGCCATTACACGAAGTCCTTGGCCAAGGCAGGGGATTTACTGGTAGGTATTCCAGTAGTATCTCAGGGTGTTCTGGGCTACACTCCGACACGACTTGTACCGCTTTTGGTGGTCTGACTTTTAACAACCCCCTAAGCCCGCCATGCGATGCTCATAGACGAACGGGCCGAACTGTACGGATATTGTCACTGATAGACTCAGTAAGGTGTCAGGATGAGTTCGCTCATCGACCTCCCTTTTGGTCAATACCTGGTAGCTCGTTACGTACGGCTAATACCTCTGACGTGCTAGTGGTTAAATTCACAGCCAAAATATTGACGAGACTTTAGAGTCCCCCACAGACAGTTTCTCAAGTTTCGGGAGAAACGCTGTATAGGCCGTATGGAAATATGGCAGGGTTCGATCATATACATGCAGTATTGCACGGATCATGATCGGACGGATAATACTAGCAGGCTTTGGTTTAAGCCGGATCCTAGTATTGTACTGTGTAGATTTTGTCTCATTGCATTTGTATTCGGTCGGAATACAAATGCGGGTATGTATATACAGTCACAGGGTTTTCCTGTAATTTATTATGGGATCGTCTTTTTGAAGTTGCCAGTTTGCATTCCGTTTCGGCCATTTTTCCTTTGTTCTTTCTTTGGCTGAAAATTGGTGTGGAGGGGCATATTTGCAAATGTGCAAATTAGCATAGTGGAGGGTGGTTTTTGTAAGTAGTTGTTTCATGATGGTTCTACCATCCTTTGACTTCTTTTTGTTCATCATTGCTTGATGAGATGGTTGATGCGGAGGAGACTTTGTTGTGATTGGATTGATTTGACTTTAGGGTGATGATTATTCCTCATCATCTCCCATTTCTCTCTCTTGTATTATTGTCACACTCCCTCACTTTTCCATGATGCTTGGGGCCAGCCATTAGGGGATGGGGCTGTCCAAAATTTTGTGTGAGGGTTTTGATCTTGTTTGCACACACAAAATTCCATTGCTCATCCAAAAAGCTTACATCTCCTTCTCCACTTCAAAATGGCAACTTCTTATAACCCCATGAGACATAGAGTTCTACACTTAGCCTACAGCATTCTTGGACACGTCGGCTCGCCAACTTCGTGCCCGAGTTGCCTCGGTCCAAAGGTGGGAGCCCGTAAAAAGACTCGGCGATGTGGTGCCCTTTCCGATGAGGAGATGAAGACCGGAGATTCCGCGAGGAGATCGGGATGGAGGCCGAAGACCGAAGGACACGGATCGCTCGGTATAGCTCTCTAACCCCATTCTCTAGTTAGCTAGCATTAGGTTAATGGCCCGATCCGGGTTAACAGTCCGCGGTAGCGCCGGTTTCAAGTTAAAAAAAAGTTTTTGTTTCCGCATTTTGGCCTCGTACAGACGGCCGGGGCGCTGCCGTGAACTTACATAACCGTCACTGCCTCCAAGTGCTTCGGGACTGCACCCAACTACTACCTGTTTGCACGACTCATTTGAGCCGTGGTTGGGTAGTAATCTAAGAACAGTGGGAACACACTTGAGGCAAAGTGACAGTGTCAAATCAACGGACTAAGCTGTACTCATGTCACCTGGGAACTGATAACTGACGATATGTATAATACCAACCAACAGTTCCCAGCGAGTCCTGTTCAGTGTACTCGTAACCTAACGAGCACCTGCATACTATCTCCAGTACGACGTACTGATGGCTGTGGGACAGACCATCTCCCCTCCTGGGATGAGAAGCGTATACACTAGTCTACTCTGGAGTATCGATGCCCTGTCTCGATAATCCTATGACCAGGGACCTGTATAAGGATGTGCTTATAGACTACCCAGCCCCCACTAGTGTGACTGCCATCACAACGCTGGTAGTCAAGCAAGATCCAAAGAGCTCTATCAATATGTATTAGCAATATGTCAAAAGAAACACATACACATATTAAGATAGATACAAACCAAGTAGCATACTACTATATTGAGCAAGAATGTCAATCCGTGTATATATCCCAAGCTTCCAAAATATAATATACAAACTAGTACTATACAATAATGGCCTTTAGGGCATATCACACTAACATTTGCATGAATTCAAAATCGAACATATCGGAGTGTATGAAATCAAAATCAGGTGCAATGGGTCTGCAAAAAACGAAAATCAGTACAACTGATACATAGAAATACGAATCATGTGCAACTATGGTGCACAAATCTCAATCATACAAATAATTCGCCTAAAATACTGAAATCCAAAATGACGGATACGTGTTATTCGAATAAACAAATCGCAAATCGTAAACACTGTCGTCGATATGTCCTTCCTTCAAGTCAAGAAGGTGTTGGTGCATCCAAGCTAGCAGAGCAAGATATCTACTTGCCTCCCGTTCATAGTCTGGCGCCCTTAGGCTCTTGTCTCTCATTGCGATTTGCCAGCTACATAACTCCTCGGTTCAACAACCCAGTATGGAAATGATGACGGAAACAGTTCCGCTCTGGCACATCCTCTAAAGATCTCCGGCCAACTATCATGGTCACTCATAACATTTCTTGTTTCTGCCGAACTGCCCAGAAGTTATCATCCTTTAATAAATCTATTTCTTGTTCCGGAACAGCTGCATACTCATCACGGCTTCTTCTGGAAGATATATCCATATTCAATGCCTATGCATGCGTATCACATCTTTGATGTCAACGGAGTGGAATGCCATCTCATCAAAATCCTGTGGCAACTGATCAACTGTAACTAAATTGCTAGATTTATAAGATTCAAATTAACTTTCTTGTGGATTCCAAGTATTGTATCCCATCACATGATATCCGGACGACGTTAAACTTTTCGATCGATTCATCAAAGTCCCGTAATTCCCCGAGAGCTCAACACTTGAGCACAGTTTAATAATATCCAGTACATGCCACAGTACCTATGGACCAGCCATAGAAGGGCAGACCCAATCCTCATTAATGGCATCGTGGAACTGCCGCAAACCCTAAGGTTCAAAAGTGGTTTCATGGTCATTATGTCGGGTTAGGGTTTCATTCTTCTAGAGGGTTCACAGAATTACTTGCATGTTTTTCCGTATACCTTAAACTTGGAAAAATGGGTTCCTGACATTCGTTCGCACGCTAAACAATGCCTCAGTCCTCAAGAATATAACGGTGCATTAACGGTCATCATATTCTGGCCGGCCTCTAGCAGTGGCCCAATCCTCTGGTGCTGATCTGCACGTTCGAGACATCTAAGTAAAAACAATTCACCAAAACGCTGATGTCACGAAAAACACAATAACACGACACATCTAGGCAATCGTGTATCACCGGAATTACGCCCTGGTCAGTCATTGTCCATGACGAGCTCATGCTGACCGCAACTCTAGCCGTAGCTCTCTCTCTCTCTCTCTGCTCGTGTTGCCGCGGTAACAGAAACCACCAATCGTTATCGATGAGTATAGATTAATGAACGAATAGATACTGTACAAAGAAATGTACATCCTAAGGCTTCTTAAGCGGAGTAGCGTATCGTAAGTATGCTCCGGAACATACACATGGTACGCCACTCTACTTAAGTCACCTACTCCATTAACCAAGGTCAACCTATACGACGAAAGTTCGGGTCTAATACCCCCTCGACCAAATCTAAGTTCCGCAAGGTCAAGCCTAGGTTCCGAATATATATATATATATATATATATATATATATATATATATATATATATATATATATATATATATATATACGTCCTAGACTCCGCATAGTCAAACATAGACTATAACCAAGGTTAAACCTAGCGCTCCGATACCAATTTTGTCACGACCCGAAATAGCACGTGACTGGCACCTGAATCATATGAAGTCTATAGGACCCCATCGAATTCAAGCCAAAATCGCAGAAATCTAAACCATTTAAATTTAGAAGTGAAGGAAAACTTAGTTTTTAAACAAGTGTTTTAACAAAATAAGCCGCAGTAAGCATTTTAAAACATCAAGCCTTTTCCAAAAATTTCGGCAGAGTTTCCTTTGTAAATACTGGCCCCAAACGGGTACCAACATGAATAATATACATAATGAATAAAGGTATCCCTAAGCGGGAGCTAGCTTTTTGCCAACTGGCGGAAATAACCACGCAATACAATATAATATATAACGCCAAAGGGCGAGGATCAAAACTCAGAAGAAAACCAATATCCTCAATAAAACCATAATAATACAAGCGCGACTCTAAGGTCGAAAGAATATACACCAGTCTTCTAAGTCTATCAATAATACAAGTCTGGTTGATGGAGTTTACTAGATACAACTGATTATAAATAAGGTACAATGGTGATCACGATGCAAGTGAACCCACTTACCAAAGCAATCACCCGGAAGGAAGCAGTGTGCCAGCAAACCGTAACGAAACGTGTACGGCAAAACTGCAAGAAACTGTGGCACAATGGGGGTGAGTTTCAAACTCGTGAGTAGAAGACATCACCGAGCAGAAATCGTATGTATGGCTCTATCCTAGGTCATACCATAATAACCTCAATATATAACCCGAAGCATCTAATAATGGAAAGGGTAAACATCTAGCATACTTATAATATCAAGTGCTCGTGTCAGTGCCTCAGGTAGCAACATATCACATATATCATGTATGAATGCAATAAGAATGAAAAAAGAATATATCTTGCAGGAGAAAAACTGTTTTCTTATCTCGGTGAGATTTTGTATAAATATCAAAGTATCATCAATGAAATCAACAGAGAATCCGTGTCAAGCATCGACACAAAACATATATCTCAATGTCTCAATGTCTCAGGCTCTGCATGAACAAGATCGGCCCATATCATCATATCTCAATATCTCCGGCTCCGCATGAACAGGATCGGCTCATATCATATCATCAAATCTCAATATCTCAGGATCCGCATGAACAGGATCGGCCCATTTCATCAAATCTCAATTCACGAGAAAACCGCAAATTTCTATTTTTAGAAATGATAACGAGTTTATAAAATCTTTGCGGTTTCTCCAAATCCAGAAATCTCATGGAAATCCGAAAGCCCAAAATTGAGAGTCAATAACACTGAAATAACGGCATAAAGCCCCACAATATTGCATGACAAATGAATATATATATATATATATATATATATATATGCATGGGTATTTAAGTAAAGAATGAAATCTCTAAACTACCACAGTAATGATATATCGGAACTATCAGCTAGCAAGCAATATCAATGCAATAATATTCTCTAAGATGTACGTGACATGGCAATTACCGATGATGATGTGTGTGAGCAGGCAAGCAAGTGTTCGTAGACATACACATCCTCGGTAATGGTGCTGGTGTCCTAACAATCGATATCATAATAGTTAAGGAGACACGTAAAAATATGCAATGCAATGAGAACATGAATAGTAAACGCAACATTGAAGAATATACATTTCTATATATGAGTCATACAGTTTTGGCATTTGAAATAGCACGAATCGTGGTTTTAGAAAATAGGGGCTGCGATGCTTTTTAAGAAAAAGTACGTCCTTTGAAAATCTGTAATATCCCTCGAGCTGTCTTTCGAAAATACTCACGATTCGTTAGTTTATGAAATTAAGTATGACTCAAGCCCAGTCTAACATCTACTAAATAACTACAGGACTAAACTAAGAGATAAGTCGAAAAGGTAAGGAAATCCATCTTAAGACCGAGTCGATATATTTAGTAGTCGGCGATCCCGCCTCAACAGCGTCACGTACAGAAAAATATATAATACGACATCCTCGAGTCAAGAGTGCGGATCAACCATCATATCTATACTTCGTACGGTAAAATCCATCGTACGACATCCCAAATCGGGGTACGGGTCAAATATCACATCTATCTCATTATCCATGCGGTATTGTTATCATAACATCATAAACTAGGGGTACTGATCTAAAGTCTAGTACATTTCAATACCATAAACATATATAGTTCGGCACGATTTATTACATTTTAGTACCGCTCAATTCCTATCATTTTGTCAATAAACAGTGCTATTTTATCTCTGTCTGCTCATTAGTACAGAATACAAGTATACAGGCAAAAACACTGGAGATGGTACACAACACAAACAGAAACGACGGTTTTTAGCCGGAACTGCAAACGGGACAGATAACAGATCATGACATTAAGTTTTGCAAACAAAATTATGTTCTGTACAGATAAATATTTAGTTTTGGTCCAACATGATACAATATCAAATCTCATGTTTAAACCATCATGGATCAAGTGGGCATGAGCTATCATGAGGCATCAAGTTGCAAACACCATCATGGTGTCTTGCAAGTGGTGCAAGCAAGTGGGTATGGTTCAATGTATTTGGAAAAATTGTGATTTGAAGTGTGAACACACATACACCCACTTGATCTCCTCTCTGTACATTACTCCAGATTACACTCTGGTGTGAATTAAAAGAAATTGCAATTACAGAGAGTTGCTCAGAGGACCAGAAGAACACTGACCAATGATGGGACCCACTCTCCAAAATTGGGCCGCAGATTTAATCATATTGGCCGCAATTTGCGGCCAAGTTGGGGCCAAATGGGCTCGTTCTCTTTGTGTGGGTCCCTGGTGGTCATACAAGTCCAGTGGCATATGCAACTATTTATTTTTGGTTGCCTATAAATAGCAGATCACAGATATAATTCTGGAGGCTTTTGGGAGTGAGAAAAACAGTTTGTAACATTTGATAGCTTCTTCTTCTTCCCTCTTTGAGCTCTCACTTGAGTGCTCTATTAAGGAGGTTGAAATTGCTATCTACCTTGTAGCTCAAGCCCTCCATTTTGTTAATAAAGACTTGCTCTTTCTTGTTGTTTAAACTTCTTGTTCTTGTGATTTTTATCTTGTCTTTCTTTTTCCTTGTTCTATTTTCTTTATATCATGCTTGAGTTGTTCTTCATGATTGTGGTGATGGTTAGGATGGTGATGAATGGCAATGCCTTCTTCCATCTCTTGTAAATGTTTAAAAAGCTTAATGCGATTCTAACTTAAAGATTGTTTTATGTTATTTTGAAACCATGGTTACTTGGTAACCTCTTCTTATACCATATTCACTCATTCTTTCCATTTTGCAATGTTTAAGATAGAATCAAGTTGGTGTTAGATACGGTATTTTGTGCCCGAGTGACAAACCCTCGATTTTCATATACCGTATACCATCACAAACCCTTAGCAAAGTTAACACCAATACTATTTTCTCTCACTAACCACTTTGTGTTTTTGTTGTTGACGTATGCTTGTTAAGACTTGTACTTAGCATTGATACCTCAAGTGCGGACATACAAACCGTAAGTGAACAAAACGGACATCGTTTCATGCCTTGCGGAGAATATCGGAAGTTGACGACTTGTGCCTCGCAACCGCTTCGACAAGTCGTGCTTCACGTCAGGATCAATGTAAAGACGAACAACTCATGATCAAGGGAGCGTCGAAGCAATCGCCGCAATTCAACCATCCGAGCCAAAGCCGTGGCCGCCTTTTCTTCTTGACTTAGTTTTTCGTGCTTTCGTATTTTATTTTCTTTGTGACAAACCAAACACCAATTCTTTTGTTTCTCGAACCTTAAACAACAATACTTAATCACCAATTCCCTGTGGATTGACCTGTACTTGCCGGCTCGCTATAACGCGCCGTGCACTTACGGTTTACAAATAGTAAAATGATAACGATCTCGCGTGCGCATTCCGTTTCTTAAAACCATATCTCAATTTCAAAACAATACGCATTTGCGTGCGTGGGAGGATTCCCAACAAGTTTTGATCTATTGGTATATGCAAAATTTTACAATTGTGTGTGTGCAGGATTTAGGGCATATATATCGCTTTTGACACTAAATATCGTATTTTCCGGCATTTCAGGTTTTTCACGGAATTACGAACAACTATCGTACGGAGCGAGGCTCAAACTCAATTTCAAGACGTTAGTGAAGTATAGTGCCAAAGATCCGGGTAGTTTGACCTGCACAAGCGAACATTCAACGACTCGGATCACTTTCATGGTGGTTTTCTTAAACCAAATCAAATCGGTACGTATTTCCTAACACCTTCTCTCGAATCCGACTCAATCCAATTTTCTATCTTTTGCAGGATTCTTCGCACAATTTTGCCACCAATAGAACTAGAGAACTAACCGTATTTCTTGCAGCGCATAATACTTAACTGAAAAAGAAATGCTTTAATTGATTGATTTCTTAAAATTCTTTTATTGATTGCGCATTGCATATTAATACGGATTTTAAGGGCATAAATGACCAAACAAGATACGGTAAAGGATTTCATCACCTTTTCTCCGTAGCCCATAAATCACTAAACTGCATTCTTGCATACCCTCAGTAATTTAAAATCAATTAGAACTCTGACCTTAAGTACTTCGCGCTCATTAGGAGAAGTTAACTGTGTTTAGAACTTTGCTTAACGGTATATCGTTCACGGGGTGTCTAGACAAGTGATTCAAGAGAAAGGGTTATTTAATTAAGGACCTTCGCGAAAGCATTGGAAAACCTCCCATTATCTCTTGCACTTACCTTGCTTTATGATCAATATATCTTGAGCTTATTTCTCGATACAGTTTTACTTCGGCAATCAGGTTTTTGAGCAGGTCTAGTTGACTTAGCATAACATAGACTGCTAGAGGTATGATATTCTTTATTTTTGCGATATTTGTGAATTCTTGTTAATATGGGTGATAAACAATACAATTCTATTTTTCACGATTCTTATTCTTCTGTTTATACTCAATCCCAATTGATTTGTACAAATTGCCAAAATTCTTCCCACATTCATGATAATTGTCCTTTTCTAGGGGGTGACCAACCGTCCCAAATTTTTGATAACGGTCACCCACTTAACACTCCTGAACCCATTCCCACTTCAACTATTGACCAAATGATTGAAAATTTAGTGAAAGAGGTCGACAGAATGACTGCTTTAGTATCACTACCATCACAACCCCTCCAACCCGAAACAATTGAACCATCATTAGAGAGTGACGGTGACATGGATGCTAGGTTGACCACTTTTGAAAACGGTATTGAAGTAATGACTGCGGTCGAGAACCAATCAGCTGCGATGCTAGCCCTGTTTTTACAGCAATCTGAGAAATTATTTGTTGCTCAAGCTCAATCTTTGGCTAGAATCGAGGAACAAACGAAACATTTAGCCGAATGGATTCTAGGGTATGGACACAGTCAATTGGAACCCCATAGTATCAACATCTGTCAGCTAGGGAATCACCCGAGTGAAATAAATGATCAGATCAATTTGGATGATTTTTTAGATGATGATACCACTGAATTGACTAGGTGTTCACAGGACACACAAGCAAACCCCCTAAGTCAGTCCACCGTTAGCCTTCAAGTATCCACTGAATCTCTTATCACTTGTGATCTAGAGATTGATTTAACTGAAATAATACTTGATGAGGAAATTCTTGAACTGACTCATTTTTGCTTTCTAATTTTAGATGAGGGAGCTTGTGAATTTAACGGGTATGGTTGGGATAGATTAAAAGAAATCAATGATCAGGAACCCACAATTTTTGTATCACCTTTTGATATTATTTCGGAAGAAACGTTAGTGTGGGAACCTACTTTTTTAAATGATATGAACCTACCCATTTGTGATTTTGATGAGGAGGAAATCTTTTTGGGAGGGAGTGTAAATAATGAGAGTAGGATTGTGAAAAATAATAGGGAGGAAGACGGTGTTGAAAATTATTCTTTTATACAGAGTTTTGAGGAAATTTTTGCTGATGAACTTGATATTCTTGGTGAGTTTGGGTCAAGATCATTTTGGGATCTTCCTTTGAACCTTTCTTTTTCAGAACTTTTTGCGGATGAACTCCATTTCTTACACGAACCTGACTTCGAAACTCAACATATACTTATTGAAAATTCAATTCAGTCAGAAAACAATACTTTGACCGCTTCAAAACTTCATTTTCACCTTCAACATTTTTTGCTCCCTACTTTTACACGCCCATGCCCTTCACTAACATCTAACTTATACATATTCTTTTTCTTTTTCTTTTGTATATACATATTCTTTTGCCAGCCATGGCACTATATCGACAAAAATTTTGAATGGCTGGTATTAATTTGTGGACTAACCCAATCGTTTCACTTGTATATGTTGTGATTAGTCGTAGGTTTTTCTTTTTCTATAAATAAAATTCTCACCCTGATGTCTGAGTCTAGCTACCGGAGACGGGGGCAACGATGAGGACATCGTAAAACTCAGGTTTGGGGGTGAGCACTGCATCATGTATATATTATGCATTGCATACATATTAAAAAAAACCATAAAAATCGAAAAATTTACAAAAATATAAAAACTTTTTCGTCATGTTAGCTAGCAAGGGAACTTAGACTCAAAATCTGACGGTTGGTTAATAAGATAGAATTGACTAAATCCTTTTTATGAAACCGACAACCCGAAAAATAACCCTACATTATGTTTAACCGTAGCTAATATGTGTCTTTTATATCATCTGCACGTGTCGTATGTTTTTTGAGAATGTGATGAAAGTCTGACATGTCTGTAACTTTTAAAATTGATAAAATCTTTTGGATCAAACAGGTTTGTCTGAGTTAAGTAATATCAAGGCTTGTTCATACAGTGAAGTTGATATGAAGAATTTTATAAAAGTTTTAACAGAAGATATAAGTCTGAAAAATAACACATCTGAAACCTTATTGGAGTAATTACACACCTTATCACATGTAACGTCTTCAGATTTAAAAGAAAAAGCTGGATATATCTCCGTCTTCACTGAGTGCTGAATTATTATAGAATGGGTCTTTTGTTTTGTGGCCTTGGTAACTTGGGTAATTAAGTCCTTGGGGTGTCTCCACACGTAATGCCCTAAAACCATCTGGTTTGGGAGTCATTGACCCAAAGCTCGCTAAGTTTCCAATCGCCAGATAAAATAAGCAAAGCAAGTGTTCTCTCCAAGTTAAAAGTCCTAACGGTTCTTTGTGGGAGAATAATCTTGGCGGTGCCAAATTTTCTATTTAAAAAACAGTTTTTTCACGGAGATATGAAGGTTTGTATTTATTAAGACGTTTTGCACGATAATGAAAGGTGTGTATGAACAAAAACAGGTGAAAGGTAGGAGTGAAAAATAAGACCTACGTTCTCTGTTAAAATTGATATATATTCTGACTTGAAACCTAACTGGAGAATAAAACTTGAGAAAATCTTAACTCCTTCCAAACTTGTGTGATCCTTTAGAAGTTTATCCTGGTCCTCAAATTTTTGACATGATGACCCTAATCAAGTTCTTAAAAACTTATGGACACTATTCGCACAAATCACGTAAAGACGCTTATAAACTTATGTTAAACAAATTGTGAGGAGTGAAAAATAGGGTTTAATGTTTCTTACTTGGGTAATAGAACTTCTAACTATGATCTCTAACCTTAAAATTAGAATCAACAGTCTCCGCGCGACGCTAACTTGACTGGATTTTGTGGGTGCAATCCGCTGAAAACCCTCAGGAGACAAAACTCCTCCTACTAGGGACACCTAGAGGTTTAACGGCTTATTGCACGGGCTCAGTGCAATCGTGATCCCTGCGAAAGTGAGGTTAGGATTTTGTTTTGCTCGGGATGACCAAAAGATAGGTTTGGGGGTATTTGTTCGGCATGATTTATTATATTTTAGTACCGCTCAATTCTTATCATGTTGTCAATAAACAGTGCTATTTTATCTCTGTCTGCTCATTAGTACAGAATACAGGTACACTGGCAAAAACACTGGAGATGGTACACAACACGAACAGAAACGACGGTTTTTAGCCGGAACTGCAAACGGGACAGATAACAGATCATGACATTAAGTTTTGAAAACAAAATTATGTTGTGTACAAATAAATATTTAGTTTTGGTCCAACATGATACAATATCAAATCTCATGTTTAAACCATCATGGATCATATGGGCATGAGCTATCATGGGGCATCAAGTTGCAAACACCATCATAGTATCTTGCAAGTGGTGCAAGCAAGTGGGTATGGTTCAATGTATTTGGAAAAGTTGTGATTTGAAGTGTGAACACACATACACCCACTTGATCTCCTCTCTGTACATTACTCCATATTACACTCTGGTTTGAATTAAAAGAAATTGCAATTACAGAGAGATGCTCAGAGGACCAGAAGAACACTGACCAAAGATGGGCCCCACTGTCCAAAATCGGGCCGCAGATTAAATCATATTGGCCGCAATTTGCGGCCAAGTTGGTGCCAAATGGGCTCGTTCTCTTTGTGTGGGTCCCTGGTGGTCATACACGTCCAGTGGCATATGTAACTTTTTATTTTTGGTTGCCTATAAATAGCAGATCACAGATATAGTTCTGGAGGCTTTTGGGAGTGAGAAAACAGTTTGTAATATTTGATAGCTTCTTCTTCTTCCCTCTTTGAGCTCTCACTTGAGTGCTCCATTAAGGAGGTTGAAGTTGCTATCTACCTTATAGCTCAAGCCCTCCATTTTGTTAATAAAGACTTACTCTTTCTTGTTGTTCAAACATCTTGTTCTTTTGATTTTTATCTTTTCTTTCTTTTTCCTTGTTCTATTTTCTTTATATCATGCTTGAGTAGTTCATCATGATTGTGGTGATGGTTAGGATGGTGATGAATAGCAATGCCTTCCTCCATCTCTTGTGAATGTTTAAAAAGCTTAATGTGATTCTAACTTAAAGATTGTTTTATGTTATTGTGTGATATGGTATTTTAAAACCATGGTTACTTGGTAACCTCTTCTTATAACATATTCACTCATTCTCTTCATTTTGCAATGTTTCAGTTATAATCAAATTGGTGTTAAGTTTGCTAAGTTTGGATACGGTATTTTGTGCCCGAGTGCTTGACAAACCCTCGATTTTAATATACCGTATACCATCACAAACCCTTAGCAAAGTTAACACCAATACTATTTTCTCTCACTAACCACTGTGTGTTTTTGTTGTTGACATATGCTTGTTAATACTTGTACTTAGCATTGATACCTCAAGCGCGGACATACAAACAGTAAGTGAACAAAACGGACATCGTTTCATGCCTTGCGGAGAATATCGGAAGTTGACGACTTATGCCTCGCAACCGCTTCGACAAGTCGTGCTTCATGTCGGGATCAATGTAAAGACGAACAACTCATGATCAAGGGAGCGTCGAATCAATCGCCGCAATTCAACCATCCGAGCCAAAGCTGCGGCCGCCTTTTCTTCTTAACTTAGTTTTTTGTGTTTTCGTATTTTATTTTCTTTGTGACAAACCAAACACCAATTCTTTTGTTTCTCGAACCTTAAGCAACAATACTTAATCACCAATTCCCTGTGGATCGACCCATACTTGCCAGCTCGCTACAACGCGCCGTGCACTTGCGGTTTATAAATAGTAAAATGAGAACGATCTCGCGTGCGCATTCCGTTTCTTAAAACCATATCTCAATTTCAAAACAATACGCGTTTGCGCGCGCGGGAGGATTCCCAACATATATCTGCGTGTGTATGAAAACGTATCGCCCAACAACCCGCTATAATATCATGTCGTATAATAATATCACGACCCCAAACACATATCACAATCTCACATCATCGTGCCCGATCATATCGACTCTCTTCCGAGTATAACATACTATCCTCATCACCCGTGTTTATAAACACACACACACACACAAACACACACACACACATACACACACACATATAGCATATACACCCAAAACATATTCCGTGTGTGCATGTGTGTGTGTATATCTATACTCTAGGGTTTCGCAACTAAGAAATAACTAAAAGCGCTACCTTCCAATTACACTAAACTAGCCCATGATCGCCTAGAGCCGCTCTTGCTAATTATCCACGTATCACAATACACACACACACACACATACATATATATAATGTATTCACATACTACACTTCAAAACTGTGGGGATGCTATACGCCATCCACCCGACTTCCCCCATAGATATACATCTACTCACATTGATCTTTTCATGCCGAAGTCAATGTCGCCTTGCTCCTCCTTGCTATCCGAAGTCCACGTGAGGGTGCCTACATATACAAACAAATAGTATCGTAAACAGAATCAGGTACGAAAACCAAAACGGAATACGAATCACACATAGGATAAAACCTATGGTCTACGCATGCAAGAATAACCAAACAACCCTCGAAATTGACGTGCAAACGTTATACCACCGAGTCAAAACACAATTACTAAAATCCAAGTCAAAAATAGTCACAAAACCAAAGCAGCAACATAAGAAAACACTTCCAGATTTTATTCCAGGTGAAATTAGCAAATTTTGCATATGTGGAGGGTCTAATTTGCCTAAAATGGAGTCATGGACCAAGCACAAGGCGATTCAATCGTACCAAGGCCGCAAATTGCGGAAAAAACTAAATAATTAGCGGCCACAACATGGAGTGGGCGTGTCAGGTTTTGGCGTTAGCTTCTAGATCACCTGCACACATCTCAGTAATTGCTAATGGATTTATAGGGCCCCTGGATGATAGCAGATCTCGAAACAATATCGCAATTCCTACAAAAATCCGATATCGGGGATTTCTAAGTTTGGAATGTAGGATTTTAGTCTCATGTTAGGTCCAGGTTTATGACGCTAGAGGGTTATAATCCCCAATTACTCGCAATTACACCTTCCCAAGTCAAGGAAAACCCTAACCCTCATCTTGGAATTTTCAAACCTCACTAAACCTCTGTTAAACACTTCTAAACTAATACAGATGCTAAAGTGAATCAAATACTGCACTAATGGTGAAAGAATTATCTTATTTGGCAACTCAAGAATTTTCTTGAGTTGCCCTAAGTGCTCAAAATCCTATCTTGCTTAGTCCCCCATGCTTGTAGTGAGCTTGTGTACATTTTTAATGAAGGGAACGAGGTGTTTTGATGTAGAAATGGGGTGTTGTGAGGACGTATAGGTGGTGGAGAGAGGAGGGCAGCCATGGGTGAGGGGGAGAGAAAAATGATGAAGATAATGAAGAGGAGAAAAAAGAAATGGCCATAGTCAAATGACCCCTCACCTTTCTCTCTTCTCTCTCATGCCCATACTTCATTTATTTAATCTTTTCTTTTCTTTTCTTTTCTTTTTTTTCCTTTTAAAACCATATACATATAAAAGAAACACAAGATGCCATGCACAATTAAGGATTTAAGCCAAGTTTTTCAAAAATGTAACAAGTGTTAGCAATGTGACATGGTGCATGTCATATGCATAATCACGCTTAATGCATAATTAGCGATTATTAATCGAGTTTAGCATTTAACCCTTTTACAAATGAGTATTTAAAAATCTATAAATGCTCATATCATATAAAACACCCTCAATTCAATAATTCTTATAAATTTCCAAATATTTCCCAATTTATCGGTATTTAATTATTCCATAACATTAAAACTAATCTCCATACATTAAAATATTCGTAATATTTATTATTCAATTATATAAATTCGCAAAAATAATATTTTATTTTTCTGAAATGTTACAGGGTTATGCAATACTCCCGCTATATTTCAGCGGTGTATGATGTGCTTGGTTCCTTAGCACCCTCACTACGTTTTCTAAGGTATCTAGCATGCAATTTTAATAAATTTAGAGTGCTAAGCAATCCGGAATGAGGATCTAACTAGAGAATTAGGGTTATAACTAAACAAGTAAACTACTTTACTCTAAGTGAAAAAGAAATACAAGCTTTGTAGACCGGTCCTTCACTTCTAAAGCTCCGTGTAGTAGTCCCTTTACTCCAAGTAGTGGTCTCCCAGACTCTCGTTAGGCTCCACTAGGCGAAAGGAACATGCTTGCTTGAAGAACTTTGAGGTCGAAGATGATCTACGTCGAGGAATCTCTAACTCAAGTTATTTCTTCACTAATTGAGAATTAGTGAAGTAAACAACCTATACTAAATGGCTAGTCTAATGTAGGTTGATGAAGTAGGAATTTTTCTCAATTTAGAATTATTTTTCTTTCACTTTTTCTTCACCTCAAGAAAATCTAGTAAGCTCAAGGAGATGAAGAAGAAGATGAAGTGAATAATAGAATGTCAACCATGGGTGAGAAAATATCATATATAACTCATGTAGAGACCTAACTATGGTTAAAGATATTGGTTGGGTTAATAAATATCAAAAGTAAAACAAAATTAGTGGACTAAGTCAATGGTTTCCACAAGCTTGTCCAAGCTTCATAAGCCATGACAAATTCCACTTAATTTTGTATATTATCCAAATAAATATTTACCCTAATTATCTTAAGTTTGGTATGAGTCTCATACACCCATGTACAAAGTATCATCAAGCATGACACAAAGAACAAATACATTAATATATATCACATATAAATTAAATATATAAGTGAGAAATGAAATTCTTATGTGAGCTAATATTAGTTAATATATATTAATATATCAAATATATAATTATATATTAAATTATTAAATCAACACTTGATTTAATAACCCGGCTGTATCGCATACAACCGACTAATATCTTTTATATGCATATCACATATATATAACATATCATTCCCCGGTTATATCACATATAACCTGTATCGCGAGATTGAAATACAGTATCACATACTCGTATTAATCACGGTCCCGCACATATCACATATGTGCCCTATTTTGTTTCGCTTAAGCTAGGAAACCTCTGTGTAAGACTCTAAACACATGTCAATACGCCGGCAGTAAGTAATGATTATATCAGTTACCCACAATCCGTCAACGGTACTAGCTGGACGTAACGGCTACCCAAGTATTGAGCGATCAGAAGATCAACAACCAAGCCTGCTCATACTCCCATGAATCCAATAAGTAACACTACTGTACAGTCCGGTCTCTTCGTCTGATATGTCGCATACCGAGTCTAGGGGTGGTAAACGTCAGACCCCGGTAACTTGATAAGTCATGCCGATATGAGGCTCATAACGGTTCGAGAAACTACTGATAACACTTACCAGTAAATCTCCGTATCTGCCCTGGCCAGGGACTTCCTGTTATGGCCAATCGAGCACAGCGTAACATCAACCCCCAATACCGGGAGAGACGAATCCCTTCATATCGCTCACTGCCTCCATGTGACTCGGGACTGTACCCAAAAACCACCGGTTTTCACGCTCTCTTGAACGTGGTAAGATGGAAATCAAGGCACAGAGGGAATCACACAAGACTCTATGACGATCTCGGGTCTACAGACTAACCTGTACCTGTCACGACCAGAAATATCAGCTCGTGACCAGCACTTAAATCACACAATGTCTAAAGGCGCAACGTAATTCAAGTAAGCTGAAACCCAGAAATCTAAACCTTTTTAAGAAATTAAAGGAGGTGAAATTTTGAAATAAAGGTATAATGAAATAAAGTTTTCTTAATGCACAGAAAAGGAACATGAAAATGCAAGTGAAATTTGCTAGTTTGAAAACGTGTTTCGTCTTTTTAGAAATTTGGGCAACACCTCCTTTGTATATTTTGATCCAAAACCACAAATACATAATAAGAATAATGGCATCCCCAAGCGGGAGCTAGCTCTTCGCCAAACGGCGGATCACAACCATGCAAGACGATAAATATAAGTATACGACGCCCAACGGCGAAGTTCACCATAAAAGATAAAGAAATAAGCAAGACATCATAACCATAAGTAGCGGAAAACCCCTCGCTCTAAGTCTCGAAACCACAATCTCACTAAGTCTCATTACTTATACAAATTACTAATTTTGCTTGATGGAGTTGACTAGATACAATATGAAATATAATTACAAAAGTGGGTATGATACAGGTGCCCCACCAACCAATGCAAACACCCAAAAGAAGCTATGTGCCAGCGATGCCGCTACGGATCCTGATTTGGTATTGTTTTCGCGTATGCGCTTTTTAAAAGATGAATCAAAGAATAATTTTACCGCAATCAAGAACGGCGTCTCTTGGTAGCTAGCCGGTGAGTACGGGTCGGTCCACAGGGATTTTGCGTATTCTCAAATTGTTCTAACGAGTTAATTCCGATTGTTGTCGGATTGATTAAATCTAAAAACTAAAGTTTATCTAGACTAGGATTAAAATCTTGCTAGGGTTATGTTTAGGTTAAATTTGGAAAGTCAATATTCCTCACCACTTTCTATGCCCTAATTAAGATCTATGAGGTGTTATGGTAATAATTAATAAAGTGGATTAGTACCATCGGGAAGAAACGATGTTTCTTCCTCTAGGTTCTTGTCCTTCGTTTCTTAATTCTTATCCTAACCTCCATGGAAAACATACGCAACCGGTCTTTTAAACTACGGTATCACCGCTACCTCGTAGGATAGGATGCCGTAGGGAGCGGTGTGTGTATGTATGCATGGAGTCCTATAAAAATATGTGATGGGCAAAAAAGGGGTGAGAGATCTTCATCTCTCAAACCTTCCCTATTCCTAACCCTAACAAGCGAGGATCTACTTACTCATTAAGGAATTGAAAAACATGTTCTAAACTAATTAACTAGGGCAGATAATAAAAGTTACATTAGGGCAGATAATAAAATTAACAAGGGCAAAGAAAACTTACTCTAATTTTTATTTGATGCTCTCTTCCAACATTTACAGGATCTGAATTTTGATAAATACAAAGAGGCACAAGAAGAGGCATAACCTAAAAGAGGTTTTAGGGTTTCTATGAGAAACCCTAGGGTTACAATCGACTCATATCTGCATTTACAAATATACCCTAAAGAAGACTAGTCAACGCACCGCCGCACCGATACGAACTTGCACCGACACGGGCACTATATGGCCGCGGATCTGCGGCCAAAACCCATGTTTAGCCGCGGCTCCGTGGCCATGTGGAGGGATTGTTGGCTGCAATTTTCTGGTTTTCTTCCTGTTGCATTTTCCCACTTGTTTCTTCACTTGGTTTCTCAGATTGTCCTCTAGTTCTCTTCCAGATTTCCACAGTGAATAATGTCGTGAACTTTACCGCTTGCTTCGTGTCGAAGTCTTGAACCTTGCGCTGCCTTTGTTCTTTGTGAAATTGTCCATTGATCTTCGTTTAGTCTTCAAATTGTAGGCATGATCAAGATCTTTCCATTTGTTGGTCGTATTATCACTTTTGTATCGTCTTTTCATCGTTTTCACTGTTTTTGTTCCGAGAACCTGTAACCTGCAACTATGTAGCAGACATGGATCAAAAGCACCTGTTTATTTGTAAAATTACTAAGAATGGGGAATATAATAATGCAAAATTATGATATGAACAGGTCCATGCGGCCAACCTGCAAGAACTGTGGCACAACGGGGGTGAGTTGCCAACTCGCGAGTAGAAAAACATCTACAAGTTCGAATAAACAACGACTTCTAGGTCAACTATATCATAAAGGTAATACTATGATATCTAGGGTGACCGGGTCATCATATGTGCCAACAAAGTAATCAGTACCAATATGCATGCGGATATAATCCAACAATATAACCCATGTCTGTATGCATGTGGATCTCGTCCAACCATATAATCAATGTCTGTATGCACGTAAATATCATAAAAGAATGTGCATGAAAGTATGAGGATATAAATCAATGGTGTCACTCGCGACACATCAAAATCATGGAACCTGGGTATCCAACATCGACACCCAAAAACATCATGAAACCCGTGTCCAGCATCGACACGTAAATCCTCATATCTCTCGGGCTCCGTTAGTCCGTATCGGCCCATGGGCTCCGTTAGTCCGGATCGGCCCGTATCATCTCTCGACTCCGGTCGGTATCCTCCGGGCCTAACCAATCACCGGCAGGTAGTAGTCCCTCTGCCAGGCTCACCGTTTGTATACACAACATCCCTTTCTTGCCCCGGGTACCATACCGGGTCCACCATGTACCCGAAATTGGCCTCGTCCACTCCTCGAATCGGTTTTCACATGTCACACGTCTTAGAACCGAGAAAACGCATGGTGAACGCACTGAAATATCATATCAAGAGAAACCGAAATTTTAAAACAGTACTTGCTTTCCTTTAAAATAGCCACGATTCTCAAATCCAGAAATCTTATGAAAACAACATATCTCAATGCGTAAAAGCGTAAAGAATGATGTATGCGACATATAACAGAAATGTAAGCATATCCGTATATCATGCAATATGAAAAATGATATGACATATTAAGGGAAAACCGCTCTTTTAAATGGATCCAGTTTTTAAAATAGTACATGCAGTCCCCCAAATCTCCAAAATCGAATGCAATACCGTATAAAGGTGCACATGTGTATATACGCAAGTATGGACGTACAAATATGTGTGTCCGTAAGTATAGGTGTACAATATGTATGTACGTAAGTATGGTGTACAATATATATATCATGATGCAGCAACCCTACAATGTAGTGACATGGCAATTATCGATAATGAAGTGTTTGAGCCGGCAAATCTGTGTACGTGTAGAATATGCATCATCGATAATGGTGTAAGTGTACTAGCACAGGTATAAGCAATGCAATGAGAATAATATGAATGCAGCATAAGGTAAATCATATGCAAATCCTGATGGGTATACGTATCTAACATGATCGAGTCGGTGAATCAATCAATCGGCATTCCGCCTCACAACATCCCGTACGGTATACTCCATCATACGGCATGCTCTAGTCAAGGGTATGGATCAAACCTCAAATCAAACTCATCACGTAAGGAAAATCATCGTACGGCGGAATTAAACTCTCAAGGATCCTATCATCCTATAAGACGAGGAGGGTACGGACCTAACGTCTCGTACGGGTATCACTCATGATTTACAATATATAAAAATATCTCAATATACCTATGTCCCAGGTCACATCCGCAACAATCTCATATCAGGGGACCGGCAGGGTATCGATCATCTCAATCGACTCGCATCCGTATACCCACATATCACCAATCATCATATCATGTCATATATTCTTTTCGTCGCATTTATATCCCTCATCAAGTCAATTCTATAAATACATTCTACCTTTACTATAAGCACAAGTATCTAATCTAACATACACTCCCGAACCATACAAACCGTTTTTGAAAGATGCGAATCGTAGTTTTGAAAGTAGGGGCTACAGTGTTTTAAAAGAAAGATATCATTTGAAAATCCGTAATGTCCCTCAGGGTGTCTGTTTAAAAGATGCATATGATTCTTCAGTTTGGAAATAGGTATGGTTCGGATGACACATCTACGTCGACTATCTAGTCCTATAGTACCCTAAACGGCAATATCATCAAATATCATTCTCAAATCCCGTCATCACATATTAGATGTATCATATCACTTCTAACTATCATTTAGTTTCTAATATGGTTTCTATAACTATCATTTAAGTATATCTATAGTTTTCTATTAAAGGTTTCCTTAACCATTTACTATGAATCGGTTTCCATCAAAACTTTGGGGGGTGCTATACACCATCCACCCGACTTCCCCCGTGGATATAGATCCAATCACCTTGGTCTTTGCTTGCCGAATTCGATTGCGCCACGCTCCGTCGCCTTGGAATCCATGCGAAGATACCTACAATAGCAACACATATCGCAACGTGTATTAAAATCAAGGCGGAAAACCAAAATGGCACACGCTTCGCTCACAGGTTAGAACCTATATCTTACGCGTACAAAATCAACCAAACAACCCTTGTTGTTGATGTACAGACATCCAAAAACCAAATATGAATCCAAATATCAAAAAGGAGCATCTGAAAATACGAAAAACAAATCCAAAATCACACTAATGTGCCCCATATTTTGACTCAGGTCAAACTAGCCAAAGTTGCACATATACAGGGTCTAGTTTACTGGAGAACAAGACATGGACCAAATACGAACACTTTTCCTCACACCCTGGCCACAAATTATGGCCAGGAACAATAAATTTGCGGCCACACTTGAAGGGTAGGGGCTCAGGTCTTGGGTGAAGGTTCCAGGTTGCCTGCACACTCCTCTGTGTTTGCAAAATAATTCCTACTGCTCTTGGGTGATAGCAGATCACAAAATACCAACATAAATTCCACAATTTCCCGATATCGACGAATCTTAAGTTCATTTTTTAGGGTTTGGTCACTGTTCCTGGTCATGAAATGGGTCTCTATGGTCTTGTAACAGCCACTAAGCATCACCCAAACCACACAACACTCAAACCCTTCTCTAGGAATTTTTAAGTTCACAAATCCACCACTAAACGAATTCTAAACTAAACTAAAATTCTATGAATACATAACTAAACTAAATGGAAGGGATTATACCTCATGTTTGAAACTCAAGAGATACCCTAGCTTCCCAATGTCATCAAAAGCCCACTTTGCTTGGTCCAATGCGATGAGGGTGAGGTGGTGGTCATTTTTTGTGAAAGTGGTTTAGGGTTTTGAGGAAGGATTTGAGATGGATCTAGGGTTGAAGGTGGAGGGAAGTGATGAAGAAGAAGGAGAAGAAAAAATATTGGGGAGGGGAAAAATGGCTGCCCTCTCTCTCTCCTACTCTCACTCTCTCTTATTTTCACCCTCCTTTTCTCTCTCCAATCATTCTCTCTCTTAACCTTTTTCTTTTTCTTTTAAAACCAACCATATAAAATCCCAAAACAATACAAGAAAATAATATATAACCAAAATGCAACATGACATGGTGCACTAGCCATGAAAAACTATAGAAACACGGATTTGGCTTAATCGCGATTAGCTGTGCGCTAATCGGGTTTTTACCCAAACTGCATATAATAAATTTTAAAAATGCCAAATCCTTTAAATATATTTTTAATTGAATAAATTATTTTAATTTTCATTTATTTCACAATTATCGTTATATATTTATACCCTTTTTCGAAAACCCCAATTTCACAAATCGGGCAGTTTTCGGGAAATATATTATTTTAATATTAAATTCCAAGAATAATATTTTATATTTTTCTGAAATGTTACAATCTACTCCCCTTAAATAAATTCGGCCTCCAAATTTAAATTTAAACCCCCAAAATCTAAAACATTTCAACAATCAGCTCAAATCAACGGGGCTCCGAAATCACGGAAGATAAAGAAACAACACTGCGCGTCAAGTGCACATGAAAACGAGTACGAAACTCAAAAACCGAACTCCGTCAAGCGTCACGCAAATCATCGGATTTGCATGCATATCCTCGGAGTTACAATAGAGATACATGTCTCAAAATCCACTACTGAAATCCAATATACACTAGTCAAATACTATTATACGTGTATAGCACGTATCCTTGAAAACTCCAAAATCAGAACAAAATACATGCAAAATCTGTTCTGGATCACAGCGTGATGCGTAACGCATGGCATAAGTGACGGACGCTCATTTTAAAATAATAATACAGTCCATATATATTTTTCTAAAGACACATTCCGTCGTTTTCAAAATATCCCAAAATGTTTTTCTTTATAAACGTTCGTGTCACTCACGGACACGTAGGAAATAACGAGACTATAGCACTTTTTTCAAAAACCTATTGGTAAACATTTAATACATGCAAAGTACTCAGGTACTGTCCTCGGATCAGTTATGTTCAGCAACTTCATAATATAGTGCCCATGATGAAAACAAGGTGCTCAAAAGCAAAATCAGCCTCAAAAGGCGTATCCAATAATCGCGTGCGTCTGGTGCGCACGGAAATCAAAATCCAAATACAGGTGCCACAATGTGTACAAAAGCAAAACCAAGTTCAACAGGTGTGCACGAAAGTATCTGTCCAGTGCAACGGGTGTGCATGACAACAATATCTGGTGCGTCTATTGTGCATGAAAATCTCAAATCTAGGGTACCAAATGTGCGAAATACAAGTACGGTGCGACCAAATCACGAAAATCACATTAATAACTCAAATGCGTATAAGAACGACACCGAGTGTACCAAGGTGTACAAATCAAAAACGTGTGCTACTACGAGCACAAATCCGTATCAATACACTACAAGCACATGTGAGCTATACCGAGTGCAAAAATCAAATCGAGTGCGTACCACACGCACAAAATCAAATCAACTGTATGGGATCCATGAAATCATATACACATGCTACGAAGGCACAAAATCGACATCAAATGCAATGGATATGCACAAATCGCAAATCAACACAGCGGTGTATAAAATATATATCAGGTGCGATAACTATGCGCAAACATGTAAATACCCAGTAGGTGCAGCCATGGTGCACGAAAACAATATCATGAAACTCAATCATCAAAACTCATATCCAAGTGATATAAGCGTGATACTCGGATCAAACACGCAAATCGCAGCAAATGACATTGAGGTACACCTCCTACAATGTCGAAAAAGTACTGGTGCGCCTAAAACTGGCAGAGTAAGAACATCTGCTTGCCTCCTGCTCACGGTCTGGCGTCCTCTGTCTCTGGTTCTTCAATTTTCTCTGTGGATCACCAATCTTGCAATCCATCGGCTCATCGGCCCGCTCAGGTGTGCTAACGGGAACGATCCCTCTTTGGCACTTCTCTGGTCATCTCTCGGCCAATTATCACGACCACTCGTAAAGCAGCACGTCACTAGCGTCGGCCTCTGGTCCTTTGAATACACGTGACACAACTAACCCTCGGTGCAAATCTCATTGCAGCAGTGTCCTGAAAGGAATCCTGCTCAAGGTCTCTTTCGATCTCGCCCTCTGGACATCTGCGTTCTTAGCACAACATTTCCCCAGGAACTGGCCGTATCCCAACGCATCTGTATGCATATCAGATCTCTAATCTTGATGGGGAGTAACAACAGCTCGTGAGCGTCTTAAAAGAACCTCTGGTTCCACTCGTCTGAATCATCGTCCACTTTGACGTCACGTCATACTATCTGTGCACCGCAACTGTTCTCGGCCACGGTCAATCCGAAGTCTCTCACACGGACTCGAAATCGCGTACTCTGTATCTTCATCACTCTGTAGAAAATATCTGGCCGAACAGGTCCTCGGGAACTCGTCCCGACCATCGGAGGAATACTCAATACTCGTCCGTTCTCTATCAACTCACAACACATCTGGGTGAGGTCCTCTATCTGAAACTGGTCAGCTTGCTGATCTCTTATCACATGATATCCGAACGACGCTAAACTTTTCGATCGAGTCATCAAGGTCCTAAAATTTTCCGAAGGCTCAACACCTGAGCACAGTCTAAAAATATCTGGTACATACCACAGTACCTCTGGACCAGCGGTACAAGGGCAAACCTAAGCCTCACTGATGGCACCGCTAAACTGCCGCAAACCCTAAGGTTCAAAAGCGGTTCCATGGTCATCATGTCGAGTTAGGGTTTCATTCTTCTAGAGGTTCCACAGAATTACCTGCATGTTCCTCCGAACACTTTAAACTTAGGAAAAATGGGTTTCTGACACTCACTCGAACTTTTTAGATTCGCCTAGGCGACATGCGAATACCCTCCGTCCGCATGCTAAACAATGCCTCAATCCTCCAGGAAAAACGATACATCAACGGTCATCACTGGATCGGTCTGCTCTAGATCTGAGTAAGACTCTCTACACTGAAAATCATCAACTCAACTAGGCCTATGTTGGCGCATCAATCTGACGAATCACCTTCGTCTCTTGACTCGGGATAGACTAGCTATCATCTATCGCAACTCTGCTTGGAAGCTCCAGCGATCTCAGCTCGTAAGCCCTGGAAGCAACATCCCATCATCTCAGCAACACCTGGGTCATCTGTCTGCACGGTAGGCGACATCAAAATCTCTGAGGTATGTTGTACATCAACAGTCCTCTCGCAACTGGCAGCTCTAACCATGGCCCGATCATTCGGTGCAAAACCAAACTCTCGCCTCAATAGAAGGTCACAACACAACACTACATCGAGACGTTCCCATGTCACCAGAAAACACAATGGTCAGCCCTCATACCAGACGAGCTCGCCCTGATCGCAACACTAGCAGCAGCTCAAACTGCGCTCAAACCATGGTGACCGGAACCTTAATCGAGTATCGACAAAAACAAATCAAATGCATGAAAGGAAATGACAGATCCAGAATGGATACATGATCATAAGAAGGAACAGCATCAATGGAAGTATGATCATGGAAACGAATAGAATCAAGGATCTCAATGGATGTATAATCAAGGGTATGAAGAGAATCATAAGTCTCAAAAATATGTACATCCTAAGGTTTCTTAAGTGGAGTATCGTATCGTAAATATGTCGCGGAACATACGTACGACACGTCACTCTACTCAAGCTACCTACTACATCAATCAGGGTCAGCCTATGAAACGAAAGTTCAGGTCTAATACCCCCCCCCCCGTTCAAGTCTAAGTTCCATAAGGTCAAGCCTAGGTTCCGAAATACATACCCGCCCGAGACTCCGCATAGTCAAACATAGACTCGATCTAAGATTAAACCTAGCAGCTATGATACCAACTTTGTCACGACCCGAAATATTAGCTCGTGACCAGCACTTAAATCACGCACCGTCTAAAGGCGTAACGTAATTCAAGTAAGCGGATACCCAGAAATCTAAACCTTTTTAAGAAATTAAAGGAGGTGAAGTTTTGAAATAAAGGTATAATGAAATCAAGTTTTCTTAATGCATAGAAAAGGAACATGAAAATGCAAGTGAAATTTGCTAGTTTGAAAACGTGTTTCGTCTTTTTAGAAATTTGGGCAGCACTTCCTTTGTATATTTTGATCCAAAACCATAAATACATAACAAGAATAATGGCATCCCCAAGCGAGAGCTAGCTCTTCGCCAAACGGCGGATCACAACCACGCAAGACGATAAATATAAGTATACGATGCCCAATGGCGAAGTTCACCACAAAAGATAAAAAAAATAAGCAAGACATTATAACCACAAGTAGCGGAAAACCCCTCGCTCTAAGTCTCGCAACCACAATCTCACTAAGTCTCATTACTTATACAAATTACTAATTTTGATTGCTGGAGTTGATTAGATACAATATGAAATATAAATACAAGAGTGGGTAAGATACAAGTGCCCCACCTACCAATGCAAACACCCAAAAGAAGCTATGTGCCAGCGATCCCGCTACAGATCCATGCGGCCAACCTGTAAGAACTGTAGCACAATGAGGGTGAGTTGCCAACTCGTGAGTAAAAAAATATCTACAAGTAGAAATCGAATAAACAACGACTCCTAGGTCAACTATATCATAATGGTAATACTATGATATTTAGGGTGACCAGGTCATCATATGTGCCAACAAAGTAATCAATACCAATATGCATGTGGATATAATCCAACAATATAACCCATGTCTGTATGCATGTGGATCTCATCCAACCATATAATCAATGTCTGTATGCACGTAAATATCATAAAAGAGTGTGCATGAAAGTATGAGGATATAAATCAACGGTGTCACTCGCGACACATCAAAATCATGGAACCTGGGTGTCCAACATCGACACCCGAAAACATCATGAAACCCGTGTCCAACATCGACACGTAAATCCTCAAATCACTCGGGCTCCATCAGTCCGGATCGGCCTACGGGCTCCGTCAGTCCGGATCGGCCCGTATCAACTCTTGACACGGGTCGGTATCCTCCGGATATCCGCCGAGCCCAACCAATCACCGGTAGGTAGTAGTTCTTCTGCCAGGCTCACCGTCTGTATACACATCATCCCTTTCTTGCCCCGGGGTACCATACCGGGTCCACCATCTACGTGCAATCGGCCTCGTCCACTCCTCGAATCGGGTTTCACATGTCACACATCTCAGAACCGAGAAAACGCATGGTGGATGAACTGAAATATCATATCAAGAGAAACTGGGTTTTTAAAATAGTACATGCTTTCTTTTAAAATAGACACGGTTCTCAAATCCAGAAATCTCATGAAAACATCATATCTCAATGCGTAAAAGAGTAAAGCATGAAGTATGCGACAAATAACAGAAATGTAAGTATATCCGTATATCATGCAACATGGAAAACATATCCAAAATAAAATAAAAAATGAGCATCTCAAAATACGGAAAACATATCCAAAATCACACTAATGTGCCCCAGATTTTGACTTAGGTCAAACTAGCCAAAGTTGCACATACACAGGGTCTAGTTTACTGGAGAACAAGACATGGACCAAATACGAACACTTTTCCTCACATCCTGGCCGCAAATTGTGGCTAGGAACAATAAATTTGTGGCCACACTTGAAAGGTAGGGGCTCAGGTCTTGGGTGAAGGTTCCAGGTTGCCTGCACACTCCTCCGTGTTTGCTAAATAATTCCTAGTGCCCCCCGGTGATAGCGGATCACAAAATACCAACACAAATTCCATAATTTCCCGATATTAACGAATCTAAAGTTCGTGTTTTGGGGTTTGTTCACTGGTCCAGGTTAAGAAATGGGTCTCTAGGGTCTTGTAACAGCCACTAGGCATCACCTAAACCACACAACACTCAAACCCTTCTCTAGGAGTTTCTAAGTTCACAAATCCACCACTAAACGAATTCTAAACTAAACTAAAATGCTATGAATACATAACTAAACTAAATGGAATGGGTTATACCTCATGTTTGAAACACAAGAGAAACCTTAGCTTCCCAATGCCATCAAAAGCCCACTTTGCTTGGTCCAATGCGATGAGGGTGAGGAGGTGGTCATTTTTTGTGAAAGGGGTTTAGGGTTTTGGGGAAGGATTTGAGATGGATCTAGGGTTGAAGGTGGAGGGAAGTGATGAAGAAGAAGGACAAGAAAAAATAATGGGGAGGGGAATAATGGCTGCCCTCTCTCTTTCTTACTCTCACTCTCTCTTATTCTCACCCTCCTTTTCTCTCTCCAATTATTCTCTCTCTTAACCTTTTTCTTTTTCTTTTAAAACCAACCATATAAAACCCCAAAGCAATACAAGAAAACAACATGTAACCAAAATGCAACAAGACATGGTGCACTAGCCATGAAAAACTGTAGAAACATGGATTTGGCTTAATCGCGATTAGCGGTGTACTAACCGGGTTTTTACCCAAACTGCATATAATAAATTTTAAAAATGCCAAATCTTTTAAATATATTTTTAATTGAAAAAATTATTTTAATTTTCATTTATTTCATAATTATCGGTATATATTTATACCCTTTTTCGAAAACCCCAATTTCGCAAATCGGTCAGTTTTCGGGTGTTGGCTATAGTGCCCTCAAGGCAATTATCATAGTCGCGGACTTGTGATTATGATGATTGAGTGAGGACATATACCGATAAAACAGTCTTAATCAAGATGATAGTATGCTATCTGGTTTGTCTTTATCATCATGTACATGTTGATAGAGCCCATAGGATTCTTGCTTGACTTCCAGCATTATGATGGCGATCATATATGTGGGAGCTGGGGTCTATAAGCACATCCTTAAATGTCCCTAGTCGTAGGAGTATCGAGACCGGGAATCGATACTCCAGTATAGACTAGTGTATACTGATCGAGACCCCGACGAGGGGCGGTGGCCAGGTCTCACAAGCCATTGGTGTTAGTTTGTTCACCTAAGATAGTATACAGGTGCTCATTAGGTTATGAGTACACTGGACGGACTCGCCGGGAATCTGCTAGTTGGTATTATACCTATTGTCAGATAGCAGTTCCCAGGTGACATATGTACAGGTTAGTCTGTCGACCTGAGATCGTCATTTGTCTCGTGTGAGTTCCCACTGTACTTTGATTACTACCCTACCACAGCTCAAAGGAGTCATGTGAACAGGTTTTAGTTGGGTACAGTCCCGAGCCATATGGAGGCAGTGATCGGATCGTCGGCGATTCGTCTCTTCCAGTATTGGGGGTTGTTGTCGCGTTGTGTACGGATGGCCATCATCATAAATCCGTGGCCACGGTGGACGAGAATTATCGATCCAAGATCGATAGTTTCTTAGGTGGTGATGGGGTTTCATACCGACACTAAATGTCGCGTTGTTCGGGGTCTGACTTTATCCACCCCCTTAGACTCGATATGCGATACTCTTAGACGAACAGACCGGACCGTACGGATATTGTCACAGTCAGGCTCAGTAGGGGTTCAGGATGAGTTTGCTCGTCGGCCTCCCTTTCGCTCAATACCTGGGTAGCCTTTACGTCCGGCTAGTGCCGCTGACGTGCTTGTGGTTAAACCCACTGCCAGCATATTGACGAGTCTTTAGAGTCCCACACAGTGCGTTTTCACGGTTCAGGCGATATGGTGTACATGACGTATGTTGATACATACAGGTGTCCGATTAAATATGTGCACATGCTGCGCAGACTTTAATCGGACGGTTGATAATACTAGCGGCTTAGGATTAAGACATATTATTAAATTGGGTTTTGATTTAATAATTTATATATGTATTTGTATATACGTATTCTAGTATTATTGTTCACTATTCATTTTCTCTCTTGGCTATTCGTATTTTTGTACGAATACGCGTATATGTATTTCGATACATGTACCGGGAAGTATTCCGTATTTTATACGGAATAGCTTCTAGAAGGTGCCACCTCATTAATTATTTTCTTTATTGAAAATCATTTGGGAAATGAGGTGGAAAGGAGGTATGGGTCAAACCATGGACCTAGTTATGGTTGCAATTGTTTAATGAAATTAAATAAAGGAAATGATATTTTTTCTTGATGGGAATGAGAGAGGGGGGGCACTTTAGGGGTGGTGATTGATTTCTTTTGGTGGAGAATTACACTTCATTACACATCACTGCCTCATTCTCTCATGCTCTCAAGAAAAACACTTAGCCATTTTGCTCAAGCAAAAATATCACCTCTTTCATCTTCTTCTTGAATTACTCATTTGAGTTTTGGGTTGAGAGAAAATTGTAGTGACACTTTTATACACCCCTACTCTCCATCTCTAGCAACTTTGGAGCATCGGTTACCTCGTTCAACGAGGTTCGAGCTTGCGCCGTTTCCCTCGGGTGGATCATCGGAGACGAAGGAAGACTGGCAAACAAACCACATCAAGGAATCGCTAGGAGCTTGGAATGAAGACCGAAGGGCACGGATCAACTCGGTATAACGATTCTAACTCTTAGTTAGTTTGCTAGTTTAGGGTTTAAGGTCGATCCAGGATTCGGGTAGCGGTAGCGCCGGTTTAGAAAATTTTTGTTCCGTATTTTGGCCGTGTTTTGATGGCCGGGGCGCTGCCGGGACCCTTCAAGGTATCAGAGCCACCCTTTAAATCCCTTACTAGCTTGTTTAAATGTGTTTGAAAGATCGATCAACGGAAATTTCCAAAATCACGATTCCATTTTTCTGTTCTCTGTCCATTTTCAAAAGTGTTCAAAAAACTTTTTTCTAGTGGCTTAAATATCCGTGCAGGCGATTTTAAGGGTACAGAAAAAATTTGGGCTCCTGATGCCTCCAAGTCACCGCGGAACCGCCGCGCGTACCCCCTATTGGCGGCGGTTCCGCGGCCATTTAGTGGCGACGGGCTTCGAAATTTTTCCTGTAGCCTCTTGACTTGGAATTGTGATTTTTGTAATATCCTATTTTGTCCCAGGTTTCTGTGAAGTGTTGGTTTTGCTACTGGGGCCAATTTGGAACTTAGTCGATCGATATTCTAAGCATGCGTTTGATTGTACATAAATTATAATCTGCGACCGTGAATGCAATTTGATCGGTAAACCCGTCTAACTGCTATATGTTCCTTTAGACGGGTTTGCGAACGTGACATTCACGTTGATGTTCTATGTTGTGCTGTGATGTTGGTTGGATCGTCATGGTGGATAGCTGTGGTGCAATGTTAGTACAATTTTATTTCATTTGTACATTTGATATTGCGGGGCGAGCGTCCGACATGTGGACTGCCGTCACTGCCAGTTTGTATATTATTCTTTTGGGGCACGACCGGGCTGAGGTCGATGTCACCCTTGTATATTATTTATTTTCTGTACTAGGATTACCCCGAGGTGGAGTGCACAAATAGCCGGGTTCTAGAGGGCAACTGGTCCGCATCTCAAGGCATTCAGACGGAGGGGTCTTTACTCTAGAATTGGCAGGCTATTCGCCGCACTCGTAGGGGGTATAGGTTGACCCAGGAGGGGTGCTCAAGTTACCGGATTCCGTGAAGTGCTGGGTGGTCCATTCACATTGCTGAAGGGGGCTGCCTCGCTTCTGGTTTTGGCGGGTAACTTGCCGCGCTCGTAGGGGTCTAGGTTTCATTGTACAGGCTATCCACAAGACAGGGAACGTCGGGTCTCACTTGCGGCTCAAGTGAAACCCGGGGCTCCAGATTATCCACCATTCTGTGTTGCTTCAGTGATGTTTCTGTGATGTTACTTTATATCATGCCTGGGACAAATGTTATATATATATATATTTATATATACTAGTAGATGTTGTATATGTTTTGCACCCGTGCTAGCCCAGTCCCCGCTCTGTCGTTAGTTAAGTAACCTAACGGGAGATGACGGGACCCAGTGGCGAATGCGGATGGTATATACGTACATTTTATTTTCGTTCTTTTCTGGTGTGATTATTTGATGGGACTGCATTGATTCTTATCAATGCAAGGATAAAACAAATCTATATATGATGTTGTTGGAACCAAGTTTTTAATAACTGACATTACAGACGTTCTCTTTTTCTTTGCACAGTGGTATTCGGTTGTGAATATCCAGCACCTCATTCGACGAGGCAAGGGCCGAGATCCCTTCATCGGGAGTGACCCCTTGAGTGAAAGTTTGCGTCAACGTAATAACTTCACTGTAGTCGATTACTTTTGCTTTGTATCATGGTATTCAGTTTGGGATATCCTGCACCCCATTCGACGGGGAAAGAGCCGAAATCCCTTCACCGGGAGTGACCTCTTTAGCAAAAGTTTTTGCCACTATATATTTATAAAACCACTTGGATTCCTTCAACGAGATCAAGTTTATTACGTTAAAGGTTTTTCGCCAAAAACCAGCCGTAGCCCTCCGTCATTTCAGAAAAGTAGCGCCTAGTATTCGTGCTATGTTTGTTGGCTTCCGTTAAGGCATGGTGTGCGGTAGCTATGTGTTACTTCTCTGTAGCATGGATATGCATTAATCTAGGACAGTCGTGCAGCCTTGCTGGCATCCGTCAAAGGCGAGTACGGGTGGGTCTAAATTAATCAAGACAATGACGGGTAGAACTTGACTTGCAACTTATGATTTGTTGGCATCTGTCAAGGTCATAAGCTGCTTGGGGTAAAAATCACATCGGGAGTTTCAAACATACAGGAAACTTGACAGGCTTGCGCATACCTTCTGGAGTGTGGTGACTTCAGTGGCTTCCATCAAGTTATCATGTGATGATGGTCGGGTCTCGATTCCCACTGATGAGTAGCATTACTCCTCGGGTAATTCCGACTAATTCTCCTTTTGGGTTTGGAGGGGAATTCGAGGAACCAGTGAGAGCCATCCAAGATTAGATAAACTGGTTGACTATTCTGATCAAGGTTAGAGTGCACGCTGAGTGTTTCTTCTCTCTCTCTCTCTGGCTGCGACTATGAACCGACCTTTGACTAAAAGTCATGTACCAAGTTAACCGAACCTTCTTAAAACACTTTGACTTCTGGAATGTCACGGTGTCGCATACATCATTGCCACTTCTATATCACCTTTGCATTTCTCCAGAACACCCCGTATTACTACGAACATCCACTTCTATTGGATAAATCCATCGTATAGTTACATACGAACTCGAAGGAACTTTTTCGAGGATGGATTCTGGTTCTGGAGAGATTGAATAGGATTATTCGGTTGTCTTTTCTCTTTACCTTCTCTCAGGTTGTGAGGGCTCCTAGGATTCGGAGAGGGTACACCTATTGAGCTTATTGGATAGTCTTCCTTCAAACCATAGGCAGGTGCCGAATGGTGGGGAAGGAAGAAAACCAAAAAGCTTAACTGTGGTGTACAGAAGATAATAAGTAAAGACATATAAAGGGATTAAAATAATGGCAAAGGAAATTGCGATCACCATCATTCACGACAATGACCATGTATACCCCTGCCACTCCTACATTCACTTTTCTTTTCTCTAGAACACTCTGTATCACTACGGATATCCACTTCCATTGGATAAATCCATCGTATAGTTACATACGAACTCGAAGGAATTTTTTCGAGGATGGATTCTGGTTCAGGAGAAATAGAATAGGAATATTCAGATGTCTTTTCTCTTTACCTTCTCTCAGATTGCGAGGGCTCCTAGGATTAGGAAAGTACACCTGTTACACTTATTGGATAGTCTTCTTCCAAACCTTAGGCTGGTGCCGAAAGGTAGGGAATGAAGAAAACCAATTAGGGTAAAAGAGGTGTAGAGAAGGTAATAAGTAAAGACATAATAAAGGGATTGCAGAGAGGGCAGGCAAGTATATGGTTACTGTCGTGAATCAGGATAGTGGAAGAGGCGTTACTAGGAATACCAGTTAACCCCTTTTCGAAACATTTTCATGTTTCAGTTTCACTGTGCGATGTTAATTGAAAACTGTTTTCCCAATTGGAATCTACCTCCAGGGTATGTATTTACCAGATCAGTTTCTCACATCTGCATGTTATTACGGATGGTGAGTGGGAGTAAGATATTGGGAATTGGGTGATTAGATCCTCATTATATCGGAATTCGTTGTAATTGGTGATATTTGAGGAAATCATCTGGATTTTGCCGGATGGCAAATACTTGGTTTTGAATATCCGTTGTTATGCACCAATTTCAAACTGATATATCTGTACATTTATTTTATAAAATGAGATATAACTTTTTGATATTGTGTCTATGACATTTATCTATATCAGTTGGTGATTAGGTAAGGTGCATTCAACAGCGGTGTAACTCTTCTTAACCAAAGTACAGTTTTTCAACCTACGACGCACAGAGTTTGAGTTGTTGGACTCAGGGGACCTATACAAAGTATTGTATGTTGTCCAGTGTCCGTTAAGAAAATGGGGTTGGTACTCGTACTATATTCTGTTTACTTGTGACTTCTCCAGTTCTGGACAAGTATTTCGATGAAATGCAAAGTCCAGATATTGAGAAGTTATAGGTATAAGAGTAAAGTAGAGAACCATTTGTTGGAAGTATCAGGATTCTTCGATGAAGTCGAAGATGTAGATACTTGTGTTTGGTATTCCATTGATAGTAATGGTTTTGAGAACTTGCTTCTCTTTCGGGTTACTCATATATGGATGCACTCCTACATGAGTAATGCTGATTGATCTCATTCCATTTGGTTAATATGCACTAGAGACAGCTGCATGATTTTGAATCTGGTTCCAAATTAAATTAGTGATTTTGTTTCTATATTAGATATATATATATATATATATATATATATAATCAATTTATATCTTAACGATGTTAAGGTACAGGGAGTTGTCTGGCTGATGCTTAAAACCAGAATCCGGATAAACTCAAGGCACGTTTTAGTAATGGCTGTTAGTAGATTATCCCGGGCTTTGAGGATGGTTAACTTTCTACCATCAAGAAGATCAATATTTATATTGTTCATGACTCACTACAGTTTTAATAAAATGGATTTTTTCAGAAAAACATAAGCGGGAGTATGGTAGAACTGGAAGTAATTCCAGAACCACAAACGATCACTGAAGATTTAATAGAACCTAAGGATTCAATTAGTTTCGACATTCCATTAGCCACTCCGCAGTTTTGGTGGGTAACCTCAGTCACCCGAGAGATACTTCGGTCTTCTTAGAGACAGTGACAGAGAGGTTCTTGTTTACCCAGACTTGCCATTGCTATTGTTCTAGACTATAAGACCCGGCCGGAGGATGAGTATAGCGTCGTTCTAAACTAGTTTTAGAAGTGCACGTGTATATGACTCTGCCAGAGGGTTGTTGTAGTCAGTGGGAGCAGCGGAAGCATAGTAGGCAAGTAGCTTATGTCTATTTACAGACTAAAGCAGGTATAGCGGAAATAAATCATCTATTTTTGATATGACAGTCATAGTTCTTGACCTCATCAGAATAGGAGATGGATCTGGTAAGAAGGTAGTAGCGAGTGATGTCCAAGTATTTGGATGACATGCACTTGATAGGAAGAGATATTCCTACACTACGATCGGTTATACGGTGGTTGTCACAAAGTTGTTTCTCCACATAGGATATGGATATAATATCAGGTATTCTGGATACTATATCTATGGTTTTAGATATAGATTTGGGAAGTATCCCAATCAGGGTACTTTGACATTAAATGGACGACTCCTGGCATGGTGGTCTACCTGCAGGTGATGGGGTCAACCTCTCTAAAGGTGTCTTACAGACTAAAGGGGTGAGGGATCTACATGATTAGTATATCACTTGCTTAGGCAATTGAGTTAATCATGAAATGTCAAGTACCACACCAGATATTGTTTTTTGCACTAGCTGCAATATACATATATTAATCCAATCCTGGAGAAACATTGGGAAGCAGTTTATGAACATAAGTGAATGTTCTTAGGATATGGTAACGGCAGCCTCCTTCAGGAGACGGTTATCATTTCAGGCTTCCAAGGTGACCTGGATGACAGAGTGACTGTCAGAGTTATAAGTTTTTCCCTCTTTTGAGGGACAGTATATTGGACAGGTGGTCCAAGCGAATACTGAAGAAAGGTATGGCGGAGGATACTGATTAAATTCAGTGGATGATACAGTCTAGGAGGTTTGCTGGATTTGGAGTTCGTTTGTGAACCGGGTCCCATCAGATATCCAGACAAATTCTAAGATAGGTATTGCTCATTTCTGGAGATAGTTTTCTCCGCGAAATTGAGATACAGAGAGATACAGAAAGAAACATTAGAGCGGATCCACTCACTGAGGCTATTTCTCGAACGCAATCATTTTCGCAAACGGGCTTTGCGAAACTGATTAGTAGAAAAGTTGGGTGTTCGGTATCACACGGGCTGTAAGTATGCGACATCGCAATAATTGGCCTTAAGTGCAAGTAGGAGATTGTTGGCTATAGTGACCTTAAGGCAATTATTATAGTCGCGGACTTGTGGTTATGATGATTAAGTGAGGACCTATACCGATAAAACAGTCTTACTCAAGATGATAGTATGCTATCTGTTTTGTCTTTATCATCATGTACATGTTGATAGAGTCCATAGGATTCTTGCTTGACTGCCAGCATTATGATGGCGATCATATATGTGGGAGCTGGGGTCTATAAGCACATCCTTAAATGTCCCTAGTCGTAGGAGTATCGAGACCGGGCATCGATACTCCAGTGTAGACTAGTGTATACTGATCGAGACCTCGACGAGGGGCGGTGGCCAGGTGTTACAAGCCATTGGTGTTAGTTTGTACATCTAAGATAGTATACAGGTGCTCATTAGGTTATGAGTACACTGGACGGACTCGCCGGGAACCTGCTAGTTGGTATTATACCTATTGTCAGATAGCCGTTCCCAGCTGACATGTGTACAGGTTAGTCTGTCGACCTGAGATTGCCATTTGTCTCGTGTGAGTTCCCACTGTACTTTAATTACTACCCTACCATGGCTCAAAAGAGTCGTGTAAACAGGTTTTAGTTGGGTACAGTCTCGAGCCACATGGAGGCAGTGATCGGATTGTCGGGGATTCGTCTCTCCCGGTATTGGGGGTTGATGTCGTGTTTTGTACGGATGGCCATCACCATAAATCCGTGGCCATGGTGGACGAGAATTATCGATCCAGGATCGATAGTTTCTCAAGTGGTGATGGGGTTTCATACCGACACTAAATGTTGCGTTGTTAGGGGTCTGACTTTATCCACCCCCTTAGACTCGATATGCGATACTCTTAGACGAACAGACCGGACTGTACGGATTTTGTCACTGTCAGACTCAGTAGGGGTTCAGGATGAGTTTGCTCGCCGGCCTCCCTTTCGCTCAATACCTGGATAGCCGTTACGTACAGCTAGTGCCGCTGACGTGCTTGTGCTTAAACCCACTGCCAGCGTATTGACGAGTCTTTAGAGTCCCACACAGAGGGTTTTCACGGTTCAGGCGATATGGTGTATATGACGTATATTGATACATAAAAGTGTCCGATTAAATATGTGTACATGCTGCGCAGACTTTAATCGGACGGTTGATAATACTAGCGGCTTAGGATTAAGCCGGATTATTAAATCGGGTTTTGATTTAATAATTTATATATGTATTTGTATATATGTATTCTAGTATTATTGTTCACTATTCGTTTTCTCTCTTGGCTATTCGTATTTTTGTACGAATACGCGTATATGTATTTTGATACATGTACCGGGAATTATTCCGTATTTTATACGGAATAGTTTCTAGAAGGTGCCACCTCATTAATGATTTTCTTTATTGAAAATCATTTGGGAAATGAGGTGGAAAGGAGGTATGGGTCAAAGCATGGACCTAGGTATGGTTACATTTGTTTAATGAAATTAAACAAAGGAAATGATATTATTTCTTGATGGGAACGAGAGAGGGGGGCGACCACTTTAGGGGTGATGATTGATTACTTTTGGTGGAGAATTACACTTCATTACACATCACTCCCATACTCTCTCATGCTCTCAAGAAAAACACTTAGCCATTTTGCTCATGCAAAAATATCACCTCTTTCATCTTCTTCTTGCATTACTCATTTGAGTTTTGGGTTGAGAGAAAATTGTAGTGACACTTTTATACACCCCCACTCTCTATCGCTAGCAACTTTGGAGCGTCGGTTATCTCGTTCGACGAGGTTGGAGCTTGCGCCGTTTCCCTCGGGTGGATCATCGGAGACGAAGGAAGACCGGCAAACAAACCACATCAAGGAATTGCTAGGAGCTTGGAATGAAGACCGAAGGACACGGATCAACTCGGTATAACGATTCTAACTCTTAGTTAGTTTGCTAGTTTAGGGTTTAAGGTCGATCCGGGATTCGGGTAGCGGTAGCGCTGGTTTAGAAAAAAAATTCCGCGTTTTGGCCGCGTTTTGATGGACGGGCACTGCCGGGACCCTTCATCGGGAAATATATTATTTTATTATTATATTCCAAGAATAATATTTTATATTTTTCTGAAATGTTTCAGTACTAGTGTCACCAGAGAACTGCTATCTGACGTTAGATATAATACCATCTAGGAGTTCTCGGCGAGTCATGTTCAGTGTACCCAGTCTCTACTGAGTACCCGTTTACCATCTTTGATGTCAAACACCAATGGATATAGGATCATCCATCGCCTATCAAATGGGTCAAGAAGCGTATACGCTAGTCTACTCTGGAATATCAATCCCCCGTCTCGATACACACTCGACTAGGAACAATTAAATGATGTACTTATGGACTACCCTGGCCCCACTAGTATGATCTGCATCATAATCCTGGTAGTCAAGTACATCCTATAGGCTTTACCAACATGTGAGAGCAAGACAGTATCATAATACAAGTATACATGTTAAGATAAAGAGTAACCAGATAGCATACTACCATGTTGAGCAAGAAAGTTCTCCTTATATATGTCCAAGCATCTATTTTAATATACAATCTTGTACAACAATGGCCTCTAGGGCATACATACAACTAACATGATGGGGATATTCTCTGACATGGTCGAGAATTTTCTGGAAATATTCATGGACGATTTCTCCATATTTGGGGATTCCTTCGAGGGATGCTTATGTCATCTTGACGCTGTTCTTACCCACTGTATGGACAAGAATCTAATTTTGAATTGGGAAAAATGTCATTTCATGGTTTAAGAAGGTATTATCTTAGAGCATATCATCTCACGAAATGGCATTGAGGTAGACATAGCTAAAATAGATGCCATTTCCAATCTTGCACCTCTCAAATGCATCAAAATATACGATCCTTTCTTGACCATGCAAGTTTTTATAGACGGTTCATCAAGGACTTTAGTACGATTTCTAGACCCTTAACTCTTCTCTTGGCCAAAGCTACAACTTTCACTTCGACTCGGATTGCCAGGCTGCTTTTGAATCGCTTAAACGTTCCCTTACTACTGGCCCCGTTCTATAACCTCTAGACTGGAATCACCCTTTTAAGCTTATGTGTGATGCATTCGACTTTGCTCTTAGTGCAGTCTTAGGACAACACATCGATAAGATACCGCATGTCGTTTATTATGCGAGGAGGACCTTGAACGATGCCTAAATGAACTATACAACCACCGAGAAAAAACTCTTGGTAGTTGTCTTTGCATTAGAAAATTTCAGGCCCTACGTAATTGGCTCACCGGTCATAGTTTACACCGATCATTCCTCCTTAAGACATCTTTTATCAAATAAGGATTCTAAATCCCGGCTAATACATTGGATCCGCTTGTAGCAAGAATTTGACCTTGTCATAAGAGAAAAAAGCGGATGTGAAAACGTCGTAGCCGACCATCTTTCACAACTTTCTTCTTCACCAACGTTGACCTTACCAATAAACGACTCTTTCCGGACGAACATCTTTTGACCCTATCTTGCGAAACTTGGTTCGATGATATCGTGAATTATTTAGCAACGGGACTTCTACCCAGTGAATGGTCAAATCAAGATAATCATAGATATTTACCTCAGGAAAAATACGGACGAATCTTATTTGTTCAAGTATTGTCCTGATCAGATCATTCGCCGGTGTGTCCCTAATAATGAGTCCAAGAGTGTATTGTCCTTTTTCCATGATTAAGAATGTGGTGGTTACTTTGGCCCAAGAAAAACTATGGACAAAGTTTTGCGATGCGGCTTTTATTGTCCAACATTATTCAAAGATGTACATGATTATTGCAAAACTTGTTTACGATGTCAGCACATGGGTCGGATTTCATGGAGGAACGAGATGCTGCTCCAACCAATCTTGGTTGTTGAGATATTTGATGTGTGGGGCATTGATTTCATGGGCCTATTTCCCAACTCTTTTGGGAACTTGTACATTCTCTTAGCGGTTGATTATGTCTTTAAATGGGTTGAAGTAATACCGAGCCGTACTAATGATAATAAGGTTGTCGTTAAGTTCCTTAATGAAACTATCTTTTCTCGGTTCGGGCATCGTCGCACTATCATTAGCGATAATGGGACGCATTTCTACAATCGGTCTTTCGAGACTTTGATGCGGAAATATTTGATCAACCACGACCTTTCTATGCCTTATCATCCATAAATGAGCGGGCAAGCCGAGATCTCCAATCGACAGATCAAGAAAATGTTGGAGAAAATGGTTTCTAAGAACCGTAAAGATTGTTCCTCTAAACTGACTGATGCTCATTGGGCATTTCATACTGCATATAAGACCGATCTTGACATGTCTTCTTATCAGCTTGTGTTTGGGAAGGCTTGCCACCTCCCTGTCGAGATCGAACATAGGACGATGTGGGCAATTAAAAAGCTTAACTTCGATTTTGACTAAGCGAGCAGCTATCGGAAGCTGCAATTAAATGAGCTGAGCGAGCTTCGTGATGAAGCCTTCGATAACGCGGTTATAGTAAAGAACCGGACAAAGGTGTTCCACGACAAACACCTTTTGCGAAAGATATTCACTCTGGGACAAAAAGTCCTTCTTTACGATACCCGTCTCCATTTTCATCTGGGTAAGCTGAGATCTTGTTGGATGGGACCTTTTATGGTGAGGTATGTATACTCGCACAGCGCAGTGGATGTAGAAAATCCTAAAGACAGCTCCCTTTTCAGAGTAAATGGGTATAGATTAAAACCGCACTTTTCCATTGACCCATCGGAAGAGCTCCTGTTCTTGCAGTAGCCTCTTTATCACGACTAACTTTCCTCCACCTCTCCTCCATGCTTTAGTTTTCCAGATATAAACAGTGGCAACACTGTTTCAACTAAGAATGGAGGTGTGCATGTTAGCAGATCCAAAAAAAATGTGTGTGTGCTAAGAACAAGTTTCGGGGAGGCTTTCATTTGACTAACTATTGACCTTATCATTCTCCACCCAAGTCTACAGGTTTTTGAGCTCGAACAACAACATCAGTGGGGACATTGCTGCAAACAAGTTTGGAGGAGAGGTTTGTATTTATTCATGTATCATTTTGCACTAAAAAAAGATTTTGAAAATAAAAGTTAGAAAGTGAAAAATACATATGAAAGAGAAAAAGAAATGCAAGAAATGCAAGAAAATTAGATATTTTAGAATGAAGTTAATAATACGTGGTCATGAGCTGTTGTCCTAAGGGTTAGTAAGATGAAGAAATTACTACTCTGCGGATAGAAATAAGTTTGAAAACTAGTCCCTATTCTTGAGTCCAAACATCTAAATGTTGATACCCTACTATACGCACTCACACACATTTTGAAACTTGGGATAGGAGAGGATACCTTGAAATACTCTTGCCTGAAAACTTTAGTATATAAAAAAAATTGAATTCAACAAAATATAGATGACACATAAAATAAAATTTAAAAGAAAAATGAACACTGGTTTTGTAATGACTTAAGACAGCATAAAAAATACAGCGAGGGTGTCTTATCACCTAGGGCCTTAGACTAACTGGTTTGAGGGTCACTACTAAGCCTTAGGTGATGCAAGATTAGGATATTGCTAAGTATGCCTTAATAAGTGAGCACATTCGGTAATCGATTGGTAAGTTCCTTAAGAAGTATTAACGGTCGCATGAAAAATGTGTGAGCAGATCCATTAAAAACATCACCGACTAAAAAGTACTGTAACAACTCCAATTTTAGTGTACATAAAATTCATTTAAAATTAATATATACTTGGGGTATTTACATTTCCTGTGATTGCTATAAGTATTTGATTTGCTTTTTAATAGAAAGAAGGAGCTTGTAGCTCATTGGTAAGACCTTGCACTGCTGAACCAAAGCACTAGAGTTCCAATTCCATCAGCCACATTATTTTTAATATTGATTTCTTTTAAATTTTTAGAAGTCCAAGAGTCTACACTTGCTTAATCCGTAAACCCAAAGGTCACTCTAAAAACAAACGAGCCCAGGAGGTAGACCAACAGACATAGGACACGTGGCGGAGAGACCCGACCCGACTCGGCCGAATCGGGCCGGCGACTTGAGCGAATCGGCCGGCGTCGCCGGACGACTCAGCATGGATCGCCGATTTCTCTTCATGACCCCTCTACCTCTTGGTCTCCCCTTAACCCCTGTCATGTTTAAAAACTCTGCACATTAACAGAGCTTTTTTAAAACCACATTAATCTATTATTAATACAATTTTTAATACAATTTTCATACAACCGTTCATCTACCCTAAACCCTAGATTACCCTATTAATACTACTCCAAATCACACACCCCTCACTCACAAACTCTATCCAAACTCTCAAGAAAATTCTCTAGAACTTTCGTGTACAAGTGGAGTTAGCGAAGGGCGAACCTCCGGCGAACTTCCGACGACGACCCTAGGAGCTCCCGGCGACGAAACGACGCAGCGGCACCTCCTACAATTCCCTCTTCGTCTTATCTACACTAAAAACAAGTAATTCCCTCCTCCCCCCTCTTTTCTAACCCTAAAACTCGTATTTCTAAAACGTGACGGAAGCGGAGTTAATCCGTCTTCCGATTCGGTTTTCTTTAAAAAGATCCAATTTTTCTTAATAGAACATTACCAAACTCTCACATCTTGACTATTAATCATTAACAAAACATCTTGAACAAATTTCATAGCAAAATATTGTATTTTGTAATTTTTATCGCACTTTTTCAGTAAAATACCATATAGTTTAGTTTCGACATTAAACACCATATTTCATTGCTATAAATTTAGATAGATCACGAGGTAATGACCTACCTCCTCACAACACTCATATGCAACATAGCACGTTGCCTTTCGGGAATATAGAATACGAGAAAATGAAATTTTACATATAAATATCTTTTACTATTAAAACTGTTTTCTACAAGATTATGTATTTTAAACAAATCTTTGCAAGGCGCCGCTACAACCTATTTGGGGAACCCGTTCAGGATGGTGCAGATTATCGCAGATTCTCGGCCTTAGTAGTGCGAGATGCAGACCTCAGTAAGGAGTATTCGGTCTCGAAAGATTTAAAATACAATATTCTTTAGAAAATGTGATTTCTACTTTAAATAAAACTTATATTTTCATAAATATATATGTAATTAATATCAAAATATCTATTTTTAGTATTTATAATATTCCACATTTCCAAATGTTAATAAAAACAACTCATTTACAAGAAAATACCATGCAATTCCATACAAGTTCAATATTGCAAATAAATACCCAATATTATGCAAAATATGTTTTATTCACTAGAAATGTCACAATGATAAAATCTACATCTATGAAAACTCTGAAGATGACAATTAATTATTTGAGGTGTATTTTGAAAATTATACAAAATTATTTTTACATAAAACCCCCTCAAGTATTATAAATTACAATAAGGACCCTAGTAAACATAGGTTTAAGATGGACCAATCTCTTGAGCCTCAGGGAGCCGGAGAAGTGGGTGCTTTCCTATTTAAGGTAGACAACTTAACAAACGGTGTTATCAACATGGTAATCGTCTTTGAAAAAGACACAAATCCTACCGTCCATGTGCAGCGGTTACCGATAACATCAAAACTTAATTCAGGATTTCAATTTCTTTTCTAATTGTCTGACTCAGACTGAGTCTCAATATAATCAATCTGACTTGAATATGATTCAAGTGCAATCTACATATAACAATTCAACATGAATACATATATTCAATCTGTCCAATATTCAATATATACAACTTGACTAAACCAAACCATGGATATACATCCATCTACATGATTCTCCAGTTACATCCATTTACTGATATCATGGTTCCGGAAAGCCATCCATCTCTACAACCTATAATACAAGACAATACAATTTACAATGCAATACAAACAATACAATCAAGACATCGCGAGGTTTTTAAGGCGTAGATTGGTACGGAAGGTGTTAGAAGTGGCATGAGACTGCAATATTTAAGACACCTAACCTGTATTCCATTCCTGTTGTATCGTGGAATAAATGGTTTCTTGTACATTCCGTTCACCTTAGTCTCTGGTCTACTGAGACTCCTCTCGTATACACTGGCCTCTTCTGTACCAAGCTACACACAACAGCGTTAACACTAAATTCAACATTATAACAATATAATACCACTTTAAATTTACACACACTCTCTCTGTCTATTCTACTTCTCCCTTAACTTTGGTGTAGGGTTCCTAGGTACACTAATGAGGTCTCACAAGGCATCGACCATGCCAATTTCAAATTTTTCCGGTGCCGAGAAACCCTAATATAGATCGTTAACTAGAGCTTAGGCAAAACAAGCAAGTACTAAACAACTTTACTGCAAAGTGAAAGAGACTACAACCTTTGTAGATCTGGTCCTCCACATCCTTAGCTGCGTGATGATGTCCCTCCGCTGCGATCATCGGATCCCGGACTCTAGCGATGGTTTCGTCGAAGAAATGATCGGGCTAGGTCGTCGACTTTGATGCCGAAGATGATCTACGTCGAGGCAACACAAGATCAAGCTCCAACTTCACCAAGCCATGAAACTTGTGAAGAAAACACCCTATACTACTTGGCAAGTGGTAGAGGATGAAGAAATAGGAAGTGGGTTCACTTTGGATTTGGATTTCTCATTTGGAATCATCACTTGACATTTTTGAAGCAAGCTTTTCTTTTCTTTCTCAAGAGGAAGAAGAAGAAGAGAAGAATTATGAATTAATTCCCAAAAAGAAAAATGAAGTGATGGTTATCATAATGCAACCATGGGTAAGGCTAACTCATGTAGAGAATGAACTAGGGTTTAGGTAAATGGTTAGGGTTAAGGAAAGAAACAAAATGGTCAAACTTTCAAAGCTTCATGAGGCTTTAACAAAATCCAAAGAAAGCCACCATTTCATTTCTAGCCAAAATGAATAAGGAAAATAAATAAAAACAAATGAAAAACCCAACCATTAACCTAAAGATGGTATAAAGCAAACATACACCCAAGGTTGCATGTATCATCAAACATGATACAATCAAGTGCACAAAAATATATTACATATACAATGTGCACATCAAGTGAGAAAAATAATCTTAAGTGAACCAATACTAGTTAATGTAAAGTATTATATCAAATATATAATTATACATTAAATCATTAAATCAACACTTGATTTAACGATCCGGTCATACTGCATATAACCGACTAATATCAATAGTAACAACTTATCGAATCAACACTTGATCCGATAACCCGGCTATATCGTATATAACCAATCAATGTCACAAATCGCGAGAATCGAATACAGTATCACATACTGGTATTATTGTCGGTCCCGCACATATCTCATATGCGCTCCTATTTCGTTTTGCTTGAGCCAGGAAACCTCTGTGTAGGACTCTAAAGACTCGTCAATACGCCGGCAGCAGATGATGATTATATCAAGCACCCACAATCCGCACGCAGTCTGCTAAACGTAACGGCCACCCGGGTATTGAGCGATCAGAAGATCGACGAGCAAGCCCGCTCACGCTCCTGTGAATCAAACCAGTAACACTTACCATACAGTCCGGTCTGTTCGTCTGATATGTCGCATATCTTGCCTAGGGGTGGTAAACGTCAGACCCCAGTAACTCGATAAGTCATGTTGATATGAGGTCTATAACAGTTCGAGAAACTACTGGTAACACTTACCAGTAAATCTCAGCAACCCTGGCCAGTGATTTCCGGTTATAGCCAATCGAACACAGTGCAACATCAACTCCCTATACCGGGAGAGACGAATCCCCTCCTATCGCTCATTGCCTCCATGTGATTCGGGACTGTACCCAAAAGACACCGTTTTGTACGCCCTCTTGGACATGGTAAGGTGGAAATCAAAGCACAGTGGGAATCACACAAGACTCTATGACGATCTCGGGTCAACAGACTACTCTGTACCAGTGTCACCAGAGAACTGCCATCTGACGTAAGGTATAATACCATCTGGGAGTTCTCGGCGAGTCCGTCCTGTGTACCCAGTCTCCACTGAGCACCCGTATATCATCTCTGATGTCAAACACCAATGGATATGGGATCATCCATCGCCCATCTGTATGGGTCGAGAAGGTATACGCTAGTCTACGCTGGTATATCGATGCCCCATCTCGATACACCCACGACTAGGGATCTTGAAGGATGTACTTATAGACTACCATGTCCCGACTAGTATGATCCGCATCATAGTCTAGGTAGTCAAGTACACATCCTAAGGGCTTTACCAACATGTAACAGAGAGGCAATCAGTATACACGTTAAGATAAAGAGCAACCAGGTAGCATACTATCATGTCGAGCAAGAAAGTCCTCCCTATATATGTCCCAGCATCCACTACAATATACATCCTATGTACAGTAATGGCTTCTAGGGCATACATATAACTAACAATCTCCCACTTGCACTAGGGCCATCTGTAGCAGTGGTTGTAGTATCCCATACTCAACCATCCCATAATAGTCTCTCTCTGGGAAAAGGCCTTTGTGAGTGGATCCGCCGTGTTGTCCTCTGAGTCTACTCTCCTAACCTCGATCACCCTAGAGATCAACCATCTCCATGATCAGGTGATACTGCCTATGAATTATATCTGGATCACTGATGGGACGGGCGTTCCTTGGCATAAGCCACAACTCCATTGTCATACAATGGCAGGAACCTAGTTCATCTCATGAACCAATATTCACCAAAACTGCCTCTTTGGTAGTATCTTAAGTAGCAATGTATCCAGCCTTTATCGTCTAGTATGCCACGGTATCTAGCTTGGAACTCTTCTAACATACCGTCCCTCCACTGAGGGTAAAGACAATGCCTGTGACTGACATTCAGTCATCCTTATCACCCTGGAACCTTTCCAGTGATTCTCCCCAGGATCGATTGATACCATCTCACTATAACTAGTGAGAGTCCTAAAATCCAATTAGATCTATCTCATAGATCCAAAAACTAGGATTTAGCAGGTATAACTTTGATCCTATATGGAGAATCATTATGATAAGCGGAGATTGACCGAGCGTAGCATAGGAAACTCCTTTCTTATCAAGAGTATGTCATCCACGTACTCTACAAGGATCACCACCATACTCCCTACTACCCTTTTGTTTATACAAGGTTCATCTACCATTTTGATGATGTCAAACTCTTTGACTAACACATCAAAACAGACGTTCCAACTCCGCGATGCCTGCTTTATCACATAAAATATCTTGCTCGCGTTTCCCCTGCTCCCACTATCTATGAGGTCCTCTGGCTGTGTACTTATAGACGCACTCTTCTAAAATATCATTTAGAAAAGCAGTCATGGCACCCAACCGCCAGATATCGTAGTCATGGTATGTAGCCGTGGCAAGTAGGATCTGGATGGACTTAAGCATAGCTACTTAGAAAAGGTTTCATCATTTTCCATACCTGGTCGATGACGAAAACCTTTAACAAGTCTAGCTTTGAAAGTCTCAACTTTTCCATCTACACTAAGTAATCTTCTTAAGATATACTTGCTCCTAATGGGGATTTAACCCTTCAGATATAGCAGCCAAAGTCCATACTTTGCTGGTGTACATGGATTCCATCTCAGATCGCTAAGCATCCAGCCATTCTTACAGAGTCCCACTCCTGATGGCCAGTCCGAAACTAGTTGGGTCATCATCTCATGATGCAATCCTCGCTCCCACTGTCATCGAGAAACCAAAGTATCTCTCAGGCGGATGAGGAACCCTACCAGATTGGCGGAGAGGCTGAGGTTCGTTGGTATCTACTGAATCCTTTGGTTCTACCAAATCATCTGTTGTAGTTTTTATAGCTGGAACATTTCCAGTTCTACATAACAGATCTTGCCTCGAGCTTGTCCGGATTTTGCTTTTTAGACATAGGCTGGACAACCTCAAATCTTAACAAGCTTAAGATATGGGCTCTTCCCTTTCCATATCTTATATGAAGTGGTAGGCAACTGATTTGATCGGAACCCTATTCAATAGGTATGCAACTTCATAAGTGCATTACTCCCAAAAGGAAATAGGTAACTCAGTAGTACTCATCATAGAGCACACCTTATCATATAGGGTGTGATTGCTCCGCCCCGATATACCATCGTGCTATGGTGTATACGGAGGAGTAATGCTTAGAGAGAATCTCATTCTCCTTTAGAATAGTCCAGGAATTCCGTGCTCAAGTATTCTCCTCCTTGATCACATGTAAGGACATAATATTTACACCCGTATTTTGGTTCTCTACTTCTAACTTATATTCTGTGAATACCTCAAAAGGTTCGGACTAGTGTTTCAACAGGAACATATGTCTGAATCTTGATAGATTATCAGAGAATGTAATGAAGTACAAAGAACCGGTCTTGGCATGTGTAGATAGAAGACTTTCATACATCAGCATGTATCAATCCCAAGAGTTCACTGACTCTTTCCCTGTTTCCAGTAAACAGAGCTATGGTCATCTTATCTTTGTGACATGACTGGTAAGTTTCATAAGATGTAAATTCAAACTAATTTAAATATGCATCTAAATGTAACTTCAGCCAGTCGGGTCGCATTGATATGACCTAGTCTACAATGCCTCAAGAAGGAATCGTTCAATTCTGAACTCTTCCTCTTGTGTGTGTTCTGTATACTAAGAACTGTAGTTTGATTTAGAACATCAATGCTTTTAGATAACGTGCCTGAACCGATCAACTTTTGATATAGGAAATGTTCAAAACATTATCCAACAATACAAAATTTTATCATTTCTTTACTAATAAAGAGACTGATATGATTTTGTATATCAGGTTCGGTATCTAATAGCATTTGTCCAGAATCAATGTATAGGTAATACAGGGTGACAGTGACCAACAGACTTGGCTGCAACACTTGCACCGTTTTCTGTCTCATGAAACTTATCACCCGTTCTCAGTTCTCTACCTTTTTGTAGCCCTATGCAACAGATTACATATCTGGGATCCTGATCCGGTATCAAATACCCAGGACGTAGAGGATACAGAGAAACAGTTCTATGTAATGAACACACCCAAAGATGATGCATCAACATGCACTCTCTTCATTTGGGCGGCACGGGAATTCTGGTAATCCCCAATTTCTTGCTCTATCTTATAATAATTATAAGTTGGTGTGGGACCAACGTTCCCCAGCTCAGTATAACAAGCGGGTTCCGTCAATACATCCGTATTATTATCTTGATTAAGGCGTGATATGGTCGCTACCTGGAGAGAGAGAGAAGAAAACACTCAGCATATGCTCTTGCAAGATCAGATTGGTTATTATTTTATCTAATCAGGATGGCTCCCACTGTTTTTTATCAAATCTTCCTTCAAACCCTAAAAGGAAAGACTAGCCGGGATTAATTACACACTACAAGTTCGCCAATCTTTCAGCCAGGCCAGTGTCGGTACTTTGAGGGAGGTTCCCCGTGCTTTCGCACGGACCTAATTAATGTAAACCTCGTTTTCCCAGAGGCGTAACCCCGTTGACACCTTTCTAGACACCTACTTGATCGGCTAATTGTAATGTGTAAAACTCTCCCAGGAGTAACTCTTACTCGCAGTGGGTATCGGGATCCAACTATCTCATAGAAGGTATGCAATCTCATTGCAAATTTCAACACTTGAAATTCCCGATAATTTTGCCCCTAACCTCCTATGACCTTGACAAAGGCCAACAAACCATAGGATGCTAGTTAAGTTCAACCCGTAATTTCCTGATTGAATTAAACCCACCCGCATGACTCTTGACAAAGGCCAACAAGGTCGCACGGCTACCCTAACCCAATCTGCATCATATGCATAAGCAGATAAACACCAGTCAGCTACCGCACACTACGTCTTGACAAAGGTCAACAAATGCAGCATGAATACTAACTACTACTTATCTGAAATGACGGAGGGCTACGACAGGTTTTTCTGAAAACCTATTGCGTAATGAACTTGATATCGTTGTAGAATCAAATGATTTTAAAATGGAGTGTTTTTTAGGCTTTTCTAGTTTTTGCTAAAGGGGTCACTCCGGGTGAAGGGATCGTCGGCCCTTTCCTCGTCGAATGAGGTGCGGGATATATCATATATGTCACTGTGCAAAGCAAAAACTATAGAACCAATCAAAAGACAAACCGAGGGTTGTAGCATCTGCCAGTTATTGCTAAAGGAGTCACTCCCGGTGAAGGGATCTCGGTCCTTTCTTTATCGAATAAGGTGCAGGATGTTCTACAAGGAACACCGCGATGCAAAGTAAGAACTGTAGCTACCTGTTTTTGAAAATTCGATTCCACAACATCTTAGGTTTCTTTTCTTTCATTAATCACATTAATGAAGTCCCATCATTTAAGCACCTAAACATCACAGATAAATACAACGTACGCTTATGCCATCCACATTCGCCTCGATGTCCCGTCTGCAACGTTAGGTTAGGTAACTAACGCCAGAGCGAGGCAGGGCTAGCGCGGGTGTAAAACATAAGCAACGTCTATATAATATATCATATATACTATATACAGTATTTATCACAGAACATATCAAATGATCACATCATAGATATTGCAGCAGAATAATCATATGAAACAATGGATATACTAGGACATCCGTGTTTTCAATACGAGCCAGTATAAAACACGGATTCCACGGTCACGATGAATAGCCAAACCCACACCACTAGACCACTACGAGAGCAGCAAGCAACCCTACCAATTCTAGAGTTAGGAGACCCGGACTCGACTCCTCGAGTTGGTCTCCCACTGGACTCTAGAACCCGGTTACCTGTGCTCCCCTCCTTGGGTCTATCCTAGTGCGGAAAAGTAAATAATATACAAAAGGTGACATCTTCCGCAACCTGGAAGTGCCCCAATAAAAGAATATTACATACAAGTTTTTACATGAATGAAAATGAAAAAACACTCATCTCACATAAAAACCCCCGGCTATTCAAACACGACGATCCAATATAACATATCCAGCAACACATAACATCACATGTCATCAATGTAAGTAAATGTGCGCATCCCAATTGTCGTTGACATATAGCAACGAAACCGGCGATATCACATATTACACTTACGGTCATAGAAAAGAAAGTGTAAAACTGCAACAGTTGGAATCCACAACCTCCTTAGACATCGCATGCCTAATCAAATGAATTACTTAGACATCGCATGCCTAACAATTATAAACCCCGCATTTTAGTCTCATTATCGAAAACACTTTTCAATATCAAGTCGGGCAATTCAACAAGATCCCCGGCATCCTGATCGAATACTCGTCGCAAACTTTAGTAGGCAGCCGCACCCCCGATGCCGTCAACGAAGTGCACCAAGGCGGAACACCGCTGCCGCGAGCACCCGAACGGATGCTTTCGGCGACGGGGTTCTCCTACAGTCACTTGGTCGGGGCTAAGGAGTGTAGCTGTCTATTAAGTTTACCCGGCGAGTATCCGCGTACGCTACGAGATTGCGACGGACTTTTGATCACATCAAAATTTTGCGGCAACCGATCAAATGAGACTAAACTGCTGTGTTTATAACATCCAAATCAGTTATCTCATAACTACATGTGGATTCCAAATATTGTATCACATTCCAGATAAATAGAAAATGTTAAACTTACCGATCGAACAATCAAACACCCAAGTTTTCCCGAAACAGCTCAACTCATGAAACAAGTTCAAAAACATCCATTTCATGCCACAGTACCAACGGTCCAGCCGTAGAAGGGTCAAGCCAACACCTCACATGTGGCACGCCGTACTGCCCCAAACCCTAAGGTTCAAAGGGCAGTTCAAGACGGTCACATAATCAAGTTAAGGTTTATTGTCTTCTAGAGAGTCCATCGCGTTACTTGCACTACTTAGAACGTTCTTAAACCACGGAAAAATCCAACACTTGGAAATTTTCCGGCAGGGGAAAAATTGGGTATTTATATCCAGTGGAACTTTTTAACATATTCTAAATTATCCGAAAAAACATAAACGAAGTTAAATTATCCGATCGAATTAACGAGTCCCCAATAAAACCCTAGAAAACTCAACACTTGAGTGGAATTAAAAAATTCCCATAAAAAATTGCCAAGAAAGGACCTAAGAATAAATTTATGAAATTACAGAGACTAAGTCCAAATTTTGGCCGCGGAACGGCCGCAAAACCCTTGTTTTCGCCGCGGTTCCGCGGTCAAATTATTGACTTAGTGGACGGTACTTCACAGTAATTCTTAGTTTTTCCTGCTTGTTTTTCTGAGCATTTTTAATTCACAAAAATCCACTGTTTTGAAAAATGTACAGAGAGTGGTCTCGGATTAGGGTTTCGGGTTCGATCGGGTTTCTAACATCGTCTACACATCGCCTAAGGCTCTAGCTAGGCTCTGATACCACTGTAGGGTTCCTTGGCACACTAATGAGGTCTCACAAGGCATCAACCATGCCAATTTCAAATTTTTCCGGTGCCGAGAAATCCTAATATAGATCGTTAACTAGAGCTTAGGCGAAACAAGCAAGTACTAAACAACTTTACTGCAAAGTGAAAGAGACTACAACCTTTGTAGATCTGGTCCTCCACTTCCTTAGCTGCGTGATGATGTCCCTCCGCTGCGATCATCGGATCCCGGACTCTAGCGATGGTTTCGTCGAAGAAATGATCGGGCTAGGTCGTCGACTTTGATGCCGAAGATGATCTACGTCGAGGCAACACAAGATCAAGCTCCAACTTCACCAAGCCATGAAACTTGTGAAGAAAATACCCTATACTACTTAGCAAGTGGTAGAGGATGAAGAAATAGGAAGTGGGTTCACTTTGGATTTAGATTTCTCACTTGGAATCATCACTTGACATTTTTGAAGCAAGCTTTTCTTTTCTTTCTCAAGAGGAAGAAGAAGAAGAGAAGAATTATGAATTAATTCCTAAAAAGAAAAATGAAGTGATGGTTATCATAATGCAACCATGGGTGAGGCTAACTCATGTAGAGAATGAACTAGGGTTTAGGTAAATGGTTAGGGTTAAGGAAAGAAACAAAATGGTTAAGCTTTCAAAGCTTCATGAAGCTTCAACAAAATCCAAAGAAAGCCACCATTTCATTTCTTGCCAAAATGAATAAGGAAAATAAATAAAAAAAAATGAAAAACCCAACCATTAACCTAAAGATGGTATAAAGCAAACATACACCCAAGGTTGCATGTATCATCAAACATGATACAATCAAGTGCACAAAAATATATCACATATACAATGTGCACATCAAGTGAGAAAAATAATCTTAAGTGAACTAATACTAGTTGATGTAAAGTAATATATCAAATATATAATTATACATTAAATCATTAAATCAACACTTGATTTAAAGATCCGGTCATACTGCATATAACCGACTAATATCAATAGTAACAACTTATCGAATCAACACTTGATCCGATAATCCAGCTATATCGCATATAACCAATCAATGTCACAAATCGTGAGAATCGAATACAGTATCACATACTGGTATTATTCTCGGTCCCGCACATATCTCATATGCGCTCCTATTTCGTTTTGCTTGAGCCAGGAAACCTCTGTATAGGACTCTAAAGACTAGTCAATACGCCGGCAACAGATGATGATCATATCAAGCACCCACAAGCCGCAAGTGGTCTGCTAAACGTAACGGCCACCCGAGTATTGAGCGATCAGAAGATTGACGAGTAAGCCCGCTCACACTCCTGTGAATCCAACCAGTAACACTTACCGTACAGTCCGGTCTGTTCGTCTGATATGTCGCATATCTTGCCTAGGGGTGGTAAACGTCAGACCCCAGTAGCTCGATAAGTCATGTCGATATGAGGTCTATAACAGTTCGAGAAACTACTGGTAACACTTACCAGTAAATCTCAGCAACCCTGGCCAGGGATTTCCGGTTATAGCCAATCGAACACAGCGCAACATCAACTCCCTATACCGGGAGAGACGAATCCCCTCCTATCGCTCATTGCCTCCATGTGATTCGGGATGTACCCAAAAGCCACCGTTTTGCACACCCTCTTGGACGTGGTAAGGTGGACATCAAAGCACAGTGGGAATCACACAAGACTCTATGACGATCTCGGGTCAACAGACTACTCTGTACCAGTGTCACCAGAGAACTGCCATCTGACGTAAGGTATAATCCCATCTGGGAGTTCTCGGCGAGTCCGTCCAGTGTAACCAGTCTCCACTGAGCACCCGTATATCATCTCTGATATCAAACACCAATGGATATGGGATCATCCATCGCCCATCTGTATGGGTCGAGAAGGTATACGCTAGTCTACGCTGGTATATCGATGCCCCGTTTCGATACACCCACGACTAGAGACCTTGAAGGATGTACTTATAGACTACCATGTCCCCACTAGTATGATCCGCATCATAGTCCACGTAGTCAAGTACACATCCTAAGGGCTTTACCAACATGTAACAGAGAGACAATCAGTATACACGTTAAGATAAAGAGCAACCAGATAGTATACTATCATGTCGAGCAAGAAAGTCCTCCCTATATATGTCCCAGCATCTACTACAATATACATCCTATGTACAGTAATGGCCTCTAGGGCATACATATAACTAACATTTGGGACTTACTGAGCGATTGTTCCCTGACGACATTCCTTATCTTTCTTCTTTGGAATGTTGTTAGGTGATTCGGACGTTCAGGAGATCGAGCCCACCAGCGAGAGCTTGGATCAGCTAGCCTATGACCCAGAGCTTTAGATTCATTATACACATTTTATTCCAGTACTTTCCATTTCTGTTATGCCACTGTTTAGGCATCACATTCATTCAGATGTATTTACTTTTCCATGTAATATAAAAGCATGTTAATGAATAAAGTTGATGTTCATTACATTTGTCTCTTGTGTATATTTCTTTTATATTGCTTAGTTACGCTTAGCGTATTTACTTCTGAGTAAATACGTAGCGGCCAGTCGCGTCCCCTTCACCGTACACCAGGAAGCGGGGTGTGACTGGTTTTTTTGGTAGCCCATGCAGGTCTGAGCTGTATGGAACCCTACCATGCAGTTCAGTTCTGCGTGACAACCTAAGCAATATAATACAAGAACCTGCAACTAAAACATTCTTTACAATTCATATTCCTTGAATCTTACAATTTCATATTCTTTGAATCATATACTTTGAATCTGTCCTATCATAAATTTTTCATTCAAGGTTACGGATTCCCCGAACAACACCAGCACCAATGTCAACAACACACCACCACCACTACCACTCACACCTGCCGTCCCTGCTTCGATCAACGAGCAGACGGTTCTGCCCGAGGTAATCCACAGCCTCCTAGAAGGACTGCAGCAGCTGACTGCTCTTTTAATGAATTGTCCCGAGGCAGAAGCACTTGGGGTGAAGCAATTCAGGGCTTTGCACCCCCAAACAGTTCTCAGGAAAAGAGATCCCTCTAGAAGTTCTCAGAGAATCGAAGACGATCTGGCAGTGGCATAAGTGGCAGAGATAGCTTGGGTCCGTATTGCGAAACTGCAGCTCATGGACAATGCATGGGTTTGGTGGAGGGCGGAAGAAAGCCGTCTTGATCAACCCATCAAATGGAAGACTTTTCGAGACAAGTTCGACATAAAGTAATTCCCTAAGACTGCCAGGTTCGACATGGAACAACAGTTCATCCATCTGCAACAAGGTTCGATGTGGACCAAGTCAGTAGATGAATATGTCACTGAGTTCACCATGCTCAGTCGGTAAGATATGTCTTAATAATTCAATTTTTCAATATATCACATACTACACAGCTAACACAATACTTTAACAGATTTGCGGCACACCAGATACAGACGGATGAGATCAGACCCTATCGATTTCAACAAGGTTTAGATTCGGAGATCCAGGCTGCACTAGATACAGGAGATTTTCCGACTCATGAATCGGATCTGAAAGCTTTCCGCCGTTATGAGGCAGTAGTAAAGATGAGCGGCAGATCTCAATCTGCTAGAGTTAAGCGCCCTGCCAACCAGATGGCAGGAGAGCCCTTCAAGGCCACCATTTGTGCCGAGGAGACCGGGAGTACCAATCAACCAGCCCAGCCCAGCCTTTTGTACCTACTGTAAGAGAGCTAGACATATGATGAAAGATTGCCGGCGAGCCAACCGCCTTTGCTTAATCTGCGGCTCAACTACTTATGGTATTGGGTCTTGTCCCCAAAGACAAAACCCAGTTGCTGCACCCACACCAGCAATCACTTACCCGCAGCGACCATCCCTTCAGGCTCCTGCTCCAAGACTAGCTTTCCATGCTCCACCACCTGGAGGACCACCGAATGCACCCCCTCCTCATCAGTTCCATCAAGCTCAACGGAACATTTCGAGGAATGATCCTCAGGCCAGGAGGAATTTACCACGGCGATAGGCTTTCACGATGCCCGTGGAAGAAGCTGAGGTACTGGCCAAGTTATCACCGGTAAACTTTTCTTCTCAACCTTTTCTTTCAGTCTTAACACCTACCTACATATTTTTCCTACACCTAAAACATATCCCACATACCATAGGTACAATCTTAGAATCCTCACTTCCTGCGCTAGCACTCTTCGATACTGGAGCATCTCACTGCTTTATGTCATAACGGTTCATCCGAACTCATGCGATTCCAGTCACACTGCTTGTATCTAGTTGGAATGTCAGTTCAGAGAATGGCGTTCTAAATGCAACAATGGGATACAGCTTGTGTCCAGTAGTCGTCTGCAGCAGAGAATTCTATGCTTACTTCAAAGTGCTGGACATACCGAACTTCGATGTGGTTCTAGGTATGGATTAGCTCAGAACAATTTATGCTACCATTGACTGTCGTCAAAGGAGGGTAATATTTAAGATTCCAGACCATCCGGTCTTCTATTTCAAAAGTGGAGACCGTACCCTGGAGCCAAGTACTTACAAGGCGAAGCCGAAGAAGGCAGTGTTGCAGCAACTCAAGTGGAAGAAGGATCAAAGACGGAAGTGGTTCGAGAGTTCGACGATGTGTTTCTTAACGATATATCAGGTTTGCCTTCCGATCGAGCTCTTGAATTCAGCATTGATTTAGTACCGAGAGCACAACCGATGATCAAAGCACCTTATCGATTAAGTCCGGAAGGTTTGAAGGAGGTCCGAACTCAGTTGGACGAATTATTGGCGAAAGGTTGGATTCGTCCCAGCACTTCAAGTTGGGGATCACCAGTATTACTTTTGAAGAAAAAGGAAGGTTCATACAGAATGTGCAACGATTATAGAACCTTGAACGAAGTCATGATAAAGAACAAGTATCCGCTACCGCTTATCGACGATTTATTCGATCAGCTAAGTGGATCTTGTGTTTTCTCCAAGTTAGATCTTCGTTCAGGTTATCATCAGGTGAAGGTCAAGGAAGCTGATATCCACAAAACAACTTTCAGAACTCGTTATGGACATTACGAATTTCTTGTGATGCCATTTGGAGTGACCAACACACCAGCAATATTCATGAACCTGATGAATCAAGTTTTCCAGGAGTACTTAGACAGGTTCGTTGTCATCTTCATCGACGACATCCTGGTGTATTCTAAGAGTCGGAAAGAACATGCCGAGCACCTACGAATTGTCCTGGAAACTCTACGACAATATCAATTATATGCCAAGTACAGCAAGTGCGAGTTTTGGCTAGATCAAGTTGGTTTTCATGGACATATTGTATCGGGCGAAGGAATCTCTGTGGATCTAGCGAAAGTTTCAGCCGTAAGCGAATGGCCAACACCAAAATCAGTGAAGGACTTTCGAAGTTTCTTGGGTCTAGCTGGATATTATAGAAGGTTCATTGAAAGCTTTTCTAAGATAGCAACACCCCTGACCAAGCTCACACGTAAAGATGAAGAATTTATATGGTCAGAAGCATGCGAACAAGGTTTCGTAGAACTCAAGTCAAGGTTGACATCAGCGCCTATTCTCGTTATACCGGACCAATCTAGAGGTTTTGAAGTGCATTGTGATTCATCCGGTAAGGGATTAGGATGTGTTCTACATCAGCACGTTAAGGTTGTGGCTTATGCTGCAAGACAACTGAAGACTCATGAGTGCAATTATCCGATACATGATTTGGAGTTGGCAGCCGTAATCTTTGCTCTCAAGATTTGGCGTCATTATCTTCTTGGTGAACGAGTGAACATATACATAGTTCACAAGAGTCTGAAATATGTGTTTACTCAGAAAGAGCTTAATATGCGGCAGAGACGATGGTTAGAACTCATGGCGGACTTCGACATCAACCTGCAATATCACCCAAGGAAGGTGAATGTGGTACCTGATGTCCTTAATTGCCAACCATTAGCAATGCATCTCACCGCGCAGTGGAAACTTCAACAAGACTTGCATCAGATGGAGATTGAAGTAGTCATGCCAGGTAACGTTTCAACTTTGATGAATTTATAGGTTCAATCTACAATTGTCAATCAGATCAAAGCAGCTCAAGCAAGTGATGCTAAGTTGCAAAAGATCAGAGAACAAGTGGAGAATGGACTTATAACAGACTTCATCATCCATGAAGACAGATCTTTGAGATACGGCAACAGATTGTGTGTACCAAAAGGTTCTGTTCGGGAAGAGTTAATGAAAGAAGCTCACAGCTCTCCCTACTCAGTACACCCTGGAGGTACAAAGATGTATAAAGATCTACATCAGAATTACTAGAGGCATGGAATGAAGCGTGAAGTATCCAGAAGCGTCGCTAAATGCTTGATGTGTCAGCAAGTAAAGGCTGAACATAATAGGACAGTTGGATTACTTCAACCGTTACCCATCCCAGAATGGAAGTGGCAACACATCACGATGGATTTTGTGACTACACTTCCTCCCAGGGCAAAGGGTAACGATGCGGTATGAGTTATTGTGGATTGACTCACAAAGTCGGCTCACTTCATCCCATTTCGAGTTTACCAATCAACTGAGACATTAGCAAAGAAGTACATGGAGGTAAGAATCTAAGTAAGATTTTAAATCTTCAAATATGTACTATCTCTGATACCCATGAACTCATACAGGAAATTGTGAGACTTCATGAAGTACCGGTCTGCATTGTCTCCGATCGTGACACTAGATTCCGATCACAATTTTGGCAAAGTCTACAAGCAAGCTTGGGAACAAGTCTGAAATTCAGCACAGCTTATCATCCACAAACAGATGGTCAGTCTGAGCGAACTATTCAGATCTTGGAGGATATGCTTAGAGCGTGTATGCTAGACGTCGGAGGATCGTAGGAAGATCAACTACATCTTGTGGAGTTTTCGTACAACAACAGCTACCAAGCAAGCATAGGAATGGCACCTTTTGCACTACTTTATGGAAGGAAGTGTCGATCGCCATTAAGTTGGGACGACATCGGAGATAGGGAACTTCTTGGACCTGAGATGATAGTATCAACTGTTGATGTGGTTCGTACTATCAAAAAAAAGATGCGCATAGCCCAAGATCAACAGAAGCACTGGGCTGATGCAAAGCGACGTCACTTGGAGTTCCAACTGGGAGATCACGTATTTTTGAATATATCTTCGAACCATGGAGTGATCCGATTTAGAAGACGCGGAAAGCTAAGTCCGAGATACATTGGACCGTTCGACATACTCGAACGAGTCGGTGAAGTGGCATACCGCTTGGCACTTCCACCTTCATTGAAAGGAGTGCACAATGTATTCTACATATCCCAACTCAGAAGGCATGTAAGTAACCCCATCCACATTCTTGATCATTCCGAGCTCATTGTACAGCCCGACTTATCTTATGAACAACAACCTGTTAAGATCCTAGACAGGAAAGTGAAGTCACTTTGGAACAAGGAAGTCAACTTGGTTCGAGTAATGTGGAGAAAAGACATGCCAGGAGAATCGACATGGAAAAGGGAAGATGTAATGCGTGCAAGATACCCTTACCTATTTGTAAACTAGTCCTTAAAATAAAATTTATAAATTTCGAGGACGAAATTTTTGTAAGGAGAGTAAACTGTAACAACTCAAATTTTAGTGTACATAAAATTCATTTAAAATTAATGTATACTTGGTGTATTTACATTTTCTGTGATTACTATAAGTATTTGATTTGCTTTTGAATAGCAAGAAGGAGCTTGTAGCTCATTGGTAAAATCTTGCACTGCTGAACCAAAGCACCAGAGTTCAAATTCCATCAGCCGCATTACTTTTAATATTGATTTCTTTTAAATTTTTAGAAGCCCAAGAGTCTATACGTGCTTAATCCATAAACCCAAAAATCACACTAAAAACAAACGAGCCCAGGAGGTAGACCAACAAACATAGGACACGTGGCGGCGAGACCCGACCGGACTCGGCCGAATCAGGCCGGCGACTCGGACGAATCAGCCGGCGCCGCCGGACGACTCAGCATGGATTGCCGATTTTTCTTCATGAATCCTCTTCCTCTTGGTCTCCTCTTAACCCCTGTCATGTTTAAAAACTCTGCACATTAACATAGCCTTTTTAAAACCCCATTAATCTATTTTTAATACAATTTTCATTCAACCTTTCATCTACCCTAAACCCTAGATTACCCTATAAATACCACTCCAAATTACACCCCCATCACTCACAAACTCTGTCCAAACTCTCAAGAAAATTCTCTAGAACTTTTTTGAACAAGTGGAGTTAACGAAGGGCGAAGCTCCGGCGAACTTCCGACGACGACCCTAGGAGCTCCTGGAGACAAAACGATGCACCGGCACCTCCTACCATTCCCTCTTCCTCTTATCTAACCTAAAAACAAGTAATTCCCTCCTCCCTCCTCTCTTTTCTAACCTTAAAACTCGTATTTCTAAAACCCGACGGAAGTGGAGTTAATCTGATTTCCGATTCGGTTTTCTTTAAACAGATCCAATTTTTCTTAATAAAACATTACCAAACTCTCACATCTTGACTATTAATCATTAACAAAACATCTTGAACAAATTTCATACCAAAAGATTGTATTTTGTAATTTTTATCGCACTTTTTCAGTAAAATACCATATAGTTTAGTTTCGACATTAAACACCATATTTCATTGCTATACCTTTCGATAGATCAAGAGGTAATGACCTACCTCCTCACAACACTCATATGAAACATAGCACTATACCTTTCGGGAACTTAGAATACGGGAAAATGAAATTTTATATATAAATACCTTTTACTATTAAAACCGTTTTCTACAAGATTATGTATTTTAAACAAATCTTTAGAAAGCGCCGCTGCAACCCATTTGGGGAACCCGTTCAGGATGGTGCGGATTATCGCACATCCTCGGGCTTAATAGTGCGAGATGCAGACCTCCGCACGGAGCATTCGGTTTCGAAAGATTTAAAATACAATATTCCTTAGAAAATGTGATTTCTACTATAAATAAAACTTATATTTTTAATAAATATATATGAAATTAATATCAAAATATCTATTTTTAGTATTTATAATATTCCACATTTCCAAATGTCAAGAAAAACAACTCATTTACAAGAAAATACCATGCAATTACATACAAGTTCAATATTCCAAATAAATACCCTATATTATACAAAATAGGTTTTATTCATTAGAAATGTCACAATGATAAAATCTACATCTATGAAAACTCTAAAGATGTTAATTAATTATTTGAGGTGTATTTTGAAAATTATACAAAATTATTTTTACATAAAACCCCCTAAAGTTTTATAAATTACAATAAGGACCCTAGTAAACATAGTTTTAAGCGGAACCACTCTCTTGAACCTCAGAGAGCCGAAGAAGTGGGTGGTTGCCTATTTAAGGTAGAAAACTTAACAAACGGTGTTATCAACACGGTAATCGTCTTTGAAAAATACACAAATCCTGCCGTCTATGTGCAGCGGTTATCGATAACATCAAAAATTAATTCAGGATTTCAATTTTTTTTCTAATTGTCTGACTCAGACTGAGTCTCAATATAATCAATCTGACTTGAATATAATTCAAGTACAATCTACAATATAAAATTCAACATGAATCCATATATTCAATCTGTTCAATATTCAATCTATACAACTTGACTGAACCGAACCATGGATATACATCCATCTACATGATTCTCCAGTTACATACATTTACTGATATCATGGTTCCGGCAAGTCATCCATCTCTACAATCTATAATATAAGATAATACAATTTACAATGCAGTACAAACAATGCGATCAAGATATCACGGGGTTTTTAAGGGGTAGATTGGTACGGAAGGTGTTAGAAGTGGCACGAGACTGCAAGATTTAAGACACTTAACCTGTATTCCATTACTGTTATACCGTGGCATAAACGGTTCCTTATACATTCCGTTCACCTTAGTCTCTGGTCTACTGAGACTCCTCTCTTATACACTGGCCTCTTCTGTACCAAGCCACACACAACAGCGTTAACATTAAATTCAACATTATAACAATAAAATACCACTTTAAATTCACACTCTCTCTCTGTCTATTCTACTTCTCCCTTATCTTTGGGACTTACCGGGCGATTGTTCGCTGACGACATTCCTTCTCTTTCTTCTTCGGAATGTTGTCAGGTGATTCGGACGTTCAGGAGATCGAGCTTACCAGCGAAGACTTGGATCAGCTAGCCTATGACCCAGAGCTTTAGATTCATTGTACACATTTTATTTCAATACTTTCCATTTCTGTTATGCCACTGTTTAGGCATTGCTTTCATTCAGATGTATTTACTTTTCCATGTACTGTAAAAGAATGTTAATAAATAAAGTTGCTGTTTATTACATTTGTCTCTTGTGTGTAATTCTTTTATATTGCTTAGTTACGCTTAGCGTGTTTACTTCTGAGTAAATACGTAGCGGCCGGTCGCATCCCCTTCGCCATACATCGGGAAGCGGGGCGTGACAACTACTAAGAAATATGGACAAAGTGTATGATAGTTTGAATTGAATTCTCCAAATGTAGGGATGACTTTTACATACACGTAGGGGGTATATAATCAATGTTTGGAGGATAGGTAGGGAGGAAAACTAAAGACGATGTTTTATAGAGGGAGGATGTGAATTCCGACATCTTTTGAAGACCATTACAATAGGGCTCATGACAACTAAAATGCTAATGAAGTTTAAAACTCTTATTTTCAAGTTTTTCTTTTATATGTTCTTATCTTCAGATGTAATTTTCTTCTTCTTTCCTTTATTTTCTAAATTTTGGGATTTTCTGGGTGTAATCCACTGAAACCCTCAGAAGACAACACTCCTCCTACTAGGGACACCTAGAGATTTAAAGGCTTGTTACACGAGCTAAGTGCAATCATGTTGCCTATGAAAGTGTGCTAGGTTTTTATTTTTCTTTTAAAAATAAAACAGTTTTCTCGGGATGATTAAAACATACGTTTGGAGGTATTTGATTAGTCATATTTATTGCACATTTATACGGTCATTTTCCCTATTTTTATTAATTATTAAAAGGTGTTATTTATAATTTAAGAACATATGTAGGTGTATGTGTACAAATATTTTTGTCATATGTTTCTTAATTTATAATTAATATAATTGGGGGAATATATGCATATCATATTTAAATAAAATATCAATGTGATTCTTAACCATTATTATTAAGATGTGCATATCATATCATATCATATCCATTAAGTAATTTAATTAAAATTGGTTAGAATATTATCTCAAATAAAATAAATGCTACTAATGATTTGATTTGAGATATTGTGTAGGTATTAAAATTACAAATCAGCTCAGGACTATGAATATGAGTAAGAGATTAAATCAAGTTAGCAAACCAAATCTGCCGAATTTTAGGAGTAAATTGAAAATTCTCGCAACCGCACAGAGAAAAAGATATTTTCAAAATATATTCATCAGAAAAATCTCCTAAGATCATATGAAGAAAGAACAAAAAATCTGGAGACTCAATTCCACCTAAAGGCGGCGGAACCGCGGTGGAATAGGGATAAAGGCGGCGGAACCACGGTCAATTTGTGGCCGTTTGATATGCAATTTCAGGGGCATGATCGTCTTTTCACATACTTCAAGATGACGTCTAGGGTTTCAAGTTCCAGACCTATATAAAGGGTCGAGCACCAATCTTGGGTTATCTATTAATCTATCTATCGATCGATCTAGGGTTTTAGTTTTTTAGTACTTTTAGCCAATAGAATTCTGTAATGCAAAAATTTTCTTAATAAAAGGTAGAGTAATTTTTAATTCCTGTATCTTTACTTTTCTGCTATTTATTTCTTCGCATTTAAATTATATTGTTTTTCATCTTCTTCCTTCTTTATAAAAGATTTCTCAAATCCTTTTTATTAACTCGTCTAAAACAAAAAAGATAATTTATCATTTTCTTATGGACGACCTGTTCTCACTATCGGCTAGCTATTTGCGACACCGTTATTGATTATGGTAATTAGGAAACAGAAAGACTCAGATTTTCACATCAACCAAGTCTCTAAGGTATCTTTTCTACCACGTCGAGAACCAAAAGATATTTGTTTCTCAACATGCCGTCTTTTTAGAAAAGATATTTATTGTAAAAGAAATTAGTAGGAGCATGGTAGAACTGGAAGAAATTCCAGAACCACAAACTGCTACCGAGGATTTAGCCGAACCGGAGATTCAAATAGTGCACGGTGACCCTCTGCTACTGTAACGTCTTAAAAATTATTTAGAGTTAATTATAATTTAATTAGTGATATAACATGCGTTTTCGATAAAACTTAGTTAATAATTATTTTCACACACACACACACACACACATATTAAATTATTTTAAAAAAACACACACACACACACACACACACATACTAATCTAGTGTTAACAAGATGTTAGTTTAGCTTAAAACTTGTTTAGGAAACCATGACAATTTAAACCACCTTTTATATTTTCTTTAGATATTTAACATATTTGTATGATTCTAGATTGTTCACCGCCGAAAGATAGAGATGATCTGAGATGGATCGTCTTTCCTGAATTTGGGGCCAGATGCAATTTGGACTTATCTACCCACCTCTCCGAAGATGCCAAGTTGATTTATGGTACCGTATATCGGAGATTTGGATAGACACGATTGTTGTAGCAGATTTTATCAGATTTCCCCTAGTTTGTGAAGGGTTTTAATTGTGGGGACGCTCTTCCCTGCAGGCTCAAGCCCATGTAGTTAATTACGTTACCGCGTTGCGATAACCACTTTCTCATGCTCCGGAAGTTCACTTCGTGTCGTGTTTGTTTTATTTTGGGTTGTCTGTGGATTCTATACGGAGACTAATTTATGTCGTCTCCCGTACGGCGCGGATTAGTCCAAATCCGTATATTTGAGATTTGGGTTTAGGTCAAGAATTTTGCTTGATGGGGTCCATGTTGGTAGCTTGGTTTACCAACGGGAATGTACTTAGGAGGAAAATCTCACATTTGTGAGGTCTATCGGTTCATGGGATATTTGGGTTTGATCTAAGAATCATTAGCCATATTTGAGAGTAAGATCGACTTATGAGCAGAGAGCATATGGGCTCAACTGATCATTAGATCATATATGAATAGCCCATGGATAGTATACAGTAGTCATTATGGAGACAGCCTGCAGAGCAAAACATATTAGTTTAAGGACGTCGCGGTCCAACATTCTCTGTTTGGGAAGAATGTTAGTCTAAGGACATTTTGGTCCAGCATTCAACTTGCGCGCACGTGTATTTGTTACATGGCAGAGTGAACGATGGTGACATTGAATGCGCCCAATTGGGGGTACGATCCGATTTGAGGTGTGCACGTCAATTAGGAAGTGCATCAATATGGGATGAAAGGAGTTGTTGGTTATCGGGACCCACCACCTCTCTGAAAACGTTGAGGAATTACAATGACATATATCAAAGGTGTGGAGAGATGTACCCTTAAACCAAATCCCGTATTTGAAGGAAAGGGGATGATGGACCTAAAGAATCGTTAGTCATATTTGAGACTAAGATTAACTTAGAAGATATGAGATAAGTAGAATTTTGGATATCATCAATGATAGATCATTAGTAATGTTTGAGACTAAGATCAATTTGGAAATCATGAGCATATGGGCTCGGTTGATTTAAAATTAAAGAGGAAGCCCAACCTTCATCGGCTTAGCCAATTTGGGTTTATGTAACACCCAGCAGTGTAAAACACTAAGATATACAGCGCTCACGTGTGTTTCACGTAAGGCGTTGGAATAGTGCTAAGTAGTAATCTTCTCTGGCGCTCACGTTCTTTTCATGTCAGGCGCTGAGTATTTACCCTTGGGCACTCACGTGCTTTTCATGTGAGGCGCTACAGTAGTGCCAAGTACTAATTTTCTATGGCGTTCACGTGTATTTCACGTAAGGCGCTATATTTTTGGAGATTTAATCCCTGTTGATATTTTTTAGAGAACTTAAATCTCTGTTAATAGTATTTTGACCATTAATGATCACCAAGATCACTATTTTGAGGGTCTGGGATTAGGTTCTTTAAGAACTAAGTTCTTGTTTTGAAGGAACTAAGTTCCCGGTGTATTATAGACTCCATTTTCTCCACGTTCTTTTATCCATCTTCTCTTTTTCATGTTTTCAAAGAGATTAAACCTCTATTTATGGTATTTTGACTATTAGCGATCACCAAGATCACTATTTTGAGCATCTTGGATCGAGTTCTTTAAGAACTAAGTTCTTGTTTTGAAGGAACTAAGTTCCTGGAGTATTATGAACTCCATCTTCTTCATGTTCTTCTTTGTTCTTCCATGAATCTTTGATTCTCATGAACAAGATCTTCTCGATGAGAAATAAATTCTCAACTTATGGAAGACTTGTCTTGTGGATCTCAGATCCAGACAAAGAACTAAGTTCTTTGAGAAGGGTTAAACCCTTAGATATGGTATGTTAGATAAATGAGATATTTTGATCTCTTCTTTTTTGTTTACCTACGGTTTTTAGGAGGGAGATCTTCTTGTTTGAGAGAATTAAATTCTCTGTTGTTTTGAGAGCCTTCTGTATTTTTACAGAAACATATAGGGGGGTCTCCTCTCCGTTTTTCCTCCACTCCTTTTTTTCCTCCTTGATTAATCTCTTTGCTCTTATTTATAGGAGAAGAGAAAAATCAATTTATTGAGAAAATCTCTCATTGAGAGATCATGATTGATTTCATGATCAATAAAAATGATCTTTTAGATCAATCGGTGAATTTTATTCACTGTTGGATTTTTAATTCAAAGGCTCTCTGTTTAACAAAAAAGATTTCTTATTTTTTTAGCAAGATTAAGAAATATTTTCCTAAGATAGAATTTTATTCTATCATATGAATATCTTGTTAGTTTAATAAGATTAGAATTTTATTCTATCATATGCATATCTTGTTAGTTTAATAAGATTAGGAAGATATTTTCCTAATATAGAATTTAATTCTATCATATGGATATCTTGTTAATTTAACAAGATTAGAATTTTATTCTAACAAAGAATTTAATTCTATTATATAGAATTTTATTCTATCATATGAATATCTTGTTAGTTTAATAAGATTAGAATTTTATTCTATCATATGAATATCTTTTTAGTTTAACAAGATTAAGAATATATTTTCCTAACATAGAATTTAATTCTGTTATATGAATATCTTGTTAGTTTAATAAGATTAGGAAGATATTTTTCTAATATAGAATTTAATTCTATCATATGGATATCTTGTTAGTTTAACAAGATTAGAATTTTATTCCAACATAGAATTTAATTTTTCACATAGAATTTTATTCTATCATATGAATATCTTGTTAGTTTAACAAGATTAGAATTTTATTCTATCATATGAATATCATGTTAGTTTAACAAGATTAGAATTTTATTCTATCATATGAATATCTTGTTAGTTTAACAAGATTATGAATATATTTTCTTAATATAGAATTTAATTCTGTTATATGAATATCTTGTTAGTTTAATAATCTTAGGAAAATAATTTCCTAAGATAAAATTTTATTCTATCCGATGATCGATGGATGATTTTATAATCACCGTTGGATTTTTTATCCAAGGGTCCTATGTTTAACAGAGAAAATCTTTCTAGTTTGAGAAAGATCAGGAAAATATTTCCCACATAGAATTTAAATCTATCTGATTGTTTAATTGGTGATATTTTATCACCATTGAATTTTAAATCCAGCATTCTCTATTAGAGAAAGATCTTTCCATATTAGAAAGATCAGGGAAAATATTTCCCAAATAGAATTTAATTCAATCACATAGAATTTAATTCTATCAGATGGGAACATTTTAAATTGGGGCGCTCACATGCTTTGCATGTGAACACTGCCAAAGAAAGTGGCAAGAGAACTCACGTGATCCCTAGTGTGGGTTTAGCCTGTTTATTTTAAGCGCTCATATGCTTTGCATATGTATGCTCATGTGTTTAACACGTGAGGCCAGTTTGGCCTTTGGTTATTTATGTTCAGCGCTCATATACTTTGCATATGAGCGCCCACGAGTTTAACACGTGAGGCCAATTTGGCCCTTAGTTATTTGTTTTCAACGCTTATATGTTTTGCATATAAGCGCTCACGTGTTTAACATGTGATGCCAATTTATGAGGATTCTTTTCCTCGTTCTTCTCTCCCTTTTTTATAAGGGAACAAGTAGCCCTTAGCCAAAAAATTTGGCGGGAACAAATGCCCCCTACTACTTTACCCACGTATGTATATACTGTTGGCTATGGTGCCCTCAAGGCAATTATCATAGTCACAGACTTGTGATTATGATGATTGAGGCAGGACCTATACCGATAAAACAGTCTTACTCAAGATGATAGTATGCTATCTGGTTTGTCTTTATCATCATGTACATGTTGATAGAGCCCATAGGATTCTTGCTTGACTGCCAGCATTATGATGGCGGTGATATATGTGGGAGCTGGGGTCTATAAGCACATCCTTAAATGTCCCTAGTCGTAGGAGTATCGAGACCGGGCATCGATACTCCAGTGTAGACTAGTGTATACTGATCGAGACCCCGACGAGGGGTGGTGGCCAGGTCTCACAGCCATTGGTGTTAGTTTGTTCACCTAAGATAGTATACAGGTGCTCATTGGGTTATGAGTACACTGGACGGACTTGCCGGGAACCTGCTAGTTGGTATTATACCTATTGTCAGATAGCAATTCCCAGGTGACATGTGTGCAGGTTAGTCTGCCGACCTGAGATCGTCATTCGTCTCGTGTGAGTTCCCACTGTGCTTTGATTACTACCCTACCACGGCTCAAAGGAGTCGTGCACACAGGTTTTAGTTGGGTACAGTCCCGAGCCACATGGAGGCAGTGATCGGATCGTCGGGGATCCGTCTCTCCCGGTATTGGGGGTTGATGTCGCATTGTGTACGGGTGGCCATCACCACAAATCTATGGCCATGGTAGACGAGGATTACCGATCCAGGATCGATAGTTTCTCAGGAGGTGATGGGTATCATGCCGACACTAAATATTGCGTTGTTAGGGGTCTGACTTTATCCACCCCCCATACTCGATATGCGATACTCTTAGACGAACAGACCAGACAGTACGGATATTATCACTGTCAGGCTCAGTAGGGGTTCAGGATGAGTTTGCTCGTCGGCCTCCCTTTCGCTCAATACCTGGGTAGCCGTTACGTACAGCTAGTGCCACTGACGTGCTTGTGGTTAAACCCACTGCCAGCGTATTGACGAGTCTTTAGAGTCCCACACAGAGGGTTTTCACGGTTCAGACGATATGGTGTACATGAGGTATGTTGATACATACTGGAGTCCGATTAAATATGTGCACTTGCTGCTCAGACTTTGATCGGACGGTTGATAATACTAGCGGCTTAGGATTAAGCCGGATTATTAAATCGGATTTTGATTTAATAATTTATATATGTATTTGTATATACATATTCTAGTATTATTGTTCGCTATTCGTTTTCTCTCTTGGCTATTCGTATTTTTGTACGAATACGCGTATATGTATTTCGGTACATGTACCGGGAAGTATTCCGTATTTTCTATGGAATAGCTTCTAGAAGGTGCCACATCATTTGTATGAATTTCCAATTTTTGGAAATTCATTTGACTCACAAATGAGGTGGAAGTGTGAGGTGGAAGGTGCATAGTGTCAAAGCATGGTTCAAAGTGCATGTAGCAAAGTATGGTGCATTGTTTAATGATTAAAAGAAAATGATTTTTCTTGATGGAGAGAGGGGGGTCCGGCCAATACTTGGAGGGTGGGGGTTCATTTTATTTGGGGATTACATGAAACATTAGGCTAGCCCACTCTCTTACTCTCAATACTTGCACACTTAGCCATTTTTGCTCAAGCAAAGTCCACCTCCTTCTTCATCTTTCTTGAGTTGCTCCATGGAGCTCATGAGTATGAGAGAAAATATAGTGACACACTACTACACCTCGACTCTCCATCGTTAGCAACTTTGGAGCGCCGGTAGCCTCGTTCGACGAGGTTGGAGCTTGCGCTGTTTCTCTCGGGTGGATCATCGGGGACGAAGGAAGACCGGCAACCAAACCACATCAAGGAGCCGCCGAGAGCTTGGAATGAAGACTGAAGGACACGGATCAACTCGGTATAATGATTCTAACTCTTAGTTAGTTTGCTAGTTTAGGGTTTAAGGTCGATCCGTAAATAGGGTAGTGGAAGCGTCGGTTTCAGAAAATTTTTGTTCCGCATTTTGGCCGCATTTCGACGGCCGGGGCGCTGCCGGGACCCTACAAGGTATCAGAGCCGCCCTTTAAACCCCTTACTAGCTTGTTTAAACGTGCTTAAAAGATCGATCGACGGAGATTACCGAAATCACGATTCCAATTATCAGTTTGCTGTCGATTTTTAAATGTGGTCAAAAAAATTATTTCACACGTCTTAAAAATCCGTGCAGGAAAGTTCAAGAGTACTGGAAAAATTTAGGCTCGTGATTCCACAAAAGCGCCGCGGATCCGCCGCACTAAGCCCCTATTGGCAGCGGTTCCACGGCGGTTTAGTGGCTACGGGAGACCAAATGTTTTCTGTAGCCCATTTACTTGGAAATGTGATTTTTGTGATATTCTGTTTTGGCCCAAGTTTCAGTGAAGTGTTGTTTTGCTATTGGGGCCAATTTGGAACTTAGTCAATCGATATTTTAAGCGTGCGTTTGACAGTACATACATTATATTCTGCGACCGTGAATGTCATTTGATCGGTAAACACGTCTAATTGCTATATATCTTTTAGACGGGTTTGCGAACGTGACATTCATGTTGATGTTCTGTGATATGCTGTGATGCTGGTTGGATCGTCGTGGTGGATAGCAATGGTGTAATGATAATACAGTTTTATTTTATTTGTACATTTGATATTGCGGGGCGAGAGTCCGACATGTGGACTGCCGTCACTGCCAGTTTGTATATTATTCTTTTGGGGCACGACCGGGCTGAGGTCGATGTCACCCTTGTATATTATTTTATTTTCTGTACTAGGATTACCCCGGTGTGGGGGTGCACGAACAGCCGGATTCTAGAGGGCAACTGGTCCGCATCTCATGGCGTTGGGACGGAGGGGACCTTACTATAGAATTGGCGGGCTGTTCGCCGCCCTCGTAGGGGGTATAGGTGACGCAGGAGGGGTGCTTAAGTTACCGGATTCCGTCAAGTGCTGGGTGGTCCATTCACGTTGCTGAAGGGGGCTGCCTCACTTCTGGTTTTGGCGGGTAACTTGCCGCGCTCGTAGGGGTCTAGGTTTTATTGCACAGGCTATCCACACGACAGGGAACATCGGGTCTCACTTGCAGCTCAAGTGAAACTCGGGGCTCCAGATTCTCCACCATTCTGTATTGCTTCTGTGATGTTTCTGTGATGTTGCTTTATATCATGCCTGGGACGATTGTTATATATTTATATATATACTAGTAGATGTTGTATATGTTTTGCACCCACACTAGCCCAATCCCTGCTCTGTCGTTACTTAAGTAACCTAACGGGTGATGACGGGACCCAGTGGCGAATGCAGATGGCATATACGTACATTTTATTTTCGTTCTTTTCTGGTGTGATTAATTGATGGGACTACATAGATTCTTATCAATGCAAAGATAAAACAAACCTATATATGATGTTGTTGGAACCAAGTTTTTTAAAAACTGACATTACAGACATACACTTTTGCTTTGCATCGTGGTATTCATTTTGGAATATCCTGCAGCTCATTCGACGAGGCAAGGGCCGAGATCCCTTCATCGGGAGTGACCGCTTGAGTAAAAGTTTGCGTCAACGTAATAACTTTACTATAGTCGATTATTTTTTCTTTGCATCGAGGTATTCAGTTCGTGATATCCTGCACCATATTCGACGGGGAAAGAGCCGAGATCCCTTCACCGGGAGTGACCTCTTTAGCAAAAGTTTTCCTCACTATATATTTATAAAACCACTTGGATTCTTTCAACGATATCAAGTTCATTACGTTAAAGGTTTTTCTCCAAAAACCAGCCGTAGCCCTCCGTCATTTCAGATAAATAGTGCATAGTATTCGTGCGGTGTTTGTTGGCCAAAGTCAAGGCATCGTGTGCGGTAGCTGTGTATTGCTTGTTCGTTGCATGGATATGCATTGGTTTAGGAAAGACGTAGCACTTTGTTGGCCAAAGTCAAGGGTGTGTGCGGGTTGGTCTAAATCAATCAGGACAATGACGGATAGAACTTGACTTGCGGGTTATGATTTGTTGGCCAAAGTCATGGTCATAAACCGCTTGGGGTAAAAATCATATCGGGAGTTTCAAACATACAGGAAACTTGCCAGGCTTGCGCATACCTTCTGGAGTGTGGTGAATTGAGTGGCTTCCATCAAGTTATCATGCGATGATAGTTGGATCCGGATTCCCACTGATGAGCAGGATTACTCCTCGGGTGATTCCGACTAATTCTCCTTTTGGGTTTGGAGGAGAATTCGAGGAAATAGTGGGAGCCATCCTGATTAGATAAAATGATTAAACCATTCTGATCTAGGTTAGAGTCCACGCTGAGTGTTTCTTTTCTTTCTCTCTCGCTGCGACTATGACCCGACCTTTGACTAAAACTCATGAAACCAAGTTGACCGAACCTTATTTAAACACATCGGCTTTTGGAATGTCACGGTGTCGCATACATCATTGCCATTTCTATATCACCTTTTGCATTTCTCTAGAACACCCCATATTATTACGAACATCTACTTCAATTGGATAAATCCATTGTATGGTTATATACGAACTCGAAGGAACTTTTTCGAGGATGGATTCTGATTCTGGAGAGATTGAATAGGATTATTCGGTTGTCTTTTCTCTTTACCTTCTCTCAGGTTGTGTGGGCTCCTAGGATTAGGAGAGGGTATACCTATTGAGCTTATTGGACAGTCTTCTTCCAAACCATAGGCAGGTGCCGAACGGTAGGGAAGGAAGAAAACCAATTAAGCTTAAGTGTGGTGTACAAAAGGTAATAAGTAAAGACATATAAAGGGATTAGAATAATGGCAAAGGAAATTGCGACCACCATCATTCACGACAAAGACCGTGTATACCCCTGCCACTCCTACATTCACTTTACATTTCTCCAGAACACCTCGTATCACTACGAACATCCACTTCTATTGGATAAATCCATCGTATAGTTACATACGAACTCGAAGGAACCTTTTCGAGGATGGATTCTGGTTCAGGAGAAATTGAATAGGATTATTCAGATGTCTTTTCTCTTTACCTTCTCTCAGGTTGCGAGGGCTCCTAGGATTAGGAGAGTACACCTATTATACTCATTGGATAGTCTTCTTCCAAACCTTATGCTGGTGCCGAAGGGTAGGGAATGAAGAAATCCAATTAGCGTAAAGGAGGTGTACAGAAGGTAATAAGTAATGACATAATAAAGGGATTGCAGTGAGGGCATGTAAGTATATGGTTACTGTCGTGAATCAGGATAGTGGAAGAGGCATTACTAGGAATACCAATTAACCCCTTTTGAAACATTTTCATATTTCAGTTTTACTATGCGATGTTAATTGAAAACTGTTTTCCCAATAAGAATCTAACTCCAGGGTATGTATTTACCAGATCTGTTTCTCACATCTGTATGTTATTACAGATGGTGAGTGGGAGTAAGATATTGGGAATTGGGTGATTAGATCCCCATTATATCAGAATTTGTGGTAATTGGTGATATTTGAGGAAATCATCTGGATTTTTCCAGATGGCAAATATTTGGTTTTGAATATCCGTTGTTATGCACCAATTTCAAGATGGTATATCTGTACATTTATTTTATAAAGTGAGATATAACTTTTTGATATTGTGTCTATGACTTTTACCTATATCAGTTGGTGATTAGGTAAGGCGCATTCAACAGCGGTGTAACTCTTCTTAACCAAAGTACAGTTTTTCAACCTACGACGCACAGAGTATGAGTTATTGGACTCAGGGACTTATACAAAGTATTGTATGTTGTCCAGTGTCCGTTAGGACAATGGGGTTGGTACTCGTACTATATTCTATTTACTTATGATTTCTCCAGTTCTGGACAAGTATTTCGTACAAATGCATGGTCCATATTTTGAGAAGTTATAGGTATAAGAATAAAGTAGAGAACCATTTATTAGAAATATCGGGATTCTTCGAAATATTCGAAGATGTAGAAACTTGTGTTTGGTATTCAGTTAATAGTAATTGTTTTGAGAACTTGCTTCTCTTTCAGGTTACTCATATATGGATGCACTCCTAGATGAGTAATGCTGATTGTCCTCTTTCCATTTTGATGATATACACTGGAGACAGATGCATGTTTTTGAACCTGGTTTACATTAAATTAGTGCTTTTGTTTCTATATTAGATATATATAGAATCAATTTATATCTTAACGATGATAAGGTATGGGGAGTTGTCCGGATGATGCTTAAAACCAGAATCCGGATAAACTCAAGGCACGTTTCAGTAATGGCTATTTGTGGGTTATCCCGGGTTTTGACGAGGGTTAACTTTCTAACTTCGGGAAGATCAATATTTATATTGTTCTTGACTCGCCACAGTTTTAGTAAAATGGACTTTTTCAAAAAACACAAGTGGGAGTATGGTAGAACTAGAAGTTATTCCAGAACCACAAACGATTACTGAAAATTTAATAGAACCTAAGGATTCAATTGGATTTGATGTTCCATTAGCCACTCTGCAGATTTGATGAGTAACCTCAGGCACCCGAGAGGTACTTCGGTCTTCTCAGAGACCGTGACAGTGAGGTTCTTGTTTACCCAGACTTGCCATTGTTGCTGTTCTACACTATAAGACCCGGCAGGAAGATGAGTATAGCGTCATTCTAAACTAGCTTTAGAAGTGCACATGTATATGACTCTTCCAGAGGGTTGTTGTAGTCAGTGGGAGCAGCGGATGCATAGTAGCCAAGTAGCTTATGTCTATTTACAGACTAAAGCAGGTATAGCGGGAATAGATCATTAATTTTTGATGTGACAGTCATAGGTTTTGACTTCATCAGAATAGGAGATGGATCTAGTAAGAAGGTAGTAGGGTGTGATGTCCGAGGATTCAGGATGACATGCACTTAATAGGAAGAGATATTCCTATACTACGATCGGTTGTACTTTGGTTGTCACAAAGTTGTTTCTCCACACAGGATATGGATATAATATCAGGTTTTTTGGATCTATGGTTTTAGATTTAGATTTGGGAAGTATCCTAATCTGGGTACTTTAACATTATTCTAAAGGAATTTTAGAATGGACGACTCCTGGCATGTTGGTGTACCTGCAGGTGATGGAGTCACCCTCTCTAAAGGTGTCTTACAGACTAAAGGAGAGAGGGGTCTGGATGATTAGCACATCACTTGCTTATGCAATTGAGTTAATCATGAAATGTCAAGTACCACACCAGATATTGCTTTTGCACTAGATACAATAAGCAGATATATTAATCCAATCCAGGAGAAACATTGGGAAGCAGTTATTGAACATAAGTGAATTTTCTAGGGAAATGATTACGGCAGCCTCCTTCGGGAGACGGTTATCATTTCAGGCTTCCAAGGTGACTTAGATGACAGAGTGACTGTCAGAGTTATAGTTTTTCCCTCTTCTGAGGGAGGTTATATTGGATAGGTGGTCCAAGCGGATACTGAGGAAGGCATGGCGCATGTTACTGATTAAATTCAGTGGACGATAAAGTCTAAGTAGTTTGTTGGATTTGGAGTTCATTTGTGAACTGGGTCCCATCAGATATTGATTGTAATAAAATCTTGTTGTGTAAATCAAATCAAATGATCCCCGGCAACGGCGCCATTTGATTTATGATTTTTGTTGTTTGTTTAAGAAAATGTATATAGAAATCACAACCAAAAATTATTTGACCGCAATCAACTACGGTGTCGGATGTAGATTGTAAGTGAGTGCGGATCGTCCACAAGGACAGTGTAATAGTTCGTCTTTTGAATTAGATGAGTCGAAACTTTAAAGAAAAGAAAAAGAAACGAAACAATTCATGATTTATATTTGAAGTTCAAGAATTAGAAAAATATAGATCTAATAACAAGAAAAAGATAGAATCAAGAATTGATAGTTTGATGATTTTTCCAACCAAATATCAAGAATCGAAATGAGGCTCGTAGGAATCGATCGGATCTATAGATGTGATGTAATCTCACGATGTCGTTTTCTTATCCTTCGATGAATTGATACTAGATCGATGGTGATCGACAAGAATTAGGGATTTCTAGTGAAACTAGGGTTTCATCTTATCCCTTGTTCTTTCATCGATATCATTCACATTCTAACCTCTAGTAAATTCAAGAAACGATCGTAGATCCCTAATTTCGAGCGATAACAATCAAGAAAGCATCGCTACGAAACTAGGTCATCGATTCTTGAATTTGCTAGGGTTTACAAAACTCGTAGGACTCAAGAATCGTATTAAGATTTGTTATATCATCATTCTATTGATCGTCTCAACTCTTTAACGAGCGGAGTTTTACTCAAACATCACAACAAAAACAACAATTACAAATTGAGATCTAATCATGATGCAAGAATTAAAAGAAAGCAAGATTAAAGAATTTCACCTTTTATTTATATCAACAATTTCATTACATTCGCTCAAGAACTACAAGAGGAAGAACTCGATCGTCGATTTGGCTTCGCTCGGCTCCTTGAGTCGCGGATCGGCTTGGATCACTTGCTCGATTGGAGATCGGCTCCGCTCCTAAGAGGTTGAAGGGCTTCTTGCTTGATTGGTACTCAAGATCTTGAATTTGGAATGGAATTAGGGTTAGGGTTTCGCACAAGCCTTGTCACTAGACTTGTGGAAGAAAATGGTGTAAGAATGAACAACTAAGATTGAACAACCCCAACCCTTAGATCTAGGCACCTATTTATAGACAACCAAACCCTAGATCTAGGATTTCAAATTTGAATTTCCCTCCAAAAGTTTGTTAGCAAGATTTGAATTTCCCTCCAAAAGTTTGTTGAGGAGAAGCTTCTAGATGTGATTAGTTAGGAGGGAGCTTCTAAAAATAGTTTGTTAGGAGCTTAATTAAGATTAGCCTTGCTTAATGATCTTTGCTGATCTGGCAGTAGCTTCGAGGTCTTTCTGGAATTTGAGGCATCTTAAATGAATGTGGGCCCTGAGAGATGAATTGGTCACTGAAAATTATTTGCTGATGTGTCTAAACTGCCGCGGTTCCGCGGCGCAAGCCTGCTCCCGCCACGGTTTCGCGGCGCTTTAGTGGCTTCATGGCTTGGTTCTTCTAGCGACTGTTGGGCCTAACACTTGGGCTATTTTCTGATATGTTAAATTGTATTTCTCCCTTTGGATTGCTACCAGATCTGAAATCATGGAGTTGGTGTATTTTTTATCAGCTTCTTTTGACTTTGCTCCTGCAATTTCCTGCACAAATCTCGACACAAGTGTTGCGCAATACAAGGATGATGCGATGCCATGAAATGCAGTCAATTTCCTTTATAGTGCCGGTTTTAGAGTCTAACACATGCAATCTGATATTTAACGACTGATTTGCTAATATATAAAATATGAATACCGAACACTTCTAAATGAGTGCAAATGATAGGGAAATTGCCGAGTTAAAAATACATTATTTTCGACTGATCAGATATCCAGACAAATTCTAAGACAAGTATTGCTCATTTCGGGAGATAGTCTTCTCCGCGAAGTTGAGATATGGAGAGATACAGAAAGAAACATTGGAGTGGATCCACTCACTAAGGCTATTTCCCGAACGCAATCATTTTCGCAAACGGGCTTTGCGAAACTGATTAGTAGAGAAGTTGGGTGTTCAGTATCACACGGGCTGTGAGTATGCGACATCGCAATAATTGGCCTTAAGTGAAAATGGGAGATTGTTGGCTATGGTGCCCTCAAGGCAATTATTATAGTCGCGGACTTGTGATTATGATGATTGAGGCAGGACCTATACCGATAAAACAGTCTTACTCAAGATGATAGTATGCTATCTGGTTTGTCTTTATCATCATGTACATGTTGATAGAGCCCATAGGATTCTTGCTTGACTGCCAGCATTATGATGGCGGTGATATATGTGGGAGCTGGGGTCCATAAGCACATCCTTAAATGTCCCTAGTCGTAGGAGTATCGAGACCGGGCATCGATACTCCAGTGTAGACTAGTGTATACTGATCGAGACCCCGACGAGGGGTAGTGGCCAGGTCTCACAGCCATTGGTGTTAGTTTGTTCACCTAAGATAGTATACAGGTGCTCATTGGGTTATGAGTACACTGGACGGACTTGCCGGGAACCTGCTAGTTGGTATTATACCTATTGTCAGATAGCAATTCCCAGGTGACATGTGTGCAGGTTAGTCTGCCGACCTGAGATCGTCATTCGTCTCATGTGAGTTCCTACCGTGCTTTGATTACTACCCTACCACGGCTCAACGGAGTCGTGCAAACAGGTTTTAGTTGGGTACAGTCCCGAGCCACATGGAGGCAGTGATCGGATCGTCGGGGATTCGTCTCTCCCGGTATTGGGGGTTGATATCGCATTGTGTACGGGTGGCCATCACCACAAATCCATGGACATGGTAGACGAGGATTACCGATCCAGGATTGATAGTTTCTCAAGAGGTGATGGGTATCATGCCGACACTAAATATTGCGTTGTTAGGGGTTTGACTTTATCCACCCACTAGACTCGATATGCGATACTCTTAGACAAACAGACCGGACTGTACGGATATTGTCACTGTTAGGCTCAGTAGGGGTTCAGGATGAGTTTGCTCGTCGGCCTCCCTTTCGCTCAATACCTGGGTAGCCGTTACGTACAGCTAATGCCGCTGACGTGCTTGTGGTTAAACCCACTGCCAGCGTATTGACGAGTCTTTAGAGTCCCACACAGAGGGTTTTCACGGTTCAGACGATATGGTGTACATGAGGTATGTTGATACATATAGGTGTCCGATTAAATATGTGCACTTGCTGCGCAGACTTTGATCGGACGGTTGATAATACTAGCGGCTAAGGATTCAGCCGGATTATTAAATCGGATTTTGATTTAATAATTTATATATGTATTTGTATATATATATTCTAGTATTATTTTTTTCTATTCGTTTTCTCTCTTGGCTATTCGTATTTTTGTATGAATACGCGTATATGTATTTCGGTACATGTACCGGGAAGTATTCCATATTTTCTAAGGAATAGTTTCTAGAAGGTGCCACATCATTTGTATGAATTTCTAATTTTTGGAAATTCATTTGACTCACAAATGAGGTGGAAATGTGTGGTGGAAAGTGCATAGTGTCAAAGCATGGTTCAAAGTGCATGTAGCAAAGTATGGTGCATTGTTTAATGATTAAAAGAAAATGATTTTTCTTGATGGAGAGAGAGGGGGGCTGGCCAATACTTGGAGGGTGGGGGTTCATTTGATTTGGGGATTACATGAAACATTAGGCTAGCCCACTCTCTCACTCTCATTACTTGCACACTTAGCCATTTTTGCTCATGCAAAGTCCGCCTCCTTCTTCATCTTTCTTGAGTTGCTCCATGGAGCTCATGAGTATGAGAGAAAATATAGTGACACACTACTACACCTCGACTCTCTATCGTTAGCAACTTTGGAGCGCCGGTAGCCTCGTTCGACGAGGTTGGAGCTTGCGCTGTTTCCCTCGGATGGATCATCGGAGACAAAGGAAGTCCGGCAACCAAACCACATCAAGGAGGCGCTAGGAGCTTGGAATGAAGACCGAAGGATACGGATCAACTCGGTATAATGATTCTAACTCTTAGTTAGTTTGCTAGTTTAGGGTTTAAGGTCGATCCGTAAATAGGGTAGAGGAAGAACCGGTTTCAGAAAATTTTTGTTCCGCATTTTGGCTGCGTTTCGACGGCCGGGACGCTGCCGGGACCCTGCATGTACGTGGGTGAAGTAGTGCAATGTTATGCCTGGCCATAGAATTGATGGCTTAGGAGGCAAATTTTGGGTCCTTATAGCCTACGGCATTTTTGATCTTCATGAACCGTAAGGGTCTCAAGAAGGTTTTTCTTCTTATAAGTCGTGAGAATCTCATAGGTGCATATTGTCCCTAGAAATCGTAAGGATTCCTAAGTGTTCATCATGTCTGTGAGTCGTAAAGATCTCACTCGGGTATTTTTCCTTACGAGTCGTGAGGACCCGTAAATAGCTTCTTCATTTAATTAGCATGTAACTTTGGCAAATGTGGCCCGTAGACAGTATACAATAGTCCATCTTGACCTCCTTGTAGGGCAATGACGGCTTAGAAAACAGGTTTAGATCCCTCACCTAAGGCTTTTCAACTTTATGAGCCGTGAGGGTCTCTTAAGGATGTTTCTCCCTATGAGTCGAGAGGATCTTGTGGGTGTATTTTCTTCTTAGAAGTCGTGAGGACTCATGAGTTCATTTCTCTTCAGAGTCATATGGATCTCACAAGAGAATTTTCTCCTTACGAGTCGAGAAGACTTGTAAGTGGCTTCTCCTCCTCATCGGTATGCGACTTTGGAGAATGTGGCCTATGGATAGTATACAAGAGTCAGTTTGGACCTCCTTGTTGTTGGCTATAGTGCCCTCTAGGCAATTATCGTAGTCGCAGGCAGGTGATTATGATGATTGAGGGAGGACCTATAATGGTAGAACAGTCTTACTCGAGATGATAGTATACTATCTGGTTTGTCTTTATCATCACTATTACATTTTGAGAGAGCCTATAGGATTCTTGCTTGACTACCATCATTAGGATGGAGATCATATACGTGGGAGCTGGTGGTCTATAAGCACATCCTTAAATGTCCCTGGTCGTGGGAATTTCAAGACTGGGCAACGATACTCCTGAGTAGACTAGTGTATACTGATCGAGACCCCGACGAGGGGCGGTGGCCAGGTCTCACAAGCCATTGGTGTTAGTTTGATCACCTAAGATAGTATACAGTTGCTCATTGGGTTATGAGTACACTGGACGGACTCGCCGGGAACCTCCTAGTTGGTATTATACCTATTGTCAGATAGCAGTTCCCAGGTGACATGTGTACAGGTAAGTCTGTCGACCTGAGATCGTCATTTATCTCGTGTGAGTTCCCACTGTGCTTCGATTACTACCTTACCATGGTTCAAAGGAGTTGTGCAAATAGGTTTTAGTACAGTCCCGAGCCATATGGAGGCAGTGAGCGGATTGTCGGGGATTCGTCTCTCCCGGTATTGGGGGTTGATGTCGCGCAGTGCACGGGTGGCCAACACCAGAAATCCTTACCCAAGGTAGTAGAGAATTACTGATCTTGGATTGGTAGTTTCTCATGTGGCGATGTGTTTCATACCGACACGAATTATCGGGTTATTAGGGGTCTGACTTTATCCACCCCATAGACTCGATATACGATACTCTTAGACGAACAGACTGGACTGTACGGATATTGTCACTGTCAGGCTCAGTAGGAGTTTGGATGAGTTTGCTAGTCGGCCTTCCTTTCGCTCAATACCTCGGTAGCTGTTACGTACAGCTAGTGCCGCTGACTTGCTTGTGGTTAAACCCACTGCCAGCATATTGACGAGTCTTTAGAGTCCCACACAGAGGGTTTTCACGGTTCAGGTGATATGGTGTAGATGATGAATGTTTGGCACATACATGTGTCCGATTAAATATGTGTACAGGCTGCACAGACTTTAATTGGACGGTTGATAATACTAGCGGCTTAAGCTTAAGCCGGATTATTAAATCAGGTTTTGATTTAATAATTTATATATATGTATTCTAGTATTATTGTTCACTATTCATTTTCTCTCTTGGCTATTCTTATTTTTGTATAAATACGCGTATATATATTTCGATACGTGTACCGGGAAGTATTTCGTATTTATACGGAATAGCTTCTAGAAGATGGCCACCAAATTATTGATTTTTTTTAGAAAATCAATTATGGAAATGAGGTGGATGGGTGAGTTGGCATGAGCATCGGCTTAAGCATGTAGAGAGGTATGGAATGCATTTGTTTATTGGTAAATTGAGAAGAGATATTTTCTTTTGGGTGTGTGCATGATTGAGAGGGGGGGTAGCCACTTACTTTGGATGGGCTTGCTCATTTTCTTTGCTTCATCTCATTCACATTTTCACTCACTTGGAGACTTAGTACATTTTCTTTATTTTCTTATGCTACTTGTTTCCTTATCTCCTCTTCATCTTCTTGAGTTGCTCTTGGAGCATTTGTGATGAGAGAAAAATTATAGTGACACATTCCTACACCTCCACCTTCTATTGCTAGCAACCCTGGAGCGTCGGTTGCCTTGCTTAGCGAGGCTGAAGCTTGCGCCATTTCCCTCAGGTAGGTCATCGTAGATGGAGGAAGACCGGAAACCAAATTTGATCAAGGAGCCTTTAGGAGCTTGGGATGATGGTTCAAGACCGAAGGATACTGATCAACTCGGTATAACCATCTAACTCCTAGTTTTACATATTGCTAGTATAGGGTTTAGGGTAGATCCGGGCATCGGGTCATTGTAGCGCCAGTTTAGAAAAATTTTGTTCCGCATTTGGCCACGGTTTGATGGACGGGGCGCTGCTGTAACCCAACATGGTATCAGAGCCAACCCGTAAACCCCTTACTAGCTTGTTTAGATGATGTTAAAGTATTGAAATCGAAACAACCCGAAAACGATACCCTGCAGATTCCAGTCTCTGTCGAAATTTCAGAGTCTTCAAAATTTTTTGTAAACAACTGTAGAAGACTACTTGAGTGACCACTAGACTACACCCCAAAAATGAGCCAGTTTCATCTGTATTAGATCGGCCACATTAAGAAAATTTCCGAGCCGGCCGGCCCTGCAGTCAAGTTTGGGTTGCGTATTTTGGGTGTGGTCTTGTCTCTGGAATATTGGTTCAGTGGTATTTCTTGTTTTGCCCATTGTGGAAATTATGTCATCTTTTGTTCAAAGGAAATTCGGGGTGTTTCGAAGTCTATAATTTAACAATGTTTTAATGTTTACAGTACATGCATTACTATCTGCGACCGTGAATGTCATTAGAGCGGTACAACTCGTCTAATTGCTAAATGTTCTTTTAGACGGGTTTGCGAACGTGACATTCACGTTGATGTTCTGTGTTGTGCTGTGTTGTGGTTGGATCATCGTGGTGGATAGCTTTGGTGCAATGTTAGTACAGTTTAGACTCATTTGTACATTTGATATTGCGGGATGAGCGTCTGACAGATGGAGTGCCGTCACTGCCAGTTTGTATATTATTTGTTTGGGGCACGACCGGGTTGAGGTCGATGACACCCTTATATGTTATTTTCTTTTCTGTACTAGGATTACCCCACTGTGGAGTGCACGAATAGCCGGGTTCTAGAGGGCAACGGGTCCGCATCTCATGGCGTTGAGATGGAGGGGGCCTTACTCTAGAATTGATGGGCTATTCACCGCACTCGTAGGGGGTATAGGTTGACCCACGGAGGGGTACTCAAGTTACCGGATTCCGTGAAATGCTGGGTGGCCCATTCACGTTGTTGACTTGGGTTGCCTCACTTCTGGTTTTGGCGGGTAACTTGCCGCGCTCGTAGGGGTCTAGGTTTCATTACACAGGCTATCCACACGACAAGGAACGTCGGGTCTAATTTGCGGCTGAACTGAAACCCGAGGCTCCAGGATTATCCACCACTTTGTGTTTTTGCTTCTGTGATGTTGTTAATTTCATGCCTGGGACGATTGTTATATATATTTATTTATATACTAGTAGATGTTGTATATGTTTTGCACCCGCGCTAGTCCAGTCCCCGCTCTGTCGTTAGTTAAGTAACCTAACGGGTGATGATGGGACCAAGTGGCGAATGCGGATGGCATATACGTACATTATATTTTCGTTCTTTTTGGGTGTGATTAATTGATGGGACTACGTTGATTCTGATCAATGCAAGGAAAACAAACCTATATATGATGTTGTTGGAACCAAGTTTTTAAAAACTGATATTACAGATGTTCTCTTTTGCTTTGCACAGTAGTATTCGATTAGGAATATCCTGCACCTCATTCGACGAGGCAAGGGCCGAGATCCCTTCATCGGGAGTGACCCCTTGAGCAAAAGTTTGCGTCAGCGTAATAACTTTACTATAGTCGATTCTTTTGCTTTGCATCGTGGTATTCAGTTTGGAATATCCTGCACCTCATTTTGCGAGGAAAGAGCCGAGATCCCTTCACCTGGAGTGACCTCTTTAGCAAACGTTTTCGCCATTATATATTTGTAAAACCAATTGGATTACTTCAACGATATCAAGTTCATTACGTTAAAGGTTTTTCTCCAAAAACCAGTCGTAGCCCTCCGTCATTTCTTTCGAGTAGTAGCTAGTATTCGTGCTACGTTTGTTGGCCTTTTTCAAGGCGTAGTGTACGGTAGCTGGATATTGCTTGTCTGTTGCATAGTGTTGCGATTTTCTAAGAAAGTCGTATAACCTTGTTGGCATTTGTCAAGGGTTGGTACGGGTGGGTCTAGATTAATCTTGGATAATGACGAGTTGAACTTGACTTGTAGTTTATAATTTGTCGGCCTTTGTCAAGTTCATGAACCACTTGGGGTAAAAACATACATCGGGAGTTTCAAACATTTAGGAAACTTGCTAGGCATGTGCATACCTTCTGGAGTGTGGTGACCTGAGTGGCTTCCATCAAGTTATCATGCGATGATAGTTGGATCCCGATTCCCACTGATGGTAGGATTACTCCTCGGGTGATTTTAGATGATCCCGACTAATTCTCCTTTTGGGTTTGCAGGAGAATTCGAGGAAACAGTAGGAGCCATCCTGATTAGATAAAGTGATTAACCATTCTGATCTAGATTAGAGTGCACGCTGAGTGTTTCTTTTCTCTCTCTCTTTGGCAGCGACCATGGCCCGAACCTAAACTAAAACTTATGAACCAGGTTAACCGAACCTTCTTAAAACACTTTGGCTTTTGGAATGTCACGGTGTCGCATATATTATTGCCACCTCTATATCACCTTTGCGTTTCTCCAGAACACCCCGTATCACTATGAAGATCCGCACTTATTGGATAATCCATCATATAGTTACATATGAACTCGAAGGAACTTTTTCAGGATTCGAGAATGGATTCTGGTTCTGGAGAAATTGAATAGGATTATTCGGTTGTCTTTTCTCTTTACCTTCTCTCAGGTTGCGAGAGCTCCTAGGATTAGGAAAGTACACCTATTACGCTTATTGGATAGTCTTCTTCCAAACCATAGACAGGTGTCGTAAGGTAGAGAACGAAGAAAACCAATTAGCCTAAGTGTGGTGTACAAAAGGTAATATGTAAAGACAAATAAAGGGATTAGAATTAATGGCAAAGAAAATTGCGACTGCTATCATTCATGATAAAACCATGTATATCCCTGCCACTCCCACATCCACTTTAGATTTCTTTAGAACACTTCGTATCACTACGAACGTCCATAATTCTTGGACATACCACCGTATAGTTACATACGAACTCGAAGGAATTCGTTCCGGATTCGAGAATGGTTTCCGGTTCAGGAGAAATAAAATAGGATTATTCAGATGTCTTTTCTCTTTACCTTCTCTTAGGATGCGAGGGCTCCTAGGACTAGGAGGGTACACCTATTATGCTTATTGGATAGTCTTCTTACAAGCCATAGGCTAGTGCCGAAAGGTAGGGAAGGAAGAAAACCAATTAGCTTAAAGGTGGTGTACAGAATGTAATAAGTAAAGACATATAAAAGGATTGGAGTGGGGGCATGGAACTATACGGTTACAGTAATGAATTAGGATAGTGGAAGAGGCGTTACTAGGAATACCAGTTAACCCATTTGAAACATTTCCATGTTTCAGTTTCACTGTAGGATGTTAATTGAAAACTGTTTTCCCAATTGGAATCTAACTCTAGGGTATGTATTTACCAGATCAGTTTCTCACATCTGTATGTTATTACAGATGGTGAGTGGGAGTAAGATATTGGGAATTGGGTGATTAGATCCTCATTATATCGGAATTCGTTGTAATTGGTGATATTTGAGGAAATCACCTAGGTTTGCTGGATGGAAATTTTTTGGTTTTGAATATTCGTAGTTATGCACCAGTTTCAAACTGAAATATCTATACGTTTATTTTATAAAGTGAGATATAACTTTTTAAAATTATGTCTGTAATATTTACCTATATCAGTTGATGGTTAGGTAAGGTGCATTCAACAGCGGTATAATTCTTCTTAACCATAGTACAGTTTTCAACCTACGACGCACAAGGTTTGGGTTATTGAACTCAGGAGACTTATACAAAGTATTGTATGTTGTCCAGTGTCCATTAGGACAATGGGGTTGGTACTCATACTATATTCTGTTTACTCATGACTTCTCGAGTTCTAGATAAGTATTTCGTTGAAAGACAAGGTCCAAATTTTGAGATGTTATAGGTATAAGAATAAAGAAGAGAACCATTTGCTGGAAGTATCAGGATTTTTCGAGGTAGTCGAAGATGTAGATACTTATGTTTGGTATTCCGTTGATAGTAATGGTTTTGAGAACTTCCTTCTCATTCAGGTTACTCATATATGGATGCGCTCCCAGATGAGTAATGTTGATTGGCCATTTTCCATTTGGTTGATATGCACTGGAGACAGCTGCATGATTTTGAATCTGGTTCCAATTAAATTAGTGCTTTTGTTTCTATATTAGATATATATAGAATCAATTTATATCTTAACGATGTTAAGGTATAGGGAGTTGTCCGGCTGATGCTTAAAACCAGAATCCGGATAAACTCGAGGCACGTTTCAGTAATGGCAATTTGTGGGTTATCCCAGGCTTTGACGAGGGTTAACTTTCTACCATCAAGAAGATCAATAGTGATATTGTTCTTAATTCGCCACAGTTTTATTAAAACAGATTTTTTTCAGAAAACAAAAGTGGGAGTATGGTAGAACTGAAAGTGATTCCAGAACAATAAACGATCACTGAAGATTTAATAGAACCTGAGAATTCAATTGGATTTGACATTCCATTATACACTCCGCAAATTTGGGGGTAACCTCAGGCACCCGAGAAGTACTTCGGTCTTCTCTGAGACGGTTACAGGAAGGTTCTTGTTTACCCAAACTTGCCATTGCTGTTGTTCTAGATTATAAGACCCGGTAGGAGGATAAGTATAATATCGTTCTAAACTAGCTTTAGAAGTACACGTGTATATGACTCTGCCAGAGGGTTGTTGTAGTCAGTGGGAGCAACGGATGCATAGTGGGAAAGTAGCTTATGTCTATTTATAGACTAAAGCAGGTATAGCGGAAATAAATCATCTATTTTTGATGTGACAGTCACAGGCTTTGATTTCATCAGAATAGGAGATGGATCTTGTAAGATGTTGTTCATATCAGAAAACTGCATTCTAATACCGCCCATTCATTATCTATTTGTTGTATTTATCGGTATTATTAACCAATGTCTGCTCAGTAATACAGATTACAGGTATCCGTGATAAAATACTGGAAATACATTTAAAAGCATGGATATATCAATTGAGAGCCGAAACTGAAACCAGAACCGCAATCTGACCGATACTTCAGGAGTCCCTTTTTGCAACAAGTTTGTGTACACATTTTTCTATCTAAATGGTCCAACATAACAAATGTGTACACAAGACTTTTAGGTACATATGGATATGCATTCAAGGCAAAATATTATATGCATTCAAGGCTAAACATCATGTGTTGATCTTTTCCTTCCAAAACTGAAATCAAATCAAAGTCAATAAAACAAATCAGCATGAGCCATAATGGGGCAGCCATGAATCAATCCATATGTGGGAATGGAATAATAAGCATTTAATGGTGAAGATTATGTGTGCGATTTAAAGATTCAAATTTCCTTCCAAAACTGAGTGCAAATCAAATTCAAATAGACAAATCAGCATGGACTATGATGGGAAAGACAAGAATCAAGGCACAAATGGACATGAAGTAATGTTCATTTAATGCTAAAGATTATGTGTTGATTTAAAGATTCAAATTTCCCTCCAATAATAAGTGCAAACCAAAATCAACTAGACAAATCAACATGGACCATAATGGGGGCAGCCATGAATCAAGTCATAAATGGACATGAAGTAATGAGCATTCAATGCTAAAGATTTTGTGTTGATTTAAAAATTCGAATTTCCCTCCATTCTTTGGAGCTTATAAATACAGACCATGGGGCAAAGGTTCAAAGGTCATTCTTTAATCATTCTTTTAGTCTTGGATTGTCATTCTTTGTCCAAGTTTTCTATTCTCCTTTCTTGTAAATAGCTTAGTCCCCTTGAGTTCTTAACCTTCTCTTGATCCTTCAACCTCTTCATTGAGCTTGAAAGTTTAAGGGTTGGTTATTGATCTCAAGGGGTTGTATCATTGTTGAAGTTTAATAAAGTGTTCTTTTGTGCTTCCTTCACCATGGGTTCTTTGCCCTCTCTTGATCTTGCAACCTCTTTATTGAGCTTGCAAGTTTAAGTTTGGGTTATTGAACCCATGTCTTGTAATATGTTCTTTGGTTCCAAATCTTTTACTTGCATTTTATTCTTGCTCTTTTAATTCTCGCACTTAAATTCCAAGCACTTTAATTACTTGCTTGTAATCTTTTCTTTTCTTTGTTCTTCTCTTTTGTTATTTCTTTTTGGTTTGTTTTGTGAATGGTGTGAATATTGTTTTTAGGAAAAGAGAGAAATTGTAAGTTAACGTTTCGTTTTTCATTTGCTTTTCCCGTCTTTTCCATTTGAAACCTCACCCAAACCCTACGCAAGCGCTCCGTTCGGCACCCTACCCTATCAAGGTAAAGGTGATTCCTAACCGTGACCGGTTGTATTTGGTTTGGCCGGAGGTGAAAGCAAGAGACAAGAACAGACGGACAAGGGTCAATAAGCCGGATTCCATGAATACCGTGCTTAAGTCCCCTAATCCACGTTGTTGCCGATTGTTCTAGCTTCATTGGTTAAGTTCGGCTCAAAGTACTTGAATACGGAATCCATTAACATACACTATCCTATCGTTTCTTAACAAGCCTTATACTTGAATATAACACATAGGTTAGATAACGAACAAATACGCCATGTTGTTAACTCGTTAAAACAAGAACGTAAAAACTTACCATCTCCCTGTGGATCGACCCGTGTTCATCGCGGCTAGCTGCAAAGCGACACCGTCCTGATCGCGGTTAAACTTTAGAACTTTTAAATATCCGACACGCTTTTGGCGTGTGATCAAATGGCGCCGTTGCCGGGGAGACGGTAACGTTTTTGTTTTTGTTATTTCAGGTTAATCTTGTTAATATCCATCTAACCCTATTTTTTCAAAACAAACTAGAAATTTAAAAAAAAAATTTCAAAACCAAACAAAAAAAATAACTAACATTCTTAACTTATTTTGCTCTCTGGATTTTGTACCTGCTTGCACTCTGGCTCTGAACTAAAACACCAAACAATACCAGTGTGATACTATTAGGACATTGTATTCACAGAAGAAATTTGGAGCCCTATCTCCAAGTGAAAACCGGCGACATCCCTTACATTTCCCGCGACGCCGGCCATACCATCTCATTTTTGCTCCAAAATTTTTCCCTGTGCTATATTGTTCTGGTTTTGTCCTATTTTTATTGTTTGCTTGTTTTAAATTTTAGTGTGCAGGTATTTGGGCATTCGTATCGCCTTTTCGCACTAAAATCCGTTTTCCCGACATTTCAGATTTTTGCGGAATTGCGAACGGCGATTGTGGGGAGCAAAGTGCACATTCAAAGTTAAGGTGATTACGAAGTACAGTGCCAAAGATCCGGATAGTTTGACCCGCGCAAGCAAACTTTTCAAACTACTTGGATTTGATTCTATGGGGGTTTCCTAACCCAAAAATTTAACGGTACGTATTTTACAAACACCTTCTTCTCAAACCCGACGCTTCCAATATAATATCTTTGCAGGATTCATTACAAGTTCGCTAGCAAATGCCCAAAATTGACTAACCCGTATTTGTTTCAGTGCTGTGCTTAAAGAAAAAAACGATTGTTTGATTATTTGAACAAAAAATTTTGATTTGCGCATTGCATACATTAATACGGATTTAAGGGCAAGCGAATCCCACAACATACGGTAAAGGATTTCATCACCTTTTCCGTGGCCCACAAATCACGAACTTGAGCATAACGTTTACCCGCATAAATTTTAAAAGAAATTAGACTTTAAGCCTTAAGGACTTCGCGCTCACTAGGAGAAGTTAACTGTGTTTAGAACACCGCTTAACGGTATATTGTTTACGGGGTGTCTAGGAAAGTGTTCACGGCGAAACCGAGAAAGGGTTATTTAATTAAGGACCTTCGCGAAAGCGTCGGAAAACCTCCCCTTATCTCTGCACTTACCTGGCCTCGTGATTAGTATATCTTGAGCCCTTTTCTTGACACGGTTTTACTTCGACAATCAAGTTCTTGAGCATGTCTAGTTGACCTAGGTGAACCCTAAAACGATTAGGTGTGTGGTATTTTTGTGTCGTGATTGTTTTTGTCCAGATTCTTTTTTGTATATTTCATTCTTTTGTTAATAACTGACAAAAAAATAAAAAATAAATAAAAAATCACATTCTTTTTCCCCTCCTTTTCTCTTCCTTCCTTTCTTTCTCTCTTCGTAACATGGGTACCCCACCTCGAAAAACTCTTGCCGAACATTGGTACCCACAACCAGACATAACTTCCTACGGTTCTTTCTTTGGCCGAACGTCGAACGACCCCTCCATGCCTAAAATTTCATTGAAAGATCGCATAGACGCGTCTAGGACAAACACTTGCACTCCGCAACCCACTTTGTATCAACCGTTTCAACCTTCACCACCCTCTTATGTTGATACCCCTTTTGCGAGTCGTTCATTGTCCATCGCTGAACGTATTGAACAATCTCGTAGCCGATCTTTCACTCCTTTCACCACTTCCAATTCTTTTGATCAACAATTCCATTCACCTTCGTATCCAAATATTGATCATCACCCCGTCCAACCATTCAATTCCTATGAGTCCTACCCAACTTTTGTACCTACCCTAGACATTGCTTCTGAACAGCTTGTTGGGAGTTTCCAGTATCAAAACAACTTCGAATCTTTTACTGAAACCCCTTCACAACCTATGTCTAGTCTAGAACAGTCGTTGGAAGACTTTAGGATAGTGTCATGCCAACAGATGATGGATTTGAATGCTTCCATGGCTTCCCTCATACAACCTAGTGACCCGGTAGCTAGTTTCTAACTAGCTCCAAATTTTCAAATGTATGAAGAGGCGGTTGGACAGGTTGAGAATTTGAGTGGAGAGAGTGAGTTGTATACCCTTCCAAATCGAACGTACCCGTTTCAACTTGAATCACACGACTCCGGTTTTGAATGTCTATCTAATGTTCCAAACGATTCACCAATTGAAGATAGAAGGTGAATGAGTTGTGCGACTTTGTAGTACTTGATTTACCTGATTGTGAAGGGTCCGTTCCAAGTGAAACCAGTCCTAAACCTTTTGACCTCTACACCTCCATCTTAGAACCAGAATCAATTGAAGTCCATGCTTTTGATGAGGTGTCTGAGAATATTGATTTTCACTTGATTGAGGATATTGACGCTGGGAATATTTTGGATGATGAACCTGTAGATTTGGATGAGTTTTTCTCTCCAATTCATCATCCCGAATCATTAACTGTTTTTCCCAAACTTCATATGCGTCTTGATTTTGATGAAATATGCATGGATAGGGTTAACTTTGAGGAGAATTTTGAGGATATTTTTGAGGATGAAACAGTTCTAGATGATGAGTCGGATTTTCCAATTCATTCCATCCCTTTCATTTACTGTGTACAACCTCCTGAACCTGTAACCGATAACCTTCCTCAAGCACTCCCCTCCATCCTTTCCATCGTTCCGACCGTGCAAGAAACCGTATCACTTTCATTTCTTGTTTCTGGTTTACCAAGTTCGGCGTACCCATTTCTCACGAATCTTGAGGGATTTGACCCCATTTCTCGACAGGTTAATACATTAGCACAAATGCTTCTTACACATCGATCATTACAAATTGTGCTAATTTATTCACTCCATTTTCACCCTCAAGTTCGTATACCATTTCTTTCTCCCTTCCGCCAATCTCCTCCTCCACCGAGACCGTATACCACTTCTACCTCCATACGGTCTCGCGTATTCTCCATTTCTTTCCTCACCGTATTCTTTCACCAATCTGCACATAATAGAGATAAGATTTTTGAATGGTTGGTGCTCACTTTGGGCCTGTGTAAGGCCTTATATAGATTGATACTGTTCTCTTTCCACCCTAATCCTGAACTTCAACGCTTAACAGTGAAAACACTGTTTTACTTGAGTTTAGGGGGGAACCTTTTGGTGTACACATTTTTTGGTTTTTATTTTTGTATAGAATTTGTTTTTGGGGAGGCACCGACAATTTTGACCCTCTTAGTGTAGACTGACAGTGAGGGCACTGTCAAGTTTAAGTTTGGGGGTATGCTCGGTAAGCTTTCTACCTTCGCATTCATTTGTATATTCTGCATTTGCATACTTACTTAAAAACCCATAAAAATCAGAAAATTTTCTAAAAAATATAAAAACTTTGTCGTCAAGTTAGCTAGTGGGAGAACTTAGATTCAATATTTCGACGGTTTTGTTTAATAAGATAGGAACAACTAAATCCTATTTTTAGATTTTGAAAACCTGAAAAATAACTCTCCTTTGAAGTTAACTAATGCTGATATATGTCTTGATATCACACTACACGTGTCATGAGTTTTGAGAATTAGATGACAAGTCTATTATGTCAGAAATTTTTTTAGATAAACTATTTTCTGAGGATCAAATAGGTTTGTTCTGAAATAAGTAATATCAAGACTAGTTTATAAAGAGAGGTGGATATGAAGGGATATTATTGACGCCTTAATTGGAACTAATTCTGAAGAATAACCCATCTGAATCTTGATTGGAATGATTACACACCTAATCCACTAAACACGTCTTATATCCAAAAAAATAATTGAACTACCGGTTATATCTCCGTTCACATTAAATCATCATTGTCTTTTGTTTTTGGGCCTAGGTAACTTGAGTAATTAAGTCCGCTGGGGTGTCTCTACACCTAATGCCCTAAAACCAACTAGTTTGGGAGCATTGGCCCAAATCTCGCTAAGAACCCTAGAAAGTCCAGATTAAAATAAAGTCAAGCAAGTGTTCTCTCCGAGTTAAAATTCCTAACGGTTCTTTGTGTGAGAATAATCTTGACAAAAGGCAGGTTTTTATAAAAAAGTATTTCTAGCGATGATATGGAGGTTTTATTCTATGATAAAGACTATTGTACGTTCACAAAGGTGTGTATGAAATGAAAACAAGAAAAAGGTGGAGTGAAAAATAAGACCTATTTTCTTGTTAAGGAAGATAGAAATTCTGAATTTGAAACCATACTGTAAAACGAAACTTGAGAAATACTTAACTCTTTATAAAACTTATGTGATCCTTTTTAAATTTTTATCTGGGCTTTATTTTGTGACATGACGACTTTAATCGATCCTTTTGAAACTTAACGACACTATTTGCACTGCACGTAAAGACATATAAAATCTTAAGTTAAAAGAGAAGCGAGTTGTGAAAAATAAAGGTTTGATAGCTCTAAATTTAGGATAATAGAATTGTTATCTTTTAAACAAAACCTTAGGGTTTGAATCATAGTTGTTTCGCAAAACTAGCTTGACGGGATTTTGTGGGTAGTATCCGCTGAAAACCCTCAGGAGACAACACTCCTCCTACTAGGGACACCTAGAGGTTTAACAGCTTGTTGCACACGCTCAGTGCAATCGCGTTCCCTGCGAAAGTGCGGTTAGGATTTTCTTTTGTGAATAAGTGGTTTTGCTCGGGACGAGCAAAAGATAAGTTTGGGGGTATTTGTTCATATCAGAAAACTGCATTCTAATACGACCCATTCATTATCTATTTGTTATATTTATCGGTACTATTAACCAATGTCTGCTCAGTAATACAGATTACAAGTATCCGTGATAAAATACTGGAAATACATTTAAAAGCATGGATATATCAATTGAGAGCCGACACTGAAAACAGAACCGCAATCCGATCGATACTTCAGGAGTCCCTTTTTGCAATAAGTTTGTGTACACATTTTTCTATCTAAATGGTCCAACACAACAAATGTGTACATAAGATTTTTAGGCACATATGGATATGCATTCAAGGCAAAATATTATATGCATTCAAGGCTAAACATCATGTGTTGACTTTTTCCTTCCAAAACTGAAATCAAATCAAATTCAATCAAACAAATCAGCATGAGCCATAATGGGTCAGCCATGAATCAAGCCACATGTGGGAATGGAATAATAAGCATTTAATGGTGAAGATTATGTGTGTGATTTAAAGATTCAAATTTCCTTCCAAAACTGAGTGCAAATCAAATTCAAATAGACAAATCAGCATGGACCATGATGGGGAAGACAAGAATCAAGGCACAAATGGACATGAAGTAATGTGCATTTAATGCTAAAGATTATGTTTTGATTTAAAGATTGAAATTTCCCTCCAATAATAAGTGCAAACCAAAATCAACTAGACAAATCAACATGGACCATAATGGGGGCAGCCATGAATCAAGTCACAAATGGACATGAAGTAATGAGTATTCAATGCTAAAGATTTTGTGTTGATTTAAAAATTCGAATTTCCCTCCATTCTTTGGAGCTTATAAATACAGACCATGGGGCAAAGGTTCAAAGGTCATTCTTTAATCATTCTTTTATTCTTGGATTGTCATTCTTTGTTCAAGTTTTCTATTCTCCTTTCTTGTAAATAGCTTAGTCCCCTTGAGTTCTTAACCTTCTCTTGATCCTTCAACCTCTTCATTGAGCTTAAAAGTTTAAGGGTTGGTTATTGATCTCAAAGGGTTGTATCATTGTTGAAGTTTAATAAAGTGTTCTTTTGTGCTTCCTTCACCATGGGTTCTTTGCCCTCTCTTGATCTTGCAACCTCTTTATTGAGCTTCACTACTACAAATAAGGGTTGCCCCTACGGATTTATCCGTATTGGCAACCCACTGCCCGTACGGATATATCCGTAGGGGCGAAAAAATACCCTGTAGGTGCAAAGGCCGCAGGTGCAAGTTGAAGCCCATAACTTGCCCCTACGGGTAAATTCTTGCCCCTACGGATATCTGTGTAGGTCTTGTTGCCCCTACGGATTAGGCCGTAGGGTAAAAAAATTTATATTATTTACGGGTTTTTTTAATATATTAAATGTACCTACGGACACGACCGTAGGGCCAAGTACTACCCCTACGGATATCTTCGTAGGTACCTATCCATAGGGGCAAAATATCAGGATTCCTGATATTTTGCCCCTACGGATAATGCCGTAGGGGCGAGGCCGTGGCCCCTACGGATATATCCGTAGGGGCACTCCCAACCCCTGGCACTGAGATCAGGGGAAAAATATCAGTTACTGCTAATATTTTGCCCCTACGGATATAACCGTAGGGACAACATGTGTACCTACGGATTAATCCGTAAGTACATATTATCTGTATTTTTTTTAAAAAAATGGGCTGCCTGATTTTTTCCCGCCCTGTGCACAATAATATATACATCAATCAAATATAAAATTAATCATCACACAACATATATCGCAGTGTTCATAATCACGTCTCACGCATATATATAATATACAAAAGAAACCCAAAAACTGAATATGATATAAATATAAACCAATATCAATATCGTTTCAAAATGTAGTACAATGTGTATGATATAAATAAATATATGTTTCAAAAAATAAGAACCAAAAAGCTACCCTAGTTCGGTCCAGCTCCACCTCTGAATAACGATAGAATAACGCGCGCCTGCTCCTCGGTCAATAAACTCTGCAATTCGGCGCGAGCGGGAGTCTGAGCAGCCTGTGGAGCTGGCGATGTGGTCTTCGCAGCCGCCGTCGAGGTAGTCGCTTGCGGAGCTGCGGCTGCGGGAGTCTGAGCGGGCGGTGGAGCTATAGGAGCTGTCTGCGGAACCGCTGCCGATGTAGTGGCTTGCGGAGCCGCAGCCGAAGGAGATGCATGTGGAGGCTCGGCCGATGTACCCTGTCGCGTCTAGACCTAAAGTGTGTAATAAGCATGTAAGAACTGTGTATTATTCGAATTTGTATCATTATTAAGTTATTTCGAAACCCCGTTTGGATATCTAGTTTGTTGTTTATTTTAATTACATCTGTATGTATGATTAATCAAACTTAAGTCTAAAACCAAATAAGCTCAAGCTACGTACTAATTATGGATATGTTGATATCTATATAATATGACATGATATTTTACTATAAAGTAGTATACATACCAGCATCTCCTTCAACTCCTGAACGGTGGCCCTCAAGCTCTCCAGTTCCTGATGGACACGTTGGTCACCGGAGACGGAGGAAGTAACCGCCGGGGTGGAGTCCAACCTCATATCGGCCCTGCTAGGGCCCAGTCCCCGGCCTCTCTCCCAACCTCCATGGTGCCCTCGGTGTGCGGCGTCCAGAACTGGGGTCAGCAGCCTCGGATCGCTCTGTCCGGTAAAATTGATCCTCGAGGCCTGGGCCTGCTCAACCACCCACTCCTACACCCACATTAAGCAGTAAAGTATAAGTATAAAATTTAAACTTGAACCTTCCAAAACTAAAATTTCAAATTTGGGTAGAAAAAATATTAACACTTATGCAGTACTCCTGGGTAGCGACGTCGGGATATCGAAGCTCGCCCGTGGCGGGATCTGTCGAGGTGCCGTGGACGGCAAGATATGCGGACAGCACGCTCGGTGTACCACCTGACGCCACGGTCCGAGATGTCTGCAATATTAGAAAGTAACTCTTAATATTAGAAATATTAGAAAATAACTCTTAATATTGCAGAATATCACCAAGGTCGGTCTATTGTAATTTACCGATAACTCTATGGCTCGAGTAATGTTCCTCAAGCCACCTGTGTAAGTGGGGCGACCCCTCTTCGCCGACTTTCTGTTCTCTGTATTCTGAGCGGCCTGTTTCTGCACAACGCATTAACAATTAGTTTTCTAATTAAGAAACCAAAAGAAATAAATTATATCATAAATAATGAATTACATTTAAAATATATACCTGTTTGCGTTGGGAGTCGAAATAAGCGCACAATAGAGGCCATGTCTCTACGTCAACTCTCGCAAACGCCGGAGATGATAGGAGGGCCGCTCTCTCTGCCTCGGGGGTCGCCATCCACAGGGAGTAGCAGTCGGCCTTCAGCTCATTCCTGTTGTATCGGACCTTGGCCTGCATGTTCTTCATCAGGCCATTGTACAGAGCATGAAGGTCGAGCACCCTCCCCGGGTGATCAGGGTCGGCTACAGGCTGAAAATCGTAATCCAGCTGAAAATACAAAAAAAAAACATTGTTATTAGATTGCAAATGTTAATAATAAATATATTGGATAGTTCAAATGAAAATATATATTAATACATACCCGAGCCTGATCAAAGAAGATGACGAATGAGCGCTGGTGCTGCTCGCCCCACTCAACGTGAAGTGAATAGTTCTTCACGAGCCGGCTCTCGTCCCCCAAATACCGGCCGAACCTCTCGGCATGAGGACCGGTATAGCGATAGTCAAGGTAAAAAAAGGGGGAATGCTGCCTCCCCCCTAGCTCTGTCAGGCCTCAGCCTATGGGACTGATTCGGGCCTCGAGTCCCCCTCTTGGGATGGGGAGGCCCTGCGTCTGCACGAAATATCAAGACAATAAATAATAAGACAAAGTTGTATTAAGAAATCAAGGTTAAACGAAAATTCAAGTGTGATATATACCTCTGGTGACTATCGCACGAGCCTGGGCCCAGGCAGCAGCACGTGCGGGACGATAGTTCCTCCGGTGAGGAACAACCGGGGTCCCGGATGCGGACGCATCCCCTCCAACTAGAAAATAAACATCGACGCTAAATTTCCATGAAGTTCATATTTATTCTATAGAGAATATGTAAAATGAATAAATATTTTAAATTTATTCATACTAACCTGCAGACGATGCGGATGGTATGGAAGCGGCAGGAGCGGTCCCTGCGGAAGATGTGGACGCACCACCTATAATTAGACAATTAAAAATAGATTATATAAGTAATTGCAAAAAGAATGTGTAGATCAATAATATAACGTTCTAAATCAATATGCATGCACTATAGGATATATAAACATACCCGCAGGTGCGGTGGTGTCACCACCTACAGCTAGACAATAATAAAAATTGCTAAGTAAGAGCAAAAGGAATGTGTGTATTTATGATATAGCATTCTAAATCAATATACATACACTATATGATATATAAACATACCTGGAGGAGTGGGGGTGGCCTCTGTCCCAGATGTGGACGCATCACCAACAACTAGACAATCAAACATTGACAATATAAGTAATTTTGACATAAACAGGCATGAATATAAGTAATATTACATTCAAAATGGATATGCGTGAAGTATACCTGGAGGTGTGGCAAAATCCACACGGAAGGAGGCATCCGAAGGGGTCTCTGATCTGGGTGCAAGACCGGCCCTCTGAAGCTCCCTACGAAGCTCTCCGGGCGGCAGAACCGCTCTGCCTCTGCCTCTGCCGCGGCTGGAGCTCCTGCCGCCCCTCGCTGCTCCCGACGTCGTCATCAAATCTAGATAAACGGTTCGTGGACGCATTAGACAATCATTAAAAGTATTGACTATATATGTATAGAGCGTAAAATGTGAAGTAATAATATAATATTACTGATAACCTTTTTCGTTTCGTGGGCACATCATACATATCTACTTGGATTTCATCATCGATGTCATTTCTAACCCACATAACTTCATGATCGGTCGAAGACAACCCGTCCTTCGCAACAGACGGTCATCCTGACCGTAAAATCGAAGTGTGTTCACACTGGTCAATCCATATTCATCTTTCCAAGTCCCAAGACTGCTTCTCCACCTGTCCGTATCGGTTCGCGGATCGTACCAAGTACACTGGAATATATAAAAGGGTTCTGATCGTCCGGGATAGTGGATGCTGAGTATACAATTTAAGTACACATAGTAAATCACACCGTCCGATCCTACCGTCGCAATCCCACTATTCTGAGTGGTTCTAGATGTTTATATGTCCTTAACTTCGAATTTGTATCCAAGGACACCAAATCCTTTGTAATATGCAACCTCCATACTAGGAAATTGAGCTAAACATCTTGAATCACTCTCAAATGATGCAGACAAGTTCGGATCGTGGATCTAACAAAACAAATTTTATGACAAATACATAACGATACAAGTTCAGATTAAAACTGATAGCAATAAAATGTTATTCGAATAACTTACATGATCTGTGATCCAATCACAAAAATTATCCTGATGATATTTTTCCAAACGTTCTTCGTTCCAATCAGGATGCCCCTCACGTACCTCGTTAAAATGAATTCTGTTTTCGACAAATAATTATGACATTAATATTATGTCATTTCATACACACACAAACACAGATATAACAATTAATCCAAAAGAACTTACTCTCTAATTTGTTCAAGACATGCGCAATTAAGCAAGATAAACCGGTATATCTTGTTGATAAATATAGTGTCTACCCTCTTATACTCGGCTTTACCATATGTCCCATCTTGAATTGTTCATGGTCGGTTAAGCCTTGTCTCAATGTTCTCGTCCAGATAGCGGGAACAAAATGTGGTTGCTTCATCAAGAAGATAACCTTGCATGATAGAACCCTCTGGTCGATTTTTATTGCGTATATACTTCTTAAGAGTGTAGAGGTACCTAATGAGAATATGTTGAATAAATAAATACGGGTATACAGGAAAACAATAAATTTATAAATTGCGCGAAACGAAAAATTACACATACCTCTCGACGGGATACATCCATCGATATTGTACCGGTCCGGCTAATTTTGCCTCAGTTGCAAGATGAACCGTCAAGTGTATTATGATATCGAAGAATGACGGTGGGAAAATATGCTCAAACTTGCAAAGTATCAACGCAATAGAATTTTCTAGTTTATCCAGTGTCACAACCTCCAGTGTTTTAGCACACAACTCCCTGAAAAAACAACATAGGTCGTTGATTACTAGACGAACCGAGTCGGGGAGAGAAGTCCTGAGGGCTTAAGGGAAGAAGGTGCTCCAAGATAACATGGTGATCATGACTTTTCAGCCCATCGATCTTGCCCTTCACAATTTTTATTTTCTTGCCGAATGATCCTGAGAAACCTGTGGGGACTTTCAAATCATGCAACACCTGCAGAAATCTTTTCATCTCCGGTTGTGATATATGATAAGCGGCATTGGGAAGTACAAACTTACCCGGTTTACCCGCTACCGGTCTAGGGTGCAATTCACTTCTTATACCCCACTCTTGTAGATCCATCCGAGAATTCATGTTGTCTTTAGATTTCCCGTCTTTACAAAGAAGCAAGTTAAGTATGTGCTCTGATACTCCCTTCTCTATATGCATGACGTCCAGAAAATGACGCACTGAATTTGTAGACCAGTACGGAAACTCAAAGAAAATGCTTAACTTGTTCCAATATGGTGGTTTGACCTGTTTCGTCGGATCCATCCCGAAGGTCACGTTATTGTAACCATCCCATTTAGTAGCCACATCCTCTCCGGACAATAGGGATGGAGGTCCAAGAAGCTCCTGATGACCATCAAAGTGAACCGTGTCTAACCTATAGGGGTGGTCTGGAGGCAGGAAACGTCGATGGCCGCAATAACAAACCTTCCTGCTAAAATTCAAGAATTTCGATGTTGTGTGTTCATGGCAATGAGGACATGCTTTGTGACCATGTACGGACCAACCTGATAGCATTCCATACGCAGGAAAGTCATTAATTGTCCACATTAAAGCCGCACGCTGTATGAAGGTTGTCTTTGTGTTTGCATTATATGTCTCTACACCATCAACGAACAAAGATTTCAACTCCTCGATCAGAGGTCGAAGATAGACGTCGATATTGTTCCCCGGTGAGTTTGGTCCATCGATAAGAAGAGGCATCATAAAGTATGATTGGTCCATAGCCAACCAAGGCGACAGATTATAAATTATCATTACAACGAGCCATGTGCTGTGACTTCCAGCCATATAGTTGAATGGGCAGAAGCCATCAGTAGCCAGTCCGAGCCGGACATTGTGAGGATCACTACTGAATATTGCGTGCCTCCTATCGAAATCCTTCCATGCCGGTGAACCTCTTGGATGGCTCATTTTTCCATTTTCACTTGGAGGAGCACGGTGATGCCAAATCATTGCCTCGGCTGTTTTCTTGCACCTGAATAGCCTCTGTAGCCTCTGTGTTATGGGAAAGTATCGTGCTATCTTCACAGGTATATCAGGCTTCTTATCAGAATCTTTCGGCTTATACCTAGCCTCTCAGCATGTTGGACACTCTTTCAAATCTGAATTCTCCTTCCAGTACAACACGCAATTTTTAGAACATGCTTGAATCTTCTTACAGTTTTGACCCAAATCAGACATCATCTTCTGGGCTTCGTACCAGCTGTCGGGCACATTATTTCCCGGAGGCATAGAATCTTTCAAGAACGAAAGAAGCATTTTGAATGACTTGTTGCTCCATCCATTTAGACACTTAATCTGGAAAAGTTGGACGAACCATCAGAGGGTGGAATACTTCGCATTCTCATAAATTGGTTTCCTAGCATCATTCATGAAATTTTCATATTTACCCGCACGAGGTCCTTGACCGGAAGGAATGTCATCTTCGTTACGAATAGATTCACCTAGGGCAGCCTCTACCCTATCCTCCATTTCTTCTGATGGAAATAAATTACCGCCTTCTCCTTCTGCCGCATTACCGAATTCTTCTTCTCCTGCCGCATTATCGTGTTCTACTTCTTCTGCCGCAGTACTGCATTTTTCTCCTTCCCCGTGATATTTCCAAGTTGTATAAAGTCTAGTAAACCCATGTTTTACAATATGAAGCTCTGCCAAATCTACCTTCTGCCAGTACTTATTGCCACATCTATTGCACGGACAGAGAATCTTCTCTATTATGATCTTATTATGTGCACGTGCAAATTCAAGGAAAGCAGTAACTCCTGCGACAAACTTAGATTGCATACGTTGTTTCCAATCCACATACATCCAGTCCTTAGCTCTGACGTACTCATGAGCCATGTTAGACTGTATAACATATAAATTGTAGGTTATGCTTACTATATTGAGAAATATAAGAAGGGGATAGTTACCGACAAAGGAGAAAATCCGTGTACATGCATTAGACTTAAGCTCCTACGGAGAACGTATCTCCTTTTAATATTATTAAATGTTCTCATGTAGTGCGCACGTGCATTGCACGTGGTGCGCCCATAGCGGGCATACGTGCGTTGCACGTAGCGCACATGGCGCTTGCGCATATGCGCATTATGGGGAGGAGCAGGCTCCTAACTTGGAGAACTAAGCTCCTTTTAGTATTATTGAATATTCTCATGTGGTGCGCATGTGCATTGCATGTGGTGCGCGCATGGCGGGCACACGCGCGTTGCACGTAGCGCATATGGCGCTTGCGCGTATGCGCATTATGGGGAGGAGCATGCTCCTATCTTGGAGAACTAAGCTCCTATGGAGAACTAAGCTCCTTTTAACATTATTAAATATTCTCATGTGGTGCGCACGTGCATTGCACGTGGTGCGCGCATGGCAGGCACACGTGCGTTGCACATAGTGAACGTGGCGCTTGCGCATATGCGCATTATAGGGAGGAGCATGCTCCTATCTTGGAGAACTAAGCTCCTATAGAGAACTAAGCTCCTATGGAGAACTAAGCATTAAAGAACTAAGATGCATTAGACTTGAGATTGAGATACATACCTGCAACATAGAAAAGAAATCAATAAACAAGATGAATATAATATAAATTTAAGTTGAAAGAATATATATCCTCCTTTCAAATGCAATTAAGTCTCGATGATGCTGAAGATGTTACCAGAAAAACATCTTCTGCCAACCTTCATGTGTGAAGGGGTGTGTGGGGGAAAATTGGGTACACGGTGTCAGAAAAGTTTTCTGGCGTCCAAGTAAAATCCATAACTAAATCCCTATCTTGCCCTTCCTTTTCTTCAAATCAGAAATGTGTCTTTTTTTGCATTATGAATGGTCTGGTACCACAAGCTCAGTATGTTGAATCATGTTTTGGTTGGACAAAGACTTACCAATGGCAGCATGCAAAGATTTATTTGGCCACAAACTACAACCACCACATGAATGCATACAATTGTAATTTTTGAGCAATCAATCTATAGCTAGCTACTTGATTCTATATCTACAACACGAAAGACACGAATTCTTCCCATGTCTCCTCATGTCTCCATGGAAATTGGGGCAACATCGTCAGAGACTACATTAATTCCTCATGACTCCACGAATTCTTCCCCAGCCCCAGCCCCATCCCCAGCCCCTGCCCAGCCCATCCCCACCCCAACCCCAACCTAACCCTAACCCCAGCCCCAGCCCCAGCCCAGCCCAGCCCCAACCTAACCCTAACCCCAATCCCAGCCTAAACCCCAACCCCAACCCCAACCCCAACCATAACCCTAACCCCAGCCCCAGCCCCAGCCCTAGCCGAATCCCAACCCTAACCCTAACCCCAACCCCAACCCCCTGCCGAACCCTAGCCCCAGCCCCAGCCCTAGCCCCAACCCTAACCCCAACCCCAACCTCAACCGATGCCTCATTGGTACCCAAACAATGAACCATAGCCCTAAAACAATCAAAAATTTGAGTAATTGAAGATTTCCTTACCTGATCGAAGGCGACGATCGATCGAAGGCGACGATGAAAACAGAGATAACCCGGCGCTGGCGACGACGAAAGGCGCAGGCGGTGGCTACGACGAATCGGCCGGTGGTGGGGACGACGAGATCGACGATCGATCGGCGGGAACGAGGGTTTGGGAGGAATTTGGGTTCGCACGCGCGGAAGAAAATGATCAGCGTAGAGATCGATCCGTGCCTTTTTAATTAAATCTCTATTTAGTTGCCCCTACGGATAAGTCCGTAGGTGTTTGGTTTGTGGCTCCGTAGGGGCAAACAACAATTTAAGATTTAATATTTTTAAATTAATATGTGAGGACCCGTAGGGGCAACCTTTTGGCCCTACGGACTAATCCGTAGGGCCAAACTTAAATTGCCCCTACGGATGTCATTATCCGTAGGGGCAACCCCTTATTTTACTAGTGCTTGCATGTTTAAGTTTGGGTTATTGAACCCATGTCTTGTAATATGTTTTTTGGATCCTAATCTTTTACTTGCATTTTATTCTTGCTCTTTTAATTCTCGCACTTAAATTCCATGCACTTTAATTACTTGCTTGTAATCTTTTCTTTTCTTTTTTCTTCTCTTTTGTTATTTCTTTTTGGTTTGTTTTGTGAATGGTGTGAATATTATTGTTAGGAAAAGAGGAAGATATTGTAAGTTAACGTTTTGTTTTTCATTTGCTTTTCCCGTCTTTTCCATTTGAAACTCCACCCAAACCCTATGCAAGCGCTCCGTTGGGCACCCTACCGTACCAAGGTAAAGGTGATTCCTAACCGTGACCGGTTGCATTCGGTTTGGCCGGAGGCGAAAGCAAGAGACAAGAACGGACGGACAAGGGTCAATAAGACGGATTCCATGAATACCGTGCTTAAGTCCCCTAATCCACGTTGTTGCCGATTGTTCTAGCTTCATTGGTTAAGTTCGGTTCAAAGTACTTGAATACGGAATCCATTAACTTACACTATCCTATCGTTTCTTAACAAGCCTTATACTTGAATATAACACATAGGTTAGATAACGAACAAATACGCCATGTTGTTAACTCGTTAAAACAAGAACGTAAAAACTTACCATCTCCCTGTGAATCGACCCGTGCTCATCGCGACTAGCTGCAGAGCGACACCGTCCTGGTCGCGGTTAAACTTTAGAACTTTTAAATATCCGACACGCTTTTGGCGTGCGATCAGAAGGTAATAGGGTGTGATGTCCTGGTATTTGGGATGACATGCACTTTATAGGATGTGAAATTCCTATACTACGATCGGTTATACTGTGGTTGTCACACAGTTGTTTCTCCACATAGGACATGGATATAACATCAGGGTTTCTGGTTACTAGATCTTTGGTTTTAGATCTAGATTTGGGAAGTGTCCCAATTTGGGTACTTGACACTATTCTAAAGTGTTTTAGAATGGACAACTCCTGCCATGGTGGTGTACCTGCAGGTGATGGAGTCACCCTCTCTAAAGGTATCTTACAGACTAAAGGGGAGAGGGATCTGCATGATTAGCACATCAGTTTCTTAGGCATTTGAGTTAATCATGAAATGTCAAGTCCCACACCAGATGTTGTTTTTGCACTAGCTGCAATAAACATATATTAATCCAATCCTGGAGAAATGTAGGGAAGCAGTTTATGAACATAAATGGATGTTCTAGGGATATGGTAGCGGCAGCCTCTTTCAGAAGACCGTTATCATTTCAGGCTTCCATGGTGACCTGGATGACAGAGTGGTTGTCTGAGTTATAGTTTTTCCCTCTTCTGAGGGACAGTATGTTGGACAGGTGGTCTAAGTGGATACTGAGGAAGGCATGGCGCGGGATACTGATTAGATTCAGTGGATGATACAGTCTAAGAAGTTTGTAGGATTTGGAGTTCATTTGTGAACTGGGTCCCATCAGATATCTAGACAAGGTATTGCTTATTTTGGGAGATGTTTATTCTCCGTGAAGTTGAGATATAGAGAGATAAAGATAGAAACACTGGAGCGGATCTACTCACTGAGGCTATTTCTTGAACACAATAGTTTCACAAACGAGCTTTGCGAAACTGCTTAGTGTAGGGTGTTTTTCGTCACCCCATTGAGATGGGAATACGCGCGCACTTGTCAGGCGCATTACAGATTCCCCCTGCCTAGGGTAGGCTGGGGTTTATTGATTTTGGGGATCCGAATCTCCGGCAGCCGTGGACTAAGCTGCCGTTAATTACCCCTCGCCTTTCGAGCGATGGAACCTCCGATTGACGGGTCAAACAGGTCATGCGAACTCAATGTGCAGTGTTGTGTTTTGAAGGGGTTTTGGATATATCGGGGGCTCCGCAGATTTTTGTGGGGTCCTGCTATCCGGATAGTAGGCTAGGGTCAAGGGGGCTAGCAGCTTCCTTGCGGGTGCGGGGCAGCGCCCCGTTAGAAATTTTTTCTATCGGGGGAGATATTTTACTGTGGAGTACATTTAAAATGAGGGGAAAATGGCGTCTAAAGGACGCGTGAGCGCCAGCGCCTCACGTACCTAGCACGCCGGCGCCGGGCGTGGGCACGGGCACGGGCGCCGGCGCCGGCGTTTGGGTTAGCGCTAGGCGCTTGGGTGCTGGCGCTAGCGCTTTGGGCGCCGGCGCTTCACGTTCCTGGCACGTAGGCGCTCGGGCGCTGGCACTGGCGCTTTGGGCGCGAGTGCCACACGTGCCCGGCATGTGGGCACTCGGGCACTGGTGCTTTGGGCGCAGCGCCTTATGTGCCCGGCACGTGGGCGCTTGGGAGCTAGCGCTTTGGGCGCTAGCGCCTCATGTGCCCAGCACGTGGGTGCTCGGGTGCTGGCGCTAGCGCTTTGGGCGCTAGCGCCTCAAGTGCCCGGCATGTGAGCGCTTGGGCGCTAGCAAAAAGAAAGGGGTTTTACCCCCGGAAATTGGAGTTAAACTCCAAAAGAGGATTTTGAGTGGAGTTAAACTCTAAAAGGTCTGGATTAGGAGTTAAACTCCTTTGAGGATTTGGGTCTTGGAGTTTAACTCCCTAAAAATCTTCAGAAGTTCTTCACTCTAAAGTCTTGGATCCTTCCCAAATGGGATATTTGGATATGGGTCTCCTTCCTCCTCTTCTGTTGGTCGGCACTTGGAGAACAAGAGGGGTCAGATTTTAAAAATCTCTCCTTTTTAAGATCTGATGAAAGATCCAAGCTTCCCTTTGTGGGTTTTATGGTGAAAAACTATTTAGTTTTGGAAAAGAAAGAGTAAAACTCTTGATTTAATTCAAAAGAAAGAAGAAGGTTTAGAATCTTGAGGAAGGAGAAGGACGCACAAAAACCCTAGAGTTTTTAGAGAATGAAAAGTCTATCTTTTATTCATCATCATGTTTCCATATATAGGCTAACACATTTACATATAGCCCCTTGGGCTTTACAAAATGGCATTTTGCTCATCCCATACCTCATGTGCTCATTTCTTTTGCACATCAGCCATATGCTTTACAAACAATTTGGCTTTATACCCATTTTGCTTACATTCATCCACAAAAAATTACATCAAAATTATTTGTTACATGATTTTTATTTTGGCATGGGGAGGCCGGTCACGGGGCTTGACTTGGGCATGGGCCCACTTGACCTGGGCTTGGGCCCACCTGACTTGGGGTTGACTTTGACTTTGACTTGGTCAACCTGGGTGCAATTTTTTACCCTAACAAAGTGCCCCCATCAATAAATGCACACCGCGCATATGAATTGTGTTCATGAAATTGATGGATCTTGAAGCTGGACTTCGAGATGGAACATCATTCCGGGGGCGGAGCATCCCTCGGGGAGCATGATTCTCGGGGATCGGAGCATCATTCCGATTTGTAGAGCATAATTCCAGGGATCAGAGCATGATTCCGATGAGCGGAGCATGATTCCAAAAAGGGACGGAGCATAATCCAGACGGGTGGTAGACATTCTGATCGAAGCATAATTTCGATGCAGAGGTTGATTCCCAGGCGAAGCGTAATTCCGACAGGGAAAGCAGATACTCCAAGGCGAAGCATGATTTCTACACGGGGTACATTCTTAGACGAAACATGATTCCGACGCAGAGCTTGTTAGTCAACTTGATTCCGAGGTGGAGCATAATTCCGATGGGGAGGTCGTTGGTTGACTTGATTCCGAGTCGAAGCATAATTCCGACGGGGAGGTCGATGGTTGACTTGATTCCAGGATGGAGTATAAGTCCGACAAAAGGGTCGCTGGTTGACTTGATTCCAGGGCGGAACATAATTTCGACGAGGAGGTCGCTGGTTGACTTGGTTCCGAGTCGTAGCATAATTCTGACAGGGAGGTCGTTGGTTGACTTGATTCCGAGTCGGAGCATAATTCCGACGGGGAGGTCGTTGGTTGACTTGATTCCGAGTCGGAGCATAATTCCGATTGGGAGGTCGCTGGTTGACTTGATTCTGAGTCGAAGCATAATTCCGACAGGGAGGTCGTTGGTTGACTTGTCCCCAGCACGGAGTGTCTGTGGTCGACGTTTCCCCGGCACGGAGTGTCACTGGTTTTGATGTAGAGGCTGATTACCAGGCGAAGCATAATTCCGATAGGGAAGGTGGATATTCCGAGGTGAAGCATGATTTCGACACGGGGTACACTCTGAGACGAAGCATGATTCTGCCATAGAGGTTGTTGGTTTGATTTGCTTTGGGCTGACATTAGCATCGCTATACTGGAATATGGTACCTGGAGCGAATCATCATCTGTCATGAAAGGATTTAGGGATTTGGTTTTATTTTGGCATCGGCATTGCTACACTGGAATAATACCAGGAGCAACTCATCATTTGCCCTGGGGGGATTTGGGATTTTTTTTTGGGTCGGCATCAGCATCGCTTACACTGGTATATGGTACCAGGAGCGAATCAATATTTGCCTTTTCTCGTTGGGGAGCGATGGCTTAGGAGACCGGTTTAGGTCCCTATCACTTAAAACTTTTCAATTTTATGAGCCGTAAGGGTACCATAAAAGCATTTTCTCCCGACGAGTCGAAAGGATCTCGTAGGTGTACTTTCTCCTTAGGAGTCGTGGGGACTCCTAAGTGTGTTTTTCCTTTGTGAGTCATAAGGATCTCACGCGGGAATTTTCTCCTCACAAAGTCGAGAGGGCTTTGCGAGTGCATTTCATCTCTTTTTCACGAGTTTGTGCCCTTTCGTGTTTTCACAAACTCGCCGGCAGTCCTGCTGTTTTTACTCACGGAGCCCTTTCGGGTTTTCATCCGTGCCCATTTTGCTTGTGGGCGTACCCTTTTTTTTGGGGAATCTTCATCGCTGGTGGGACTTTGAATGTGGTCTCGCCGGTAGGACTTGGGAGAGATTGGGTCCGTTTTACGCATGTGGATTGTATACGGTTTTGCAGGATTTATGATCCAGACCGTAGAGCCGGAAGAATTTCGGGATTTTGTCGGCATCTGCATTGCTGTACTGGAATATGGTACCAGGAGCGACACATCATCCACCGTTGGGGTATGAGATTTGGAATTTGGTTGGCGTCTGCATCGTTGTACTGGAATATGGTACCAGGAGCGACTCATCATTCACTGTGGGATATTCGGGAATTGGTTTTTAGATCGGCATCTGCATTGCTGCACTGGAATAATGCTAGGAGCAACTCATCATTTGCCTTTCCCAGTTGGGAAGCAAAGGCTTAGGAGACAGGTTTAGATCCCTATCACTTAAGGTTTTTCAATTTCATGGGCCGTAAGGGTCCCATAAAAGCATTTTCTCCCTACGAGTCATAAGGATCCCGTAGGTGCATTTTCTCCTTAGGAGTTGTGAGGACCACCAAGTGTGTTTTTCCTTTGTGAGTAGTAAGGATCCCATGAAGGCGTTTACTTATGAGTCGTAAGGATCTCGCAAGGTTTATCCTCCTAACGCATCGTGAGGACGCATGAGTGGGTCTTCCCAAATGGAGCAAAATTCCAAGGGCGGAGACCGGACGCTGGACGGGTGGTTGCAGTGGGGCATAGGTATGATGAGAATTATTTGAGCCCGTGGATTGTATACGGTAGCCAGTTTGTGAACCAACCATAGGGCTAGGGGAATTTTGGAAAATTGGATTTTGGTTGGCGACTGCATCGTTGCACTGGAATATGGTACCAGGAGCGACTCATCATTCGCCGTTGTTTTGTTTTTTGTTTTTGTTTTTTTTTATATTTTTTTTACCGCGATTGCTCTATCATTTCATCTTTTCTTATCGCGAAGGTCGCGATTGCCCTATCATTTCAGCTATTTATTCGCGGTTGCTCCATCATTTCGGCTTTATTTTTCCTTTTTATTTTTACTCGCTAATTTTTATATGCGAGTTGCCCCATCATCTTGGCTTTTTATTTTTGGTTTTTATATATACATTTTTGTTTTATTTACACATTTTTTTTCATTCCCAGTTTAACGACTTGGAGGTCGATTGTTCCCCAGTTTAACGACGTGGTGGTCAAATGTCTTCAGAGAAAGGCAGATGTCTGAGAGAATCAGTTTCACGAAGGACTTTGGTCTCCGTTTATATGAAATTGGCGGTCGCAGCTTGATTGTTTGTTAACACGCCTTTAGACAGTTCTATCTCTCCTGCCTTATATTGCTTTTCGACCCAATCTTTGAAGACGAAGCATTCCTCAATGGCATGACCTATCACTCTGTGATAGGGGCAGTATTTGGGGTCGTTGGTCATATTCACCTCTTGCGGTCTCTTTGATTCTGGCAATTGTAGAACGTTTCTCAGGGCGTCCTTGAATATTTTGTAAACTTTGTCCCTTCTGAAGGAATAGACCTTATCCAGCTTCTCTTTCAGTGGAGATTCTCCTTCCTCTCCGAACACTGGCTGCCGAGGCTGGTTGGCATTAGGCCCGCTCATCCCTTGCTTATTTCGGTTAGCCGAAGTGCTGAAAGATTCAGTATCGTTGGAACTGCCTTTACGATTATCATCCTTTTGGTTTCTCAAGGACCTATTGTTATTTTTGGAATCCGAGGAGGACTCCTGCTTTGAGCGCTCCAGCATCTGAACTTTCCTGGTCAGCTTTTGGAATGTTTTGAAACCCGCGGTGCATAGAAACGGGGCTATCCAATTGGTGATATTTCCGATGAAGAGACTGACAGATTGGTCCTGCTCTATCGGTGGTTTATATTTGACGGAGAGATTGTGCTATCGGGTTATAAAATCAGTGCTGCTTTCGTTGTTCTTTGGCTTGGTCCTTACGGGGTCGGCAATGGTGATCTTATCACTGACACTCATGAACCTTTGTCGGAACAGAGATTCCATTTGGACGAAAGTAGTAATGTAGCCGTCCGGTATGCTTGCGTACCAATCAAAAGCGACATCGGTTAAGCTATTAACGAACTGGCGGAGGAGAAGCGCATCATTGCCCCCAGTATTCCGGCATAAGGCTTTAAAATGGGCGATGTGCTAATTCGCATTTCCCGTCCCATCAAATCTTCCGAATTTGGGGATGACATAACCGCTAGGAAATTCTACCAGATCATACTGAGCAGGATATGGTCTCCCACTGCTGCTGATATCTTTTTGTGTTTCGGCTTCGGCTACCAATGATTTGACTTTGTTGGCAACCAAATCCATGATTTGATCTTGAGTTAGCGGGCTACTGTGATCGGTAGCCAAGACATTTCCTGAGATAGGATGCGACTAACTTTCATACGGTCCGCCCACCTTTGGATTTAAGGGAATAGGCGTCGGCTGCATTGGGACACTGTTTCCCGGTTCATGAGTAGAGCCCTGCGCTTGATTGGGCGGCTAAGAGTCAAGTCGGGCCATGAGCTGCATCACGACATTCATCAAGTTGTCAATTTTGGAGTAAAGTTTGGCCATCTCCTTGTCTTTACTTCTGAGCTGTTTTCGGATCTCTTGTAGAAGTTCCTGCTTTGCGTTCTTGGGATGGAAGATTGGATCATCTTCACTTTCCGAGCTCGACTCTTCATGAACCGAGGGATCTCTCTGCTCATCAGTCTCACTGGAAGGGTTTTCATTACCTCCCAGAGGATGTTGGTCTTAGGAAGTGGCAGCTACATTCATACCAGATTGGATCTGAGATGTGGTGGCCCCGTCGTTGCTCTTGCTGTGCATTCCCACCATGTAGACAGTGTGGACCACATATCCAGCCGTCTCTTTATCTTTGACAGGGCAATCCTATTCTTAGAGCCTCATGAAGTTCAGCCTAGCATGAGCCCTAGCCCTTTTGTTGGCTCTATATCTGAGGTTTTTATATCTTAGCTTCTTGATTTTGAGAGCTTGGTGGGCATCCGTCATCCAGGAAGCCATTGTGAGTTGATTAACGGGGAGCTTAGAGAAGATACCCGATTTCGCAGTTGTCAAGGGCACCGCCGGAGCTTGCTCGAGACGCCTTGTTGCTTTGTTAGTGTTGATGGCCTTGCCGCCAGCTGGGGTAAAGGAAAGTCGTTCAAACACCGACTTGCATTTGGGTTGTGGTGCCCTCGAGATCACCTCATTTGGCCTCCTGCTTTGTGAGACCGGTCTGTCTTTTGCTGGAGCTTGAGAAGCTGGGATGGCGCTAGCTGATACGAACAGAATAGAGCCAAATGGTAGCGGCTCCTCCTCCTATTGTCGCCCGAGACTGACCGGGAGGACTGTCCTGGCGTCCATCTTTATCGTGTAGGAGATGGGAACTAAGTTCATCTTTAGAGACATCGTTGAAAAGTGATTTCTTGAAAACCTGCATGAAAAAGCATTATTTTAGTATAAATATAGATATGTATATTGATAGAGTTTGCATGAACGTTTAACCCAAAAGATGGAAGCAGAGATTGGTCCCACCGGGCGTGTCAGAATCTGTAGGGTGTTTTTCATCACCCCATTGAGATGGGAATACGCGCGTGCTTGTCAGCCGCATTACAGATTCCCCCTGCCTAAAGTAGGCTGGGGTTTATTGATTGTGGGGATCCGAATCTCCGGCAGCCGCGGACTAAGCTGCCGTTAATTACCCCTCGCCTTTAGAGCGAGAGAACCTCCGATTGACGGGTCAAACAGGTCATGCGAACTCAATATACAGTGTTGTGTTTTGAAGGGGTTTTGGATATATCGGGGGCCCCGCAGAGTTTTTACGGGGGTTCCGCTACCCGGATAGCGGGCTGGGGGTCAAAGGGGCCAGTAGCCTCCTTGCTGGGTGCAGGGCAGCACCCCGTTAGAATTTTTTTCTAACAGGAGATATATTTTTAGTGTTGAGTACTTGTAAAATGAGGGGAAAATGGTGTTAAAAGGACGCGTGTGCGCCAGCGCCTCACGTGCCTAGCACGCTGGCGCTGGGCACTGGCGCTAGCGCTTGGGTGCTTAGGTTAGCGCTAGGCGCTTGGGTGCTGGCGCTAGCGCTTTGGGCACTGGCGCCTCACGTGCCCGGCACGTGGGCGCTCGGGCGTTGGCGCTGGCCCTTTGGGCGCCGGAGCCCCACGTGCCCGGTACGTGGGTGCTTGGGCGCTGGTGTTTTGGGCGCCGGCGCCTCACGTGCCCGGCACGTGGGCGCTCGGGCGCTAGCGAAAGGACGGGGTTTTTACCCCCGAAAATAGGAGTTAAACTCAAAAAGTGGATTTTGAGTGGAGTTAAACTCCAAAAGGTCTGGATTAGTAGTTAAACTCCTTTGAGGATTTGGGTCTTGGAGTTGAACTCCCTAAAAATCTTCAGAGGTTCTTCACTCTTAAGCCTTGGATCCTTCCCAAATGGGATCTTTGGAGATGGGTCTCCTTCCTCCTTTTCTGTTGGCCGACACTTGGAGAACAAGAGGGGTGAGATTTTAAAAATCTCTCCTTTTTAAGATTTGATGGAAGATCCAAGCTCCCCTTTGTGGGTTTTATGGTGAAAACTGTTTAGTTTTGGAAAAAGAAGAGTAAAACTCTTGATTTAATTCAAAATAAAGAAGAAGGTTTAGAACCTTGAGGAAGGAGAAGAAGGGACAAAAACCCTAGAGTTTTTAGAGAATGAAAAGTCTATCTTGTATTCATCATCATGTTGCTTTATATAGGCTTACACATTTACATATAACCCCTTGGGCTTTACAAAATGGCATTTTGCCCATCCCATGCCTCATGTGCTCATTTCTTTTGCACATAAGCCATGAGCTTTACAAAAAATTTGCCTTTATGCCCATTTTGCTTACATTCATGCACAAAAAATTACATCAAAATTATTTGTTACATGATTTTTATTTTGGCATGGAGAGACCGGCCGCGGGGCTTGACTTGGGCATGGGACCACTTGACCTAGGCTTAGACCCACCTTGCTTGGGGTTGACTTTGACTTTGACTTGGTCAACCGGGGTGCAATTTTTGACCCCAACACATAGCAGAGAAGTTGGGTGTTCGGTATCACACAAGCTGTGAGTATGCGACACCGCAATAATTGGCCTTAAGTGCAAGTGGGTGATTGTTGGTTATAGTGCCCTTAAGGAAATTATCGTAGTCGCAGGCAGGTGATTATGATGATTGAAGGAGGACCTATACCGGTTGAACAGTTTTACTCAAGATGATAGTATGTTATCTGATTTGTCTTTATCATCAGTATTACATGTTGTAGAGCCCATAGGATTTTTGCTTGACTACCAGCATTATGATGGCGATCATATACGTGGGAGCTTGTGGTCTATAAGCACATCCTTAAATGTCCCTAGTCGTGGGAGTTTCGAGACTGGGCATCGATACTCCAGAGTAGACTAGTGTATACTGATCGAGACCCCAACGAGGGATGGTGGCCAGGTCTCACAAGCCATTGGTGTTAGTTTTTTCACCTAAGATAGTATACATGTGCTCATTGGGTTATGAGTACACTGGACGGACTCGCCGGGAACCGGCTAGTTGGTATTATACTTATTGTCAGATAGCTGTTCCCAGGTGACATGTGTACAGGTTAGTCTGTCGACCTGAGATTGTCATTCGTCTCGTGTGAGTTCCCACTTTGCTTTGATTACTACCCTACCACGGCTCAAAGGAGTCATGCACACAGGTTTTAGTTGGGTACAGTCCCGAGCCACATGGAGGCAGTGAGCGGATTGTCGAGGATTCATCTCTCCCGGTATTAGGGGTTGATGTCGCGCAGTGCACGGGTGGCCATCACCAGAAATCCTTGGCCATGGTAGTCGAGAATTACTGATCTAGGATCGATAGTTTCTCATATGGTGACGGGTTTCATACCGACACTAAATATTGCGTTGTTAGGGGTCTGACTTTATCCACCCCTTAGACTCGATATGCGATACTCATAAACGAACAGACCAGACTGTACGGATATTGTCACTGTCATAATCAGTAGGGGTTTGGATGAGTTTTCTCGTCGGCCTTCCTTTTGCTCAATACCTAGGTAGCCGTTACGTACAGCTAGTACCGCTGATGTGCTTGTGGTTAAACCTACTGGTAGCGTATTGAAAAGTTTTTATAGTCCCACACAGAAGGTTTTCACAGTTCAGGCGATATGGTGTAGATGACGTATGTTGGTACATACAGGTGTCTGATTAAATATGTGTACAGGCTGCACAGACTTTAATCGGATGGTTGATAATACTAGCGGCTTAGGATTAAGCCAGATTATTAAATCAGGTTTTGATTTAATAATTTATATATATGTAATCTAGTAAAATTGTTCACCATTCATTTTCTCTCTTGGATATTCGTATTTTGGTACCAATACACGTATATGTATTTCGATACGTGTACCGGGAAGTATTCCGTATTTATACGGAATAGCTTCTAGAAGATGGCCACCTCATTATTGATTTTCTTTTTAGAAAATCAATTATGGAAATAAGGTGGAGGGGTGAGTTGGCATGAGCATGGGCTTGAGCATGTAGAGAGGTATGGCATGCATTTGTTTATTGGTAAATTGAGATGGGATATTTTCTTTTGGGAGTGTGCATGATTGAGAGAGGGGGGGCAGCTACTTGCTTTGGATGGGCTTGCTCATTTTCTTTCTTCATCTCATTCACATTCTCACTCACTTGGAGACTTTGCACATTTTCTTTAGTTGCTCATGCCACATGTTTTCTCACCTCCTTTTCATCTTCTTGAGTTGCTCTTGGAGCATTTGTGATGAGAAAAAAATTATAGTGACACATTCCTACACCTCCACTCTCCATTGCTAGCAACCTTGGAGCGTCGGTTGCCTCGCTTAGCGAGGTCGAAGCTTGCGCCATTTCCCTCAGGTGGATCGTCATAAAAGGAGAAAGACCGGCAACCAAATTCGATCAAGGATCCTCTAAGAGCTTGGGATGATGGTTCAAGACCGAAGGACATGGATAACCTCGGTATAACCATCTGACTCCTAGTTTTACATATTGCTAGTATAGGGTTTAGGGTAGATTCGGGCATCGGGTCATAATAGCGCCAGTTTAGAAAAATTTTGTTCCGCATTTGGCCATGGTTTGATGGTCGGGGCACTGCCGTAACCCAACACTTGTAGGGCCACAGTGCTTAGGAAATATGTTGATATCCCCGTCACCTGAGACTTTTCACCTTCATGAGCCGTGTGAGTTTCATAAAGATATTTTTCTCTACGAGTCGAGATGAGTCGAGAGGATCTCGCAGGTGTATCCTAACGTGAAATATAGATAACCCCCATTCTTTTACGATAGAGGTCCGTTAGGTTTGTGGTAGTAGGGTTTTAGTCCATGGTACCATCGCGTTTGCTGATATATTCCACGATATGCAGTCTTTAAGTCGTTGTTCGAGTAGCCCCGCGACTGTCGTGTCTTTGATCCCTTCAGGGGCTGGACAAGACGTCTTCAAGTAATCTGCTTATGTTATATTACCGGCTAGAAGAGCAAGCATTAGGAATTTTCCATGACGCTTTTTACTTGAGGTTGGCTCCATTTGGAGCCCCGATGAGTCATAACCGCACCCTTATGGGGTGGGATGCTCTCCAATGGCCTTTCGGGTTTTATATGAGTTGCCGTCAAGACCCGAAACTAGGAATATGCCATCACTTCGTTTTTTTCTTTGACGATGTCGTGCCGATTCTTTGCTGAAGTAGGGTAGACATCTGTAGGACTTTTATGCTGTTGTATTGCAATTGAAGTCCGGAGCTAGGAATATACCATCGTTCCAATTTCATTTGATAGCTGCATCTGCATCCTGTTGAAATGAGGAGAACATTGAGATGGAGGTAGGATTTTGCCATTACTCTTCTTTTATTTGACCCTTGGGTCTTTGTTGACGTTGCATCTGCACCAAGAAGGAACGTCGAGCTGATCTCTAGGCTGTAAATGTTTCTATCAAGATCTAGTGCTAGAAATATGCTATTGCACCACTTTTATTTTAGTGATGTCATACCGATTCTTTGCTGAAGTTGGGCAGACATCTGCAAGACCTCTATGTTGTATGCATTGCAATTGAAGTCTGGAGCTAGGGATATGATATTGCACCAATTTCATTCGACCCTTGGGTCTTTATTGACGTCGCGTCTGCACCCTGCTGGCATGAGAGGCACGTCGAGTCGATCTTTAGACATTAGATGTTGCCGTCGAGATCTGGAGCTAGGAATATGCTATTGCACTGCTTATATTTGGCCCTTGGGTCCTTGTTGACGTTGCATCTGCACCGAGAAGGAATATCGAGCTGGAGCTAGGATTTTAACATTACTCCTTTTTGATTTGGCTTCTTGGAGCTTTGTTGACGTCGTGTCTGCATCCTGTTGGATTGAGAACAGCCTCGAGTTGGTCTCTAGGTTTTATATGTACCGTCAAGACTTGGAGCTAGGATTTTGCCATTACTCCATTTTTCTTTGACCCTTAGGTCTGTTTTTTATTTATGATGACACTACGTCTGCATCCTGCCGGAATGAGAAGGATCGTCGGGATAGTCTCTAGGTTTTATATGTACCATCAAGACTTAGATCTAGGATTTTGCCATTGCTCCACTTCTGTTCAACCCTTGGGTCTTTATTGACGTTGCATCTGCGCCGAGAAGGAATATGGAGCTGATATCTAGGCTGTAGATATTGCCATCGAGATTTGGAGCCAGGAATATGCCATTACTCCAATTTCATTTGACAGTTATGCCCGCACCTTGCTGGAATGAGGAGAACGTCGAGCTGGAGCTAGGATTTTTTCTATCACTCCACTTTTATTTAACCCTTGGGTCTTTGTTGACGTTGCGTCTGCACTGAGAAGGAACGTCGAGCTAGAGCTAGGAATATGCCATTGCTCCACTTTTGTTCGACCCTTGGGTCTTTGTTGATGCCGCGTCTACTCTGAGAAGGAACGTCGAGCTGATCTCTAGGCTGTAGATGTTGCCATCGAGATCTAGAGCTAGGAATATGCCATTACTCCAATTTCATCTGACAGTTATGCCCGCACCCTGCTGGAATGAGGAGAACGAGTGTCGATCTTTAAGCTGTAGATGTTGCCATTAAGACCTAAAGCTAGGATTTTGCCGTAACTTCACTTTTATTTGATTGTTGAGTCTGCCTCTGTTGGAATGAGGGAGGAACACAGGGATAGTCTCTAGGTTGTATATGAACCGTCAAGACTTGGAGCTCCTTTTGATGAAGCGTGGTGGGAAAATATGGTTCCCTTTCTATCATTTGTGCCCATGGATCGTATACAAGAGTCAATATGGACAAACTTGCAGGGCAGAAAAATTTCATTTTCATTTTTTTCTTTCCGTGATGCTCTATGTTTTCAGGTTTTTATATCGCGAAAGTCGCGATTGCCCAATCATTTCGGCTATTTCTTTTTTTTCACTCGCTATTTTTTTATTGCGAGTTGCCCAAGCATTTCGGCTGTTTCATATGCATATTTTTTGCTCGCTGATTTTTATTACGAGTTGCCCCATCATTTCGGCTATTTCATATACATTTTTTATTGACTCGCTGTATTTTGTTACAAGTCAGGTGTTAGTTGTATGTATGCTCTAGAAGCCATTGTTGACATGATTTTATATTATAATGGATGCTTGGACATATATAGAGTGGACTTTCTTGCTCGACATGATAGTATACTATCTGGGTGCTCTTTATCTTAACATGTAGACTTGTATTGTGATACTGTCTTGCTCTCATATGTTGATAAAGCCCTTAGGATGTATTTGACTACTAGGATTATGATGCAGATCATATTAGTGGTGCTAGGGTAGTCCACAAGTACATCCTTTAATTGTTCCTAGTCGAGGGTGCATCGAGACGGGGCATCGATACTCCAGAGTAAACTAGCGTATACGCTTCTTGATCCATTTGATGGGCGATGGATGATCCCATATACATTGGTGTTTGACATCAAAGATAGTATACGGGTGCTCAGAGGAGACTGGGTATACTGAACATGACTATCTGAGAACTCCTACATGATATTATACCTGGCGTTAGATAGCAGTTCTCAGGTGACACTGGTACAAGTTAGTCTGTAGACTCGAGATCGTCATAGAGTCTTGTGTGATTCCCAATGTGCTTTGATTTCCACCTTACCACGTTCAAGAGAGTGTGCAAAACGGTGGATTTTGGGTATAGTCCCGAGTCATATGGAGGCAATGAGCGATAGGAGGGGATTCGTCTCTCCCGGTATTGGGGGTTGATGTTGCGCTGTGCTCGATTGGCCATAACAGGAAGTCCCTGGCCAGGGCTGATACGGAGATTTACTGGTAAGTGTTATCAGTTGTTTCTCGACCCGTTATGAGCCTCATATCGGCATGACTTATCAAGTTACCGGGGTCTGACGTTTACCACCCCTAGACTAGATATGCGATATATCAGATGAAGAGACCGGACTGTACGGTAGTGTTATTGTTGGATTCACAGTAGTATGGACAAGCATGCTTGTTAATCTTCTGATCGCTCAATACCCGGGTAGCCGTTACGTCTAGCTAGTACCGCTGATGGCTTATGGGTGACTGATATGCTCATTACCTACTGCCAGCGTATTAACGAGTCATTAGAGTTCTACACAGAGGTTTCCTAGCTCATGCGAAATGAAGTACGGCACATATGTGATATGTGCGGGACCGATATTAATACGTGCATGTGATACCGTATTCCAATATCGTGATATGGGTTATATGTGATATAACCGGATTGTTGAATCAAGTGTTGATTCGATGATATGTTATATGTATATGTGATATGTATATAAATGATATTAGTCGGTTGTATGCGATACAGCCGGGTTATTAAATCAAGTGTTGATTTAATAATTTAATGTGTAATTATATATTTGATATATTAATATTCATTAACTAATATTAGCTCACTTAAGAATTACTTTTCTCATTATACATTTAACATATATGTGATATATGTTAATGTATTTATTTTGTGTCATGCTAGATGATACATTGGACATGGGTGTATGAGACTTATTCAAAAGTAAAGATAATTTGGGTGTTTAAATATTAAAGGATAAATCAAAATTAGGTGGAAATTAGCCATGGCTTGAAGCTTGGAGAAGCTTGTGGAAACCATTGACTTAGTCCACTAATTTTGTTTTACTCTAGATATTTATTAACCTAACCTTTATCTTTAGTCATGGTTTAGTCTCTACATGAGTTATATATGATATTTTCGTACCCATGGTTGATACTAGATCATTCTTGAGTTCATTTTCTTCATCTTCTCTACTGCTTTCTAGCATTGAGTGGGAAGAAAAAGAAAGAGAGAAAAATAATTCTAAAGTAAGAAAAATTCCTACTTCACCAAACTAGCTATTTAGTATAGATTGCTTCTTCACTAATTCCTCAATTAGTGAAGAGGTAGCATGAGTTATAGATTCTTCGACGTAGATCATCTTCGGCCTCGAAAATCCTTGAGCAAGCTCATTCCTTTCATCTAGTGGAGACAATAGAGAGTTCGGGACACCACTACTTGGAGCAAAAGTGACTACTATACGGAGCTTTAGAAGTGAAGGACCGGTCTACAAAGGTTGTATTCCCATTTCACTTAGTGTAAAGTAGTTTACATGTTAGTTATAACCCCAATACTCTAGTTAGATCCTTGGTTATGGGTTGCTTAACACTCAAGGTTTTTTAAAATTGCATGCTTGATGCCCTAGAAAATGTAGTGAAGGTGCTAGGAAATCCAACATCAGGGACTTGAGATCCGATACCAATCTGCAACTGGAATATTGCCATGAGTGAATCATCATTTGCCGTGAGAGGACTTGGAGTTTGACATCTGTTTAGGCATCAGTATCGCTAAAACTGGGATATTTCCAGGAGAGAATCATCATTTGCCCTTGTCGATTTAAACAAAGGTGGCTTAGCATACAGGGTTAGGATCTTGTCGACTAATACTTTTTGACTTTATGAGCCGTAAGGGTGTCATGACCCGCAATTCGGCTCGTAACCGGCACTTAAACTACGTGACGTCTAAAGGCGTACGCAACTTTAGTAAGCCGAACACCCAGAAATCTAAACCACCCAAAATCTGGATCAACGGAGAAAACATAGTTTAAAACATTTAGAAATCACAATTAAAATCACTAACTCTAGTTTTCCTTCTTAAAAAATTCGGCAGCACCTCCTTTGTAAAAACTAGCCCCGAAAATGGGTACAACACAGATAATATATAAAGCATCCCAAATGGGAGCAAAAATCACGCCCAACGGCGGAAACAAATCACAAGAACAAGTATACGACGCCAAAGTGAAGAAATAACAAAGAAACGACTATAATAAGAAGTAAACTTTCCAACATAACCGGCTTTTACGAGCACGGCACCCAAAATCACCAATATAATACAACACCGAATCCTCACAAGTCGTCTCTAAGTCATATACAACAGTGGTAGATGGAGAATACTAGTTCCAACAAAAAGATATACAATGTACAAACGGATAACCGCAAACCCACCTAAAAGCAAAGGCCTCACTGCCTATAGTAGCGGTATCCGCAAAAGTAGTGATGATAAGATGCTCTGCCGCAACAACTCTGAGGGAAAGTCCTGCAAAACACTGTGGCACAACGGGGGTGAGTTTCCAACTCGTGAATAGTAATTAACATCATACTGTAATCGTAGTTATGCACGAACATCGATCTATCTATCACATGTAATCCGATAGTATAAGTATGATAAGTGAATATGCAACAATCATGTAAAGGTACATCAGCAGAGTACTACAACTATATGAAGCAATGCATATCAATAATAATCCTGAGTGTGTGGGATGATACAATAAAATCTCATGCAAAATCATCAGCATGGAAAAACACCAGTGTCCCTCACTGACACATCAAATCCCAAATCCTCAGGCACCGCATCCACAGATCGGCCCTCACATCCTGTAAGTCTCATGGAACCTGAATGACTATCATCGATACCCGAAACATCATGAAAACATATACCTATAAGTATATATATATAAGGATATCAACCACGTATGTCCACCGACGATACGTAAAAATCATGTAAAACCTGAGTGTCTAACACCGACACTCGAAATATCCATAAAACCCGTGTCTAACATCGACACGTCAAATCCCCATAACTCAGGCGCTGTCACCACGACTGGCCCTGACGATATGTCATACCTCACTCCGGTCGGTATCCCCATGATAACCGCCGGGTCCAAATACAATCACCGGTAGGTAGTGGTCCCACTGCCAGGCTTATCGTCTGCACCACGAAATCATAACTCGCCCCGGGGTACCATACCGGGTCCACCATGTACCCGCAGACGGTGCCTCCCGCTCCTCGAATCGGGTATCACAAGCCAAATCTCAGAACCGAGAAATCACATAGTGGACGCACTGAAATATCATATTAAGTGAAACCAAGTTTACAAACAGTACATAGTTTCTTGAAAATAACCCCACGGTTCTCAAATCCATAATCACATGAAATCCATATCTCAATGCGTAAAATCCATGTAAAACTGATATATGCAACATAAACCATCAATATGAGCATATAAAGGGAAAACCGCTCTTTAAAGGAATCCAGCTTTTTAGAATATATCTTGCGGTTCCCAAAACCTCCGAAAAACAATGCAGCATCATATAATGTGTACATGTAATTGTAGCAAGGTTTAATTATCTACATGTAAGCAAGTATGTATGAGGCATGTCATAAGTGCAAAGATCAATAACTCAATATCATATATCAAAGCAATACCACTTGGGGAACATACAACTATAGCTAAAATATGCGATGTACATGTCAATATAAGTGCATGATATACATGTAGCTATAGCAAGGTATACGTGAAATGAAATAAGGGTTACTACCTCAACTATTCCTGCTCAATGAAATGTCACGTATGTAAGTGTCAACAATATCTCATATGCACAATGGGATAAGGGCTACCACCACACTATCCCTATTCACTACCGTATCACTTACGTAGGTGGTGGTGTGTGTCATGGCAATTATTAACGATGTGAGTGTAGCATACAATTAGTGCTCGTGCAACATGAATCGTCAGTAATGTGTTATATCTAAAGGTACGAGTCAAGTACAATAGATAATACTATGCAATGACATTCATATGAAATTAACTAATGTGCAAATACTATGCAGCTAACATTTCATATTCGCCCCGACGCATAACGCCATACGGGCAATTTCCCCGTAGATGTTAAATCTACTCACATGTCGTCTCCAGCTATGAAAATCCGACCACCTGCTTCCCCTTGTTCGCAGCGTCTGAAGTCCCCGCTTGCAACGCTATATTTTCACAAACACAAGAAATAATGCGAATATCTCACAATCGATCAAAATAATGCAAAACTACGTATTTAAAACGCACCAACATACTAAACTAACTCACGAGTGCACGTCTAGTGGCTAACACGCCCAACGATACCTCAATACCAAACTGAGAACACAACAGCACAAACAAACGACTCGTGTCGCAACACGTATCACGCGGACTCAAAACACTAGATTTTAGGTAACCGATCCGAGATTTTGCATACTGAACTTACTAAAAAATTAAACAGTACCAAACACCCCAAGACAACAGCAGACAACAACCCACAGAAGCCCCACCCCAACCCTCATCTACCTAGCCGGCGTCGCCGGACTTCGCCTTAGGGGTCGCCGGCCCCGGCCGGTGGGGTGGCCTCCGTCTCTCAGGTGGTGTCTTAGGTTCACTAGTACATCTCTCTAAATTTTTTTGCTCACTCACTAAAATTCCTAGGCCACAGCAGGTATAGAAACTCTAAAAAGACACTAAAAACCCGATATCGCACTAATCGATATAAAAAGCGTTCTACGCAACAACCAACGAGCAAAACAACAAGAAAACTCTAATTTAACAGTAAAGGGGTTATACCTAAGAACTTTGCTCACAAACTCCTAGCTTTCCCTAGCTCCAAGTGATCCAAGAGCCAAAACATCAAGAACTTATGGTATTTTGTGATATAATTGGGATTTTTAAGGATTTGTGAGTTTGGATAGATAAAATTTGAGAAAGAAAAGAGCAAGGGCAGTAGGAAATGAGGGAATCTCGGCCAAGTGAGTGAGGTGGGTGATTTGTGAGGGTTTCCTAGCAATTACCTATCATTTAAAGTCATTTATTGCTTTCACACACAAACACACACATGCATGTATCTACACATTATCTTTTCTTTCTTTAAAACTCAACTTAAATCCTAGTCCACACTTTAATTCTAGGTAAAGTGAGAAGGGTTTAACTCAAACTTAATTGAGAAGTTCAATTTACAGAAATTTCCCAAAATGCGAATACCTCATTAAAATAATATTAAAATTGGGAAAATTCAAATTGAACCAAAACGTCCCATATACTCCCAAAGCTTGCGCACTAGCTTTATTTTAGCTAATCTAGGTGCTGGCAAGTCTATATGGTCGTTCGTTCACAGTCGGGTTAAAATGGAAAATACCGACAAACTTACCCTAAAACGGACAAATTCTCATAACGATTTCTAAAACGTTACAATCTCCCCCCTTATAAAAATTCGGTCCCTGAATTAAAATTTCATACTAAGCGTACCTTCAAAAAGATGAGGTAATTTCTTCCGCATCTCGCTCTCGACCTCCCAAGTGATCTCCTCACCAGTAGGGTTACGCCATAGAACCTTCACAGAAGGCAAGACCCTGGACCGAAGTTTCTTCACCTACCGATCCAAAATAACTATCGGCTGCTCGGTGAACGAAAGATCGCGCTCAAGCTAAACGGTCTCATGCTGAATCATGTGAGAAGAATCATGAAGGTATCTACGAAGCATCGACACATGAAAAACGGGGTGAACATCCGGAAAACTAGGCGGGAGTGCCAAACGATAAGCAACAGAACCCACTCGCTCAAGGATCTCGAAAGGACCTACATATCTGGGACTGAGCTTCCCTCTCTTCCCAAATCGCATAACGCCTTTCATCGGAGAAATCCTCAGGAATACATGATCTCCCACTGCGAACTCAAGTCTGTGACGACGACGGTCGGCATAATACTTCTGCCTGCACTGAGCTGCTCTCATCCTATCCTGAATCAGCCGGATCTTCTCCGTAGTCTCCTGAACGAGATGGGTCCCAAATCCAAACTCTCACTAAGCTCGGTCCAACAGAGTGGCGATCGACACTTCCTACCGTATAAAGCCTCAAAATGTGCTATCTGAATAGTCTTCAGAAAGTTGTTATTGTAGGAGAACTCAATCAACGGCAAGTGACGATCCCAACTGCCACCAAAATCAAGCACACATGCACGGAGCATATCCTCCAGAGTCTGAATAGTCCGCTCCGTCTGACCATCGGTCTGCGGATGAAAAGCGGTGCTAAAACTCAACCGGGTACCCAAAGCTTCCTGAAGCTTCTGCCATAGACGGCTAGTAAACTGGGTGCCTCTGTCGGATACTATGCATGTGGGAACACCGTGCAAACGCATAGTCTTATCTATATATAGCTGAGCATACTGAGTATAGCCGAAAATGGTCTTCACTAGAAGGAAGTGAGCCGCTTTCGTCAACCGGTCTACAATAACCCAAATGGAGTCATAACTTCTACTTGTCCCACAATGAAGTCCATGGAAATCTGCTCCCAATTCCACTCCGGAATGGATAAAGGCTGCAACTCTCCAGCCGGTCTCTGATGCTCAGCCTTGACTTGCTGACAAGTCAGGCACCTCAAAACGAAGTCCGAAATATCGCGTTTCATCCCTTACCACCAGTAGAAGTCTCTCAAGTCACGGTACATCTTGGTGGAACCTGGATGAATACTAAAGGCCGACTGATGTGCCTGCTTAAGGATCTCGCGTCTCAACCCATCAGCATCTGGTACACACAAGCGAGTCCCGCATCGTAGCACACCCTGGTCATCAATCCTGAACTCCGAAACTGCCCCCTGTCGAACAAGCTCAAGAATCTCAGAAAAACGAACATCACTGGGTTGCGCCTCACGGATACGATCAAATAGTAGTGGACGGGCACGGACATGAGAAAACTGTCCCCCAGTGGAGGTGAACTCGAACTGCACTCTACTATCACACAAGAGCTGCCAATCTGCAGCAGAATGACACTGAACTGCGCTCAACTGGGACAAGCTACCCATGGGCCTACGACTAAAAGCATCAGCTACCACATTCGTCCTGCCCGGGTGATAAAGGATCTCACAATCATAATCCTTCACTAGCTCCATCCACCGGCGCTGTCTCAGGTTCAAATCTCGCTGCTGGAAGATATACTTCAAACTCTTGTGATCCGTGAAGATCTGACACGACTCTCCGTATAAGTAGTATCTCCAAATCTTCAACGCAAAGACTACCGCGGCCATCTCAAGATCGTGAGTGGGGGTAATTCTGCTCGTGCTTCTTCAGCTGCCTAGAAGCATATGCAATCACCCTATCATGCTGCATCAAAACACAGCCGATCCCCACTCGAGAAGCATCACAAAACACAACATAGCCGCCCGATCCAGAAGGTAAGGAAAGAACTGGTGCTGTCGTCAACCGAGTCTTCAACTGCTGAAAACTCTATTCGCACGCATCAGTCCAGAGAAAATAATTCCCTTCCGGGTCAGTCCAGTCAGCGGTGCAGCGATACTCGAAAAATCCTGCACAAAATGGCGATAAAAACCAGCTAAGCCCAAAAAGCTGCGGACCTCAGTCACCGATACAGGTCTGGGCCAAAGCTGTACAGCCTCAATCTTCCTCGGGTGTCACGACCCGAAGTTTGGCCCATGACCGGCACTTAACCACGTAACGTCTACAGGCGTAACGCGACTAAGTGAACCGAAAACCCAGAAATCAAACCAGTGAAAGTATAGAGTGTTAGAAGTTTTAAAGGAAGCACTACTAAAATCATGATAAGAAACTAAGTAAACAATCTCCAAGAAAACAATATACGACGCCGTAGCGAAGATCAAGATCCACAAGTGGGAACATCACAGATAGAATAAACTGCAAGTACAGCCGGCTCACAACGAGCTCGACACCAGAAAACAAAATAGTACAACATCGTCCTCACACTGTTTCTAAGTCAAATACATACATGGTAGATGGAGAATACTAGATACAACAATGTACATACTGAAAGATAAACAGATACCGCACAAAACCCACCTATCAGCAAAAGAGCTAGTACACCAACTGTGGGGGTATCTGTGCCAAAAGATGCAAAGCAGCCTGCCGCGACTACTCCGAAGGGCAACCTGCAAACACTGTGGCACAACGGGGGTGAGTTGCCAACTCGTGAATAGAGATAACATATAAAGGTAATCGCGAGCATGTACGTACTACACTACTCTATCATATGCCAACAGATGATATCAATATGGGATGAGCAGTATGTGCAATAATCATGCAAGTGCTCTATAGGGTCCTGTACTACCATATGAGGTACAAATGCTCTAACAGGTAATGCATCTACAGGATGAGGTACAAAAGTAATGCTGAGCAGGGGCAATATAATATCTACACGGAATGTCAACGTGGAACATATATAATCGGCTTCTCAATGCACCCAGATCTCCCAAAACTAGCTCATGCGCCGGCACTCTCCTCGGCCCTCAATCCTGTACATCTCTGAGAATCCCGAGTGCCCAACATCGGCACCCAAATATCATAAATACTCGTGTCTAGCATCGACACGCAAAACATCCTGTATCGGGCATCCGTCATTCCGGGTCAGCCCTCTCTCAAAGTATATATATCGGGAATCCGTCAGTCCGGGTCATCCCTCTCTCAATACATCGGGCATCCGTCATTCCAGGTCAGCCCTATATCAATCCATCGGGCATCCGTCAGTCCGGGTGAGCCCTCTCTCAAAGTATATATCGGGAATCCGTCATTCCAGGTCATCCCTCTCTCAATACATCGGGCATCCGTCATTCCGGGTCAGCCCTATATCAATCCATCGGGCATCCGTCAGTCCGGGTCATCCCTCTCTCAGTACATGTCTCTAGCACCGAGAAAACACGGGGCGGCGCCCCAAAATATCATATCAAGGGAACCGGGTTTTTAAATGATTACTTATTTGAAAAGGCCACGGTTCCCAAATCCAGAAATCACATGAAATCTCAACCAATAATACAAGTAATTGTGATGTGATATGTGCATCAAGTATGAGTATCAAGTCATGTCACATATAGATAAGCTACAATGCAATGATCCAATGTGATATAGGTATCAAATATAAGTATCAAGTCATGTCACATATAGATAAGCTACAATGCAATGATCCAATGTGATATAGGTATCAAATATGAGTATCAAGTCATGTCACATATAGATAAGCTACAATGCAATGATCCAATGTGATATAGGTATCAAATATGAGTATCAAGTCATGTCACATATAGATAAGCTACAATGCAATGATCAATGTGATGTGTGTAGTAGGTATGCAATGCACTAGCTAGTAACCATGAACATGAAATATATATATAAGGAACGCTATAAGGTCCTATCAGCCCTGACGTAGAACGCCATGCGGGCGATATCCCCGTAGATGTGAATGTCGGGTGTTTTTTCGTCACCCCATTGAGATGGGAATACGCGCGCGCTTGTCAGGCGTACTACAGATTCCCCCTGCCTAGGGTAGGCCGGGGTTTAATGATTGTGGGGATCCGAATCTCCGGCAGCCGCGGACTAAGCTGCCGTTAATTACCCCCCCGTCTTTGGGGCGAGGGAACCTCCGATTAACGGGTTAAATTGGTCATGCGAACTCAATGTGCAGTGTGCGTGTGTTTTGTTTTGAAAGGGGGTTTTGGATATATCGGGAGCCACGCAGAGTTTTTACGGGGGTCCCGCTACCCGGATAGCGGGCTGAGGGTCAAGGGGGCTAGCAGCCCCCTTGCGGGGTTCGGGGCAGCGCCCCGGCCCGAAAATTTTTTGGAGGGAGAGAATGTGGCGGAGTATGTATATGTGTGAATTTGTATACATATGTATATGTATATGTATATACATAAAAAGAGGGGGAAAAGGCATCCAAGGGATGCGTGGGGCAGCACCTTGGACGCTGTGCGCTTAGATGTTGTACGCAGGTACGCAAGCGCGCGCGCCACGTGTCGGCACGCGGGCGCCTTGCGCACTGCGCAAGCGCGCAGGTGCGCAAGCGCGCGCGCCGCGTGTCGGCACGCTGGCGCCTTGCGCACTGCGCAAGCGCGCAGGTGCGCAGGTGCGCAAGCGCGCGCGCCGCGTGTCGGCACGCGGGCGCCTTGCGCACTTGCGCTGCGCGCCGGAGAGGCACAAGAGGCTTTTAGCCTGAAAAAAAGGATTTCTCAAAGGAGAAATCAGAGAGGAGTCGGGCTCCTGAATGTGTTTTGGGTTTAATGGAAGTGGTTCTTCTTCTTCCTCCTGTCGCTTGCTGGATCTTGAAGATCAAGAGATGTGAAATCTCAAAATCTCTCCTTTTTAAGATCTGATGACAGATCCAAGTTCCCCTTTGTGGGTTTTGTGGTGAAAAACTATTTAGTTTTGAAAAAGGAAGAGTAAAACTCTTGATTTAATTCAAAAGAAAGAAGAAGGTTTTGGAACCTTGAAGAAGGAGGAAAGAGCTCAGCTCTGAAACTTTTTTTGGAGAGAGAAAAAGTTATTAGGATATTTCATTATCCTTGCCTTTATAGGCCATACATTTTACACATAGCCCCTTGGGCTTCACAAAATGGCATTTTGCCTATCCCATGGCTCATGTGCCATTTCTTTTGCACATAAGCCATGGGCTTTACAAAAATTTGGCTTTATGCCTATTTTTCCTTACATTTATCCAAAAATAAAATAAAAGAAATACAACAAAATTATTTATTACAAAAATTTTATCTTGGCGTGGGGGAGGCCGGCCGCTTCATGTTCGGGCTCGACCCGGGCATGGGCCCCACTGGGTCTGGGCTTGGGCCCACTTGGCTTGGGGTTGACTTGGATTTTGACTTGGTCAACCGGGGTGTAAATTTTTACCCCAACAAATTGCCCCCCATCAATAAATGCACACAACATATGTGGGTCGTGTGCATGAAATTGATGGATCTTCTTTCACGTGGAGGCGACTTGATTTGGTTCCCACCTTTTGGGAAGCTGACACTGCCCTTTTTACGACATGGACGGTCGTTGCTTGACATGTTTCCAAGACGGAGTGTCCGTGATAGACGTTTTCCCCGGCCCGGAGTTATCTGGTTCCCGCTTTGTAGGAATCCTGCGCTGCTCTTTTTGCAACGTGGACGGTCGGTGCTGCCCTTTTTGCGACTTGGACGGTCGGTGCTGCCATTTTAGCGACTTGGACGGTCGGTACTGCCCTTTTTGCGACTTGGACGGTCGATGCTGCCATTTTAGCGACGTGGACGGTCGATTCTGCCCTTTTTGCGACATGGACGGTCGGTTCTGCCCTTTTTGCGACTTGGACGGTCGGTGCTGCCATTTTAGCGACGTGGACGGTCGGTGCCCTTTTTGCGACTTGGACGGTCGGTGCTTGATTTGACTTTCTCTGCTTCTTGCAGTGTCAGGGGTAGACTTGACTTGCTCCGCTTCTTGCGGTGTCGAGATTGGATTCTGACTCGCTCCGCCTTCTGCGGTGTCGGAGTGGAAGTTGACTCGTTGATTTTGATTTGGGTTGACATCAGCATCGCTATACTGGAATATGGTACCAGGAGCGAATCATCATCTGTCATTGAGAGGATTCTGGGATTTTGGTTTTTGTTTGGCATCTGCATTGCTGCACTGGAATAATGCCAGGAGCAACTCATCATTTGCCCCGAGAGAATTTGAGAATTGATGGCTTAGGAGGCAGGTTTAGATCCCTATCACCTAAGACTTTTCAATTTTATGGGAGGAGAGATTGGTCCCACCGGGCGTGCCAGAACCTGTAGGGTGTTATTCGTCACCCCAGTGAGATGGGAATACGCGCACGCTTGTCAGGCGTACTACAGATTCCCCCTGCCTAGGGTAGGCCGGGGTTTAATGATTGTGGGGATCCGAATCTCCGGCAGACGCGGACTAAGCTGCCGTTAATTACCCCTCGCCTTTGGGGCGAGGGAACCTCCGATTAACGGGTTAAACTGGTCATGCGAACTCAATGTGCAGTGTACGTGTGTTCTGTTCTGAAAGGGGGGTTTTGGATATATCGGGAGCCACGCAGAGTTTTTACGGGGGTCCCGCTACCCGGATAGCGGGCTGGGGGTCAAGGGGGAGAGTGTGGCGGAGTATGTGTATGTGTACATTTGTATACATATGTATATATATACATGTATATATAAATAAAGGGGAAAAGGGCATCCAAAGGATGCGTGGGGCAGCACCTTGGGCGCTGTGCGCTTAGGTGCTGTGCGCTCAGGCGCAAGCGCGCCACGTGTCGGCACGCGGGCGCTTTGCGCATGAGCGCTGCGCGCAGGTGCGCAAGCTCGCCACGTGTCGGCACGCGGGCGCTTTGCGCCCTTGCGCAAGCGCGCAGGTGCGTAAGCGCGCGTGCGCCACGTGTCGGCACGCGGGCGCTTTGCGCACCTGCGCTGCGCGCAGGTGCGCAAGCGCGCGCGCCACGTGTCGGCACGCGGGGGCTTTGCGCACGTGCGCAAGCGCGCAGGTGCGCAAGCAAGCGCGCTCGCCACGTGTCGGCACGCGGGCGCTTTGCGCACTTGCACAGGTGCGCAAGAGCGCGCGCGCGCCACGTGTCGGCACGCGGGCGCTTTGCGCACTTGCGCAAGCGCGCAGGTGCACAAACACGCGCACGCGCCACGTGTCGGCACGCGGGCGCTTTGCGCACTTGCGCTGTGCGCTGGAGAGGACAAAAGGCTTTTAGCCTGAAAAAAGATTTCTCAAAGAGAAATCAGAGAGGAGTCGGGCTCCTGAATGTGTTCTGGGTTTAATGGGAGTGGTTCTTCTTCTTCCTCCTGTTGCTTGCTGGATCTTGAAGATCAAGAGATGTGAAATCTCAAAATCTCTCCTTTTTAAGATCTGATGACAGATCCAAGTTCCCCTTTGTGGGTTTTGTGGTGGAAAACTATTTAGTTTTGAAAAAGGAAGAGTAAAACTCTTGATTTAATTCAAAAGAAAGAGGAAGGTTTTTGGAACCTTGGAGAAGGAGCAGGAGGCACAAAGAACCCTAGTTTTTTGGGGGAATGAAAAGTGTTGCTTTATTCATCATCATGTTGCCTTATATAGGCTTACATATTTACATATAGCCCCTTGGGCTTTACAAAATGGCATTTTGCCTATCCCATGGCTCATGTGCCATTTCATTTTGCACATAAGCCATGGGCTTACAAAAATTTAGCTGTATGCCCATTTGCATACATTCATGCACAAAAAATACATAAAAATTATTTGTTACATGATTTTTGTTGCTGGCATGGGAGGCTGGCCGCAGGCTCAACTTGGGCATGGGCCCGCTTGACCTGGGCTTGGGCCCACCTACCTTGGGGGTTGACCTTGACTTTGACTCGGTCAACCGGGGTGTAAATTTTTACCCCAACAAATTGCCCCCCATCAATAAATGCACACCGCATATGTGGGTCGTGTGCATGAAATTGATGGATCTTCTTTCACGTGGAGGCGACTTGCTTTGGTTCCCACTTTTTGGGATGCACTGCCCTTTTTACGACATGGACGGTCGACGCTCTAATCCGAAGCGATTTGGTAGACGTATCCCCGGCACGGAGTGTCGCTGGTCGACGTTTCCCCGAGGTGGAGTGTCTGTTGTCGATGTGCCCCCGGCACGGAGTGTCTGCTTGACGTTTCCCCGAGGCGGAGTATCGGCTAGTTGATGTTTCCCTGATGCGGAGTGTCTGTGTTGGACGTTTCCCCGATGCAGAGTGTCGCTAGTTGACGTGTCCCCGGCACGGAGTGTCACTGATCGACTTTTCCCCGGCGCGGAGTGTCGGGTTGACTTTTCCCCGGCACGGAGTGTCGCTGATCGACTTTTCCCCGGCGCGGAGTGTCGGTGGTTGACTTTTCCCCGGCACGGAGTGTCGCTGATCCCCGGCACGGAGTGTCGCTGATCGACTTTTCCGCGGCACGGAGTGTCGGTGGTCGACTTTTCCCCGGCGCGGAGTGTCGCTGGTCGACTTTTCCCCGGCGCGGAGTGTCGGGTTGACTTTTCCCCGGCACGGAGTGTCGCTGATCGACTTTTCCCCGGCGCGGAGTGTCGGGGGTTGACTTTTCCCCGGCACGGAGCGTCGCTGATCGACTTTTCCCCGGCGCGGAGTGTCGGGTTGACTTTTCCCCGGCGCGGAGTGTCGCTGATCGACCTTCCCCGGGCGCGGAGTGTCGCGGGTTGACTTTTCCCCGGCACGGAGTGTCGCTGATCGACTTTTCCCCGGCGCGGAGTGTCTGGTTGACTTTTCCCCGGCGCGGAGTGTCGCTGATCGACTTTTCCCCGGCGCGGAGTGTCGCGGATCGACTTTTCCCCGGCGCGGAGTGTCGCGGATCGACTTTTCCCTGGCGCGGAGTGTCGGGTTGACTTTTCCCCGGCGCGGAGTGTCGCTGATCGACTTTTCCCCGGCGCGGAGTGTCGCGGGTTGACTTTTCCCCGGCACGAAGTGTCGCTGATCGACTTTTCCCCGTCGCGGAGTGTCGGGTTGACTTTTCCCCGGCGCGGAGTGTCGCTGATGGACTTTTCCCCGGCGCGGAGTGTCGCGGGTTGACTTTTCCCCGGCACGGAGTGTCGCTGATGGACTTTTCCCCGGCGCGGAGTGTCGCTGATGGACTTTTCCCCGGCGCGGAGTGTCGGGTTGTTGACTTTATTCCGAGACGAAGCATAATTTCGACAGGGAAGGTAGGTACACCGAGGCGAAGCATCATTTCGACACGGGGTGCATTCTGAGACGAAGCATAATTCTGACGCAGAGCTTGCTGGTTGATTTGATTCCAAGGCGGAGTATAATTCCGGCAAGGAGGTCGTTATCCCGAGGCGAAGCATGATTTCGACACGGAGTAAATTCTGGGACGACGCATGATTCCGCCGCAGAGGTGGTTGGTTTGATTTGATTGACTTGAGTCGACATCAGCATCGCTATACTGGAATATGGTACCAGGAGCGAATCATCATTTATCATGAGAGGGTTTGGGGATTTTGGTTTTGGTTTGGCATCTGCATTGCTGCACTGGAATAATGCCAGGAGCAACTCATCATTTGCCCCGGGAGGATTTGGGAATTAGTTTTTGTTTGGCATCAGTATCGCTATACTGAAATATGGTACCAGGAGCGAATCATCATTTGCGCTGAGTGGATTTGAGGATTTCGGTTTTGTTTTGGCATCTGCATTGCTGCACTGGAATAATGCCAGGAGCAACTCATCATGTGCCCTGGGAGGATTTGGGAATTGGTGGCTTAGGAGACAGGTTTAGATCCCTGTCACCTAAGGCTTTTCCATTTTATGGGCCGCAAGGGTCCCAGAAAGCATTTTCTCCCTACGGGTCGTAAGGATCTCGCAGGTGTATTTTCTCCTTAGGAGTCGTGGGGACTCCTAAGTGTGTTGCTCCTTCGTGAGTCGTAAAGATCTCACGCGGGAATTTTCTCCTCACAAAGTCGAGAGGACTTTGCGAGTGCATTTCATTTCTTCTTTTTTTTTTTTACGAGTTTGCGCCCTTTCGGGTTTTCACAAACTCGCCGGCAGTCCTGCTGTTTTTACTCACGGAGCCCTTTCAGGTTTTCATCCGCGCCCATTTTGCTTGTGGACATACCGTTCTTTTTTTTTTTTGTTTTCCCCTTTTTTTTCTCTGTTTTTTTCATTTTTTTTTCATTTCGTTTTTTTTTTGGAATCTTCCCTGCCGGTGGGACTTCGAATGTGGTCTCGCCGGTAGGACTTGGGAGAGATTGGGATCGTTTTACGCCCATGAATTGTATAAGGTTTTACAGGATGTATGATCCAGACCGTAGGGCCGTAAAAATTTTGGGACTTTGTTGACTCTGCATCGCTGCACTGGAATATGGTACCAGGAGCGACTCATCATTCGCCGTTGGTATGAGATTTGGAATTTGGTTGGCGTCTGCATCGCTACACTGGAATATGGTACCAGGAGCGACTCATCATTCGCCGTTGGGGATTGGGATTTGGAATTTGGTTGGCGTCTGCATCGCTGCACTGGAATATGGTACCAGGAGCGACTCATCATTCGCCACTTGGGGATTGGGGAGCGATGGCTTAGGAGACAGGTTTGGATCCCTATTACCTAAGACTTTTCAATTTTTATGGGCCGTGAGGGTCCCATAAAAGCATTTTCTCCCTACGAGTCGTAAGGATCCCGCAGGTGTATTTTCTCCTTAAGAGTCGTGAGGACTCCTAAGTGTGTTTTTCCTTGGTGAGTCGTAAGGATCTCACGAAGGTTTGTTCTCCTCATGCATCGTGAGGACACATGAGTGGGTCTTTCCAATGAAGCATAATTCCAAAGGCGGAGACCAGCCGCGTAACTGGTGGTTGCGGTGGGGCATGGGTATACTGAGAATTATTTGAGCCCGTGGATTGTATACGGTAGTCAATTTGGGGACTGGCCGTAGGGCTGAAAGAATTTTGGGAAATTGGATTTTGTTTGGCGTCTGCATTGCTGCACTGGAATAATGCTAGGAGCAACTCATCATCCGCCCTTGTTTTTTTTTTTTTTTTGTTTTTGTTTTTTTTTTGTTTACCGCGATTGCTCTATCATTTTAGCTTTTCTTATCGCGAAGGTCGCGATTGCCCTATCATTTCGGCTATTTATTCGCGGTTGCCCCATCATTTCGGCTTTATTTTCATTTTTATTTTTACTCGCTGATTTTTATTGCGAGTTGCCCCATCATTTCGGCTTTTCTTTATTTTTCTTGTATTTACACATTTTTGTTTATTTACATATATATGAATACATATATTTTTACATTCCCAGTTTAACGACTTAGAGGTCGATTGTTCCCAGTTTAATGACGTGGTGGTCCTTTTTGCTTATCCCAGCTCCTTGAAATTTGATCTTGGCGGAGCTGTGTTGATGACCTAGCTCTGTGGCTTGCCGATACATCCGAGGATTGTGAGGTTTTTCCAAGCTTATATTGGTCCTCTGCCCAATCTTTGAAAATATAGCAGTCTTCGATGGTATGACCCACCACTCTATGATATGGGCAGTATATGGGATTGCCGGTCATGTTCATTTCCTGTGGCCTCTTTGGAACAGGCAGTTGCAGGCCATTGTTCAAGGCGTCCATGAATATTTTGCGGACTTCATCCCTCCTGAAGGAGTATACCTTCTTCTTTCTCTCCATTGGAGTAGGTGCCTTTGCTGATGCTGGTCCTCGAGGCACATGTCTGGGAGGATTAGGTTCCCGAAAGGCTTCGGTCTCTATTTGCATGAAATCGGCGATCGTAGCTTGACTGTTTGCTAACACGCCTTTAGACAGTTCTATCTCTCCCATCATGTATTGCCTTTCGACCCAATCTTTGAAGACGAAGCAGTCCTCAATGGCATGACCTATCACCCTGTGATAGGGGCAATATTTTGGGTCGTCGGTCATATTCTCTTCTTGCGGTCTCTTTGATTCTGGCAGTTGTAGACCGTTTCTTAGGGCGTCCCTGAATATCTTGTGGACCTTTTCCCTCTTGAAGGAATAGACCTTCTCCAGCTTCTCTTTTAGAGGCGATTCCCCCCCGGCGTATGTATCGGAAGGACTGGAGGCTGATTGCGGCCGTTTTTCGCGAAGGCGCTCCGCTTTTAGGTTGGAAAGGATATCGGTTGGCTGCCCCCGGGTATCAATCCCTGGCTCATGAGCCAAAATTCGACTCTGTTGTAATTGCAATCGGGCGACTTGGGTCGCGAGATCTGCCACGACGTTTGCCAGCTCGTCGACTTTGGAATAGACCTCGGCCATCTTCTCATCCCTGTCCTGAAATTGCCTTTGAAGCCATTGGAATAATGCTTGTTCTGTAGTTCCGGCTATGACAACCGGATAATCTTTATTGCCTGAGCTCAATTCTGTAGGAACCACGAGCTCCTCTGGCTTTCGGCCTGAGCGGGCTCTTCATCATTTAGATCGAGCCGATGCTGGGTAGCATCAACCATATCATCATTATGGCTGTGAAGAAGAGGAAGATTCGTTTCTTCATGACCGGCCATGTAGACAGTGTGGATAACACATTCAGCCATTCTTTCATCACTAGCAGCTGGTCTCGCGGAGCGGTCCGGGCTTTGGAAATTCATAAGTTTTAACATGGCCAGAGCCCTAGCCCTTTTGTTGGCTCTATATCTGAGCCGCTTCTGCCTCAGCTTCTCAATCTTGAAGGCTTGGCGGGCATCCTCTATCCGGGAAGCCATTGTGAGTTGATCAGTGGGGAGTTTAGAGAGGACACCCGATCGAGCATTTGTCAGGGGCGCCGCTGGAGCTTGCTCGAAACGCCTTACAGTTTTATTGGTGTCGATGGCCTTGCCCCCAGCTGGGGCCATGGAGAGTCGTTCGGGAATGGACTTGCGCTTGGGCTGAGGTGCCCTCACGACCACCACATTTGGTCTCCTGCCTTTCGAGACCGGTTTGTCTGCCACCGGGGCCTGAGGAGCTGGGATGGCGCCAAGTGGCATGAACATAATAGAGCCGAATGGTAGCAGCGGCTCCTCCCATTGTCGCCCGAGACTGGCCGGAAGGACCGTCCTGGAGTCTATCTTCATCGTGTAGGAGACAGGAGCTGAGTTCATCATCGAAGACATCGTCGGAATGTGATTGCTTGAAAATCTGCATAAAAGAGCATTATTTTAGTATAAATATAGGTATGTATATCGATTGAGTTCGCATGAACGTTTAACCCGAAATATGGGAGGAGAGATTGGTCCCACCGGGCGTGCCAGAACCTGTAGGGTGTTTTTCGTCACCCCAGTGAGATGGGAATACGCGCACGCTTGTCAGGCGTACTACAGATTCCCCCTGCCTAGGGTAGGCCGGGGTTTAATGATTGTGGGGATCCGAATCTCCGGCAGCCGCGGACTAAGCTGCCGTTAATTACCCCTCGCCTTTGGGGCGAGGGAACCTCCGATTAACGGGTTAAACTGGTCATGTGAACTCAATGTGCAGTGTACGTGTGTTCTGTTCTGAAAGGGGGGTTTTGGATATATCGGGAGCCACGCAGAGTTTTTACGGGGGTCCCGCTACCCGGATAGCGGGCTGGGGGTCAAGGGGGAGAGTGTGGCGGAGTATGTGTATGTGTACATTTGTATACATATGTATATATATACATGTATATATAAATAAAGGGGAAAAGGGCATCCAAAGGATGCGTGGGGCAGCACCTTGGGCGCTGTGCGCTTAGGTGCTGTGCGCTCAGGCGCAAGCGCGCCACGTGTCGGCACGCGGGCGCTTTGCGCAAGCTCGCCACGTGTCGGCACGCGGGCGCTTTGCGCCCTTGCGCAAGCGCGCAGGTGCGCAAGCGCGTGCGCGCCACGTGTCGGCACGCGGGCGCTTTGCGCACCTGCGCTGCGCGCAGGTGCGCAAGCGCGCGCGCCACGTGTCGGCACGCGGGGGCTTTGCGCACCTGCGCTGCGCGCAGGTGCGCAAGCGCGCAGGTGCGCAAGCAAGCGCGCGCGCCACGTGTCGGCACGCGGGCGCTTTGCGCACTTGCGCAGGTGCGCAAGAGCGCGCGCGCGCCACGTGTCGGCACGCGGGCGCTTTGCGCACTTGCGCTGCGCGCTGGAGAGGACAAAAGGCTTTTATCCTGAAAAAAGATTTCTCAAAGAGAAATCAGAGAGGAGTCGGGCTCCTGAATGTGTTCTGGGTTTAATGGGAGTGGTTCTTCTTCTTCCTCCTGTTGCTTGCTGGATCTTGAAGATCAAGAGATGTGAAATCTCAAAATCTCTCCTTTTTAAGATCTGATGACAGATCCAAGTTCCCCTTTGTGGGTTTTGTGGTGGAAAACTATTTAGTTTTGAAAAAGGAAGAGTAAAACTCTTGATTTAATTCAAAAGAAAGAGGAAGGTTTTTGGAACCTTGGAGAAGGAGCAGGAGGCACAAAGAACCCTTGTTTTTTGGGGGAATGAAAAGTGTTGCTTTATTCATCATCATGTTGCCTTATATAGGCTTACATATTTACATATAGCCCCTTGGGCTTTACAAAATGGCATTTTGCCTATCCCATGGCTCATGTGCCATTTCATTTTGCACATAAGCCATGGGCTTACAAAAATTTAGCTGTATGCCCATTTTGCATACATTCATGCACAAAAAATACATAAAAATTATTTGTTACATGATTTTTGTTGCTGGCATGGGAGGCTGGCCGCAGGCTCGACTTGGGCATGGGCCCGCTTGACCTGGGCTTGGGCCCACCTAGCTTGGGGGTTGACCTTGACTTTGACTCGGTCAACCGGGGTGTAAATTTTTACCCCAACAGTGAAATCTACTCACCGTAGCCTTCCACTAGGTATAGCCAACAACCTGTTTCCCCTCCTGCGCGGCGTCCGCTGTACTCGCCTGCGAACCTATAATTACACAATATATCACACGTAAGCTTGAAATCACAGAAACGCGACATTTAAGCCGAACCAGTAACTCGTGTCGCGAACCAAGCGCGCGTGTGCGCGATGCGCTAAAACGTGTGGTTACGTGTCTGAAATCACTCCGACGCGTCGCGATACGCAGAAATCCAAAACCCACACACACGTATCACGCGTGTCGCGAAAGGTTGAAAATACGGAAAAATAGGTATTCTACCCCAGATTTTGATACAGGAAAAATATTGCAAAACTATATATACCATAACAACCCAAATAGCAGCATACACCCACACCCCAAACCCCAACCCTTGGCTCCCTATCTGGCCGCAATTTGCGGCCAGAATGCAAAAATTGGCGGCCCCAAATGGGAATTGGGCTCCCAGGTTGGGTGTGTCCACTCTAGACCTCCCATACATGCTACAGAAATATCTAGATTTAAACTGAAAAGTCTCGGGTAACAGCAGATCCTACAGTGCCCAAATTCTAGTTAAAATCCACACTTTGCACTAACAATGGAACTTTAAGGTATGTTTGTGCAACCTGAAACAAACCCTAGTTAAAGTAGCTCTAATAACACCTAAAGGAGCTAACTAAACTATGAGAACACCAATATAACATGTGAATCATAAATATCCCTTAATATCACTAAAAACGCACAAAAATGAGATTTTTACTAGAGGATACAACAAGTCTAAGGAAAAGAGGTGCTAATATGAGTTAATACCTTCTAAGAACCTTGCAAAACCCCAAAAGTTCCAGCTTCTCCCTTAAGTGTGCAGAATTGCCTTAGAACACCTCAAAAACCTCACTTTTTCCAAGCTTTTGTGAAGAAAATGAGTTGATATGCATAGGGTTTTGTGTATGGATCAAAGGGGAATGAAAAGAGAAGAGAATATGGAGGAAAAATGAAGTTTTTGCTGCTGGAAATTCTGTGGGATCTCAGAATGAGGGAAAAAGAGAGAAGAGAGAAGAGAAAGAGGGTCAAAAGTCAAGGTTTACCTAACCACCATGCTCATTTGTTTAATGGTATTTGAATTTTCTTTTCTTTTGTTGTTTCCTTTTGAAATTATAAAAAGGGTTTAGAAAAGGATTAAATGGTGGGGAAAAAGAGTTTGCAACCATGCACAAGAATGGTTAACAAGTCACAAAATGTCAAAGTATGCTAGGTGCACACTACAAAGTATGCTAGGTGCACACTACAAAGGAAAATTTCCAATATGCTAACACTACCAATAATAACTATAAATCCTATGAACACACAAATATAAAAACATGCATGACTACCATTATCACCAAAACAATCAAACGAAAATTTCAAAGTGTTACAATCTACCCCCCTTAAAGAAATTCGGTCCCCGAATTTAAAAATCTAACTATACGCACCTTCAAAAAGGTGGGGATACCTCTCTCATCATCTCGCTTTTGGTCTCCCAAGTGACTTCCTCGCCGCTCTGGCCACGCCAAAGTATCTTGACGGACGATGTCTCTTTCGACCTCAATTTCTTCACTTGTCGATCTAAGATTATCACTGGCTGCTCTGCGTAGGCAAGGTCGCGCTCAAGCTGGGTCGTCGGATGCTGAATCGCATGCGAAGGATCATAAATATATCTGCGGAACATCGAGACATGAAATGCGGGATGCGTCTGGAAAACGGGGCGGAAGGGCTAGTCGATACGCAACTGCACCAATTCGCTCAAGGATCTCCAATGGGGCCCACACATCTGGGACTGAGCTTCCCCTTCTTCCCAAACCTCATCACACCTTTCATTGGGGAGACCCTCAAGAAAACATGATCACCTAACAGAAAACTTAAGCCTGCGCCGACGACGGTCCGCATAAGATCTCTGCCTACTCTGGCTGCTCTCATCCTATCGCGAATCAACTGGACCTTCGCTGTCGTCTCCTCCCCAACCTGTGGCCCTAAGATACTGCTCTCACTAAGCTCCGTCCAACAGGTGGGTGATCTGCATCTCCTCCCGTAAAGTGCCTCAAACGGTGCCATCTGAATGGTCTCCTGGTAGCTGTTGTTGTAGGGGAACCCTACCAAGGGCAAATGATGATCCCAGCTACCTCCGAGATCTAGTACACAGGCCCTGAGCATGTCCTCGAGAGTCTGAACAGTCCGCTCTGACTGTCCGTCGGTTTGCGGATGAAATGCCGTGCTGAAACTCAAGCGAGTGCCCAAAGCCTCCTGAAGCCTCTGCCATAGTCTACTAGTAAACTGGGTGCCTCTTGTATACAGTCAAGCAACTGTGGGCGTGCACGAACATGCGCAATTCGTCCTCCGATCGGCGTAAACTCGAATCTGTACCCGGCTGTCGCATAAGATCTGCCAATCTGCCGACGACTGCCTCTGCACCGTGCTCAAGCAGGATAGACTACCCCCGGGCCTCCTGCTCAAAGCATCGGCCACAACGTTAGTCCTGCCGGGTGATACAAGATCTCACAATCGTAGTCCTTCACTAACTCCATCCATCGGCGCTGTCCAAGGTTCAGGTCTCGCTACTGAAATCTGTACTTTAAGCTGTTGTGGTCGGTGAATATCTGGCACGACTCTCCATACAGATAATGTCGCCAGATCTTGAGTGCAGAGACCACTGCAGCCATCTCCAGATCATGAGTAGGGTAATTCTGCTCATGTCTCTTTAATTGCCGTGAAGCATACGCAATCCCCCTGTCATGCTGCATCAAAACGCACCCAACCCTACTCGTGAAGCATCGCAGTAGGCCACAAATCCGTCTGATCCCGAAGGCAATGATAACACTGGTGTCGTAGTCAGTAGAGCCCGTAGCTGCTGGAAACTGTGCTCACACTCCTCCGTCCAATCGAAGCGAACTCCCTCCCGGTCAACCCGGTCAAAAGTGTAGCAATGCTAGAGAAGTCCTGCACGAATCGCCGGTAATAGCCTGCCAGCCCTAGAAGCTGCGAATCTCCGTCACTGACGTGGGTCTAGACCAACTCCGAACTGCCTCAACCTTCCTCGGGTCAACACATATACCATCTCGTGTAATCACGTGCCCCAAGATGTCCACACTATCTAGCCAGAAGGCATAATTGGAGAATTTGGCGAAAAGCTGATGCTCCCTCAAGGTCTGCAGTGTGATCCGCAGGTGCTGTTCGTGCTCCTTTCTACTCCGAGAATACACCATGATATCGTCAATAACCACCATAACGAACAGATCAAGATACGGCCGGAAAATACGGTTCATCATGTCCAAAAATGCTGCTGGCGCGTTGGTGAGTCCAAACGACATCACCAAAAAAAAAACTCATAATGGCCGTAACGAGTGCTGAAAGCTGTCCTAGGAATGTTCTCCTGTCTAACCCACAGCTGATGGTAGCCCGATCGCAGATCGATCCTCGAAAAGTATCCTGCCCCCTGAAACCGGTCGAACAAATCGTCGATGCGTGGCAAAGGATATTGATTCCGCACTGTCACCTTATTCAGCTGGCGGTAGTCAATACGCAGACGCATGCTGCCGTCCTTCTTCTTAACGAGCAGGACTGGAGCACCCCAAGGAGAAACACTGGGTCGAATAAGTCCTTTACCCAGCAAGTCCTGCAACTGACCCTTCCACTTTCTAAGTTCCGCCGGGGCCATCCAATAAAGCGGTACCGAAATAGGTCCCGTACCAGGAACCAAATCAATGCAGAAAGAATTATTACGCTCGGGCGGTCGTCCAGGAAGCTCGTCAGGGAACACATCAGGGAACTCGCTACCAACCGGAACCTGATCCAAAAGAACCTCTATAGCCCTAGTATCGCAAACATATGCGAGAAATCCCTGACATCCCTTCCGCAAAAGCTGTCCAGCGCGAACAGAAGAATTCACACCGTGAGGGGTGGCGCTACGGTCCCTCAACACAACAACAACCGACTTGCCGGGAAAACAAAATCGAACTGTCTTCTCGCGGCCGTCAACAGAAGCATAGCACGTGGCTAACCAAATCCATGTCCAAAAGAACGTCGAAGTCCAACATCTCATGAAGGATCGAAACGACCGGCAACTCTCTCTCGCCGATACGGACGGTACAGGATCGGAACACGTGCCTAATAACAAACGACTCTCCCGCAGGAGTAGTCACAACTAGCGGTTGACCAAGCAAACCGGACTCTCTACTCAAACTCAGCACAAGGTGTGTAGATACATACGGGTACGTGGAAACACATGAGCACAAGGATCCGGATCCAACAATACGTGTGCAACAAAGGACAAACTAAAAGAGTACCTGAAACCACAGCATCGGATACCCGCACGTCCCGATGAGTCGAAGCAAAAACTTGTGCCTGACCTTCATTTGCGACTGACCGAACTCCTCCTCTACTAGCCTGACCCCTCTGTGCAAACCTTCCGCGTCCACGACGTCTCAGAACACGACCCTGACGTGCTGTGAAGAAACACTGCCTGATGAGGTGTTGAAGGCTTCCGCATCGTAAACACCTACGCACTGAATGCTGTCCTGCCTGGGGATGGAAGCCAAACGGCTGTCCTCGTCCTAAGCCTCTGCTCTGGGCTGGTATACCGGTATGATTCCTCAACTGTTCCGGAATTCTCACGGTCTCTGGAAGACGTGTCTCATAAACGGGAGCTGCCTCCACCGGTGCTATGTAGGGGACGGAATACTGCATGATGATCGTAAGGAACAACTGGGTAACAGGGGCGGCAACCATCTGTCGCTGCGCTCGAACGACCTCTACCAATGAGCTCATCGCCTGGCATAGGCCCTGCATCTCTACCACTAATCTAGCGATCTGAGCTGCCGTAGGGGAAACAATCTGTCCTGGTGCAACAGGAGTACTACTCGGATTAGTCCTTGTCTCAGATGAATCAACTCGAACCTCGGCCCTCACGGCCGCTCTCCGCGCCCTCGTAGTCCTTGGCGGCATATTGGCTATCAGAAACAACAGGATTCGATAAGGATACGGAAATCGAATCGCACAGATGTATATACTCAAGGAGGAATTTAAATCAACAAGTCCTAAGGTCGCGTAGGCGGAGTACCGTGTCGTGAGTATGCCGCGGAACATACACACGCTACGCTACCCTGCCGCAGCTACCTACTCCATCATACCAGGGTCGTCCTACACTCCGAAAGGTAAAACCTAGGCTCTGATACCAACTTTGTCACGACCCGAAGTTTGGCCCGTGACCGGCACTTAACCACGTAACGTCTGCAGGCGTAACGCGACTAAGTGAACCGAAAACACAGAAATCAAACCAGTGAAAGTATAGAGTGTTAGAAGTTTTAAAGGAAGCACTACTAAAATCATGATAAGAAACTAAGTAAACAATCTCCAAGAAAACAATATACGACGCCGTAGCGAAGATCAAGATCCACAAGTGGGAACATCACAGATAGAATAAACTGCAAGTACAGCCGGCTCACAACGAGCTCGACACCAGAAAACAAAATAGTACAACATCGTCCTCACACTGTTTCTAAGTCAAATACATACATAGTAGATGGAGAATACTAGATACAACAATGTACATACTGAAAGATAAACAGATACCGCACAAAACCCACCTATCAGCAAAAGAGCTAGTACACCAACTGTGGGGGTATCTGTGCCAAAAGATGCAAAGCAGCCTGCCGCGACTACTCCGAAGGGCAACCTGCAAACACTGTGGCACAACGGGGGTGAGTTGCCAACTCATGAATAGAGATAACATATAAAGGTAATCGCGAGCATGTACGTACTACACTACTCTATCATATGCCAACAGATGATATCAATATGGGATGAGCAGTATGTGCAATAATCATGCAAGTGCTCTATAGGGTCCTGTACTACCATATGAGGTACAAATGCTCTAACAGGTAATGCATCTACAGGATGAGGTACAAAAGTAATGCTGAGCAGGGGCAATATAATATCTACACGGAATGTCAACGTGGAACATATATAATCGGCTTCTCAATGCACCCAGATCTCCCAAAACTAGCTCATGCGCCGGCACTCTCCTCGGCCCTCAATCCTGTACATCTCTGAGAATCCCGAGTGCCCAACATCTGCACCCAAATATCATAAATACTCGTGTCTAGCATCGACACGCAAAACATCCTGTATCGGGCATCCGTCATTCCGGGTCAGCCCTCTCTCAAAGTATATATATCGGGAATCCGTCAGTCCGGGTCATCCCTCTCTCAATACATCGGGCATCCGTCATTCCGGGTCAGCCCTATATCAATCCATCGGGCATCCGTCAGTCCGGGTCAGCCCTCTCTCAAAGTATATATCGGGAATCCGTCATTCCGGGTCATCCCACTCTCAATACATCGGGCATCCGTCATTCCGGGTCAGCCCTATATCAATCCATTGGGCATCCGTCAGTCCGGGTCAGCCCTCTCTCAGTACATGCCTCTAGCACCGAGAAAACACGGGGCGGCGCCCCAAAATATCATATCAAGGGAACCGGGTTTTTAAATGATTACTTATTTGAAAAGGCCACGGTTCCCAAATCCAGAAATCACATGAAATCTCAACCAATAATACAAGTAATTGTGATGTGATATGTGCATCAAGTATGAGTATCAAGTCATGTCACATATAGATAAGCTACAATGCAATGATCCAATGTGATATAGGTATCAAATATGAGTATCAAGTCATGTCACATATAGATAAGCTACAATGCAATGATCCAATGTGATATAGGTATCAAATATGAGTATCAAGTCATGTCACATATAGATAAGCTACAATGCAATGATCCAATGTGATATAGGTATCAAATATGAGTATCAAGTCATGTCACATATAGATAAGCTACAATGCAATGATCAATGTGATGTGTGTAGTAGGTATGCAAAGACTAGCTAGTAACCATGAACATGCAATATATATATAAGGAACACTATAAGGTCCTATCAGCCCTGACGTAGAACGCCATGCGGGCGATATCCCCGTAGATGTGAAATCTACTCACCGTAGCCTTCCACTAGGTATAGCCAACAACCTGTTTCCCCTCCTGCGCGGCGTCCGCTGTACTCGCCTGCGAACCTATAATTACACAATATATCACACGTAAGCTTGAAATCACAGAAACGCGACATTTAAGCCGAACCAGTAACTCGTGTCGCGAACCAAGCGCGCGTGTGCGCGATGCGCTAAAACGTGTGGTTACGTGTCTGAAATCACTCCGACGCGTCGCGATACGCAGAAACCCAAAACCCACACACACGTATCACGCGTGTCGCGAAAGGTTGAAAATACGGAAAAATAGGTATTCTACCCCAGATTTTGATACAGGAAAAATATTGCAAAACTATATATACCATAACAACCCAAATAGCAGCATACACCCACACCCCAAACCCCAACCCTTGGCTCCCCTATCTGGCCGCAATTTGCGGCCAGAATGCAAAAATTGGCGGTCCCAAATGGGAATTGGGCTCCCAGGTTGGGTGTGTCCACTCTATACCCCCCATACATGCTACAGAAATATCTAGATTTAAACTGAAAAGTCTCGGGTAACAGCAGATCCTACAGTGCCCAAATTCTAGTTAAAATCCACACTTTGCACTAACAATGGAACTTTAAGGTATTTTTGTGCAACCTGAAACAAACCCTAGTTAAAGTAGCTCTAATAACACCTAAAGGAGCTAACTAAACCATGAGAACACCAATCTAACATGTGAATCACAAATATCCCTTAATATCACTAAAAACGCACAAAAATGAGATTTTTACTAGAGGATACAACAAGTCTAAGGAAAAGAGGTGCTAATATGAGTTAATACCTTCTAAGAACCTTGCAAAACCCCAAAAGTTCCAGCTTCTCCCTTAAGTGTGCAGAATTGCCTTAGAACACCTCAAAAACCTCACTTTTTCCAAGCTTTTGTGAAGAAAATGAGTTGATATGCATAGGGTTTTGTGTATGGATCAAAGGGGAATGAAAAGAGAAGAGAATATGGAGGAAAAATGAAGTTTTTGCTGCTGGAAATTCTGTGGGATCTCAGAATGAGGGAAAAAGAGAGAAGAGAGAAGAGAAAGAGGGTCAAAAGTCAAGGTTTACCTAACCACCATGCTCATTTGTTTAATGGTATTTGAATTTTCTTTTCTTTTGTTGTTTCCTTTTGAAATTATAAAAAGGGTTTAGAAAAGGATTAAATGGTGGGGAAAAAGAGTTTGCAACCATGCACAAGAATGGTTAACAAGTCACAAAATGTCAAAGTATGCTAGGTGCACACTACAAAGGAAAATTTCCAATATGTTAACACTACCAATAATAACTATAAATCTTATGAACACACAAATATAAAAACATGCATGACTACCATTATCACCAAAACAATCAAACGAAAATTTCAAAGTGTTACATCGGGTCCACAAGAATACCATCACCAGTCACTACATGACCCAGGAAGTCAACTCTATCAAGCCAAAATGCACACTTTGAGAATTTAGCATACAACTGGTGCTCTCTCAATATCTGCAAAGTAATCCTCAAGTACTGCTCATGCTCCTCACGACTCCTAGAGTAGACCAGTATGTCATCAATAAACACTATAATGAACTGTTCGAGGAACGGCCTGAAAATCCGGTTCATCAGATCCATGAACGCTGCTGGCGCATTGGTGAGTCCGAACGACAGCACCAAAAACTCATAATGCCCATAGCGCGTATGAAAAGCAGTCTTCGGAATGTCATCATTCCGAACCCGCAGCTGATGATAACCCGAACGCAAATCAATCTTTGAAAAATGTTTCGCACCCTGGAGCTGATCAAATAAATCGTCAATACAGGGTAAAGGATACTTGTTCTGCACCGTAACACAGTTCAACTGAAGATAATCCACACACAGCCTCAAACTGCCGTCCTTCTTCTTGACGAACAGAACAGGAGCTCCCCACGGCGAAACACTCGGACGCACAAGTCCTAAATCAAGCAACTCTTGCAATTGATCTTTAAGCTCTCTAAGCTCTGCCGGAGCCATCCGATAAGGCGGTATAGAAATAGGCTCCATGCCAGGAATCAGATCAATGCAAAACTCAATATCGCGCTCTGGCGGCAACCAAGGTAACTCATCGGGAAAGACATCGGGAAACTCTCGCACGGTAGAAACCTGGTCTAACGACTCCACTGTGGCTCAGTATTATGAATGTATGCCAAGAATCCCCGACATCCCCTCCTCAAAAGCCGACTAGCGCACAGAACAGAAATCAAACTGTGAGGGGCGGCACTACGGTCCCCCTGCACAACAAACACTGACTCGCCGGGAAAAAAAATCTAACCGTCTTCTCGCGGCATTCCACGGACGCATAGCAAGTAGCTAGCCAATCCATGCCCGGCAGAACGTCGAAGTCCAACATCTCAAGAAGGATCAAGTCGACGGACAGATCTCTGTCACCAATATGGACAACACAAGATCAGAACACATAACGCGCAACAAACGACTCTCCCACAGGAGTAGTCAGGACCAACGGCTGATCCAGCAAACACGACTCTCGGCCTAACCTCGGCACGAAGTGCGTGGAAACATACGAACGCGTGGATCCCGGATCAAAAAGAACATGCGCATCATAAGAACATACAGAAAGGGTACCTGAAACCACGGCATTGGACGCCTGAGCGTCCTGGTGAGTCAAGGCAAAAACCCTAGCATGTCCTCTACCGGCTACTGGCTGTCCTCTGCCTCCACCACCTCGACCTCTTGGTACAAAACCTCCACGACCACGACCTCTCTGAACAGGAGTCTAACGCGGCGCAACTACAGGAATAAGAGGCAACGCTCTCTGAGGCGGAGAAGGTGGTAAGGTAACCTGCGGTACTGCTGGCCCTCTCTGACGCACCACGGTACAATCCCGAACAAGATGATGTAAACTGCCACAACCGAAGCATCCATAAGATGGTCGCTGGCCCTCCTGAGAATAAGAACTGAATAACTGGCCACGTTCTACGTCTCTGATACTCCCCGAGTCTGAAGGAACTCTACCTCTGCGGACAAACCTCGGTCTCCGTGCTGGTACATCCGTACGAGTCCTCTTCGGTTCTGGAACAACCGATGACTCAGCTAGATGCTCCTCCACCAATAGAACTGCATCGACAGCTGCCGCATACGTGTCGCAATGCTGAATGCTGATGGCTAGGAAGAACTGGGTAAGCAGGCCTCGAACAAACCTCTTCACCCTCATCTCCTCAGTCACCACCAGGTACGGAGCATACACCGACAGCTCAGTAAACAAAACATCATACTCCGACACCGTCATCCCAGGCGTCTGGTGTAACGACTCAAATCTACGCGCTCGCGCATCCCTGACGCTCGGTGGAAGAAAACGGGCAAGAAATGACGTCACAAACTCAGCCCAGGTCATAGGAGCAAGACCAGCGGCTCTGTCCCTCTCCAACGACTCACACCACTTCTGGGCCATTCCCTCCAGACGAAAACTGGCAAACTCCACCCATCTCTCCTCGGAGCATCGGAGTGAACGACAAATCCTAGCCATCCGGTCGATGAACGACTGCGGATCCTCAGTAACATCCGTGCCAGTAAACACAGGAGGTCTCAGCCTTAAGAAATCTGTCAGCGACACAGCAATAACCTCCGGAGCTGTAACTGTGACTACCGGAACTGTAGGTATCATCGTGGTCCCTACAGCGGCTGGAACAACTGCCTGCCCCTTCGCTCAATGGGTCTCTACCAAATTCCCCACAATCTGGCGTAGATCCTGCATACCAGCTCCAATCATAGCAATGTGCTCCGGTACAACAGGCGTACTACCCTGGTCAGTCCTCGCCTCAGACAAGTCAACTCTGACCTCGGCCCTCGCGGCCGCTCGCTGTGCCCTCATAGTCTTCGACGGCATAAAGGCTGGAAATTGAAACAAGATTCGATAAAGAAACAGAAATCGAATCACAAAGATGTATATCAATCACGGAGGAATATCAAACAATAAGTCTTAAGGTCACTTAGGCGGAGTACCGTGTCATAAGTATGCCGCAGAACATACACACGCTACGTCACTCTGCTTAAGCTACCTACTTCATCATACCAAGGTCATCCTAAACTCCAAAAGGTAAAACCTAACGCTTTGATACCAACTTTGTCACGACCCGCGATTCGGCCCGTAACCGGCACTTAAACTACGTGACGTCTAAAGGCGTACGCAACTTAAGTAAGCCGAACACCCATAAATCTAAACCACCCAAAATCTGTATCAACGGAGAAAACATAGTTTAAAACATTTAGAAATCACAATTAAAATCTCTAACTCTAGTTTTCCTTCTTAAAAAATTCGGCAGCACCTCCTTTGTAAAAACTAGCCCTGAAAACGGGTACAACACAGATAATATATAAAGCATCCCAAATGGGAGAAAAAATCACGCCCAACGGCGGAAACAAATCACCACAACAAGTATACGACGCCAAAGTAAAGAAATAACAAAGAAACGACTATACTAAGAAGTAAACTTTCCAACACAACCGGCTTCAACGAGCACGGCACCCAAAATCACCAATATAATACAACACCGAATCCTCACAAGTCGTCTCTAAGTCATATACAACAGTAGTAAATGGAGAATACTAGATCCAACAAAAATATATACAGTGTACAAACGGATAACCGCAAACCCACCTAAAAGCAAAGGCCTCACTGCCTATAATAGCGGTATCCGTAAAAGTAGTGATGATAAGATGCCCTGCCGCAACAGCTCTGAGGGAAAGTCCTGCAAAACACTGTGGCACAGCGGGGGTGAGTTGCAGACTCGTGAATAGTAATTAACATCATACTGTAATCGCAGGTATGCACGAACAGCGATCTATCTATCACATATAATCCGATAGCATAAGTATGATAAGTGAATATGCAACAATCATGTAAAGATACATCAGCAGGGTACTACAACTACATGAAGCAATGCATATCAATAATAATCCTGAGTGTGTGGGATGATACAATAAAATCTCATGCAAAATCATCAGCATGGAAAAACACCAGTGTCCCTCACTGACACATCAAATCCCAAATTCTCAGGCACCGCATCCACAGATCGGCCCTCACATCGTGTAAGTCTCATGGAACCTGAATGTCTATCATCGACACCCGAAACATCATGAAAACATATACCTATAAGTATATATATAAGGATATCAACCACGTATGTCCACCGACGATACGTAAAATCATGGAAAACCTGAGTGTCTAACACCGACACTCGAAATATCCATAAAATCCGTGTCTAACATCGACACGTCAAATCCCCATAACTCAGGCGCTGTCACCACGACTGGCCCTGACGATATGTCATACCTCACTCCGGTCGCTATCCCCATGATAATCGCCGAGTCCAAATACAACACCGGTAGGTAGTGGTCCCACTGCCAGGCTTATCGTCTACACCACGAAATCACCACTCGCCCCGGGGTACCATACCGGGTCCACCATGTACCCACAAACGGTGCCTCCCACTCCTCGAATCGGGTATCACAAGCCAAATCTCAGAACCGAGAAATCACATGGTGGACGCACTTAAATATCATATCAAGAGAAACCGGGTTTTCAAACAATACATAGTTTCTTGAAAATAACCCCACGGTTCTTAAATCCATAATCACATGAAATCCATATCTCAATGCGTAAAATCCATGTAAAACTGATATATGCAACATAAACCATCAATATGAGCATATAAAGGGAAAACCACTCTTTAAAGGAATCCAGCTTTTTAGAATATATCTTGCGGTTCCCAAAACCTTTGAAAAACAATGCAGCATCATATAATGTGTACATATAATTGTAGCAAGGTTTAATTATCTACATGTAAGCAAGTATATATGAGGCATGTCATAAGTGCAAAGATCAACAACTCAATATCATATATCAAAGCAATACCACTTGGGGTACATACAACTATAGCTAAAATATGCGATGTACATGTCAGTATGAGTGCATGATATACATGTAGCTATAGCAAGGTATACGTGAAATGAAATAAGGGTTACTACCTCAACTATTCCTGCTCAATGAAATGTCACGTATGTAAGTGTCAACAATATCTTATATGCATAATGGGATAAGGGCTACCACCACACTATCCCTATCCACTACCGTATCACTTACGTAGGTGGTGGTGTATGTCAAGGCAATTACTAACGATGTGAGTGTAGCATACAATTAGTGCTCGTGCAACATGAATCGTCAGTAATGTGTTATATCTAAAGGTACGAGTCAAGTACAACAGATAATACTATGCAATGACATTCATATGAAATTAACTAATGTGCAAATACTATGCAGCTAACATATCATATTCGCCCCGATGCAAAACGCCATACGGGCGATTTCCCCATAGATGTTAAATCTACTTACATGTGGTCTCCAGCTATGAAAATCCGACCACCTGCTTCCCCTTGTTCGCAGCGTCTGAAGTCCCCGCTTGCGACGCTATATTTTCACAAACACAAGAAATAATGCGAATATCTCAGAATCGATCAAAATAACGCAAAACTACGTATTTAAAATGCACCAACACACTAAACTAACTCACGAGTGCACGTCCAGTGGCTAACACGCGCAACGATACCTCAATACCAAACTGAGAACACAGCAGCACAAACATGCGACTCGTCGCAACACGTATCACGCGGACTCAAAACACTAGATTTTAGGTAACCGATCCTATATTTTGTAAACTGAATTTACTAAAAAAGTAAACAGTACCAAACACCCCAAGACAACAGCAGACAATAACCCACAGAAGCCCCACCCCAACCCTCATCTACCTAGCCAGTGTCGCCGGACTTCACCTTAGGGGTCGCCGGCCCCGGCCGGTGGGGTGGCCTCCGTCTCTCAGGTGGTGTCTCAGGTTCACTAGTACATCTCTCTAAATTTGTTTGCTCACTCATTAAAATTCCCAGGTCACAGCAGGTATAGAAACTCTAAAAAGACACTAAAAACCCGATATCGCACTAATCGATATAAAAAGCGTTCTACGCAACAACCAACGAGCAAAACAACAAGAAACTCTAATTTAACAGTAAAGGGGTTATACCTAACAACTTTGCTCACAAACTCCTAGCTTTCCCTAGCTCCAAGTGATCCAAGAGCCAAAACATCAAGAACTTATGGTATTTTGTGATATAATTGGGATTTTTAAGGATTTGTGAGTTTGGATAGATAAAATATGAGAAAGAAAAGAGCAAGGGCAGTAGGAAATGAAGGAATCTTGGCTAAGTGAGTGAGGTGGGTGATTTGTGAGGGTTTCCTAGCAATTACCTATCATTTAAAGCCATTTATTGCTTTCACGCACAAACACACACATGCATGTATCTACACATTATCTTTTCTTTTCTTTAAAACTCAACTTAAATCCTAGTCCACACTTTAATTCTAGGTAAAGTGAGAAGGGTTTAACTCAAACTTAATTGAGAAGTTCAATTTACAGAAATTTCCCAAAATGCGAATACCGCATTAAAATAATACTAAAATTGGGAAAAATTCAAATTGAACCAAAACGTCCCATATACTCCTAAAGCTTGCGTACTAGCTTTATTTTAGCTAATATAGGTGCTGGCAAGTCAATATGGCCGTTCGTTCACAGTCGGGTTAAAACGGAAAATACCGACAAACTTACCCTAAAACGGACAAATTCTCATAACGATTTCTAAAACGTTACAAAGGGTCTCATAAAGGTGTTTCTCCCTACGAGTCATGAGGATCTCGTAGGTGTATTTTCTCCTTAGGAATTATGGGGATTGCTAAGTGATATTTTCTTTTGTAAGTCGTAAGGATCTTCCAAGAGTGTTTTCTCGTTATAAGTCAAGAGGACTTACAAGTGCCGTTCACCATATAGGGACATTTCTCTTCTTTGGTGGAACTTGGTGGGAGAATATTTATTTATGCCCGTAGATTGTATACAAGAGTCAATATAAGACTGCCTATAGGGCAACTTAGGGGATATAACGGTTTAAGAACAGGTTTAGATACCTGTAACCTAAGACGTTTGAATTCTATGAGCCGTGAGGGTTTCATAAGCGGAATTCTCTTTACGAGTCGTGAGAATCTCGTAAGTGTATTTTCTCCTTAGAAATCGTGTGGATTTCTAAGTGTGTTGGTCCTTTGTAAGTCGTAAGGATATCACGCAGGTATTTTCTCCAGCAAGTGATTTTTTACGAGATTGCGTCCTTCCGGATTTTCACAAACTTGCCGGTAGTCATGCTGTTTTTACTTACGGTGCCCTTTCGGGTTTTCGTTCGTGCCCATTTCGCTTATGGACGCACCATTTTTTTTAAAGAGTTTGCGCCCTTTTGGGTATTCACAAACTCGCTGGTAGCCCCGCTATTTTTACTCATGGCGCCCTTTTGGGTTTTCATCCATGCTTATTTCATTTGTGAACGTACCGTTTTTTGCAAACGGTGAAACTCTCGAAAGTAGCTTCGTCGCAGGTGACCCATCTATTTACCGGCGGGACTTTGAGGGTGGCTTCATCGCTAGAGTAACTGTGTAGCCAGTGGGACTTGAGTTGCAACCTTCACCATTGGAACTTCAATTGCAATATAGATCTCAAGGGAGCATATCGTCGTATTTGGGGTGATGCGCTAGTTTCGGGACGTTTCGGTCCATTATCGCCGTGTTTGAGGCTATGCACTAGTTTAGGGACGTTTTGGTCCAATATCACCGTGTTTGAGGTGACGCTCTAGTTTAGGGACATTTCGTTCCATTATCGCCATGTTTAGGGCGGCGTGATAGTTTAGGGACATTTCGGTCCGACATTCTCGTTTTGGGGATGAATGTTAGTTTTTAAGGACATTTCGGTCCATTATTTCTATTTTTGGACGAATATTAGTTTAAGGACGTTTCGGTCAAACATTCCCATATTTGGGACGAATATTAGTTTAAGGACATTTCGGTCCAACATTCTCGTTTTTTTGGGGAACGCGTTAGTTTAGGGTCGTTTTGGTCCATTTTATCATTCGATCGGAGAGTTGCATAACGCATCCCTTCCAACTCTTGTTTGTTTAGGCGTTGTTGCCTGTCCTTTGTTTGCATGGACACTTCACGCCTTAAACTATCTTCACCTTCTTGGACTGCTTCATCTATCATCGTGCCCATTGAGTTGTTTGGTGGGAGGTACCGGGCATTTTACATGGCACCTTCCCCCTGCTCATCAATGTTGCTTTCCGATGCTGATGGAGCATCTTCTTCATATACGAAGAAACGAGATATCACGTCATTCTTTCTGCCGAGTCTTCCTCTTCCTTGAAAGAATGAACTTGACTTGGGGGGTTTTCCCTTCATCGTCTGATTTAGAGTGGGACATGGATTTCACATCCCTCCCGTGTTTTTTTAGTTGAAGTGGGATATTCCACTTGATTGCAGGACACGCTTGTAGGTCCTTTAATATCCTTTCTGTTCTTTGAAAAGAAAGGACCATCCCACGTCGAGATTCTTCCGTCAGTGAGGAATATGCCCCCGGTGTATATTTCAGGAGGGGGGTAAAGTACCCACGCCATCATTATTTTAGCGACAGGTTGCTTCAGAACCACTCATTTTTATTGAGCGTTGGCGACAAATGCCACCTTGCCTTTATTTTTCATTCGTCTTCATCGGATGAGAGAGTATCTTAACCCATCTGATCCAATTGAGCCATTTTATCCATGAGTTCTTGGAAGGTCGTTGGCTTGAAGAGGGCCATATATGGGAACACCTTTGAATTTGGGTCAAGGATGGCTATGAATATTCCTATAGCTGTAGCTTCGTCGATGCGTTGCTCACATTTTGACCAGAGATTTTGCCATCGGGTAACATATTGAACCCAGGTCTCATTCGTTCCAACCTTTTCGTTGACTAACGCCGCCACGGAAGTGTGTTTATTCACACTAGCGAATCTTTAACAGAAGAGTATTTCCATCTGTTCGAAGGTGTTTACGGAGTCATTTGGGAGTTCCGCATACCATTCGAAGGCAATGCCCGCCAGACTGCTGAAGAACTGTCGAAGGAGCAATATATCACATCCTCCTGTGTTGCCGCACATGAATTTAAATCGCGCGATGTGCTGGCGAGGATTCCTAGTTCCTTTGTACATGTGGAAAGTTAGAATTGTGTATTCTGGCAGGTACTGTATTTGATTGTAGCACGCCGGATACGGTCGACCAGGCTTGATCAATCTATTTGCTGTATCACTGGCTTAGTGACATTTAATTTGCTGAGCGATATATTCATCCAGTTTTTCTTTTGGAACCATTTCCTCTTCGGCCTATGATGAGGCTTGCAGAGAACTTGCAATGTCACCCTTATCTTTTAGAGCGGCTACCGGCAGTTCATCTGTTAGTGGTTCCGATTGAACCATCATTCCAGCCATATTTTGGATCAGAAAGGCCATCTGGGTCATTTTAGCGGACATCCCTGCCGCTTCTTCATCTCTCTTTTTGAGAGTGCGCTTTAGGAAATCAATATCCGACTCCTTCCTTACTCTTTCTTCGGGTGCGTCCTTGGGATTTTCCTTAGGCGATGGATTAGCGATTGCTGCCACCTGAGCGAGCATCTCCTGCAGCTTTTCACGTTGCAGTTGAACTTTTGTCAGGGACCGAGTTTGAGGTCGATGACTAATAGAAGCTCAAACTTCGTCTTTGGAGCTCACCACATAGACTGTATGAACTACTAAGCCCCCAGGCTTGGGGCATCTGGAATCTTGACTCTTGGAGTTTGCCTCGAGCATTTGGATATTATTAGGCTTCTCTTTTTTGTTAGAAGTCGCTTTGTCTTTGGGAGGAACCGTTGTATCAGGAACCGTCTTGGGATGAGTCCTCTTGTATTTTAAAATGGATTTGTCAGAATTTGGCTAACATTTAGGGGAAGTGTCACAGTTGGCGACTAAGTCCTTCACCTTCTTCCACACCTTATATATAGATGAGGAAAGTGCTTTTAGGGAGCGAACTGGTTTCTGCTCTCGTTGGATTTCCACGGGCTATAGAGATTTCTTCAATACTGCGGTGGGAGAATTTTGTCTGACACTTCGCAGCAGTTTGAAGCTATTCCCGGTTGGAACAGCAGCATTCATCATCAAAGTTGAAGTAGGTGGAGTCAACGCTGATGGAGAACTACCTCCAGCTTGTTTTGTACGGCGCCGATATCGATGTCCACCGTTTCTTACGGCCAGAATTTGACTAGCCTCAGAATTTTGCTGAGCCTACCCCCTGTTTTCTTCAAGAGCTTGAGTATTTTTCCCCCTGCGTCGACCATGGCCTTTAGAAGGTATTAGTTGTTTGGAGACCGATTCTATCGGCAAAGAAGAAGCTTGAGGAGCCAGCCTGTAGAAGACAGACTTCTTTTGGGATTCCACCTACGGCGTTGAGTAACCGAGGGTGGGAGGTGGGAGGTGGGGGCCAAAGAGAAGCACATTAATTTCTTGAAGAGCCGGATTGCGGATATTTGAGGCTGCAGGTGGCCCATACTTGACTCCACCAGATATGACAAAGCCTGAGTTGCGGTGAGTGGAAGCAAACTTCATTCTGCATAGAGATGAAATGCCAGTTTTAGTATCCAATCACCTAAGGGCAACTAAAGACATCTATACCGCGATTATTTGATCACGGAAAAACACGACACACGAAGTGTGGAGTGGAAAGAGGAAGAGGTCCCACCGGGCGTGCCAGAATCTGTTCACCGCCGAAAAATAGAGACGAATTGGGACGGATCGTCTTTCTCGAATTTGGGGGGCAGACGCTATTTTGACTTCTCCATCCACCTCTCCGAAGATACCAAGTTGATTTATGGCACCATATATCGGAGGTTTGGATAGATGCGACCGTTGTAGCAGATTTTATCAGATTCCCCCTCATTTTATAAGGGGTTTTTGATTATGGGGACGCTCTTCCTGTAGGCGCAAGCTCCTGCAGTTAATTACGTTATCGCATTGCGAAAACCACTTTTCTCCTGCACCAGCAGTTCACTTCGTATCGTATGTATTTTTTTTAGTTTGGTTTCTCATGAATTGTATACGAAGACTAGTTTATGTCGTCACCCATAGGGCGCGGATCAGTCCAAATCCATATATTTTAGATTTGGGTTTGGGTCAAGGATTTTCTTGACGGGGTTTTGAACTTAGGTTGTATATTCTCATAGTTCAAAAAATATTTTTGTTTTATTTAAGGACCGTTAATCTAGTTTGAGATTAAGATCGACTTAAATATATAGGTGTGCATTTGGGCTCAATTTATTTTTGCTAAGGATACGTTAGTCTTATTTGAGACTAAGATCAATTTAATAACATTTAGGACCATTTTTAGTTAAGGTCCAGAAAAAGAGCATTTGGGCTCAACTGCATGAAAACTTCAGAGACTTAGCTAATTTGGGCTTGGTCTGCTTAGACTTTTTTTTTAAAAGTGCTAAGCCCTTATTTGGGCTCTGTTTTTCCACCTCCCTTTTCTTTTATGTAAAAGTGCTAAGCACTTGTTTGAGCTCTTGCGCTCACATGTATGTCAATTATGAGCGCTGCCTAATAAGTGTTGAACATTTTAGTCATTTTGACTAATCAAGAAGTGCTATGCACTTTTTGTGGCGTCCACGTGAGGTGCACGTGCGGCGCTGGGCGCTTTCCAATCAGTGCTAAGCACTCAGCCGTTTTTGCTGAATATGAAGTCCTAAGCACTTTAATTCAGCGCTCATGTGTATTTCACGTGAGGCGCCGACCTTCTGTTTTGAGCGCCCACGTGGGAAGCACATAGGGCGCTGGGCCCTTTGTTTTGGACGCCCACGTATTTTTCACGTGAGGTGCTGAGTTTTTTGTTATGGAGATTTAATCTCAGTTGATATTTTCAAAGAGGTTAAACCTCTGTTAATGGTATTTTGACCATTAACAATCACCAAAATCACTTTTTTTGAGGATTTTAAGTTGAGATTTTAAAGAACAAAGTTCTTGATTTGAAGGAACTAAGTTCCTGAAGTATTATGGACTCCAACTTCTATCTTTTTGAACTAGTTGTTCCATGAATGTTTGATTTCCAAGAATAAGATATTCCCGATGAGAATTAAATTCTCAACTTATGAAAGACTTGTCTTGTGGATCTCAGATCCAGAGACACTAAGTTCTTTTAAAATGGTTAAACCCTTAGATGTGATATGATAGGTAAAGGAGATATTTTTATCTCTTTTTTTTCTTTACTTAGGGTATTTGAGAAGGAAGATCTTCTTCTTTGAGAATTGAATTCTCTGTTTTTTCTGAGAACTTCTTGTATTTTTGCAGAAGCTTATAGGGGTTCCTTCTCTTGAGACTTGAAGCTAGGGTCCTTTATATTGTGGAGGCTAGTTTGTTAATTAATTTTGAGAAAATCTCATATTGAGAGATTCCAATTGATTTAATCGGTCTCAAAATTGGTTTGGGGTATTTTACCCACCGTTGGATCTTTGATCCAACTATTTTTTTTTACAGAATATGTTCTCATGTTTTTAACAAAATTGGGGAAATATTTTCTCATATACAGAATTTTATTCTTTCAAGCGGTGATTTTCAATCACCATTGGATTTTTAATCCAAGGGTTCTCTGTAGCATAGAGTACATATTTTTTTAGAAAGATATAGGGAAATATTTTCCCATCTTATTGGATTTTTGATCCAACAATTTTTATTCATTTAGAACGATCAGGGAGTATTTTACTCCAATAGAATTTAATTCTATGTTTAATCACCATTGGATTTTTGATCCAACGGTTCTCTATTTAACAGTAAGGGTCTTTATCTTTTAGAAAAATTCAGGGGGGTATTTCCCAAGAGTAGAATTTAATTCTATATAAGGAACAGTCCTCACGTGTTTAACACGTGAGGCTTATTTAGCTTATCTCATTTGGCACCTATATGCTTTGCATATGGGCGCTTATATGTTTAACACGTGAGGTCAATTTAGCTTTTAGCCATTTACTCTTAATGTTCATATGCTTTGCATACAAAAATAGAATTTAATTCTATGCATAGAGTTTAATTCTATCTGAAGCTAATACTTCAAAAGGGTGTTCTCTCGTGTTTAACACGTGACCCCGGTGTGGTTTTTTTTGTTCTTATATGCTTTACACATAGGCGCTCACGTGTTTAACACGTGAGGCCTATGTAGTCTTTAATTGTTTGGTTGCAGCGCTTATATGCTCAGCATATAAGCGCTCACATGTTTAACACGTGAGGCTTGAGCCGTGGGGAATTCTATCTCCTTTTCTCTCCCTTTTTATGAGGGAACAAATGCCCCCCAACATTGCTTTCACATTGCTTGCACATGAGTGCAACGCTGTCCATCTTTACCACTGTTGGATTGCCTAGGGAAATGAGAAGTTGAACCGCTCTCATCACGTCTTATAAATGGAGCATTTGGCCCTTGTGATGACCACTATTTTTTCATCTTCCTCATAAACACTTTTCTTGAGAATTTAATTCTCCTTTCAGAGCTTAGCTCTCTGCCCACAGAACTCCTTCTGATCAAAGTTAAACTCTGCAAAAAAAAATTTTGGAAAGGATCATGAACAGAATTTATCTCTTAGGAAACTTTTTCTCTTGTTTTGGATTTTAAATCCATTAACAGAGTTTGGCTCTTCTTTTGAACTGATCTCTTAGAGATCTTAAAAAAAACTTTTATTTTAGTAGACCATGGGTCTTGAATCAATGGTCATTCTTGAGAATCGTTGGTTCTCTTCTTAAGGTTTTATCCTATCATTGATCCTGATCTTTGAAGATCTTTGGAATTTAATTCCATTTTCTTTGTTTCCCATCATAGGGATTTCTGAGATTTAATCCCATTATTGAAGGATTTTAATTTCAATGTCTTGCAGAGCTCAGCTCTGAATTTTTGGAACTTAGGGAATTTTATTCCCTTTACTGTTCTTGAGTATTATTTTTTTAAATACTCTCTTTACATATTTGAATTTGTTGTTATTTTAACAGAACCCGCTTTCTTTTAGGGATACTGTGAGTTTTTTTAACTCTACTGTTCATTTAATGAGGATCCTTTTAGATTCTCACAATGGGCACATGTCTCATTATTGACGAGCCGCCACTTTGATTTCGTGCGGCCTACTAGCTTTTTAGTTAGTAGTTCCATAAGACCAACCCATACTTTTTGTTAACTTTTGTTTTGTTCCCTTCTTTAGGTATAATGGCCTCACTTCCCTACTTCCCTTATACACGCTCAGAGGTTGCTTTCCCACAGTCGCCATCAGACGAAGAAGTGATGGCTATGATTAAGAATCATGATAAGGACAAAAAGAGCCTTTTGCTATGGGGTGTCTGGTACGGTCACATCATCAGGGGCCGTTGCAGTTTTACGTGTAGAATACCGACGGAACCAATTTGTTCGATTTCCTTTATGGAGCGTCCATGTACTACCTGTGCAGTGGAGGCGATTAATTGGACTACTGAAGACCGGCTTGAGCCATGAACAACAGGGATTCCGAATCAGCCCTTAGTAGCTATTGACATTCTGGGACGCCGAATATGCCAAGGCGAAGCTCGGCCATGGAGGCAGGTCTACAAGAAAGGCGTCATCCCACGGCATCTAGTGGGCTACCTTCCTTAGGCCCGTTATATTCTCACCTCACAACGCTCCTGTATGCCAAAAGTGGGACTATACCAGGCGGTATACGCATATTTGTCCTACTAACATGCTCCTCACGTTTGGTAGGTTAAAGCTTTTTTGAATCAATAGAATCTTCCAACGCACACGTTCCTTCTGGGGGATTGCGAAGTTTCCATTTCGCTGGAGAAATTCCGACAAATTTCAGGACTGCCAATCAGGGGAGAGCACTACCAAGAATTATTATCCCCTGACGAGTATGTTTTTGATACGGTGATGGCCTGCATGAAGGCTTAACAACTGAGAATGCTATTCAGCACAAGCATCCAAATTTAATCAGCCTTAGGTATTTTTAAGAGAATGTTCGTGGCATCAGAAGGGCAAGGTGTTAGTTTTGACGCTTTCACTGATCGCTTTCTTCATAAAGCTATCCAAGAAAGCTCCGAAATATGCAAAGGTTGAGGATCCTTTTGGATTTGGCCTGGAGAAATTGCCGGCTAAAGAAGAAGATCTACCGCAATTATATATCCGAAATTCGTCAGCCGTGACTTTTGATGCGATTGCTGCTCCTGGTATGGATGAGGAAACATTCTTTATAGGCTTCATCGGTCTCTGGCTCAGCTGGTTTGCCATGCCAATGCACCATAGTTTTATGAGAGCCTCCGTCTTCTACCCCGCACATCGCATATCCGAAGGAACACGATTGGATATTGGCGTTGCAGGGTTATCACACCTGTATCATGGCTTAAGTACCGCAGCCAACACTTCAAATCCAGGTGCAGACACTGTGAACATCTCCCTCCATTACTTCACATCTTGGATCGAGATGCACGTGTTACACTCATTTGTTGTGCACCGGCGGCCTGACTTTTATGAGTCATATACTTTCCCACGAGTCATGAGATTGGTTGATGCCTCCACTCCTAATCCGACTTAGTTAAGGCCTTTGCGCGTGTTGCTTAACTCGTATTATAACGAAGGTGGAATTGTTTTCAACGATCGGGTCTTTTTTGCGCCAGCGAGGCCTATTCAGCAGTTATTTGATTTGTTGAAGAATAGGACACCGGTTTTGAAACACAAGGAGAAAATGCATCTGTATTCAATCAGGCCGGGGTACTTAGTGTTCCAATTAAATGATGCTGCTCTATTCATGCGGTATAATCCGCATCGCTTCTCCCAACAGTTGGGTTATAACCAGGATGTCCCCCTTGAAGCTTTTTTAGTTGAGCCTACTCCCTCGCTAGAGACTGCCCGTGATGTTATTCATCATTTCATGAGGCTAAATACCGGTTCCCTCTTCATGATCCCCGATCCCGACTACATTCCAAGGCCCGTAGGACCCTTCAAGGGCTGGTATCATCACAGGGTTAGTCCCATTATCACAATGGAGCGATGGGTACTTTTTGAGTGTAAGGCATCTGCTCCTGCCCAAGCCATCAACGCTCCGTTGCGACCACGGTCGTTTGTTCGCCCTCGTCTGAGGGACAACGATTCAGTGCTTATTCCAAAAGCATCTCGAACAATGTCGATCCCCCGTATTGCTGGTATGTCAGTTCGCACTGGAACTGGTGCAGAGACTCTTGATAAGGCACAAGCAGCGGCATCATCAAAGTCGGATCCCGAAGATGAGATTGGGCAGTGCCGTGCAAAAGTGCCGAAGGAGGGAAGCATCCTTTTACCAGTACTAGCTCGGGTCCTAAAAGGAGAAAGAAATTGGCCAACCATTTACTCGATACTTTGCTTAAGTCTGACCCTCTCACTCATGATGAGTCCGCACATGAACAGGACGATGGTCTTCTCTTTCCTGATACATTTGCCGAGGAGGCCGCTCAGCTGGCCAACGCCTTGAAGCGATTACAAGATGTAACCGAAAATGTGCACTCCAAGAAGGAAGGCCATCCCCTATTGAGTTCCGTGATGTCGACCCGACTCCTGCTATATTACCCGTAGTTCCTTTAACGCTGGAAGAAGAACGAGCTCTTAAATAGCTAATATCATCCGCTTCTGAAGACGAGACTACTCTGAAGGCGGGCAGGGATTTATCTTCGATCGAAGCCCGACGAACGCGATTAACCAGAAAAGAGTAGCGGCTCGAAAAGGATATACTTCAGGCTCCCTGGCATATTGGTATGTATCTTTTACATCCCTCTCAGTAAATGATTTATATTGCTTTCATATCTTATTCATCTTTACACATTTTTCTTTTGTAAGGCCTTCCATGGCGGGCGCAATTTCGAGCCCAGATCGCGCCTTAAAGCCTCCGGTGATGACTTTTATTCCTTCAGCGAAGGTTGTCGGACCAGTTATAGACTATGTAAATATCTCTAGTGGCCTACCGGAGGATGTAGAGGAGATTCTTAAGGCTGCTATCCCTTCGGTCCAAAATGGACGAAGTATTGAAAGTAATCTTATATATTTTTTTTTGTTTAATGACCTTGCCACATGTTTGGCCCTTTCTTTCTCTCAGAATTGCGAGAGTTGGCGTCCTCCATTGTAGATCGTTCTCTGAAGGAAACCTTCTTGCGTTTACTTAACATGGAGGCCCCGCACGCGATACCCCCCAGTGCATCGTCCTTTCCTCCTACCAAGGTTGGTATTCATTTTCTTTCCGTATGATATTTTCATAATGACACTGACGTGCTCTTTGCTTTAAACCACGGTCCTTCAGGAGGATGAAGAAGTTGAAGTTCTTGATGGTCCTGTGGATTTCTCGGATTTTCCTTCTATGGCCATAGGTAAGTGACGTTTTAACCCTAGTATTCTTTTACTTATTCCCCATGCAGAAAGGCGACTAACTATACATGTATCTTTTATAGTTTTGCCAACCCTAACTCCACTAGAGTCCTATATTTGCATGTCGTCGGGCCCTTATGCCAGACGTATGTCTGAGAGAATGGCGAAACAGAGTATTTATTCACTGGCAACTCTTATCGAGGATATCTGTGCTGGCACTTCCGTTATGGCATAGGAATTTGCTGTCGAAGCCAAAGAAGCCAACGCTTCTTTGTCTGTCCTTGCTACCTACCATGACGAGGTGCTGGTGCGTACTTGGGTTTAGTACGTTCGATATATGTATGCCCTAGAAGCCATTATATGATAGTGGTTGTATCTATACATGTATATATATATTCAGTATGGATTCTTGCTCGACATGATAGTATGCTATCTGGTTCTTCTTTATCTGACATGTTGATTTGATCATGCTATTATTCATTCATACATGCTGATAAAGCCCTGAGGATATCGGCTTGACTGCTCTGATTATGATAGAGATCATACTAGTGGGACATCTGTAGTCTATAAGCATATCCTGGAAAGTCCCTAGTCGTAGGTATATCGAGACGGGGCATTGATATACCAGAGTAGACTAGCGTATACGATACTAGACCCATACGATGGGTGATGAATGTTCCCACATTCATCGATGTTTGACATCAAGATCATATACGGGTGCTCAGTGGTGACTGGGTACACTGGACGGACTCACCGAGAACTCCTATATGGAATTATATCTATCATCGGATAGCAGTTCTCAGGTGACACTGGTACAGGTCAGTCTGTAGACCCGAGATCGTCATAGAGTCTTGTGTGTTCTCCCACTGTACTTTGATTGCCACCCTACCACGGCTCTACTGAGTCGTGCAAACAGGTGGCCGTTGGGTACAGTCCGAGACACACGAAGGCAATGAGCGATAGGAGGGGTTTCGTCTCTCTCGGTATTGGGAGTTGATGTTGTGCTGTGCCCGACTGGTTATATCAGTAAGTCCCTGGCCAGGGCTGCTGAGATTTGCTGATAAGTGTTATCAGTAGTTTCTCGATCTGTTATAGACCATTCACCGGCACGGCTTATTGAGTTATTGGGGTCGACGTGACCATCCCTAGGCTCGATATGCAGCATATCTGACGAAGAGACCGGACTGTACGGTAGTGTTGCCGGTTGGCTCGACGGGAGTTGTAGCAGGTTCGCTTGTTTTCTTCTGATCGCTCAATACCCGGGTGGCCGTTACGTTTAGCTGACCGCTTACGGCTTGGGGGTACTTGATATGATCATCACCCTCTACCGGCGTATTGACGAGTCTTAGGGTCCCACACAGGAGTTACCTAGTCCAGGCGAAACGTTGTGGTGCGCGTATGCGATATGCGCATGGACCCGATTAAAATGCGCGTATATGATACCGTACATTGATCGGGCGGCTTGCTTTTGGTGGGGTCATATATGATATGGCCGTATTGATAAATCAAGTGTTGATTTATCATCTAACCATTAGTTTTCTCACTTAAACCATTTTCTTGGATGATGGATGTGTGCATGCATGTATGTTTTTCTTTCTTACTTACTTACTAGTTTCATGCACATATGGATGTGCATACATACATACATACATACACCCATCTATCATGGTTGTTTACACATGGAAATGGTGGCAATATAAGACTCACACCATGGATAAATATATGGATTATTATTTAATTTTATGTTTAAAACAAAATAGAAAAGGAAAGGATAATTCTTGAGTTGTTTCTACACTCTTCTTTAACCTAACCATTCTCACCTACTTCTAACCTTGAGTTATCCTTCTCTTTGTGTTCTAAAACTCAAGTTAAATAATGTCTCCATCATTTTAACCATGGTTTGTAGTGAGAAGAAATAAAATATATAAAGATATATTTCATTTCTTTTCATGGTTATCATTTTACTCTTGTTAAAAAGAAAGCCTCCATCTTCTTCCTCCTTCACCATTTGCTCTCTAGATTTTTCTAGTGAGTAAAACACACATAAAGAAAGGTTTTTGAAGTGAGAATCTAAACCACAACATCATTCTACACAAGTTTAGCCAACTTGTTTAGAGTGTTCTCTTCGATTCTCATCTTGATAATCGAAGTTGCGAGCTTGGACGAGGAACTACGGGTGGATCGTCGTGGACGTGAGAAGACTTCAAGAGGACCTTCTTCCAACACCCAAGAGACCAAAGAGTCCAGCGAAAGGGAGCTACAAAGGTTGTAGTCTCGAAACCCTAGTTTTTATTCGCTTTAACTTTCGAAACCTTAATTTTCTAGGATCGATTCCTTTGTATGCTTGTTTAGCACCATAAAAATTTAAACTTTGGGACATGTGATGCTTCAAAACTCTACATAGGGTGCTAGACAAACCTTTCAAAGGTATCAGAGCTACTAGGCATTGGATGTCGACCTATGGGGTGTTCTCACTGTGTGACAGTGTGGCGAAGCATAGGCTCTTACCCCCAGGGTGTCCCGAGACCGGAAGGTGTTCCGGCGGGTTGTAGTCCTCGCAAGGGGGCATGCGTAAAAAGTAGCGGCTGAGGGACCCATTGGTGCCACGGTGACCCCATTGGATGGGGTGGCTACCTGACCTACAGTGGTATCAGAGCGGACCTAGAACATTAGGCGACGCTTTTACGAAGTAAAAATCCTGATCGGACAAAAATACGACGTTTTGATACCCTCTCTGGACAAATTTTAAAATATGATATTTTTCATAATTAAAATTACTTAAAAAATATAGCAGGAAATTATAAGAATAACAGTGAAATTCGATGACCTGAAGAGCATAAACCGCCGCGGAACCGCCGCATTTCCTGGCTTAGGCCGCGGTTCCGCGGCCGTACAGAGGCATCATTGGATAAATTTTCCACTGTAATTCTTATATATTCTTGTACAGTGTTTTAGGTATGTTTAATCTGAAAATTGTAGGGTTCCTAGGCACACTAGTGAGGTCTCCCAAGCCATCAACCATGGCAATTTCAAAAATTATGGTGCCTACAAACCCTAAACTACGGATCGTTTGCTAGAAGTCTAGGCGAACAAAGAACTAGTTAACAGTTAACTAATGAGAAAACGGAAATACAACCTTTGTAGATCCGGTGCTGCACCTCCATAGCTCCGCAACGAGGTCGTCTCCGCTGTCCAAATCAAATCCGGGCTCTAGAGTCGGCTTCGTCGGAGAATGGGCAAGCTAGGTCGTCGATGTCCATGCCGAAGATGATCTACGTCGAAGCATCGCAAGATCAAGCTCTCACTTCACCAAGTCATGAAACTTGTGAAGAGAACACACTCTACTACTTGGCAAGAGGTAGAGGATGAAGAAATAGGAAGTGGGTTAACTTTAGAATTGGATTTCTCACTCTTTTCCAACAATCACCATTGATGGACCTTGCTTTTCTTCACTTGAAGCATGAAGAAGAAGAAGGAAATTATGATAAGTTAAAAGAAAATGAAAAGAAATTGAATTCTTATCATAATTTTAACTAGAGTTAAGTGTAGAGAATGAATCATGGTTAGTGGGAATGGTTAGGGTTAAGGATGAGATAAGTATGGTTGACTTGAACAAAGCTTCATGAAGCTTCAACTAAAGAACAAAAGAAGCCACCATTCTTTTCTCATTTCTTTTATTCATTTATCAAAAATAAAAAGCATAATTAAATAAGATAAATGAATAATAAATAATAAACCCTAACCATTTCATTAACCAAGGTTTAATCTTTACACTTGAACCCTAGCATGACATGTATCATCAAACATGATACAATCAAGTGCACAAAAGTATATCGCATATACAATGCGCACAAACCAAGTGAGAAAATCCGTCTAAAGTGAACCGATACTAGTTAATGCAAAGTAATATATCAAATATATAATTATACATTAAATCATTAAATCAACACTTGATTCAATGATCCGGTCATGCGCACATAACCGACTGGTATCTAATATATCGGCTTATCGAATCAACGCTTGAATCGATAACTAGGTTATATCGCATACAACCATTCGATATATTTATCGCGAGAATAGAATACGGTATCACATACACGCATTATTCTCGGTCCCGCACATATCTCATATGCGCTCCTATTTCGTTTCGCTTGAGCCAGGAAACCTCTGTGTAGGACTCTAAAGACTCGTCAATACGCCGGCAGCAGATGATGATCATATCAAACATCCACAAGCCGCAAGCGGTCTGCTAAACGTAACGGCCACCCGGGTATTGAGCGATCTGAAGATCGACGAGCAAGCCCGCTCACACTCCAGTGAATCCGACCAGTAACACTACCGTACAGTCCGGTCTGACCGTCTGATATGTCGCATATCTCGCCTAGGGGTGGTAAACGTCAGACCCCAATAGCTCAATAAGTCGTGTCGATATGAGGTCTATAACTGTTCGAGAAACTACTGGTAACACTTACCAGTAAATCTCAGCAACCCTGGCCAGGGATTTCCTGTTATAGCCAATCGAACACAGCGCAACATCAACCCCCTATACCGGGAGAGACGAATCCCCTCCTATCGCTCATTGCCTCCATGTGACTCGGGACTGTACCCAAAAACCACCGTTTTGCATGCCTTCTTGGACGTGGTAAGATGGAAATCAAAGCACAGTGGGAACCACACAAGACTCTATGACGATCTCGGGTCAACAGACTACTCTGTACCAGTGTCACCAGAGAACTGCCATCTGACGTGAGGTATAATACCATCTGGGAGTTCTCGGCGAGTCCGTCCAGTGTACCCAGTCTCTACTGAGCACCCGTATATCATCTCCGATGTCAAACACCGATGGATATGGGATCATCCATTGCCCATCTGTATGGGTCGAGAAGGTACACGCTAGTCTACTCTGGTATATCGATGCCCCGTCTCGATACACCCACGACTAGGGACTTTGAAGGATGTACTTATGGACTACCATGTCCCCACTAGTATGATCCGCATCATAGTCCAGGTAGTCAAGTACAGATCCTAAGGGCTTTACCAACATGTAACAGAGAGACAATTAGCATACACGTTAAGGTAAAGGGTAACCAGATAGCATACTATCATGTCGAGCAAGAAAGTCCTCCTTATATACGTCCTAGCATCCACTACAATATACATCATATGTACAGTAATGGCCTCTAGGGCATACATATAACTAACAATCTCCCACTTGCACTAGGACCATCTGTAGCAGTGGTTTGAAGTATCTCATACTCAACCATCCCATAAAAGTCTCTCTCTGGGAACAGGCCTTTGTGAATGGATCCGCTGTGTTGTCCTCTGAGTCTACTCTCCAAACCTCGATCACCCTGGAGATCAACCATCTCCATGATCAAGTGATACTGCCTTAGAATATGTCTGGATCACTGATGGGACGGGCATTCCTCGGCATGAGCCACAACTCCATTGTCTCACAATGGTAGGAACGTAGTTCATCTCATGAACTGATATACACCCAAACATCCTCTTTGGTAGCATCTTAAGTAGCGATGTATCCTGCCTTTATCGTCTAGTATGCCACGGTATCTAGCTTGGAACTCTTCCAACATACCGTCCCTTTACTGAGGTTAAAGACAATGCCTGTGACTGACACTCAGTCGTCTTTATCACCCTGGAACCATTCCAGTGATTCTCCCCAGGGTCGATTGATACCTTCTCACTACAACTAGTGAGAATCCTAACATCCATTTAGATCTATCTCATAGATCCAAAACCTAGGATTTAGTAGGTATCACTTTGATCCTATATGGAGAATCATTGTGATAAGCGGAGATTGATCGAGCGTAGCATAGGAAACTCCTTCCCCATCAAGAGTATGTCATCCACGTACTCTACGAGGATCGTCACCATACTCCCTACTACCTTTTTGTTTATACAAGGTTCATCTACCATTTTGATGATGTCAAACTCTTTGACTACTTCATCAAAACAGATGTTCCAACTCCGCGATGCCTGCTTTATCCTATAAAGCATCTTGCACACGTTTCCGCTGCTCCCACTGTTTACGAAGCCCTCTGGCTGTGTACTTACAGACGTTCTCTTCTAAATCAATATTTAGAAAAGCAGTCATGGCACCCAACCGCCAGATATCGTAGTCATGGTATGTAGCCGTGGCAAGTAGGATCTGGATGGACTTAAGCATAGCTACTGGAAAAGGTTTCATCATTATCCACGCCTGGTCGATGACGAAAACCTTTAACAATTCTAGCTTTGAAAGTCTCAACTTTTCCATCTACACCAAGTAATCTTCTCAAGATATACTTGCTCCTGATGGGGATTTAACCCTTCAGATATAGCAACCAAAGTCCATACTTTGTTGGTGTATAAAGATTCCATCTCAGATCGATAAACATCCAGCCATTCTTACAGAGTCTCACTCTTGATGGCCAGCTCGAAACTAGTTGGGTCATCATCTCATGATGCAATCCTCGCTCCCACTGTCATAGAGAAACCGAAGTATCTCTCAGGTGGGTGAGGAACCCTACTAGATCGGCGGAGAGGCTGAGGTTCGTTGGAATCTACTGAATCCTTTGGTTCTATCAAATCATCAGCTGTAATTTGTATAGCTGGAACACTTCCAGTTCTACATAACCGATCTTGCCTCGAGCTTGTCCGGATTTTGCTTTTAGACATAGGCCGGACAACCCCAAATCTTAACAAGCTTAAGACATGGGCTCTTCCCTTTCCATATCATATATGAAGTGGTAGGCAACTGATTTGATTCGAACCCTATTCAATAGGTATGCAGCTTCTCAAGCGCATAACTCCCTAAAAGGAAATAGGAAATTCAGTAGTACTCATCATAGAGCACACCTTATCGTATAGGGTGAGATTGCTCCGCCCCGATATACCATCGTGCTATGGTGTATTCGGAGGAGTAATGCTGAGAGAGAATCTCATTCTCCTTTAGAATAGTCCAGTATTTCCGTGCTCAAGTATTCTCCTCCTTGATCTCATCAAAGGACATAATACTTATACCCGTATTCTGGTTCTCTACTTCTAACTTATATTCTGTGAATATCTCAAAAGGTTCGGACTCATGTTTCAACAGGAACATATGACTGAATCTTGAGAGATTATCAGAGAATATAACGAAGTATAAAGAACCAGTCCTGGCATGTGTAGACAGGGGACCTTACATACATCAGCATGTATCAATCCCAAGAGTTTACTAACTCTTTCTCTGTTTCCAATAAACAGAGCTGTGGTCATCTTATCTTTGTGACATGACTGGCGAGTTTCACAAGATGTAAATTCAAACTGATTTAAATATGCATCTATATGTAACTCTAGCTAGTCGGGTCACATTGATCTGACCTAGTCTACAATACCTCAAGAAGAATCCGTTCATTTCTGAACTCTTCCTCTTGTGTGTGTTCCATATAGTAAGAACTGTAGTTTGATTTAGAACATTAATGCTTTTAGATAACGTGCCTGAAGCGATCAACTTTTGATATAGGAAATGTTCAAAACATTATCCAACTATACAAAATTTTACCGTTTCTTTACTAATAAAGAGACAGATATGATTTTGTATATCAGGTTCGGTATCTAATAACATTCGTTCAGAATCAATGTATTGTAATACAGGGTGACAGTGACCGACAGACTTGGCTGCAACACTTGCCCCGTTTTCTGCCTCATGAAACTCATCACCCGTTCTCAGTTCTCTACCTTTCTGTAGCCCTATGTAACAGATTACATATCTGGGATCCTGATCTGGTATCACATACCCAGGACGTAAAGGATACTGAGAAACAGTTCTCTGTAATGAACACACCCGAAGATGATGCATCAGCATGCACTCTCTTCGTTTGGGCGGCACGGGAATTCTGGTAATCCCCAATTCCCTGCTCTGTCTTATAACAATTATAAGTTGGAGCGGGACCAACGTTCCCCAGCTCAGTATAACAAGCGGGTTCGGTCAATATTCCGTATTATTATCTTGATTAAGGCGTGATATGGTCGCTACCAGGAGAGAGAGAGAAGAAAACACTCAGCGTGCGCTCTTGCAAGAATAGATTGGTTTTTATTTTATCTAATCAGGATGGCTCCCACTGCTTTTTATCAAATCTTCCTTCAAACCCTAAAAGGAAAGACTAGCCGGGATTAATTACACACTACAAGTTCGCCAATCTTTCAGCCAGGCCAGTGTCGGTACTTTGAGGGAGGTCCCCCGTGCTTTCGCACGAACCTAATTAATGTAAACCTCGTTTTCCCAGAGGCGTAACCTCGTTAACACCTTTCTAGACACCTACTTGATCGGCTAATTGTAATGCGTAAAACTCTCCCAGGAGTAACACTTACTCGCAGCGGGTATCGGGATCCAACTATCTCATAGAAGGTATGCAATCTCATTGCAAATTTCAACACTTGAAATTCCCGATAATATTTTGCCCCTAGCGTCCTATGACCTTGACGCAGGCCAACAAACCATAGTCCGCTAGTCAAGTTCAACCCGTCATTTCCTGATTGAATTAAACCCACCCGCACGACCCTTGACGCAGGCCAACAAAGTCGCACGACTACCCTAATCCAATCACATCATATGCTTATACAGATAAGCACCAGTTAGCTACCGCACACTACGCCTTGACGCAGGCCAACAAACGTAGCACGAATACTAACTACTACTTATCTGAAATGACGGAGGGCTACGACAGGTTTTTCTGAAAACCTATTGCGTAATGAACTTGATATCGTTGTAGGATCGAATGAATTTTGAAATGGAGTGTTTTTGAGGCTTTTCTAGTTTTGCTAAAGGAGTCACTCCCGGTGAAGGGATCGTCGGTCCTTTCCTCGTCGAATGAGGTGCGGGATATATCATATATATCACTGTGCAAAGCAAAAACTCTTAAAAGCAATCAAAAGACAAACCGAGTGTGTAGCATCTGCCAGTTATTGCTAAAGGAGTCACTCCCGGTGAAGGGATCTCGGTCCTTTCCTCATCGAATAAGGTGCAGGATATATCACATATACCGCTGTGCAAAGCAAGAACTGTAGCTACCTGTTTTATTTTGAAATTCGATTCTACAACATCTTAGGTTTCTTTTAATTCATTAATCACATTAATGAAGTCCCATCATTTAAGTACCTAAACATCACAGATAGATATAACGTACACTTATGCCATCCGCATTCGCCTCGATGTCCCCTCGTGCACCGTTAGGTTAGGTAACTAACGACAGAGCAGGGCAGGGCTAGCGCGGGTGTAAAACATAAGTAACGCCTATATAATATATCATATATACTATATACTATATCCATCACAGAAACATCACATGATCACATCACAGATATCGCAGCAGAAGAAATATATGAAATATTGGATATACTAGGACGTCCGTGTTTTCAATACGAGCCAGTACAAAACACGGATTCCACGGTCGTGATGAATAGTCAAACCCACACCCCTAGACCCCTACGAGAGCGGCAAGCAACCCTACCAATTCTAGAGTTAGGAGACCCGGACTCGACTCCTCGAGTTGGTCTCCCACTGGACTCCAGAACCCGGTTACTTGTGCTCTCCTCCTTGGGTCTATCCTAGTGCGGAAAAGTAAATAATATACAACAGGTGACAACTCCCGCAACCTGGAAGCGCCCCAATAAAAGAATATTACATACAAGTTTTTACATGAATGAAAATGAAAAACACTCATCTCACATAAAAACCCCCCGGCTATTCAAACACGACGATCCAATATAACATATCCAGCAACACATAACATCTCATGTCATCAACGTAAGTAAATATGCGCATCCCAATTGTCGTTGACATATAGCAACGAAACCGGCGATATCACATATTACACTTACGGTCACAGAAAAGAAAGTGTAAAACTACAACAGTTGGAATCCGCAATCTCTTCAGACATCGCATGCCTGACCAAATGAATTCTTTAGACATCACATGCCTAACAATTATAAACCCCGCATTTTAGTCTCATTATCGAAAACACTTTTCAATATCAAGTCGGGTAATTCAACAAGATTCGCGACATCCTGATCGAATGCTCGTCGCAAACTTCAGTAGACAGTCGCACCCCCGATACCGTCGACGAAGTGCACCAAGGCGGAACACCGTTACCGGGAGCACCCGGACGGATGCTTTCGGCGACGGGGTTCTCCTACAGTCGCTTGGTCGGGGCTATGGAGTGAGGCTGTCTATTAAGTTTACCCGGCGAGTATCCGCGTACGCTACGTGATTGCGACGGACTTTTGATCACATCAAAATTCTGTGGCAACCGATCAAGTGAGACTAAAGTGCTATGTTTATAACATTCATTTAGTTATCTCATAACTATTGTGAATTCCAATTATTGTATCCCATTCCAGATAAACAGAAAATGTCAAACTTTTCGATCGAACAATCGAACACCCAAGTTTTCCCGAAACTGATCAACATATGAAACAAGTATAACAACATTCCGTTCGTGCCTCAGTACCAACGGTCCAGCCGTAGAAGGGTCAAGCCAACGCCTCACATGTGGCACGCCGTACTGCCCCAAACCCGAAGGTTCAAAGGGCAGTTCAAGACGGTCACATAATCGAGTTAAGGTTTGTGTCTTCTAGAGGGACCATCGCGTTACTTGCACTACTTAGAACGTCGTTAAACTACGGAAAAATCCAACACTTGGAAATTTCCCGACAGGGGAAAAATTGGGTATTTATATCCGGTCGAACTTTTTAACATATTCAAAAAATTATCCGGAACGACACATAGACAAAGTTTGACAATCCGATCGAATATATGAACTCCCAATACAACCCAAAATACTCAACTCTTTATTTCAGATTAAAAATTCCCAGGAAAACCAACACTGAAAAATAGGAGTTACTGTGCAAAATTGAGTGCCTAATAAGACAAAACGGCGGCGGAAGGGCCGCATTAGCACGCTAATGCCGCGGTTCCGCCGCACTTTAGAAAGATCATTAGGTAATTTTTGCATCGTAATTCTTAGATTTATCTGCTGATTTTTCTGCATATTTTTAATTTGCAAAAATCCACATTTTACAAAAAAGTACAGAGAGCAATTTGGAAATTGGATTTCGGTTCGATCGGACTTCAAACTCCGTCTACGCTTCGCCTAAGGCTCTAGCTAGGCTCTGATACCACTGTAGGGTTCCTAGGCACACTAGTGAGGTCTCCCAAGCCATCAACCATGGCAATTTCAAAAATTATGGTGCCTACAAACCCTAAACTACGGATCGTTTGCTAGAAGTCTAGGCGAACAAAGAACTAGTTAACAGTTAACTAATGAGAAAACGGAAATACAACCTTTGTAGATCCGGTGCTCCACCTCCATAGCTCCGCAACGAGGTCGTCTCCGCTGTCCAAATCAAATCCGGGCTCTAGAGTCGGCTTCGTCGGAGAATGGGCAAGCTAGGTCGTCGATGTCCATGCCGAAGATGATCTACGTCGAAGCATCGCAAGATCAAGCTCTCACTTCACCAAGTCATGAAACTTGTGAAGAGAACACACTCTACTACTTGGCAAGAGGTAGAGGATGAAGAAATAGGAAGTGGGTTAACTTTAGAATTGGATTTCTCACTCTTTTCCAACAATCACCATTGATGGACCTTGCTTTTCTTCACTTGAAGCATGAAGAAGAAGAAGGAAATTATGATAAGTTAAAAGAAAATGAAAAGAAAATGAATTCTTATCATAATTTTAACTAGAGTTAAGTGTAGAGAATGAATCATGGTTAGTGGGAATGGTTAGGGTTAAGGATGAGATAAGTATGGTTGACTTGAACAAAGCTTCATGAAGCTTCAACTAAAGAACAAAAGAAGCCACCATTCTTTTCTCATTTCTTTTATTCATTTATCAAAAATAAAAAGCATAATTAAATAAGATAAATGAATAATAAATAATAAACCCTAACCATTTCATTAACCAAGGTTTAATCTTTACACTTGAACCCTAGCATGACATGTATCATCAAACATGATACAATCAAGTGCACAAAAGTATATCGCATATACAATGCGCACAAACCAAGTGAGAAAATCCGTCTAAAGTGAACCGATACTAGTTAATGCAAAGTAATATATCAAATATATAATTATACATTAAATCATTAAATCAACACTTGATTCAATGATCCGGTCATGCGCACATAACCGACTGGTATCTAATATATCGGCTTATCGAATCAACGCTTGAATCGATAACTAGGTTATATCGCATACAACCATTCGATATATTTATCGCGAGAATAGAATACGGTATCACATACACGCATTATTCTCGGTCCCGCACATATCTCATATGCGCTCCTATTTCGTTTCGCTTGAGCCAGGAAACCTCTGTGTAGGACTCTAAAGACTCGTCAATACGCCGGCAGCAGATGATGATCATATCAAACATCCACAAGCCGCAAGCGGTCTGCTAAACGTAACGGCCACCCGGGTATTGAGCGATCTGAAGATCGACGAGCAAGCCCGCTCACACTCCAGTGAATCCGACCAGTAACACTACCGTACAGTCCGGTCTGACCGTCTGATATGTCGCATATCTCGCCTAGGGGTGGTAAACGTCAGACCCCAATAGCTCAATAAGTCGTGTCGATATGAGGTCTATAACTGTTCGAGAAACTACTGGTAACACTTACCAGTAAATCTCAGCAACCCTGGCCAGGGATTTCCTGTTATAGCCAATCGAACACCGCGCAACATCAACCCCCTATACCGGGAGAGACGAATCCCCTCCTATCGCTCATTGCCTCCATGTGACTCGGGACTGTACTCAAAAACCACCGTTTTGCACGCCCTCTTGGACGTGGTAAGATGGAAATCAAAGCACAGTGGGAACCACACAAGACTCTATGACGATCTCGGGTCAACAGACTACTCTGTACCAGTGTCACCAGAGAACTGCCATCTGACGTGAGGTATAATACCATCTGGGAGTTCTCGGCGAGTCCGTCCAGTGTACCCAGTCTCTACTGAGCACCCGTATATCATCTCCGATGTCAAACACCGATGGATATGGGATCATCCATCGCCCATCTGTATGGGTCGAGAAGGTACACGCTAGTCTACTCTGGTATATCGATGCCCCGTCTCGATACACCCACGACTAGGGACTTTGAAGGATGTACTTATGGACTACCATGTCCCCACTAGTATGATCCGCATCATAGTCCAGGTAGTCAAGTACAGATCCTAAGGGCTTTACCAACATGTAACAGAGAGACAATTAGCATACACGTTAAGGTAAAGGGTAACCAGATAGCATACTATCATGTCGAGCAAGAAAGTCCTCCCTATATACGTCCTAGCATCCACTACAATATACATCATATGTACAGTAATGGCCTCTAGGGCATACATATAACTAACAAAAATAGCACTGTATTTTCTGGAGATGGTTTTGGACGCGTAGATTCGATCGGAATTTTCATTTCGTTGCTTTTCTGGGTAAATTAGAAAGTATTGAAGTGTTTGAACGAGTATCATTTGCTCACTATTCACGGGGTTTAAATACTTTGGAGATACATGCAAGTCTTTTTGTGGTGGTCCCTCTAGAAGACAACAAACCTTAACTCGATTATGTGACCGTCTTGAACTGCCCTTTGAACCTTAGGATTTGGGGCAGTACGGCGTGCCACATGTGAGGCGTTGGCTTGACCCTTCTACGGCTGGACCGCTACTACCGTGTCACACTCCGGATTTTTGAACCCTGCTCAAGTGTTGAGCTTTAGTGAATCTTGGGTACTTGATCGTTCGTTCGAAAACTTTAATACTGTCTGTTTATCTGGAATGTGATACAATATGTGGAATTCATATAGTTTAGGCATGAAATACAAAATATGTGATATTTCGCATTTATGATGTCTAAAGAGAATGTGGATTCCAAATATTGTAGTTTTACACTTTCTTTTCTGTGACCGTAAGTGTAGTATGTACGATATCGCCGGTTTCGTTGCTATACATCAACGACAATTGGGGTATGCATACTTACTTACGTTGATGATATGAGATATTATGTGTTGCTGAGATATGATGTGCAGGATTGTCGCGATTGAATAGCCCGGGTTTTTTTTATGTGAGATGAGAGTTTTATATTTTCATTTATGTAAATTCAAATGTAATGTAATATTCTTTTATTTGGGGCACTTCCGGGTTGAGGTTGTGTCACCAGTGTTGTATATTATTTACTTTTCCGCATTAGGATGGACCCAAGGAGGGGAGCACAGGTGACCGGGTTCTGGGGTTCAGTGGGAGGCCATCTCGAGGAGTCGAGACCGGGTCTCCTAAACTCCAGAATTGGTAGGGTCACTTGCCGCTCTCGTAGGGGTCCAGGGTGTGGGCTTGGCTATTCATTGTGACTGTGGAATCCGTATTTTCTATTCTGGCTAAATACTAAATACGGACGTCCTAGTATATCCCATGTTATATCTATGTTTCTGCTGCCTGTGTTCTGTGATATCTGAGACGAATGACATATTATATATATGATATATAGTAGACGTTGCTTATGTTTTACACCCGCGCTAGTCCCATCCCGGTATGCTGTTAGTTAAGTAACCTAACGGTGCATAACGGAACATTGCGGCGAATGCGGATGGCATAAGCGTACGTGTTATTTTCGTTTCTTTTCTGTGATTGGCTTAAGGACTTAAATGATGGGATTACATTAATGTGATTAATGTAAAGAAAATTAACCTAAAAAGATGTTGTAGAATCGGATTTGAAAAACCACTCGGCTATTTATGAAAAAGCTATATTTCACCGCAGCGGAGCTTAAGCCACTCCTTTTGAAAACCATTTTGATTCTACAACGATATCAAGCTCAAACCGTTAAAGATTTTCTTAAAAATCATCCGCAACCCTCCGTCATTTTAGGAAGTAGAGTACTTAGTATTCTTGCTACGTTTGTTGACTTTAGCCAAGGCGTAGTGTACGGTAGCTACATGATGTCTTCTTACAAATGCATATAATGCAGATTAATTAGGACAGGCATATGACTTTGTTGACCTTAGCCAAGGGTCATGTGAACGGGTCTAATTAATCAAGAAATGACGGGTTGAGCATGACTAGTACTCGTGATTTGTTGATCTTAGCCAAGATCACGAGTATTAGGGGTAAAAACCACATCGGGAATTTCAATAGTTGAAATTTGCAATGAGATTGCATACCTTCCATGTGATGGTTGGATCCCGATCCCACTGTGGGCAATAGTTGCTCCTAGGAGAGTTTTACAGTTTACAATTAGCTAACTCATTAGGTGTCTAGAAAGGTGTTAACAGGGCTCCGCCTCTGGGAAAACGAGATTTACTCTAATTAGGTACGTGCGAAAGCACGAGGAACCTCCCTCAAGTACCGACACTGGCCTGGCTGAACGGGTAGCGAAGTTGTAGACTGTAATTAATCCTGGCTAGTTTTTCTTTTTAAGGTTTGAAAGAAAAACTCGATAAAAGCAGTGGGAAACATCGATTAGACAAGATAATAACCAATCTGATCTATGCAAGAGCTTTCGCTGAGTGTATTCTTTTCTCTCTCTTAATGGCAGATACCCATGACTGGACTTAAGCTTCTACTAGATAAAAACAAACTGAATGGGACCAACTATAATGACTGGCTGAGGAATCTGAAAATCGCCTTGACTTATGATAAAGTATCATATGTCCTCACGGCTTCAGCCCCGCCCGTCCCAGGTCCAAAATCCTCATTTGTGGACATTGAAGTCCGCAAGACATGGGACGCTGACTGTGCCATGGCAAAATGCCTCGCGCTTGCATCGATGGATAACACACATCAAAAGCAGCACGAGGATATGGACATTCACGGTATATTGCTCCACACAAAGGAGTTGTATGGAGAGCAATCCCGCGTATTACGATACGAAGCATCAAAGAAATTGTTTCAGATGCGAATGGCCCCTGGCACACCAGTAAGAGACCATGTTCTGAAGATGATAGCTCTTATAGAAGAGCTTGAGGACCTTGGATGGACGATGGACAATGAACAATATATAGATATTATTCTGCAGTCCCTTCCCTCCACCTTTGCTCAGTTCATAGTGAACTTCAACATGCATGGCATGGAAAAGGAACTCCCTGAACTTCTTAACATGTTAAGGAGTGCAGAGAGCACTATGAAGTCAGCAAGAACTCCCGTTATGACTGTTGGACAATCTTCTTCTTCTCGCCCGAAAGCTAAGGCCAAGGGAAAGAAAAAGAAGAAGCCCATCAATCCTAAAGGTGGAGTTAAAAAGGTGAAAGGAAAGGAAAAATCCAAGGCTGGAGACTCGGGGAAGGGCGAATGTTTTCATTGCCACAAGACAGGACATTGGAAGCGCAACTGCACGGAGTACTTAAGTCTCAAGAAGAAGCATGGTGATGCTTCTGCTTCAGGTGCGTTTGTGACAGAAAACTGTTTTTCAATAAACTCTGCTTCCTGGGTATTGGATACCGGTTCAGGTTCTCACATTTGCAATTCTATGCAGGGGCTGAGAAATAGCAAGATTTTGAAGACAGGTGACCATACTCTCCGCGTTGGAAATGGTTCCAATGTACATACAGTCGCAGTGGAAGAGTATCACTTGGGGTTGCCATCTGGATGTATTTTGGTTTTGAATCCATGTTATTTTATACCAAGTATGCTATGTAATATAATATCCGTATCTTTGTTGGACAATGAAGGATATAATTTTGTATTGCAGAACAATGTTATGAACATTCACCTGAATCAAATGTTGGTTGGGTATGGTACGCTTAATAATGGAATATATGTCCTAAATCAACACACAGTTTTCAGTATACAACACACTAATAAAAGAATACTTTCAGAATTAAATGAAGCTTTTCTTTGGCACTGTAGACTTGGTCATATTAACGAAACAAGACTAAACAAGTTACACATAGATGGATATTTAAACTCTTTTGAATATAAATCTTATGCGACTTGCCAGTCTTGTATCAAGGATAAAATGACCAAAACTCCATTTACCGGACACGGAGAAAGAGCTACTCAGCTCCTAGGCCTCATACATAGTGATGTATGTGGGCCGATGTCTACACAGGCTAGAGGCGGTTTTTCATACTTCATTACATTCACTGACGATTTCTCAAGATTCGGTCATGTATTTTTATTAAAGCACAAGTCCGAAGGTTTCGAGAAATTCATTGAATATAAACAAGAAGTAGAAAAACAAACCGGCTTGAGTATCAAGATGCTTCGATCAGATCGAGGTGGTGAGTATCTCAGTACAGAATTTGCAAACTTCCTAAAAGAGAATGGGATTCTCTCTCAGCTCACTCCTCCTTACACACCACAGCACAACGGTGTGTCGGAACGACGGAATAGGACCCTATTAGATATGGTCCGGTCCATGATTAGTGACGCTGAGTTACCTGTCTCGTTTTGGGGGCATGCATTGGAGACTGCAGCGTTTCTGCTAAACAGGGTTCCAACCAAAACCGTGTCTACCTTGCCATATGAGATATGGCATGGGAAGAGACCATCTCTTAAGAGAATTAAGATTTGGGGTTGCCCGGCCTATGTTAAAAAGAAGAATCCGGACAAACTCGAGACACGGTCAGTCATTTGTAACTTTGTGGGATATCCAAAGAATTCTTATGGATATCTATTCTACCACAAAGAGGAACAAAAAGTGTTTGTTTCTCAACATGCCACATTCTTGGAAAAAGAGTTTTTCACAGATAAAGATGATGGCAAGGTGGTAGATCTAGAAGAGGTTCTAGAGACACAATCTACAAATGACGATTTGGTTGAACCGGCTGTTGCAACAGAAACTGAAGAACCTCGGCCACTCCGTAGGTCTGGTAGAACTTCTCGCCCACCGGAAAGGTACTACGGTTTCCTCATTGATGGTGACGGAGAAGACTGCATCATGGATGATGATCCTACCAGTTTTCAGCAAGCTATCACGAGTAGAGACTCTGTGAAGTGGCTGGATGCCATGAGATCCGAAATGGAGTCTATGTACACCAACAAAGTATGGACTTTGGACGTTGTACCTCCTGGGGTAAAACCTATGGGCTGCAAATGGATCTTTAAAAGAAAGATTCGTGTAGATGGGCAGGTGGAGACCTATAAGGCAAGACTTGTTGCGAAGGGTTTTCGTCAAAGACCAGGTTTGGACTATGACGAGACTTTTTCTCCCGTAGCCATGCTTAAATCCATTCGGATCCTACTTGCTATTGCTGCTCACTACGACTATGAAATCTGGCAGATGTACGTTAAAACCGCATTTCTAAATGGAAATTTAGAAGAATGCGTTTATATGGATCAGCCAGAGGGCTTCATTGACAGTGGGAGTAGCGGGAAAGCATGTAAATTGCTTAAATCCATATATGGGTTAAAGCAGGCATCACGGAGTTGGATCATCTGTTTCGATGATGTCATCAAAGAGTTTGATTTCATCAAAAATCCAGATGAACCTTGTGTTTATAAGAAGGCTGTAGGAAGAGCTGTCACTTTCCTCGTATTGTACGTGGATGACATTCTTCTGATAGGAAATGATATTCCTATGCTACAGTCGGTCAAATTATTCTTATCACTAAGGTTCTCCATGAAGGACCTGGGTGATGCCACATACATCCTGGGCATAAGGATCTATAGGGATAGATCCAAAAGGTTATTGGGATTGTCCCAAACCAGGTACATTGACACCATCCTAAAAAGGTTTAGTATGGAAGACTCCAAGCGGGGTGCCTTACCCGCTTGCCATGGGGTCACTCTCTCTAAGGACTCTTGTCCAAAGACCGATGAAGAGAGAGCTCGCATGAGTATTATACCCTATGCTTCGGCAGTAGGATCTATAATGTATGCGATGTTATGTACACGCCCAGATGTAGCTTATGCACTTAGTGTTGTAAGCAGGTATCAATCCAACCCAGGGGAGAATCACTGGACAGCCGTGATGAACATTCTTAAGTACTTGCGAAGGACTAAAGAATTGTTCTTGGTGTATGGTAATGAAGATCTCCAAATGGAGGCCTTTACCGATTCGAGCTTCCAGAGCGATAAGGACGACAGCAAATCTATCTCAGGGTTTGTATTTACCCTCAATGGAGGGGCGGTGAGTTGGAAGAGTTCCAAACAAGATACCGTTGCAGACTCTACGATGGAAGCTGAGTATATTGCTGCAAATGATGCCGCCAAGGAAGCCGTCTGGATGAAGAAGTTCGTCTCGGAGCTAGGAGTAGTTCCAACCATTATTGATCCAATACCTTTGTATTGTGATAATAATGGGGCTATGGTGCTAGCTAAGGAGCCCAGATCTCATCAGCGGTCCAGACACATCCTGAGGCGTTTTCATTTGATCCGGGAGATTGTAGATCGCCGCGAGATCGAGATTAGGAGAGTAGACATAAAGAATAACGCCGCGGAACCATTCACCAAGGCCCTCCCTCAGCCGCAGCATGACCGACTTTTTGAGATGTTGGGTATGAGATACGCCAATAACTGGCCTTAGTGCAAGTAGGAGATTGTTGGATATATGTATGCCCTAGAGGCTATTATATGATAGTGGTTGTATCTATACATGTATATATATATTCAGTATGCATTCTTGCTCGACATGATAGTATGCTATCTGGTTCTTCTTTATCTGACATGTTGATTTGATCATGCTATTATTCATTCATACATGCTGATAAAGCCCTGAGGATATCGGCTTGACTGCTCTGATTATGATAGAGATCATACTAGTGGGACATCTGTAGTCTATAAGCATATCCTGGAAAGTCCCTAGTCGTAGGTATATCGAGACGGGGCATTGATATACCAGAGTAGACTAGCGTATACGATACTAGACCCATACGATGGGCGATGAATGTTCCCACATTCATCGATGTTTGACATCAAGATCATATACGGGTGCTCAGTGGTGACTGGGTACACTGGACGGACTCACCGAGAACTCCTATATGGAATTATATCTATCGTCGGATAGCAATTCTCAGGTGACACTGGTACAGGTTAGTCTGTAGACCCGAGATCGTCATAGAGTCTTGTGTGTTCTCCCACTGTACTTTGATTGCCACCCTACCACGGCTCTACTGAGTCGTGCAAACAGGTGGCCGTTGGGTACAGTCCGACACACACGAAGGCAATGAGCGATAGGAGGGGTTTCGTCTCTCCCGGTATTGGAAGATGATGTTGTGCTGTGCCCGACTGGTTATATCAGTAAGTCCCTGGCCACGGCTGCTGAGATTTGCTGATAAGTGTTATCAGTAGTTTCTCGATCTGTTATAGACCATTCACCGGCACGACTTATTGAGTTATTGGGGTCGACGTGACAATCCCTAGGCTCAATATACATCATATCTGACGAAGAGACCGGACTGTACGGTAGTGTTGCCGGTTGGCTCGACGGGAGTTGTAGCAGGTTCGCTTGTTTTCTTCTGATCGCTCAATACCCGGGTGGCCGTTATGTTTAGCTGACCGCTTGCGGCTTGGGGATACTTGATATGATCATCACCCTCTGCCGGCGTATTGATGAGTCTTAGAGTCCCACACAGGAGTTACCTAGTCCAGGCGAAACGTTGTGGTGCGAGTATGCGATATGCGCATGGACCCGATTAAAATGCGCGTATATGATACCCTACATTGATAGGGCGGCTTGCTTTTGGTGGGGTCATATGTGATATGGCCGGATTGATAAATCAAGTGTTGATTTATCATTTAACCATTAGTTTTCTCACTTAAAACCTTTTCTTGGATGATGGATGTGTGCATGCATGTATGTTTTTCTTTCTTACTTACTTACTAGTTTCATGCACATATGGATGTGCATACATACATACATACATACATACACCCATCTACCATGGTTGTTTACACATGGAAATGGTGGCAATATAAGACTCACACCATGGATAAATATATGGATTATTATTTAATTTTATGTTTAAAACAAAATAGAAAAGGAAAGGATAATTATTGAGTTGTTTCTACACTCTTCTTTAACCTAACCATTCTCACCTACTTCTAACCTTGAGTTATCCTTCTCTTTGTGTTCTAAAACTCAAGTTAAATAATGTCTCCATCATTTTAACCATGGTTTGTAGTGAGAAGAAATAAAATATATAAAGATATATTTCATTTCTTTTCAAGGTTATCATTTTTCCCTTGTTAAAAAGAAAGCCTCCATCTTCTTCCTCCTTCACCATTTGCTCTCTAGTTTTTTCTAGTGAGTAAAACACACATAAAGAAAGGTTTTTGAAGTGAGAATCTAAACCACAACATCATTCTACACAAGTTTAGCCAACTTGTTTAGAGTGTTCTCTTCGATTCTCATCTTGATAATCGAAGTTGCGAGCTTGGACGAGGAACTCCGGGTGGATCGTCGTGGACGTGAGAGGACTTCAAGTGGACCTTCTTCCAACACCCAAGAGACCAAAGAGTCCAGCGAAAGGGAGCTACAAAGGTTGTAGTCTCGAAACCCTAGTTTTTATTCGCTTTAACTTTCGAAACCCTGATTTTCTAGGATCGATTCCTTTGTATACTTGTTTAGCACCATAAAAATTTAAACATTGGGACATGTGATGCTTCAAAACTCTACATAGGGTGCTAGACAAACCTTTCATAGTATTGCCGTCAAGTAGAGACCTCTTTGCATGGAGTCGAATGCGCATGTCTTTCCTCTGATATCTTATCCGTAAAGGCCACCTTACGTGAACAGATTGATCGGTGTGCTGCCAACCTCCGATTTTGTAAGAAAAGACTCAACCGGAAATCTTTGGAGAGGGAGTTGGATTCGAAGGCTCTAGGGGAACTCCAAGCTCAGCTCGCAATTAAAACTACTCGGGCCTATGAAATTTTGCGAGTTCTTCAAGAAGCAATTACGGATCTGGTGGCTCTCGATAAAGCTGTCACTTTTACGCGCGAAATGGTTGAGACTCACAGGACCGTTGAGAAAGAGATTGAGCATCGGTTTTCTTAGTTTCAACAACAACAAGCACAAGCAGGGACTCAGCTTGCGGCGCTGCTAGAGCTTGAGGCGAAGTTTCGGCGAAAAAATGATTATCTATCTGGCTTATTGAACAGTCCACCGTCTTATAACTTTTGTCGCGTTATATTTTTTCTTCTTTTTTGTATCTTGTATTCATTTTGGTTTATGAATAAAAGACATATTTTATTTCAGGCTTGCACCTCTCTATCTTGTAATGTCTTGATTCAGCGTGAAGTAGTTTATGTATTCATTTCGGAGTTTGTAGTTTATTCACTCATTTCGAAGTCTGTAGTTTATTCACTCATATAAGAGTATCTAGTTTATGTACTCATTTCGGTGTGTTTTTTAGTTTGCCTCCTTTGGGTTTAAAGGAAAACTTTTCCTAACGTTGATGTAGATAACCCCATTCTTTTTACGACAGAGGTCCGCTAGGTTTGAGGTACTAGGGTTTTAGTCCGTGGTACCGTTGCGTTGACTAATGTATCCCTCGATATGCAGTCTTTAAGCCTTTATTCGAGTAGCCCCGTGACTGTCGTGTCTCTGATCCCTTCAGGGGCTGGACAAGAGGTTTTCAAGTAATCTCCTTAGGTTATATTACCATCGGAAGAGCAAGCGTTAGGAATTTTCCATGACGCTTTTTACCTGAGGTTAGGCTCAATTTCGAGCCCCGATAAGCCATAACCGTACCCTTCTGGGGTGGGATAATCTCCAATGGTCTTTTAGGCTTTATACGAGTTGCTATCAAGACCCGAAGCTGGGAATATGTCGTCGCTTCATTTTTTGCTTTGACGATGTCGCGCCGATTCTTTGCTAAAATAGGGTAGACATCTGTAGGACCTATATGCTGTGTGTATTGCAATTAAAGTCCGGAGCTAGGAATATGGCATTGCTCCAGTTTCTTTTGATAGCTTCATTCGCATCCTGCTGAAATGAGAGGGAACGCCGGGATAGTCTCTAGGTTGTATATGTACCGTCAAGACTTAAAGCTAGGATTTTGCCATGGCTCTCTTTTTGCTTTAACCCTTGGGTCTTTTGTTGACATTGCGTCTGCATCCTGCAGGCATGAGAAGAAACGCCTGGATAGTCTCTATGTTGTATAGGAACCGTCAAGACTTGGAGCTAGGATTTTTCCATTACTCCATTTTTATTCGACCCTTGGGTCTTTGTTGACGTTGTATCTGCATCCTGGTGGCATGAGAAGGAACGTCGAGCTGTAGCTGGTATTTTTCCATTACTCCTTTTTTTGTTCAACCGTTGGGTCTTTGTTGACGTTGCATCTGCATCCTGCTGGCATGAGAAGCAACACCTGGATAGTCTCTAGGTTGTATTGAACCGTCAAGACTTGGAGTTAGGATTTTGCCATTACTCCATTTTTGTTCGACGCTTGGGTCTTTATTGACGTTGTATCTGCATCATAGTGGCATGAGAAGGAACATCGAGATGGAGCTAGAATTTTGCCATTAATCCTTTTTTTTGTTTGACCATTGGATTTTTGTTGACTCTGCATCCTGCTAGCATGAGAAAGAACGCATGGATAGTCTCTAGGTTGTAATGAGCCATCAAGAATTAGAGCTAGGATTTTGCCATTACTCCATTTTTTTTTCAACCCTTAGGTCTTTGTTGACGTTGTGTCTGCATCCTAGTGGCATGAGAAGGAACGTCGAGCTAGAGCTGGAATTTTGCCATTACTCCATTTTTATTTGACCCTTAGGTCTTTGATGACGTCGTATCTGCATCGAGAAGAAACGTCTAGCTGGAGCTGGAATTTGCCATTACTCCATTTTTATTTGACCTCGGGTCCTTGTTGACGTCGCGTCTACACCTTGCTGGTATGAGAAGCACATCGGGATAGTATCTCGGTTGTAGATGAACCATCAAGACTTGGAGCTCCTTTTGACGAAGCGTGATGGAAAAATATAGTTCCCTTTCTTTTATTTGTGTCCATGGATTGGATACAGGGGTCGGTGTGGACCTAGCTGCAGGGCAGAGGAAATTTTATTTTATTTTATTTTTTATTTCCGCGATACTCTATCTTTTCAGCTTTTTATATCGCGAAATTTGCGATTGCCCAATCATTTCGGATATTTTTTATATTTTTACTCGCTGCATTTTATTGCGAGTTGCCCAACCATTTCAGATTTTTGTTTTGAGTTGGGGATTTGAAATTTGATACCAATCTTGGTACCAGCATCACTACCACTGGGATATTGCCAGGAGCGGATCATCATTTTCTTTGAGAGGACTTGAAATTTGATACTTATTTAGGCATCAACATCGCTACAACTAGGATATTACCAGGAGCGAATCATCATTTGCCTTTGTCGATTTGAACAAAAATGGCTTAGCAAATAGGGTTAGGATCCTGTCGGCTAAGGCTTTTTGACTTTATGAGCCGTAAGGATCTTATAAAGGTACTTCTCCTTACGAGTCGAGAGAATCATGTAGGTGTATTTTCTCCTTAGGAGTAGTGAGAATTCCTAAGTGTGTTTTCTGTTGTAAGTCATTAGGATCATACAAAAGTGTTTTCTCCTTGTATGTCGAGAGGAGTTACAAGTGTCGTTCACCATATGGGGACATTTCTCGTCATTGGTGGAACTTGATGGGAGAATATTTATTTATGCCCGTGGATTGTATATAAGGGTCAATATTGGACCACCTGTAGGGCACCTTGGAGGATATGATGGCTTAAGAACAGGTTTAGATCCCTGTAACCTAAGACTTTTGAATTCTAAGAGCCATGAGGGTCTCATATGGGGGAATTCGCCTTACGAGTCGTGAAGATCTCGTGAATGTATTTTCTCCTTAGACATCGTGTGGATTTTTAAGTGTGTTGCTCCTTTGTGAGTCATAATGATCTCACGCAGTTTTTTTTAACGAGTTCGCGCCCTTTCAGATTTTCAGTAGTTCACTGGTAGTCCTGCTATTTTTACTCACGACGTCCTTTCGGGTTTTCATCCATGCACATTTCTCTTTTGGACATACCTTTTTTTTTTGAACGGTGAAACTCTCGAAAGTAGCTTCGTCGCAGGTGACCCATCTGTTTACCGGTGGGGCTTCATCGCGGGAGTAGCGGTATAGCCAGTGGGACTTGAGTTGCAATCTTTGTCGTTGGTACTTCGACTGCAATATAGATCTCAACGGAGTATATCTCCGTATTTAGGGTGATGCATTAGTTTAGAGACATTCCAGTCCATTATCGCCATGTTTGAAGCGAAATTTTAGTTTAGGGACTGATTATTCTAAAATATTGCACATTTGTATGAACATTTTCCCAGCAATTATTAATTGCTAAAAGGTGTTAATTGAAAGTAAAGAACATATGTGAGTTTATTTGTTAAAAGATTATTATCATATATTTCTACATTTATAATTAATATAATTAAGGAAAATATATGCATATAATATTTAAATGAAATATTATTAATTAAAATATGCATATCATGTCAAATATTACTAATCGATATTCTTAAGATTTAATATTATATAAATGTTTGGAATAATATCTCAAAAATATAAAAAGCTACTAACAATTTGATTTAAGATATTGTGCAGGTATTATCTCAGGTCTGAAATCCAAGTAAGAGGTCCATGTCAAATTGGGATATCGGAACCAAATCTGCCAAATTTTAGAAGCAAATCAAGGAATCTAGCAACGCCAGAGACTCAGAGCGATATTTTCATAATCTATACATCAAAAAGATCTCCAAATATCAACATAAAAAGCCAGAAAAAATATCTCAAAACCAGATTCCACCAGGAAGAGGCGGATCCGCGGCCAAACGTGGCATAACGCGGCGGTTCTGCGGTCAAATCAGGGCCGTTGGATGTAGGATTTTAGGATCATGATCTTAAGTGTTTCGACTCACATATGGCATTTAGGATTCTTGTCTCAGGGACTATATAAAGAACCGACAGCCGTGCATTCAAAATTATCCAAGTGATCACAAAATCACTTATTTATCTACCTCCATAGAAATAGGGATCTAGAGCAACTAGGGTTCTTGTATTCTACTTTCTACGAAGAGAATTGTAATGCAATAGTTGATTAATAAAGGTATTAGTTCTTTATGCATTTACTTTACGTATTAATTTTACGAATTACTTTTCTGCATCTTTATTATGGTTTCATTCTTTTTCAATCTTTCTTCTAAATCACCACTAACCATGAGCGAGTAATTCCTTGCTTGCTAGGGCTTGTAGGATAGGGTAAAATAATGGATGACAAATCTTTTAACTTCTTTTTAACATTATAAAGCTTATAAACTTTAGCAAAATAAATGTTAACCTCCTTATCGGGCGCGCTATCAATTTATTGATAGTCACGACCACGATTTGAGAGTGATTAAACACTTATTTTGTTTAGGGCTGGACATGAATAGAGATCAATGGACGGACAAGGGTCAGTAGTGCGAAACCCTAATTCTCTCCAAGAACCCTAATCTACATTCATCGCTATCTCTCTAGTTTTAAACTATTAAAATATAAAAAGAGTCATTTTTAAAACATTCATCCATTAACTACCAAGTCCTATGAACCCTACAAGCCATTTTATTATAAATTTTATATCCGTCTTAAAATAGAACGACAACAATCTCCCATCTCTTTTATCAACTCATCTAAATCAAGAAAAGAATTCACGTTTCTCAGAGGACGACTCGTACTCATCGTGGCTAGCTACTAGCGACACCGTTTTGATTGCGGTCATTAACAAAGCACTTTTTTCATGAACAATCAAATGGCGCCGTTGCTGGGGAAACAATCGTAATTTTTACTTGTTATTCGGGTTGATTTCTTATAAAAACCAGCGAGCATAAAATAAACGAGAACAAAAACCACATCTTGCGTTTTTAACGATTATTGTGTGAGTTTTGTAAGAGAATCTGGTCTAATTGGAGAAAGCAAATAGAGATTCAGATACTTTGAACATAAACCAGAGGAGCATTGGAGCGCTCTGAAGAATTTTGAAAAGGAGAACACTTCAATAGGCGGCGGAACCGCGGTCCATTGGGAGAATTGGGACCCCAAAATCCTCTGGTATTTTCCTATTATCTTTCTCTCTCCTCTAAAACTCCAATAAAGTGTTTTATATTTGCAGGATTCTTTGCAAACATCGCCGCTTAAAAATCTTTTTGCGTGTTTGGATTTCGGTTTGTTTTGCATACTAAAACTGGACATTAAGGGGCAATAAACCCAAATTCAGATTAGGTAGGGATTTCATCACCCTTCCTAGGCCCCACAAATCACAAACATGTATACTATCACCCTACATTAATAAGAAATATCTAGACCAAGCCCCTAAAAACATCCGCGCTCAATTAGGACATAGGAAGGTCGTAGGTAATCTATTGCTTATCCGTATTTTTCTTGTGGTGTCTAAGGCAAGTGTGACTTAGAAAAATGGTTACTTAATTAGGACCACTATTTCGGTGATTCGTATAGCGGATACCTCCCACTTTCTTACCTGGCCACAAGATTGATAAGGAGGTAATAGAGGATTAATCTTGCGACTTGCCCTTTGGAAGTTTAGGAGCGGTCGAGTGACTTGACCTAGGTGACCCTTGTTCTAGGGATTGATTGTGTATTTTGTGATTTATTGAGTCAAGCCTCACGTCCGAATTTTTTTCAAAACAAACTTTCTTAAAATCATTCTCACATATCGCACGATGCCATATGCACTAAACCTGTTTAGTGCATGATCGGCTAGACACAGGATTCTAGTGCCCATCTAGTCCGCGTTTTTGCGGTCGACTCTGAAGTCGATACTTCATCTTCTTTTTCTCCTCCACCCACCACATCTCCCGAAATGGACGGATCGCCATCGAGTTTTAATGACACCACCCTGCCACCACTCGCAGGTGCGCAAAATCCACCACGCATAACTCTACAAGACAGATGCTACCCCGTATGCGGACCCCTTCATACGGTTTGTCTCTTCCACCAGCCAACAGGGATAATTTTTAAATTAAACCCCAATTTATCAACTTGCTGCCCAAATTTCACGGGATTATATATGAAGATGTATACATTTTTATAATCAAATTCGAAAATGTGTGTGCAATGATGAGCACCACCTAATTTTCAGGGGATGCTCTGCGATTACGTCTTCTCCCTTTTACCTTGTGCGATCTCGCGGAAAAATGGTTTTATAGCACCGCCGCACATTCTATCTGTAAATGTGATGAATTCATTAATGCATTCCTTAAGAAATTCTATCCTCGTCATAAGACTACCCATATTCGGAGCGAGATTAACCAGTTTGCCCAAGTTCCCAACGAACCCTTTTGGAAATTTTTTGAACGGTTTAAAGATCTTCTTGTCTAATGATCTTATCACGGAATCGATAGATAGCAAATTTGCCGCATTGTGTATAAGGGTACTAACCCAGCCACAAAACAAATGCTAGAAACATTTGTCAATGTCATTTCATGTCAAAAGATGATGGCGAAGCATGGTAATTTCTGGAAGATCTCGGCGAACAAACTTTACAATGGGAGAGCACTAGACCAACAAATGTTAGTGATATATGCCCTAGAGGCCATTATTGTATCATATTGGATTGTATATTACATATTAGATGCTTGGGATGTTTCACAGTTATAATAACAGTCTTGCTCGATATGGTAGTATGCTACCTGGTTTGATTCTACCTTAATATATGCATATGTTTCTTTTAGCATATCGCTAATACATATTGGTAGAGCCCTTATGATCTTTGCTTAATTACCAGCGTTGTGATGACAGTTACCCTCATGGGGGCTAGGTAGTCTATAAGCACATTCTTATACAGGTCCCTAGTTGTTGGATTATCGAGATGGGGCATCGATACTCCAGAGTAGACTAGTGTATACGCTTCTCATCCCAGCAGGGGATATGGTCTGTCCCACAGCCATTAGTACAACGTACTGGAGATGGTATTCATGTGCTCATTAGGTTATGAGTTACACTGGACAGGACTCATCAGGAACTGCTTGTTGGTATTATACCTATCGTTGGGTAGCAGTTCCTAGGTGGCATGAGTACAGCTTAGTCCGTTGAATTGCCATCGCTACTTCGTCTCGAGTGTGTTCCCACTGCACTTAGATTACTACCCTAGCACGCTCAAAGGAGTCGTGCAAACAGGTAGTAGTTGGGTGTAGTCCCGAAGCACTTGGAGACAGTAGCGATCAGATAGGATTCGTCTCTCCCGGTATTGGGGGTTGATATCGCGCAGTGTTCGGAAAGCCATTACACAAAGTCCCTGGCCAGGGCAGTCGAGAAGTACTGGTAAGGTACTCCAATAGTTTCTCATAGGGTATTGGGCTCTCCTCCGGCACGACTTATCACATTGTTAGGGGTCTGACGTTTACCATCCCCCTAGGCGGATATGCGAGTATCTTATACGAACAGACCAGGCTGTATGGAGATTGCCACAGATAGGTTCAGTAGGAGTTCAGATGAGCTTTCTCATCGTTCTTCTTATCGACGGATACCTGGGTAGCCGTTACGTGCAGCTAGTACCACTGACGGCTTGTGGTTAAACCCACTGCCAGCGTACTGTCGATTATTTAGAGTCCCACACAGTGGGTTTCCCTACTTTAGGCAATTGATGTAGACGATGTATGGTTTTACAGCAGGGCTTCGATCACATACGTGTACTTGTACACGGATGCTGATCGGGCGGACAATACTAACGGGTTTTGGTTTAAGCCGGATCCTAGTATTGTATTGGATTGTTATCGTCTCAGTGTATCCGTATTTTTCGGAATACGGATACGGGTATGTATACTGTGAGTGGAATTCTTGTAATTTTTCAAGGAATGCTTCTAGAAGAAGCCACCTCATTATTTAGTTTTATCCATTTTCTAAATGGATTAATGTGGTGGAAATGTGGGGACTTTGGAGGCATGGTGTGGAGAACGGCTATGGATTATTTTATTTGGTCTTGACTCGCTATTCAAGCATGGGTGCTTTATTCTATTATATTTTATTGCATGCTTGAATAATTGAGCTCAGATACTTAGTCATTCTTCATACTTAGCTTTTGATGGTTGTTGATTTTTCCACTCCTCATTCTCTCTCTTGGTTTCTCCATCTCCTTCTTCCTCAAGACTAAACCGTAATCCTTCACATGTGTTGTGAGCCATAGGGTTTAGTGAGAAACTACAATCCTTTATCACTCTCTACATCTCCTGGGCCAGTTGGATTACCGAACCATCTTCCCTAGTTACCTCATTTAGAGGTTGGAGCTTGAAGCACATTCTCTCGCGGTGGATCATCTTTGACGCAAGGAGGCCGATAGAGCTTTCGTCATCCGATCACCGAGGAGCCATGGAGAGGAGCACTAGAAGACCCGAAGGACTCGATCATAGGGGTATAACCATCTCACCGAATAGTTTAACCTCTTAGATAGATTATCTAGTTAAGGCTTTAGTAAAGATCCTGGAGTTTAGCCGGCGTTGCGTAGTCAAAAATTTATCGTTTTTGAAAAATCCGCCTCCCCGAAAATTGCAGGGTGCGCGACATTGGCTTACAACATCATCTTCATCTAGGGAAGGTATCCATGATTTTGACGCTTCCATCGCAATGAAAGCCGGAATAGCTGTAATGCAAAAGAAACCTGAAGCTATAGAAAGAAAATTCTCTTCAGCCTCCCTAAACCAAGTTACGCTACCCAAAACCGTGTGTGGTTGCTGTTTTAACTCATCACATTTAACAAAAGAATGTCCTTTGAATCCTCTGTCTCAAGGTCATGAATAAACCAATGCTGCTTTTCAGCAACAACCTAGAAATGATCCTTATTCGTCCACTTAGAATCAGGGATGGAGGAATCATCCTGATTTTGCATGGAACCAAAACCAGTCTCAAAATCAAAATCAATTCTCAAGCCAAAATAACTATCAAAGGCTTCCCCCTCAGCAACAACAGTCACCACAACAAATTCAGCAGCCCTTTCATCTGCAATCTTTTCAAAATCCGGCTAACAACCTTGCCCCTTATAATAATTCTTTCCAACCACAGACGAATATTCCAACGGCCGATACCGATAAAATCTCTACACTCGAACGAAACTTTAAAACATTTATTAAACAATCCACACAAACGACGGCTAATTTAACATCATCTATCCAAACGCCGATACAACAAACTGCTTCCCCACGGTGAAAGCATAAAATCGATAGAAGTACAAATTGCACGGTTAAATGCCGCAATGAGTGAGAAAGAGAAAAGGAAACTTCCATCTCAAGCTCTACCAAATCCTGGTCACTCACAAAGCACAAATCTCATCTTTCAAAATAATAATGTGAGTGTCGTAACCACGTTGAGATCGGGAAGAGTGCTGAATAACCAAGTTGGTGAACAAATTGAAGTTGATGATATTGATGATACCCCGGCTACTATTTCTACTCCTACTTCGTCTGATCCAACATCTTCTTTTGAGCTTATTCTCCGTTCTTCACTGGGCTCAAACCCTCAGCTCACTTCCTTGAAGGAATTACCATGTACAACCATCCCAAATCCAATTTTGGGATCCATTCCATCACCACAAACTTCTCCATAAGAGTTTGACCCAACCCTTGTTAATAAAGCTCCTTTTCCAAACCGGTTGAGGCCAAACAGATCAAGTCCACACATGGAGAAGATTGTGGAAATTTTAAAGCAAGTTAAGATAAACATTCCTCTCTTAGATGATATCCAACAAGTTCCATCCTATGCGAAAATTCTAAAGGACTTGTGCACTAGGAAAAGGAAAACTCAAGTGTCTAAAAAGGTTTTCTTAGCGAGTAATATGAGCAATGCTCTTACCCAACATGTGCCCAAGAAACATAAGGACCCCGGTTGTCCTACAATATCTATTGCTATTAGAGGTAAAAACATCAATCACGCTCTACTCGATTTAGGTGCTAGTGTTAACTTGCTTCCGTATTCTATTTATGAGCAATTAGGCATAGGAGAGTTGAAACCTGCGCACTGCACTCTTCAAATGGCCGATCGATCTATCACCCACCATAGGAGTGAGCTAGAGGACGTGTTGATCAAAGTCGAGGAATTTATATTCCCTATGGACTTTATAGTTATAGATACAAAGCCTGTGGCAAACCTACTGAACCAAATTCCAGTGATTCTAGGTCGACCTTTTCTAACAACTTCCAACGCGATAATCAATTGTCGTAACGAGTCTATGAACTTGTCCTTTGGGAAGATGATAATTGAGCTTAATATTTACAGGTTAGGAAGTCAACCCTTCGAACCTTATACTCATATAATTGATGTATGTTCTGTCGACAAGATAGCTTCCGACAGTTGCGAATTTGAGGAGTTTCACGATACTGATCTCGACACCACTAGTGCGTTATTGTTTGATCCTGCTATTTATTATACATGTGAGGAGCCTTTTGTCGACAAGGTCACACCTAAGTCCGAATCCTTTGACTTGTCAAATTACTTAGTCGAGCTATCCAAGTCAATCTCTTACCCAAAATATGAATCTCTTATGAAGTCCGAGTATCATACCTTTCTTTCCGATAAGATTATCATTCGTAATATCGATGAAAATTTTGAAGACATTTTCGCCGAAGAAGTCGCATTCCTAAAGGACATGGATGTTATAACGAATCAACTTCCACCGAAAGAAGCTGAACCTCCACCTATTCTTCTTATCCCGTACGAGAATGCGAATATTCCACCTATTCCTTATCTTTCATATTCGCATTTTCATCCACCGTCACTGTTTCATCTCTACCAACCGAGACATAAACCCGTTCAAGTACACCTCTTATCTCCTCCCCACTTCTTCACGTCTATATGTAATATAATCTTCTACCAACCACGGTGTTATATTGATAAAATATTCGAATGGTTGGTGTTGACTTTTGGTCTTTGTAAAGCTTTGCATAGATCAATAATTTTACGCCCTCCGCCCTCTTATGATTTTAATGCTTAATAATGAAGAAAAAACTGTTTTATTCAAGTTTGGGCGGAGAAAAATATTTTGGCTCTAGATAAAAAAAAAAGAAATTTTTTGCACAATTGTGAACCAAAAAGAAGTTTGCGGGAGGATTTCACTGTCATTAACTCTTGTCCCCTTTACTAATCATCGAGAACTTTTCCTTCTAAGTCTACAGGTTTTGAGCTTAAAGGATGACATCAGTGAGGACAATGCTGCAAATAGATTTGGGGGGAGGTTTGTGCTTATTCATGTATCATTTTGCAGTATACTAAATAAAAGCACTGAATTTTTTTTTTGAAAATAAAAGTTTGAAAATGAAAAATACATATGAAAGATAGGAAGATATTTAAGAAATGTAAGAAAATTAGATGTTTTAAAACTAAGCTAGCAATAGGTAGTCATGAGCTGTTGTCCTAAGGGTTAGTGAGATGAAGGAAATCACTAACCTACGGATAGAAATAAGTATGAAAAATAGTCCATATTCTTGAGACCAAACATCTGAACATTGATACTCTACTATACGCACTTGCACACATCTTAAAACTTAGGATAGTAGAGGATACCTTGAAATGCTCTTGTCTAAAAGCCTTAATATGAAAAAAAAATATAAAAACAAAAATATAAATGACACAAAAAAATAAATGGTGAAGAAAAATGAACAATGGTTTTGTAATTACTTAAGGTGGCATAAAAAAAATATAGCAAGGGTGTCTTATCACCTAGTACCTTAGACCAACTGGTTTGGGAGTCACTACTAAGCCTTAGCTGTTGTAAGATTAGGATATTACTAATTACGTCTTAATGAGTGAGCACATTTGGTAATCGGTTGATTAGTAACTCAAGAAGTATTAACGGTCGCATGAAGAATGTGTGAGAAATTCCATCTAAAAACATTCACCGACTAAAAAGTACTAAGAAAGATGGATAAGAGTATGATAGCTTGAATTGAATTCTCTAAGTGTAGAGATGTATTTTACACACACGTAGGGGTATATGATCGATGTTTGGAAGAAAGATAGGGAGGAAGACTAAAGACGATGTTTTATTGAGAGATGATACGATTTCTGACATTTTTCATGACTATTAAAACAGGGTTCATGGCAACTAAAAAGCTAGTATAGTTTGAAACTCTTATTTTCAAGTTCTTTCTTTTATATATTCCTTATCTTTGTATATAACTTTCATCTTCTTTCTTTTATGGGATTTTGTAGGTGAAATCCGCTAAAAACCTTCAGGAGACAACACTCCACCTACGAAGGACACCTAAAGGTTTAAAGGCTTGTTGCAAGTGCCAAGTGCAATCGTATTGTTTACAAAAGTGTGCTAGTTAGGTTTTTCTTTTTCTCTTTAATAAATAGTTTTCTCGGGACAATCAAAGATAAGTTTGGAGGTATTTGATTAGTCTAAAATATTTCACATTTGTATGAACATTTTTCCCACTATTTTTAACTGCTAAAAGGTGTTAATTGTAAATAAGGAACATATGTGGGTTTATTTGTTAAAAGATTATTATCATATGTTTCTACATTTATAATTAATATAATTAGGAAAAATATATGCATGTAATATTTAAATGAAATATTAGTAATTAAAATATGCATATAATATCAAATATTCCTAATCAATATTCGTAAGATTTAATATAATATAAATGGATGGAATAATATCTCAAAAATATAAAATTCTATTGACAATTTAATTTGAGATATTGTGCAGGTATTAGCTCTGGTCTGGAATCCAAGTAAGAGATCCAAGCTAAATCGAGATATTGGAACTGAATCTGCCAAATTTTAGAAGCAAATCAAGGAATCTAGAAACGGCAGAGACTCAAAGCAATATTTTCAGAATCTATACATCAAAAGGATCTCCATATATGAACATAAAAAGCCAGAAAAAATCTCAAAACCAGATTCCACGAGGAAGCGGCGGATCCGCGGCCAAATATGGCATAACGCGGCGGTTCCGCGGCCAAATCAAGGCCGTTGGATGTGGGATTTTGAGATCATGATCTTAACTGTATTGACTCACATTTTGCATCTAAGATTCTGGTCTCAGGGACTATATAAAGGACCGAGAGTTGGGCATTCATAATTATCCAAGTGCTCATATAATCATCTTTTCATCTACCTCTATAGAAAGAGAGATCTAGAGTAACTAGGGTTCTTGTAATATACTTTCTAAGAAGAGAATTGTAATGCAATAGTTGATTAATAAAGGTAGTTTTTTTTGTTCTTTTTTCATTTACTTTACGCATTAATTTTATGAATTACTTTTCTGCACATTTATTATGGTTTCATTTTTTTCAACTTTTCATCTAAATCACCACTAACCTTGAGCGAGTAATTTCTTGCTTGCTAGGGTTTGTAGGATAGGGTAGAATAATAGATGAAAAATCTTTTAACTTCTTTTTAACATTTTAAAGGTTATAAACTTTAGCAAAATATATGTTAACTTTCTTATCGCGCGCGCTATCAATTTATTGATAGTCACGACCACGATTTGAAAATTTTTAAACACTTGTTTTGGTAAGGGCTTGACATGAATAGAGACAATGGACAGACAAGGGTCGGTAGTGGGAAACCCTAATTCCCTCCAAGAACCCTAATCCACATTCATCGCTATCTCTCTACCTTTAAACTATTAAAATATAAAAAGAGTCATTTTTAAAACATTCATCCATTAACTACCAAGTCCTATGAACCCTACAAGTATTTTTATTATAAATTTTATATTCATCTTAAAATAGAACGACAACAATCACCCATCTCTTTTATCAACTCGTCTAAAGTAAGAAAAGAACTCACGTTTCCCTGCGGACGACCCATACTCATCGCGGCTAGCTACTAGTGACACCGTTTTGATTGTTGTTATTTACAAAACACTTTTTTTACGAACAATCAGGGACATCTCAGTCCGTTATTAGTTTAGGGACATCTCGGTCCGTTATCGCCATGTTTGAGGCGAAGTTTTTTTTATGCTACTCTCAGAGTTCTGACTTAGGAAGATAGCGAGCAGATACAAGCGTTGTCATCTATCATTGACAAAAGTTATGACTCTTCAAGCCTAGTATTTTTTGAGGAATCGGCCGTTTATTGGCCGGAAGGGTCTTTCGCCATGCATATCCATGAGCAGGTAGGCTCCACCTTGATAAACTTTGTCTATAATGTACGGGACTTCATAGTTCGGCTCGAACATCCCCAGTTTTGCACGATTGGGGATCATTAGTCTTTTGACGACTAGCACGAGTTCCCTTTGCGGAATTTTCTTGGCCTGGTCAGGTTTTCGTATGGCCGTGTCATCCTAGACTTATAAGCCTCCAGGTTTTGCTGTGCTATAAGGCGAGTTTCATTGAGTGCGTCGAGCTCCTCAAGCCGAAGGTGAGCATTTTCTTCATCTGTCAGCTCGTATCGAACCGCTATTCGCAGAGAAGGGAATTCTACCTCCAATGGGAGCACTGCTTCCGTACCAAATACCAACGCATATGGTGTTGTATTCGTGGCCATCTTGAACGTTGTTCGGTACGTCCAGAGAGCTTCGTGCAGCCTTTCATGCCCGTCTATTTTGTTTCTGGAAACCGTTTTCTTTACAATCTTTATCATTGTCTTGTTGAAAGTTTCAGCTAGACAGTTTGCCCGAGAATTATAGACTAAAGAGTATCTCTAATCTATTTTATGCTGTTGTGCAAAGCGGCTGATTTTATGACTTCTATAAGATGACCCATTATCCGAGATTATCTGTCGCGGAGTGCCGAACCGGTAGATGACATGGGTTTTGAATAAATAGAGGATATTCTCTGTCTTCACCTCCCTTAGTGGTACTGCTTCTGCCCACTTGGAGAAGTAGTCGGTCGTTGCCAGTATGAACCGATGTTCTTTGGAGGATGTCAGTTCAATGGGACCAATTATATCGATTCCCCACATTTCAAACGGCCAACTAGCCACTGTTGGGAGTAGCGAATTGGGATGTAATCCTTCTCCATCGAGGCATATAGCCCCGGGAGTGTTCTTCATGAGAGGTGGCAGCTTCATCCCCATTGACGGTGCTTTGGTGAACTGCTTCTTTATTTTGATCCTGCTCTTATTTGTAGCAGGTATGCTTTGATTTGGTTGGAGTACTTTACGACTCATCCTTGCCGCAGCTTCTTTGTCCTGACGCTGATGTTTAGCCTTTTCGTATATGGATGTTTCGCGTTCTTGGTCAACTTTGCTTTTTGAAAGGCTTCGTTTAACTGCCTATCGATCGGGTCTTCTAGCAGTTCCGGGGATTTTAGCACCGATTCTATCCCCAGTTTATCTGCGTTGTTTTCTGACGTTGATGGAGTTTCTTCGTCATATGACGACGAATGAGAGACCATGTGGCAACTTGCTACACGGTCTTCGGTGTCTTTTGATGAGTCATTTTCCTCATCGTAGTCACTATCTTCATCCTCAAGAATATGCTTGAGGAACTCTTCGAGAGTGACCGGTGTCCGCGCCTTCTGGTTTTACTCCTCTAGCGCGTCAATGTATTTTTTTAGGTCTGTGCGCTTGTCGTCATACTCGGCAAGCTGCACAGGCTTCTTGGTCTTCTTGGTATTCAGTGTTATTTTTCTCCTCGTTAACAATTTTCGGTGCGGGACATGGTTTCAGCATCCCTTCGATGATTTCGGGTTCAAGTGGGCTTTTCCACCTGACTGCCGGACATGTTTGTAGATCATTCAGCATTCTTTTGGTTTTTGCCTAAAGAATGACTTCCCATGGAGTTTCTTCCATGAGTGAGCATGATACCCCCTGCGCGTCCACCTTTTTAGGAGTATGATTCTGGGGTGGGCTTACCCTCCAGTTATCTGACAACGTGAATTTTCCCTGTTGATACTGGTCTTCGACCCAGTTCTTGAAGACGTAACAATCCTCAATTGGGTGGCTCACCATTCTATGATATGAGCAATAATTGAGGTTATTGATGTCTCCGGGTTGCGGTGGACGCCGCGGGTCTGGCAATGTGATGAGTTTGTTACACACTGCCAATTCGAACAGTCTCCTCGTCTTATCATGGGGAAACGAGTAAGCGCGTCCAAATCTTTCCTCTAAGGATGGGCGTAGACGCGCGTTGTTTTGGCGAGCAGCCGGTTTTGGGCCACTCGTTGTTTGTTGCGTGTTGGCAACGAAGGCAGCTTTTCCTTTACCCTTGTTATTTCGAGGGTCCTTATTTGAGGAGGAACGCCCATGGCCCATCTGGTCCCTTTGGGCTAGTTTATCTATCAAAGCCTGGAAGGTGGTTGGTTTGAAGAATGTCATGAACTAGGACAAAGTCATTTGAGGATCTAGGGTTCGGATAAACATGCCCACGGAGGGAGATTCTTCAATGCGCTGTTCGCACTTAGACCATAGGTTCCGCCACCAGATTGCCCCAGGTTTCTCCCGACTTTACCCTGGCATTGATTAATGCCGTAATTGGAGTGCACTCGCTCGGGCTGGAGAAATGCTTTGTGAACAGCAGTTCCATTTCTACAAATGTTTTCACGGAGTCATTTGGGAGCTCTAAGTACCATTCGAAGGCCATTTCTGACAGGTTGCCAACGAACTGGCGAAGCAACAGCTTGTCGTCACCTCCAGCGTTGCCGCACAGAGCTCTGAACTGCATGACGTGCTGGTGAGGGTTGTGCATCCCTTTGTATACATGGAATTTAGGGATCATATATCCCGGCGGGTACTTGATTTGATCATACCAGCCTGGATACGGTCGCCCAGTTCTGACGATTTGGCCAACAACTTCATTAGCTTGATGAGCTCTTATTTGTTGAGTAATATAATCATCAAAGGCGGCCTTGGAGATCGTTTCCTCCTTCGGTATTGATAAGGCCATAGGAGGGTTTGACGTTTCCCCTATGTCATCGTCGATGATTATCGGCGGATCCTCGGCTGGGGGCTCTGGTTGGATCATCATTCCAACTATGTCTTGGAACAATAGAGCCATTTGCTTCATGTTGGCAACTTGTTCAGCGGCTTCTTTGTCTTTCCTATCAAGCACCCTTCGTAGGAACTCTGTATCGGACTCCTGCTCTTGGCGTTGTTCGGCTGCTGAATTCGGGCTTTCTTTCTGTAAGTATACGGTAGCGCCCCGGCCGTCTGTTCGAGACCAAAATGCGGAAACAAAAACTTTTTCAAAACTTGAAACCGGCGCTATCGTATAGTATAAATCCAGATCGAACCATTAACCTATAAACTAGCAACTAGAGAAGGGATAGAAAAGCTATACCGATCGATCCGTGTCTTTTGGTCTTTGGCTACCATTCCAAGCACCTCGCGGCATCTCCGAGCTCCGGTCTTCTCGTCGGAAAGGGCACCACATCATCGAGTCTTTTTACGGGCTCCCACTTCATCCGAAGCAACTCGGGCACGAAGTTCGCTAGCCGACGTGTCCAGGGCGATGTAGAGAATGTGTGTGATCACTTTGTCTCAAGCATCCATTGATTCTCATCACATGAGAGTGTATGGATGGAGGTTGAAAATGAAGCTTTTAATGGAAATGGTGAGCTAGAGGAGGAGGAAGAAGAGGAGACATTTTCTTTCTTTTGTTATGCTATGAAAAATGAGAGTGAGAATGAAAAATACAAGACCCAACACTATACCAAGGCTGCCCTTCTCTCTCTCTTCTCATCATATCAACACAAAATCAATCAAATAATGTGACATTAGCACAAGAAAAGAGACCATGAGTCACTAATGAAGTCTATGTTACATTAAATGCACAAAATGATGATTTCTAGCTCACAATTTCCATTTGTAAACATTAATCCAATTGTTTACAACAATAAAAAGATACGGCAACATCTGAAGTAAACTAGTGACGGATCACAAGGATACCCCTCACCTGTATATACATACCTGCATCCGCATTCCGACCGAATGCGAATGCGATGAAACTAAAGTAATCCAACAAATCTAATACTAGGATCTGGCTTAAACCAAAGCCCACTAGTATGATCCGTCCGATCATGATCCGTGCACAACTGCACGTATATGATCGAACCCTGCCATATATCATACGGCCTCTACAACGTTTCGCCCAAAACTTGAGAAACAGACTGTGGGGGACTCTAAACACTCGTCCATACTTCGCTGTGGATTTAACCACTGGCACGTCAGTGGTACTAGCTGTACGTAACGGGCTACCAGGTACTGACCAAATGGGAGGTCGATGAGCGAACTCATCCTGACACCCTACTGAGCCTGTTAATGACAATATCCATACAGTCCGGTCCGTTCGTCTATGAGTATCGCATGTCGGGACTAGGGGGTTGGTAAAAGTCAGACCCCCAAAAGCGGTACATGTCGTGTCGGAGTGTAGCCCAAAATACCCTGAGATACTACTGGAATACCTACCAGTAAATCTCCTGCCTTGGCCAAAGACTTCTTGTAATGGCTCTCCTAGACACAGCGCGATCTCACACCCAATACAGGGAGAGACGAACCCCTGCCGATCCGCTCACTGCCTCCATGTGGCTCGGGAATGTACCTAACTAAAACCTGTTTGCACGACTCCTTTTAGCCGTGGTAGGGTAGTAATCAAAGTACAGTGGGAACTCACACGAGACAAATGACAATCTCAGGTCGATGAACTAACCTGTACCTATGTCACCAGTGAACTGCTATCTGACGTCAGGTATAACTAGTATGTTCCCGGCGAGTCCTGTCCGGTGTACTCATAACCCAATGAGCACATGTATACATCTTAGGTGAACCAACTGACACCAATGGTTTGTGAGACCGGCCACCGCCCCTCGTCGGGGTCTCGACTGTATACACTAGTCTACTAATTGAGTATCGATGCCCGGTCTCGAAACTCCCACGACTAGGGACCACTTTAAGGATGCGCTTATAGACCCCAGCTCCCATGTATATGATCGCCATCATACTGCTGGCAGTCATGCAAGAATCCTAAGGGCTCTATCAATGTGTAATAGCGACCTGTAAGGTCACCTAAAGCAGTATACGATGATAAAGATAAACCAGATAGCATACTATCATCTTGAGTAAGGCTATCCTACCGGCATAGGTCCTCCCTCAATCATTGCAATCACGTGCCTGCGATCCAATAATTAACTCTGAGGGCACTATATCCAACAATCACCCACTTGCACTCAAGGCTAATTATTGCGATGTCGCATACTCACAGCCCATGTGATACCGAACACCCAACTCCTCTACTGATCAGTCTCACAAAGCCCGTTTGCAAAACTATTGCGTTCGAGGAATAGCCCTAGTGAGTGGATCCGCCCTGATGTTTCTTTCTATTTCTCTCTTAATCTCAAGTTCGCGGAGAAAGTCATCTCCCAAAATGAGCAATACCTGTCTTAGAATATTTCTGGATATCTGATGGGACCTAGTTCATAAATGAACTCTAAATCCAAACTTCTTAGACTGTATCGTCAACTGAACCTAATCAGTGTCCTGCGCCATGCCTCCCCCAGTATTCTCTTGGACCACCTGTCCAAACTACTGCCCCTCGTCAGAGGGAAAACTATAACTCTGACAGTCACTCTGTCATCCAGGTCACCTTGGAAGCCTAGAATGATAAATGTCTCCCGAAAGAGGATGCCATTATCATATCCCAAGAACATCCACTTATGTTCTAAAACTGCTTCCGAATGTTTCTCCAGGATAGGATTAATATCAACTTATTGCATCTAGTACAAAAAAAACATCGGGTGTGGTACTTGACATCTCATGATTGACTCAATTGCCTAAGCAAGTAATCTGCCAATCATGCATATCCCTCTCCCCTTAAGTCTGTAAAACACCTTTAGAGAGGGTGACTCCATCACCTGCAGGTACACTACCGTGCCAGGAGTCGTCCATTCCAAAACACCTTTAGAATGCTGCCTAAGTACCCAGATTGGGACACTTCCCAAATCTAGATCTAAAACCATAGGTCTAGTAACCAGAATGTCTGATGTTATACCTATATCCTATGTAGAGAAACCACTGTGTGACAACCAAAGTATAACCGATCCTATATAGGAATTTCACTTCCTACTCTGTGTATGTCATCCAAATACCAGGAAATTGTAGGGTTCCTAGGCACTCTAATGAAGTCTCACAAGTGATCAAACATGCAAATTTCCAAAAATTACGGTGCCGAGAAAACCTAGAACGGATCGTTAACTAGATAAATAGGCGAAACGATGCAAATAAACAACTTTATCTAAAAGGAAAGTGACTACAACCTTTGTAGATCCGGTCCACCACTTCCTAGACTCCGTGATGAGGTCCCTCCGCTTTCCAAATCGAACCCTTGACTCTAGCATTGGCATCATCGAAGAATGAGCGGGCTTGATCGTCGGTTCTATGCCGAAGATGATCTACGTCGAGGCATCGCAAGAACAAGCTCCAACTTCACCAAGCTTTGAAAACTTGTGAAGTAAACACCCTATACAACTTGGCAAGAGGTAGAGGATGAAGAAATAGGAAGTGGGTAAACTTTAGATTTGGATTTCTCACTTGTTTTCTCAAGTTGCCATTGAACTAGAAAGCTTTTTTTTTTCCTTGTTCTTGAAGAAGAAGAAGAAAGATATGATAGATTGAATAATAAAAATGAATAAGAATTAAATCTTATCATACTTTTAACCTTAGTTAAGTGTAGAGAAAAGACCATGTTTAATGGAATGGTTAGGGTTAAGGATAAGAACAAAAAAAGGAGACTAAGTCAAAACTTCATGAATGTTCAACTAGCAAACAAATAATGCCACCATTTCATCATTTATCTTTTCCAAAATAAAAAGATAAATAAAGAAATAGATAAATAAGTAAATGACTAAACAAAACCCTAATCATTAGTTTAAACCATGGTTTGATTCTTTACACTTAACCAAGCATGTATCATCAAACATGATACAAACATGTGCACAAAACTATATTGCATATACAATGTGTACAATTCAAGTGAGAAAATCCTTTTCTAAGTGAACAAATACTAGTTAATGCAAAGTAATATATCAAATATATAAATATGCACTAAATCATTAAATCAACACTTGATTTAACGATCCGGTAATATCGGATATAACCGACTAGTATCATATGTATCGGCTTATCGAATCAATCCTTGATTCGATAACTAGGTTATATCGCATATAACCAATTGATACATTGATCGCGAGAATAGAATACGGTATCACATACTCGAATTATTCTCGGTCCCGCACATATCTCATATGCGCTCCTATTTCGTTTCGCTTGAGCCAGGAAACCTCTGTGTAGGACTCTAAAGACTCGTCAATACGCCGGCAGCAGATGATGATCATATCAAACACCCACAAGCCGCAAGAGGTCTGCTAAACGTAACGGCCACCCGGGTATTGAGCGATCAGAAGATCGACGAGCAAGCCCGCTCACACTCCTGTGAATCCAACCAGTAACACTTACCGTATAGTCCGGTCTGTTCGTCTGATATGTCGCATATCTCGCTTAGGGGTGGTAAACGTCAGACCCCAGTAGCTCGATAAGTCATGCCAACTTAAGGTCCATAACATTCGTGAAACTACTGATAACTCTTACCAGTATATCACTGCAACCCTGGCCAGGGATTTCCTGTTATGGCCAGTCGTGCATTGCGCAACATCAACCCCCAATACCGGGAGAGACGAATCCCCTCCTATCGCTCATTGCCTCCATGTGAATCGGGACTGTACCCAAAAACCACCTGTTTGCACGACTCAGTAGAGCCGTGGTAGGGTGGAAATCAAAGCACAGTGGGAGACACACAAGACTCTATGACGATCTCGGGTCAACAGACTAAGCTGTACCAGTGTCGCCAGAGAACTGCCATCTGACGTGAGGTATAATACCATCTGGGAGTTCTCGGCGAGTCCTTTCAGTGTACCCAGTCTCCACTGAGCACCCGTATACCATCTCCGATGTCAAACACCAATGGATATGGGATCATCCATCGCCCATCGCATGGGTCGAGAAGATATACGCTAGTCTACTCTGGAATATCGATGCCCCGTCTCGATATTCCCTCGACTAGGAACATTTCTAGGATGTACTCATGGACTACCCAGGCCCCACTAGTATGATCTACATCATAGTCCTGGAAGTCGAGTACACATCCTATGGGCTTTATCAACATGTAATCAGAGAGACAGAAAGTATACATGTTAAGATAAAGTGCAACCAGATAGCGTACTATCATGTCGAGCAAGAAAGTCCTACCTATATATGTCCCAGCATCCACTACAATATACATCCAATATACAGTAATGGCCTCTAGGGCATACATATAACTAACAATCTCCCACTTGCACTAGGGCCATCTGTAGCAGTGGTTGCAGTATCACATACTCAACCATCCCCTAAATTGTCTCTCTTTGGGAAAAGGCCTTCGTGTGTGGATCCGCCGTGTTGTCCTCTGAGTCTACTCTCCTAACCTCGATCACCCTGGAGATCAACTATCTCCATGATCAGGTGATGCTTCCTCAGAATATGTCTGGGTCACTGATGGGACCAGGGTTCCAGGGCTAAAGCCATACTTCCATTGTCATACAATGGCAGGAACCTAGTTCATCTTATGAACCATTATACACCCAAACTGCCTCTTTGGTAGTATCTTTAATAGCGATGTTACCAGCCTTTATCGTCTAGTTTGCCACGGTATCTAGCTTGGAACTCTTCCAACATACCGTCCCTTTACCGAGGGTAAAGACAATGCCTGTGACTGACATTCAGTCATCTTTATCACCCTGGAACTCTTCCAGTGATTCTCCCCAGGATCGATTGATACCATCTCACTACAACTAGTGAGTATCCCAACATCCAATTAGATCTATCTCATAGATCCAAAGCTTAGGATTTAGTAGGTATCACTTTGATCCTATATGGAGAATCATTGTGATAAGAGGAGATTGATCGAGCGTAGCATAGGAAACTCCTTCCCTAACAAGAGTATGTCATCCACGTACTCTACGAGGATCGTCACCATACTCCCTACTACCTTTTTGTTTATACAAGGTTCATCTACCATTTTGATGATGTCAACTTCTTTGACTAATCCATCAAAACAGATGTTCCAACTCCGCGATGCCTGCTTTATCCTATAAAGCATCTTGCATACGTTTCCGCTGCTCCCACTGTCTACGAGGCCCTCTGGCTGTGTCTTATAGTCGTTTTCTTCTAAATCATCATTTAGAAAAGTTGTCATGGCACCCAACCACCAGATATCGTAGTCATGGTATGTAGCCGTGGCAAGTAGGATCTGGATGGACTTAAGCATAGTCCCTGGAAAAGGTTTCATCATTATTCGTGCTTGGTTGATGACGAAAACCTTTAACAAGTCTAGCTTTGAAAGTCTCAACTTGTCCATGTACACCAAGTAATCTTCTCAAGATATACTTGCTCCTGATGGGGATTTAACCCTTCAGATATTGCAACCAAAGTCCATACTTTGTTGGTGTATATGGATTCCATCTCAGATTGCTAAGCATCCAGCCATTCTTACAGAGTCCCTACTCTCGATGGCCTGCTCGAAACTAGTTGGGTCATCATCTCATGATGCAATCCTTGCTCCCACTGTCATCGAGAAACTGAGGTATCTCTCAGGCGGATAAGGAACCCTACTAGATCGGCGGAGAGGCTGAGGTTCGTCGGGAACTATAGAATCATATGGTTCTGTCAAATCATCAACTGCAGTTTTGTATAGCTGAAATCTTTCCAGTTCTACAGAACTGATCCTGCCTCGACCTTGTCCGAATTTTGCTTTAAACATAGGCCGGACAACCCCAAATCTTAACTCGCTTAAGAGATGGGTTCTTCCCATACCATATCTCATATGGAGTGGTAGGCACTGATTTGATTCAAACCTAATTCAATAGCTATGCAGCTTCTCAAGTGCATAACCCCAAAAGGAAATAGGTAACTCAGTAATACTCATCATAGAGCACACCATATCTAATATTGTGCAATTGCTCCGCCCTGATACACTGTTGTGCTGTGGTGTATTCAGAGGAGTAATACTGAGAGAAAATCTCATTCTCCTTTAGAATAGTCCAGGAATTCTATGCATAAGTATTCTCCTCCCTGATCTTATCATAGGACATAATACTTATACCCGTATTTTGGTTCTCTACTTCTAACTTATATTCTGTGAACATCTCAAAAGGTTCGGACTTATGTTTCAACAGGAACATATGACTGAATCTTGAGAGATTATCAGAGAATATAATGAAGTATGAAGAACCAGTCCTGGCATGTGTAGACAGGAGACTTTACCTACATCATCATGTATCAGTCCCAAGAGTTTACTAACTCTTTCTCTGTTTACAGTAAACGGAGCTATGGTCATCTAATCTTTGTGACATGACTGGCAAGTTTCATAAGATGTAAATTCAAACTGATTTAAATATGCATCTAAAATGTAACTTCAGCCAGTCGGGTCGCATTGATATGACCTAGTCTACAATGCCTCAAGAATGATTCGTTCATTTCTGAACTCTTCCTCTTGTGTGTGTTCAATATACAAGGAACTGTAGTTTGATTTAGAACGTCAATGCTTTTAGATAACGTGCCTGAACCGATCAACTTTTGATATAGGAAATGTTCAAAACATTATCCAACAATACAAAATTATATCATTTCTTTACTAATAAAGAGACTGATATGATTTTGTATATCAGGTTCGGTATCTAATAGCATTTGTTCAGAATCAATGTATTGGTAATACAGGGTGACAGTGACCAACAGACTTGGCTGCAACACTTGCCCCATTTTCTGCCTCATGAAACTTATCATCCGTTCTCAGTTTTTCTACCTTTTTGTAGCCCTATGTAACATATTACATATCTGGGATCCTGATCCGGTATCATATACCCAGGATGCAGAGGATACTGAGAAATAGTTCTTTGTAATGAACACACCCGAAGGAGATGCATCTCATGCACTTTCTTCTTTTGGGCGGCATGGGAATCCTGGCATTCCCCTATTTCCTGCTCTGTCTTATAACAATTATAAGTTGGAGCAGGACCAACGTTCCCCAGCTCAGTATAACAAGCGGGTTTGGTCAATACATCCATATTATTATCTTGATTAAGGCGTGATATGGTCGCTACCTGGAGAGAGAGAGAAGAAAACACTCAGCGTGCGCTCTTACAAGAATAGATTGGTTATTATTTTATCTAATCAGGATGGCTCCCACTGCTTTTTATCAAATCTTCCTTCAAACCCTAAAAGGAAAGACTAGCCGGGATTAATTACACACTACAAGTTCGCCAATCTTTCAGCCAGGCCAGTGTCGGTACTTTGAGGGAGGTCCCCCGTGCTTTCGAACGAACCTAATTAATGTAAACTTCGTTTTCCCAGAGGCGTAACCTCGTTAACACCTTTCTAGACACCTACTTGATCGGCTAATTGCAATGTGTAAAACTCTCCCAGGAGTAACTCTTACTCGCAGCGGGTATCGGGATCCAACTATCTCATAGAAGGTAAGCAATCTCATTGCAAATTTCAACACTTGAAACTCCCGATAATGGTTTTTACCCCTAGCACCTATGACCTTGGCTAAGGTCAACAAATCATAGATACTAGTCAAGTTCTACCCGTCATTTCGTGATTAATTAGACCCACCCACATGACCCTTGGCTAAGGTCAACAAAGCCACATGACTGTCCTAACTAATCGCCTCATATGCTGTGTAGGAAGACATCACTTAGCTACCGTACACTGTGCCTTGACTATGGTCAACAAACACAGCACGAATACTAAGTACTCTACTTCCTAAAATGACGGAGGGTTGCGGCTGGTTTTTGTGAAAACCTTTAACGCTTTGAACTTGATCTCGTTGCAGAATCAAATGGTTTTTAAATGGAATGTTTTTGAGGCTTTTCTAGTTTTGCTAAAGGGGTCACTCCCGGTGAAGGGATCGTCGGCCCTTTCCTCGTCGAATGAGGTGCGGGATATATCATATACATCACTGTGCAAAGCAAAAACTATAGAAGCTATCAAAAGACAAACCGAGTGATGTAGCATCTGCCAGTTATTGCTAAAGGAGTCACTCCCGGTGAAGGGATCTCGGTCCTTTCCCTATCGAATAAGGTGCAGGATGTTCTTCAAGGAACACCACGATGCAAAGCAAGAACTGTAGCTACCTGTTTTATTTTTGAAATTCGCAACATCTATTAGGTTTATTTTCTTTCATTAATCTCATTAATGAATATCCCATCATTTAAGTCCACCTAACCATCACAGATAAATATGACGTACACTTATGCCATCCGCATTCGCCTCGATGTCCCCTCGTGCACCGTTAGGTTAGGTAACTAACGGCAGAGCGGGGCAGGGCTAGCGCGGGTGTAAAACATAAGTAACGTCTATATAATATATCATATATACTATATACTACATCTATCTGAACAGAGCACAGAACATCGCATGATCACATCACAGATAACGCAGCAGAAAGAATCATATGAAATATTGGATATACTAGGACGTCCGTGTTTTCAATACGAGCCAGTATAAAACACGGATTCCACGGTCGTGATGAATAGCCAATCCCACACCCCTAGACCCCTACGAGAGCGGCAAGCAACCCTACCAATTCTAGGGTTAGGAGACCCGGACTTGACTCCTCGAGTTGGTCTCCCACTGGACCCCAGAACCCGGTTACTAGTGCTCCCCTCCTTGGGTCTATCCTAGTGCAGAAAAGTAAATAATATACATCAACGGTGACAACTTCCGCAACCTGGAAGTGCCCCAATAAAAGAATATTACATATAAGTTTTTACATGAATGAAAATGAAAACACTCATCTCACATAAAAACCCCCCGGCTATTCAAACACGACGATCCAATATAACATATCCAGCAATACATAACATCACATGTCATCAACGTAAGTAAATATGTGCATCCCAATTGTCGTTGACATATAGCAACGAAACCGGCGACATCACATATTACACTTACGGTCACAGAAAAGAAAGTGTAAAACTACAACAGTTGGAATCCGCAACCTCCTCAGACATCGCATGCCTGACCAAATGAATTCTTTAGACATCGCATGCCTAACAATTATAAAACCCGCATTTTGGTCCCATTATCGAAAACACTTTTCAATATCAAGTCGGGCAATTCAACAAGATTCCCGAAAAACTGATCGAATGCTCGTCGCAAACTTTAGTAGGCGGCCGCACCCCCGATGCCGTCGACGAAATGCACCAAGGCGGAACACCGCTACCGCGAGCACCCGAACGGATGCTTTCGGCGATGAGGTTCTCCTACAGTCACTCAGTCGGGGCTATGGGGTGAGGCTGTCTATTAAGTTTACCCGGCGAGTATCCGCGTACGCTACGTGATTGCGACGGACTTTTGATCACATCAAAATTCCATGGCAACCGATCAAGTGAGACTAAACTGCTATGTTTATAACATTCATCCAGTCATCTCATAACTATTTGCGAACTCCAAGTATTGTATCACATTCCGGATAAATAGAAAATGCTAAACTTTTCGATCGAACAATCGAACACCCAAGTTTTCCCGATACAGCTCAACACATGAAATAAGTCTAACAACATTCAGTTCGTGCCTCAGTACCAACGGTCCAGCCGTAGAAGGGTCAAGCCAACGCCTCACATGTGGCACGCCGTACTGCCCCAAACCCGAAGGTTCAAAGGGCAGTTCAAGACGGTCACATAATCGAGTTAAGGTTTGTTGTCTTCTAGAGGGTCCATCGCGTTACTTGCACTACTTAGAACGTCGTCAAACTACGGAAAAATCCAACACTTGGAAATTTCCCGGCAGGGAAAAAAGTGGGTATTTATATCCGGTCGAACTTTTTAACATATTCTAAAAATACCTGGAAAAGCACACCGACAAAATTAGACAGTCCGATCGAATACACCGAGTCCCCAATACAACTCAGAAAATACAACTCTGTAATAAAATATTAAAAATCCCTAGGAAAACCAGCACAGAGAGCTAAGAACTACTGTGCAAAATTGGATGCACAAAACGACAAAAGGGCCGCGGATCCGCCGCATGAGCCTCCTGTAAGGCCGCGGATCCGCGCCGCCTTTTTGGAATCAAGCCCTCGAATTTTACAGTAACCCTTATATCTTCCTGCTGATTTTTCTGAATATTTTTAATCTACAAAAATCCACATTTTACAGAAAAGTCCAGAGAGCATTTTTCAAGTCGTGATTTGGGTCGATCGGACTTCTGATTCCGTCGGGACTTCGCCTAAGGCTCTAGCTAGGCTCTGATACCACTGTAGGGTTCCTAGGCACTCTAATGAAGTCTCACAAGTGATCAAACATGCAAATTTCCAAAAATTACGGTGCCGAGAAAACCTAGAACGGATCGTTAACTAGATAAATAGGCGAAACGATGCAAATAAACAACTTTATCTAAAAGGAAAGTGACTACAACCTTTGTAGATCCGGTCCACCACTTCCTAGACTCCGTGATGAGGTCCCTCCGCTGTCCAAATCGAACCCTTGACTCTAGCATTGGCATCATCGAAGAATGAGCGGGCTTGATCGTCGGTTCTATGCCGAAGATGATCTACGTCGAGGCATCGCAAGAACAAGCTCCAACTTCACCAAGCTTTGAAAACTTATGAAGTAAACACCCTATACAACTTGGCAAGAGGTAGAGGATGAAGAAATAGGAAGTGGGTAAACTTTAGATTTGGATTTCTCACTTGTTTTCTCAAGTTGCCATTGAACTAGAAAGCTTTTTTTTTCCCTTGTTCTTGAAGAAGAAGAAGAAAGATATGATAGATTGAATAATAAAAATGAATAAGAATTAAATCTTATCATACTTTTAACCTTAGTTAAGTGTAGAGAAAAGACCATGGTTAATGGAATGGTTAGGGTTAAGGATAAGAACAAAAAAAGGAGACTAAGTCAAAACTTCATGAATGTTCAACTAGCAAACAAATAATGCCACCATTTCATCATTTATCTTTTCCAAAATAAAAAGATAAATAAAGAAATAGATAAATAAGTAAATGACTAAACAAAACCCTAATCATTAGTTTAAACCATGGTTTGATTCTTTACACTTAACCAAGTAAGCATGTATCATCAAACATGATACAAACATGTGCACAAAACTATATCGCATATACAATGTGTACAAATCAAGTGAGAAAATCCTTTTCTAAGTGAACCAATACTAGATAATGCAAAATAATATATCAAATATATAAATATGCACTAAATCATTAAATCAACACTTGATTTAACGATCCGGTCATATCGGATATAACCGACTAGTATCATATGTATCGGCTTATCGAATCAATCCTTGATTCGATAACTAGGTTATATCGCATATAACCAATCGATACATTGATCGCAAGAATGGAATACGGTATCACATACTCGAATTATTCTCGGTCCCGCACATATCTCATATGCGCTCCTATTTCGTTTCGCTTGAGCCAGGAAACCTCTGTGTAGGACTCTAAAGACTCGTCAATACGCCGGCAGCAGATGATAATCATATCAAACACCCACAAGCCGCAAGCGGTCTACTAAACGTAACGGCCACCAGGTATTGAGCGATCAGAAGATCGATGAGCAAGCCCGCTCACACTCCTGTGAATCCAACCAGTAACACTTACCGTATAGTCCGGTCTGTTCGTCTGATATGTCGCATATCTCGCCTAGGGGTGGTAAACGTCAGACCCCAGTAGCTCGATAAGTCATGCCGACTTAAGGTCCATAACATTCGTGAAACTACTGATAACTCTTACCAGTATATCACTGCAACCCTGGCCAGGGATTTCCTGTTATGGCCAGTCGTGCATTGCGCAACATCAACCCCCAATACCGGGAGAGACGAATCCCCTCCTATCGCTCATTGCCTCCATGTGAATCGGGACTGTACCCAAAAACCACCTGTTTGCACGACTCAGTAGAGCCGTGGTAGGGTGGAAATCAAAGCACAGTGGGAGACACAAAAGACTCTATGACGATCTCGGGTCAACAGACTAAGCTGTACCAGTGTCACCAGAGAACTGCCATCTGACGTGAGGTATAATACCATCTGGGAGTTCTCGGCGAGTCCTTTCAGTGTACCCAGTCTCCACTGAGCACCCGTATACCATCTCCGATGTCAAACACCAATGGATATGGGATCATCCATCGCCCATCGCATGGGTCGAGAAGATATACGCTAGTCTACTCTGGAATATCGATGCCCCGTCTCGATATTCCCTCGACTAGGAACATTTCAAGGATATACTCATGGACTACCCAGGCCCCACTAGTATGATCTACATCATAGTCCTGGAAGTCGAGTACACATCCTATGGGCTTTATCAACATGTAATCAGAGAGACAGAAAGTATACATGTTAAGATAAAGTGCAACCAGATAGCGTACTATCATGTCGAGCAAGAAAGTCCTACCTATATATGTCCCAGCATCCACTACAATATACATCCAATGTACAGTAATGGCCTCTAGGGCATACATATAACTAACAGAAATCACACCCTACTACCTCTTTAACAGATCCATCCCCTATTCTGATGAAGTCAAACCTATGACTGTCACATCAGAAATAGATGATCTATCCCCGCTATATCTGCTTTAGTCCATAAATAGACATAAGCTACTTGTCCACCAATGCTTCCGCTGCTCCCACTGACTACGACAACCCTCTGGCAGAGTCATATATTTGTACACTTCTAAAGCTAATTCAGAACGACGCTATACTCATCCTCCTGCCGGGTCTCACAGTCTGGAACAACAGCAATGACAAGTCTGGGTAAACAAGAACCTCCTTTTCACCGTCTTTGAGCATACCGAAGTACCTACCCATCATATCTGCGGAGTGGCCAGTGGAATGTCAAACCAGATTGAATCTTTAGGTTCTTATTAAATTTTCAGTAATCGTTTGCGGTTCTGCAATCACTTCCGGTTCTGCAATCACTTCCAGTTCTACCATACTCCCACTACTGTTTTCTGAAAAAGTCCATTTTACTAAAACTGTGGCGAGTCAAGAACAATATCACTATTGATCTTCCATATGGTAGAAAATCAACCCTTGTCATAGCCCGGGTCAACCCACAAACAGCCATTACAGAAACGTACCTTGAGTTATCTAGAGTCTGGTTTTAAGCATAAACCGGACAACTCCTCGTACCTTAACATTGTTAAGATCTGAACTATTCTATATCCAATATAAGAACAGAGGCACTGATTTAATTGGAACCAGATTCAAATCATGCAGCTGTCTCCAGTGCATATCAACTAAATGGAGAGAGGCCGATCAGCATTACTCAACTTAGGAATACATCCAGATATGAGTAACCTGAAAGAGAAGCAAGTTCTCATAATCATTACTATCAACTGAATACCATACACAAGTATCTACATCTTCGATCACCTTGAAGAATCCTGATACTTGCAATACCTAGTTCTCTACTTTATTCATATACCTATAACTTCTCAAAACTTGGACCTTGTGTTTCTACGAAACACTTGTCTAAAAACTAGAGAAGTCATAAGTAAACCGAATATAGTACGAGGACCAACCCCTCTGTCATAATGGACACTGGACAACATACAATACTCTGTATATGTCCCTTGAGTCTAATAACTCATTCCCTGTGTGTCGTAGGTTGAAAACTATACTTATGGATAAGAAGAATTACACCGCTGTTTAATGCTCCTTACCTAACCATCCACTGATATAGTTAAATGTCATAGACATAATTTCAAAAAGTTATATCTCACTTTATAAAAATAAACGTACAGATATATCAATTTGAAATTGGTGCATTACAACGGATATTCAAAACCAAATATTTGCCGTCCGGCAAACAACCCAGGCGATTTTCTCAAATATCACAAATTACAACGAATCCCGATATAATGAGGATGATCACCCAATTCCCAATAACTTACTCCCACTCATCATCTGTAAGACCATACAGATGTGAGAATCAAACCTGGTAAATACATACCCTGGAGTAAGTACTAATTGGGAAATCAGTTTTCTATTAACAGTACACAGTAAAACTGAAACATGTAAATGTTTCGAAGGGGTATCCGGGTATTCTTAGTAATACCTCTTCCATTATCAGATTCACAACTGTAACTGTATATTTCTTTACCATCTCTCCAAATCCCTTTATATGTCTTTAGTCATTACCTTCTGTACACCCCTTTAGGCTAAATGGTTTCCTTCTTCTCTACCGTTCGGCACCAGCCTATGGTTTTGAAGAAAACTATCCAATAAGCGTAATAGGTGTACTGTCCTAATCCTAGGAGCACTCGCAACCCAAGAGAAGGTAAAGATAATAGACAACTGAATAAACCTTATTCCTATTTCTCCTGAACCATAATCCATCCCCGAACTGGAACAAGTCCCTTCGAGTTTGTATATAACCATACGATGGAATATCCAATAAACTGTGGATATTCGTAGTGATACGGGGTGTTCCGGAGAAATGCAAAGGTGAAGTAGGAGTGGCGATAAAATACTTGGTTTGGTCGTGAATAGTAGTCGCGGTTTACTTTGCCCTCTTACTAATCCCTTTATATGTCTTTACTTATTACCTTCTATACACCATCGTTAGGCTAATTGGTTTTCTTCATTCCCCATCGTTCGGCACCTGCCTATGGTTTAGAAGAAGACTATTCAATTAGCATAATAGGTGTACTGTCATAATCCAAGGAACACTCGCAACCTGAGAGAAGGTAAAAGGAAAAGACAACTGAATAGTCCTATTCATTTTCTCCAGAACCGAAAACCATCCTCGAATATGGAATAAGTTCCTTCGAGTTCGTATATAACCATACGATGGTTTTATCCAATGGAAGTGGATGTTCGTAGTAATACAGGTGTTCTGGAGAAAAGGGTAAAAGTAGGAGTGGCAATTGTTGGAGATAGTGCCCTCAGAGTCAATTATTGGATCACAGGCACGTGATTGCAATGATTGAGGGAGAACCTGCCCCAGTAGGACAGCCTTACTCGAGATGATAGTATGCTATCTGATTTATCTTTATCATCATGTACTGCTTTAGGTGACCTTACGAGTCGCTATTGCACGTTGATAGAGCCCCTAGGATTCTTGCTTGACTACCAGCAGTATGAGGGCGATCATATACGTGAGAGCTGGGGTCTATAAGCACATCCTTAAAAGGTCCCTAGTAGTGGGAGTTTCGAGACAGGGCATCGATACTCCGGAGTAGACTAGTGTATACAGTCGAGACCCCGACGAGGGGCGGTGGCCGGTCTCACAAGCCACTGGTGGCTGTTGGTTCACCTATGATGTATACAGGTGCTCATTGGGTTATGAGTACACCGGACAGGACTCGCCAAGAACCTGCTAGTTGGGGTTATACCAGACGTCAGATAGCAGTTCCCTGGTGACATGTGTACAGGTTAGTTCATCGACTTGTGATCGTCATTTGTCTCGTGTGAGTTCCCACTGTGCTTTGATTACTACCCTACCACGGCTCAAAGGAGTCGTGCAAACAGGTTTTAGTTGGGTACAGTCCCGAGCCACATGGAGGCAGTGAGCGGATCTGCCGGGGTTCGTCTCTCCCGGTATTGAGGGTGAGGTCGCGCTGTGTCTAGGAGAGCCAGAACATGAAAAGTCCTTAGCCAAGGCAGGAGATTTGCTGGTAGGTATTCCAGTAGTATCTCAAGGTGTTCTGGGCTACACTCTGACACGACTTGTACCGCTATTGGGGGTCTGACTTTTACCAACCCCCTAGGCCCGCCATGCGATGCTCATAGACGAACGGACCGGACTGTACGGATATTGTCACTGACAGGCTCAGTAGAGTGTCAGGATGAGTTCGCTCATCGACGTCCCTTTTGGTCAATAGCTGGTGGCCCGTCACGTATGGCTAATACCTCTGACGTGCTAGTGGTTAAATCCACAGCCATAGTATTGACGAGTCTTTAGAGTCCACCACACTCAGTTACTCAGGTTTCGGGCGAAACGCTGTAGAAGCCGTATGGAGATATGGCAGGGTTCGATCAGATATGTGCGGTATTGCACGGATCGTGATCGGACGGTTTTTACTAGCTGGCTTTGGCTTAAGCCGGATCCTAGTATTAGGTGGTGTAGATATTGTCTCTTTGCATTTGTGTTCAGTGGGAATACAAATGCGGGCATGTATTTGTAGTAGCGGGGTTTTCCTGTAATTTATTACGGGATCAGTTTTCTGAAGTTGCCAAGTTTGCATTCCGTTCCGGCCGGTTTTCTTTTATTCCTTCACGGCCGGACTTTTCGATGGAGGGGGTAATTTGCAATTGTGCAAATTACTTATTATGGAGGGTGTTTCTTGCTTATGTGTGGCTTCATCATGATGAGATTCTCTTTGAGTCTTATCCCTTGCACTTATGAGAAAGGGATTGATTTGGTTTGTGAGTGGATTGAGATTAAAGGTTGGTGTGACTTTTATTTTATCATTATCTTAGCTTTTCCCCCTTTCTTTTCTATTGATAATTCCCTCCACCATATAGCATAGCCGGCCACTTGAAAAAAGAGGGAGAGAGTTCCTTTTATATGTGGAAATTTGATTCATCTCAAATTGATTTTCTTTTGCTTGCCAAAATTCCAAAGCTCTTTCCTTGGTTCAATCTTGATCCCTCCATCCATGGCAACTTCTTGACCCCCAAAGAGACATAGAATTCTACACTAGCCTACAGCAAATCTTGGACGCGTCGGCTAGCCAACTTCGCGTCCGAGTTGCCTCGGTCAAGAGGTGGGAGCCCGTAAAAGATTCCGGCTACGTGGTGCCCTTTCCGACGAGGAGGAGATGAACGGAGGTTCCGCGGGAGATTGGAGTGGAGACGAAGACCGAAGGACTCAGATAGCTTGGTATACTTCTCTACCCGTATTTTATTTTGCTAGTTGCTAGGTTAATGGCCCGATCCGGGTGAAAAGTGCGCGGTGGTGCTGGTTTGCTAGTTTGCAAAGTTTTTGTTTCCGCGTTTCCGGCGTCGGGTCGACGGCCGGGGCGCCGCCGCGGACTTACAATGGTATCAGAGCCACGGTATTAACCTAGTCTAGCTTGCTCTAACGTGTTTACAAGTTCGATCGAACGGATTTTCCGAAAACCCATTTTCTTTTGCACAGTTTTCTGTCGAAATTTTTTTGGCTCCAAATTTTTTTTCAGTACATTGCAGTGACATGTGCAGGGAATTCTAAGCATTCTGTGAAAATTTGGTGGCGTGATCTCACATTCCACCGCGGAACCGCGGCCAAACCCACGATTTGCCGCGGTTCCGCGGCCATTTTTACTATTCATTGGACCAAATTTTTGCAGTGAGCTCCTGGGTTGAAAATGGGGTTTTTGGAATATTCTTTTTGGGCCTAGACTCTCTTTAAGTGCTACAGTAATGCTTGGGGCCCACTTCGATAAATTTTGATCGATCGGATGTTTTAAACACATTAGTTCACAGTATTTACATTATATCTGCGACCGTGAATGTCACTTGATCGGTAAATACTGTCTAACTGCTATAGCCCGGTTAAACGGATTTGCGAACGTGACATTCACGTTGATGTTCTGAGTATTGCTGTGATGTTGCGGATCGGTCGTGGGGATAGCCTGGTTGCAGTGGTAGTACAGTTTTGTTTTATATGTACATTTGTTATTGCGGGGCGAGCGTCCGACCTGTGGATTGCCGTCACTGCTGTTTGTATTATTCTTTTGGGGCACGACCAGGTTGCGGTCGATATACCCGTTGTATGTATATTTTACTTTCTGTACTAGGATTACCCCGCGGAGGGGTGCACGGATAGCCGGGTTCTAGAGGGCAACAAGCCCGCATCTCATGGCGTTGAGACGGAGGGGGCTTTACTCTAGAATCGGCGGGCTATTCGCCGCACTCGTAGGGGTACAGGTTGACCCAGGAGGGGTGCCTAAGTTACCGGATTCCGTGAAGTGCTGGGTGGTCCATTCACATTGCTGAAGGGGGCTGCCTCGCTTCAGGTTTTGGCGGGTAACTTGCCGCGCCCGTAGGGGTCTAGGTTTTCATTACATAGGCTATCCACACGATCAGGGGAACGTCGGGTTTCAGCAGCGGCTCTGTGAAACCCGGGGATTCCAGATATCTGTATTATTCTGTGATGCTGCACATTTCTCTGATGTTGCATTTTATCACGCCTTGAGCGAAAATTATATATTATATATATACTAGTATATGTATATGTTTTTCATCCGCGCTAGTCCAGTCCCCGCTCTGTCATTAGTTAAGTAACCTAACGGGTGATGACGAGACCCAGTGGCGAATGCGGATGGCATATACGTACATCATTATTTTCGTTCTTTGTGGTGTGATCAATTGATGGGACTGCGTTGATTCGAATCAATGCAAGATAAACAAACCTATTTGATGTTGTTGGAACATTTTTTCAAAAAGCTGTTATTGCAAGGGCGTTCTTTTTTGTTTTGCACAGTGGTATTCGATTATGAATATCCAGCTCCTCAGTCGACGAGGCAAGGGCCGAGATCCCTTCACCGGGAGTGACCCCTTGGACAAAAGTTTGCGTCAGGGCAATAACTTCACTATAGCTGATTACTTTTGCTTTGCATCGTGGTATTCAGTTGGAATATCCTGCACCTCATTCTACGGGGAAAGAGCCGAGATCCCTTCACCGGGAGTGACCTCTTTAGCAAAGGTTTTCGTCACTATATTTTTATAAAGCTATCAGTTCCTTCAACGATATCAAGTTCATTACGTTAAAGATTTTCGCCAGAAACCATTCGTAGCCCTCCGTCGTTTCATATGGATAGTCAATAGTATTCAAGCTGTGTATGTTGGCCAAAGTCAAGGAACAATGTTTGGTAGCTATTGGGTATTCATATGCTGCATAGATAGATGCGTTGGTTTAGGACAGTCGTACTACTATTTTAGCCAAAGTCAAGGGTATGTATGGGTGGGTTCAAATTAACCTGGACAATGACGGGTAGAACTTGACATGTGACTTATGATATGTTGGCCAAAGTCAAGGTCATAAGAGCATGGGGCAAAAATCCACATCGGGAGTTTCTAAAGAAACTGAAACTTGCCATATATGCGCATACCTTCTGGAGTGTGATAACGTGAGCGGATTCCGTCACGTTATCATGCGATGATGGTTGGATCCCGATTCCCACTGATGAGTTGGTTTACTCCTCGGGTGATCCCGGCTAATTCTTCTTTCAGGTTTGGGGAAGAATTTGACGTTACAGTGGGAGGTTTCCAGATTAGATAAAGTGATAACCATTCTGATCTAGGTTAGAGTGCACGCTGAGTGTTTCTTTTCTCTCTCTCTCTTTGGCTGCGACCATTGACCCGACCCTAGACTATGACTCAGTGACCAAGTTGACCGAACCTTCTTAACACTGGCCTTTGGATTGTCAGAGTTGCAAACCTCATTACCACTCCTACTTTTACCCTTTTCTCCAGGACACCCCGTATTATTACGACCGTCCACTTCCATTGGACAAAACCATCGTATGGTTATATACGAACTCGAAGGAATTCGAGGATGGTTTCCGGTTCTGGAGAAAACGAATAGGACTATTCAGTTGTCTTTTCCTTTTACCTTCTCTCAGGTTGCGAGTACTCCTTGGTTTAGGAGATAGTACACCTATTACGCAAATTGGATAGTCTTCTTCCAAACCTTAGGCTGGTGCCGACCGGTAGGGAATGAAGAAAACCAGTTAGCCTAAACGGTGTACAGAAGGTATTAAGTTAAGACAAAGCAAGGGATTAGAAAGAGGGCAAAGTAAACTGCGACTGCTATTCACGACTAAACCAAGTTTTTCTTTGCCAATCCTAAATCACCTTTGTATTTCTCCTGGACACTCTGTATCACTACGAAGATCCAAATTTTATTGGATACTCCATCGTATGGTTATATACGAACTCGAAGGAACTTGATCCAGTTCGGGGATGGATCCTGGTTCAGGAGAAATAGGAATAAGGTTTATTCGGTTGTCTTTTATCTTCACCTTCTCTCGCATTGAGAGTGCTCCTGGGATTAGGATAGTACACCCATTATGCTTATTGGATAGTCTTCTTCCAAACCATAAGCTGGTGCCGAACGGTAGGGACGGAAGAAAACCATTTAGCCTAAAGGGGTGTACAGAAGGTAATGACTAAAGACATATAAAGGGATTTGGAGAAGTGGCAAAGAATTATACGGTTACAGTTGTGAATCTGAATAATGGAAGAGGCATTACTTGGAATACCAGGATACCCCATCGAAACATTTCAATGTTTCAGTTTCACTGTGTACTGCTAAAAGAAAACTGATTTCCCAATTAGACACTTGCTCCTGGGTATTTATTTACCAGGTTTGATTCTTACATCTGTATGGTTTTACAGATGATGAGTGGGAGTAAGTTATTGGGAATTAGGTGATCATCCTCATTATATCGGAATTCGTTGTAATTGGTGATATTTGAGGAAGTCACCTGGGCTGTTTGCCGATCGGCAAATATTTGGTTTTGAATATCCGTTGTTATGCACCAATTTCAAATTGATATATCTGTACGTCTATTTTCATAGAGTGAGATATACCTTTTTGAAATTATGTCTATGACATTTACCTATATCAGTGGATGGTTAGTAAGGAGCATTGAAAAACGGTGTAATTCTTCTTAACCATAAGTACAGTTTTCAACCTACAACACACAGTGAATGAGTTATTAGACTCAAGGGACTTATACAGAGTATTGTATGTTGTCCAGTGTCCATTAGGACAGAGGGGTTGGTCCTCGTACTATATTCTGTTTACTTGTGACTTCTTTAGTTCTTAGACAGGTGTTTCGTAGAAACACAGGGTCTGAGTTTTGAGAAGTTATTGGTATAAGAATAGAGTAGAGAACCGAGTATTGCAAGTATCGGGATTCTTCAAGGTGATCGAAGATGTAGATACTTGTGTAGGGTATTCAGATGATAGTAATGATTAAGAGAAATTGCTTCTTTTTAGGTTACTCATAATTGGAAGCAATCCTAAGTTGAGTAATGCTGATCGGCCTCCTTCCATTTAGGTTACATGCACTGGAGACAGCTGCATGATTTGAACTGGTTCAATTAAATCAGTGCCTCTGTTTCTGTATTAGTTATAGAACATTTCATATCTTGACGTTGTTAAGATACGGGGAGTTGTCCGGCTTATGCTTAAAACCAGACTCCGGATAACTCGAGGCACGTTTCTGTAATGGTTGTTTGTGGGTTGACACGGGCTATGACGAGGGTTGATATTCTACCATCTGGAAGATCAATAGTGATATTGTTCTTGACTCGCCACAGTTTTATTAAAAATGGATTTTTTCATAAAACAGTAGTGGGAGTATGGTAGAACTGTAAGTGATTCCAGAACCGCAAACGATTACTGAAGATTTGATAAGAACCTAAAGATTCAATCTGGTTTGACATTCCATTAGCCACTCCGCAGATATGGTGGGTAACCTCAGGCACTCGAGAGGTACTTCGGTATGCTCAAGGACGGTGGCAGGGAGGTTCTTATTTACCCGGACTTACCATTGTTGTTGTTCCAGACTGTGAGACCCGGCAGGAGGATGAGTATAGCGTCGTTCTAAACTAGCTTTAGAAGTGCACGTCTATATGACTCTGCCAGAGGGTTGTCGCGGTCAGTGGGAGCAGCGGAAGCATTGGTGGACATCAGGCTTATGTCTATTTGTAGACTAAAGCAGATATAGCGGAGATAGATCATCTATCTCTGATGTGACAGTCATAGGTTTGACTTCATCAGAATAGGGAATGGATCTGTTAAGAAGGTAGTAGGGTGTGATGTCGTGGTATTTGGATGACATACAAAGAGTAGGAAGTAATATTCCTATACTACGATCGGTTATACTTTGGTCGTCACACAGTGGTTTCTCCACATAGGACTTGGATATTATATCAGACATTCTGGTTACTAGATCTATGGTTTTAGATCTAGATTTAGGTGGTTTCACAATCAGGGTACTTAGACAGCATTCTAAGAGTATTTAGAATAGACGACTCCTGGCATGGTGGTGTACCTGCAGGTAATGGAGTCACCCGCTCTAAAGGTATCTTACAGACAAAAGAGGAGAGGGATGTGCATGATTGGCAGATCACTTGCTTAGGCAATTGAGTCAATCATGAGATGTCAAGTACCACACCAGATGTTGTTCTTGCAGTAGGTGCAATAAGTTGATATTAATCCAATCCTGGAGAAACAATCGGAAGCAGTTTTAGAACATAAGTGGATGTACTAGGGATATGATAACAGCATTCTCCTTCGGGAGACAGTTATCATTCCAGGCTTCCAAGGTGACCTGGATGGCAGAGTGGCTGTCAGAGTTATAGTTTTCCCTCTGACGAGGGGCAGTATTTTGGACAGGTGGTCCAGTTGGATACTGAGGGAAGGCATGGCGCAGGATACTGATTAAGTTCAGTTGACGATACAGTCTAAGAAGTATGGATTTGGAGTTCATTTATGAGCTAGGCCCCATCAGATATCCAGACACATTCTAAGACAGATATTGCTCATTTCGGGAGATGGCTTTCTCCGCGAACTTGAGATAAAGAGAGACATAGAAAGAAACATCAGAGCGGATCCACTCACTGAGGCTATTCCTCGAACGCATTAGTTTCACGAACGAGCTTTGTGAGACTGACTAGTAGAGGAGTTGGGTGTTCGGTATCACACGGGCTGTGAGTATGCGACATCGCAATAATTAGCCTTGAGTGCAAGTGGGAGATTGTTGGAGATAGTGCCCTCAGAGTCAATTATTGGATCACAGGCACGCGATTACAATGATTGAGGGAGGACCTGCCCCAGTAGGACAGTCTTACTCGAGATGATAGTATGCTATCTGGTTTATCTTTATCTTCGTGTACTGCTTTAGGTGACCTTACGAGTCGCTATTGCACGTTGATAGAGCCCCTAGGATTCTTGCTTGACTACCAACAGTATGAGGGCGATCATATACGTGAGAGCTGGGGTCTATAAGCACATCCTTAAAAGGTCCCTAGTCGTGGGAGTTTCGAGACAGGGCATCGATACTCCGGAGTAGACTAGTGTATACAGTCGAGACCCTGATGAGGGGCTGTGGCCGGTCTCACAAGCCACTGGTGTCTGTTGGTTCACCTAAGATGTATACAGGTGCTCATTGCGTTATGAGTACACCGGACAGGACTCGCCGGGAACCTGCTAGTTGGGGTTATACCAGACGTTAGATAGCAGTTCCCTGGTGACATGTGTACAGGTTAGTTCATCGACCTGAGATCGTCATTTGTCTCGTGTGAGTTCCCACTGTGCTTTGATTACTACCCTACCACGGCTCAAAGGAGTCGTGCAAACAGGTTTTAGTTGGGTACAGTCCCGAGCCACATGGAGGCAGTGAGCGGATCTGCAGGGGTTCGTCTCTTCCGGTATTGGGGGTGAGGTCGCGCTGTGTCTAGGAGAGCCAGAACATGAAAAGTCCTTGGCCAAGGCAGGAGATTTGCTGGTATGTATTCCAGTAGTATCTCAGGGTGTTCTGGGCTACACTCCGACACGACTTGTACCGCTATTGGGAGTCTGACTTTTACCAACCCCCTAGGCCCGCCATGCGATGCTCATAGACGAACGGACCGGACTGTACGGATATTGTCACTGACAGGCTCAGTAGGGTGTTAGGATGAGTTCGCTCATCGACGTCCCTTTTGGTCAATAGCTGGTGGCCCGTCACGTATGGCTAATACCTCTGACGTGCTGGTGGTTAAATCCTCAGCCATAGTATTGACGAGTCTTTAGAGTCCTCCACACTCAGTTACTCAGGTTTCGGGCGAAACGCTGTAGAGGCCGTATGGAGATATGGCAGGGTTCGATCAGATACGTGCGGTATTGCACGGATCATGATCGGACGGTTTTTACTAGCCGGCTTTGGCTTAATCCGGATCCTAGTATTAGGTAGTGTAGATATTGTCTCTTTGTATTTGTGTTCAGTGGGAATACAAATATGGGCATGTATTTGCAGTAGCGGGGTTTTCCTGTAATTTATTACGGGATCAGTTTTCTGAAGTTGCCAAGTTTGCATTCCGTTCCGGCCGGTTTTCTTTTATTCCTTCACGGCCGGACTTTTCGATGGAGGGGGTAATTTGCAATTGTGCAAATTACTTATTGTGGAGGGTGTTTCTTGCTTATGTGTGGCTTCATCATGATGAGATTCTCTTTGAGTCTTATCCCTTGCATTTATGAGAAAGGGATTGATTTGTTTTGTGAGTGGATTGAGATTAAAGGTTGGTGTGACTTTTATTTTATCATTATCTTAGCTTTTCCCCCTTGCTTTTCTATTGATAATTCCCTCCACCGTATAGCATGGCCGGCCACTTGAAAAAAGAGGGAGAGAGTTCCTTTTATATGTGGAAATTTGATTCATCTCAAATTGATTTTCTTTTGCTTGCCAAAATTCCAAAGCTCTTTCCTTGGTTCAATCTTGATCCCTCCATCCATGGCAACTTCTTGACCCCCAAAGAGACATAGCATTCTACACTAGCCTACAGCAAATCTTGGACGCGTCGGCTAGCCAACTTCGCGCCCGAGTTGCCTCGGTCAAGAGGTGGGAGCCCGTAAAAGATTCCGGCTACGTGGTGCCCTTTTCCGACGAGGAGGAGATGAACGGAGGTTCCGCGGGAGATCGGAGTGGAGACGAAGACCGAAGGACTCGGATCGCTTGGTATACTTCTCTACCCGTATTTTACTTTGCTAGTTGCTAGGTTAATGGCCCGATCCGGGTGAAAAGTGCGCGGTGGTGCCGGTTTGCTAGTTTGCAAAGTTTTTGTTTCCGCGTTTCCGGCGTCGGATCGACGGCCGGGGCACCGCCGCGGACTTACTGCAATCAGGTATGCAACTCTGACAATCCAAAAAGCCAGTGTTTAAGAAGGTTCGGTCAACTTGGTCACTGAGTCATAGTCTAGGGTCGGGCCATGGTCGCTGTCAAAGAGAGAGAGAAAAGAAACACTCGGCATGAACTCTAACCTAGATCAGAATGGTTATCAATTTATCTAATCAGGAAACCTCCCACTGTATCGTCAAATTCTCCTCCAAACCTGAAAGAATAATTAGTCGGGATCACCCGAGGAGTAAACCAACTCATCAGTAGGAATCGGGATCCAACTATCATCACATGTTAACGTGATGGAATCCACTCACGTTATCACACTCCAGAAGGTATGCACATATCTGGCAAGTTTCAGTTTCTTTAGAAACTTCCGATATGATTTTTACCCCATGCTCTTATGACCTTGATGAAGGTCAACAAATCATAAGTCACATGTCAAGTTCTACCCGTCATTGTCCAGGTTAATTTGAACCCACCCGTACAAGCCCTTGACGAAGGTCAACAAGGCTATACGACTGTCCTAAACTAACGCATCTATCTATGCAGCAGAAAGGTAACAAGCAGCTACCTTTCACTATGCCTTGACGAAGGTCAACAAACATAGCATGAATACTAAGTGCTACCCGTCTGAAATGACGGAGGGCTACGAATGGTCTTTGGCAAAAAACCTTTAACGTAATGAACTTGATATCGTTGACGGAACCAGATAGTTTTTTATAAAAATATAGTGGCGAAAACCTTTGCTAAAGAGGTCACTCCCGGTGAAGGGATCTCGGCTCTTTACCCGTAGAATGAGGTGCAGGATATTCCAACTGAATACCACGATGCAAAGCAAAAAGTCAATCGACTATAGTGAAGTTATTACCCTGACGCAAACTTCTGTCTAAGGGGTCACTCCCGGTGAAGGGATCTCGGCCCTTTCCTCGTCGACTAAGGTGCTGGATATTCATAATCGAATACCACTGTGCAAAACAAAAGAGAACGTCCTTGCAATAACAGCATTTTGAAAAATGTTCCAACAACATTAGAATAGGTTTGTTTAGCTTGCATTGATCCGAATCAATGCAGTCCCATCAATTAATCACACCATAAAAGAACGAAAATATGATGTACGTATATGCCATCCGCATTCGCCACTGGGTCCCGTCATCACCCGTTAGGTTACTTAACTAATGACAGAGCGGGGACCGGACTAGCGCGGGTGTAAAACATATACAACATCTACTAGTATATATATCAATATATAATATTCGCTCAAGGCGTGATAAAAATGCAACATCACAGAGAGTAATAAGCATCACAGAACAATACAGATAATCTGGGATCCCCGGGTTTCATAGAGCCGCTATTGAAACCCGACGTGTTAGTTATGTATATGCCCTAAAGGCCATTGTTGTACATATGATGTATATTATAATGGATGCTTGGATATATATAGAGAGGACTTTCTTGCTCGTCATGATAGTATGCTATTTGGTTTCACTTTATCTTAACATGTTGACTTGTATTGGTTTACTGTTTTTCTCTCACATGTTGATAAAGCCCTTAGGATTTGTACTCGACTACTGGAACTATGATGAGATCATACTAGTGGGGCCATGGTAGTCGATGAGTACATCCTATAACTGTTCCTAGTCGAGGGTATATCGAGACAGGGCATCGATACACCAGAGTAGACTAGCGTATACGCATCTTGACCCATATGATGGGCGATGGATGATCCCATATCCATCAGTGTTGGACATCAAGGATGGTGTACGGGTGCTCAGTGGAGACTGGGTGCACTAGACGGACTCGCAGAGAACTCCCAGATGGTGATATACCACACGTCAGATGGCAGTTCTCCGGTGACACTGGTACAGGGTAGTCTGTAGACCCGAGATCGTCATAGAGTCTTACGTGATTCCCATTGTGTTTTGATTTCCACCTTACCACGTCCAAGTGGGCGTGTAAAACGGTGGCTTTTGGGTACAGTCCAGAATCACATGGAGGCAATGAACAATAGGAGGGGATTCGTCTCTCCCGGTATAGGGAGTTGATGTTGTATTGTGTTCGATTGGCTATAACTGGAAGTCCCTGGCCAGGGCTGATATAGAGATTTACTGGTAAGTGTTACTAGTAGTTTCTTCACCTGTTATTAGCCACACATCAACATGACTTATCGGTTACTGGGGTCTGACGTATACCACCCCTAGACTCGATATGCGGCATATCAGACGAAGAGACCGGACTTTACGGGAGTGTTACTGATTGGATTCACAGGAGAACGGACAGGCTAGCTTGTTGATCTTCTGATCGCTCAATACCTGGGTGGTTGTTACGTTTAGCTGACCGCTTGCAGCTTGTGTGTGTTTTATATGATCATCACCTGCTACCGGCGTATTGACGATTCTTTAGAGTCCTACACAGAGGTTTCTTGGCTCAGGCAAAATGGAGTAGAGGCACATATGTGATATGTGCAGGACCGAGGATAATGCGATATGAGATACCGTATTATATTCTTACGATATTTAGATATGAACCGTATCATCAGATCAAGTGTTGATTCGATGAATTCGGTACATGATATATTTGTCGGTTATATTCGATATAGCCGGATTGTCGGACCAAGTGTTGATTCGATGATTTAATGTATAATAATATATATGATATATTGTATTACATTATCTAATATTGGCGGGCTTTATTATTTTATTTTCTCACTTGATAATACATTGATATATATGCGATATATATTAAATGTATTATTTTCTTTTGTTACAAATATAATATATATGTGATATATATTATAGTAACATGATATGATTAATAATGAAAATTGTTTAGTGATGATAAAAAGAGATTAGGGTTTTATTAGGGTTAGCTTCTTCTTGCACCTTCTAGAAGCATTCCTTTTGTCATGAAGAAATATTATGATAGATATTTTCTTATGACTCATTTCTTAACCCAACCAAACCCTATCCTTAGTTAACTCTCTACAAGGGTTATCCTTGTCATCATTAACCATGGTTGCATTATTATTGATATACTCATTTTCATTATTCTTCACAAAAGGTTTATCTCATTATTCATCATCTTCTTCTCTCTTGAGCTTTGAGAAAGCTTACTTGATTTTCCTTTTGTGATGTTTTCATGTGAGATTATGACATAAAAAGATAGCATAAATACTACTCCATCATCCTCATCTAATCTAGCCCATTGGATTAGGGTGTTCACCTCATTAGAGTGAGAGAGCTTGAGTTATAGCAACTTCGACGTAGATCATCGGAGAACCGGAACACTACAAGCTAGCATGGATCGTTCGAGTCGTGGAGCCTCTCTTGAGTCTGGGAGATCATGGATCGCGGCAAAGGGACATCTACTCGGAGCTTGTGAAGCGAAGGAGTGGACTACAAAGGTTGTGATCCCTCACACTTAGTAGTAAAGATGTTTACTTGCATGTTAAACCCTAATAATCTAGCAAAGATCCCGGCTTTGGGTTGTTCGGCACGTCTAAATTTTTATCCGGGCATGTTTGATGCCTTATGAACCTTCATAAGAGTGCTTAGGAACCCTACAGTGGTATCAGAGCCTAGCTAGAGCATTAGGCGACGTGTATACGAAGTTAAAACTCCGAACGAACCCCGAAACTACGAAATGAACCCCTCTCTGGACTTTTTTCAAAAACTGTGGTTTTTCAGAATTAAAAATATCTAAAAGATTCAGCAGGTAAATATATATATTACTGTGAAAAACGAGGCTTCAATCCGTACATACCACCGCGGAACCGCGGCCGTACCGTGCTTGGGCCGCGGATCCGCGATGGAAATGTTGGATTGCGCATTCATTTTTCTACAGTAATATCAGTATCTGTATTTTATATTTTTTGGGTATTTGTAAACTGACTCAAGTGTTGAGTATTCTGGGGTTTATTTTGTAATCGTTGATTCGATCGGAATATTTAGTTTTGTTATGTTTTCCGGATATTTAGAAACTGTTAAAATGTTCGAACGGATATCATTAACTCACTTTGTCCCGGCACGTAAAACTTTCAAGTGTTGAATTTTTATCGGGTTTAAATCTTTCAGAAAAATTGTACAAGTTACGCGGTGGACCCTCTAGAAGAATACAAACCTTAACTCGATTATGTGACCGTCTTGAAGTGCCTCTAAACTTTAGGGTTTAGGGCAGTACGGTGTGCCACATGTGAGGCGTTGGCTTGACCCTTCTACGGCTGGATCACCGGTACTGTGACATATTCTGGAATTATTTGAACTCCGCTCAAGTGTTGAGCTATTTAGGAAATTTTGGGTATTTGATTATCTGTTCGGAAAGTTTAATACTGTCTATTTATCTGGAATGTGATACAATATGTGGAATTCATATAGTTAGGCATGAAATGCGAAGTATGTGATATTTCGGATTTACGATGTCTAAAGTGATTGTGGATTCCAAATATTGTAGTTTTACACATTATTTTCTATGACCGTAAGTGTAATATGTGATATCGCCGGTTTCGTTGCTATATGTCAACGACAATTAGGATGGACATATTTACTTACGTTGATGACATGTGATGTTATGTATTGCTGGATATGTTATATTGGATCGTCGCGTTTTGAATAGCCGGGGGTTTTTATGTGAGGTGAGAGTTTTTTTTATTTTCATTCATGTAAAATTCTTTTGTATGTAATATTCTTTTATTGGGGCACTTCCGGGTTGAGGTTGATGTCACCAGTGTATATTATTTACTTTTCCGCATTAGGTAGACCCGAGGAGGGGAGCACAAGTAACCGGGTTCTAGGGTCTAGTGGGAGGCTATCTCGAGGAGTCGAGACCGGGTCTCCTAACCCTAGAATTGGCAGTGTTACTTGCCGCTCTCGTAGGGGTCTTGGGATGTGGGTTTGGCTATTCATCGCGACCGTGGAATCCGTGTTTTATACCGGCTCGTACTGAAAACACGGACATCCTAGTATATCCAATATTTCATATATGTTCTTCTGCTGCAATGTTCTGTGATGAGATCATATTACTGCCTGAGACGAATGCTTATACTATATATATATATGCTGATATATAAATATTACTACTTTCGTTTCTTCTATGATGCTTAGAAAGCATAAGCTGATGGGATTTTTATTAATAAGATTAATAAAAAGAAAAAAAAGAAACCTAAAAGATGTTGTGGAATCAAAACTTTATAAAAAGGGTAGCTACAGTTTTGCTTTGCATAGCGGTATATATGATATATCCTGCACCTTATTCGATGAGGAAAGAGTCGAGATCCCTTCGCCGGGAGTGACCTCTTTAGCGAAACTGGCAGATGCTACAAACTCGCGGTTTAGTTTTCAATAGCTTATATAGTCATGCTTTGCATAGCGGTATATATGATATATCCTACACCTTATTCGATGGGGAAAGAGCCGAGATCCCTTCACCGGGAGTGACCTCTTTAGCGAAACTAGAAGCCTCAAAAACACTCCTTTTCAAAACACTCAATTCTACAACGATATCAAGTTCATTACGCAATAGGTTTTCAGAAAAACCTGACGTTGCCCTCCATCATTTCAGATAAAGACTATTTAGTATTTGTGCTGCGTTTGTTGGCCTTTGTCAAGGCGTAGTGTGCGATAGCTAACTCGTACTTATCTGTTTAAACATATGATGTGATTGGATTAGGGTATTCGTACGACCTTGTTGGCCTTTGTCAAGGGTTGTGCGGGTGGGTTTATTTCAATCAAGAAATGACGGGTTGAACTTGACTAGCTTCCTATGGCTTGTTGGCCTTTGTCAAGGTCATAGGGGTTAGTGGCAAAATATTATCGGGAATTTCAAGTGTTGAAATTTGCAATGAGATTGCATACCTCCTATGAGATAGTTGGATCCCGATACCCACTGCGAGTAAGAGTTACTCATGGGAGAGTTTTACACAGGACAATTAGCCGATCAAGTAGGTGTCTAGAAAAGTGTTAACGAGGTTACGCCTCTGGGAAAATGAGGTTTATTTTAATTAGGTCCGTGCGAAATCACGGGGAACCTCCCTCAAGTACCGACACTGATCTAGCTGAAAGATTGACAAAATTGTAAGGTGTAATTAATCCCGGCTAATCTTACCTTTTAAGGTTTGAAGGAAGATTTGATAAAAACAGTGGAAGACATCCTGATTAGAAGATAATAACCAATCAAATCTTGCAAGAGCATACGCTAAAGTGTTTTTCTTCTCTCTCTCTCCAAGTAGCGACCATGTCAGGCCATAATCAAGATAATAATATGGATGTATTGACTGAACCCGCTTATTATACTGAGCAGGGGAACGTTGGACCCGTTCTTTCTTATAAGAGTTATAAGACTGAACAGGAAACAGGCGAATATCTGGATTCTCAAGCAGCCCAAAAGAACATGCATGCTGATACGTCTTCTTCTGGTGTGTTAGTTATTGAGAACTGTTTCTCGGTTCACCCTACGTCCTGAGTATTAGATACCGGATCAGGATCCCACATATGTAAATTGTTACATGGGCTACGGAAAGGCAGAGAACTGGGAAAAGGTGATCATTCCACTCAAGTAGGGAACGGTGCAAATGTTGCAGCCAAAGCAGTTGGCGAATATCACCTAGTATTACTAAGTAGTAATACACTGATTCTGAATGAGTGCTATTATATACCGAACATGATGTGCAACATTATATCGGTTTCTTTATTAAGTAAAGAAGGATATAATTTTGTTGTACAGGAGAATGTTATGAACATCTTCCTAAATCAAAAGTTGATTGCATCAGGCTCGTTACATAATGGCATATTCATTCTCAATCAAAATACAGTTCTCAATATACAAAACACACACAAGAGGAAAAGTTCAGATATGAACGAATCCTACTTGTGGCATTGTAGACTTGGTCATATCAATGCGACACGACTGGCTAAGTTACATAAAGATGGATATTTGAATCCATTCAAATTATCATCTTATGATACTTGCCATTCATGTCTCAAAGGAAAAATGACCAAAGCTCCGTTTAGTGGACATGGAGAAAGAGTTACGGAACTCTTAGGACTGGTACATAGTGATGTATGCGGTCCCATGTCTACGCATGCCAGGAACGGTTCTTCCTACTTCATTACATTCACTGACGATCTCTCAAGATTCGGATATGTATTCCTGATGAAACACAAGTCTGAAGCTTTTGAGAAATTCAGAGAATATAAGCACGAAGTAGAGAACCAAACGGGCAAAAGTATTAAGATCCTTCGATCTGATCGAGGAGGAGAATACTTGAGCAATGATTTTCTGGATTATCTAAAAGAGAATGGGATTCTCTCTCAGCTTACTCCTCGTTATACACCACAGCACAACGGTGTATCGGAACGGAGGAATCGCACCCTATTAGATATGGTGTGCTCTATGATGAATACTGCTGAGTTACCTATTTCCTTCTGGGGATATGCGCTGGAGACAGCAGCATACCTATTGAATCAAGTTCCAACTAAATCTGTACCTACCGTACCATATGAGATATGGAGTGGGAAGAGACCATGTCTTAAACGAGTTAAGATATGGGGTTGTTTGGCCTATGTCAAAAGGAAAAATCCAGAAAAACTCGAGGCACGGTCAGTTCTATGCAAGTTTGTGGGATATCCCAAACATTCACATGGATATCTTTTCTACCATCGCGAGGAACAAAAAGGTGTTTGTTTCTCGACATGCCACCTTTTTAGAAAAGGAATTTCTTGCAAAAGAAATTAGTGGCGAAGAGGTGAAACTGGAAGAAATTCCAGCTACACAAACTCAAACTGAAACTGAAGATTTGGTGGAACCAGAGGAATCAGTAGTACTCGACGAACCCCAGCCTCTCCGCCGATCTAGTAAGGTTTCTTGTCCACCTCAGAGATACTACGGTTTTCTCATTGATGGTGGAAGCGAGGATTGCATCATGGAAGATGATGACCCGACTAGTTTCGAGCAGGCCATCATGAGTGGTGACTCTGTGAATTGGCTGGATGCAATGCGATCTGAGATGGAATCCACGTACACCAACAAAGTATGGACTTTGCAAAATGCTCCTGAAGGGGTAAAACCCATTGGGAGAAAGTGGATCTTTAAAAAGAAATTTGGTGTAGATGGAAAAGTTGAGACTTTCAAAGCTAGATTTGTAGCAAAGGGTTTTCGTCAACGACCAGGTGTGGATTATGACGAAACCATTTCTCCAGTGGCTATGCTTAAGTCCATCCGGATCTTACTTGCCATTGCTGCATACCATGACTACGAAATCTGGCAAATGGATGTTGAGACCGCCTTTCTGAATGGTGATTTAGAAGAGTGTGTGTACATGACTCAGCCAGAGGGCTTCGTAGATAGTGGGAGCAGCGGAAAGGTGTGCAAGCTGCTTAAATCCATTTATGGGTGGAAGCAAGTATCGCGGAGTTGGAACATCTGTTTTGATATTTTAGTCAAAGAGTTTGACTTCATCAAAAATATAGATGAACCTTGTATCTATTGTTAGTGTATATGCCCTAGAGGCCATTACTGTATCATACTAGTTTGTATATTACTTAATGGAAGCTTGGGATATTCACCTTGTATATACAATCTTGCTCAAAATAGTAGTATGCTACTTGGTTTGTTTCTACTTCAATGTGTACATGTGTTTATTTTATTATATCGCCTATACACATTAGTGGAGCCCTTAGGATCTTTGCTTGATTACCAGCGTTGTGATAGCAGTCACACTAGTGGGGGCTGGGTAATCTATAAGCACATCCTTATGCAGGTCCCTAGTCGCAGGACTATCGAGACAGGGCATCGATACTCCGGAGTAGACTAGAGCATGCGCTTCTCATCCCAGAGTGGGAGATGGTCTGTCCCACAGCCATCAGTACGTCGTACTGGAGATAGTATGCTGGTGCTCGTTGGGTTACGAGTACACTGGACAGAACTCGTCGGGAACTGACCGGTTGGTATTATACCTATCGTCAGTTATCAGTTCCCAGGTGACATGAGTACAGCTTAGTCTGCTGACTTGACACTGTCACTTCGCCTCAAGTGTGTTCCTACTGTACTTTGATTACTACCCTACCACGGCTCAAAGGAGTCGTGCAAACAGGTAGTAGTTGGGTCCAGTCCTGAAGCACTTGGAGGCAGTAACGGTTAGACAGGATTCGTCTCTCCCGGTATTGGGGGTTGACATCGCGCTGTGTCGAGGAGATCCATTACACGAGTAGTCCCTGGCCAGGGCAAGCGAGATATACTGGTAGGCTTCCGGTGTTATCTCAGGGTGTATTGGGCTTCACTCCGACACGACTTATACCGCTATTAGGGGACTGACGTTTACCGCCCCCCTAGGCCCGCCATGCGATGTATCAGACGAACAGACCGGACTGTACGGAGATTGTCACATTCAGGCTCAGTAGGAGTTCAGATAGGTTTCACCTCGTCAGTCTTCTTGTCGGCATCTACCTGGGGACCGTTACGCACAGCTAGTGCCGCTTGCGGTCTGTGGTTAAACCCACTGCCAGCGTAGTGTCGAGTCTTTAGAGTCCCACACAGAAAGCTATTCGCCTTTAGGCAAAAGAGTAGAGGTCGCATGGTTTTGCGACAGGGTCCGGTCACATCCGTACACTTATGCACGTACAGTGTCCAGACAGTTAACACTAGCGGGCTTTGGTTTAAGCCAGATCCTAGTGTACGTTTTGGGATTGGTTTTATCCAGTATGTATTCGTGTTCCTCGGAACGCGAATGCGGGTGTGTATGCACAGTTGACGGAGAGACAGAGGCAGAGGATTCTCATTAGGGTTGTTGACCGTTGACTGTTGACTATTGACTTTTTGCTCAACCCTAATGAGAATATGATATGTAATTAACAATAATATTAATTAAGTATTGTGGTGACATGGTTGTTGAGGGGTTGACTTGGTTGACTTGTTGACTTTGTTGACCGGTTGATTAGGTTGGACTAGTTGGCCATCATGATGACAATGGCTATCATTTCATGGCAAAGACTTTTTACTTGCTTGTTCTCTTGTGCAATATGAGTGCGTGAAATGATATAGCCATTTTGACTTGAACCATTTACACAATACTTGATTACTATTTTTGTGATGATGCTTTTGGATTATGAGAGCCAAGTGAGAAAAGTCTTGCTCATTCTATCATTTTTATTCTCTCTCTTGTGTTCTTGAGCTTTCATCTTCTTCCTCTTGATTTCCCTCTCTTTAGTCTATGGTTCACTTATCTCATGTGTTGAGAACCAAGAACCATAGAGAAAATCCCTACACACTCTCCTCTACTCTTTCTAGTTCACAAGGTTTAGCAAACCGAGTGAACTAGTTTCTTCAAAGTTCGAAGAAGAAGCCAAAGGTAGAAGCTTTCAGGTGGATCGATCTTCGGCGCAAGGAGACGACGGGGTGAAGCCGATCCGGACAACCATCGAGGTTTGAAGACGAAGGAGTTCAAGTAAGAAAGGTATAACCCCCTAACCGAGTAGTTAACAACTCCTAGTTAGGTTGTCAGTTAGATGTTTAACAAAGATCCGATTTTGAGTTCATGTTACCGCCTCTAGAAAATTGTTTTTCACCAAATTCCGCATGCCCGAAAGTACCGGGAGAGGTGGCATGGACTTACAGTGGTATAAGAGCCTAGTTAAACTCTATCTAACATGTTAGCAAAGTAACTAGAAGATCGATCAAAGAAAAAGTCCCGATATAAACCCGGATTTCAAACTTGCTGTCGATTTTTAAAGTGCTGTAAAAGTAATAAATCATGCTTCAAAAATCGACTCAGGGTTTTTATAGCAAACTGCAAAAATTTCCTCCACTGAACCGATCAAAGCGCCGCGGAAACGCGGCGGGTGCGTGCTCCCGCCGCGGTTCCACGGTCGAGTTGACTCGGTAGTGGGAAATTTTGGTTGCAGTTTGTTCAGTGGGGTATTTTGGGAATTTTGGAATATGTGTTTTCAGCCCAGATTTTCCAGAACGAAAATTTTGTGTTTGGGGCCTAAAAATCCGTATTTTTGATCGAACTTCTAGAGAATTGAGCTGACGGGTTTTTATCTGTGATGTGATATTTGTATTGAACGTCTGCTAATCGCTATATGTCGATTAGTGGGGGTTATGCAAATCTGTGATCTGTAATGTTATTGGAATGTGTATATGAATTCATTGGATTGTCGCGGGTGAATAGCCGGGGGTTGTGAGACGAGAATTTTCTTTTCTTTCAATTCATCTAAATTTGTAAATTGATGTAATTATTATTTGTATGGCCGCACAACCGGGTCGGGGTTTTAGCCATCATTGTATAATTTCTTTTTACTGTTTTTGCTCCTAGGATAGACCCATGGAGGGGGTGCACAAACTACCGGGTATGCCGAAGTGCCGAGTGGCCTACTCACGGAGTTGAGGGAGGTTGCTTCGCTTCGGGTACTTGGCGGGTAGTTTTCCGCACCCGTAGGGGTCTTGGGTGGGGTATTGGCTATTCACCGCGACCGTGTAATCTGCTTTTCGTTACAGGCTCGTACGAATTGCGGATTCCTAGTATATCCAATGTGTTCATCTGTGATCTGAAATGGCTATCATTGCAATATATCTATATATGATATTATTTAGGCGTTGCTTATATTTTACAGCCGCGCTAGCCCAGCCCCCGCTCTGTCGTTAGTTAAGTAACCAAACGGGTAATGATGGGGCCCCGTGGCGAATGCGAATGGCATAAGCGTACGTCATATTTTGGTTGTTTTCTGCAATGGTAGGATTAAATGATGGGACGCATTAAAAGAACTAATGCAAGAATATCACGCATTAAAAGAACTAATACAAGAAAATAAACCAAGTTAAAGTCGTTGAAACACTTTCGGAAAACCACTCGGTTCTTTTTAAAACTAACTTTTAAATGCGGAGCTTGAGCCACTCCTTTTAAAAGCTATTTCGTTCCATCGATTATATCAAGTTCACTACATTCACAGTTTTGCCAAAACCATTCGTAGCCCTCCGTCGTTTCACATGAATAGTCAATAGTATTCAAGCTGTGTATGTTGGCCAAAGTCAAGGCATAGTGATTGGTAGCTATTGGGTATTCATGTGTAGTATAGATAGATGCGTTGGTTTGGGACAGTCGTACTGCCATTTTGGCCAAAGTCAAGGGTAGGTACGAGTGGATCCAAATTAACCTGGAGAATGACGGGTAGAACTTGACATGTGACTTATGATATTTTGGCCAAAGTCAAGGTCATAAGAGCATGGGGCAAAAATCCACATCGGGAGTTTCAAAAGAACTGAAACTTGCTAGTGTTGCATACCATTTGGAGTGTGATGATTCTGGCAGGATTCCTTCAGTTTCGTCACGCGATGATATTTGGATCCCGATCCTACTGTGAGTATATGCTACTCCTCGGGAAATTTCTCACTTAACGATCAATGCTATAAACCAAGTAGGTGTTAGCGGGGCTACGCCCACAAAGAAAAGAGGTTATTTAATTAAGAAACTTCGCGAAAGCGTTGGAAAACCTCCCTCGAAGTACCGACATAGGCCTGGCTGAACGGTTAAGCAAGTATTGTATGGTGAGATTGATCCTGACTAATTCTTCCTTTTTGGTTTGAGGAAGGATTCGAGAAACAGTGGGAGCCATCCTGTTTAGACAAACTAAAACCCATTCTAAACTTGCAAGAGCATCATGCTGAGTGTTTCTTCTCTCTCCTAATTGCAGCAACCAATCGACATGACTGGACTTAAGTTACTTCTAGATAAAAACATACTGACAGGGCCAAACTACAAAGATTGGCTCAGGAATGTCAAAATGGCAATCACTTACGACAAGCTGGGGTATCTTCTTACCACCAAAGCTCCCCCTGTCCCAGGTCCCAAAACTAGCGTCGCGGATAATGAAATCCGTAAGACCTGGGAAATCGATTGCGCGAAGGCCAAGTGCCTCGTGCTTGCCTCTATGGACAACGAACATCAGAGGAGGCAAGAGAAGATGGACCTCGAATCCATATTTCTCTATACAAAAGAACTGTATGGAGAGCAGTCTCGTATCGCAAGATACGAAGTGTCGAAGAAGTTATTTTCGGCAAGGTTGGCCGTCGGATCATCGGTAGCGGAACACGTGCTTAAGATGATCGGCTACATAGAAGAGCTCGCAGACCTTGGGACCACGTTGGAGAATGAGCTCTATACGGACTTAATTCTCCAGTCCCTTCCTTCCACTTATGCCCAGTTTATCCTGAACTTCAACTTACAAGAAAAGGAAGTTGAACTTTCAGAACTCCTCAACATGCTGAGGAGCGCAGAGGGCACCCTACAGAAAGGTAGGGAAACATCCATTTTGTTTGTAGGAGGATCTTCCTCTTCTAGGTCCAAGGCTAAAGCCAAGGAAAAGAAGAAGAAAGCCCCCGCCAAACCAAGGGGCGGTGTTAGTAAAGTGGATACGAAGGGAAAGGCAAAAGCAACAAAGAAAGTGGGAAAGCTTATGGATAAGGAAGAATGCTTCTATTGTCATAAGAAGGGACACTGGAAGAATGATTGCAGGGCTTGGAAAGCCAGAACACAGGAACTGAAGCAGGTTGCGGCTTCAGCTTCAGGTGTGTATGTTATTGAAAACTGTCTTTCAATAAACTCTACTTCCTGGGTATTAGATACCGGATCAGGATCTCATATCTGTAATTCATTGCAGGCATTGAGAAACCGTAGGGTTTTGAAAGCAGGTGACATGACCCTCAAAGTTGCGAACGGAGCTAGCATGGATGCTAAAGCCGTGGGGGACTATCACCTGGGAATGTCAAATGGACATGTTTTGGTTTTGCGTAATTGCTTTTTTGTACCCAACGCAACTTGTAATATCATTTCTGTATCTTTGGTTTCTAAAGAAGGTTATGAATGTGCGTTTGTAAGTAATGTTGTAAACATTCACCTTAATCAAGTTCTGATTGGGTCAGGTTCACTGAGCAATGGTATATACGTATTGAACCAACCACAGATTTTCAATGTCCAGAATACACACAAAAGAAAGTCTCCGGAAATAAATCAGACTTTCTTGTGGCATTGTAGACTGGGTCACATCAATGAGAGAAGGATGACGAAGTTACATACAGAAGGATATTTGAATGCGTTCGAATATCAGTCGTATGCCACTTGTCAATCCTGTCTCAAAGGAAAGATGACAAAGACTCCGTTCACTGGACACGGAGTAAGAGCGAGCGAGCTCTTGGGACTCGTACACAGCGACGTGTACGGTCCAATGTCTACACATGCGCGAAGCGGTTATTCTTACTTCATTACTTTTACGGATGACTTTTCAAGGTACGGTTATGTCTTCTTAATGAAACATAAGTCCGAAGCCTTTGGAAAATTCCAGGAATATAAGAATGAAGTAGAAAAACAAACCGGCAAAAGTGTCAAGATTCTAAGATCGGATCGAGGTGGAGAATACTTAAGTGCCGAGTTCCTGGACAATTTAAAAGAGAACGGAATTCTCTCTCAGCTTACTCCTCCATACACTCCGCAACATAACGGTGTATCGGAGAGACGGAACCGAACCCTATTGGATATGGTACGGTCCATGATGAGTAACGCTGAGTTACCGCGATCATTCTGGGGGTATGCGCTAGAATCAGCAACATACCTTTTGAACCGAGTTCCCACTAAGACTGTGCCTACTACACCATATGAGATGTGGTGTGGGAAGAGGCCCCATCTCAATCACATTAAGACATGGGGAAGTCCAGCTTTTGTCAAAAAGTAGCATGCGGACAAGCTCGAGGCACGCTCAGTACAGTGCAAGTTTGTAGGATATCTAAAGAACTCCAAGGGATATTTCTTCTACCGCGAAGAGGAACAAAAGGTTTTTGTTTCTCGTCATGCCCACTTTCTAGAACACCAGTTCTTAGAAAAGGAAATTAGTGGGAGCGCAGTAGAACTGGAAGATATTCCAGAACCACAGACTATTACTGAAAGTTTAGTGGAACCAGAGGGTTCAAAAGAACAAGACATCCCTACGCCGCTCCGCAGGAGTAGTAGGCAGTCTCATCCGCCCGAGAGATACTACAGTTTTCTCATAGACGGGGATAGAGAGGATTGCATCATAAATTATGATGAGCCTACTAGCTTCCAGCAGGCCATTCAGAGCGTTGACTCGGTAAAATGGCTAGATGCAATGCGGACCGAAATGGAGTCCATGTACACCAACAAGGTATGGACGTTGGACATTGCTCCAGACGGGGTAAAACCCGTAGGATGCAAGTGGATCTTCAAAAGGAAGATTGGTGTAGATGGACAGGTTGAGACCTATAAAGCTAGACTTGTTGCAAAGGGTTTTCGTTAAAGACCTGGTTTGAACTATGACGAAACCTTTTCTCCAGTGGCTATGCTGAAATCCATTCGGATCCTTCTTGCCATTCCTGCCTTCCACGATTATGAGATCTGGCAGATGGACGTAAAGACCGCTTTTCTAAATGGGAATTTAGAGGAGTGTGTCTATATGGACCAACCAGAGGGTTTCATTCGGAGTGGGAGCAGCGGAAAGGTGTGCAAGTTGCTTAAGTCCATCTATGGACTAAAGCAGGCATCGCGGAGTTGGAACATCTGTTTTGATGAGACGGTCAAAGAATTTGGCTTTATCAAAAATCCAGATGAACCATGCATCTATAGTAGATTTGTAGCGAGAACTGTAGTGTTCCTCGTTTTATACGTGGATGACATTCTTTTAATAGGAAATGACATTCCTATGCTACAATCTGTCAAGGGGTTCTTGTCACACAAGTTCTCCATGAAAGACCTGGGTGATGCCTCATACATCCTGGGGATCCGGATCCATCGTGATAGATCCAAGAGGATATTAGGACTTTCACAGTCCAGGTATATCGACACCATACTGAAAAGATTCAGTATGGAAGATTCCAAGCACGGTAACCTACCGGCTTGTCACGGGATCACCCTCTCTAAAGAGATGTCTCCCAAGACTGATTTGGAGAGGGACCGCATGTCTATTATACCCTACGCTTCTGCGGTAGGCTCTATAATGTATGCGATGTTGTTTACCAGACCGGATGTAGCTTATGCACTCAGTGTGGTAAGCCGGTATCAGTCAAACCCTGGGGAGAAACACTGGATAGCGGTAAAGAACATTCTCAAGTACCTGAGAAGGACTAAGGAGATGTTCTTGGTGTATGGCGGAAAAGACCTCCAGATCGAGGCCTTTGCTGACTCCAGCTTCCAGAGTGACAAGGAAGATTCCAAGTCCATGTCAGGTTTTGTCTTTACCCTCAATGGAGGGGCGGTGTGTTGGAATAGTTCCAAACAGGAAACCGTTGCAGACTCGACGATGGAAGCGGAATACATCGCTGCATCTGATGCCGCAAAAGAAGCTGTCTGGATGAGGAAGTTCTTGAAAGAACTTCAGGTGGTTCCGTCCATTGTTGATCCAATACCTCTGTATTGCGACAACAACGGGGCTATAGCTTTAGCGAAGGAACCCAGGTCCCATCAGAGATCCAGACACATCTTGAGGCGGTATCACCTGATCAGGGAGATCGTGGATCGCCAGGAGATCAAGGTTCGGAGGGTTGCTTCAGAAGATAACACTGCAGATCCATTCACCAAGGCCTTGCCCCAGACTCAGTTCGAGCGGCTGATCGAGATGATAGGTCTTCGATACGCCAGTACATGGCCTTAGTGCAAGAGGGAGATTGTTAGTGTATATGCCCTAGAGGCCATTACTGTATCATACTAGTTTGTATATTACTTAATGGAAGCTTGGGATATTCACCTTGTATATACAATCTTGCTCCAAATAGTAGTATGCTACTTGGTTTGTTTCTACTTCAATGTGTACATGTGTTTATTTTAGTATATCGCCTATACACATTAGTGGAGCCCTTAGGATATTTGCTTGATTACCAGCGTTGTGATGGCAGTCACACTAGTGGGGGCTGGGTAATCTATAAGCACATCCTTATGCAGGTCCCTAGTCGCAGGACTATCGAGACAGGGCATCGATACTCCAAAGTAGACTAGCGCATGCGCTTCTCATCCCAGAGTGGGAGATGGTCTGTCCCACAGCCATCAGTACGTCGTACTGGAGATAGTTTGCGGGTGCTCGTTGGGTTACGAGTACACTGGACAGGACTCGTCGGGAACTGACCGGTTGGTATTATACCTATCGTCAGTTATCAGTTCCCAGGTGACATGAGTACAGCTTAGTCCGCTGACTTGACACTGTCACTTCGCCTCGAGTGTGTTCCCACTGTACTTTGATTACTACCCTACCACGGCTCAAAGGAGTCGTGCAAACAGGTAGTAGTTGGGTGCAGTCCCGAAGCACTTGGAGGCAGTGACGGTTAGACAGGATTCGTCTCTCCCGGTATTGGGGGTTGACATCGCGCTGTGTCTAGGAGAGCCATTACACGAGTAGTCCCTGGCCAGGGCAAGCGAGATATACTGGTAGGCTTCCAGTGTTATCTCAGGGTGTATTGGGCTTCACTCCGACACGACTTGTACCGCTATTAGGGGACTGACGTTTACCGCCCCCTAGGCCCACCATGCGATGTATCGGACGAACAGACCGGACTGTACGGAGATTGTTACATTCAGGCTCAGTAGGAGTTCAGATGGGTTTCACCTCGTCAGTCTTCTTGTCGGCATCTACCTGGGGACCGTTACGCACAGCTAGTGCCGCTTGCGGTCTATGGTTAAACCCACTGCCAGCGTAGTGTCGAGTCTTTAGAGTCCCACACAGAAAGCTATTTGCCTTTAGGCAAAAGAGTAGAGGTCGCATGGTTTTGCGACAGGGTCCGGTCACATCCATGCACTTGTGCACGTACGCGTCCGGACAGTTAACACTAGCGGGCTTTGGTTTAAGTTAGATCCTAGTGTACGTTTTGGGATTGGTTTTATCCAGTATGTATTTGTGTTCCTCGGAACGCGAATGCGGGTGTGTATGCACAGTTGACGGAGAGACAGAGGCAGAGGATTCTCATTAGGGTTGTTGACCGTTGACTGTTGACTATTGACTTTTTGCTCAACCCTAATGAGAATATGATATGTAATTAACAATAATATTAATTAAGTATTGTGGTGACATGGTTGTTGAGGGGTTGACTTTGTTAACTTGTTGACTTTGTTGACCGGTTGACTAGGTTGGACTAGTTGACCATCATGATGACAATGGCTATCATTTCATGGCAAAGACTTTTTACTTGCTTGTTCTCTTGTGCAATATGAGTGTATGAAATGATATAGCCATTTTGACTTGAACCATTTACACAATACTTGATTACTATTTTTGTGATGATGGTTTTGGATTATGAGAGCCAAGTGAGAAAAGTCTTGCTCATTCTATCATTTTCATTCTCTCTCTTGTTTTCTTGAGCTCTCATCTTCTTCCTCTTGCTCTCCCTCTCTTTAGTCTATGGTTCACTTGTCTCATGTGTTGAGAACCAAGAACCATAGAGAAAATCCCTACACACTCTCCTCTACTCACTCTAGTTCACAAGGTTTAGCAAACCGAGTGAACTAGTTTCTTCAAAGTTCGAAGAAGAAGCCAAAGGTAGAAGCTTTCAGGTGGATCGATCTTCGGCGCAAGGAGACGACAGGGCGAAGCCGATCCGGACAACCATCGAGGTTTGAAAAGGAAGGAGTTCAAGTAAGAAAGGTATAACCCCCTAACTGAGTAGTTAACAACTCCTAGTTAGGTTGTCAGTTAGATGTTTAACAAAGATCCGGTTTTGAGTTCATGTTACCGCCTCTAGAAAATTGTTTTTCACCAAATTTCGCATGCCCGAAAGTACCGGGAGAGGTAGCATGGACTTACATCTATAAGTAGGAAGCGGAGGCTAAGGTTGTCTTCCTCGTATTGTACGTGGATGACATACTCTTGATAGGAAATGATATTCCTATGCTGCAATCAGTCAAGCTCTTCTTATCACAATGATTCTCAATGAAAGATCTAGGTGATGCCTCCTGCATATTGGGAATCATGATCTATAGAGATAGATCTGAAAGGATACTAGGATTGTCCCAATCTAGCTACATTGACACCATACTAAAGAGGTTTAGTATGGAAGAATCTAAGCATGGGAACCAACCCACGATCTCTGGACTCACTCTCTCCAAAGAGATGTCTCCTAAGACTGATTTGGAGAGAGCTCGCATGCAAGGGATACCCTATGCTTCGGCAGTAGGCTCTATCATGTATGCGATGCTATGTACCAGACCCGATGTAGCATACTCACTAAGTGTAGTGAGTCGGTATCAAGCAGATCCTGGAGTGAGTCACTGGACAGCTGTGAAGAGCATTCTCAAGTACTTATGAAGGACTAAAGAGATGTTCTTGGTGTATGGTACCGGAGAACTCCATGTGGAGTCCTTTACCGATTCCTGCTTCCAAAGTGATAAGGACGAATCTAAGTCGCACTCGGGATTTGTCTTTACCCTTAATGGAGGGGCAGTATGTTGAAAGAGTTCCAAATAGGATACCGTTGCAGACTCGACGATGGAGGCTGAATACATCGCTGCCAAGAATGCTGCCAAAAAGGCTGTCTGGATAAAGAAGTTCATTAGTGAACTTGGTGTGGTTCCATCCATTGAACATCCAATACCTCTGTATTGCGATAACAATGGAGCTGTGGCGTTGGCCAAGGAACCCAGGTCCCATCAAAAGTCCAGACATATTCTGAGGCGGTATCACCTGATCAGGAAGATAGTTGATCGCCGGGAGATCGAGGTCAGGAGAGTAGATACGAAGGACAACACTGCGGATCCATTCACGAAGGCCATTCCCCAGATACAGTTTGAGAGATTATTCGGGATGCTAGGTATGAGATACTACAGCAGCTGGCCTTAGTGCAAATGGGAGATTGTTAGTTATGTATATGCCCTAGAGGCCATTATTGTACATATGATGTATATTATAATAGATGCTTGGATATATATATAGAGGACTTTTTTGCTCGTCATGATAGTATGCTATTTGGTTTCACTTTATCTTAACATGTTGACTTGTATTGGTTTACTGTTTTTCTCTCACATGTTGATAAAGCCCTTAGGATTTGTACTTGACTACTGGGACTATGATGAGATCATACTAGTAGGGCCATGGTAGTCGATGAGTACATCCTATAACTGTTCCTAGTCGAGGGTATATCGAGACAGGGCATCGATACACCAGAGTAGACTAGCGTATACGCATCTTGACCCATATGATGGGCGATGGATGATCCCATATCCATCGGTGTTGGACATCAAGGATGGTGTACAGGTGCTCGGTGGAGACCGGGTGCACTGGACGGACTCGCCGAGAACTCCCAGATGGTGATATACCACACGTCAAATGGCAGTTCTCCGGTGACACTGGTACAGGGTAGTCTGTAGACCCGAGATTGTCATAGAGTCTTATGTGATTCGCACTGTGCTTTGATTTCCACCTTACCACGTCCAAGAGGGCGTGTAAAACGGTGGCTTTTGGGTACAGTCCCGAATCATATGGAGGCAATGAGCGATAGGAGGGGATTCGTCTTTCCCGGTATAGGGAGTTGATGTTGTGCTGTGTTCGATTGGCTATAACTGGAAGTCCCTGGCCAGGGCTGATATAGAGATTTACTGGTAAGTGTTACTAGTAGTTTCTCCATCTGTTATGAGCCACACATCAACACGACTTATCGGTTACTGGGGTCTGACGTATACCACCCCTAGACTTGATATGCGACATATCAGACGAAGAGACCGGACTGTACGGGAGTGTTACTGATTGGATTCACAGGAGAACGGACAGGCTAGCTTGTTGATCTTCTGATCGCTCAATACCTGGGTGGCTGTTACGTTTAGCTGACCGCTTACAGCTTGGGGGTGTTTTATATGATCATCACCTGCTACCGGCGTATTGACGATTCTTTAGAGTCCTACACAAAGGTTTCTTGGCTCAGGCAAAACGGAGTAGAGGCACATATGTGATATGTGCAGGACCGAGGATAATGCGATATGAGATACCGTATTATATTCTCGTGATATTTAGATATGAACCGTATCATCAGATCAAGTGTTGATTCGATGAATTCGGTACATGATATATTAGTCGGTTATATTCGATATAGCCGGATTGTCGGATCAAGTGTTGATTCGATGATTTAATGTATAATAATATATATGATATATTGTATTACATTATCTAATATTCGCGTGCTTTATTATTTCATTTTCTCACTTGATAATACATTGATATATATGCGGTATATATTAAATGTATTATTTTCTTTTGTTACAAATATAATATATATGTGATATATATTATAGTAACATGATATGATAAATAATGAAACACCTTTAGTGATGATAAAAAGAGATTAGGGTTTGATTAGGGTTAGCTTCTTCTTGCACCTTCTAGAAGCATTCCTTTTGTCATGAAGAAATATTATGATAGATATTTTCTTATGACTCATTTCTTAACCCAACCAAACCCTAGCCTTAGTTAACTCTCTACAAGGGTTATCCTTGTGATCATTAACCATGGTTGCATTAGTATTGATATACTCATTTTCATTATTCATCACAAAAGGTTTATCTCATTATTCATCATCTTCTTCTCTCTTGAGCTTTGAGAAAGCTTACTTGATTTTCCTTTTGTGATGTTTTCATGTGAGATTATGACATAAAAAGATAGCATAAATACTACTCCATCATCCTCATCTAATCTAGCCCATTAGATTAGGGTGTTCACCTCTTTACAGTGAGAGAGCTTGAGTTATAGCAACTTCGACGTAGATCATCGGAGAACCGGAACACTACAAGCTAGCATGGATCGTTCGAGTCGTGGAGCCTCTCTTGAGTCCGGGAGATCATGGATCGCGGCAAAGGGACATCTACTCGGAGCTTGTGAAGCGAAGGAGCGGACTACAAAGGTTGTAATTCCTCACACTTAGTAGTAAAGATGTTTACTTGCATGTTAAACCCTAATAATCTAGCAAAGATCCCGGCTTTGGGTTGTCCGGCACGTCTAAATTTTTATCCGGGCATGTTTTATGCCTTATGAACCTTCACAAGAGTGCCTAGGAACCCTACACGACGTTCCCCTGGTCGTGTGGATAGCCTGTGCAATGAAATCCTAGACCCCTACGGGCATGGCAAGTTACCCGCCAAAACCTGAAGCGAGGAAGCCCCCTTCAACAAAGTGAATGGACCACCCTGCACTTCACGGAATCCGGTAACTTGAGCACCCCTCCTTGAGTCAACCTGTACCCCCTACGAGTGCGGCGAATAGCCCGCCAATTCTAGAGTGAAGCCCCCTCCGTCTCAAAGCCATGAGATGCGGGCTCATTGCCCTCTAGATCCCAGCTATCCGTGCACCCCACCGCGGGGTAATTCTGGTACAGAAAGTAAAATATACAATGGGTATATTGACCTCAGCCCGGTCGTGCCCCAAAAGAATAATATACAAACAGGCAGTGACGGCAGTCCACATGTCGGACACTCGCCCCGCAATATCAAATGTATAAATACAACCAAACTGTACTACCATTGCATCCAGGCTATCCACCACGACAAATCCGCAACATCACAGTACAACACAGAACATCAATGTGAATGTCACGTTCGCAAATCCGTCTAAAAGGATTATTGCAATTAGACAAGATTTACCGATCAAATGACATTCACTGTCGCAGATATAATGGAAATACTGTGAACTAACATATTTAAAATTTTCGATCGACAAAATTTCCCGAAGTGGGCCCCAAGCACAATTCCCAGTACTCAAACAAATCTGGGCCCAAACAAAAAATACCAGAAACCCCAATTCCCACTCAGAGACCACTGTAGAAAATTTGGTGCAGTGTTGCTACAGTACAGCGGCGGAACCGCGGCCAAAACGTGGGTACGGCCGCGGTTCCGCGGCGCTACAGTGATATCGGTGTACCAAATTTTCTTAGATCTCTTAAAAAAGCCTGCATGTTTTTCTGCAATACTCAAAATAATTTTTTGACCACAAAAAAAATTCGACAGAAACTTCGTTTTTGAAATTGTGGTTTCGGAAATTTTGTTCGATCGAAATTCTAAATACGTTAGAGCAAGCTAGAAAAGGTTAATGGCATGGCTCTGATACCATATAAGTATATGGTAGAACCTCGGCCGTCTGTCCGAGGCCAAAATGCGGAAACGAAAACTTTTTCAAAACTTGAAACCGGCGCTATCGTATACTATAAATCCGGATCAAACCATTAACCTATAAACTAGCAACTAGAGAAGGGACAGAAAAGCTATACCGATAGATCCGTGTCCTTCGGTCTTTGGCCACCATCCCAAGCTCCTCGCGGCATCTCTGAGCTCTGGTCTTCTCGTCGGAAAGGGCACCACATCATCGAGTCTTTTTACAGGCTCCCGCTTCATCCGAAGCAACTCGGGCACGAAGTTCGCTAGCCGACGTGTCCAAGGCGATGTAGAGAATGTGTGTGATCACTTTGTCTCAAGCATCCATTAATTCTCATCACATGAGAGTGTATGGATGAAGGTTGAAGATGAAACCTTTAATAGAAATGGTGAGCTAGAGGAGGAAGAAGAAGAGGAGCCATTTTCTTTCTTTTGTTATGCTATGAAAAATAAGAGTGAGAATGAAAAATACAAGACCCAACTTTATACCATGGCTGCCCTTCTCTCTCTCTTCTCATCATATCAACACAAAATCAATCAAATAATGTGACATTAGCACAAGAAAAGAGACCATGAGTCACTAATGAAGTTTATTTCACATTAAATGCACAAAATGATGATTTCTAGCTCACAATTTCCATTTGTAAATATTAATCCAAATGTTTACAAGAATAAAAAGATACGGCAACATCTAAAGTAAACTCGTGACGGATCACAAGGATACCCCTCACCTGTATCTACATACCTGCATCCGCATTCCGACCGAATGCGAATGCGATGAGAATAAAGTAATCCAACAAATCTAATACTAGGATCCGGCTTAAACCAAAGCCCACTAGTATGATCCATCCGATTATGATCCGTGCAAAACTGCACGTATATGATCGAACCCTGCCATATATCATACGGCCTCTACAACGTTTCGCCCGAAACTTGAGAAAAAGACTGTGGGGGACTCTAATGACTCGTCAATACTTTGCTGTGGATTTAACCACGTCAGTGGTACTAGCTGTACGTAACGGGCTACCAGGTACTGACCAAAAGGGAGGTCGATGAGCGAACTCATCCTGACACCCTACTGAGCCTGTCAGCGACAATATCCGTACAGTCCGGTCCGTTCGTCTATGAGTATCGCATGTCGGGCCTAGGGCGTTGGTAAAAGTCAGACCCCCAAAAGCGGTACAAGTCATGTCGGAGTGTAGCCCAGAACACCCTGAGATACTACTGGAATACCTACCAGTAAATCTCTCGCCTTGGTCAAGGACTTCATGTAATGGCTCTCCTAGACACAACGCGATCTCACACCCAATACCGGGAGAGACGAACCCCTGCCGATCCGCTCACTGCCTCCATGTGGCTCGGGACTGTACCCAACTAAAACCTGTTTGCACGACTCCTTTGAGCCATGGTAGGGTAGTAATCAAACCACAGTGGGAACTCACACGAGCCAAATGACGATCTCAGGTCGATGAACTAACCTGTACACATGTCACCAGGGAACTGCTATCTGACGTCAGGTATAATACCAACTAGCATGTTCCCGGCGAGTCCTGTCCGGTTTACTCATAAACCAATGAGCACCTGTATACATCTTAGGTGAACCAACTGACACCAATGGCTTGTGAGACCGGCCACTGCCCCTCGTCGGGGTCTCGACTGTATACACTAGTCTACTAATGGAGTATCGATGCCCAGTCTCGAAACTCCCACAACTAGGGACCACTTTAAGGATGCGCTTATAGACCCCAACTCCCATGTATATGATCGCCATCATACTGCTGGCAGTCAAGCAAGAATCCTAAGGGCTCTATCAACGTATAATAGCGACCTGTAAGGTCACCTAAAGCAGTACACGATGATAAAGATAAACCAGATAGCATACTATCATCTTGAGTAAGACTGTCCTACCGGCATAGGTCCTCCCTCAGTCATTGCAATCACGTGCCTGCGATCCAATAATTGACTCTGAGGGCACTATATCCAACACTTTCTGTCCAATAAGTGCTGCCATTTTGGTCCGCATTTCCTGGAGCTTTTGATGTTTCTCCTGAGCCTTTGTCAATGACTGAGTTTGCGGTCGGTGACTCATGGTGGCACGACTTTCTTATTTTCCTGAAGCCATGTAGATCGTATATATTATTATGCCCCCAGACTTGGGTCGTTTAGGTCTATCGCCTTTGAAATTTTCCGCGGGCAGTAGAGTTTTCTTCAGTCTCGTTCTTTTATGAGAGATTGGAGTTGAAGGAGCCGTTATGATAGGCCCCCGCTTAGAAGAAGTCCCCCGTTTTATGGCGGTGGAATGATCTTTTTCTTGTCGCCGTTAAGGTTTCTCCAGTCGACTAGAGTAATCTTTGTCGATCACAGAGTCCTGGATTTTTTGCCAGACCCTATGAATTTTTGATGAGAGACGCTGATGGGGCCGCTCCGACTTTGCCTGCGCTTTAACTTCTGCAGGAAGGGGTGATTTCTTTAGTACCGTTGTTGGAGAGTTTTTGTGCACCCTCTTAAGCGGTTCAAAGTTGTTTTTGGTTAGAACAGCAGTTTCAACTTCCACCATTGGAGCTGGTGGGGTAAGTCCAGATGGAGAGTTGCCCCCAGCTTTTCTCACTCGGCGCCAGTGGCGACGTCGAGCGTGCCTTGCAGAAAGGACTGCCTCAGTTTCGGAAGCGGATTCTTCATGCCCCCGGCTTTGCTGAGGGGCTGCTGTTGGCACCAGCCTATTGAAGACTAACGTCCTTGTTAAAGTTTGAGGAGAGCCGGCCAATCTTTCGAAGACCGACTATCTGGTGGGGCGAAGCACTTTTGATGGCTTCTCCTGTAGCAGGAGTTGGGAGGGCTATCCATTTTGGGGCCCCGCTTCAGGTATCATGAGCTTCATTATGAGCTCGTTTGTGCTTTGGCTCAGCCTGTTGAAGACTGAGACACCGGATTTGGATGGCCCGTTGAGAGGGGCTGTTGTGGTTACAAGTCGATCAAAGACCGACCTTTTAGGAGCCACCTCTTGCGGCGCTGAGGCACCGAAACTCACCGGTAGGAGCATGGTCCCAAAGAACAATCCAGTAGTGGCTTACGTAACTTGTCCCACTGGCATTGAGAAAATAGAGGCCGCATTAGGCCCGTAGGTCACTCCTCAAGTTGGGGTGAAGCGATAGTTGATTTTGCATGCAGTGCATTGAGAAGCCATTGATTTTCTGTATATGAGCAAGACACCAAGTTTTAGTATCTTTTATCTAAGGGTAACTATAGCGAACCGCGATTTTGTTCGCAAAACACGATACGCGAAGTGTGGAGTGGGAAGAGGAAAAGGTCCCACCGGGCATGCCAGAATCTGTTCATCGCCAAAAGACAAAGATGAACTGGGATGGATCGTCTTTCCTGAATTAAGGGGCAGATATTATTTGACTTATCTACCCACCTTTTCGAAGATGCCAAGTTGATTTATGGCACTGTATATCGGAGGTTTGGATAGATGCGACCGTTGTAGCGGACTTTATCGTATTCCCCCTCGTTTGTGAGGGGTTTTAATTGTGGGAATGCTCTTCCCTGCAGGCGTAAGCCCCTCCAGTTAATTATATTACTGCGTTACGATAACCACTTTCTCCTGATCCAGAAGTTCACTTCGTATCGTGTTGTGTTTGTTTTATTTTGGGTTGCCTGAGGATTGTATACGGAGACTAATTTATGTCGTAGCCCATATGGCGCGGATTAGTCCAAATCCTTATATTTAAGATTTGGGTTTATGTAAAGAATTTTGCTTTACAGGGCCCATCTTGGTAGCTTGGTTTGCCAACAGGAATGAACATAAGATGCAGATCTCATATTTGTGAGTTCCATTGGTTATTGGGATATTTGGGTTTGATCTAATAATCATTAGCCATATTTGAGACTAAGATCGACTTATGAGCAGTGAGCATATGGGCTCAACTAATCATTAGATCATATATGAATAGCCTTTGGATAGTATACGGTAGTCATTATGGAGACAGTCCGCAGGGCAAAACATATTAGTTTAAGGACGTCATGGTCCAACATTCCTTGTTTAGGACGAATATTAGTTTAAGGACATTTCGGTCTAGCATTCAACTTACGCGCACGTATATTTATTACATGGCAAAGTGAACGATGGTGACATGGAATGCGCCCAATTTGGGGTGCGATTTGATTTGAGGTGTGCACGTCAATTTGGAAGTACATCAATGTGGGATGAAAGGAGTTGTTAGTTGTCGGGAACCGCCACCTCTCTGAAAACGTTGAGGAATTACAACGACATATATCAGAGGTGTGGAGAGATGTACCCTTAAACCAAATCCCGTATTTGAGGCAAAGGGTGTGATGGACCTAAGAATCGTTAGTCATATTTGAGACTACGATTAACTTAGGAGATATAAGATGAGTAGCATTTTGGATATCATCAATGAGAGATCATTAGTCGTGTTTAAGACTAAGATCAGTTTGAAAATCATAAGCATATGAGCTCGGTTGATTTAAAATTAAAGAGGAAGCTCAAGCTTCACAGACTTAGCCAATTTGGGCTAAGATTGGGTTTCTATAACACCCAGCAGTGCAAAGCAATAAGATATATAGCGCTTATGTGTGTTTCACGTGGGGGAGCTGGAATAGTGCTAAGCACTAATCTTTTCTGGCGCCCACATACTTTTCACGTGAAGCGCCGAGTTTGTAGCCTTAGGCGCTTGTGTGCTTTTCACGTGAGGTGCTACAGCAGTGCTAAGTGAAAGTCTACGTTAGTACCATCATGAGGTTCAAGCGGCATCAAGCATGCTAAATTTTAATTTTATAAGGTGCTAAGTTAGTCTAACAATATCTTAACTAGAGTAATAGGGTTTGCAACAAGAAGGAAAGAAGCATGCAAGCTTTGTAGTTCGAGTTCTTCTCTTCTAAAGCTCTGGGTTGAAGCCCACACGACTCTACAAGGCTCCTCTTGAGTTGAACGACCCTCCTTTGTGATCTTCGCGCCAAAGACGATCCACCCGAAGTTCCTATAGATCGAGCTAACTCAACACTAAAACCATTTTTTAGTGTATGAAACACACCACACCAAATTGCTAGTTTGGTGTGGGATGGTGAAGTACGGGATTTGATAAGCTCACTTGGTGTCTCACAAGCTCAATGAATCACATCTCTTGTGAGGGTTTAAGCTTGGAGGTGAGATGAAAAAATTGTAGAGATCAAAAGGAAGAAGAAGCTCAAGAAAAATGGCTAAGGCATTAAGCATGAAGCAAGTGTAGAAACAATAATATGAATCATATCTCCCCTCACTCATTAAAGTATGGAATAAAATTGCAATTCTAAATTGCAACCATGCTTGAATAGTGTGTCAAGAAGAATAGAAAACCATATTAGCCCATGCCTCATCCATACCCAAAATATCTCCACAATTTACACCTTATTTTTCCATTTTCTACAAAAATAGAAAAACATGTCATGCTTCATATATAATATATATATATATATATATATATATATATCAAATATACATTAATATATATATATATAAAGCAATTAGTAAGCTAATGATATTAGTTAAGAAATAATTATATCACATATAATATATATCACATTATTAAATCAACACTTGATCTATTAATCCGGTTATATCACATATAACCGACCAATATCATTTATCTGAATATCACATTATCAAATCAACACTTAATTCGATAATCTGGTCAAATCACATATGATCTAACCGATACCAGATAACTGCCAGATTACAATACGGTATCACATACACGTATTTAATCAGGCATACGCACATATCACATATGTGCCCTACTTCATTTCGCTCGAACCAGGAAACTTCTGTGTGGGACTCTAAAGACTCGTCAATACGCCGGCAGTAGGTGACCCGAGTATTGAGAGATATGAAGATCAACAAGCAATCTCGTCCATACTCTCCATGAAGCCTATTAGTAACACTACCGTACAGTCCGGTCTCTTCATCTGATATGTCGCATATGAAGTCTAGGGGTGGTAAACGTCAGACCTTAGTAACTTTATAAGTCATGCTGATGTATGGCTCATAACGGTTCGAGAAACTGCTGATAACTCTTATTAATAAATCTCGACAACCCTGGCCACGGATTTGTTGTTATGGCCAATCAAGCACAGCGCGGCATCAAGGAGAGATGAAACCCCTCCTATTGCTCACTGCCTCCATTTGACTCGGGACTGTACCTAAAATCCACCTGTTTGCACGACTCCTTTGAGCCGTGGTAGGGAGAAAATCAAAGTACAGTGGGAATCACACAAGACTCTATGATGATCTCGGGTCTACAGACTAACATGTACCAGTGTCACCAGAGGACTGCTATCTGACGATAGGTATGCTACCACATAAGAGTCCTCGGCGAGTCCTATTCAGTGTACCCAGTCTCCACTAAGCACCCGTATACCATCTTTGATGTCTAACACCAATGGATGTGGGATCATCCATCGCCAAACATATGGGTCAAGAAGCGTATACGCTAGTCTACTCTTGAATATCGATGTCATGTCTCGATACACCCTCGATTAGGAACAATTAAAGGATGTACTTGAAGACTACCATGGCCCCACTAGTATGATCTCCATCATAGTCCTGGTAGTTAAGTACACATCCTAAGGGATTTATCAACACGTGAGAGCAAGACAGTATCGCAATACAAGCCTACATTTTAAGATAAAGAGTAACCAGATAGTATGCTATCATGTCGAGCAAGAAAGTCCTCTATATATATATATGTCCAAGCATCTATTATAATATACATCAATGTACAACAATGGCCTCTAAGGCATACATATCACTAACAATCTCCCACTTATACTAAGGCCATGTGTTGTAGTATCTCATACCTAACATCCCAAAGAGTCTCAAATTGCATCTGGGGAAGGGCCTTCGTGAGTGGATCCGCTACGTTGTCCTTCGTGTCAACTCTCCTGACCTCGATCTCCCGGTGATCTACTATCTCCCGGATCAGGTGATACCGCCTAAGAATATGTCTGGATTGCTGATGGGACTGGGGTTCCTTGGCAAAAGCCACAGCTCCATTGTTATCACAATATACAGGTATTGGAAGCTCAATGATGGAACCACACCAAGTTCAGCTGTGAACTTTTTCATCCAGACAGCCTCTTTGGCAGCATCGTTGGCTGCGATGTATTCAGCCTCCATCGTCGAGTCTGCTACGGTGTCTTGCTTGGAACTCTTCCAACACACCGCCCCTCCGTTGAGGGTAAAATCAAAACCCGAAACCGACTTACTGTCGTCCTTATCACTCACGAAGCTCAAATCGGTAAAGGACTCCACCTGGAGTTCACCGTTACCATACACCAAGAACATTTCTTTAGTCCTTCTAAAGTACTTAAGAATGTTCTTCACAGCTGTCCAGTGTTGTTCCCCAGGATCAGATTGATACCTGCTCACTATACCTAGTGAATAAACTACATTCGGTCTGGTACATGATATCGCATACATGATAGAACCTGCTGCCGAAGCATAGGGTATCCCTTGCATGCGAGCCCTCTCCAAATCGGTCTTGGGATACATCTCTTTGGAGAGAGTGATTCCTGAGCAAGCGGGTATATTATCTCGCTTGGAATCTTCTATACTAAACCTCTTTAGTATGGTGTCTATGTACCTGGATTGGGACAATCCTAACATCCGTTTAGATCTATCTCTATAGATTTTAATCCACAGGATGTAGGAGGCATCATGTCACGACCCGAAATAGCTCATGACTGGCACTGAATCATGTGAAGTCTATATGACCCTACCTAATTCAAGTAAGCCAAAAGCCCAAAAATCTATACCATTTAAAATGAGAGTGAATGAATACTTATTTAAAATAAGTAGTTTATACAAAATAAGTGGTGTTAAACATTTAAAAGCAACATCATATTTTCCCAAAAATTTCGGCAGAGTCTCCTTTGTAAATACTTGCCCCAAACGGGTACAACACATAAAATATATATAATGATAAAAGGCATCCCTAAGCGGGAGCTAGCTCTTCGCCAATTGGTGGTCACAACCATGCAAGCAATATAAATAATAAACAACGCCGAAGGGCGAGGATCAAAACTCAGATGAAGACCCAAGTCCACCAGAAAACCATAATAATACATGCACGACTCTAAAGTCAAAAGAATAACAACTGGTTTTCTAAGTCTGAAAAATATACAAGTCTGGTTGATGGAGTTACTAGATAAAACAGAAATAAATATAAGTACACTGGTGGTTACAATACGAGTGAAACCACCTACCCAAGCAATCACACAGAAAGGAGCAGTGTGCCAGCAAGCCGCCAAGAAAACCTGTACGACAAAACCTGTAAGAAACTGTGGCACAACGGGGGTGAGTTGCCAACTGGTGAGTAAAAAACATCACCGAGCAGAAATCGCATATATGACTCAATCCTAGGTCATACGATAGTAATATCCTCAAAATAATATAGCCTGAAGCATATAATAATGGAAACGGTAAACCTATATACATAAGTGTAATACCAAGTGCTCGTGTCAGTGCCTCAGATAGCAACATATCATATATTTGATGTATGAATGCATTATAAATGAAAAAAGAATACATCATGAATGAGAAAACTGTTTTCTTAATTTAGTGAGATTTCTATATATAAAAATCAAGGTATCATCAATGAAATCAACATAGAATCTGTGTCAAGCATCGACACAAAACATAAATCCCAATATCCAATATCTAGGGCTCCGGCAATCCAGACTGGCACATATCATACAATCGTGTGTCACTGGAATTACGCCTTGGTCAGTTCTCGTCCAAGACGAGCTCATGCTAACCGCAACTCTAGCCGCAGCTCTCTATGCCCGTGCAACCGTGGTAACAAAAACCATAAACCGATATCGATTAGGATAGATCATAGGAATGAATATAATACTATGCAAAGAAATGTACATCCTAAGGTTTCTTAAGCGGAGTAGCATATCGTAAGTATGCCGCGGAATATACACACGGTACGTCACTCTACTTAAGTCACCTACTCTATCAACCAAGGTCAACCTATGCGACGAAAGTTCAGGTCTAATACCCCCTCGACCAAGTCTAGGTTCCGAATATATATATACGCCCTAGACTCCGCATAGTCAAACATAGACTCGAACCAAGGTTAAATCTAGCGCTCTGATACCAACATTGTCACGATCCGAAATAGCTCGTGACTGGCATTTGAATTATGTGAAGTCTATAGGACCCAACCTATTTCAAGTAAGCCAAAAGCCCAGAAATCTAAACCATTTAAAAAGAGAGTGAATGAATACTTATTTAAAACAAGTAGTTTAAACAAAATAAGTGGTGTTAAACATTTAAAAGCAACATCATATTTTCCCGAAAATTTCGGCAGAGTCTCCTTTGTAAATACTGGCCCCAAACGGGTACAACACATGAAATATATATAATGGTAAAAGGCATCCCCAAGCAGGAACTAGCTCTTCGCCAATTGGTGGTCACAACTACGCAAGCCATATAAATAATATATAATGCCGAAGGGCGAGGATCAAAACTCAGAAGAAGACCCAAGTCCACCAGAAAACCATAATAATACAAGCGCTACTCTAAGGTCGAAAGAATAACAACTAGTTTTCTAAGTCTGAGAAATATACAAGTCTGGTTGATGGAGTTACTAGATACAACAGAAATAAATATAAGTACACTGGTGGTTACGATATGAGTGAACCTACCTACCCAAGCAATCACCCAGAAAGGAGCAGTGTGCCAGCATGCTGCTAAGAAAACCTGTACAGTAAAACCTGCAAGAAACTGTGGCACAATGGGGGTGAGTTGCCAACTCGTGAGTAGAAAACATCACCGAGCAGAAATCGCATGTATGACTCAATCCTAGGTCATACGATAGTAATATCCTCAAAATAATATAGCCTGAAGTATATAATAATGGTAAAGGTAAACCTTTATACATAAGTGTAATACAAAGTGCTCGTGTCAGTGCCTCAGGTAGCAACATATCATATATATAATATATGAATGCATTACAAATGAAAACAGAATACATCATGAATAAGAAAACTGTTTTCTTAATTTAGTGAAATTTCTGTATATAAAAATCGAGATATCATCAATGAAATCAACATAGAATCCGTGTCAAGTATCGACACAAAACATAAATCTCAATATCTAATATCTCGGGCTCCGGCAATCCGGACTGACCCATATCATATAATCTCAATACCTCAAAGTCTCAATATCTCAGGCTCCGGCAATCCGGACTGGCCCGTGGGCTCCGGCAATCCGGACTGGCCCAAAATAATCAAATCTCACGACTACGTCGGTATCCTCCGGATATTTGCCGTGTCACCAATAACCAGTCGGTAGTGCTCCCCTTCCAGGCTCAACGGTATCATCTGCGACCATCTTACACCGGGGTACCGCACCGGGTCCACCATGCACCCACAGACGGTTCCTCCTCCTCCTCGAATCGAGTGTATGATATCGCTCAAGAGCCGAGAAAACTCATGGTAGACGTATCTCACATCATATCACGAGAAAACCACACTTTTTATCTTTTGAAAATGATAAATGAGTTTATAAAATCTTGCGGTTTCTCTAAATCCAGAAATCTCATGGAAAATCGGAAATCCAAAATTAAGAATCAATAATAGTGAATACCGGGCTCCGGCAATCCGGACTGGCCCTATAATATTGCATGTCAAGTGAATATATAAACATGCAGGGGTATCTAATAAAGAATGCAATATCTAAACTAGCACCGCAATGATATATCGGAACTATCAGCCAGCAAGCGGTATCAATGAAGTAATATTTCTAAAGTGTACGTGTCATGGAAATTACCGATGATGATGTGTGTGAACCAGTAAGCAAGTGATTGTCAACATACGCATCATCGGTAATGGTGTTAGTGTCCTGACAGCATGGGTTCATAATAAACAAGAATCACAAGTATAAGCATGCAATGCGATAATAACAACATGAATATATGGAAAATGAATAGTAAACGCAGCAAATAAGAATATACATTTCTAAATTGGAGTCATACAGTTTTGGCATTTGAAATAACACGAATCGTGATGTTTAGAAAATAGGGCTACAATGTTTTTAAGAAAAGGTACGTCCTTTGAAATATCTGTAGTATCCCTTGGCCTGTTTTTAAAATACTCATGATTAGTTAGTTTTGGAAATAAGTATGACTCGAGCCCAGTTTAACATCTACTAAGTAAACTACATGACAATGCTAAGAGACTAATCAAAAGGGGAAAGGAAAATCACCTAAGTCCGAGTCGATATATCTTGTAGTCGGTGATCCCGCCTCAATAGCGTCACGTACGATAAACTATATAATACGACATCCTCAAATCATGAGTGTGGATCAATCATCATACTTATACATCGTACGGTAAAATCCATCGTACGGCATCCCAAATCGGTGTACGGGTCAATATCACATATAACTAATTATTTATCTGGTATCATTATCATCATATCCTGAATTAGGTGTACTGATCTAAAGTCTAGTACGCTCCGATACCATCAAACATATATCCGCGTGTGAATAAAACACATGGCCTATCTCCACTATACTATCATGTAGTATAACATAACATGACCCAAATCACATCACCGATATCACGGCATCTTGCCCAATCACATCGACTCATCTCCAGATATGATATACTACCTCATCATCCGTGTATATGTATACATATATATATATATATATACATACTCACATACATATATGTATATATATATATATCCCCATATACGCACAAGAAAATCAAATATATGCCTGTGTGTGTGCGTGTGTGCCAATCTTTACTCTAGGGTTTCGCGACTAAAAAACTAGCTAAGTTACTATCTTCCGAATACGCTAACACTTGTAAGTCCACGTTACTTCTCCCGGTTCTTTCGGGATTGCGGAAATGGTGAAAAACGATTTTTAGGGTTTAGGTAACATGGACTACGAAAACGGATCTTGGCTAAACTACAGACTAACAACCTAACTAGAGATTTATCTACTCGGTTAGGGGTTATACCTCACTTGAACTCCTTCTTCTTGAACTCTTTGTAGTGCTTGGATGGTGCTTTCCTCGTCGCCTTCTTTCGTCAAAGATGGATCCACCTGAGGGTTGCAACCTTGGGCTCCTTTCTCGAACTTTGAGAGAACTAAGGTCTTTGGCTTGCTAGACCTTCAACCTTAGAGTGAGTAGAGAGTGGTTTAGGGTATTTTATCTCAAGGAGAGGTTTCTCAACTCATGAGAATGGATCTCCTTGAACTAGAGGAGGAGGAAGAAGAAGAGAGGAGAGAGAACGGTTATGATAGAATGAGATGGTTTTTTACAACCATAACAATATAAGTGAATTCTCAAATTAATAAAATTAATCAAAATGAAAAAGTTGATGGAAGGTTTGATAAGACTATTATCATTTCACATTAAATGGTTTTTGCTAGAATCAAAGAGCATCTTTGATGTGTAATGATGATAGTCAATGTTTCAACCATGGTCAACTAGTCAACCTTGGTCAACAAGTCAACAAACCCAACCATGACACAATTTCATTTAATTAATATTATTAATTGATATATCACAAATTCATTAGGGTTTGGAAAAGGACGACTGTCAACTGTGCATACGCACCCGTTCTAAAACACTAATGAAGAACCTTTTCCTCCGCCTCAAACAATTGTGCATACACACCCGCATTCGTGTTCCGAGGAACATGAATACTATGAGATAAAACTAACCCCAAAACATATACTAGGATCTGGCTCAAACCAGATCCCGCTAGTAATGTCTCTCCGGACGCCAAACGTGCACAAGTGCGCGGATGTGAACGAACCCTGTGGCAAAACCATGCGACCTCTACTCTGTTTTGCCCAAAGGAGAATAACCCTCTGTGTGGGACTCTAAAGACTCGACACTACGCTGGCAGTGGGTTTAACCACAGACTGCATGCGGCACTAGCTGTACGTAACGGTCCCCAGGTAGATGCCGATAAGAAGACTGACGAGGTAAACCCATCTGAACTCCTACTGAGTCTGTATATGACAATCCCCGTACAGTCCGGTCTGGTCGTCTAAGAACATCGCCTGGCGGGCCTAGGGGGCGGTAAACGTCAGTCCCCTACTAGCGGTACAAGTCATGTCGGAGTGTAGCCCAGAACACCTGAGATAATACTGGAAACCTACTAGTCTATCTCGCTTGCCCTGGCCAGGGACTTTGTGTAATGGACCTCCTAGACACAGCGCGATATCAACCTCCAATACTGGGAGAGACGAATCCTGTCTAACCGTCACTGCCTCCAAGTGCTTCGGGACTGCACCCAAAAAATACCGGTTTGCACGACTCCTTTGAGCCGTGGTAGGGTAGCAATCAAAGTACAGTGGGAACACACTCGAGGCGAAGTGACAGTGTCAAGTCAACGGACTAAGCTGTACTCATGTCACCTGGGAACTGATAACTGACGATAGGTATAATACCAACCAACAGTTCCCGACGGATCCTGTCCAGTGTACTTATAACCTAACGAGCACCCACATACTATCACAAGTACGACGTACTTACGGCTGTGGGACAGACCGTCTCCCAAGCTGGGATAAGAAGCGCATGCGCTAGTCTACTCCGGAGTATCGATGCCCTGTCTCGATAGTCCTGCGACTAGGGACCTGCATAAGGATGTGCTTATAGTTTACCCAGCCCCCAATAGTGTGACTGCCATCACAACGCTGGTAATCAAGCAAAGATCCTAAGGTACTAATGTGTAAAGGCGATATGCTAAAAGAAACACATGCACACATTAAAGCAGAAACAAACCAAGTAGCATACTACCATTTTGAGCAAGAATCTCAATACAAGGTGAATATCCCAAGTTTCTATCAAGTAATATACTATCTAGTATGATACAGTAATGGCCTCTAGGGTATATACGCTAACAATCTCCCACTTGCACTAAAGCCATGTACTGGCGTATCGAAGACCTATCATCTCGATCAGCCGCTCGAACTGAGTCTGGGGTAAGGCCTTGGTGAATGGATCAGCAGTGTTATCTTCCGTGGCAACTCTCCGAACCTCGATTTCCTGGCGACCCACGATCTCCCTGATCAGATGATACCGCCTCAAGATCCGTCTGGACTTCTGATGGGACCTGGGTTCCTTCGCTAAAGCTATAGCTCTGTTGTTGTCACAATACAGCGATATTGGATCAACAATGGTAGGAACCACCTGAAGCTCCATGAGGAACTTCTTCATCCAGACGGCTTCTTTTGCGTCATCTGCAGCAGCGATATATTCCGCTTCCATCGTCGAGTCAGCAACGGTTTCCTGTTTGGAACTCTTCCAACACACTGCCCCTCCATAGAAGGTAAAGACATAACCCGACATGGACTTGGAATCATCCTTGTCACTCTGGAAGCTGGAGTCAGCAAAGGCCTCGATCTGGAGGTCTTTTCCGCCATACACCAAGAACATCTCCTTAGTCCTTCTCAGGTACTTAAGAATGTTCTTTACTGCTATCCAGTGTTTCTCCCCAGGGTTTGACTGATACCGGCTTACCACACTCAGTGCATAAGCTACATATGGTCTGGTACACAACATCGCATAAATTATAGAGCTTACCGCAAAAGCGTAGGGTATAATAGACATGCGATCCCTTTCCAAATCAGTCTTGGGAGACATCTCTTTGGAGAGGGTGATCCCGTGACAAGCCGGTAGATTACCGCGCTTGGAATCTTCCATACTGAATCTTTTCAGTATGGTGTCGATGTACCTGGACTGTGAGAGTCCCAGTATCCTCTTGGATCTGTCACGATAGATCCGGATCCCCAGAATGTATGAGGCATCACCCAGGTCTTTCATGGAGAACCTGTGTGACAAGAACCCTTTGACAGATTGAAGCATAGGAATGTCATTTCCTATCAAGAGAATGTCATCCACGTATAAAACGAGTAATACTACAGTTCTCGCTACAAATCTACTATAGATGCATGGTTCATCTGGATTTTTGATAAAGCCAAATTCTTTGACCGTCTCATCAAAACAGATGTTCCAACTCCGCGATGCCTGCATTAGTCCATAGATGGACTTAAGCAACTTGCACACCTTTCCGCTGCTCCCACTCTGAATGAAACCCTCTGGCTGGTCCATATAGACACACTCCTCTAAATTTCCATTTAGAAAAGCGGTTTTTACGTCCATTTGCCAGATCTCATAATCGTGGAAGGCGGCAATGGCAAGAAGGATCCGAATGGATTTCAGCATAGCCACTGGAGAAAAGGTTTCGTCATAGTCCAAGCCAGGTCTTTGACGGAAACCCTTTGCAACAAGTCTAGCTTTATTGGTCTGAACTTGTCCATCTACACCAATCTTCTTTTTGAAGATCCACTTGAATCCTACGGGTTTTACCCCATCTAGAGCAATGTCCAACGTCCATACTTTGTTGGTGTACATAGATTCCATTTCGGTCCGCATTGCATCCAGCCATTGTACCGAGTCAACGCTCTGAATGGCCTGCTGGAAGCAAGTCGGCTCATCACTATCAATGATGCAATCCTCTCTATCCCCGTCTATGAGAAAACCGTAGTATCTCTCGGGTGGATGAGACTGCCTACTACTTCTACGGAGCGGCGTAGGAATGTCCTGATCTTTCGAACCCTCTGGTTCTATTAAGCTTTTAGTAATAGCTCGTGGTTCTGGAATTTCTTCCAGTTCTACTACGCTCCAACTTATTTGATTTTCCAAAAACTCAGTTTCCAAGAAGTGGGCATGACGAGAAACAAAAACCTTTTGTTCCTCTTCGCAATAGAAGAAATATCCGTTGGAGTTCTTTGGATATCCCACAAACTTGCACTGTACTGAGCGTGCCTCGAGCTTGTCCGCATGCTGCTTTTTGACAAAAGCTGGACATCCCCATGTCTTAATATAATTAAGATAGGGTCTCTTCCCACACCACATCTGATATGGTGCAGTAGGCACAGTCTTAGTTGGAACTCGGTTCAAAAGGTATGCAGCTGATTCTAGCGCATATCCCCAGAATGATCGCGGTAACTCAGCGTTTCTCATCATGGACCGTACCATATCCAATAGGGTTCGGTTCCGTCTCTCCGATACATCGTTATGTTGCGGAGTGTATGGAGGAGTAAGCTGAGAGAGAATTCCATTCTCTTTTAAGTAATCCAGGAACTCGGCACTCAAGTATTCACCACCTCGATCAGATCTTAGTGTCTTGATACTTTTGCCTGTTTGTTTTTCTACTTCATTCTTATATTCCTGGGATTTTCCAAAGGCTTCGGATTTATATTTCATTAAGAAGACATAACCGTACCTTGAAAAGTCATCCGTAAAAGTGATGAAGTAAGAATAACCACTTCGTGCATGCATAGACATTGGACCGCACACGTCGCTGTGTACGAGTCCCAAGAGCTCGCTCGCTCTCACTCTGTATCCAGTAAACGGAGTCTTTGTCATCTTTCCTTTAAGACAGGATTGACAAGTTGCATATGATTGTTATTCGAACGGATCCAAATATCTTTCTGTATGTAACTTCGTCAACCTTCTCTCATTGATGTGACCCAGTCTACAATGCCATAAGAAAGTCTGATTTGTTTCCGGAGACTTTCTTTTGTGTGTATTCTGGACATTGAAAATCTATGGTTGGTTTAACTCGTATATACCATTGCTCAATGTACCTGACCCAATCAGAACTTGATTAAGGTGAATGTTTACAACATTACTTACAAACGCACATTCATAACCTTCTTTAGAAACCAAAGATACAGAAATGATATTACAAGTTGCGTTGGGTACAAAAAGGCAATTACGTAAAACCAAAACATGTCCATCTGACATTCCCAAGTGATAGTCCCCCACGGCCTCAGCATCCATGCTAGCTCCATTTTCAACTATGAGGGTCATGTCACCTGCTTTCAAAAACCTACGCTTTCTCAACGCCTGCAAAGAATTACAGATATGAGATCCTGATCCGGTATCCAATACCCAAGACGTAGTGTTTATTGATAAACAGTTTTCAATAACATACACACCTGAAGCTGAAGCCGCAACCTGCTTCAGATCCTGTGTTCTGGCTTTCCAAGCCTTGCAATCTTTCTTCCAGTGTCCACTCTTATGACAGTAAAAGCATTCTTCCGTATCCACAAGCTTCCCTGCTACCTTTGTTGCTTTTTCCTTTCCCTTCGTATCCTTCTTACTAACACCGCCCCTTGGTTTGGCGGGGGTTTTCTTCTTCTTTCCCTTGGCTTTCTCCTTGGACCTAGAAGAGGAAGATCCTCCTACAAACAAAGTGGATGTTTCCCTACCTTTCTGTAGAGTGCCCTCTGCACTCCTCAACATGTTGAGAAGCTCTGAAAGTTCAACTTCCTTTTCTTGCAAGTTGAAATTCAGGATGAACTGGGTGTAAGTGGAAGGAAGGGACTGAAGAATCAAGTCCGTATAGAGCTCATTCTCCAACGTGGTCCCAAGGTCCGCGAGCTCCTCTATGTAGCCAATCATCTTAAGCACGTGTTCCGCTACAGATGATCCGACGGCCAATCTTGCCGATAACAACTTCTTCGACACTTCGTATCTTACGATACGAGATTGCTCTCCATACAGTTCTTTTGTATGGAAAAATATGGATTCGAGGTCCATATTCTCATGCCTCCTCTGATGTTCGTTGTCCATAGAGGCAAGCACGAGGCACTTGGCCTTCGCGCAGTCGATTTCCCAGGTCTTACGAATTTCCCTATCCGCGACGCTGGATTTGGGACCTAGGACAGGGGGAGCTATGGTGGTAAGAAGATACCCCAACTTGTCATAAGTGATTGCCATTTTGACATTCCTGAGCCAATCTTTGTAGTTTGGCCCTGTCAGTATGTTTTTATCTAGTAGTAACTTATGTCCAGTCATGATGTTTGGTCGCTGCAATTAGGAGAGAGAGAAGAAACACTTTAGCATGATGTCTTGCAAGTTTAGAGTGGTTTTTAGTTTGTCTAAACAGGATGGCTCCCACTGTCTCTCGAATCCCTCCTCAAACCATAAAGGAAGAATTAGTCGGGATCAATCTCACCGCACAATACTTGCTTAACCGTTCAGCCAGGCCAGTGTCGGTACTTCGAGGGAGGTTTTCCAACGCTTTCATGAAGTTCCTTAATTTAAGAACCTCTTTTCCCTGGGGGCGTAGCCCCGCTAACACCTTTCTTGACACCTACTTGGTTTATAGCATTGATCGTTAAGTGAGAAATTTCCCGAGGAGTACCACCATATACTCACAGTAGGATCGGGATCCAAATATCATCGCGTGATAAAGCTGAAGGAATCCTACCAGAATCATCACACTACAAATGGTATGCAACGCTAGCAAGTTTCAGTTCTTTTGAAACTCCCGATGTGGATTTTTGCCCCATGTTCTTATGACCTTGACTTTGGCCAACAAATCATAAGTCACATGTCAAGTTCTACCCGTCATTCTCCAGGTTAATTTGAGCCCACCCGCACATACCCTTGACTTTGGCCAATAAGGTAGAATGACTGCCCCAAACCAACACATCTATCTATGCTGCACATGAATACCCAATAGCTACCAATCACTATGCCTTGACTTTGGCCAACAAACATAGCTTGAATACTTATTGACCATTCATGTGAAACGACGGAGGGCTACGAATGGTTTTGGCGAAACCGTGAACGTAGTGAACTTGATATAATCGAAGGAACGAGATAGCTTTCAAAAGGAGTGGTTCAAGCTCCGCATTTAAAAGTTTGGTTTTGAAAAGAACCGAGTGGTTTTCAAAGTGTTCCAACTACTTTTACTTGGTTTATTTTTATCTTGCATTAATTCCAATGCGTCCCATCATTTAATACTACCATTGCAGAAAACAACAAAAATATGACGTATGCTTATGCCATCCGCATTCGCCACAGGGTCCCGTCATCACCCGTTAGGTTAATTAACTAACGACAGAGCGGGGGCTGGACTAGCGCGGATGCAAAACATAAGCAACGCCTAAATAGATATCATATAGATATATATAAACATTCGTCACATGCAATGATAGCCATTCCAGATCACAGATGAATACATTGAATATACTAGGAATCCACAATTCATACGAGCCTGTAACGAAGAGCAGATTACACGGTCGCGATGAATAGCCATACCCTACCCTAGACCCCTACGGGTGCGGCAAACTACCCGCCAAGTACCCGAAGCGAAGCAACCTCCCTCAACTCATGAGTAGGCCACTCGGCACTTCGAGATACCCGGTAGTTTGTGCACCCCACCTTGGGTCTATCCTAGGAGCAAAAATAGTAAAAAGAAATTATACAATGACGGCTACAACCCCGACCCGGTTGTGCGGCCATACAAATAATATTACATCAATTTACATATTACAAGAATTGAAAGATAAACAAAACTTTCATCTCACAATTCCCCCCGGCTATTCATCCGCGACAATCCAACGAATTCATATACACATACCATCAACATCACAGATCACAGATATGTATAACCCCCACTAATCGACGTATAGCGATTAGCAGATGTTCAATACATATATAATATTACAGATATAACCTTTAGCCAAAGTCTACAGAAAATCGACCAAAATACGGATTCGTAACCACCCAAAAAAAAACTTGTTCTCTGGAAAATCTGGGCAGAAACAAACCATCCCAAAAATCCCAAAATACCACCAGAAACAAACTGCAGGAGAAACGATCCACGGCCGAGTCAACTCGGCCGCGGATCCGCGGCAGAAGCAAGCTTATGCCGCGGAAACGCGGTGAGTTAGTCGGCTCGTGCGATCCTTTTTCTTGCCTGTTCTTTAAAAAGCCTGAGCCGACTTTTAAGATATGATTTATTACTTTTTGAGCAGAATAAAAAATCGGCAGAAACTAGGGTTTTCCGGGGTGTTTTGCGGTTTTTTCATTCGGTCAATATTCTAAATACGTTGCTAACTTGCTAGGGTGTGTTTAGTTAGGCTCTGATACTACTGTAAGTCCACGTTACCTCTCCCGGTTCTTTCGGGCTTGCGGAAATGGTGAAAAACGATTTTTAGGGTTTAGGTAACATGGACTACGAAAACGGATCTTGGCTAAACTACACACTAGCAACCTAATTAGAGATTTATCTACTCGGTTAGGGGTTATAACTCACTTGAACTCCTTCTTGTTGAACTCTTTGTAGTGCTTGGATGGTGCTTTCCTCGTCGCCTTCTTCCGTCAAAGAGGGATCCACCTGAGGGTTTCAACCTTGGGCTCCTTTCTCGAACTTTGAGAGAACTAAGGTCTTTGGCTTGCTAGACCTTCAACCTTAGAGTGAGTAGAGAGTGGTTTAGGGTATTTTATCTCAAGGAGAGGTTTCTCAACTCATGAGAATGGATCTCCTTGAACGAGAGGAGGAGGAAGAAGAAAAGAGGAGAGAGAAAGGTTATGATAGAATGAGATGGTTTTTTACAACCATAACAATAAAAGTGAATTATCAAATTAATAAAATTAATCAAAATGAAAAATTTGATGGAAGGTTTGATAAGACTATTATCATTTTACATTAAACGGTTTTTGCTAGAATCAAAGATCATCTTTGATGTGTAATGATGATAGTCAATGTTTCAACCATGGTCAACTAGTCAACCTTGATCAACAAGTCAACAAACCCAACCATGACAGAATTTCATTTAATTAATATTATTAATTGATATATCACTAATTCATTAGGGTTTGGAAAAAGACGACTGTCAACTGTGCATACGCACCCGTTCCAAAACCCTAATGAAGAACCTCTTCCTCCGCCTCAAACAACTGTGCATACACACCCGCATTCGTGTTCCGAGGAACATGAATACTATGAGATAAAACTAACCCCAAAACATATACCAGGATGTGGCTCAAACCAGAGCCCGCTAGTAATGTCTGTCCGGACGCCAAACGTGCACAAGTGCGCGGATGTGAACGAACCCTGTCGCAAAACCATGCGACCTCTACTCTGTTTTACCCAAAGGCGAATAACCCTCTGTGTGGGACTCTAAAGACTCGACACTACGCTGGCAGTGGATTTAACCACAGACCGCAAGCGGCACTAGCTGTACGTAACGGTCCCCAGGTAGATGCCGATAAGAAGACTGACGAGGTAAACCCATCTGAACTCCTACTGAGTCTGTATGTGACAATCCCTGTACAGTCCGGTCTGTTCGTCTAAGAACATCGCATGGCAGGCCTAGGGGGCGGTAAACATCAGACCTCTACTAGCGGTACAAGTCGTGTCGGAGTGTAGCCCAGAACACCTGAGATAACACTGGAAACCTACTAGTCTATCTCGCTTGCCCTGGTCAGGGACTTTGTGTAATGGCTCTCCTAGACACAGCGCGATATCAACCCCCAATACCGGGAGAGACGAATCCTGTCTAACTGTCACTGCCTCCAAGTGCTTCGGGACTGCACCCAAAAACTACCTGTTTGCACGACTCCTTTGAGCCGTGGTAGGGTATAAATCAAAGTACAGTGGGAACACACTCGAGGCGAAGTGACAGTGTCAAGTCAACGGACTAAGCTGTACTCATGTCACCTGGGAACTGATAACTGACGATAGGTATAATACCAACCAACAGTTCCCGACGAGTCCTGTCCAGTGTACTCATAACCTAACGAGCACCCGCATACTATCTCAAGTACGACGTACTGACGGCTGTGGGACAGACTGTCTCCCAAGCTGGGATAAGAAGCGCATGCGCTAGTCTACTCCGGAGTATCGATGCCCTGTCTCGATAGTCCTGCGACTAGGGACCTGCATAAGGATGTGCTTATAGATTACCCAGCCCCCACGAGTGTGACTGCCATCACAACGCTGGTAATCAAGCAAAGATCCTAAGGGCTCTACTAATGTATAAAGGCGATATGCTAAAAGAAACACATCCACACATTAAAGCAGAAACAAACCAAGTAGCATACTACCATTTTGAGCAAGAATGTCAATACAAGGTGAATATCCCAAGCTAACATCAAGTAATATACAATCCAGTATGATACAGTAATGGCCTCTAGGGCATATACACTAACAACACTAACCCAAGATCACCTAAAGCATTACTTTCTAAGTAAGCACATCTCAATATAACACATATATATATATATATATATATATATTATAACGCATCAAATGCTACGAAATTGCGGGGGTGTTATACGCCATCCACCCGACTTCCCCCGTAGATATATATCTGCTCACCTGATCCTTGCTTGCCAAAATCGATGTCGCCACGCTCTTGCTTGTCGTCTCGAAGTTCACACGGAGGTACCTATATGTCATAACATATCGTGTCGTATTAAAATCCAATTCAAAACCAAAATGACACACGAATCGCACATAGGTTAAAACCTATGGTCTACGCATGCAAGAATAACCAACAACCCTCGAGATTGACGTGCAAACATCACACCACCGAATCAAAACCCAAATAACAAAACTCAAGTTAAAATGAAGTCACAAAACAAAGCAGCAACTCAAGAAAACACCTCCAAATTTTACCCTGGGTTGAATTAGCCAATTTTGCACATATGGAGGGTCTAGTTTACTGAAGATAATGCTATGGACCAAACACGAATCCCAACACCCCTACCCTGGCCGTAATTTATGGCCAGAAAGAATTTATCTGTGGCCAAAAATGATGGTTGGGGTCTCGGGTCTTAGGGTTTGTTCCAAGGTTGCCTGCACGACTCACAGTAATTGCTAAATAATTTTCAGGTGCCCCGGGTCATAGAAGAACTCCAAATATCCCCACAATTCCCACAATCTTCTGATGTCGGCGTTTCTAAGTTTGGGTTATGGTGTTAAATCTCTGGTTTTACTCCAAAATACTAACACTACAAGGGTTGTATAGCCTCTACTAACCTCACTTTACACTTCACAACTCATAAAATCCCCTAACCTCTTCTTGGAATTTTCAAAGTTCACTAAACCTCACTAAAATACTTCTAAACATATATATATATATATATATATATATATATATATATATATATGCTAAAGTGAATGAAATACTATACTAATGCTGAAAGAATTATCTCATTTGACAACTCAAGAATTTTCTTGAGTTGCCCCAAGTCTCCAAAATCCAATTTTTCTTGGTCCATCAAGCTTGTAGTGAGCTTGTGCATGTTTTTTGTGAAAGGAATGAAGTGTTTTGATGTGGATTTGGGGTTGTAGTAAAGAGTTAGCGGAGGGGTGAGAAGAGGGAAGCCATGGATGAGGGGGAGGAGAAAACAATGAAAAGGATGAAGAATGAAAGAATGAGCCAAGAGTTGAAGGAACCCCTCACCTCTCTCTCTCTCTCTCTTTCTCTCTCTCGCCCATACCCAATTCTTTAACCTTTTCTTTTCTTTTCCTTTTTTTATTCTCCTCTTTCTTTTAAAACCAAAATAAAAAATAAATACAACCCATATACATATAAGGAAAAACACAATGTCATGTTTCAAAAATGAAACAAGTGTGTAACATGACATGGTGCATGTTATGTGCACAAATCAAGTTTAATACACGATTAGTAATATTTAATCGTGAGTAGCATTAAAATAGAATATAATTAGTCATAAATAATTTATAATTTTCTTAAATCACATAAATTCTTCCAAAAATCACCATTTAATTTAACCTCCCAATATTTCTCAAATTATCGGTATTTAATTATACCATAACATAAAAATTAACTTCCACATATTAAAATGTTTATAATATTTATTATTTTAATTATTTAAGTTCCCAAAAATAATATTTTATTTTTCTTAAATGTTACAGTCTTCCCCCCTTAAATAAATTCGGTCCTCGAATTTAAATTTAAATTTAAACCCCTCAAATACTAAAACATTTCGGCAAAATGATCAAGTCGTCGGGGCTCCGAAATCATACATACCTAAAACATATCGTAGCACAATGCATGCGCAAGAAAAACAAGTATATAACTCAAAATCAAAACTCTGTCAAGCATCACGCAATCTTCAGAGTCACGGGGAAGATACAAATGTCAAAATCCAATACGAAAACCAACATGATATACTCAAGACTAAAATATGTACATAGTACGCATCGCTGTAAACTCGTAAAAACATCTGAAAGAAATGCATGCCAAACCTTTTCAAGTCGTTGTGCGATGCGCGTATCACGGCACAGTGGCATACGTTTATTGTAAGAAAACAACTATATATATATTCCTTGTTTAACATACACGTCCCGCCGTTTTGAAAATAATTTAGAAGGGTTTCCTTTGTAAAATGTTTCGTGTCATCTCGGACACGTAGGTGAATACTGAGACTATAGCTCCCTTTTTGGAAATCCCTTCGATAATTATCGGTGCATGCCAAAACATATTCAGGTACTGTCCTCGGACTAGTCTTGCTCAGCTACTATACCGAATAGTAAATATCATAATACATCCTTCTCCAAAAGAAATCTATCCCAAAATGTGTATAAGGATGGCGCGTGCGTCTAGTGCACACAAAAATCGAAATCAATGGATGTTCCATAAATGTGCACAGAAACCAACTCTAAGTGCAACTGGTGTGCACGAAAACACCTGCCAAGGGCAACGAGTGTGCCTGACAGCAATATCAGGTGCATCTGATATGCACAAAAAATCCCGATTTAGTGCATCCGGTGTGCAGCAAAATCGCATCAAACGCGCCAAGTATACGTAAAATCCAACTCAAGTGCACAAGGTGCACGGAAACAAATATCGAATATCACAGTCGAAATCGACTGTATACAACAAACCTCAATCCAAATCAGGTATACCGTAGTATATAATCTCACAACCACGTGCATCAGCGTGCACAAAATCGAATCAAAATACTGAAGTGCATGAAAACTATACCGAAGGCACAAGTCAAATCATATACATACCATAGGTATGAAATCAAAATCAATATCTTGAATGATATCAAATCGAAACCGAGTGCAACTGTGGTGCACGAAAACTCAATCATGCAAATAAATCGCCCAAAACACCGAAATCCAAAATAACAGAAACAGTTCCGCTATGGCACATCCTCTAAAGATCTCTAGCCAACTAACATGTTCATTCATAACGTGTCTCATCGACGATGCCGAACTCTGGCCTACTAGGTGTGTGTAATACGACCGATCCTGGGTCCAAGTCTTCTCGTGTAGTATTCTAGAAAGATCTTGTCGGGGTCTCTCCCAATCTCGTTTCTGCTGAACTGCCCGGAAGTTATCACTCTTTACTAAATCTATTTCTTATTCCGGAAGAGCTGTATACTCATCACGACTTCTTCTGGAAGATATATCCATATTCGACGCCTCTTCATGTGTATCACATCTCTGATGTCAATGGAGTGGAACGTCATCTCATCAAAATCTCATACGAACCTCTTACTCCACTTTTCTCTAATGTCGACTGATTCGGACTCATCTCTTCGTAACTATAATGACTGCGCTACAAACATCAACACTCATATCTGGAGTCTCCTAAGTAATGTATCCCATGACATGATATCCGGACGACGTCGAACTTTTCGATCAATTCGTCAAAGTCCCATAATTCCTAGAGAGATCAACACTCGTGCACAGTTTAACAATATCCAGTACCAGTACATGCCACAGTACCTATGGAACAGCCGTAGAAGGGCAAACCAAAGCCTCATTAATGGCACCGCGGAACTCCCGCAAACCCTAAGGTTCCAAAGCGTTCCCATGGTCATTATATTGAGTTAGGGTTTCATTCTTCTAGAGGTTCCACGGAATTACTTGCATGTTTTTCCGAAAACCTTAAACTTGGAAAAATGGGTTCCTGACATTCGATCGTTTTCTATCGACTCTCAACGTACCTGCGTGAAGTTTTCTCTGGCTGGATCAATCAATCTGATGACCTCATATCGGGGTAGGCAACGAACCACATGTCCTAGTGATTCATCCATGGGTGACTAGCGATCTTCTATCACATCTCTAAGTATAAACTCATGCTGCAATAGCTTCAAACATCTGGGGCATTATCTTGTCAGTTGGAGCAACATTTGGCTCATTCGTCTGCATGCTAAACAGTGCCTCAATCATCAAGAATAAACGGTGCATTGACGGTCATCACATTCTAGCCGGCCTCTATCAGTGGCCCAATCCTCTGGTGTTGATCTACACGTTCGAGAAATTTTAGTAAAAGCAATCCATCAAACGCTCATGGCGCAAAAAACACAACAAAACGACACATCTATGCAATCGTGTGTCACTGGAATTACGCCCTGGTCAGTCCTCGTCCAAGACGAGCTCATGCTGACCGCAACTCTAGCCGCAGCACTCTCTGCTCGTGCAACCGTGGTAACAGAAACCACAAACCGATATCGATAAGGATAGATCATAGGAATGAATATAATACTATGCAAAGAAATATACATCCTAAGTCTTCTTAAGCGGAGTAGCGTATCATAAGTATGCCATGGAACATACACACGGTACGTCACTCTACTTAAGTCATATATTCCATCAACCAAGGTCAACCAATGCGACGAAAGTTCAGGTCTAATACCCCTTCGACCAAGTCTAAGTTCCGTAAGGTCAAGCCTAGGTTCCGAATATATATATATATATATATATATATATATATATATATATATATATGCCCTAGACTCCGCATAGTCAAACATAGACTCGAACCAAGGTTAAACCTAGCGCTCGATTACCAACTTTGTCACGATCTGAAATAGCTCGTGATTGGCACTTGAATCATGTGAAGTCTATAGGACCCCACCTAATTCAAGTAAGCCAAAAGCCCAGAAATTTAAACCATTTAAAAAGAGAGTAAATGAATACTTATTTAAAACAAGTATTTTAAACAAAATAAGTGGTGTTAAACATTGATAAGCAACATCATATTTTCCCAAAAATTTCGTCAGAGTCTCCTTTGTAAATACTGGCCCCAAACGGGTACAACACATAAAATATATATAATGATAAAAGGCATCCCCAAGCGGGAGCTAGCTCTTCGCCAATTGGCGGTCACAACTACGCAAGCAATATAAATAATATACAACGCCGAAAGGCGAGGATCAAAACTCAGAAAGAAGACCCAAGTCCACCAGAAAACAATAATAATACAAGCGCGAGTCTAAGGTCGAAAGAATAACAACTAGTTTTCTAAGTCTAAAAAATATACAAGTATGGTTGATGGAGTTACTAGATACAACAGAAATAAATATAAGTACACTGGTGGTTACGATACGAGTGAACCCACCTACCCAAGCAATCACCCAAAAAGGAGCAGTGTACCAGCAAGCCGCCAAGAAAACCTGTACGGTAAAACCTGCAAGAAACTGTGGCACAACGGGGGTGAGTTGACAAATCGTGAGTAGAAAACATCACCGAGCAGAAATCGCATGTATGACTCAATCCTAGGTCATACGATATTAATATCCTCAAAATAATATAGCCTGAAGCATATAATAATGGAAAAGGTAAACCTCTATACATAAGTGCAATACCAAATGCTCGTGTCAGTGCCTCAGGTAGCAACATATCATATATATGATGTATAAATGCATTACAAATGAAAACAGAATACATCATGAATGAGAAAACTGATTTCTTAATTTAGTGAGATTTCTGTATATAAAAATCGAGGTATCATCAATGAAATTAACATAGAATCCGTGTCAAGTATCGACACAAAACATAAATCGCAAAATCCAATATCTCAGGCTCCGGCAATCCGGACTGGCCTATATCATATAATCTCAATACCTCAAAGTCTCAATATCTCGGGCTCCGGCAATCCGGACTGGCCCCTGGGCTCCGGCAATCCGGACTGGCCCAAAATAATCAAATCTCACGACTACGTTGGTATCCTCCGGATATTTGCCGTGTCACCAATAACCAGTCGATAGTGCTCCCCTTCCAGGCTCAACGCTATCATCTGCGACCATCTTGCCCCGGGGTACCGCACCGGATCCACCATGCACCCACAGACGGTTCCTCCTCCTCCTTGAATCGAGTGTATGATATCGCTCAAGAGCCGAGAAAACTCATGGTAGACGTATCTCACATCATATCACGAGAAAACCACACTTTTTATCTTTTGAAAATGATAAATGTGTTTATAAAATCTTGCGGTTTCTCCAAATCCAGAAATCTCATGAAAAATCCGAAATCCAAAAATGAAGAGTCAATAATAGTGAATACCGGGCTCCGGCAATCCAGACTGGCCCTATAATATTGCATGTCAAGTGAATATATAAACATGCAGGGGTATCTAATAAAGAATGCAATATCTAAACTAGCACCGTTATGATATATCGGAACTATCAGCCCGCAAGTGATATCAATGAAGTAATATTTCTAAAGTGTATGTGTCATGGCAATTACCGATGATAATGTGTATGAACCGGTAAGCAAGTGATTGTGAACATACGCATCATCGGTAATGGTGTTAGTGTCCTGACAGCATGGGTTCATAATAAAGAAGAATCACAAGTATAAGCATGCAATGCGATAATAACAACATGAATATATGGACAATTAATAGTAAACACAGCAAATAAGAATATACATTTCTAAATATGAGTCATACAGTTTTGGCATTTTAAATAACACGAATCGTGGTGTTTAGAAAATAGGGCTACGATGTTTTTAGGAAAAGGTATGTCCTTTGAAATATCCGTAGTATCCCTTGGCCTTTCTTTAAAATACTCACGATTCGTTAGTTTTGGAAATAAGTAAGAATCGAGCCCAGTCTAACACCTACTAAGTAAACTACAGGACAATGCTAAGAGACTAATCAAAAGGGGTAAGCAAAAGCACCTAAATCCGAGTCGATATATCTAGTAGTTGGTGATCCCGCCTTAATAGCGTCACGTACGATTAACTATATATTATGACAACCTCAAATCAAGAGTGCAGATCAATCATCATACTTATACATCGTACGGTAAAATCCATCGTACGGCATCCCAAATCGGGGTACGGGTCAATATCATATATAACTCATTATTTATCTGGTATCATTATCATCATATCCTGAATTAGGGGTACTGATCTAAAGTCTAGTACGTTTCGATACCATGAAACATATATCCGCTTGTGAATAAATCACATGGCCTATCGATCCACTATTCTATCATGTAGTACAACATAACATGACCCAAATCACATCGCCGATCTCACGGCATCATTCCCAATCACATCGACTCATCTCCAAGTATCATATACTATCCTCATCATCCGTGTGTATATATACATATATATATATACACACACATACTGGCATACATATGTGTGTGTGTGTTTGTGTATGTGTATATTCCCCATATACGCACAAGAAAATCAAATGTATGCATGTGTATGCGTGTGTGCCAATCTTTACTCTAGAGTTTCGCGACTAAGAAACTCGCTAAGTTACTATCTTCCGAATACGCTAATACTAACCCAAGGTCACCTAAAGCATTACTTTCTAAGTAAGCACATCTCAATATAACACGTATATATATATATATATATATATATATATATTATAACTCATCAAATGCTACGAAATTGCGGGGGTGCTATACCCCATCCACCCAACTTCCCCCGTAGATATATATATCTACTCACCTGATCCTTGCTTGCCGAAGTCAATGTCGTCACGCTCTTGCTTGTAGTCCCGAAGTTCATATGGAGGTACCTGCATGTCATAACATATCGTGTCGCATTAAAATCCAATTCAAAACCAAAACGACACACGCATCGCACATAGGTTAAAACCTATGGTCTACGCATGCAAGAATAACCAACAACCCTCGAGATTGATGTGCAAATATCACACCACCGAATCAAAACCCAAATACCAAAACTCAAGTTAAAACGAAGTCGTAAACAAAGCAGCAACTCAAGAAAACACCTCCAGATTTTACCCTAGGTTGAATTAGCCAATTTTGCACATGTGGAGGGTCTAGTTTACTGAAGATAATGCCATGGACCAAACACGAATCCCAACACCCCTACCCTGGCCGCAATTTACAGCCAGAAAGAATTTATCTGCGGCCAAGAATGATGGTTGGGGTCTCGAGTCTTAGGGTTAGCTCCTAGGTTGCCTGCACGACTCACACTAATCGCTAAATAATTTTCATGTGCCCCGGGTCATAGCAGAACTCCAAATATCCCTACAATTCCAACAATCTTCTGATGTTGGGGTTTCTAAGTTTGGTTTATGAATCTAAATCTCTGGTTTTAGTCCAAAATACTAACACTACAGGGGTTGTATAGCCTCTACTAACCTCACTTTACACTTCACAACTCATAAAATCCCCTAACCTCTTCTTGGAATTTTCAAAGTTCACTAAACCTCACTAAAACACTTCTAAACATATATATATGCTAGACAACATGGACTTAAAGGAAGGATCTTTGCTAAACTAGAAACTAGCAAACTACAAGAGGCGTTAACTACTATGCCGTAGAAATTATACCTCACGACACCGGTCTTTCGGGTCTTCATACCGCTGTCCTACTCGTCCGTCCATGCTCCGAGGGTTGATCCGGACCTTGGTTACCTCCGCGGCCTTCTTGAGTCGAAGACGATCCACCCAAGAGATGTACACCGAACTCCACCTTGAGCCGAGGCAACTAGGGCAACAAGATCGCTAGTCTTGATGTCCTAGGTTGTGTAGAAGAGAAAGTGGAGGTGTTTGTCTATGTGGATTCTTTTTCTCTCAACACATGAGATCAAAAGAAGAAATCAAGAGAAGGAAGAAGGAGCTTGCAACCATGGAGCTTTCTCTTTTTCTTTTCAAGAGAGAGAATAAGAAAAGAGAAATGAAAAAAAATGTTAAATAAATAAAATGAACCATGGTTGCAATAATACACCAAAACCATCATTACTAATCCTATCATGATAAAGTTGATGGCTACATTGAATTGACCATTTTCATAATCCAAAATGAAAAAGAAAACCAAAGAAGAGTGTAGACCTCTCATGAAGGTCAAGGTCAACTTTGGTCAACGGGTCAACAAAGTCAAGAGTGGTCAAGGTGGTCAAATGGTCAAAGCAATTAGCCATCACAATATTATCACTAAAAGGATTAGTAAACAATGTCTCCGGCTCATAATGGTTTTGACCGAACGAATTGCCAAAACCCTAATGAGCCTGCCACATAACGGTTTTGGCCGAACCATCTGCCAAAACCCTAATGAGGTACCCCCCTCCTTCATCGCTCCTCAAAACTGTGCATACACACCCGCATCCGCATTCCGTAGAATGCGAATGCACAGAAGACAAAACTATCCATGCAATACTAGGATCCGGCTTAAACCAAAGCCCACTAGTATTGCCTGCCCGAGCAGTATACGCACACAAGTGCACGTAAGTGATCGCAGCCCTGCCGTAAAACCATACGGCCTCTACACGTTTCGCTCAGTACAGGGAAACTCTCTGTGTGGGACTCTAAAGACTCGACAATACGCTGGCAGTGGGTTTAACCACAGACCGCAAGCGGCACTAGCTGTACGTAACGGTCCCCAGGTAGATGTCGATAAGAAGGCCGATGAGGTAAACCCATCCGAACTCCTACTGAGCCTGTATGTGACAATCTCCATACAGTCCGGTCTGTTCGTCTGATACATCGCATGGCGGGCCTAGGGGGTGGTGAACGTCAGTCCCCTAATAGCGGTACAAGTCATGTCGGAGTGTAGCCCAGAACACCCTGAGATAACACTGGAAACCTACCAGTATATCTCGCTTGCCCTGGCCAGGGACTACTCGTGTAATGGCTCTCCTAGACACAGCGCGATGCCAACCCCCAATACCGGGAGAGACGAATCCTGTCTAACCGTCACTGCCTACAAGTGCTTCGGGACTGCACGCAACTACTACCTATTTGCACGACTCCTTTGAGCCATGGTAGGGTAGTAATCTAAGTACAGTGGGAACACACTCGAGGCGAAGTGACAGTGTTAAGTCAACGGACTAAGCTGTACTCATGTCACCTGGGAACTGATAACTGACGATAGGTATAGTACCAACCATCAGTTCCCGACGAGTCCTGTCCAGTGTACTCGTAACCTAACGAGCACCCGCATACTATCTCGAGTACGACGTACTGATGGATATGGGACAGACCGTCTCCCGTGCTGGGATGAGAAGCGTATACGCTAGTCTACTCCAGAGTATCGATGCCCTGTCTCGATAGTCCTACGACTAGGGACCTGTATAAAGATGTGCTTATAGATTACCCAGCCCCCACAAGTATGACTGCCATCACAACGCTGGTAATCAAGCAAAGATCCTAAGGGCTCTACTAATATGTATAAGCGATATGCTAAAAGAAACATATGCACATATTGAAGTAGATACAAACCAAGTAGCATACTACCATTTTGAGCAAGATTGTCTATACAACTGTGAATATCCCAAGCTTCCATCAAGTAATATACAAACTAGTATGATACAGTAATGGCCTCTAGGGCATATACACTAACAGAGGCATCGTCCATACCGTTTTCAAAACATTGGAGCGCTAAAGAACCCTATCCTAGAATCTTAACTAGAGAATTAGACGAAACTAGAATGTAAACATCTATAAATCTAAGTGAACAAGAAATACAACCTTTGTAGACCGGTCCTTCACTTCATAAGCTCCGTGTAGTAGCCCCTTCACTCCTAGTAGTGATCTCTCGGACTCTTGTAAGGCTCCACAAGGTGAAATGAATAAGCATGCTTGAAGTCTTCGAGACCGAAAATGATCTACGTCGAGGAGACACTAACCCAAGATACCTCTTCACTAAGTGATGAACTAGTAAGGAAACAACACAATCTAAACGGCTAGTCTAGAAGAGGTTGATGAAGTAGGAATTTTGCTCACTTTAGAAATTATTTTCTCACTCATTTTCTTCACCTTCCAAAAAGCTAAAGAGCTTGAGGAAGGAGATGAAGAAAAGCAACCATGGAGAGAAGCAAGTGAAGAATGAATCAAGTGGTGAGAATAGAAACTATGAGTGAGATAATATCTCATACTAACTCATGTAGAGACTTAACCATGGCTTGGGATAGTGGTTGGGTTAATAAATATCTCAAGTAAAACAAAATTAGTGGACTTGGTCAATGGTTCCACAAGCTTCCACAAGCTTCAACCATGTGACTAATTTCCAACTAATTATAATTTACTTTAAATAAATAAAACCTCTCATTATCACAAGCATGGTATGAGTCTCATACACCCATGTTGCATGTTGCAACATGCATGACACAATAATATATATCACATATATATTAAGTGTTAGTTGTATGTATGCCCTAGAGGCCAGTATTGTACAGATGATGTATATTATATTGGATGCTTGGACATATATAGAGATGACTTTCTTGCTCGATATGATAGTATGCTATCTGGTTGCTCTTTATCTTAACATGTATACTTGTCTCTTTATACTGTCTTATGGTTACATGTTGGTAAAGCCCTTAGGATGTGAACTTGACTATCTGGACTATGATGCGGATCATACTAGTGGGGACATGGTAGTCCATAAGTACATCCTTCAAGGTCCCTAGTCGTAGGTGTATCGAGACAGGGCATCGATATACCAGAGTAGACTAGCGTATACGCTTCTCGACCCATGAGATGGGCGATGGATGATCCCGTATCCATTGGTGTTTGTCATCAAAGATAGTATACGGGTGCTCAGTGGAGACTGGGTACACTGGACGGACTCGCCGCGAACTCCCAGATGGTATTATACCTCACGTCAGATGGCAGTTCTCAGGTGACACTTGTGCAGGTTAGTCTGTAGACCCGAGATCGTCATGGAGTCTTGTGTGATTCCCACTGTGCTTTGATTTCCACCTTACCACGTCCATGAGGGCGTGCAAAACGGTGGTTTTTAGGTACAGTCTCGAGTCACATGGAGGCAATAAGAGATAGGAGGGGTTTCGTCTCCCCCGGTATTGGGGGTTGATGTTGCACTGTGCTCGATTGGCCGTAACAGGGAAGTCCCTGGCCAGGGCTGATTGGAGATTTACTGGTAAGTGTTACTAGTAGCTTCTCGACCCGTTATGAGCTTCACATCGGCACGACTTATCAGTTATTGGGGTCTGACGTTTACCACCCCTAGACTTGATATGCGACATATCAGACGAGGAGACCGGACTGTACGGGAAGTGTTGCCGATTGGCTCGACGGGAGTTGTAGCAAGTTCGCTTGTTCTCTTCTGATCGCTCAATACCCGGGTGGCCGTTACGTTTAACTGACCGCTTGCGGCTTGGGGGTGCTTGATATGATCATCACCCACTGCCGGCGTATTGACGAGTCTTAGAGTCCCACAATGGAGTTTCCTAGTCCAAGCGAAACGTTGTGGTGCGCGTATGCGATATGCGCATGGACCCGATTAAAATGCGCGTATAGGATACCGTATATTGATCGGGCGGCTTGCTTTTGGTGAGGTCATATGTGATATGGCCGGATTGATAAATCAAGTGTTGATTTATCATTTAACCATTAGTTTCTCACTTGAAATCCTTTCTAGAGTTTGATGGATGTATGCATGCATGTATTCCTTCTTTATAGATTCATGCACATATGGATGTACATACGCACACACATACATACATACATCCTTCATGGTTGTACATACATGAAAATCGTGGCAATATAAGACTCACACCATGGTTTTATATATGGATTTTATTGCATTTGATTTAAAACAAAAAGGAAAAAGAAAAATGGTTATCATTGATTTGTTTCTACACTCTTCTTTTGACCTAACCATCCTCACCCACCTTTTAACCTTGGGTAAACTTTCCTTTTGTGTTTTAACTCAAGTTCAATAAGATATTCATTGTTTAACCATGGTTTGAGATGAGAACAAGAAAATATATATACATATATTTTCATTTTTCTTAACAAGGGTTATTTTTTTCACTCTTGTTAAAGATATAGCCATCATCTTTTTCTTCCTCTCTCATTTTACTCTCTAGATTTTTGTAGTGAGCAATATACTCATCAAGTTAGGATTTTGAAGTGATAAAGAGAACCACAACACCATTCTACACAAGTCTAGCCTACTTGTTTGGAGTGTTAGCTTCATTTCATTCTCTTGATCAGGTGAAGTTGCGAGCTTGGACAAAGCGGACTCCGGGTGGATCATCGGTGACCTAGAGGAGTTCAAGCGGAGCTTTTCCAAACCCCAAGTAGCCGAGGAGTTTAGCATAGGGAACTACAAAGGTTGTACTCTCAAAACCCTAGCTTTTCTTTCATGAGATGATATGCAAATTTTGAAACCCTAATTTTTCTAGGAATGATCCTTTGTATGTTTACTTAGCACCATAAAAACTTGATCTTTGTGACATGTGATGCTTCCAAACCTCTCATAGGGTGCTAGGTAAACCCTTCATTGGTATCAGAGCCGACCTAGAACATTAGACGACACTTTGGCGAAGTTAAAACTCCGATCGAACCGAAAAATACGGTTTTTTAGTGCTCTCTGGACATTTTTTCAAAACTGTTGTTTTTCAGAATTAAAAATATGTAAAAATTACAGCAGGTAAATATAAGAATTACTGTAAAATTCGATGCAGTGAACAGTCTTTATTGCCGCGGAAACGCGGCCTAAGCTTGCTTAGGCCGCGGTTCCGCTGCCGTACACATCAGTCACTGCATGAATTTTATACAGTAATGCTTTTTCTGCTTGTATATGTTTTAGGGTTTTTTTAATCTGAATTTTGTGCTGTTTGTTCTTGAGATGGTTTTGGACTCGTCGATTCGATCGGAATTTTCATTTCGTGACTTTTCCGGATAAATAAGAATGTATTGAAGTGTTTGAACGAGTATCATTTGCTCACTTTTCACGGGGTTTAAAATCTTTCGGAAATACGTGCAAGTTTGTTTGTGGTGGACCCTCTAGAAGACAACAAACCTTAACTCGATTATGTGACCGTCTTGAACTGCCTTTTGAACCTTAGGGTTTGGGGCAGTACGGAGTGCCACATGTGAGGCGTTGGCTTGACCCTTCTACGGCTGGACCGCTACCACTGTGTCACACTCCGGGTTTTTTGAACTCCGCTCAAGTGTTGAGTTTTAGCGAATCTTGGGTATTTGATCGTTCGTTCGAAAACTTTAATACCGTCTATTTATCTGGAATGTGATGCAATATCTGGAATTCATATAGTTGGACATGAAATACGAAATATGTGATATTTCGCATTTACGATGTCTAAAGAGAATGTGGATTCCAAATATTGCAGTTTTACACTTTCTTTTCTGTGACCGTAAGTGTAGTATGTCGATATCGCCGGTTTCGTTGCTATACATCAACGACAATTGGGGTACGCATACTTACTTACATTGATGATATATGATATTATGTGTTGCTGAGATATGATGTGCAGGATTGTCGCAATTGAATAGCCGGGGGTTTTATGTGAGATGAGAGTTTTATATTTTCATTCATGTAAATTCAATTGTAATGTAATATTCTTTTATTTGGGGCACTTCCGGGTTGAGGTCGATGCCACCAGTGTTGTATATTATTTACTTTTCCGCATTAGGATGGACCCAAAGAGGGGAGTACAGGTGACCGGGTTCTGGGGTTCAGTGGGAGGCCATCTCGAGGAGTCGAGACCGGGTCTCCTAAACTCCAGAATTGGTAAGGTCGCTTGCCGCTCTCGTAGGGGTCTAGGGTGTGGGCTTGGCTATTCATTGCGACCGTGGAATCCGTATTTTCTATTGTTGGCTAAATACTAAATACGGACGTCCTAGTATATCCCACATTATATCTATATTTCTGTTGCGATATCTGTGATGTGATCATTAGATATGTTCTGTGATGGATACAGTATATAGTATATATGATATATTATATAGGCGTTACTTATGTTTTACACCCGCTCTAGCCCTGCCCTGCTCTGCCGTTAGTTACCTAACCTAACGGTGCACGAGGGGACATCGAGGCGAATGCGGATGGCATAAGTGTACGTCGTATTTATCTGTGATGTTTAGGTGAATAAATGATGGGACTTCATTAATGTGATTAATGAAAGAAAAGAAACCTAAAAGATGTTGTAGAATCAAATTTTAAAATGAAAGGGTAGCTACAGTTTTGCTTTGCATAACGGTATATATGATATACCCTGCACCTTATTCGATGAGGAAAGAGCCGAGATCCCTTCACCGGGAGTGACCTCTTTAGCGAAACTGGCAGATGCTACAGCACTCGGTTTGCTTTTGATTGCTTTTGGAGTTTTGCTTTGCACAGTGATATATATGATATATCCCGCACCTTATTCGATGAGGAAAGAGCCGAGATCCCTTCATCGGAAGTGACCTCTTTAGCAAAACTAATAAAAGCCTCAAAATCACTCCATTTCAAAATTCACTAGATTCTGCAATGATATCAAGTTCATTACGCTCATGGTTTTTTCTGAAAAAACCTGTGTAGCCCTCCATCATTTGAGATAAGTACGACTTAGTGTTCATGCTGCGATAGTTTGGCCTCTGTCAAGGCGTAGTGTATGGTAGCTAACTAGTGCTTATCTGCTAGCATATGATGCGATTGGATCAGGGTATTCGTACGGCGTAGTTTGGCCTCCGTCAAGGGTCGTACGGGTGGGTTTAATTCAATCAAGAAATGACGGGTTGAACTTGACTAGCGCCCTGTGGGTAGTTTGGCCTCCGTCAAGGTCATGGAACGCTAGGGGCAAAAGCATTATCGGGAATTTCAAGTGTTGAAATTTGCAATGAGATTGCATACCTTCTATGAGATAGTTGGATCCCGATACCCACTGCGAGTAATTGTTACTCCTGGGAGAGTTTTACACAGGACAATTAGCCGATCAAGTAGGTGTCTAGAAAGGTGTCAATGGGGTTACGCCTCTGGGAAAACGTGGTTTAGTTTAATTAGGTCCGTGCGAAAGCATGGGGAACCTCCTTCAAAGTACCGACACTGGCCTGGCTGAAAGATCGGCAAAGTTATAGGGTGTAATTAATCCCGGCTAATCTTTCCTTTTAGGGTTTGAAGGAAGATTTGATAAAAACCAGTGGGAGCCATCCTGATTAGATAAGATAATAACCAATCTGATCTTGCAAGAGCATACGCTAAAGTGTTTTCTTCTCTCTCTCTCCAGGTAGCGACCATGTCATGCCTTAATCAAGATAATAATATGGATGTATTGACCGAACCCGCATGTTATACTGTGCAGGGGAAAGTTGAACCCGTTCTATCTTATAAGTGTTATAAGACTGAACAGGAAACAGGAGAATATCTGGATTCTCACGCCGCCCAAACGGAGAACATGTATGTTGATGCACCTTCTTCGGGTGTGTTTGTCATTGAGAACTGTTTTTCAGTTCACCCTACGTCCTGGGTATTAGATACCGGATCAGGATCTCACATATGTAAACAGTTACATAGGCTACGGAAAGGTAGAGAACTGGGAAAAGGTGATCATTCCGTTCAAGTAGGGAATGGTGCAAGTATTGCAGCCAAAGCAGTTGGCGAATATCACCTAGTATTACCAAGTGGTGATACTCTGATTCTAAATGAGTGCTATTATATACCGAACATGATGTGCAACATTATATCAGTTTCTTTATTAAGTAAAAAAGGATATAATTTTGTAGTAAAGGATAATGTTATGAACATATTCCTAGATCAAAAGTTGATTGCATCAGGCTCGTTACATAATGGCATATTCATTCTAAATCAAAATACAGTCCTCAATATACAAAACACAAACAAGAGGAAAAGTTCAGAAATGAACGAATCCTTCTTGTGGCATTGTAGACTTGGTCATATCAATGCGACACGACTGGCTAAGTTACATAAAGATGGATATTTGAATTCGTTCAAATTATCATCTTATGATACTTGCCATTCATGTCTCAAAGGCAAGATGACCAAAACTCCGTTTACGGGGCACGGAGAAAGAGTTACGGAACTCTTGGGACTGGTGCATAGCGATTTATGCGGTCCCATGTCTACACATGCCAGGGATGGTTCTTCCTACTTCATTACATTCACTGACGATCTCTCAAGATTCGGATATGTGTTCCTAATGAAACACATGTCTGAAGCTTTTGAGAAATTCAGAGAATATAAAAACGAAGTAGAGAACCAAACGGGCAAAAGTATTAAGATCCTTCGATCTAATCGAGGAGGAGAATACTTAAGCAATGAATTCAGAGATTATCTAAAAGAGAATGGATTCTCTCTCAGCTTACTCCTCCTTATACACCACAGCACAACGGTGTATCGGAGCGGAGAAATCGCACCCTATTAGATATGGTGCGCTCTATGATGAATGCAGCTGAGTTATTTATTTCCTTCTGGGGATATGCACTGGAGACAGCTGCATACCTATTGAATAGAGTTCCAACCAAATCAGTGCCTACCACTCCATATGAGATATGGAATAGTAAGAGACCATGTTTTAATTTTATTCAGATATGGGGTTGTCCGGCCTATGTTAAAACACAAAATCCGGACAAGCTCGAGGCAAGGTCTGTTCTATGTAAGTTTGTTGGATATCCCAAACATTCGCGAGGGTATATCTTCTACCACTCCGAGGAACAAAAAGTGTTTGTTTCTCGACATGCCACTTTCATAGAAAAGGGTTTTCTTATGAAACAGACAAGTGGCATTGAGGTAGAACTGGAAGAGATTCCAGTGACACAAACTATAACAGAAGACTTGGTAGAACCAGAGGATTCAGTAGTACCCGACGAACCCCAGCCTCTCCGCCGATCTAGTAGGGTTTCTCGTCCACCTGAGATATACTACGGTTTTCTCATTAAAGGTGGGAGCGAGGATTGCATCATGGAGGATGATGACCCAACTAGTTTCGAGCAGGCCATCACGAGTAGAGGCTCAGTGAAATGGCTGGATGCAATGCGGTCCGAGATGGAATCCATGTTTCACGACCCGAAAGTACAGAACATGACCGGCACTTAAACTACGAACGTCTCGAGGCGTACGTAATCTAAGTAAAACGAAAACCTAGAAATCCAAACCAAGAAAAGTAGTAGAGTGCAGGAAAAACCAACTTAAAGCAAGTAATTTCAATAGCATAAGCCGAATTATGCGGTTTTTAAAACATTAAAAATTTACTGAAAATTTCGGCAGAGTCTCCTTTGTAAATACTGGCTCCCAAACGGGATACAACATGAATAGTATACGAAATCAAGAAAAAGGCATCCCCAAGTGGGAGCTAGCTCTTCGTCAATCGACGGTCACAACCACACAAGCAATATAATATACAACGCCAACGACGAGGATCAAAACTCAAAAGGAAACACAAAACCACCAGAAATCCACAGAAATATAACGCGTGACTCTAAGGTCGAAGGAATAACATCACTGGTCTCTATCTCAAAAATAAATACATGTTTGGTTGATGGAACTTCTAGATACAATAGAATAATAATATACAAGATATAATGATGGGTAAGATACAAATAACCCACCTACTAGCAAGCCACCCGGAAATGGAAATAGTGCCAGCAAAGCCGTAATGAAACCTGTACGGCGAAACCTGCAAGAACTGTGGCACAACGGGGGTGAGTTGCCAACTCGCGAGTAGAAAAACATCTACGCACAGAAATCGCATAAATAAAGCAATCCTAGGTCAATGATCATAATATATCCTCAAAAATGTATAAAACATGCAGCCTATAACAATGGCTAGGGTAAATATCTAACCCGAGTGTAAACTCATGTGCCCATGTCAGTGCCTCGGGTAGCAATATATCATATGAATGAGGTATGAATGCATGACAACAGAATACATGTAAATGAAGAAACTGTTTTCATAAATTAGTGAGATTTCCTTCGTATTTTTAAACTGAGGTATCATAAATGAAATCAGTATCAACAGTGTCTAGCATCGACACAAAACATAAATCTCACTATCTCGAAATATCAATGTCTCAATCTCAATATCTAGGGCGCTGTCAGTCCAGACCGGCCCCTACCATCCATCTCAAGACCACGAAGGTATCCTCCGGATATCCGACGCGTCGGGTAATATCACCGGTCGGTAGTGCTCTCCTGCCGGGCTCAACATCAACACAACATTCCTCTTGCCCCGGAGTACAGCACCGGGCCCACCATGTACCCGAAACGGTTCCTCCACTCCTCGAATCGGGTCTCGAAATCCATCAGCAAACTCATGGTGGACGACTCATACATCATGGGAAAACCACACTTTTTATTTTAAAAGGGATAAAAGGTTTATTTATGTTTTTGCGGTTTTCCTCCAAATCCAAGAAATCTCATGAAATCCGAATCCAAGTCATCAATAGCATGTAAACAGTGAATATAGGCATGAGAATCCATGAATGCGACACAACAGTGAATAATAACATGCATGAAGTAGTAGGAAATAACTACAATGTCTAACTGGCATATAAGGAAAGTACACTAATATCATGTCTAAACTATTAGCTAACAACCTATGTCAAATGAAATAGTATTTTCTAAAGTGTTCGTGACATGTCAATTACCGATGAAGATGTGTGTGAGCCGGCAAGTAAGTGTACGTGGTACATACGCGTCATCGGTAATGGTGCTGGTGTCCTAACAGCATGATATTAATAATGCAATAAAAAATTATAATATAAGTATGCAATGCGGAGCGAACAGTAAAAATGAGCGGGAGCTGAATACTAGACGCAACTATAACTAATTTGCACTAATCTAATATAAGTCCTACAAATAGTGCCTTTAGAAATAACACGAATTATGGGGTTTTGAAAATAGGGGCTACGGTGTTTTTAAGAAAAGATACGTTTTTGAAATATCCGTAGAATCCCTTGACCTGTCTTTTAAAATACGCATGATTCGTAAGCTTTGAAATAGGTAAGAATCGAATCTAATCTAACAACTAAACTAAACTAAAGGGCTAAGCTAACAAGCTGGACTACGGATAAGGAAGCCGCCGAACGTCTGAGTCGATACATATACATACCTGTATATATATTATTCGGTGATCCCGCCTCAATAATAACATATCCGGTACCATATCTATAATCAGACATCCCAAGTCAAGAGTGCGGATCAATCATCAAGATATAGCTCGTACGTAAATCCGTCGTACGGCATCCTCCAATTCTGGGTACGGGTCAAAATCACATTCATCATACTATTCACCTGGTATCCTCTTTATCAATATTATGATCTGGTACTGATCTACGTCTAGTACAATACTGATATCGCCTAAGTATGCATGCACGTGTGTAAAAACTGCGTCAAGGACCCGCTACAACGTCATGTCGTATCTCAAATACGAACCCCGCTATATCACCGATCTCACGGCCTCAAATCAAATCTCATCGACTCATCATAAATCCCAAGTACTATCCTCAAATCCGTATGTGAACACACAGTCCCATACCTATGTGAACACATAACTATATATTCCCGAATAAGCACAAAAGAAAGAAGAAAGTATGCAAGTATGGGTGGGTGTGTGCAAGTGTGGTGCGACCGCCACTCTAGGGTTTCGCGACACTCAATCATCCAAGAACACCAAATATCCATATTTATCATCAATAACTCAAACAATATATAACCAATATATATATGTGTGTATACGTGTCCGTATACATCACCACGAATTGCGGGGGTGCTATACGCCATCCACCCGACTTCTCCCCGTAGATATAAATCTACTCACCTGGTCCTCGCTAGCCGGTACCGACGTCGCCACGCGCTTGCTTGTCGTCTCGAAATCCACATGGGGTACCTACATATCATAACGTACCGTATCACATTAAAACTAAATTCGACGTCGAAACGGCATACGAAAATCAAATTGGCACGCGTATCACGCATAGGTCCAAACCTATCGCCTACGCATGCAAGAATAGTCAAACCAACTCTCGATGTCGATGTAAAAACGTCAAACCATCGAAAAAAATCCAATCACACTCATTTGCACATTCACGAACACTAATTTTAATATAAACTAGATTAAAACTCACAAAAACCCCAATTTCACTTAAAAAGTCATTTTTCCGAAAATATAGCAAGCACAATTCGTCGTTTTTGTACAAAGCAGGATGTTTAAATGAATGTAGTGGCCAATATATTTATTAAATATCTTAAATAAGTCATAAAAACAATTTTCATAATTTAATCTCATTAAATTCCATTAACCCCAAAATTCTAGTTTACAATTTTACCCAATTTTAACACTTTTAAAGCAACAATACATAATTCAACAACTAGACTAGGTTTCGCACAACCTAAGGTGTTAAAATACTCATTAACATGCCAAAGACATGATGAAAGCCTTACCATATTTTAATTCTCAATTTAACACAATATTTACAAAAACTAGTTTGCAATATATATACTTATCACAATTTTAAATTAACAAAAATGCAACTAGCAACTAGATTTGATTTTAGCAAGCAATTATATGTTAATCTACCCATCACAATCCTAATCAAATGCTCAAGCCCTAATCTTCATTCAAAACCATACACTTAAAATTTCAAACTTCAATTCAAAACCCTTTTTCTTTCTTAAACACCTAATTAAACACTTAATTAATTTAGATTAAGCAACTAGATAACAAATGTAGCAAAAGCATGAGATTATACCTCCCATGAGATCAAGCTCAAGATCTAGCCTCCTAAAATGCCATTTTGATCCCTAGATCCGTGCTAGAATGGCTAATGAGAAATGGGTAGGAGTTGGATTTTGATTTTGATTTTCGCTTGATTTTTAGTGGATTTTTCTTTGGATTTTCTTTGATGGAACAAAGAGAGGAGAAGAGGAAAAGGGGGCTGTTGGGGGGTTGCTGGTTTCGGCCAGAAATGTAGGGGGTTGGGTGAGGGAGGAGAGAGAGTGAGGTGGAGAAAGTTAGTTCAAGTCAAAGTCAACTCAAATTATATCATTTTCTACTCTTTTCTTTTCTTTTCTTTTGACCAAAGAAGTGATTGGAGAGAGGGAGAGGGGGAGGGCTGTCATGGTGGGGCCGGCCATATGGAGAGGGGGGAGAGAGGGTGAGGTGTGGGTGTGTGGGTTAGGAAAAAGATAAATGCTAAACCCCAATTCCCATTAACACTAATTTCACCGAAAAAAGCCTTTTTCTTCGATATTTTCTAAACCGTTTTAGCAAACGATTTCATTCCAAAAACCACATGATAAAATTTTATTTAATGTTTTATGATGCACAAAATTTATTTCAACTCATTCCAATTTGTAATTTTCCCTAATTAAATGTATTAGTGACGGCTTAAAATAATAATAAAATAATTTTTTTTCAGAAAATTTGAAACCAGCGGCTCAATAAACACCAAATAATAGCAATTACATAGCTAGAATATTTATATTTAATTTTTTATAATAAGATATTTGTATTTTGACTTTTTACAGAAAACCCCCTTATTTTACCGATTTTTCGAAATTTCACCGAAACGATTTTCAAAACGTTACAATCTTCCCCCCTTAAAGAAATTCGGTCCCCGAATTTAAATTAAAACTCCCCCTAAATACTAAAATATCTAAGCAAAACCATCAAGTCGTCGAGGCTCCGAAATCATAAATACATAAAACAAATCGTAGCGCAGCGCATGCGCGTGAAAAATAAGCATATAACTCAAATCAAAACTCCATCCAGCATCCCACAATCATCGGAGTCATGGTGAAGACACAATGTCCAAATTCAAAATGAAAATCAGTATGTTATAACTCGAAACTATACATGTAAATATCGAATATATATATGTAAGTATCTGAAGGAAATGCATGCCAAATTTCTTTAAGTCGCTGTGCAATGCGTATAACACTGCACAGTGGCGGACGTCTATCATAAGAAAATAACTATATACATATATACCTTCGTTTGAAATGTACGTTCCGCCGTTTTGGAATAATTTAGAAGGGTCTCCTTGTTTTAAACATTTCGTGTCGTATCAGACACGTAGGTAAATACTGAGGCTATAGCTCTTTTTTTTTCTTTTTTTTTTTGGAAATCCCTTCAATAACTATCAATGCATGCAAAATATTTTCAGGTACTGTCCTCTGACTAGTCCTGCTCAGTACGAAAACACATAGCAATATCATAAAAACGTACTACTCTATACGAAATAAATCCCCAAAATATGCACATGAATGCTACGTGCGTCTGGTGCGCACGGAAATCAAAATCCATGAATGTGCCATACATGCGCACAGAAACAACATCTAAGTGCATCGGGTGTGCACGAAACATCTGTCGTAGGCAACATGTGTGCCTGACAGCAAAATCAGGTGCATCTGACACGCACGAAAAATCTCGATTTAGTGCATCTGGTGTGCACCAAAATCGCATCTCAAGACATGCGCTCAACATACGCGAAAACCCAAAACCAGGGGCATCCATCAAGCACGAAATCATGAAATCCAATATCAGGCGCCGAACATGCGCAAAATCAAATCAGGTGCACGAGGTGAACAAAACAAATATCGAACATCACCATCGAAATCAAAGTCCAGTGCATCTAAGTGCACAAAAGGCGTATCACTGTACTGCAAGCATATATAAACTATACAGAGTGCAGGAACCAAATCATGTGCGTGCATACGCACAAAATCAACTCAAATGTCTAAAACCGTAAAATCACAAACATGTGAAACCCAAGCACGAAAACGATATCAAGTGCAACACTGTGCAAAGATCGTAAATCCTCAATCATCAAAATCAAATCATGCGAATAAATCACCCAAAATATCGAAATCAATAATGGCGGAATAGTATCGCTCAAGTGCATCCTCTAAGAATCTCGGGCCAACTGTCGCGGTCACTAATGGGACGTCTCGTCGATGATCATGAACTCTGGCCTGCTGGTGTGCATAACCATGACCACTCCTGGGTCAAGGTCTTCACTGTGAATTACCTATCTTTCGGTCCATCGGCTCATCGGCCCTGTCGGGTGTGCTAACGGGGATGATCCATTTCTGGCACGTCTCTTGTCATCTCCCGGTCAATCATCACGACCACTCGTAAGACAGCATATCACTGGCGTCGGCCTCTGGCTCTCTGAATGTACGTGACACCTCTGATCTTGGGAGCAAGTATCATTGCAGCAGTGTCCTGGAAGGAATCCTGCTCACGGTCTCTTCCATGTCACGTCTCTGCCAACTGTCCGGAAGTCATTGTCCTTTCCTATATCTGCATCTTGCTCTAGAACGACTGCATACTCATCGCGACTCCTTCTGAAAGGTAAGTCCAAGTACCATGCCTCGGCATGCGCATCGCCTCTCTGATGTCGGCGGAGTGGAACGCCATCTTATCTAGATCTGGTGCGAACCTCTTACTCAACTTTTCTCTAATGTCGTCTGCTTTGGACTCGTCTCGTCGCGGCTGCTTGGACTGAGCTCCAACGACTATCCTCGTATCTGGAGTCTCCCAAGAATGCATCTCACCACCAAGCATCCGATTGAAGTCGAACCATTCGATCGATTCGTCAAAACCTCATAATCCCCCAAGAGCTCAACATCTTGGGCACAGTTTAATAGTATCGAATATATATACCACAGCATCGGTGGTCCAGCCGGAGAAGGGCAAACCCAAGCCTCACTAATGGCGCCGTAGAGCTGCCGCAAACCCGAAGGTTCAAAGGCTTTCACACGGTCATTAAGTCGAGTTAGGGTTTCATTCTTCTAGAGGGACCATAGAATTGCCTGCATGTCTTTCCGACTACTTTAAACTTGGAATAATAGGTTTCCGACATTCGATCGTCTCTGTCGACCCTCACGTCTCTGCGTGAAGTCGTCTCTAGCTTGAATCAATCTATCTGATGACCTCGCATCGGGGTAAGCGAACGATCCACATGTCCTAGTCATTCATCCTCGATGACTAGCGACCTCCTATCATCTCTTAGTACAACTCGTCCTGCACGAATTCCAGCATCTGGGGTAATATCTCGTCGTTCGCAGCAATAACTGGCTCGCTCGTCTGCACGCTGAACAGTGCCTCGATCGTCATGAATAAGCAACACACCAACGGTCATCAAGATCTGGCTGGCCTCTATCATTGGCTCAATCCTCTAGTGTCGATCAGCACATCCAAGTAACCTCATAAAGGCGATCCGCCAAACGCTCGTGGCGCGGAAACACAGTAAAAAGACACATCTCTGAAATCGTGTGTCGCCGGAATTTTGCCCTGGTCAGTCCTCGTTCGTGACGAGCTTGTGCTGACCGCAACTCTAGCCGTAGCTCTCCCTGCCGTAACCGTAGCAGCAAAACCAAACTGGTACCGATGAGGCTAGATCAGGAAGGAATATAATACTGAACAAGGAAATGTACATCCTAAGGCTTCATAAGTGGAGTGACGTGTCGTAAATATGCCGCGGAACATATCAACGGTACGTCATTCTACTTTAGTCACCTATTCCATCAACCAAAGGTCATCCTACGCTCCGAAGGTTAAAACCTAACGCTCTGATACCAACTTTGTCACGACCCGAAAGTACGGAACATGACCGGCACTTAAACTACGAACGTCTCGAGGCGTACGTAATCTAAGTAAACCGAAAACCCAGAAATCCAAACCAAGAAAAGTAGTAGAGTGCAGGAAAAACCAACTTAAAGCAAGTAATTTCAATAGCATAAGCCGAATTATGCGGTTTTTAAAACATCAAAAATTTACTGAAAATTTCGGCAGAGTCTCCTTTGTAAATACTGGCTCCCAAACGGGATACAACATGAATAGTATACGAAATCAAGAAAAAGGCATCCCCAAGCGGGAGCTAGCTCTTCGTCAATCGACGGTCACAACCACACAAGCAATATAATATACAACGCCAACGGTGAGGATCAAAACTCAAAAGGAAACTCAAAACCACCAGAAATCCACAGAAATATAACGCGCGACTCTAAGGTCGAAGGAATAACATCACTGGTCTCTATCTCAAAAATAAATACATGTTTGTTTGATGGAACTTCTAGATACAACAGAATAATAATATACAAGATATAATGATGGGTAGGATACAAATAACCCACCTACTAGCAAGCGACCCGGAAATGGAAATAGTGCCAGCAAAGCCGTAATGAAACCTGTACGGCGAAACCTGCAAGAACTGTGGCACAACGGGGGTGAGTTGCCAACTCGTGAGTAGAAAAACATCTACGCACAGAAATCGCATAAATAACGCAATCCTAGGTCAATGATCATAATATATCCTCAAAAATGTATAAAACATGCAGCCTATAACAATGGCTAGGGTAAATATCTAACCCGAGTGTAAACTCATGTGCCCGTGTCAGTGCCTCAGGTAGCAATATATCATATGAATGAGGTATGAATGCATGAAAACAGAATAAATGTAAATGAAGAAACTGTTTTCATAAATTAGTGAGATTTCCTTCGTATTTTTAAACTGAGGTATCATAAATGAAATCAGTATCAACAGTGTCTAGCATCGACACAAAACATAAATCTCACTGTCTCGAAATATCAATGTCTCAATCTCAATATCTAGGGCGCCGTCAGTCCAGACCGGCCCCTACCATCCATCTCAAGACTACGACGGTATCCTCCGGATATCCGACGCGTCGGGTAATATCACCGGTCGGTAGTGCTCCCCTGCCGGGCTCAACGTCAACACCATATTCCTCTTGCCCCGGGGTACCGCACCGGGCCCACCATGTACCCGAAACGGTTCCTCCACTCCTCGAATCGGGTCTCGAAATCCATCAGCAAACTCATGGTGGACGACTCATACATCATGGGAAAACCGCACTTTTTATTTTAAAAGGGAGAAAAGGTTTATTTATGTTTTTGCGGTTTTCCTCCAAATCCAAGAAATCTCATGAAATCCGAATCCAAGTCATCAATAGCATGTAAATAGTGAATATAGGCATGACAATCCATGAATGCGACACAACAGTGAATAATAACATGCATGAAGTAGTAGGCAATAACTACAATGTCTAACTGGCATATAAGGCAAGTACACTAATATCATGTCTAAACTATTTGCTAACAACCTATGTCAAATGAAATAGTATTTTCTAAAGTGTTCGTGACATGTCAATTACCGATGAAGATGTGTGTGAGCCGGCAAGTAAGTGTACGTGGTACATACGCATCATCGGTAATGGTGCTGGTGTCCTAACAGCATGATATTAATAATGCAATAAGAAATTATAATATAAGTATGCGATGCGGAGCGAACAGTAAAAATGAGCGGGAGCTGAATACTAGACGCAACTATAACTAATCTGCACTAATCTAATATAAGTCCTACAAATGGTGCCTTTAGAAATAACACGAATCATGGGGTTCTGAAAATAGGGGCTACGGTGTTTTTAAGAAAAGATACATTTTTGAAATATCCGTAGAATCCCTTGACCTGTCTTTTAAAATACGCATGATTCGTAAGCTTTGAAATAGGTAAGAATCGAATCTAATCTAACAACTAAACTAAACTAAAGGGCTAAGCTAACAAGCTGGACTACAGGTAAGGAAGCCGCTTAACGTCTGAGTCGATACATATACATACCTGTATATATATTAGTCGGTGATCCCGCCTCAATAATATCATATCCGTTACCATATCTATAATCAGACATCCCAAGTCAAGAGTGCGGATCAATCATCAAGATATAGCTCGTAGGTAAATCCGTCGTACGGCATCCTCCAATTCTGGGTACGGGTCAAAATCACATTCATCATACTATTCACCTGGTATCCTCTTTATCAATATTATGATCTGGTACAGATCTACGTCTAGTACAATACTGATATCGCCTAAGTATGCATGCACGTGTGTAAAAACTGCGTCAAGGACCCGCTACAACGTCATGTCGTATCTCAAATACGAACCCTGCTATATCACCGATCTCACGGCCTCAAATCAAATCTCATCGACTCATCATAAATCCCAAGTACTATCCTCAAATCCGTATGTGAACACACAGTCCCATACCTATGTGAACACATAACTATATATTCCCGAATAAGCACAAAAGAAAGAAGAAAGTATGCAAGTATGGGTGGGTGTGTGCAAGTGTGGTGCGACCGCCACTCTAGGGTTTCGCGACACTCAATCATCCAAGAACACCAAATATCCATATTTATCATCAATAACTCAAACAATATATAACCAATATATATATGTGTGTATACGTGTCCGTATACATCACCACGAATTGCGGGGGTGCTATACGCCATCCACCCGACTTCTCCCCGTAGATATAAATCTACTCACCTGGTCCTCGCTAGCCGGTGCCGACGTCGCCACGCGCTTGCTTGTCGTCTCGAAATCCACATGGGGTACCTACATATCATAACGTACCGTATCGCATTAAAACTAAATTCGACGTTGAAACGGCATACGAAAATCAAATTGGCACGCGTATCACGCATAGGTCCAAACCTATCGCCTACGCATGCAAGAATAGTCAAACCAACCCTCGATGTCGATGTATAAACATCAAACCATCGAGAAAAATCCAATCACACTCATTTGCACATTCACGAACACTAATTTTAATATAAACTAGATTAAAACTCACAAAAACCCCAATTTCACTTAAAAAGTCATTTTTCCGAAAATCTAGCAAGCACAATTCGCCGTTTTTATACAAAGCAGGATGTTTAAATGAGTGTAGCGGCCAATATATTTATTAAATATCTTAAATAAGTCATAAAAACAATTTCCATAATTTAATCTCATTAAATTCCATTAACCCCAAAATTCTAGTTTACAATTTTACCCAATTTCAACACTTTTAAAGCAACAATACATAATTCAACAACTAGACTAGGTTTCGCACAACCTAAGGTGTTAAAATACTCATTAACATGCCAAAGACATGATGAAAGTCTTACCATATTTTAATTCTCAATTTAACACAATATTTACAAAAACTAGTTTGCAATATATATACTTATCACAATTTTAAATTAACAAAAATGCAACTAGCAACTAGATTTGATTTTAGCAAGCAATTATATGTTAATCTACCCATCACAATCCTAATCAAATGCTCAAGCCCTAATCTTCATTCAAAACCATACACTTGAAATTTCAAACTTCAATTCAAAACCCTTTTTCTTTCTTAAACACCTAATTAAACACTTAATTAACTTAGATTAAGCAACTAGATAACAAATGTAGCAAAAGCATGAGATTATACCTCCCATGAGATCAAGCTCAAGATCTAGCCTCCTAAAATGCCATTTTGATCCCTAGATCCGTGCTAGAATGGCTAATGAGAAATGGGTAGGAGTTGGATTTTGATTTGGATTTTCGCTTGATTTTTAGTGGATTTTTCTTTGGATTTTCTTTGATGGAACAAAGAGAGGAGAAGAGGAAAAGGGGGCTGTTGGGGGGTTGCTGGTTTCGGCCAGAAATGTGGGGGGTTGGGTGAGGGAGGAGAGAGAGTGAGGTGGAGAAAGTTAGTTCAAGTCAAAGTCAACTCAAATTATATCATTTTCTACTCTTTTCTTTTCTTTTCTTTTGACCAAAGAAGTGATTGGAGAGAGGGAGAGGGGGAGGGCTGTCATGGTGGGGCCGGCCATATGGAGAGGGGGGAGAGAGGGTGAGGTGTGGGTGTGTGGGTTAGGAAAAAGATAAATGCTAAACCCCAATTCCCATTAACACTAATTTCACCGAAAAAAGCCTTTTTCTTCGATATTTTCTAAACCGTTTTAGCAAACGATTTCATTCCAAAAACCACATGATAAAATTTTATTTAATGTTTTATGATGCACAAAATTTGTTTCAACTCATTCCAATTTGTAATTTTCCCTAATTAAATGTATTAGTGACGGCTTAAAATAATAATAAAATAAATTTTTTTCAGAAAATTTGAAACCAGCGGCTCAATAAACACCAAATAATAGCAATTACATAGCTAGAATATTTATATTTAATTTTTTATAATAAGATATTTGTATTTTGACTTTTTACAGAAAACCCCCTTATTTTACCGATTTTTTGAAATTTCACCGAAACGATTTTCAAAACGTTACAATCTTCCCCCCTTAAAGAAATTCGGTCCCCGAATTTAAATTAAAACTTCCCCCAAATACTAAAACATCTAAGCAAAACCATCAAGTCGTCGGGGCTCCGAAATCATAAATACATAAAACAAATCGTAGCGCAGCGCATGCGCGTGAAAAATAAGCATATAACTCAAATCAAAACTCCATCCAGCATCCCGCAATCATCGGAGTCATGGTGAAGACACAATGTCCAAATCCAAAATGAAAATCAGTATGATATAACTCGAAACTATACATGTAAATATCGAATATATATATGTAAGTATCTGAAGGAAATGCATGCCAAATCTCTTTAAGTCGCTGTGCAACGCGTATAACACTGCACAGTGGCGGACGTCTATCATAAGAAAATAACTATATACATATATACCTTTGTTTGAAATGTACGTTCCGCCGTTTTGGAACAATTTAGAAGGGTCTCCTTGTTTTAAACATTTCGTGTCGTATCAGACACGTAGGTAAATACTGAGGCTATAGCTCGCTTTTTTTTCTTTTTTTTTTTTGGAAATCCCTTCAATAACTATCAATGCATGCAAAATATTTTCAGGTACTGTCCTCTGACTAGTCCTGCTCAGTACGAAAACACATAGCAATATCATAAAAACGTACTGCTCTATACGAAATCAATCCCCAAAATATGCACATGAATGTTACGTGCGTCTGGTGCGCACGGAAATCAAAATCCATGAATGTGCCATACATGCGCACAGAAACAACATCTAAGTGCATCGGGTGTGCACGAAACATCTGTCGTAGGCAACATGTGTGCCTGACAGCAAAATCAGGTGCATCTGACATGCATGAAAAATCTCGATTTAGTGCATCTGGTGTGCACCAAAATCGCATCTCAAGACATGCGCTCAACATGCGCGAAAACCCAAAACCAGGGGCATCCATCATGCACGAAATCATGAAATCCAATATCAGGCGCCGAACATGCGCAAAATCAAATCAGGTGCACGAGGTGCACAAAACAAATATCGAACATCACCATCGAAATCAAAGTCCAGTGCATCTAAGTGCACAAAAGGCGTATCACTGTACTGCAAGCATATATAAACTATACAGAGTGCAGGAACCAAATCGTATGCGTGCATACGCATAAAATCAACTCAAATGTCTAAAACCGTAAAATCACAAACATGTGAAACCCAAGCACGAAAACGATATCAAGTGCAACACTGTGCAAAGATCGTAAATCCTCAATCATCAAAATCAAATCATGCGAATAAATCACCCAAAACATCGAAATCAATAATGGCCGAATAGTATCGCTTAAGTGCATCCTCTAAGAATCTCGAGCCAACTGTCGCGGTCACTAATGGGACGTCTCGTCGATGAACATGAACTCTGGCCTGCTGGTGTGCGTAACCATGACCACTCCTGGGTCAAGATCTTCACTGTGAATTACCAATCTTTCGGTCCATCGGCTCATCGGCCCTGTCGGGTGTGCTAACGGGGATGATCCAGTTCTGGCACGTCTCTTGTCATCTCCCGGTCAATCATCACGACCATCATAATCCTGGTAGTTAAGTACTCATCCTTTATCAATATGTAATAGAGAGACAATAAGTATACATGTTAAGATAAAGAGCAACCAGATACCATACTATCATGTTGAGCAAGAAAGTCATCCCTATATATGTCCAAGCATCCACTATAATATACATCACATGTATAATACTGGCCTCTAGGGCATACATATAACTAATAATCTCCCACTTGCACTAAGGCCATTTGTTGTAGTATCTCATACCCAACGCCCTATAAAAGTCCCTCTAGGGAAAGGCCTCTGTGAGTGGATCCGCCGTGTTATCCTTCGCGTCAACTCTCTTTACCTCGATCCCTTGGAGATCAACCATCTCCCTGATCAGGTGATACTGTCATCAGAATATGTCTGGATCGCTGAAGGGACCGGTGTTCCTAGGCCAAAGCCACAACTCTATTGTTATCACAATACCAGTTATCGGACGCTCAATGGTAGGAACTATGTTCATCTCATGAACAAGAATTATCCAGACATCCACTTTGGTAGCATCGTTGATAGTGATGTATTCAACCTTTATCGTCTAGATAGCCACGGTATCTAGCTTGGAACTCTTCCAACATACCGTCCCTCCACTGAGGGTATAGAAAAAGCATATGACCGACTTTCAGTCGACCTTATCACTCTGGAAGCTCGAATTGGTAAAGGACTCCCACGGGAGTTTACCGTTACCAAACACCAAGAACATTTCTTTAGTACTTCTCAAGTACTTAAGAATGTCTTACATAGCTATCCAGTGATTTTCTCAAGATCCGATTGATTCCTTATCACTATACCTAGTGAGTTAGCTACATCTAGTCTGGTACATAACATCACATACATAATAGAACCTACTGCCGAAGCATAGGATATCTCTTGCACGCGAGCTCTCTCCAAATCAGTCTCGGGAGATATCTTTTTGGAGAGAGTGATTCCTGAGTAAGTGGGTGAACCACCACGCTTAGAATCTTCCATACTAAACCCAATTAGTACGGTGTTAATGTACCTAGATTTGGGACACTCCCAACATCCACTTATATCTATCACCATAGATCATAATCTACAAGATGTAGTAGGTATCATCCAGACCTTGCGTGGAGAATCCTCGTGATAAGAGGAGCTTGATCGAGTGTAGCGTAGGAAACCATTTCCTATTAAGAGTATGTGTAACATTTTAAAAAATTTTAGATAATTAATTAAATTACTTAGTTAAATAGATAATGTTATTTAATTTTTATTATAGTAAAGAGGGCTTTTCAAATTAAAGTGGAAATAAATTAGTAAGGAAAATAGTGTTTATATAATAACATGTGTAATGAGGGGTTTATGTGAAAAAGTTAGTTTCCTTATGCTAATTAGAGTTGTATGAGGGTTTTTATGCAAGAAGGTTAGATAATGGTTAAGCTTAAGATATACCTCCAAGACACCACACCTTAGGTGTAACCACACACACACACCCTCCTTGCATGAAACCACCACCATCTTGTATGGTGACACCACCTACTACCTTATCTCCTCTTATCCTTTAATTGTACCCATTTGATTCAGTTGATATATATTAAGTTAGGACAAATAAACTGGTTTAGAGAAAGAAAACATTTTAGAACACACAAAAGAAAAGAAAAGAGAGAAGAGAAGAAGAACTAGGTGCTAAGGAGTTTCACCACCACCACCAAGCTAGGATCTTTGAGTTGTGCATCTTGGAGGAAGCCTTCTCAGTAATCTTCTGTAGGCATAATCTCTAAACTCTATAGAATTTTAGTTCAGTACTGTTTAATGTAGAAATCGGATATCGGATATATCGTATTTTGTGAAATATAAGCTCTGTGTTAAATCTGCTATAGTTTAGATGATAATAAAAATAATCAAACAGTGCCTTCATCTTATAAATTGGACGTAGAATAACCCATAGGAAGACGGACCCATTGTAAGTCCGTGTTGCCCATCCCGGTGCTTACGGGAGGCGGAAAACATAATAAAAATCGGATTTTTAATGACTTAGGCAACATGGACTATGCTTGTGAGGATCTTTGCTAAACTAAAACTAGCTAAAGTATGCTAACAACTAACAAAGTTGTAGAAAGGTTATACCTGGTCTTTAGTCCTTCTCTCCTTGCTCCTAGGTATGGTAGAAAAGGATCACCTTGCTTGTCTTCTCCCGTCAAAGAAGGATCCACCCGAAAGCCACCACCTTTAGCTTCAACTCCAAGCTAGGAGTAACTAGAGTGCAAGAAATGCTAAGACTTGAACCCTAGAAGTGAGTAGAGAAGATCAAGAGAGGGTTTTTCTCAAGCTATTTGTTTCTCAACACATGAGAGGGAGAGAGCTTGAGGGAGAGGATGAGCAAGAGAGAGAAAAGAAATGAGAGAATGAGAAAATAGTGAGCCATTCTCACTAATATGTGTGAGTTATTTTAATTAATTAATTAGCAAGAAAATTGTCATGGTTTAATCAAGAGGTGACCATTATCATTTCATTATTAATGCAAATTGCAAGAATCAAAGAGCATCTTCCAAATGAAATGATCATGGTCAAATTGTCAACTTGGTCAACAAGTCAACAAAGTCAAAGTGTCAACAACAACAACCATGCACAATAATTAAGCTAATTATTAATTAACAATAATACACACAAAAACAATAGGGTTAATAAAATGACAATAGTCATTAACCCTAAACAAGGTCCTCTCCCTCAATCTCAAGCAACCGTGCATACGCACCCGCATTCGTGATCCGAGGAACACGAACACAATGAGAAAAACCAATCTCAAATCATATACTAGGATCCGGCTTAAACCAAAGCCCGCTAGTATAAACTGTCCGGACAGCAAACGTGCACAAGTGCGCGGATGCGAACGAACCCTGTCGCAAAACCATGCGACCTCTACTCATTTTGCCTAAAGGCGAATAGCTCTCTGTGTGGGACTCTAAAGACTCGACACTACGCTGGCAGTGGGTTTAACCACAGACCGCAAGCGGCACTAGCTGTACGTAACGGTCCCCAGGTAGATGTCGATAAGAAGACTGACGAGGTGAACCCCATCTGCACTCCTACTGAGCCTGTATGTGACAGTCTCCGTACAGTCCGGTCTGTTCGTCTGATACATCGTATGGCGGGCCTAGGGGGGCGGTGAACGTCAGTCCCCTAATAGCGGTACAAGTCGTGTCGGAGTGTAGCCCAGAACACCCTGAGATAACACTGGAAACCTACCAGTATATCTCGCTTGCCCTGGCCAGGGACTACTCGTGTAATGGCTCTCCTAGACACAGCGCGATGTCAACCCCCAATACCGGGAGAGACGAATCCTGTCTAACCGTCACTGCCTCCAAGTGCTTCGGGACTGCACCCAAAAACTACCTGTTTGCACAGCTCCTTTGAGCCGTGGTAGGGTAGTAATCAAAGTGCAGTGGGAACACACTCGAGGCGAAGTGACAGTGTCAAGTCAGCGGACTAAGCTGTACTCATGTCACCTGGGAACTGATAACTGACGATAGGTATATTACCAACCAACAGTTCCCAACGAGTCCTGTCCAGTGTACTCGTAACCTAACGAGCACCCGCATACTATCCCAAGTACGACGTACTAACGGCTGTGGGACAGACCGTCTCCCACACTGGGATGAGAAGCGCATACGCTAGTCTACTCCGGAGTATCGATGCCCTGTCTCGATAGTCCAACGACCAGGGACCTGTATAAGGATGTGCTTATAGATTACCCAGCTCCCACGAGTGCGAGCGCCATCACAACGCTGGTAATCAAGCAAAGATCCTAAGGGCTCTACTAATATGTATACCAGCAATATGTTAAAAGAAACACATGCACATATTAAAGCAGAGACAAACCAAGTAGCATACTACCATTTCGAGCAAGATTGTATATACAACTGTGAATATCCCAAGCTTCCATTAAGTAATATACAAGCTAGTATGATACAGTAATGGCCTCTAGGGCATATACACTAACAATCTCCCACTTGCACTAAGGCCATGTACTGGCGTATCGAAGACCTATCATCTCGATCAGCCGCTCGAACTGAGTCTGGGGCAAGGCCTTGGTGAATGGATCTGCTGTGTTATCCTCTGATGCAACTCTCCGGACCTCGATCTCCTGGCGATCCACGATCTCCCTGATCAGGTGATACCGCCTTAAGATGTGTCTGGATTTCTGATGGGACCTGGGTTCCTTCGCTAAAGCTATAGCCCCGTTGTTGTCGCAATACAGAGGTATTGGGTCAACAATGGACGGAACCACCTGAAGTTCTTTCAAGAACTTCCTTATCCAGACAGCTTCTTTTGCGGCATCAGATGCAGCGATGTATTCCGCTTCCATAGTCGAGTCAGCAACGGTTTCCTGTTTGGAGCTCTTCCAACACACCGCCCCTCCATTGAGGGTAAAGACAAAACCCGACATGGACTTGGAATCATCCTTGTCACTCTGGAAGCTGGAGTCAGCAAAGGCCTCAATCTGCAGGTCTTTTCCGCCATACACCAAGAACATCTCCTTAGTCCTTCTCAGGTACTTGAGAATGTTCTTTACTGCTATCCAATGTTTCTCCCCTGGGTTTGACTGATACCTGCTTACCACACTCAGTGCATAAGCCACATCCGGTCTGGTACATAACATCGCATACATTATAGAGCCTACCGCAGAAGCGTAGGGTATAATAGACATGCGATCCCTCTCCAAATCAGTCTTGGGAGACATCTCTTTGGAGAGGGTGATCCCGTGACAAGCCGGTAGATTACCGCGCTTGGAATCTTCCATACTGAATCTCTTCAGTATGGTGTCAATGTACCTGGACTGCGAGAGTCCTAATATCCTCTTGGATCTGTCACGGTAGATCCGGATACCCAGAATGTAGGAGGCATCACCCAGGTCTTTCATGGAGAACCTGTGTGACAAGAACCCCTTGACAGATTGTAGCATAGGAATGTCATTTCCTATTAAGAGAATGTCATCCACGTATAAAACGAGGAATACTACAGTTCTCGCTACAAATCTACAATAGATGCATGGTTCATCTGGATTTTTGATAAAGCCAAATTCTTTGACCGTCTCATCAAAACAGATGTTCCAACTCCGCGATGCCTGCTTGAGTCCATAAATGGACTTGAGCAACTTGCACACCTTTCCGCTGCTCCCACCCTGAATGAAACCCTCTGGCTGGTCCATATAGACACACTCCTCTAAATGACCATTTAGAAAAGCTGTCTTTACGTCCATCTGCCAAATCTCATAATCGTGGAAAGCAGCGATGGCAAGAAGGATCCGAATGGATTTCAGCATAGCTACTGGAGAAAAGGTTTCGTCATAGTCCAAACCAGGTCGCTGACGAAAACCCTTTGCTACCAGTCTAGCTTTATAGGTCTCAACCTGTCCATCTACACCAATCTTCCTTTTGAAGATCCAATTGCATCCTACGGGTTTTACCCCGTCTGGAGCAATGTCCAACGTCCATACTTTGTTGGTGTACATGGACTCCATCTCGGTCCGCATTGCATCCAGCCATTTTACCGAGTCGACGCTCTGAATGGCTTGCTGGAAGCTAGTAGGCTCATCACAATCTAGGATGCAGTCTTCTCTATCCCCGTCAATGAGAAAACCGTAGTATCTCTCGGGCGGATGAGACTGCCTACTACTCCTGCGGAGCGGCATAGGAATGTCCTGTTCTTTTGAACTTTCTGGTTCCACTAAACTTTCAGTAATAGTTTGTGGTTCTGGAATTTCTTCCAGTTCTATTGCGCTCCCACTTATTTCTTTTTCTATGAACTGATGTTCTAGAAAGTGGGCATGGCGAGAAACAAGGACTTTTTGTTCCTCTACGCAATAGAAGTAATACCCCTTGGAGTTCTTTGGATATCCCACAAACTTGCACTGTACTGAGCGTGCCTCGAGCTTGTCCGCATGCTGCTTTTTTACAAAAGCTGGACATCCCCATGTCTTAATGTGATTAAGATAGGGTTTCTTCCCACTCCATAACTCATATGGTGTGGTAGGCACAGTCTTAGTGGGAACACGGTTCAAAAGATATACAGCTGTTTCTAGCGCATACCCCCAGAAAGATCGCGGTAACTCAGCGTTACTCATCATGGACCGTACCATATCCAATAGGGTTCGGTTCCGTCTCTCCGATACACCGTTATGTTGCGGAGTGTATGGAGGAGTAAGCTGAGAGAGAATTCCATTCTCTTTTAAGTAATTCAGGAATTCGGCACTTAAGTATTCTCCTCCTCGATCCGATCTTAGGATCTTGATACTTTTGCCGGTCTGTTTTTCTACTTCACTCTTATATTCCTGGAATTTTTCAAAAGCCTCGGATTTATGTTTCATTAAGAAGACATAACCGTACCTTGAAAAATCATCCGTAAAAGTTATGAAGTAAGAAAAACCGCTTCGCGCATGTGTAGACATTGGACCGCACACGTCGCTGTGTACGAGTCCCAAGAGCTCGCTCGCTCTTTCTCCGTGTCCAGAAAACGGAGCCTTTGTCATCTTTCCTTTGAGACAGGATTGACAAGTTGCATATGATTGATATTCGAACGAATCTAAATATCCTTCAGTATGTAACTTAGTCAATCTTCTCTCGTTGATGTGACCCAGTCTACAATGCCATAAGAAAGTTTTATTAATTTCTGGAGACTTTCTTTTGTGTGTATTCTGGATATTGAAAACCTGTGGTTGGTTTAAAACGTAAATACCGTTGTTCAATGTACCTGACCCAATCAACACTTGATTAAGGTGAATGTTCACTACATTACTTACAAATGCAAATTCATAACCTTCTTTAGATAATAAAGATACAGAAATGATATTACAGGTTGCATTTGGTACATAATAACAACTACGCAAAACCAAAAAGTGTCCATCTGATAATCCCAGGTGATAGTCCCCCACGGCCTCAGCATCCATGCTAGCACCGTTCGCAACTCTGAGGGTCATGTCACCTGCCTTCAAAACTCTACGCTTTCTCAACGCCTGCAAAGAATTACAGATATGAGATCCCGATCCGGTATCCAATACCCAGGAAGTAGAGTTTATAGATAGACAGTTTTCAATAACATACACACCTGAAGCTGAAGCTGCAACTCGCTTCAAATCCTGTGTTCTGGCTTTCCAAGCCTTGCAATCTTGTTTCCAGTGACCACTTTTGTGACAATAGAAGCATTCTTCCTTACCCACCAGCTTCCCCGCTACTTTTGTTGCTTTACCCTTTCCCTTCGTATCCACTTTACCGACACCGCCTCTTGGTTTGGCGGGGGCTTTCTTCTTCTTGCCCTTGGCTTTCGCCCTGGACCTAGAAGAGGAAGATCCTCCTACAAACAAAGTGGATGTCTCCCTACCCTTCTGTAGGGTGCCCTCAGCAGTCCTCAACATGTTCAGAAGTTCGGCCAGTTCAACCTCCTTTCCTTGCATGTTGAAGTTGAGAATGAACTGGGCGTAAGTGGAAGGAAGGGACTGGAGAATCAGATCAGTATAGAGTTCATTCTCCAACGTGGTCCCAAGGTCCGCGAGCTCCTCTATATAGCCGATCATTTTAAGCACGTGGTCCGCTACCGATGATCCGACGGCCAACCTTGCCGAAAAGAGCTTCTTCGACACTTCATATCTTGCGATACGAGACTGCTCTCCATACAGTTCTTTTGTATGGAGAAATATGGACTCTAGGTCCATATTCTCGTGCCTCCTCTGATGGTCGTTGTCCATCGAGGCTAGTACGAGGCATCTGGCCCTCGCGCAATCTATCTCCCATGTCTTACGGATTTCTACATCCGCGACGCTGGAGGTGGGACCTGGGACAGGGGGAGCTTTGGTGGTAAGTATATACCCCAGCTTGTCATAAGTGATAGCCATCTTGACATTCCTGAGCCAATCTTTGTAGTTTGGCCCTGTCAATATGTTTTTATCTAATAGTAACTTAAGTCCGGTCATCTTGAATGGTCGCTGCAATTAGGAGAGAGAAAAGAAACACTTTAGCATGATGCTCTTGCAAGTTTAGAGTGGTTTTTAGTTTGTCTAAACTGGATGGCTCCCACTGTCTCTCGAATCCCTTCTCAAACCATAAAGAAAAGGATTAGCCGGGATCATTCTCACCGTACAATACTTGCTTAACCGTTCAGCCAGGCCAGTGTCGGTACTTCGAGGGAGGTTTTCCAACGCTTTCGCGAAGTTCCTTAATTAAGTAACCTCTTTTCCCTGTGGGCGTAGCCCCGCTAACACCTTTCTAGGCACCTACTAGGTTTATAGCATTGATCGTTAAGTGAGAGTTTTCCCGAGGAGTAGCATATACTCACAGTAGGATCGGGATCCAAATATCATCGCGTGATAAAACCGAAGGAATCCTACCAGAATTATCACACTCCAAATGGTATGCAACGCTAGCAAGTTTCAGTACTTATGAAACTCCCGATGTGGATTTTTGCCCCATGCTCTTATGACCTTGACTTTGGCCAAAATATCATAAGTCACATGTCAAGTTCTACCCGTCATTCTCCTGGTTAATTTGGACCCACCCGTACCTACCCTTGGCTTTGGCCAAAATGGCAGCACGACTGTCCCAAACCAACGCATCTATCTATGCTGCACATGAATACCCAAACGCTACCAATCACTATGCCTTGACTTTGGCCAAAATACATAGCTTGAATACTTTTGACCATTCATGTGGAATGACGGAGGGCTACGGATGGTTTTGGCGAAACCGTGAACGTAGTGAACTTGATATAATCGATGGAACGAGATAGCTTTTAAAAGGAGTGGTTCAAGCTCCGCGTTTAAAAGTTTTAGTTTTGAAAAGAACCGAGTGGTTTTCAAAGTGTTCCAATCGACTTTTACTTGGTTTATTTCTTGCATTAGTTCTTTTAATGCGTCCCATCATTTAATCCTACCATTGCAGAAAACAACCAAAATATGACGTACGCTTATGCCATTCGCATTCGCCACGGGGCCCCGTCATCACCCGTTAGGTTACTTAACTAACGACAGAGCGGGGGCTGGGCTAGCGCGGCTGTAAAACATAAGCAACGCCTAAATAGTTATTATATATAAATATATCGCAATGATAGACATTACAGATCACAGATGAATACATTGGATATACTAGGAATCCGCAATGCGTTCGAGCCTGCAACGCAAAGCGGATTACACGGTCGCGGTGAATAGCCAATACCCCACCCAAGACCCCTACGGGTGCGGCAAACTACCCGCTAAGCACCCGAAGCGAAGCAACCTCCCTCACCACCGTGAGTAGGCCACTCGGCACTTCGAGTACCCGGTAGTTTGTGCACCCCCTCCATGGGTCTATCCTAGGAGCAAAAACAGTAAAAAGAATTATACAATGACGGCTACAACCCCGACCCGGTTGTGCGGCCATACAAAGAATATTATTACATCAATTTACATGTTACAAATGAATGAAAGAAAAACAACGCTCATCTCACATCCAACCCGGCTATTCACCCGCGACAATCCAATCCATTCATATCCACAAACCAACAACAAACACAGATCATGTATAACCCCGACTAATCGTCTTATAGCGATTAGCCGACGTTCAATACATGCAAGCATTACAGATATAACCGATGTAGTTAAAGCGTAGTGAAGTTCCGAAAAAATACGGATTTATAGGCCCGCAAAAGCAAATTTTAGTTCTGGAAAATCTGGGCATATAATATATATCCTAAAAATCCCAAAACCAATACAGAAAGACACTGCACGAAAAACGATGCAGTGAAGACATCAAACCGCGGCGCTTCCGCGGCACGAGCCTACCTCGTGCGGCGGAAGCGCGGCGGTTTGGATGATTCTCTGTCTCGTTTTTCGTGGGTGTTTTTAAAAAACCCTGAGATGAATTTACAAATATAAAGTTTTCTATTTTGAGCAGAAAAAATTTCAACAGAAACTAGGGTTTTTCAAAGTTCGGTTTTTGGATTTTTCGGTTTCGAAACTTCGCTACACTTTACTACCTAGCTAGTTTGAGTTTAGTTAGGCTCTGATACCACTGTAAGTCCGTGTTGCCCATCCCGGTGCTTACGGGAGGCGGAAAACATAATAAAAATCGGATTTTTAATGACTTAGGCAACATGGACTATGCTTGTGAGGATCTTTGCTAAACTAAAACTAGCTAAAGTATGCTAACAACTAACAAAGTTGTAGAAAGGTTATACCTTTGGTCTTTAGTCCTTCTCTCCTTGCTCCTAGGTATGGTAGAAAAGGATCACCTTGCTTGTCTTCTCCCGTCAAAGAAGGATCCACCCGAAAGCCACCACCTTTAGCTTCAACTCCAAGCTAGGAGTAACTAGAGTGCAAGAAATGCTAAGACTTGAACCCTAGAAGTGAGTAGAGAAGATCAAGAGAGGGTTTTTCTCAAGCTATTTGTTTCTCAACACATGAGAGGGAGAGAGCTTGAGGGAGAGGATGAGCAAGAGAGAGAAAAGAAATGAGAGAATGAGAAAATAGTGAGCCATTCTCACTAATATGTGTGAGTTATTTTAATTAATTAATTAGCAAGAAAATTGTCATGGTTTAATCAAGAGGTGACCATTATCATTTCATTATTAATGCAAATTGCAAGAATCAAAGAGCATCTTCCAAATGAAATGATCATGGTCAAATTGTCAACTTGGTCAACAAGTCAACAAAGTCAAAGTGTCAACAACAACAACCATGCACAATAATTAAGCTAATTATTAATTAACAATAATACACACAAAAACAATAGGGTTAATAAAATGACAATAGTCATTAACCCTAAACAAGGTCCTCTCCCTCAATCTCAAGCAACCGTGCATACGCACCCGCATTCGTGATCCGAGGAACACGAACACAATGAGAAAAACCAATCTCAAATCATATACTAGGATCCGGCTTAAACCAAAGCCCGCTAGTATAAACTGTCCGGACAGCAAACGTGCACAAGTGCGCGGATGCGAACGAACCCTGTCGCAAAACCATGCGACCTCTACTCATTTTGCCTAAAGGCGAATAGCTCTCTGTGTGGGACTCTAAAGACTCGACACTACGCTGGCAGTGGGTTTAACCACAGACCGCAAGCGGCACTAGCTGTACGTAACGGTCCCCAGGTAGATGTCGATAAGAAGACTGACGAGGTGAACCCCATCTGCACTCCTACTGAGCCTGTATGTGACAGTCTCCGTACAGTCCGGTCTGTTCGTCTGATACATCGCATGGCGGGCCTAGGGGGGCGGTGAACGTCAGTCCCCTAATAGCGGTACAAGTCGTGTCGGAGTGTAGCCCAGAACACCCTGAGATAACACTGGAAACCTACCAGTATATCTCGCTTGCCCTGGCCAGGGACTACTCGTGTAATGGCTCTCCTAGACACAGCGCGATGTCAACCCCCAATACCGGGAGAGACGAATCCTGTCTAACCGTCACTGCCTCCAAGTGCTTCGGGACTGCACCCAAAAACTACCTGTTTGCACAGCTCCTTTGAGCCGTGGTAGGGTAGTAATCAAAGTGCAGTGGGAACACACTCGAGGCGAAGTGACAGTGTCAAGTCAGCGGACTAAGCTGTACTCATGTCACCTGGGAACTGATAACTGACGATAGGTATATTACCAACCAACAGTTCCCAACGAGTCCTGTCCAGTGTACTCGTAACCTAACGAGCACCCGCATACTATCCCAAGTACGACGTACTAACGGCTGTGGGACAGACCGTCTCCCACACTGGGATGAGAAGCGCATACGCTAGTCTACTCCGGAGTATCGATGCCCTGTCTCGATAGTCCAACGACCAGGGACCTGTATAAGGATGTGCTTATAGATTACCCAGCTCCCACGAGTGCGAGCGCCATCACAACGCTGGTAATCAAGCAAAGATCCTAAGGGCTCTACTAATATGTATACCAGCAATATGTTAAAAGAAACACATGCACATATTAAAGCAGAGACAAACCAAGTAGCATACTACCATTTCGAGCAAGATTGTATATACAACTGTGAATATCCCAAGCTTCCATTAAGTAATATACAAGCTAGTATGATACAGTAATGGCCTCTAGGGCATATACACTAACACCCATTCCCTCGGATTTTGGCCGGCGACAATTGCCAAAAATCCGAGCTCGCCGGATTTTTATGGGAGTTGGGTGTTGGGATTTTTAGGGTAGCTCTATGCATATGTATGAGGATGTTTTGTATTTCTAGTTTAAGTTAGTTTATCAGTCTATGAAATCTGGAAGCTATTATCTGTAAAGGGGTTAAAATTCTAAAATACGACACGGATGTTTCGTAACACGTTTCTGTTTTCTGTTACGAACAACAAATGGTTAAAATCCAGTTAGTATAAGTATTAAATAGTTTACAATAGTCGTACGTAGTATAGTTAATACGTAAAACTTGTATTTTCATGTTTTCGCCGTATCAGAGTTTAGCCGTTTCTTATACGAGTTAATGTCGATGTTAGATTCGAGTAAGGAAACTTCGGAGGCCGCAAGGAAAGGAAAGGGATTGATGATTTCTGAATAGATTCGACGTATTCCGGTGAGTAGACTAAACATCTACCGGGGGATTTTGTATGGATGACGTGATACGCCCGTAGTTTAAGTTTAAAGTATAATTGTTCCTTTGTATATAAAGTTTGATCGTATGCATTTATATATAAACATCACCATGTTAATAATTGTTAGAACACTGCATAAATTATCGACGAGTCATGCTACACGTGTATACATCCACATGTTACACTACACCTCGTCGATATTAAAATATCACATACGCACTTAGTACTTGTTATGTTAAATATTGTTCATATCATACCTTAAGAATCACTAATGATAGTTATTTTGCATAGATGTTAGCATATTTCATATTCAAGTATTAGTAATACTGATATAAGATGAAATGGATTATTTCGGATTTATGGTTTTGAGTTTTTATACCTTATTGAATAGATTCTGTGATTCTTCGTGTTGATGTGAGATGTCCACCATGAGATGTTGTTTTTATGATTTGGTTTTATTCCGGACCGAGTGGGGGAGCCATACGGTCGTGGACTTTTACGTTATCCGGACTGAGTGGAGGTGCTATACGGTCGGATTCATGGTGGACCCGGTCGAGACCGAGGGGCAGGAAAGCCGCATTTTAAGGCGGGGAGCCTAGAGAGGATACTCGATATCGGAGACAGTTGTGAAACATGGCGGATATCTATGTGATACCGACCGGTGTTATTGGATGACAGGATCGTTCGGGGAACGATGCCTGATGGAAATAGAAGATTTGTGTCGATGTTGGACACGGAAAAATGATCCTTATTTGGAAATAAGTGATGAGATTTTGGTTTTGATTCATATACTTAGTAGTACATGTTCATGCTGCAAACTATTATCATGCATTATATGTTGGAGATATTGCCCTCAGAGTCAATTATTGGATCACAGGCACGTAATTGCAATGATTGAGGGGAGGACCTGTCCCAGTAGGACAGTCTTACTTGAGATGATAGTATGCTATATGGTTTATCTTTATCATCGTGTACTGCTTTAGGTGACCTTACGAGTCGCTATTACACGTTGATAGAGCCCCTAGGATTCTTGCTCGACTACCAGCAGTATGAGGGCGATCATATACGTGAGAGCTGGAGTCTATAAGCACATCCTTAAAAGGTCCCTAGTCGTGGGAGTTTCGAGACAGGGCATCGATTCTCCAGAGTAGACTAGTATATACAGTCGAGACCCCGACGAGGGGCGGTGGCTGGTCTCACAAGCCACTGGTGTCTGTTGGTTCACCTAAGATGTATACAGGTGCTCATTGGGTTATGAGTACACCGGACAGGACTCTCCGGGAACCTGCTAGTTGGTATTATACCTGACGTCAGATAGCAGTTCCCTGGTGACATGTGTACAGGTTAGTTCATCGACCTGAGATCATCATTTGTCTCGTGTGAGTTCCCACTGTGCTTTGATTACTACCCTACCACGGCTCAAAGGAGTCGTGCAAACAAGTTTTAGTTGGGTACAGTCCCGAGCCACATGGAGGCAGTGAGCGGATCTGCAGGGGTTCGTTTCTCCCGGTATTGGGGGTGAGGTCGTGCAGTGTCAAGGAGAGCCAGAACATGAAAAGTCCTTAGCCAAGGCAGGAGATTTGCTGGTAGGTATTCCAGTAGTATCTCAGGGTGTTCTGGGCTACACTCCGACACGACTTGTACCGCTATTGGGGGTCTGACTTTTACCAACCCCCTAGGCCGGCCATGCGATGCTCATAGACGAACAGACCGGACTGTACGGATATTGTCACTGACAGGCTCAGTAGGGTGTCAGGATGAGTGCGCTCATCGACGTCCCTTTTGGTCAATACATGGTAGCCCGTTACATATTGGCTTATACCTCTGACATGCTAGTGGTTAAATCCACAGCCATAGTATTGACGAGTCTTTAGAGTCCACCAGACTCAGTTACTCAGGTTTCGGGCGAAACGCTGTAGAGGCCGTATGGAGATATGGCAGGGTTCGATCAGATACGTGCGGTATTGCACCGATCGTGATCGGACGGTTTTTTACTAGCCAGCTTTGGTTTAAGCCGGATCCTAGTATTAGATAGTGTAGATTTTGTCTCTTTGCATTTGTGTTCAGTGGGAATACAAATGCGGGCATGTATTTACAGTAGCGGGGTTTTCCTGTAATTTATTACGGGATCAGTTTTCTGAAGTTGCCAGTTTGCATTCCGTTCCGGCCGGTTTTCTTTTATTCCTTCACGGCCGGACTTTTTTATAGAGGGGGTTAATTGCAAGTTTGCAATTAACTTATTTGATGAGGGGTTTCATGCATATATATTGAGGGCTTCTTGATGGTTCTTTCCATCATTAGATGCTTTTTGCATCACTGGACTTGCACTTATGAGATTTGAATGAGATGAGAGTTAAAAAGACTTTGAGGTGACTATATTCTTATGCTTATCTCTCATTTCCCTTATTGATTAATTTGATTCTCCACCCATTTGGATAGAGGCCGGCCACTTAGAGGGGAGAGCTTCAATTTTGGATGAGGAAAAATGTTTCATCTCATTTTTCATGCTACCAAATTCCTAGGCTCATTTCCATAGTTAATTTCTTCACCTCCACATCACCATGGCAACCTCATAACCCCAAAAGAGACAAGCTTCTACACTAGTCTACAGCAAATCTTGGACGCGTCGGCTAGCCAACTTCGCGTCCGAGTTGCCTCGGTCCAGAGGTGGGAGCCCGTAAAAGATTCCGGCCACGTGGTGCCCTTTTCGACGAGGTCGTAACGGACGGAGATTCCGCAAGAGATCGGAGTGGAGACGAAGACCGAAGGACACGGATCGCTTGGTATAACTTCTCTACTCTTTTCTAGTTTGCTAGTTGCTGTGTTAATGGCCCAATCCGGATGAAAAGTACGCGGTGGTGCCGGTTTGCTAGTTTGCAAAGTTTTTGTTTCCGCGTTTCCGGCGTCGGATCGACGGCCGGGGTGCCCCCGCGGACTTACATTGGTATCAGAGCCACGCCATTAACTTAGCCTAGCTTGCTCTAGCATGTTTAGAACTCGATCGAACAGAAAATCCCCAAAAACCGTATTTTCCAATGCACATGTGTTCTCTGTCGAAATTTTTTTGGATCCAAAAATTTTTTAGGTTGTCTCAGAATACTGTGCATAGATATCGAAGTAATCTGTGAAAATTTGGTCGCGCGATCTCTCCATACCGCCGCGGAACCGCTGCCAAACCCATGCATGGGCCGCGGTTCCGCCGCGCTTTTGATTGATCACTTGATCAAAATTTTGCAGATAGCTTATGAGTTAAAAATAGGGGTTTTGGGATATTCTTTTTGGGCCTAGATTTTCTGTGAGTGCTACAGTACTGCTTGGGACCCACTTTGATAAATTTGTTCGATCGGATATTTTAAACATGCTAGTTCACAGTATTTACATTATATCTGTGACCGTGAATGTCACTTGATCGGTAAATCCTGTCTAACTGCTATAGCCCAGTTAGACGGATTTGCGAACGTGACATTCACGTTGATGTTCTGTGTTATGCTGTGATGTTGCGGATTGGTCTTGGGGGATAGCCTAGATGCAATGTTAGTACAGTTTTGTTTTATATGTACATTTGATATTCCGGGGCGAGCGTCCGACATGTGGACTGCCGTCACTGTCTGTTTGTATTATTCTTTTGGGGCACGACCAGGTTGCGGTCGATGTACCCGTTGTATGTATGTTTTACTTTCTGTACTAAGATAACCCCGCGGAGGGGTACACGGATAGCCGGATTCTAGAGGGCAACAAGCCCGCATCTCATGGCATTGAGACGGAGGGGGCTTTACTCTAGAATTGGCAGGGCTATTCGCCGCACTCGTAGGGGGTACAGGTTGACCCAGGAGGGGTACCTAAGTTACCGGATTCCGTGAAGTGCAGGGTGGTCCATTCACGTTGCTGAAGGGGGCTGCCTCGCTTCAGGTTTTGGCGGGTAACTTGCCGCGCCCGTAGGGGTCTAAGTTTTCATTGCACAGGCTATCCACACGACCAGGGGAACGTCGGGTTTCGGTAGCGTCTCTATGAAACCCGGGGATCCCAGATATCTGTATTATTCTGTGATGCTGTACATTTCTATGATGTTGCTTTTTATCACGCCTTGAGCGAAAATTATATATTATATATATACTAGTAGAAGTTGTATATGTTTTGCATCCGCGCTAGTCCAGTCCCCGCTCTGTCGTTAGTTAGCTAACCTAACGGGTGATGACGGGACCCGGTGGCGAATGCGGATGGCATATACGTACGTCATTATTTTCGTTCTTTATTGGTGTGATCAATTAATGGGACTGCGTTGATTTGAATCAATGCAAGATAAACAAACCTGTTCTGATGTTGTTGGAACATTTTTTTAAAAAAAAGGCTGTTATTGCAAGGGCGTTCTCTTTTGTTTTGCATCGTGGTATTCAGTTGGAATATCCTGCTTCTCAGTCAACGAGGCAAGGGCCGAGATCCCTTCACCGGGAGTGACCCCTTGGACAAAAGTTTGCGTCAGTGCAATAACTTCACTATAGCCGATTACTTTTGCTTTGCATCGTGGTATTCAGTTGGAATATCCTGCACCTCATTCTACGGGGAAAGAGCCGAGATCCCTTCACCGGGAGTGACCTCTTTAGCAAAGGTTTTCGTCACTATATTTTTATAAAGCTATCAGTTCCTTCAACGATATCAAGTACATTACGTTAAAGGTTTTCGCCAGAAACCATTCGTAGCCCTCCGTCGTTTCATATGCATAGTCAATAGTATTCAAGCTGTGTATGTTGGCCAAAGTCAAGGCACAGTGTTTGGTAGCTGTTGGGTATTCATATGCAGCATAGATAGATGCGTTGGTTTGGGACAGTCGTACTGCCATTTTGGCCAAAGTCAAGGGTAGGTACGGGTGGGTTCAAATTAACCAGGAGAATGACGGGTAGAACTTGACATGTGACTTATGATATGTTGGCCAAAGTCAAGGTCATAAGAGCATGGGGCAGAAATCCACATCGGGAGTTTCAAAAGAACTGAAACTTGCCAGATATGCGCATACCTTCTGGAGTGTGATAACGTGAGCGGATTCCGTCATGTTATCATGCGATGAGAGTTGGATCCCGATTCCTACTGATGAGTTGGTTTACTCCTCGGGTGATCCCGGCTAATTCTTCCTTCAGGTTTAGGGAAGAATTTGACGTTACAGTGAGAGGTTTCCAGATTGGATAAATTGATAACCATTCTGATCTAGGTTAGAGTGCATGCTGAGTGTTTCTTTTCTCTCCCTCTTTAGCAGCGACCATTGACCCGACCCTAGACTATGACTCAGTGACCAAGTTGACCGAACCTTCTTAACACTGGCTTTTGGATTGTCAGAGTTGCAAACCTCATTGCCACTCCTACTTTTACCCTTTTCTCCAGGACACCCCGTATTACTACGAACGTCCACTTCCATTGGACAAAACCATCGTATGGTTATATACGAACTCGAAGGAATTCGAGGATGGTTTCCGGTTCTGGAGAAAACGAATAGGACTATTCAGTTGTCTTTTCATTTTACCTTCTCTCTCAGATTGCGAGTACTCCTTGGCTTAGCAGATAGTACACCTATTACGCAAATTGGATAGTCTTCTTCCAAACCTTAGGCTGGTGCCGAATGGTGGGGAATGAAGAAAACCAGTTAGCCTAAACGGTGTACAGAAGATATTAAGTTAAGACAAAGCAAGGGATTAGTAAGTGGGCAAAGTAAATTGCGACTGCTATTCACGACCAAACCTAGTATTTCTTCGCAAATCCTAAATCACCTTTGTATTTCTCCAGGACACTCCGTATCACTACGAAGATCCCAGTTTATTCGATAATCCATCGTATGGTTATATACGAACTCGAAAGGAATTTGTTCCAGTTCGGGGATGGATCCTGGTTCAGGAGAAATAGGAATAAGGTTCATTCGGTTGTCTTTTATCTTTACCTGCTCTCGCGTTGCGAGTGCTCCTAGGACTAGGATAGTACACCCATTATGCTTATTGGATAGTCTTCTTCCAATCCATAGGCTGGTGCCGAACGGTAGGGAAGGAAGAAAACCATTTGGCCTAAACGGGTGTACAGAAGGTAATGACTAAAGACATATAAAAAGATTTGGAGAAATGATAAAGAATTATACGGTTATAGTTGTGAATCTGGATGATGGAAGAGGCATTACTAAGAATACCAGGATACCCCATCGAAACATTTCAATGTTTCAGGTTCACTGTGTACTGTTAATAGAAAACTGATTTCCCGATTAGACACTTGCTCCGGGGTATGTATTTACCAGGTATGATTCTCACATCTGTATGGTTTTACAGATGATGAGTGGGAGTAAGTTATTGGGAATTAGGTGATCATCCTCATTATATCGGGATTCGTTGTAATTGGTGATATTTGAGGAAGTCACCTGGGTTGTTTGCCGGACGGCAAATATTTGGTTTTGAATATCCGTTGTTGTGCACCAATTTCAAATTGATATATCTGTACGTCTATTTTCATAGAGTGAGATATACCTTTTTGAGATTATGTCCATGACATTTACCTATATCAGTGGATGGTTAGGTAAGGAGCATTGAACAGCGGTGTAAATCTTCTTAACCAAAAGTACAGTTTTCAACCTACGACACACAGTGAATGAGTCATTTGACTCAAGGGACTTGTACAGAGTATTGTATATTGTCCAGTGTCCATTAGGACAGAGGGGTTGGTCCTCATACTGTATTCTGTTTACTTATGACTTCTCTAGATCTTAGACATGTGTTTCGTAGAAACACAGGGTCTAAGTTTTGAGGAGTTATAGGTATAAGAGTAAAGTAGAGAATCAGGTATTGCAAGTATCAGGATTCTTCAAAGTGATCAAAGATGTAGATACTTGTATATGGTATTCAGTTGATAGTAAAGGTTAAGAGAACTAGCTTCTCTTTCAGGTTACTCATAATTGGAAGTACTCCTAAGTTGAGTGACGCTGATAGGCCTCCTTCCATTCAGTTGACATGCACTGGAGACAGCTGCATGATTTGAATCTGGTTCAATTAAATTAGTGCCTCTGTTACTATATTGGATATAGAACAGTTCATATCTTGACATTGTTGAGATATGGGGAGTTGTCCGGCTTATGGTTAAAACCAGACACTGGACAACTCAAGGCACGTTTCTGTAATGGCTGTTTGTGGGTTGACCCGGGCTATGACGAGGGTTGATATTCTACCATCTAAAAGATCAATAGTGATATTATTCTTGACTCGCCACAGTTTTAATTAAAAATTGATTTTTTTAGGAAACAGTAGTGGGAGTATGGTAGAACTGGAAGTGATTCCAGAACCGTAAACGATTACTGAAGATTTGATAAGAACCTAAATATTCAATCTGGTTTGACATTCCATTGGCCACTCCGCAGATAAAGTGGGTAACCTCAGGCACCCGAGAGGTACTTCGGTATGCTCAAGGACGGTGGCAGGGAGGTTCTTGTTTACCCAGACTTTCCATTGCTGTTGTTCCAGACTGTGAGACCCGGCAGGAGGATGAGTATAGCGTCGTTCTAAACTAGCTTTAGAAGTGTACGTCTATATGACTCTGCCAGAGGGTTGTCGTAGTCAGTGGGAGCAGCGGAAGCATAGTGGACAAGTAGCTTATGTCTATTTATAGACTAAAGCAGATATAGCGGAGAAAGATCATCAATTTCTGATGTGACAGTCATAGGTTTGACTTCATCAGAATAGGGGATGGATCTGTTAAGAAGGTAGTAGGGTGTGATGTCCTGGTATTTGATGACATACACAGAGTAGGAAGTGATATTCCTATACTACGATCGGTTATACTTTGGTCGCCACACAGTGGTTTCTCCACACAGGACTTGGATATTATATCAGACATTCTGGTTACTAGATCTATGGTTTTAGATCAAGATTTGGGTGGTTTCCCAATCTGGGTACTTAGACAGCATTCTATGAGTATTTAGAATGGACGACTCCTGGCACGGTAGTATACCTGCAGGTGATGGAGTCACCCTCTCTAAAGGTGTCTTACAGACTAAAGGGGAGAGGGATACGCATGATTGGCAGATCACTTGCTTAGGCAATTGAGTCAATCATGAAATGTCAAGTACCACACCAGATGTTGTTCTTGCAGTAGATGCAATAAGTTGATATTGATCCAATCCTGGAGAAACAATCGGAAGCAGTTTTAGAACATAAGTTGATGTTCTAGGGAATTGATAACGGCAGCCTCCTTTAGGAGACGGTTATCATTCCAGGCTTCCAAGGTGACCTGGATGGCAGAGTGGCTGTCAGAGTTATAGTTTTCCCTCTGACGAGGGACAGTAGTTTGGACAGCTGGTCCAAGCAGATGCTGAGGGAAGGCATGGCGCAGGATACTGATTAAGTTCAGTTGACGGTACAGTCTAAGAAGTTCGGATTTGGAGTTCATTTATGAACTAGGTCCCATCACACATCCAGACATTCTAAGACAGGAATTGCTCATTTCGGGAGATTGCATTCTCCGCGAACTTGAGATAAAGAGAGACATAGAAAGAAACACCAGAGCAGATCCACTCATCGAGGCTATTCCTCGAACGCAATAATTTCGCAAACGAGCTTTGTGAGACTGACTAGTAGAGGAGTTGGGTGTTCGGTATCACACGAGCTGTGAGTATGCAACATCGCAATAATTAGCCTTGAGTGCAAGTGGGAGATTGTTGGAGATAGTGCCCTCAGAGTCAATTATTGGATCACAGGCACGTGATTGCAATGATTGAGGGGAGGACCTGTCCCAGTAGGACAGTCTTACTCGAGATGATAGTATGCTATCTGGTTTATCTTTATCATCGTGTACTGCTTTAGGTGACCTTACGAGTCACTATTACACGTTGATAGAGCCCTTAGGATTCTTGCTTGACTACCAGCAGTATGAGGGCGATCATATACGTGAGAGCTGGAGTCTATAAGCATATCCTTAAATGGTCCCTAGTCGTGGGAGTTTCGAGACAGGACATCGATTCTCCAGAGTAGACTAGTGTATACAGTCGAGACCCCGACGAGGGGCGGTGGCTGGTCTCATAAGCCACTGGTGTCAGTTGGTTCACCTAAGATGTATACAGGTGCTCATTGGGTTATGAGTACACCGGACAGGACTCGCCGGGAACCTGCTAGTTGGTATTATACCTGACGTCAGATAGCAGTTCCCTGGTGACATGTGTACAGGTTAGTTCATCGACCTGAGATCATCATTTGTCTCGTGTGAGTTCCCACTGTGCTTTGATTACTACCCTACCACGGCTCAAAGGAGTCGTGCAAACAGGTTTTAGTTGGGTACAGTCCCGAGCCACATGGAGGCAGTGAGCGGATCTGCACGGGTTCGTCTCTCCCGGTATTGGGGGTGAGGTCGTGCAGTGTCAAGGAGAGCCAGAACATGAAAAGTCCTTGGCCAAGGCAGGAGATTTGCTTGTAGGTATTCCAGAAGTATCTCAGGGTGTTCTGGGCTACACTCCGACACGACTTGTACCGCTATTGGGGGTCTGACTTTTACCAACCCCCTAGGCCCGCCATGCGATGCTCATAGACGAACGGACCGGACTGTACGGATATTGTCACTGACAGGCTCAATAGGGTGTCAGGATGAGTGCGCGCATCGACGTCCCTTTTGGTCAATACATGGTAGCCCGTCACGTATTGGCTTATACCTTTGACGTGCTAGTGGTTAAATCCACAGCCATAGTATTGACGAGTCTTTAGAGTTCACCACACTCAGTTACTCAGGTTTCGGGCAAAACTCTGTAGAGGCCGTATGGAGATATGTCAGGGTTCGATCAGATACGTGCGGTATTGCACGGATCGTGATCGGACGGTTTTTACTAGCCGGCTTTGGTTTAAGCCGGATCCTAGTATTAGATAGTGTAGATTTTATCTCTTTGCATTTGTGTTCAGTGGGAATAAAAATGCGGGCATGTATTTGCAGTAGCGGGGTTTCCTGTAATTTATTACGGGATCAGTTTTCTGAAGTTGCCAGTTTGCATTCCGTTCCGGCCGGTTTTCTTTTATTCCTTCACGGCCGAAATTTTTGATAGAGGGGGTTAATTGCAAGTTTGCAATTAACTTATTTGATGAGGGGTTTCATGCATATTGAGGGCTTCTTGATGGTTCTTTCATCATTAGATGCTTTTTGCATCACTTGACTTGCACTTATGAGATTTGAATGAGATGAGAGTTAAAAAGACTTTGAGGTGACTATATTCTTATGCTTATCTCTCATTTCCCTTATTGATTAATTTGATTCTCCACCCATTTGGATAGAGGCCGGCCACTTAGAGGGGAGAGCTTCAATTTTGGATGAGGGAAAATGTTTCATCTCATTTTTCATGCTACCAAATTCCTAGGCTCATTTCCATAGTTAATTTCTTCACCTCCACATCACTATGGCAACCTCATAACCCCAAAAGAGACAAGCTTCTACACCAGTCTACATCAAAGCTTGGACGCGTCGGCTAGCCAACTTCGCGCTCGAGTTGCCTCGGTCCAGAGGTGGGAGCCCGTAAAAGATTCCGGCTATGTGGTGCCCTTTTCGACGAGGTCGTAACGGACGGAGATTCCGCAGGAGATCGGAGTGGAGACGAAGACCGAAAGACACGGATCGCTTGGTATAACTTCTGTACTCTTTTCTAGTTTGCTAGTTGCTAGGTTAATGGCCCGATCCGGGTGAAAAGTGCACGGTGGTGCCGGTTTGCTAGTTTGCATAGTTTTTGTTTCCGCGTTTCCGGCGTCGGATCGACAGCCGGGGCGCCCCCGCGGACTTACATTATATTCATCCTTGTTGATATTAGCTCTAGTTCGTCATACTTACATTATCAGCCGATATATGTTAGTTTTATTCACTGAGTTGCCAACTCACCCCCGTTGTGCCATAGTTCCTTACAGGAGTCATGTGGACGCGTAGCAGCAGTACGGATCCACCTATCAGCTTTTATCGCTCCTTTTTGCTAGGTGGGTTACCTACGCAGTAACCTCCTATTTTGGTTTATGTATATTGAATCTAGTATTACTCCATCAGACCCTGTATAATTGACCTAGAATGAGATGTGGTTGTATGTATCTTTTGTTGACTGATGAGATCGTTTAGTTTTGTTAAATTATATTTCTTTTACTTATGCATGAGATTCTTCATTTTGAGTGTCGTATTATTTTGTGTATAGATTTCCGCTGTTTGGCATCGTTTTGCTCCCAATTAGGGAAGCAACCTATTCACACACCCTATAACTGCTTTATTAATAAATAAAAAGGGAGTACTTTCAAAATTTTAAAACCAGTTATTTAAACTTCAATTATAAAAAAAAATATTCGACATGCTACTTCATTCTTTGACAAAAAAACTAAAATTTTCTAAATTTCGCAAAAAGGGTTTTGATCTTGGTTTTTGGCTTACTCAGATTGTGTCGATATCTTTAGATACCATACAATCTAAGTTCCGGTCACATCCAAACTTTGGGTCATGACAGTATGTCATCTACGTACAATACGTGGAAGACAACCTTATTCTCTACAATCTTCTTGTATATACAAGATTCATCTACCTTTTTTATGAAGTCATACTCTTTGATTGCCACATCAAAAAAGATGTTCCAACTCCGCGATGTATGCTTTAATCCTGATGGACTTAAGCATGGCTACTGGAGAAAAGATTTCATCATAATCCACATCTGGCTATTGACGAAAACCTTTTACTACAAGTCTAGCTTTGAAAATCTCAACTTTTCCATTTACACCAAGAATCTTCTCAAGATTCATTTGCTCCCGATGGGTTTTACCCCTTCAGGTGCAACATTCAAAGTGTACATGGATTCTATCTCTGATTGCATAGCATCCAGCCAGTGAATGAAATACTATACTAATGGTGAAAGAATTACCTCATTTGGCAACTCAAGAATTTTCTTGAGTTGCCCCAAGTCTCCAAAATCCAATTTTTCTTGGTCCATCATGCTTGTAGTGAGCTTGTGCATGTTTTTGTGAAAGGAATGAAGTGTCTTGAAGTGGATTTGCGGTTGTAGTGAAGAGTTAGAGGAGGGGGGAGAAGAGGGCAGCCATGGATGAGGGGGAGGAGAAAATAATGAAGAGGATGAAGAATGAAAGAATGAGCCAAGAGTCAAAGGAACCCCTCACCCCTCTCTCTCTCTCTCTCTCTCTCTCTCTCTTTCCCATACCTAATTCTTTAACCTTTTCTTTTCTTTTCTTTTCCTTTTTCTATTCTCCTCTTTCTTTTAAAACCAAAAAAAAAATAAAATACAACCCATATACATATAAGGAAAAACATAATGTCATGGTTCATAAATGAAACAAATGTGTAACATGACATGGTGCATGTCATGTGCACAAATCAAGCTTAATACACGATTAGTGATATTTAATCGAGAGTAGCATTAAAATAGAATATAATTAATCATAAAGAATTTATAATTTTTCTTAAATCTCATAAATTCTTCCAAAAATCACTATTCAATTTAACTTCCCAATATTTCTCCAATTATCGGTATTTAATTATACCATAACATAAAAATTAATTTCCACACATTAAAATGTTCATAATATTTATTATTTTAATTATTTAAATTCCCAAAAATAATATTTTATTTTTCTGAAATATTACACATCACAAAGATCCTTCATGGAGAACTTGAGTGATAAGAAGAGCTTGACCGAGTGTAGCATAGAAACATCGTTTTCTATCAAGAATATGTCATCCACGTACAATACGAGCAAGACAACCTTACTCTCTACTACCTTCTTTTATATACACGATTCATCTCTATTTTTTATGAAGTCAAACTCTTTGATAGCTTCATCAAAACAGATGTTCCAGCTCCGCGACGCCTGCTTTAATCTGTAGATGGATTTAAGCATCTTACACACCTTTCCGCTACTCCTACTGTCTACACAGCCCTCCGGCTGTGTCATGTACATGCTCTCTTCTAAATCACCATTTAGAAAAGCGGTATTGACGTCCATCTTTCAGATTTCGTAGTCATGGTATGCAGCAATGGCAAATAGGATCCTGATAGACTTAAGCATAGCGAAAAGAGAAAATGTTTCATCATAGTCGACGCCAGGTCATTGACGAAAACCTTTTGCTATAAGTCTAGCTTTGAAAGTCTCAACTTTTCCATCTACACTTATCTTCTTTTTGAAGATCCACTTGCTCCCAATGGGTTTTACCCCTTCAGGAGACCCATCCAAAGTCCATACTTTGTTGGTGTACATGGATTCCATCTCAGATCGCATAGCATCCAGCCATTTCATAGAGTCTCCACTCGTGATGGCCTGCTCGAAACTAGCACGGTCATCATCTTCCATCATGCAATCCTCGCTCCCACCGTCTACGAGAAAACCGTAGTATCTCTCAGGTGGATGAGGAACCCTACTAGATCTGCGGAGTGGCTGAGGTTCGTTGGGTACTATTGGAACTTCTGATTCCACCAAATCTCCAGTTGTAGTCTGTGCTGCTGGAACTTCTTCTAGTTCTACCTCACTGCCCCTAATTTATCTTACAAGAAATTTCTATTCCAAAAAGGTGGCATGTTGAGCAACAAACACCTTTTGTTCCTCACTTTGGTAGAAGATATATCCATGTGAATTCTTTGGATACCTTACAAACTTATATAGAACTGATCTTGCCTCGAGCTTGTCCGGATTTCGCCTTTTAACATAGGTCGGACAACCCCATATCTTAACTTGTTTAAGATATGGCCTCTTTCCACTCCATATCTCATATGGTTTTTTAGGCACAGATTTTGATGGAACTTGATTCAATAGATATGCGGCTGTCTCAAGCGCATAACCCCAAAAAGAAATAGGCAACTCGCAGTACTCATCATAGAGCGCACCATATCTAATAGGGTGCAATTTCTCCGCTCTGATACACCGTTGTATTGTGGCGTATACGGAGGAGTAAACTGAGAGAGAATCCCATTCTCTTTTAAATAGTCTTGGAATTCCCCGCTCAAGTATTCACCTCCCCGATCAGATCGTAGGATTTTAATACTTTTGCCCGTCTGGTTTTCGACTTCACACTTATATTCCTTGAATTTCTCAAAAGTTTCAGACTTGTGTTTCAACAAGAACACATGTCCGAACCTTAAGAGATCATCGGTAAATGTAATAAAGTATGAAAAACCATTCCTGGCATGTGTAGACATAGGACCACATACATCACTATGTATCAGTCCTAAGAGTTCAGTAGCTCTGTTTCCATGTCCAGTAAACGGAGTTTTGGTCATTTTGCCTTTGAGACATGATTGGCATGTTTCCTAAGATGAAAATTCGAACGGATTCAAAAATCCATCTTTATGAAGCTTAGCCAGTCTTGTCGCATTGATATGACCTAGTCTATAGTGCCATAAGAAGGATTCGTTCATTTCTGAACTTTTCCTCTTGTTTGTGTTCTGTACATTAAGAACTGTGATTTTATTTAGAACGTATAAACCGTTATATAACGCACCAAACCCAATCAACACTTGATTTTGGTAAATGTTCATAACATTATTCTCTAATACAAAGTTATATCCTTCTTTATCTAATACAGAAATTGATATTAAATTGCATATCATAGAGGGTACGTAATAACATTCGTTCAAGATCAAAGTATTCCCTTTAGGTAATACTAGGTGATATTCACCAACTGCTTTGGCTACAACATTTGCACCATTCCCTACTTTTAGGTAATGATCACATTTTCCCAGTTCTCTACCTTTCCTTAGCCCATGCAACATATTACATATGTGGGATCCCGATCCGGTATCTAATACCCAGGATGCAAAGTGTACTGAGAAATAGTTCTCGGTAACTAACACACCTAAAGAAGATGCATCAACATGCTTATTCTTCGTCTGGGTAGCAAGTGAATCCGGATATTCCCCTATTTCCTTCTCAAACTTATAACACTTATAAGTTGGAGCGGAACCAATGTTCCCCTGCTCAGCATAACAAGCGGGTTTGGTCAATACATCCATATTATTATCTTGATTAGGGCGTGACATTGGTTTCTACCTGGAGAGAGAGAGAAGGAAACGCATTAGCGTGCGCTCTTTGCAAGATTAGATTGGTTATTATCTTATCTAATCAGGACAGCTCCTACTGTTTTTATCAAATCTTTCTTCAAACCCTAAAAGGTAAGACTAGCCAGGATTAATTACACCTTACAAGTTCGCCAATCTTTCAGCCAGGCCAGTGCCAGTACTTTGAGGGATGTTCCCTGTGCTTTCGCACGGACCTAATTAAAATAAACCTCGTTTTCCCTGAGGCATAACCTCGTTAACACCTTTCTAGGCACCTACTTGATCGGCTAATTGTGATGTGTAAAACTCTCCCAGGAGTAACTCTTACTCGCAGTGGGTATCGGGATCCAACTATCTCACAGAAGATATGAAATCTCATTGCAAATTTCAACACTTGAAATTCCCGATAATGGTTTTTTTACCCCTAGCCACTTATGACCTTGACAAGGTCAACAAACCATAAGCGCTAGTCAAGTTCTACCCGTCATTTCATGATTGAATTAAACCCACCAGCAAGACCCTTAACAAAGTTAACAAGACCGTACGACTACCCTAATCCAATCGCATCACATGCTAGCAGATATGCACTAATCAGTTACCGCACACTACGCCTTAATAAGGTCAACAAACGCAGCACGAATACTGAATAGTACCTAACGGAGGGCTACGCAGATTTTTAAGAAAACCATGAGCGTAATGAACTTGATATCGTTGTAGAATTTGGTGATTTTGAAAAGGAGTGTTTTGAGGCTTTTCTAGCTTCGCTAAAGTGGTCACTCCCGGTGAAGAGATCTCGGCTCTTTCCTCATCTAATGAGGTGCAGGATATAAAAATAATACCACTATGCAAAGCGAGAACTAGAGAAGCAGTCAAAAAACAAAACTGAGTGAGTTGTAGCATTTGCTAGTTTCGCTAAAGAGATCACTCCCGGTGAAGGGATCTCGGCTCTTTTCTTATCGAATAAGGTGCTGGATATTCTTCAAGGAATACCGCTATGCAAAGCAAAAAATAGAGCTACCCTTTTTGAAAATTTGATTCTACAACATCTTTTAGGTTTCTTTTCTTTCATTAATCTCATTAATGAAGTCCTATCAATTATGATTCCTAAGCATCACAGAAGAAACGAAAATACAACGTACGCTTATGCTATCCGCATTCGCCAAAGTGTCCCGTTATGTACCGTTAGGTTACTTAATTAACGGCATAACAGGGCGGGACTAGCGCGGGTGCAAAACATAAGCAACGTTTATTATATATCATATATACAATAATAAAACATTCATCTCACGCATATATAATGATCACAACACAGAATATCAGCAGCAGAAAATAACATATAAAATATTGGATATACTAGGAATTCTGTGTTTTAATTTAAGCCAGTATAAAACATGGATTCCACGGTCGCGATGAATAGCCAAACCCATATCCCTAGACCCCTACGAGAGCGGCAAGCAACCCTACCAATTCTAGAGTTAGGAGACCCGGACTCGACTCCTCGAGATGGTCTCCCACTGGACTCCAGAACCCGGTTACTTGTGCTCCCCACCTTGGGTCTATCCTAATGCGGAAAAGTAAATAATATACAACAATGGTGACATCATCCTCAACCCGGAAGTGCCCCAATAAAAGAATATTATATATAATGAATTTTACATGAATGAAAATAAAAACTCTCATCTCATATAAAAACCTCGGCTATTTAAAACACGACGATCCAATATAACATATCCAAGTAACACATAACATCACATATCATCAAATAGCTAGACGATGTTAAACATTCCGATCGAATCAACAAACACCCAAAATTTCCTAAAAATCTCAACACTTGAGCACGGTTTAAAAATACTCAAAACATGCCGCAGTACCTATGGACCAACCGTAGAAGGGCCAACCCTTGCCTCACCTATGGCACCGCGGAACTACCGCAAACCCGAGGGTTTAGCAGCGGTTCTTACAGTCATAGAATCGAGTTAGGGTTTCGTTCTTCTAGAGGGTCCATCGAATCACTTGCATGATATTTGAGTGTTCTTTAACTATGAAAAAATCCAACTCTTGGAAAGTTTTCCAGCGAGGGTTAAAGTGGGTATTTGATATTCGTTCGAACTTTTTAACACCGTCTAAATAACCCGAAATAAACATAGAATTACAACTACGAAGCACTCCGAATTGCCTTTATAGAAAATTAACATCTCATGAAATTTTAGCAAAAACAAACAACACCTGAAACACCAAAACCCAGAGACCTGAACACCAAAAAAATACGAACCCCGAAGGACTAAAATGGGCCGGCCTCCTCAGATTTTGGAGCAATGTGCTCGGCCAAAATCTGGCCAAAAGTGTTCATATTTCTTCTGTGTTCATGTTACATCTCATATAACATTCTGCAATTGTTTAAAAAAAATTCGACGACTTTAAAATTTGACAGAAACTGAGTTTTAGCGTTTCAAGTTTCGGAGCAGTTTCGGTTTCGTAATTCTACAATTATCGCCTAATAATCTAGCATGGCTCTGATACCATGAAAGTCTACCTTATCACCAGCATGAGGTTCAAGAGGCATCAAGCATGCCAAATTTTAATTTTATAAGGTGCTAAGTTAGTCTAACAAGATCTTAACTAGAGTAATAGGGTTTGCAACAAGAAGGAAAGAAGCATATATCCTTTGTAGTTCGAGTCCTTCTCTTCTAAAGATCCGGGTTGAAGTCCACATGACTCTACAAGGCTCCCTTTGAGTTGAACGACCCTCTTTCATGATCTTCACGCCAAACACGGTCCACCCGAAGTTCCTCTAGATCAAGCTAACTCTACACTAAAACCTTTTTTAGTGTATGAAACACACCACACCAAATTGCTAGTTTGGTATGGGATGGTGAAGTAGGGGATTTGATAAGCTCACTTGGTGTCTCACAAGCTCAATGATTCACATCTCATGTGACGGTTTGAGCTTAGAGGTGAGATGAGAAAATTGTAGAGATCAGGAGGAAGAAGAAGCTCAAGAAAAATGGCTAAGGCATTAAGCATGAAACAAGTGTAGAAACAATAATATGAATCATCTCCCTCTTCACTCATTCAAGCAAGGAATAAAATTGTAATTCTAAATTGCAACCATGCTTGAATAGTGAGTCAAGAAGAATAAAAGCCCATATAAGCCCATGCCTCATCCATACCTAAAATATCTCCACAATTTACACCTCACTTTTCCATTTTCTAAAAAATAGAAAAACATGCCATGCTTCATATAATAATAAATATATATTTATATATATCAAATATACATTAATATATATATATATAAAGCAATTAGTGAGCTAATGATATTAGTTAAGATATAATTATATCACATATAATATATATCCCATTATTAAATCAACACTTGATCTAATAATCCGGTTATATCACATATAACCGACTAATATCATTTATCTGAATATCATATTATCAAATCAACACTTGATTCGATAATCTGGTCATATACATATGACCTAACCGATACCAGATAACTGCCAGATTACAATACGGTATCGCATACATGTATTTAATCAGGCCTACGCACATATCACATATATGCCCTACTTCATTTCGCTCGAAGCAGGAAATTTCTTTGTGGGACTCTAAAGACTTGTCAATACGCCGGCAGTATGTGATGATCATATTAGTCACCTACAAGCCGTTAGCGGTACTAGCTGGACGTAACGGCTACCCAGGTATTGAGCGATATAAAGATCAACAAGCAAGGTCGTCCATACTCTCCATGAATCCTATCAGTAACACTACCGTACAGTCCGGTCTCTTCGTATGATATGTCGCATATGAAGTTTAGGGGTGGTAAACGTCAGACCCGAGTAACTTTATAAGTCATACTGATGTATGGCTCATAACGGTTTTAGAAACTACTGATAACTCTTATCAGTAAATCTCGACAACACTGGCAAGGGATTTGCTGTTATGGCCAATCAAGCACAGCGCGACATCAACCCCCTATACCGGGAGAGATGAAACCCATCCTATCGCTCACTGCCTCCATATGACTCGGTACTGTATCCAAAATCCACCTGTTTGCATGAATCCTTTGAGCCGTGGTAGGGAGGAAATCAAAGCACAGTGGGAATCACGCAAGGACTCTTTAACGATCTCGGGTCTACAGACTAACCTGTACCAGTGTCATCAGAGGACTGCTATATGACGATAGGTATACTACCACATAGGAGTCCTCGACGAGTCCTGTTCAGTGTATCCAGTCTCTACTGGGCACCCGTATACCATCTTTGATGTCAAACACCAATAGATGTGGGATCATCCATCGCTCATCATATGGGTCAAGAAGCGTATATGCTAGTCTACTCTGGAATATCGATGCCCTGTCTCGATACACCCTTGACTAGGAACAATTAAAGGATGTACTTGTAGACTACCATGGCCTTACTAGTATGATCTCCATCATAGTCCTGGTAGTTAAGTACACATCCTAAAGGCTTTATCAACATGTGAGAGCAAGACAATATCGCAATACAAGTCTACATGTTAAGATAAAGAGTAACCAGATAGCATACTATCATGTCGAGCAAGAAAGTCCTCTATATATATATCCAAGCATCCATTATAATATACATCAATGTACAACAATGGCCTCTAGGGCATACATATCACTAACACTAAGCACTAATTTTCTCTGGTGCTCACGTGTGTTTCTTGTGAGGCACTATGTTTTTGGAGATTTAATCCCTGTTGATATTTTTTAGAGAACTTAAATCTCTGTTAATGGTATTTTGACCATTAACGATCACCAAGATCACTATTTTGAGGATCTGAGATTAGGTTCATTTAGAACTAAGTTCTTGTTTTGAAGGAATTAAGTTCCCGGAGTATTATAGACTCCATTTTCTCCACGTTCTTTTATCCATCTTCTCTTGTTCATGTTTTCAGAGAGGTTAAACCTCTGTTAATGGTATTTTGACCATTACGATCACCAAGATCACTATTTTGAGGAACATGGATGGGGTTCTTTAAGAACTAAGTTCTTGTTTTGAAGGAACTAAGTTCCTGGAGTCTGGAGTATTATGAACTCCATCTTCTTCATGTTCTTCTTTGTTTTTCCTGAATCTTTGATTCTCAAGAACAAGATCTTCCCGATGAGAATTAAATTCTTAACTTGTGGGAGACTTGTCTTGTGGATCTCAGATCCAGAGAAAGAACTGAGTTCTTTTAGAAGGGTTAAAACCTTAGATATGGTATGTCAGGTAAATGAGATATTTTGATCTCTTATTTTTTCTTTACCTAAGGTTTTAGAAGGGAAATTTTCTTTGAGATAATTAAATTCTCTATTGTTTTGAGAGCCTTCTGTATTTTTACAGAAGCTTATGGGGGGTCTCCTCTCCTTTTTTTCCTCCTCTCCTTTTTTTCCTCCTTGATTAATCTTTTTGCTCCATAGAAGAAGAGAAAATTCAATTTATTGAGAAAATATCTCATTGAGAAATCATGATTGATTTCATGATCAATCAAAATGATCTTTTAGATCAATCGGTGAATTTTATTCACCGTTGGATTTTTAATCCAAAAGCTCTATGTTTAACAAAGAAGATTTCTTGTTTGTTTAACAAGATTAAGAAATATTTTTCTAAGATAGAATTTTATTCTATCATATGAATATCTTGTTAGTTTAACAAGATTAGAATTTTATTTTATCATATGCATATTAATTTTGTTACTTTAATAAGATTAGGAAGATATTTTCCTAATATAGAATTTAATTCTATCATATGGATATCTTGTTAATTTAACAAGATTAGAATTTTATTCCAACATAGAATTTAATTCTATCATATGAATATTTTTTTAGTTTAACAAGATTAGAATTTTATTCTATCATATGAATATCTTGTTAGTTTAACAATATTAGGAATATATATTTCCCTAACATAGAATTTAATTCTATCATATGAATATCGTGTTAGTTTAACAAGATTAAAAATATATTTTTCTAATATAGAATTTAATTCTATCATACAAATATCTTATTAGTTTAATAAGATTATAATTTTATTCCAACATAGAATTTAATTCTATCACATAGAATTTTATTCTAACATATGAATATCTTGTTAGTTTAACAAGATTAGAATTTTATTCTATCATATAAATATCGTGTTAGTTTAACAAGATTAAAAATATTTTTTCCTAATATAGAATTTAATTCTGTTATATAAATATCTTGTTAGTTTAATAAGATTAGGAAAATATTTTCCTAACATAGAATTTTATTTTATCAGATGATAGATGGGTGATTTTATAATCACTGTTGGATTTTTGATACAAGGGTTCTATTTAACAGAGAAGAGCTTTCTAGTTTGAAGAAGATCAAGAAAATATTTTCCATATAGAATTTAATTCTATCAGATGATTTAATTAGTGATATTTTATCACCATTGGATTTTAAATCCAAGATTTCTGTTAGAGAAAGATCTTTCCATATTAGAATGATCGGGAAAAATATTTCCCAAATAAAATTTAATTCTATCACATAGAATTTAATTCTATCGTATGCGAGCATTTTAAATTGGGGCGCTCACATGCTTTGCATGTGTGCGCTGCCAAAAAAAACGGTAAGAGAACTTTTGTGTTTAACACGTGACCCCCAGTATAGGTTTTAGCCTGTTTATTTTCAGCGCTCATATGCTTTACATATACACGCTCACGTGTTTAATACGTGAGGCATGTTTGACCTTTGGTTATTTATGTTTAGCGCTCATATGCTTTGCATATGAGCACTCACGTGAAGCCAGTTTGGCCTTTAGGTATATTTTATTCAGCGCTCATATGCTTTGCATATGAGCATCCACGTGTTTAACACGTGAGGCCAGTTTGGCCCTTATTTATTTATTTTCAATGCTTATATGCTTTGCATATAAGCGCCCACGCGTTTAACACGTGATGCCAAACTATGAGGATTCTTTTCCTCTTTCTTCTCTCCCTTTTTTATAAGGGAACAAGTAGCTCTTAGCCAAAAAATTTGGCGGGAACAAAGATAATAAAAGAAAAAATAATAATAAATTGTGAGACATGGAGGTATGGCTAATAATGGCAAGTTTTGTACATATATTTTATTTTTAAGGTGATGGATGGATAATATTAGCCATCCTCGCCCTTCTTTCTTCTTACTTCTCTTCATTCTTCTTCCTCCTTCTTTTCTTTATCTTCTCTTTTTAAAATCTTTCTCTTTAATCCTACCAAATAAATCTCATTCTACTAATCACCTCAATCCATCACAATACCTCATTCTTATCCGTTCTAAATATTTGTGTAAGCCAAATCTTTAAGTTTGGAGCCTTGCAAGCTTAGGATTACCTTCAAGTCAATTTTGAGGTATAAACCAAGTTTAAACATGTTTCACTAAACTTTACCTTAAACACACTCCTAAACATAGATTAAAGATATGTTTTTTTGTGTTTTAGAATTTTTAGTGAGGTTTGAGCTAAGCTTGGGGGTTGTGATGACTTGTAGAGTAATCATAACCTAAAATAGGTTAGTTAAGAGTACTTTAGTGCTATATATCCTTGTTTAACTACCAAATTTTCACTAAACCACCTTAATGTTTAGATTAGTGTTAAAACTAGCTTTAGTTTATGGTTAGGCTTTCAAACAAAATCTTTTATCAAACTAGAGACTTCAGAGAGAAATTACAATTACTGGAGTTAGTTATAGAACCTGAGTGCACCCTCAAAACCCGAGCACCCATCTCAAACTTTTGGCTGACAAAATATTACTTTTGCGGCCCAATTGGCGAGTATGAGTGTAAGTTTTTTGTCGAGGAGTCTCTGAGACTCCAATTAGATCTCTAGTATATGCAACTTCAAAAGTCGGATGTTGAGAAGACTAAAAACTGACTACTTTTCGAATTTTGCATATACAAAAATCTGTGACCGTTTTACCTTATTTTAGGCGTTATGTTAACGTGCGATATGGATATTCCGATTCTCATTCTAGTGTTTGTGTGGTTAACAGCCCTTAGGGGTAGTCTTAGACGTTGTTGCACACGTTTAACATGATAAGTTCATACGTGTTAACTCGTGAGAGTTTGTTCGTTTGTGTAGTATATGTTTGCGTGTCATATCGAATTTCTAGCCTCATGTGCTAAGTTTTATACGATGCTAGGATCAATTGCGGAGACTTCGAATGCGGCTGGGAAAAGGAAGGAGGTGGTCGGATTCGAATAGCTTAAGACCATTCCTGTTAGTAGATTTAACATCTATGGGGGAATCGTTCGGATGGCGTAAAGCGCCCGATATTTAGAAATAGTTACAAATCTTATATGCATATACTTATACATATTTTCATATTGCATATGCATCATTATACGCATTGATATCTCCACATTAGGACACTTGCACCATTACCAATGGTTCATGTCGCACGTGCACTAACCTATATGTAAACACACCATTGGTAATTGCTATGTCACGTACACTATAGAACTCACACGATACCTTGCATTGCATTGCATCTTATTGATAGATAGATCTTCGCGTAATTCATCTAGCTTGCATCATATCAATATCATGTACATTTGCCATCATCACCATATTTATATATTATGATATTTTATGAGATTTCTGTTTTCATTAGATTTCTGGATTTGAGAAACCTCATGTACATTTTGAAAAGTTATGATTGTTTTAAAAACATGGTTTCTCTTGATATGATGTGTGGCGTCCACCATGAGTTTTCTCGGTTCTGAGTTATGTGTATACCCAAATCGAGAAGAGAGGAGGCACCGTCTGCGGGTACATGGTGGACCCTGTACGGTACCCCGGGGCAAGATGATTGTATAGATAGACTTGAGCCTAGCAGGGGAACAATACCTACCGATGATAGTTTTGGGCTCGGCGGATATCCGTAGGATACCGACCGGAGTCGTTTGATTAGATAGATTTGAGGGCTGATCTGAAAGACGACACCTGAGATATTGAGATTTTTGAGTGTCGATGCTTGACACAGGATTTATGTTGATTAATTGATGATACTTTTGGTTCTACCATATTGAAATTAATTAAGACATACTCGGTTTCTTATAGCTGCTATACCCCAGATTTTCATACCTCGTTCACTTATTCATGTTGCATCTATACTAGTACGTCGCATCATAAATTCATACTTAGGATCTGTCGTTATTACGTACATGCTTATGATTGCTACTTATGATGTTACTTACTACTCACGAGCTGGAAACTCACCCCCGTTGTGCCACAGTGTCTTGCAGGACCGATCCGTCAGTATAGTCGCGGCGGGGCATACTACTACTATTTTTCTATGACTTTTTGGACGTGATATTTTGTAAGTGGGTTGCGAGTATTCTTTTATCATCTACAAAATACATTTTCTCATTATATCTAGTATACTCCATCTAACATATGTATATTTGACTTAGAGATGAGACTGAGAGACTTGTATTATATTTGACTCTAGGTGTCATGCTCATATGAGCCGACTTTTATGTTTTTATTGTGGATGTTGTTTTTCTTTCTTACTTCCTTATTTCTTCGGACTCTGATGTCATATATCATGTCTTATGAATGTGTTCCATCGGATGGCGTTGAGATTGCTCTCAAGTGGGGATGCTATTATATATCATGCTTATGTATCGGTTTGGATCAGTTTTACAAAAGAGATGCTGCCAAAATTTTAACAATAACTTGATCTTCAAAAAGGTTTTGATATAACTCTTTTGCACCCTAAATTAACACTTTAAATAGAGATTTTTTACCACTCTACCCTTAATTACGATTTAGATTCTGGGTTTTCGGCTTACTTGAATTACGTTACGCCTTTAGACGTTGCGTGATTTAAGTGCCGGTCACGTTCCACATTTGGGTCGTGACAAAGTTGGTATCAGAGCGCTAGATTTTACCTTTCTGAGAGTAGGATGGCCCTTAGTATGATGGAGTAGGTATCTCAAGTAGAGTGACGTAGCGTGTGTATATTCCGCGGCATACTCACGATACGAAACTCCGCCTAAGTGACCTTAGGACATATGCTTTATGATTCCTTTTCCTTGATTCCTTGCATCCTATTGTTCCGATTGCAGTGTTCTTACCGAATCCTGTTTCTTGTTCCAGCCACTATGCCGCCGAAGACTACGAGGGTCCAGAGGGTTGCCGCCAGAGACGAGGTTAGAGCGGGCTCGTCTAATACGAGGACCGACCAGGGCGGAACGCCTACCCCTCAGGGACAGATTGATCCTCCTTCTCTAGGCCGAATCACTAAGCTGAATGCTAGTATCCATGATTTATGCCAGATGGTTGGATCTTTGATCGAGGCCAGCCGAGCACAGAGATCTGATGATGTTCCGCCTACTACGGGGACCGTGATAGTACCTACTGCTCAAACAGTTGTACCTTCCTCTACTGAGACTATCGCAGTTTCACTACCGGAGTTTATGAGGCTGAACCCTCCAGTTTTCACTAGCAAAGATGCAGCATAGGATCCACAATCGTTTCTCGACAAGATGGCCAGGATTTGTCTTTCCCTAAGGTGTTCTGAAGCAAGATCGGTTGAGCTTTCAACTTTCCGTCTGGAGGGCCTTGCCCAGACTTGGTGTGAGTCCGTTGAGAGAGGCCGAGCTGCTGGTCTTCCTCTTATGACATGGGGTGAATTTTCGACAGTCTTTCTTACTCGTTTCCTTCCGCAGAGCGTCAAGGATACTCGAGCACGCAGTTTTAATTCTTTGTGCAAGACTCCTGGTATGACCGTGGCCGAGTACGATATCCAGTTCACCTAGCTATCCAGATATGCTCCTTATTTGGTGGACACCGAGAAGAAGCGCATCAAGAGATTTGTACGAGGTCTTAACACACAGTTGTTCATTTCTATTGGCGTCCCGTACTTTGATACCTATGCAGCAGCGATGGAAACAACCATGCTAGTAGAGGAGCACATTACTGAGACTACGACTATTCCGATATCGAAGCAATTTCTCACTGGTGTATCAGTTTCCGGGCAGATTGGTAGGGGTATGGTAGGCAGAGGCCACAGCGAATTCTTTCTAGGCCGTGGTGGTGGCAAAGGCTTGATACGGGGTCAGTTGTTTAGCTCTTACATACCGCGTCAATAGCCGTCGCCAGGATGTTTTTGGTGTAGGAGTCTGCATCACCGCATCGGGCATTGTACTATGAGACGCCAGGGCGGGGAAGCAGTTCCACAGGTCACGTAACCTCCTTCACCTCCTCCTCCGAGAGTATTGCCTCCTACGCTCTTCGTTACTCCATGCCAGACCGAAGCTCAGAGAGGCCATGGTCATGGCGGTCCTGTTGAGAGGGGACGAGGTGGCAGAGGCAGAGGATAGCAGGATATCGGTAGAGGACAGGCCCGAGTTTTTTCTTTGAATCCTTAGGATGTGCAGGCATCGAATGCAGTTGTGACAAGTACTTTTTCCGTGTGTTCTTTCGACGCACGCATATTGTTCGACCCTGGTTCCATGCACTCTTATGTATCCACACACTTCATACCGAGGTTGGGCCAAGATTCATCCTTGTTAGATTAACCACTAGTTGTGATTACTCTTGTAGGAGAGTCCTTTATCGCTCGACACATGTTTCGGTCATTTTCTGTTCGTATTGGGGATAGAGATTCTTCTGTTGATTTAATCCTTCTCGATATGTTAGACTTCAACATCCTACGCGGTATGGACTGGTTAGCCACTTGTTATGAGTCCGTGGACTATCGTGGGAAGGCGGTCAGATATTTTTTTCCAGGAGAACCAGTTCTCATTGTTTAGGAAGATCGTAGTGCTACGCTTCCCAGTTTGCTTTCTTCCCTTTGCACTAATCGGCCCTTGATGAAAGGATGTCGGGGATTATTAGCATATATTCATGATGCTGGAGCCACAGAGGTCCTGTTGGACCAGGTTCCAATTGTGAGAGAGTTCCCCGATGTGTTTACCGATGAGTTACCTGGGTTACCGCCAGAGCGCGATATCGAGTTCTGCATCGATTTGATCCCCGGCACGGGGCCTATTTTTATACCGCCTTATCGGATGGCCCCGGTGGAGCTTAAAGAGCTTAAGGATCAGTTGCAAGATTTTCTTGACAAGGGACTTATTCGACCGAGTGTGTCGCCATGGGGAGCTCCTGTACTGTTCGTTAAAAAAAAGGACGGCAGTATGAGATTGTGTATCAACTATCGTCAACTGAACCGAGTTACGGTGCGGAATAGGTATCCTTTACCTCGTATTGACGATTTGTTCGATCAGCTCCAGGGTGCAGAATATTTTTCGAAGATTGACTTGCGGTCAGGTTATCATCAGTTGTGGGTCCGGAATGATGACATTCCGAAGACTGCTTTTTGGACGAGCTACGGGCATTACGAGTTCTTGGTGATGTCGTTCGGGCTCACCAATGCCCCAACAGCATTCATGGATTTGATGAACTGAATCTTTAGGCCGTTTCTCTGCCAGTTTATTATAGTATTCATTAACGGCATTCTGGTGTACTCCAAGAGTCAAGAGGAGCACGAACAGCATTTGAGGATTACATTGCAGATATTAAGAGAGCACCGGCTGTTTGTCAAATTCTTGAAGTGTGCTTTCTGGCTTGATTGTGTTGACTTCTTATGTCATGTGGTTACGAGAGATAGTATATGAGTGGAACTAATAAAGATCGAGACAGTACAGCATTGGCCCAGACCTTTTTTCAGTGATAGAGGTTCGCAGCTTCTTGGGTTTAGCCGGTTATTACAGACATTTTTTTATAGGATTTCTCTCATATCGCTGCACCACTAACCGGGCTGACATAGAACGGAGTTCCATTTCTTTGGACCGAGGCATGTGAGCAGAGTTTTCAGCAGTTGAAGACTCGTTTGACGACTGCACCAGTTCTATTTTTGCATTCAGGCTCAGCAGGCTATGTTGTTTATTGTGATGCTTCTCAAGTAAGTCTAGATTATGTGTTGATGAAGCACGACAGATTCATCACTTATGCTTCTCGGCAGTTGAAGAAGCACGAGCAGAACTATTCCACTCACGATCTAGAGATGGCCGCGGTGTTCTTTGCGCTCAAGATTTGGAGATATTACTTGTACGGTGAGTCGTGTCAGATCTTTATGGACCACAAAAGCCTGAAGTACATCATCCAGCAGTGGGATATGAATTTGAGGCAGCGTCGTTGGATGAAGCTCGTAAAGGACTATGATTGTGAAATCCTTTATCATCCGGACAAGGCAAATGTTGTAGCTGATGCTTTGAATCAGAGGCCCGGAGGTAGTTTGTCCAATTTGAGTGCAGTTCAGAAACAGGCTTCTACAGATTGGCAGATTTTATGCGATAGCGGAGTACAGTTTAAGTTCACTTCCACCGGAGGACAGCTTGCTCATGTCCGTGCCCGTCCACTTTTACTTGATCACATCTGGGAGGCACAGTCCGACGATGCTCGTTTGTCTGAGATTATGGAGCAGGTTCGGCAGGGGAGTGATTCAGAGTTTCTGATTGATGGACAGAGAGTGCTACGATTTGGGACTCATATATGTGTACCAGATTCTGAGGGGCTGAGACGCGAGATCATAGAGAAGGAACATCAGTCAACATACAGCATTCATCCGAGTTCCACCAAGATGTATCGTGATTTGAGAGATATCTACTGGTGGGAAGGGATGAAGAGAGATGTTTCAAATTTCGTTTTGAGATGCCTGACTTGCCAACAAGTCAAGGCTGAGCACCAGAGACCGGCAGGAGAGTTACAGCCATTGCTCATTCCGGAGTGGAAATGGGAGCAGATCTCCATGGACATTATTGTGGGTCTACCTAGGTCCAGTCGGGGGTATGACTCCATTTGGGTGATTGTATACCGATCGACAAAAGTGGCTCACTTCCTTCCAGTAAAGACCACTTTCGCGTTTGCTCGGTATGCTCAGCTCTACATTGATGAGATTATGCGGTTGCACGGCGTTCCGACATGCATTGTTTTCGACAGAGGCACTTAGTTTACTAATCGTCTTTAGCAGAAACTTCAGGAGGTTTTGGGTAACCATTTGAGTTTCAGTACCGCTTTCCACCCATAGACCGATGTCAGTCAGAGCGGACTATACAGACTCTCGAAGATATGCTCCGAGCGTGCGTACTAGATTTTGGTGGCAGTTGGGATCATCACTTGCCGTTGATAGAGTTCTCCTACAATAAAAGTTTTCAGGAGACGATTCAGATGGCACCTTTCGAGGCCTTGTATGGAATAATGTGTCGATCGCCGGTATATTGGATCAAGCTCAGTGAGAGTAGAATTTTAGGACCGCAGTTAGTCCAGGTGACTACAGAGAAGATTCAGTTGATCCAGGATAGGATGAGAGCAGCCCAGAGCAGGCAGAAGTCTTATGCCGATCATCGTCGTCGCAGATTTGAGTTCGTAGTGGGTGATCATGTTTTCTTACGGGTTTCACCGATGAAGGGTGTGATGAGGTTCGGAAGGAAGGGGAAACTTAGTCCCAAATATGTGGTTCCTTTTGAGATTCTTGAGTGAGTCAGTACCGTCGCCTATAGTTTAGCACTTCCGTCTAGTTTTCCGGATGCACACCCCGTATTTCATGTATCTATGCTTCGCAAGTACTTTCATGACCCTTCTCATGCGATTCAGCATCAGACGATCCAGCTAGAGCGCAATCTTTCCTTCACCGAGCAACCAGTAGTTATCCTAGACCGGCAGGTGAAGAAATTACGGTCGAAAGCCTTACCGTCCGTGAAAGTTCTATGGTTTAGCCCGAAAAGCGAAGAGGTCACATGGAAAGCTGAGAACGAGATTCGAAAGAAATTTCTCCATCTCTTCGAAGGTACGCGTAGTTAGATTTTAAATTCAAGGATCGAATTTCCTTAAGGGGAGAAGATTGTAACGTCTTAAAAATTGTTTATAGTTAATTATAATTTAATTAGTGATACAACATGTGTTTTCGATAAAACTTAGTTAATAATTATTTTCACACACACACACATATATTTATTTATTTATTTATTAAATTATTTTAAATGCACACGCGCGCACACATATACTAATCTAGTGTTAACAAGATATTAGTTTAGGTTAAAACTTGTTTAGGCAACCATGACAATTTCAACCACCATTTATATTTTCTTTGGTTCTAAATGATAATAAAAAATTTGTGAGGCATGGAGGTATGGCTAAGTATGGAAAGTGTTATGCATATATTTTATTTTTAAGGTGATGGATGGCTAATATTAGCCATCCTCCCCATTCTTTCTTCTTACTTCTCTTCATTCTTTTTCCTCCTTCTTTTCTTCATCTCCTCTTCTTAAAATCATTCTCTTTAATCCTACCAAATAAATTTCATTGCACTAATCATCTCAATCCATCAAAATACCTCATTCTTATCCTTTCTAAAGTTTTGTGTGAGCCAAATCCTTAAGTTTGGAGCCTTGCAAGCTTAGGATCACCTTCAAGTCAATTATGAGATATGAGCCAAGTTTAAACATGTTTTCTAAACTTGTTGGGGTTCCTAGTGCCCTGGACGTCGACCGTGGCCATTGCGGAATGAAAATTCTAGGTGTTTAAAAAACATGGCGCTGGAAAAAAACTACCTAGAATCGAAACCAAATTTGAAACTAGCAAGCTACAAAAATGTTATCTACTGTGATTTGTTTTACCAAAAGATCTATGTCCTTGTTAGTTATGTATATGCCCTAGAGGCCATTGTTTTACATATGATGTATATTATGATGGATGCTTGGATATATACAGAGAGGACTTTCTTGCTCGTCATGATAGTATGCTATTTGGTTTCTCTTTATCTTAACATGTTGACTTGTATTGGTTTACTGTCTTACTCTCACATGTTGATAAAGCCCATAGGATCTGTACTCGACTACTGGGACTATGATGAGATCATACTAGTGGGGCCATAGTAGTCGATGAGTACATCCTATAACTGTTCCTAGTCGAGGGTATATCGAGACAGGGCATCGATACACCAGAGTAGACTAGCGAATACGCATCTTGACCCATATGATGGGTGATGGATGATCCCATATCCATCGGTGTTTGACATCAGAGATGGTGTACGGGTGCTCAGTGGAGACTGGGTACACTGGACGGACTCGCCGAGAACTCCCAGTTGGTGATATACAACACGTCAGATGGCAGTTCTCCGGTGACACTAGTACAAGGTAGTCTGTAGACTCGAGATCGTCATAGAGTCTTGTGTGATTCCCACTGTGCTTTGATTTCCACCTTACCACGTCCAAGAGGGCGTGCAAAACGGTGGCTTTTGGGTACAGTCCCGAATCACGTGGAGGCAATGAGCGATAGGAGGGGATTCGTCTCTCCTGGTATAGGGAGTTGATGTCGTGCTGTGTTCAATTGGCTATAACTGGAAGTCCCTGGCCAGGGCTGATATAGAGATATACTGGTAAGTGTTACCAGTAGTTTCTCGACCTGTTATGAGCCTCACATCGACACGACTTATCGGTTACTGGGGTCTGACGTATACTACCCCTAGACTTGATATGCGACATATCAGACGAACAAACCGGACTGTACGGTAGTGTTACTAATTGGATTCACAGGAGAACGGACAGACTAGCTTGTTGATCTTCTGATCGCTCAATACCTGGGTGACTGTTACGTTTAGCTGACCGCTTGCAGCTTGTGGGTGTTTGATATGATCATCACCTGCTACCGGCGTATTGACGATTCTTTAGAGCCCTACACAGAGGTTTCTTGGCTCAGGCAAAACGGAGTAGAGGCACATATGAGATATGTGCAGGACCGAGGATAATGCGATATGAGATACCGTATTATATTCTCGCGATATTTTGATATGAACCGAGACATCAAATCAAGTGTTGATTCGATGAATCGGTACATGATATATTAGTCGGTTATATTCGATATAGCCGGATCGTTGGATCAAGTGTTGATTCGATGATTTAATTTATAATAATATATATGATATATTGTATTACATTATCTAATATTGGCTCGCTTTATTATTTCATTTCTCACCGGATTAATACATTGATATATATGCGATATATGTTAATTGTATTATTTTCTTTTGCTGTAAATATATAATATATATGTGATATATATTATTGTGACATGTAATGATTTATTATGAAACATGTTTAGGATGATAAAAAGGGATTATGGTTTGATTAGGGTTAGCTCATTCTTGTTCATTCTAGAAGGATTCTATTTTGTCTTGGTTAAGATATTATGGTTGATACTTATCCTTAACCTAACCAAACCCTAACTCTAGTTTATTCTCTACAAACTTTTAGCCTCTCACCCTTGACCATGGTTCCATAATCAATCATATACATTTATCTACTATTCATCACAAAAGGATTATTATTTTCATTCTTCATCTTCTTCTCTCTTTAGTTTTTGAGAGAAAGCTTACTTGTTAATTCTTTTGTGATGATTTCTTGTGAGAAAGTGAATAAAAAAGAAAGCATAAATACTACTCCATCATCCTCATCTAATCTAGCCCATTAGATTAGGGTGTTTATCTCTTTAGAGTGAGAAAGCTTGGGTTATAGCAACTTCGATGTAGATCATCGGAGAATTGGAATACTTCAAGCTAGTATGGATCGTTCGAGTCGTGGAGCCTCTCTTGAGTCCGGGAGATCGTGGATCGCGGCGAAGGGACTTCTACTCGGAGCTTATGAAGCGAGGAAGCGGACTACAAAGGTTGTAATCCCTCACACTTAGCTTTAAAGATGTTATCTTGCATGTTAAACCCTAATAATCTAGCCAAGATCCCGGCTTTGGGTTGTTCGGCACATCTAAAATATTATTTGGGCATGTTTGATGCTTTATGAACCTTCATAAGAGTGCCGAGGAACCCTACAGTGGTATCAGAGCCTAGCTAGAGCATTAGGAGACGTGTTTATGAAGTAAACTCCGATCAAACCCGAACCGACGAAAATGAACCCCTCTCTGGATATTTTTCTAAAATGCGATTTTTTCTGAATTAAAAATACCTGAAAAATACCTCAGACAAAAATAAGAATAACAGTGAAATTCGAGCCATTGATCCGTACAAACGACCGTGGAATCGCGGCCGTACCCTTCTTGGGACACGGTTCCGCGGCAGTACTGCTTGATGGGACAATTTTAATTTCACAGTAATTTTTGTTTTTCATTCTTATACAGTTTCTGGTATTTTTATTTTTACCCAAGTGTTGAGTATTCTGGGGTTTATTTTATAATCGTAGATTCGATCGGGAATTTTAAATTCGTTATTATTTTTCCGGATATTTAGAAACTGTTAAAAAGTTCGAACGGATATCATTAACTCACTTTCTCCCGACACAAAAAATTTTCAAGTGTTGAATCTTTTCTCGAGTTTAAATCTTTCGGAAAAATGTGCAAGTAACACGGTGGACCCTCTAGAAGACAACAAACCTTAACTCGATTATGTGACCGTCTTGAACAGCCTTTTGAACCTTCGGGTTTGGGGCAGTACGGCGTGCCACATGTGAGGCGTTGGCTTGACCCTTCTACGGCTGGATCACTGGTACTGTGACATATTCCGGGATTGTTTGAACTCCGCTCAAGTGTTGAGCGCTTTAGGAAATTTTGGGTATTTGATTATCTGTTCGAAAAGTTTAATACTGTCTATTTATCTGGAATTTGATACAATATGTGGAATTCATTGTGTTAGGCATGAAATGCGAAGAATGTGATATTTCGGATTTACGATGTCTAAAGTGATTTTGGATTCCAAATATTGTAGTTTTACAATTTCTTTTCTGTGACCGTAAGTGTAGTCTGTAGTTGTATTGCCGGTTGTCGTTGCTATACATCGACGACGATCGGTGTATGCATACTTACTTATATTGATGATATGAGATATTATATGTTGCTGAGATATGATGTGCAGGATTGTCGCGATTGAATAGCCGGGGGTTTTCTGTGAGATTAGAGTTTTATATTTTCATTCATGTAAATTCAAATGTAATGTAATATTCTTTTATTTGGGGCACTTCCAGGTTGAGGTTGATGCCACCAGTGTTGTATATTATTTACTTTTCCGCATTAGGATGGACCCAAGGAGGGGAGCACAGGTGACCGGGTTCTGGGATTCAGTGGGAGGCCATCTCGAGGAGTCGAGACCGGGTCTCCTAAACTCCAGAATTGGTAGGGTCGCTTGCCGCTCTCGTAGGGGTTCAGGGGGTGGGCTTGGCTATTCATCGCGACTGTGGAATCCGTATTTTCTATTGTTGGCTAAATACTAAATACGGAGGTTCAAGTATATCCCACATTATATCTATGTTTCTGCTGCGATATCTGTGATGTGATCATTTGATATGTTGTGATAGATACGATATATAGTATATATGATACATTATATAGGCGTTACTTATGTTTTACACCCGCACTAGCACTGCCCTGCTCTGTCGTTAGTTACCTAACCTAACGGTGCACGAGGGGACATCGAGGCGAATGCGGATGGCATAAGTGTACGTCGTATTTATCTGTGATTCTTAGGAAGCATAAGCTGATGGGATTTTTTTTAATGAGATTAATAAAAAGAAAAGAAACCTAAAAGATGTTGTAGAATCAAAACTTTATAAAAAGGGTAGCTACAGTTTTGCTTTGCATAGTGGTATATATGATATACCCTGCACCTTATTCGATGAGGAAAGAGCCGAGATCCCTTCACCGGGAGTGACCACTTTAGCGAAACTGGCAGATACTACAAAACTCGGTTTGTCTTTTAATTGCTTTAGAGTTTTGCTTTACACAGTGATATATATGATATGTCCTGCAACTTATTCGATGAGGAAAGAGCCGAGATCCCTTCACCGGGAGTGACCTCTTTAGCAAAACCAATGAAAGCCTCAAAAACACTCCATTTCAAAATTTCACATGATTCTACGACGATATCAAGTTCATTACGCTCATGGTTTTCTGAAAAACCTGCGTAGCCCTCCGTCATTTCAGATAAGTACTACTTAGTATTCGTGCTATGGTAGTTTGGCATTCGTCAAGGCGTAGTGTACGGTAGTTAACTAGTATTTATCTGCTTATGCATATGATACAGATTGGATTAGGGTATTCGTACGACGTTGTTTGGCATTCGTCAAGGGTCGTGCGGGTGGGTTTAATTCAATCTAGAAATGTACGGGTTGAACTTGACTAGTGGACTATGGGTTGTTTGGCATTCGTCAAGGTCATAGAATACTAGGGGTAAAATATTATTGGGAATTTCAAGTGTTAAAATTTGCAATGAGATTGCATACCTTCTATGAGATAGTTAGATCCTAATACCCGCTGCGAGTAAGAGTTACTCCTGGGAGAGTTTTACACATTACAATTAGCCGATCAAGTAGGTGTCTAGAAAAGTGTTAACGGGGTTACGCCTTTGGGAAAATGAGGTTTACTTTAATTAGGTCCGTGCGAAAGCACGGGGAACCTCCCTCAAGTACCGACACTGATCTGGCTGAAAGATTGACGAAATTGTAGGGTGTAATTAATCCCGGCTAATCTTACCTTTTAGGGTTTGAAGATAGATTTGATAAAAACAGTGGCAGACATCCTGATTAGATAAGATAATAACCAATCTAATCTTGCAAGAGCATACGCTAAAGTGTTTTCTTCTCTCTCTCTCTCTCCAGATAGCGACCATGTCAGGCCATAATCAAGATAATAATATGGATGTGTTGACTGAACCCGCTTATTATACTGAGCAGGGGAACGTTGGACCCGTTCTTTCTTATAAGAGTTATAAGACTGAATAGGGAATAGGAGAATATCTGGATTCTCACGCCGCCCAAAAGAACATGCATGTTGATGCATTTTCTTCAGGTGTGTCAGTTATTGAGAACTGTTTCTCAGTTCACCCTACGTCCTGGGTATTAGATACCGGATCAGGATCCCACATATGTAAACTGTTACATGGGCTACGTAAAGGTAGAGAACTGGGAAAAGGTGATCATTCCGTTCAAGTAGGGAACGATGCAAATGTTGCAGCCAAAACAGTTGGCGAATATCACCTAGTATTACCATGTGGTGATACACTGATTCTGAATGAGTGTTATTATATACCGAACATGATGTGCAACATTATATCAGTTTCTTTATTGAGTAAAGAAGAATATAATTTTGTAGTACAGGATAATGTTATGAACATATTCCTAGATCAAAAGTTGATTGCATCAGGCTCGTTACATAATGGCATATTCATTCTAAATCAAAATACATACCTCAATATACAAAACACACACAAGAGGAAAAATCCAGAAATGAACGAATCCTTCTTATGGCATTGTAGACTTGGTCATATCAATGCAACACGACTGGCTAAGTTACATAAGGATGGTTATTTGAATCCGTTCGAATTATCATCTTATGATACTTGCCATTCATGTCTCAAAGGAAAGATGACCAAAGCTCCGTTTAGTGGACACGGAGAAAGAGTTACCGAACTCTTAGGACTGGTACATAGTGATGTATGCGGTCCCATGTCTACGCATGCCAGGAACGGTTCTTCCTACTTCATTACATTCACTGACGATCTCTCTAGATACGAGCATGTGTTCCTGTTGAAACACAAGTCTGAAACTTTTGAGAAATTCAGAGAATATAAGCACGAAGTAGAGAACCAAACGGGCAAAAGTATTAAGATCCTTCGATCTGATCGAGGAGGAGAATACTTGAGCAATGAGTTCCAAGATTATCTAAAAGAGAATGAGATTCTCTCTCAGCTTACTCCACCTTATACACCACAGCACAACGGTGTATCGGAACGAAGGAATCGCACCCTATTAGATATGGTGCGTTCAATGATGAATACAGCTGAGTTACCTATTTCCTTTTGGGGGTATGTGCTTGAGACAGCCATACACCTATTGAATATGGTTCCTACCAAATCAGTGCTTACCACTCCATATGAGATATGGAAACGGAAGAGACCATCTCTTAAGTATATTAAGATATAGGGTTGTCCAGCCTATGTCAAAAGACAAAATCCGGAAAAACTCGAGGCAAGATATGTCTTATTTAAGTTTATAGGATATCCCAAAAATTCACAAGGGTATATCTTCTACCACCCCAAGGAACAAAAGGTGTTTGTTTCTCGACATGCCACTTTCTTAGAAAAAGGTTTTCTTATGAAACAAATTAGTGGCATTGAGGTAGAACTGGAAGAGGTTCCAGCGACACAAACTATAACAGAAGACTTGGTAGAACCAGAGGATTCAGTAGTACCCGACGAACCCCAGGCTCTCCGCTGATCTAGTAGGGTTTCTCGTCCACCTGAGAGATACTACGGTTTTCTCATTGATGGTGGAAGCGAGGATTGCATCATGGAAGATGATGACCCGACTAGTTTCGAGCAGGCCATCACGAGTGGTGACTCTGTGAAATGGCTGGATGCAATGCGATCTGAGATGGAATCCATGTACACTAAAGTATGGAATTTGGAAAATGCTCCTGAAGGGGTAAAACCCATTGGGAGCAAGTGGATTTTTAAAAAGAAATTTGGTGTAGATGGAAAAGTTGAGACTTTCAAAGCTAGACTTGTAGCAAAGGGATTTCGTCAATGACCAGGTGTGGATTATGACGAAACCTTTTCTCCAATGGCTATGCTTAAGTCCATCCGGATCTTACTTGCCATTGCTGCATACCATGACTACGAAATCTGGCAAATGGATGTTAAGACCGCCTTTCTAAATGGTGATTTAGAAGAGTGCGTGTACATGACTCAGCCAGAGGGCTTCGTAGATAGTGGGAGTAGCGGAAAGGTATGCAAACTGCTTAAATCCATTTATGGGTTAAAGCAAGCATCGCGGAGTTGGAACATCTATTTTGATGTAGTAGTCAAAGAGTTTGACTTCATCAAAAATATAGATGAACCTTGTATCTATAAAAAGGTTGCAGAGAGTAAGGTTGTCTTCCTCGTATTGTACGTGGATGACATACTCTTGATAGGAAATGATATTCCTATGCTGCAATCAGTCAAGCTCTTCTTATCACAAAGATTCTCAATGAAAGATCTAGGTGATGCCTTCTGCATATTGGGAATTAGGATCTATAGAGATAGATCCAAAAGGATACTGGGATTGTCCCAATCTAGGTACATTGACACCATACTAAAGAGGTTTAGAATGGAAGAATCCAAGCGTGGGAACCAACCCATGATCTCTGGACTCACTCTCTCCAAAGAGATGTCTCCCAAGACTGATTTGGAGAGAGCTCGCATGCAAGGGATACCCTATGCTTCGACAGTAGGCTCTATCATGTATGCGATGCTATGTACCATACCCGATGTAGCATACTCACTAAGTGTAGTGAGTCGGTATCAAGTAGATCCTGGAGAGAGTCACTGGACAGCCGTGAAGAACATTCTCAAGTACTTACGAAGGACTAGAGACATGTTCTTGGTGTATGGTAACAGAGAACTCCGGGTGGAGTCCTTTACCGATTCCAGCTTCCAAAGTGATAAGGACGACTAAGTCGCACTCGGGATTTGTCTTTACCCTCAATGGAGGGACGGTATGTTGGAAGAGTTCCAAATAGGATACCGTTGCAGACTCAACGATGGAGGCTGAATACATCGCTGCCAAGGATGCAGCCAAAGAGGCTGTCTGGATGAAGAAGTTCATCACTGAACTTGGTGTGGTTCTATCCATTGAACATCCAATACCTCTATATTGCGATAACAATGGAGCTGTGGCTTTGGCCAAGGAACCCAGATCTCATCAGAAGTCCAGACATATTCTGAGGCGGTATCACCTGATCAGGGAGATAGTTGATCGCCGGGAGATCGAGGTCAGGAGAGTAGATACGAAGGATAACACTGCTGATCCACTCACGAAGGCCATTCCCCAGATACAGTTTGAGAGATTATTCGGGATGCTAGGTATGAGATACTACAGCAGCTGGCCTTAGTGCAAGTGGGAGATTGTTAGTTATGTATATGCCCTAGAGGCCATTGTTGTACATATGTTGTATATTATGATGGATGCTTGGATATATATAGAGAGGACTTTCTTGCTCGTCATGATAGTATGCTATTTGGTTTCTCTTTATCTTAACATGTTGACTTTTATTGGTTTACTGTCTTACTCTCACATGTTGATAAAGCCCTTAGGATCTGTACTCGACTACTGGGACTATGATGAGATCATACTAGTGGGGCCATAGTAGTCGATGAGTACATCCTATAACTGTTCCTAGTCGAGGGTATATCGAGACAGGGCATCGATACACCAGAGTAGACTAGCATATACGCATCTTGACCCATATGATGGGTGATGGATGATCCTATATCCATCGGTGTTTGACATCAGAGATGGTGTACGGGTGCTCAGTGGAGACTGGGTACACTGGACGGACTCGCCGAGAACTCCAAGTTGGTGATATACAACACAACAGATGGCAGTTCTCCGGTGACACTGGTACAGGGTAGTCTGTAGACCCGAGATCGTCATAGAGTCTTGTGTGATTCCTACTGTGCTTTGATTTCCACCTTACCACGTCCAAGAGGATGTGCAAAACAGTGGCTTTTGGGTACAGTCCCGAATCACATGGAGGCAATGAGCGATAGGAGGGGATTCGTCTCTCCCGGTATAGGGAGTTGATGTCGTGCTGTGTTCGAATGGCTATAACTGGAAGTCCCTGGCCAGGGCTGATATAGAGATATACTGGTAAGTGTTACCAGTAGTTTCTCGACCTGTTATGAGCCTTACATCGACACGACTTATCGGTTACTGGGGTCTGACGTATACCACCCTAGACTTGATATGCGACATATCAGACGAACAGACCGGACTGTACGGTAGTGTTACTAATTGGATTCACAGGAGAACGGACAGACTAACTTGTTGGTCTTCTGATCGCTCAATACCTGGGTGGCTGTTACATTTAGCTGACCGCTTGCAGCTTGTGGGTGTTTGATATGATCATCACCTGCTACCGGCGTATTGACGATTCTTTAGAGTCCTACACAGAGGTTTCTTGGCTCAAGCAAAACGGAGTAGAGGCACATATGAGATATGTGCAGGACCGAGGATAATGCGATATGAGATACCGTATTATATTCTCGCGATATTTTGATATGAACCGGGACATCAAATCAAGTGTTGATTCGATGAATCGGTACATGATATATTAGTCGGTTATATTCGATATAGCCGGATCGTTGGATCAAGTGTTGATTCGATGATTTAATGTATAATGATATATATGATATATTGTATTACATTATCTAATATTGGCTCGCTTTATTATTTCATTTTCTCACCGGATTAATACATTGATATATATGCGATATATGTTAATTGTATTATTTTCTTTTGTTGCAAATATATAATATATATGTGATATATATAATTGTGACATGTGATGATTTATTATGAAACATGTTTAAGGATGATAAAAAGGGATTAGGGTTTGATTAGGGTTAGCTCATTCTTGTTCATTCTAGAAGAATTCTATTTTGTCTTGGTTAAGATATTATGGTTGATACTTATCCTTAATCTAACCAAACCTTAACTCTAGTTTATTCTCTACAAACTTTTAGCCTCTCATCCTTGACCATGGTTCCATAATCAATCATATGCATTTATCTACTATTCATCACAAAAGGATTATTATTTTCATTCTTCATCTTCTTCTCTCTTTAGTTTTTGAGAGAAAGCTTACTTGTTAATTCTTTTATGATGATTTCTTGTGAGAAAGTGAATAAAAAAGAAAGCATAAATACTACTCCATCATCCTCATCTAATCTAGCCCATTAGATTAGGGTGTTCATCGCTTTAGAGTGAGAAAGCTTGGGTTATAGCAACTTCGACGTAGATCATCGAAGAATCGGAACACTTCAAGCTAGCATGGATCGTTCGAGTCGTGGAGCCTCTCTTGAGTTCGGGAGATCGTGGATCGCGGCGAAGGGACTTCTACTCGAAGCTTGTGAAGCGAAGGAGCGGACTACAAAGTTTGTAATCCCTCACACTTAGCTTTAAAGATGTTATCTTGCATGTTAAACCCTAATAATTTTGCCAAGATCCCGGCTTTGGGTTGTTCGGCACATCTAAAATATTATTTGGGCATGTTTGATGCTTTATGAACCTTCACAAGAGTGCCTAGGAACCCTACAGTCCTTCAGTCTTCCACCCTCTTCCTTAGCTCCTTGAGGTTTCCTTGATCGAGCTTGACTGCCAGTCTTCTTCCGTCGAAGATGATCCACCCGAGGGATGTGGTTCATGGCTTTAGCTCCATACAAAAAACTAATGGAGCAACTATGGACTCTAGGTTGCTAATCTAGAGTGTCTGGGGATGTAGTGAGTTATTCTAAGTGTATATCTATCTCTCTTCCACCCTTAATTCTCAACTCATGAGATGGTAGGGTGGAAGATCAAGATAAAGGAGGAGGAGCTCAAGAAAGGCTAGTGTGGAGAGATGAGGCAAATAGTGAGAGTGATTTCCATCCAACCAAAAAAAAAATGAGAAAAAAATATGAAGCATGGTTTTGTAAAACATATTTTCCAATAAACATATAGCAACCATACTTGAATAGTTTGCACAAATGAATTAATAATTCAGTTGTCAACACTATTTATGCATGGTTCTCACCATTCTCACCTCACTACCTTTACACATCATTTCAATTTTAATTAATAAATCGATAAACCAAAATGAGGTTTCCAGCTTCTAGAATGTTTTTCGTATAAATAGGGAATACACTCAACAGTATATACATACTTGTATTCGTTTCAAAATACGAATACCCAAAGAGATAGAATAACACAAAAAACATAATACTAGAATATATATATATATATATATATATCGAAATATATATACATAAATTGTTAAATCAATACTTGATTTAATAATCTGGCTTAATCCTAAGCCGACTAGTATTATCAACCATCCGATCGAAAGTCCGGGTAACTAGTACAATCATTCGATCGGAATGGTGCACTATCAAAATACGGCTACTATATTATTTCGCCTAAATCAGGAAAACCCTCTGTGTGGGATTCTAAAGACTTGACAGTACACCAGCAGTGAGTTACTGGATAAATCCATAACCACAAGCACGTCAGCGGCACTAGCTGTACATAACGGCTACCCAGGTACCTGTCGAAAAGGAAGGCCGACGAGAAAACACATCCGGATCCTTACTGAGCCTATCTGTGACAATCTCCATACAGTCCGGTCTCTTCGTCTAAGAGTATCGCATATCGGGTCTAGGGGGATAAAGTCAGACCCCTAATAACACGATATTTCATGTCGGTGTGAAGCCCATCACCCACTGAGAAACTACTGATGAAAATCAGTAATTCTCGTCCACCTTGGCTAAGGATTTCTAGTTATGGCCACCCGTGCACATCATGACATCAATCCCCAATATCGGGACAGACGAATCCCCGACGATCTGCTCACTGCTTCTATATGCCTCGGGACTGTACCCAAGTAAAACCAGTTTGCACGATTCCTTTGAGTCGTGGTAGGGTAGTAATCAAAGCACAATGGGAACTCACACGAGAAAAATGACGATGCAAGGTCGAAGGACTAACCTGTACTCATGTCACCTGAGAACTGCTATCTGACAATATGTATAATACCATCTATCATGTTCCCGGCAAGTCCGTCCAGTGTACTCACCCCAGTAAGCACCTGCATACGATCTTAGGTACGAAAGACCAATGGCTATGGGACCAACCATCGCCCATCGTCGGGGTCTAGAAACGTATACACCAGTCTACTCTGAAATATCGATGCCCAGTCTCGATACTCCCATGACTAGGGACATTTAAGGATGTGCTTATAGACTACCCATCCCCCACATGTATGATCGCCATCATAACGCTAATAGCCAAGCAAGAATCCTATGGGCTTTATCAACATGTAATAGTGATCTATAATACCATATAATGCATATACATGATGATAAAGACAAACCAGATAGCATACTATCATTTTGAGTAAGACTGTTCTACCCATATAGATCCTTCCTCAATCATGACAATCGTGTGCCTGCAATTACAATAATTGACTTGAGGGCACTATATCCTACAAAACTTTGCCTTAAACACACTTCTAAACTTAGATTAAAGATATGTTTTGTTGTGCTTTAGAATTTTTAGTGAGGTTTGGGCTAAACTTGGGGGTTGTGATGACTTGTAGAGCACTTTAGTGCTATATATCCTTGTTTAACTACCAAATTTTCACTAAACCACCTTGATGTTTTAGATTAGTGTTAAAACTAGCTTTAGTTTATGGTTAGGGTTTCAAACAAAGTCTGCTATCAAACCAGAGAGTTTAGAGAGAAGTTGCAATTAATGGGAGTTAGTTATAAGACCCTGAGTGCACCCTCAAAACCCAAGCCCCCATCTCAAACTTTTGGCCGCCAAAATATTGCCCAGTTGGTGAGTTTGAGTGCAAGTTTTTGTCGAGGGGTATCTGAGACTCCAATTAGACCTCTGGTATATGCAAATTTTTCTAATTTTGCATATACAAAAATCTAGGACCGTTTTACCTTATTTTAGGCATTATGCTAATTACGGATATTATGATTCTCGTTTTAGTGTTTGTGTGGTTAACAGCCCTTAGGGGTAGTCTTAGATGTTGTTGCACACGTTTAACACGCTAAGTTCACACGTGTTAACTTGTGAGAGTTAGTTCGTTTATGTATTATATGTTTACATGTCATATCGTATTTCTAGCTTCATGTACTAAGTTTTATCCGATGCTAGGATCGGTTGCGGAGACTTCGGATGCGGCTAGGAAAGGGAAGGAGATGGTCGGATTCGAGTAGCTTGAGACCATTCCAGTGAGTAGATTTAACATATATGAGGAATCGTTCGGATGGCGTAAAGTGCCCGTTATTTAGAACTAGTTATAAATCTTTTATGCATTTACCTATACACATTTCCATATTACATACGCATCATCATACACATTGATATCTCCACATTAGGATACTTGCACCATTACCAATGGTTCATGTCGCACGTGCACTAACATATATGTACACACACCATTGGTAATTGCCATGTCACGTACACTATAGAACTCGCATGATACCTTGTATTGCATTGCATTTTATTGATAGATAGATCTTCATGTAATTCATCTAGCTTGCATCATATCAATATCATGTACATTTGCAATCATCGCCATATTCATATATTATGATGTTTTGTGAGATTTCTGAATTTGAGAAACCGGTTGTACATTTTGAAAACATATGCTTATTTTAAAAACGTGGTTTCTCTTGATATGATGTGTGGCATCCACTATGAGTTTTCTCGGTTTTGAGTTATGTGTATACCCGATTCGAGGAGAAAGGACGCACCGTCTGCGGGTACATGGTAGATCCGGTACGGTATCCCGGGGCAAGAAGATCGTATAGAGAGACGTTGAGCATGGCAGGGAAATAATACCTACCGGTGATAGTTTTCGGCACGACGGATATCCGTAGGATACCGACAGAAGTCGAGTGATCAAATAGATTTGAGGGCCGATCTGAGAGACGACGTCTGAGATATTGAGATTTTTGAGTGTCGATGCTTGACACAAGATTTATGTTGATTTATTGATGATACTTTTGGTTCTACTATATTGAAATTAATTAAGACATACTCAGTTTCTTATAGCTGCTATACCCCAGATTTTCATACCTCGCTCACTTATTCATGTTCCATCTATACTAGTACGTCGCATCATAAATCCATACTTAGGATCTGTCGTTATTATGTACATACTTGCGATTGCCACTTATGATGTTACTTACTACTCATGAGCTAGCAACTCACCCCTGTTGTGCCACAGTGTCCCGCAGGGCCGATCCATCAGTGTAGTCACGGCGGGGCAAACTACTGCTAATTTTGCTACGACTTTTTGGACGTGGTATTTTATAGATATGTTGCGAGTATTCATTTATCTTCTACCTTATACATTTTCTCATTGTATCTAGTATACTCCATCTACCATATGTATATTTGACTTAGAGACGAGACTGAGAGACTTGTATTATCTTTGACTCTGGGTGTCGTGCTCGTGTGAGCCGACTTTTATATTTTTATTGTGGATGTTGTTTTCCTTTCTTACTTCCTTATTTCTTCGCATTATGATATGATATATCTTGTCTTGTGATTTTGTTCCGCCGGATGGCATTGAGATTAATCTTAAGTGGGGATTGTTAGTTGTATGTATGCACTAGAGGCCATTATTGTACATGATTGTATATTATAGTGGATGCTTGGATATATATAGGGAGGAATTTCTTGCTCGACATGATATTATACTATCTGGTTACTCTTTATCTTAACATGTATACTTGTATTGTCTCTCTGTTATATATTGATAAAGCCCTTAGGATGTGGACTTGATTACCAGGACTATGATGGAGATCATACTGTTGGGTTACGCCAGTGCCCCGGCCATCAATCCGTGGCAAAATGCGGAACAAAAACTTTTAGAAACCGGCGCTAATGGAACTCTAATCTATGGATCGTAACATTAACCCTATACTAGCTATTTGAAATGAGTTTGGAGAGGTTATACCAAACGATCCGTGTCCTTCGGTGTTCAACCTCTGTCCCAAGCTCCTCGCAGCTTCCTTGATCATGTTTGATCTCCGGTCTCCCCACATCGAAGACGATCCACATCGAGGGTTAGTAATACGGGCTCTGACCTCAAAACCGAAGCAACTCGGGTATCTAGTTTGCTAGCCTAGATAGCCAAGATGAAGTAGAGAGTGTTTGTGATTACTTTGTCTCAATACACCCAAGGCTTCTCAACTCATGAGAGGGTTTGGGTGGAGGTTGAAGAAGATGCCTTGGGAGAAGAAAGTGTGAGCTCAAGAAAATGGCAAGTAATGAAAATGAAGTGGCTGCCTCTTTTTCTTTTGTGTGTGTGTGTGTTGTTTTGTTGTGAGTAATAATATAGAGTGCTAGCAACTCAAGAAAACCAACTCAAGAAAAAATATCTCACACAAATATCTCACAACACAACAAAACACACATCATGCCACCATGACCCACCACCATGAGTCACCAAGTGAGCATGCGTGAACAATGCCAAAACAATGAGTCACACTTTTCACACCAAATAAACATTTAAAACCCTAAATGTTTAATCCAAAAATAAAAAGCAACTACAGTAATCTTGTAACGAATTACAAGAATACCCCTCATCCGTATATAAATACCCGCATCCGTATTCCAACTGAATACGAATACAACAAGACGAAAATAATCCAACAATATAATTCTAGGATCCGGCATAAACCAAAGCCCACTAGTATTATATGTCCGATCATTATCCGTGCACAAGTGCACGTATATGATCGAACCCTGCCATAAAACCATACGGCCTCTACAACGTTTCATCCGAAGCAGTGAAACCCTCTATGTGGGACTCTAAAGACTCGTCAATACGCTTGCAGTGGGTTTAACCACAAGTACGTCAGCGGCACTAGCCGTACATAACGGCTGCCCAGGTATTGAGGGAAAAGGAGGCTGACGAGCAAACTCATCCTGAAATCCTACTGAGCCCGACAGTGACAATATCTGTACAGTCCGGTCCGTTCATCTATGAGTATCACATATCGAGTCTAAGGGGGGATAAAGTCAGACCCCTAATAATGTGCCATCTAGTGTCGGTATGAAACCCATCACCACATGAGAAACTACCGATCCTGGATCAGTAATTCTCGACTACCTTGGCCAAGGATTTCTGGTGATGGCCACCCGTGCACAACGCGACATCAACCCCCAATACCGGGAGAGACGAATCCCTTGACGATCTGCTCATTGCCTCCATGTGGCTAGGGACTGTATACAACTAAAACCTGTTTGCCTGACTCCTTTGAGCCGTGGTAGGGTAGTAATCAAAGCACAGTAGGAAGTCACACGAGACAAATGACGATCTCGGGTCGATAGACAAACCTGTACACATGTCACCAGGAAACTGCTATCGGACAATAGGTATAATACCAAGTAGCATGTTCCCGGCCAGTCCGTCCGGTATACTCATAACCCAATGAGCACCTGTATACATCTTAAGTGAACCAACTGACACCAATAACCCAATGAGTCAAAATTTCTTGCATGGATCTTGGATGCTAGGAGACCATCTTTGGAGTCAAAATTTCTTGCTAGATCTCTAGATCTAGAGGTATAATCCTTACCTATTTAAATTCTTTTGGTTAGATTTCTTTAATTGAGTTGTTTTAGTATAAATATTAGTGTTAATTTCTAGTCTAGGTTTTAAAAGTTCGTGGCTTGAAATTTTAATTAGGGTTTAGAAAACCGTTATTGGGTTAATAATTTATTTTCCTATCTAGTGTTTTACTAACCTAATCAATGGGGTTACTTTGCTTATGTGGCTTCAAATTATGCTAATCTAAGTTATTTTAGTGTGAAATTTTGATTGCAATTGCTATTTATAAAAATCAAGAAAGGGTTTGCTTATGGAAATTTGGTTTTTGAAGCATTGCTAGCGTGTTGGAAATTAGTTTAGTGGCTATCTATGGTTAACTTGGGTGTTTGCGCGATGTTTTGTGCACATTATCGCAAATCCGCGGAGTTTGCACGAATTTGGAAGTTTTTTATGCTTACTAGATTTTTATTAAAATATTGTGGTGATGTATTTGTGATATCTTGATGATTGTATTGGCATCTCCTATGACTTTTAGAGTGTGTGAATACGGATTTTTTGTTTTATCGGGTTTTAGTTTTGCCGGGCGTCCCAAAACGACGATCATAGTTAGTTTTTATGATTTTGTGTGTGTTCCGCGCACCTTGTGCACGTTGTGTCTAACTCGTGAACGTTGATGTTTTCGTTTGGGATTTGCGTCGTTTCATGATATGTAACCTTATGTTTTGTATTGGTGCAAATTCTAGGTTCGGTCGCGGAGACTTCGGACGCGGCACGAAAAAGAAAGGCAATGATTGGACATAGCTAGCTGGGGATTCCAGTGAGTAGATGTAACATCTACGGGGGACTATCGTTTGGATGGCACAAGTCGCCCGATAGTTTAAGTAGTTAAAAATTTCTATTGATATTAGTAACTACATCCATACTTTATTTGACATACATATGCGAACCCATTTTATAGACACCGGCACCATTGCCAGGGTTTTTATATGCAGCACGAGCACTATTCATGCGTACACACACGCCCTGGTAATTGCCATGCCACGACACTAGATAACTTATAATCTATAATATTGTCACCATATTCGATACTTAAACCTGTACTATTGCAATAGATCTTTAAAATAAAAATTGTAGAATTGCTATTCATGTGCAAGTATATCATTATATCATTTGTTCATGCCTAGTTATTAATCATACATTGCAACTTGAACATTGATACCATATGCATTCATTATCATTGACATATGCACCCATGATGGTTTCTTGAGCTTTAGGATATTTATGGATTTCGGGGGAAAGCCGCAAGATTTACAAAGTTATTATCTTTTAAAATATGAAAAGTTGCGATTTTCTAGTGATATAAGTGTCGTCCACCATGAGTTTGTTGTGGTTTTCGAGACCCGTTTCGAGGAGTTGGATGAACCATTACGGGTACATGGTGGGCCCGGTGAGGTAGCCCGGGGCAAGAAGATCGCAGATAATGGCGTTGAGCCTGGCAGGGGATGGATTACCTATCGGTGACTGTTTTGGCACGGCGGATATCCAGAGGATACCGACCGTGGCCGCGAGATGATGAGATATTGATATTTGAGATGGGTCAGCCGGACGGCTGAGGCCAGAGATTCTACGATATGGATATATGAGATTTGAGACAGTTTTGAGGTGCCGTTGCTGGACACGGATTCTGGTTGATTCTATTGGTATTGTGCTGATATTTCAAAAGAGATTCCTAAAGGAAAAATATGATTTCTTATACTTACACATGCAGATCACGAGTTGATTCATGTTGCATACATACCTGCTAGTATATTCATGTTGCATACATACCTGCTAGTATATTCATGTTGCATACATACCTGCTAGTATATCCTGTCAAACATGTATTATAGATGCTAGGATGCTTGTGTGCATGCTTGCATTAGCCTCTATAGATGTTATTTATTACACACGAATTGGCAACTCACCCCCGTTGTGCCGCAGTCTTTTGCAGGTCCGCTCCGTCAGCACAGTAGCGGCGGGCGCACCGCTTCTTTTGCCCTTTTTGCCTGGACTCGAGGCCTTTGCTCGTAGGTGGGTTGTTATCATTTTGTACCACCTTATATATTCATTGTATCTAGAGTACTCCATCTACTGTATCAGCTAAACCAGTTAGTTATATTATTGTATTTAGACCTAGAGACGAGGTTGTGAGACTTGTGGATTTTATGTTGTGTTTGGGGTCGAGCTCACTTGAGTCGACATGTTATTTTACTTGTGCTTCTTATGTTTATTTATTCACATTGCTGATTTACATTGCGTGGGATTTGTGACCGCCTTGTGGCGAAGAGCTAGCTCCCGCTTGGGGATGCCTTATTTGTTGTATTCATATATATTCTTGTTGTACCCATTTTGGGGGCCAGTATTTACAAAGGAGACTCTGCCGAAATTTTCGGAAAAATTGATATTGTTTCTAAAAAGGCTTGATATGACTTACTTGATAAACTCGCTTTCAATTGATTGGTTTTCCTTCACTCTTTTGCTTATTTGGTTTTGATTTCTGGGCTTTGGCTTACTTATTTTACGGACGTCTTGAGACATTTCATAACTTAAGTGCCAGTCACGTTCCGTACCCCGCGGGTCGTGACAAAGTTGGTATCAGAGCGATAGGTTTTACCTTTCTGAGTGTAGGATGACCTTGGTAGATGGAGTAAGTGACTTAAACAGGGTAACGTAGCGTGCGTATGTCCGCGGCATACTCACGATACGGTACTCCGCCTAAGTGACTTTAGGATATACTTGCTTGAAAATTCCTTCTTCAATTCCGTGTATCCTATGATTCTATTGCACTGTTCTTATTATCCTGTTTCCTGTACCAGCCACTATGCCGCTGAAGGCTACGAGAGCACAGAGGGCTGCCGCCCGAGATGAGATCCGAACAGGCTCGTCCGAGACGAGGACCAAGCAGGGTGGTATACCTACGCCTCAGGGACAGACTGATCCGCATTCCCCAGGCCGCATGGATAGGCTTGAGTCTGGTATTGAGGAGCTACGACAGATGATGGGAGGTATGCAGGAGCTACGATAGATGGTGGGATCCCTAATAGCGTCCAGTCGTGCACCGAGATCGGAGGATGTACCTACCACATCACAGAGTACCATGGTGCCTGCTGCACAGACAGTTGCTCCTACTACTACTACCGTGGCTATCCCGGTATTGCTATAGGATTTCATGAGGCTGAGACCTCCAGTCTTCACGGGCACCGATGCAGCAGAGGATCCGCAGACATTTCTTAACAGTTTAACCAGGATCTGTCATTCTCTCAGATGTTCGGACGATCGATGGGTGGAGCTCGCGAGTTTCCGTCTAGAGGGCCTCGCGCAGACATGGTGGGAGTCAGTCTTAATAGGTCAAGCTGCAGGTCTACCGCCTATGACTTGGGCCGAGTTTACAGCAGTCTTTCTAGCTCGTTTCCTCCCAGAGAGCGTTCATGACGCCAGAGCTCGTAGTTTTGAGGCCTTGATCAAGACTCCAGGGATGACGGTGTCTGAGTACGATGTCCAGTTCACGCAGTTGTCCAGATATGCTCTATCTGGTGGATACTGAAGAAAAGATAGTGAAGAGGTTCGTCCAGGGACTTGACACCCAGCTATTTCTTGCTATTGGCACCCAGAACTTCGACACTTATTCAGCTGCTATGGATACGGCATTACGGATGGAGGCACGCATATCATAGACTTCGGCCGTTTCTGGGCCGAAGAGGATTCACACCGATGTGCCGTCGCAGAGGCAGCGCGCCAGATTCTTTCCGAGAGATGGGCCTGGCAGAGGAATTAGACGGGGTCAATTATATGGTTCATATCCACAGGGACAGCAGCCGTCGCCAGGATATTTTGGGTGCGGAGTCCGCACCACCGTATCAGAGACTGTCCGGGGAGACGACAAGGGGCGGCGACAGTTCAACATATGACCCTACCACCATCACCACCTCCTCCCCAGAGAGCCCTACTTCCTATCACTGGCGATGCTCCACGACAGTTCGATGCACCCAGAGGCCGTAGACGTGGCGGTCTGATCCAGAAAAGACGAGGAGGTCGAGGCCGAGGACAGCCAGTTATTGGTGGGGGTCAGGCCCGAGTTTTTGCTTTGACGCCGCAGGATGCGCAGGCATCCAACGCCGTTGTGACAGGTACCTTGCTAGTTTTCTCTTTCGACGCACGGGTATTTTCGACCCAGGTTCCACACATTCGTACATATCTACACACTTTGCACCGATGTTGGGCTATGAGTCGTCGTCGTTAGATCAGCCGCTTGTTGTTATTACCCCGGTAGGCGAGTCGTTTGTCGCTCGTTTTGTGTTTCGATTGTGTTCCGTTCGTATCGGGGAGAGGGATTCGTCGGTTGATTTGATTCTCCTCGATATGTTGGACTTTGATGTTCTTCTGGGCATGGATTGGCTAGCCACTTGTTATGCTTCGGTGGACTACCGTGAGAAGGCAGTCAGATTTAGTTTTCCGGGAGAGCCAGTCCTTGTTATTCAGGGAGACCGCAGCGTCATCCTTCCCAGCTTGATTTCGTCTCTTCGTGCTGGTCGGCTACTACGGAGGGGTTGTCAGGGATTCTTAGCGTATATTTGTGATACTCGAGCTGTAAAGGTTCCTTTGGACCAGGTCCTGGTTGTTTGTGAGTTCCCTGATGTTTTCCCTGATGAGCTGCCTAGGCTACCGCCTGAGCGCGATGTGGAGTTCTGCATTGACTTGATTCCCGGCTCGGGGCCTATTTCTATACCGCCTTATCGGATGGCCCCGGCAGAGCTTAGAGAGCTGAATGATCAGTTGCAGGATTTGTTAGATAAAGGTCTTATTCGACCTAGCGTTTCTCCGTTGGGTGCTCCAGTCATGTTTGTCAAGAAGAAGGACGGCAGTTTACGTTTGTGTATCGACTACCGCCAGCTGAACAAAGTTACCGTACGGAACCTGTATCCCTTACCACGTATCGACGATTTGTTCAACCAGCTTCAGGGGGCAGGATATTTTTCGAGGATCGATTTGCGATTAGGATACCATCAGCTGGGAGTTCGACAGGAGGATATATCGAGGACAGCTTTCCGCACGCGCTACGGCCACAATGAGTTTTTGGTGATGTCGTTCGGACTCACCAATGCCCCAGCAGCATTCATTGATTTGATGAACCGTATATTCAGGCCATATCTCGACTTGTTCATCATAGTGTTCATTGATGATATTTTGGTGTATTCCCGAAGCCGAGAGGAGCACGAGCAACACTTGTGGATTACGTTGCAGACTTTAAGGGAGCACCAGCTTTTTGCTAAATTTTCCAAGTGTGCATTCTGGCAGGACAGCGTTGGTTTCTTGGGTCACGTGATTACGAGAGATAGCATATGTGTGGACCCGAAGAAGATCGAGGCCGTTCAGCAGTGGCCCAGACCGACATCAGTTATGGAGATCCGCAGTTTCTTAGGCCTGGCTGGCTATTACAGGCGATTCGTTCAGGATTTCTCCCGTATTGCTGCACCTTTGACCAGATTGACCCGGAAGGGAGTTCCTTTCGTTTGGACGAAGGAGTGCGAGCACAGTTTTCAGCAGCTACGGACTTGTTTGACTACGGCGTCGGTATTATCTATGCCGTCAGGATCAGGCGGATTTATGGTCTATTGTGATGCTTCATGAGTGGGGCTAGGGTGCATATTGATGCAGCATGACAGGGTGATTGCGTATGCTTCACGGTAGTTGAAGAAACATGAACAGAACTACCCAACTCACGATTTAGAGATGGCTGCAGTGGTCTTTGCACTTAAGATCTGGCAACATTACCTATACGGCGAGTCGTGTCAGATATTCACTGATCACAAGAGCTTAAAGTATATATTTCAGCAGCGAGACCTGAATCTCAGACAGCGCCGTTGGATGGAACTAGTAAAGGACTACGATTGCGAGATTTTGTATCACCCGGGCAAGGCTAATGTAGTGGCGGATGCTTTGAGCAGGAGGCCCGGGTTTAGTCTATCTTGGTTGTGCGCAGTACAGAGGCAGTCGTTGGCAGATTGGCAGATTTTATGCGACAGCCGGGTTGAGTTCGAGTTCACTCCGACAGGGGGACAGCTTGCGCATGTTCGTGCACGTCCGCAGTTACTTGACCGTATTCAAAAGGCACAGCCCAGCGATGACCGTCTTTCAGAGATCATAGAGCAGGTGCGGTAGGGCAGAGTTTCCGAGTTCGTGATCGATGATCAGGGAGTACTGCAATTTGGGACTCGACTGTGCGTACCAGATTCTGAGGGACTGCGGAGTGAGATTCTTGAGGAGGCGCATAGATCCACATACAGCGTTCATCCGGGCTCCACCAAGATGTACCGCGATTTGAGAGATGTCTTTTGGTGGGACGGGATGAAGAGGGACGTCACAGACTTCGTATCAAGATGCCTGACTTGTCAGCAAGTCAAGGCCGAGCACCAGAGGCCAGCAGGAAAGTTGCAGCCTTTGCCCATTCCGGAGTGGAAATGGGAGCAGATTTCTATGGACTTCATTATGGGTCTACCCAGGACCAGTCGAGGGTACGACTCCATTTGGGTGATTGTGGATCGATTGACGAAAGCGGCTCACTTCCTGCCAGTGAAGACGACTTTCAGTTTTGCTCAGTATGCCCATATTTACATTGACGAGATCGTACGACTGCATGGAGTCCCGGTGTGTATCGTGTCCGACCGAGGCACCCAGTTTACCAGCCGACTATGGCAGCGACTTCAGGAGGCATTGGGCACCCGTTCGAGTTTCAGCACGGCATTTCATCCGTAGACCGACGGCCAGTCAGAACGGACTATTCAGACTCTTCAGGACATGCTCCGAGCGTGCATTTTAGACTTCGGAGGTAGCTGAGATCATCATTTACCCTTAGTGGAGTTCTCCTACAACAACAGCTTCCAGGATACTATTCATATGGCACCTTTCGAGGCATTGTATGGGAGGAGATGCAGATCGCCCGTCTGTTGGACAGAGCTAAGCGAGAGCAGTATATTGGGGCCGCACCTTGTTCAGGAGATGACCGCAAAGATATAGTTGATTCAAGACCGGATGAGAGCGGTTCAGAGCAGGCAGAAATCATATGCAGACAGGCGCCGTCGCAGACTAGAGTTCGCAGTTGGCGATCATGTTTTTCTGAGGGTCTCTCCGATGAAGCGCGTGATGCGATTTGGGCGAAAAGGAAAGCTTAGTCCCAGATTTATGGGTCCCTTCGAGATCCTCGAGCGTGTCGGCGCAGTTGTGTATCATTTGGCTCTTCCACCCAGCTTTCCCGATGTTCATCCCGTCTTCCATGTTTCGATGCTCCGTAAGTACCTTCACGACCCTTCGCATGCGATTCAGCACCCGACAGTCCAGCTAGAGCGTGACCTTTCTTTTGCAGAGCAGCGGGTGTTCATCCTGGATCGGTAGGTGAAGAAATTGAGATCGAAAGTTATACCGACCGTCAAGGTCCTTTGGCGTGGCTCGAGCAGCGAGGAGGTCACCTGGGAGACCGAGGACGAGATGAGGAAGAAATATCCCCATCACTTTGAAGGTACGCGTAGCTATATTTTTAAATTCGGGAACCGAATTTCTTTAAGGGGGGAAGATTGTAACGCCTTGAAAAGTCGTTTTGGTGTTTTCCCGAAAATCGGTGAAAATTCGGTATTTTTCCGTAAATCGTCTTTTTGTTATTTTGCAGTTTAGGCCTAATTATACCTAATTTGGATAGGTAATTGCTAGTTTTTAGTAGCTAATGAGTTACTTATAAATTTCTGGTCATTTAAAATTCTTCCCTAATTTTTCAATTTTTAATATTATTTTAAGCCGGTAAAAAAAAACATTAAATTACCGATAAATACAAATTTAAATGGGCTAATTTTAATCCTTAAAATCATGTTAATTAAAATCTAGTTTGTAATATAATTTTTTTGTACTTTATTTCAAGTTTTAATTGGTTTTTATTATGGGAAAAAAATATAATTATTTTGAGCTAAAACTTGCAAATATGGTATTGTGGGGGGTCTTTTTGCATAGAATTTTTTTGTAAAGTCTCTCACACTCACCCTCACTCACCTTGGCTAGCCCCACATTGTTGTAGCAGCCCAAGAATTTTCTTTCTCTCTTTTTGACCTTAAATCATATGAGGAATGGGTTAAAAATGGTTATATATATATTTATAAGGTAAGGGTATTATGGTAATATGAGAAGGTTGACCTGGACTTTTTTTCCCCACTTCCCCACACTTCTCCCCACTCCCTCACTTCTGAATTCCTGCAGAAAAAACAGCCCCAAATCTCCCCTCTTCTTCCATCAAAGTTCATCCAAAATTTGCTCCAAAAATCCACAATTTATTCAAAATTTAAACCAAATCCTTCATCCATTCTTCTTAACCTTTCTTGCATGGATCTTGGATGCTAGGAGACCATCTTTGGAGTCAAGATTTCTTGCTAGATCTCTAGATCTAGAGATATAATCCTTACCCATTTAAATTCTTCTGGTTAGATTTCTTTAATTAAGTTGTTTTAGTGTAAATATTAGTGTTAATTTCTAGTCTAGGTTTTAAAAGTTCATGGCATGAAATTAGAAAACCATTATTGGGTTAATTAATTTATTTTGCTATCTAGTGTTTTACTAACCTAACCAATGGGGTTACGTTGCTTATGTGGCTTCAAATTATGCTAATCTAAGTTATTTTAGTGTGAAATTTTGATTGCAATTGCTATTGATAAAAATCAAGAAAAGGTTTGCTTATGGAAATTTGGTTTTGAAGCATTGCTAGCATGTTGGAAATTAGTGTAGTGGCTATCTATGGTTAACTTGGGTGTTTGCACGATGTTTTGTGCACTTTATCGCAAATCCGCGGAGTTTGCATGAATTTGGAAGTCTTTTGTGCTTACTAGGTTTTTATTAAAATATTGTGGTGATGTATTTATGATATCTTGATGATTGTATTGGCATCTCCTATGACTTTTAGGGTGTGTGAATGCAGATTTTTGGTTTTACCGGGTTTTAGTTTTGTTGGGCGTCCCAAAACGACGATTATAGTTAGTTTTTATGATTTTCGTGTGTGTTCTGCGCACCTTGTGCACGGTATGCCTAACTCGTGAACGTTGATGTTTTCGTTTGGGATTTGCGTCGTTTCATGATATGTAACCTTATGTTTTGTATTGGTTCAATTCCAGGTTCGGTCGCGGAGACTTCGGACGCAGCACGAAAAGGAAAGGCGGTGATTGAACATAGCTAGCTGGGGATTCCAGTGAGTAGATGTAACATCTACGGGGGACTATCGTTTGGATGGCACAAGTCGCCCGATAGTTTAAGTTGTTTAAGATTTCTAGTGATATTGGTAACTACATCCATGCTTTATTTGATATACATATGCGAACCCATTCTATAGGACACCTGCACCATTGCCAGGGTTTTTATATGCAGCACGAGCACTATTCATGCGTACACACACGCCCTGGTAATTGCCATGCCACGACACTAGATAACTTATAATCTATAATATTGTCACCATATTAGATACTTAAACCTGTACTATTGCAATAGATCTTTAAAATAAAAATTATAGAATTGTTATTCATGTGCAAGTATATCATTATATCATTTGTTCATGCCTAGTTATTAATCATACATTGCAACTTGAACATTGATATCATATGCATTCATTATCATTGACATATGCACCCATGATGGTTTCTTGAGCGTTATGATATTTCTGGATTTCGGGAGCAAGGCGCAAGATTTGAAAACTTATTATCTTCTAAAATTTGAAAAGTTGCGGTTTTCTAGTGATGTAAGTGTCGTCCACCATGAGTTTACTGTGGTTTTCGAGACCCGTTTCGAGGAGTTGGATGAACCGTCTCGGGTACATGGTGGGCCCGGTGAGGTACCCCGGGGCAAGAAGATCGCAGATGATGGCGTTGAGCCTGGCAGGGGATGGATTACCTACTGGTGACTGTTTTGGCACGGCGGATATCCAGAGGATACCGACCGTGGCCGCGAGATGATGTGATATTGATATTTGAGATGGGTCAGCCGGACGGCTGAGTCCAGAGATACTATGATATGGATATATGAGATTTGAGACAGTTTTGAGGTGTCGTTGCTGGACACGGATTCTGGTTGATTCTATTGGTATTGTGCTGATATTTCAAAAGAGATTCCTAAAGGAAAAATATGATTTCTTATACTTACACATGCTGATCACGAGTTGATTCATATTGCATACATACCTGCTAGTATATTCATGTTGCATACATACCTGCTAGTATATTCATGTTGCATACATACCTGCTAGTATATCCTGTCATACATGTATTATAGATGCTAGGATGATTGTGTGCATGCTTGCGTTAGCCTCTATAGTTGTTATTTATTTCTTACGAGTTGGCAACTCACCTCCGTTGTGCCACAGTCTTTTGCAGGTCCGCTCCGTCAGCACAGTAGCGGCAGGCGCACCGCTTCTTTTACCCTTTTTGCTTGGACTCGAGGCCTTTTCTCGTAGGTGGGTTGTTATCATTTTGTACCACCTTATATATTCATTGTATCTAGAGTACTCCATCTACTGTATCAGCTGTACCTGTTAATTATATTGTTGTATTTTGACCTAGAGATGAGGTTGTGAGACTTGTGGATTTTATGTTGTGTTTGGGGTCGAGCTCACTTGAGTCGACATGTTATTTTACTTGTGCTTCTTATGTTTATTTATGCACATTGCTGATTTACATTGCGTGGGATCTGAGACCGCCTTGTGGCGAAGAGCTAGCTCCCGCTTGGGGATGCCTTATTTGTTGTAATCATATATATTCTTGTTGTACCCATTTTGGGGGCCAGTATTTACAAAGGAGACTTTGCCGAAATTTCCGGAAAAATTGATATTGTTTCTAAAGAGGCTTGATATGACTTACTTGATAAACTCGCCTTCAATTGATTGGTTTTCCTTCACTCTTCTGCTTATTTGGTTTTGATTTCTGGGCTTTGGCTTACTTATTTTACGGACGTCTTGAGACGTTTCGTAACTTAAGTGCCAGTCGCGTTCCGTACCCCGCGGGTCGTGACAGGTCAATTGACCATGGTTCATCGTTCCCCCTTCATTATTTCCTTCATCATTTTCCCCCACTTCCTCTCATGGCTGCCCTCTCACTCCCCCTTTCTCTACCTCCTCACAACACACCCTATAATACATCAAAACATCATCTTCCTTTCATTAAAAATGTGCACAAGCTCACTACAAGCATTTTGGACCAAGAAAGCTAGGATTTTGAGCACTTGGGGCAACCCAAGAAATTTCTTGAGTTGCCAAATGTGGTTTATTCTTCACCATTAGTGTATTATTTTAATTCTTTTAGCATCCATGTTAGTTTAGAATCGATTAAGTGTAGTTTAGTGATGGTTAAAAATTCCAAGAAGAGATTAGGGGATTTCTTGAGTTGTGATTGTGTAATTGAGGTTAGTAGAGTCCATACAACCCCTCTAGTACTAGAATTCAGGACAAAACCTGAGACTAAACCCCATTTTGCGAACTTTAGATTTGCCAATATTGGGATTTTGTAGGAATTTTGGTGTGTTTTAGAGATCTGCTATGACCCTGGGGACCTGAAAAATATTTAGCGAAGACTGAGAGATATGCAGGCAACCGGAAGCTAACCCTAAAACCCGAGACCCCAATTCCACTTCCAGGCCACAGATTTAATCACTTGGCCCACAAATTGCGGCCTGAGTACTCCCATTTTGGTTCGTGCTTGGTCCATGGCTTTATCTTCAGTAAATTAGACCCTCCACATATGCAAAATTGGCTAATTTCATCTAGGGTAAAATCCGGAGCATGTTTTCTGAGATTCTGTTTTGGTTTCGTGATAGTTTATAACTTGAACTTTGTATTTTGTGTTTTATCTCGATCAATTGGTGTTTGTACGTCGATGTCGAGGTTATTTGATTCTTTTGCATGCGTAGACCATAGGTTATAACCTATGTGTGTTCGTGTGCCGTTTTGATTTTCATCCGTGATTTCTTTTTACGATACTATGTGTGATATGTGTAGGTACCTGCGCGTGGACTTCGGACGATGAGCAAGAGCAAGGCGGCATCGACTTTGGCAAGTAAAGATCAAGGTGTGTAGATATATATCTACGGGGGAAGTCCGATGGATGGCATATAGCACCCCCGCAGTTTCGTAGGGTAGTATACGAATACGCATATAAATAAATATAAATATGTGTATTGTGAGACTAATGATTATCAAGATAGGTTTTAGGTGTTCATGTGTTAGTTTTAGTGTATTAGAAGTAACTTATTTTACCTTCTTAGTCGCGAAACCCTAGAGTAAAGATTTGCACCCACGCACGCACACGCGCATACATTTGATTTACTTATGCGTGTGTGTGTGTGTGTGTGTGTGTGTGTGTATACATATATATTGATGATGAGGATAGTATATGATACTTGGAGATGAGTCGATGTGATTGGGCAAGATGCCACGAGATCGGTGATGTGAGTTGGTTCGTATTATGAGATACGACATGCTATTATAGCGTATCTTTAAGTGATATGTTTTCATACACATGCATATATATAGGTTGATGGTATCGAAATGTACTAGATTTTAGATCAGTACCCCTAATTTAGGATATGATGATAAGGATACCATATGAATAATGAGATAAATGTGATATTCGACCCGTACCCAGATTTGGGATACCGTACGATGGATTTACCGTACGAGAAATAATTATGATGATAGATCCACACTCTTGACTCGAGGATGTCATATTATATATTGTACCGTACGTGACACTATTGAGGCGGGATCACCGACTATTAGTTATATATATATCGACTCAGACTTAGGTGGTTTTTCTTACCCTTTCGACTAGTCTGTTAGTTTAGTCCTGTAGTTTACTTAGTAGATGTTAGACTGTGCTCGAGTCATACTTATTTCCAAAACTAACGAATCGTGAGTATTTTAAAGACAGGCCAAGAGATACTACGGATATTTCAAAGGACGTACCTTTTCTTAAAAACACCGTAGCCCCTATTTTCTAAACACCACGATTCGTGTTATTTCAAATGCCAAAACTGTATGACTCGTATATAAATTGTACATTCCTTATTGTTGCGTTTACTATTCATTTTCTGTATGTTCTTGCTTTTCGCATCGCATTGCATGCTTAATGTGTTTTCGTAGTTATTATTAAATCATGCTGGCAGGACACCAACACCATTACCGATGATGTGTATACTTCACGTACACCTGCTTGCCGGCTCACACACATCATCATCGGTAATTTGCCATGTTACGTACACATTAGAAAACACTATTTCATTATATAAATTGCTAGCTGATAGTTTCAACATAGTACTGGTGCGCTTGCTCAAGTTTAATTATTGCATTCTTTGCTTGATATCCGATGCATTCATATATTCATTTGTCATGCAATATTATGGAGCTTATTGCCGGTAATTCATTGATTATTTACTCTTGAGATTGGGATTTCATATTTCTATGGGATTTCTGGATTTGGAGAAACCGCAAGGATTTTATAAACTTATTATCATTTTAAAGAAAGAAAATTGCGGTTTTCTCATGATATGATTTGAGATATGTCCACCATGAGTTTTCTCGGCTCTTGAGCGATATCATACACCCGATTCGAGGAGGAGGAGGAACCGTTTGTGGGTGCATGGTGGACCCAGTGCGGTACCCTGGGGCAAGATGGTCGAGATGATGGCGTTGAGCCTGGCAGGGGAGCACTACCGACCGTTTATTGTGACGCGGCGGATATCCGAAAGACACCGACGTAGTTTTGAGATTTGATGATATGGGCCAGTCCGGATTGCCGGAGCCCTAGATATTGAGATTTGATGATACGGGCCAGTCCGGATTTCCGGAGCCTGAGATATTGAGATATTAGGATATATATTTTGTGTCGATACTTGACACTGATTCTCTGATGATTTCATTGATGATATTTCGATTTTTATACAGAAATCTCACTGAGATATGAAAACAATTTTCTCATTCAATTGCATTCTGTTTTCATGCATTCATACATCATATAGGTATTATGTTGCTACCTGAGGCACTGACACGAGCACTTGGTATTACACTTACGTATAGATGTTTACCCTTGCCATTATTTTGATGCTTCAGGTTTTATATTGAGGATGTATTATGGTATGACCTAGGATAGAGTCATACATGCGATTTCTTCTCGATAATGTTTTCTACTCACGAGTTGGCAACTCACCCCTGTTGTGCCACAGTTTCTTGTAGGTTTTGCGGGCACATTGCTTCTTTCCGGGTGATTGCTATGGTAGGTAGGTTCACTCGCATCGTGACCACCCTTGTATTTTATTTACATTCAGTTGTATCTAGTAAACTCCATCAACCAGACTGTATTATTTGATAGCTTTAGAAGACCAGTTGTATATTCTTTCGACCTTAGAATCGCGTGTTTTATTATTATGGTTTTCATTTGGTTTTCTTCTGAGTTTTGATCCTCGCCTTTCGGCGTTGTATATTATATTGCTACATGGTTGTGACCGCCAATTGGCGAAGAGCTAGCCCCCGCTTGGGGATTCCTTTATTCATTATGTATATTATTCATGTTTGTACCCGTTTGGGGCCAGTATTTACAAAGGAGACTCTGTCGAAATTTTCGGGAAAATATGATGTTGCTTTAAAATGTTTAATGCCATTTATGTTATTTAAACCACTTACTTTAAACAAGTTTTCCTTTACTTCTTATTTAAAATGGTTTAGATTTCTGGGCTTTTGGCTTACTTGAATTAGATGAAGTCCTATAGACTTTATATGATTCAAGTGCAAGTCATGTGCCATTTCGCATAGATGTGTCGTTTTATTGTGTTTTCGTGGCATGAGCGTTTGATGGATAGCTTTTACAAAATTTCTCGAACGTGCAGATCAACACCAGAGGATTGGGCCACTGCTAAAGGCCAGCCAGAATATGATGACCTTCAATGCACCGATTATTCTTGATGATTGAGGTACTGTTTAGCGGGCGGACGAATGATTTGGTTATTGCTGCGATTGACGAGATATCGCCCCCAGATGTTTGAAGCTAATGCAGCACGAGTTGCACTTAGAGATATGATAGAAGATCGCTAGTCACCTATGGATGAATGACTAAGACATGTGGTTCGTTGCCTACCCCGATGCGTGGTCATCAGATTGATTGATTCCAGCTTGAGAAGACTTCACGTAGGTACGTTGAGAGTCGATAGAAGACGATTGAATGTCAGAAACCCATTTTTCCAAGTTTGAGGTATTCGGAAAAACATGCAAGTAATTCTATGGACCCTCTAGAAGAATGAAACCCTAACTCGATATAATGACCATGGAAACGCTTTGGAACCTTAGGGTTTGCGGCAGTTCCGTGGTGCCATTAATGAGGCTTGGATTTTCCCTTCTACGGCTGGTCCATAGGTACTGTGGCATGTACTGGATATTATTAAACTGTACTCAAGAGTTGAGCTCTTGGAGAATTTTGGGGCTTTGACGAATCGATCGAAAAGTTCGATGTCGTCCGGATATCATGTGATGGGATACATTGCTTGGGAGACTCCAGATATGAGTATAGCCGTTGGAGCGCAGTCCATATAGCTACCAAGAGACGAGTCCGAATCAGTCAACATTAGAGAAAAGTGGAGTAAGAGATTCATACGAGATTTCGACGAGATGACGTCCCACTCCGTTGATATCAGGGATGTGATACGCATGCAGAGGCGTTGAATATGGATATATCTTCCAGAAGGAGTCGCGATGAGTATGCAGTCGTTTTGGAACAAGAAATAGATTTAGTAAAGGGTGATAACTTCCGGGCAGTTCGGCAGAAACGAGATTTGGGAGAGACCTCGACAGAACCTTTCTGGAATACTATACGAGAAGACTTGGACCCAGGATCAGTCGTATTGTGCACACCCAATAGGCTAGAGTTCGGTATCGTCGACGAGACATGTTATGAGTGACCATGACAGTTGGCCAGAGATCTTTAGAGGATGTGCCAGAGTGGGACTGTTTCCGCCATTTTGGATTTCGGTAATTTGGGCGATTTATTTGCATGATTGAGATTTTGTGCACCACGGTTGCACTTGACTTCAATTTGATGTCATTCGAGATGTTGAGTTTGATTTCATGCCTATGGTATGCATGTGATTTGACTTTTGCTTACGGTGTAGCCTCCATGCACTTTTAGTATTTTGATTCGATTTTGTTCACGCTGATGCACATGGTTGTGAGATTATATACTACGGTATACCTGATTTGGATTGAGATGTGCTGTATACCGTCGATTTCGATTGTAATACTCGATATTTATTTTCGTACACCTTGTGCACTTGATTTGGATTCTTGCGCATACTTGACACGCTTGATACGATTTTGGTGCACGCCAGATGCACTAAATCGGGATTCTTCGTGCATATCAGATGCACCTGATTTTGCTGTCGGGCACACCCGTTGTCTTTGACAGGTGTTTCGTGCACACCCGTTATACTTAGATTTTGTTTCTGTGCACATGTATGGCATATTCTTGGATTTAGATTTCCGTGCGCACCATACGCACGTGGCAATTTTATATACACATTTTGAGTACGATTTCTCTTGAGCAGTATGTTTTATGATATTTACTATTTGGTATAGTGGTTAAGCAGGACTAGTCTGAGGATGGTACCTGAATATATTTTTGCATGCATTGATAGTTATCGAAGGGATTTCCAAAAAGGAGTCATAGTCTCAGTATTTACCTACGTGTCCGAGATGACACGAGACATTTAACAAGGGAAATCCTTCTAAATTATTTTTCAAAACGGTGGGACATGTATGTTAAACAAAGGGTATATATATATAGTTATTTTCTTACAATAGACGTCTGCCACTGTGCCGTGATACACGCATTGCACAGTGATTGGAACAGAGTTTGGCATGCATTTCTTTCAGATGTTTTAACGATGCGAACATGTATAGTTTGATGTATATCATGTTGGTTTTCGTATTGGGCTTTGATATTGGTGTCTTCACCATAACTCCGATGATTGCGGGATGCTTGACGGAGTTTTGATTTCTGTTTATATACTCGTTTTTCCTGTGCATGTATTGCGCTACAATGTGTTTTATGTATTTATGATTTAGGAGCCCCGACGACTTGATCTTTCTACTGAAAAGTTTTAGTATTTGACGGGTTTAAATTTAAATTTGGGGACCAAATTTATTTAACGGGGGAAGATTGTAACATTTCAGAAAAATAAAATATTATTTTTGGAAATTTATATAATTAAATAAAAAATATTATGAATATTTTAATGATGCGGTATAATTATATACCGATAAATTGGGAAATATCTGGATATTATGTTAATTATTGAATTTTAAAGAGATTATAAGAATGGAGCATTCATAGATTTTTATATAATTAATTATATTCTATGTTAATGCTAAAAACGATTAATTTTCGCTAATCTTGCATTAAGCTTGATTTTGCATCATGACATGCAACAACACTTGTTTCATTTTTTTTTAACCATGGCATCTTATTTCTTTTTATGGATATGGTTTATTTGTTTTGGGGTTTTAAAAGAAAAGGAAGAGAAAAGATTCATTTTTTTTTTAACCATGGCATCTTATTTCTTTTTATGGATATGGTTTATTTGTTTTGGGGTTTTAAAAGAAAAGGAAGAGAAAAGAAAAGAAAAAGGAAAAGATTAAACAAAAAAGTATGGGCATGAGAGAGGAGAGAGAGAGAGAGAGGAGAGAGAGAGAGAGAGAGAGAGATTGACTATGGCTCATTGTTCCCCCTTCATTATTTCCTTCATCATTTTCCTCGACTTCCTCTCATGGCTGCCCTCTCACCCCCCCCCCCTCTACCTCCTCACAACACACCCTAAAACACATCAAAACATCATCTTCCTTTCATTAAAAATGTGCACAAGCTCACTACAAGCATTTTGGACCAAGAAAGCTAGGATTTTGAGCACTTGGGGCAACTCAAGAAATTTCTTGAGTTGCCAAATGAGGTATATTCTTAACCATTAGTGTAGTATATCAATTCATTTATCATCCATGTTAGTTTAGAATCGATTAAGTGTAGTTTAGTGATGGTTGAAAATTCCAAGAAGAGGTTAGGGGATTTCTTGAGTTGTGATTGTGTAATTGAGGTTAGTAGAGGCCATACAACCCCTCTGGTGCTAGAATTCAGGACAAAACCTGAGACTAAACCCCATTTTGCGAACTTTAGATTTGCTGATATCGGGATTTTGTAGGAATTTTGGTGTTGTTTAGTGATCTGCTATGCCCCGGGGGACCCGAAAAATATTTAGCGAAGACTAAGAGATGTGCAGGCAACCTAGAAGCTAACCCCAAAACCCGAGACCCCAATTCCACTTCCAGGACGCAGATTTAATCACTTAGGCCGTAAATTGCGGCCAGGGTACTCCCATTTTGGTTCGTGCTTGGTCCAGGGCTTTATCTTCAGTAAATTAGACCCATATGCAAAATTGGCTAATTTCACCTAGGGTAAAATCTGGAGCATGTTTTCTAAGATTCTGTTTTGGTTTCGTGATAGTTTATAACTTGAACTTTGTATTTTGTGTTTTATCTCGATCAATTGGTGTTTGTACGTCGATATCGAGGGTTATTTGATTCTTTTGCATTCGTAGACCATAGGTTCTAACTTATGTGTGTTCGTGTGCCGTTTTGATTTTCATCCACGAATTTGGTTCACGATACTATGTGTGATATGTGTAGGTACCTCCGCGTGGACTTCGGACGACGAGCAAGAGTAAGGCGGCATCGACTTCGGCAAGTAAGGATCAAGGTGGGTAGATATATATCTACGGGGGAAGTCGGGTGGATGGCGTATAGCACCCCCGCAGTTTCGTAGTGTAGTATACGAATACGTATATAAATATATATAAATATGTGTATTGTGAGACTAATGATTATCAAGATAGGTTTTAGGTGTTCATGGGTTAGTTTTAGTGTATTTATAAGTAACTTAGTTTAGCTTCTTAGTCGCGAAACCCTAGAGTAAAGATTTGCACCCACGCACACACACACGCATACATTTGATTTACTTGTGCGTATATGGGGATATATATATATAAATATATATGTATATGTATATGTATGTGAGTATGTATGTGTGTGTGTGTGTATGTGTGTGTGTATGTATGTACATGGATTATGAGGATAGTTTATGGTACTTAGAGATGAGTCGATGTGATTGGGCATGGTGCCACGAGATCGATGATGTGACTTGGTTCGTATTATGAGATATGACATGATATTACAGCGGATCTTTAGGCGATGTGTTTTCATACACGCTCATATATATAGGTTGATGGTATCGGAATATACTAGGCTTTAGATCAGTACCCCTAATTCAGGATATGATGATAAGGATACCATATGAATAATGAGATAAATGTGATATTCGACCCGTACCCAGATTTAGAATGTCGTACGATGGATTTACCGTACGAGATATAATTATGATGATAGATCCGCACTCTTGACTCGAGGATGTCATATTATATATTGTATCATACGTGACATTATTGATGCAGGATCACCGACTATTAGTTATATATATATCAACTCAGACTTAGGTGGTTTTCCTTACCCTTTCGACTAGTCTGTTAGTTTAGTCTTGTAGTTTACTTAGTAGATGTTAGACTGGGCTCGAGTCATACTTATTTTCAAAACTAATGAATCGTGAGTATTTTAAAGACAGGCCAAGGGATACTACGGATATTTCAAAGGATGTATCTTTTCTTAAAAACACCGTAGCCCCTATTTTCTAAACACCACGATTCGTGTTATTTCAAATGCCAAAACTGTATGACTCGTATATAAATTGTGCATTTCTTATTGTTGCATTTACTATTCATTTTCCGTATGTTCTTGCTTTTCGCATCGCATCGCATGCTTAAATGTGTTTTCGTAGTTATTATTAAATCATGCTGTCAGGACACCAGCACCATTACCGATGATGCGTATACTCCACGTACACCTGCTTACTGGCTCACACACATCATCATCGGTAATTTTCCATGTCACGTACGCATTAGAAATGTAAGTGCACGGCGGCGCCACGGCCGTCAATCCGACGGCCAATTGCGGAAGCGGTGAATAACTTAAATTTTGCGAACTTAGCAAACCGGCACCACCGCGCACTATAACCCGGATCGAACCATTAACTAGTCCTAGCTATCCACAAGAAAGGGAATAGAGATATACCGACGATCCAAGTCCTCCGGTCTTCTCGTCATCGTCCCGATTTCCTGCGGAATGTCCCGTCTCCTCCTCGTCGCCGGAAGTGCACCACATCGCCTACTTCTTTTACGGGCTCGCACCTCAATGCCGAGGCAACTCGGGCACGAAGCCGGCTACTCGACGTGCCCAAGGTTCGCTGTAGAATATAATGTAGAGGCTTGTGTCTCATTTGGGATTATGGAGTTGCCTTTTGTGGAGGAATTGAAGTGAAAGAAAAATCCATGGAGGCTTGCTGGGAATGAACATGAAGCATGCATTGCAAAAATGGCTCGGCCAAAAAACATTTGTGCTCACTGGAAATTGGTATGAAGTGTGCATAAATTAACTTCATTCAAAAAGGAAATAACCATTTCTCAGCACACACACAATGGGAGGGGTCCACACAATAGCATGAAGAAATTTCTCACTCAAAAATAAACCTCCCTCCCTCCAACAGTGGCCGGCCCACTCAAAAAAAAGGGTGGAGAAAAAGAAAAGATAATGATAAGGTCACACCAAATCAAAACCCACACTCAAACATCTCCCACCAACCTCATCATCAACAACCATGATGCTTACAAAGTCAAGCCATCATGAAGTGATCAAGTCAAAAAGGTCAAGGTAAGGTGCTCATCATGAAAACCATCATGATACAAATATATGCAAAGACCCCCTCCACAAATGCCTATTTACAACAATGCAAATAAACCCTCCTCCACCAATCTTCGGCCAATGAACGGAACAAATGAAATCGGCCGAAACGGAAAGCAAACTGGCAACTCCAGAAAACTGGTCCCGTAATAAATTACAGGAAAACCCCGATACTGTGCATACACACCCGCATCTGTATTTCGACCGAAATACAAATGCAATGAGACAAAATCTACACTGTACTATACTAGGATCCGGCTTATACCAAAGCCGGCTAGTAATACCTGTTCGATCCTGATCCGTGCAATACCGCACGTATCTGATCGAACCCTGCCATATAACCATACGGCCTATAGTACAAACTGTCCGATCCGGATCCGTGCAATACTGCACGTATCTGATCGGACCTTGCCATATCTCCATACGGCCTCTACAACCTTTCGCCCGAAAGCTGAGTAACTGAATGTGGGGGACTCTAAAGACTCATCAACACCTTGGTTGTGGATTTAACCACTAGCACGTCAGAGGTATAAGCCAATACGTAACGGGCTACCAGGTACTGACTAAAAGGGACGTCTGTGAGCGAACTCAGCCTGACACCCTACTGAGCCTGTCAGTGACAATATCCGTACAGTCCGGTCCGTTCGTCTATGAGCATCGCATGGCGGGCCTAGGGGGTTGGTAAAAGTCAGACCCCCAAAAGCGGTACAAGTCGTGTCGGAGTGTAGCCCAGAACACCCTGAGATACTACTGGAATACCTACCAGTAAATCTCCTTGCCTCGGCCGAGGGCTTCGTGTAATGGCTCTCCTAGACACAGCACGACCTCACCCCCAATACCGGGAGAGACGAACCCCTGAAGATACGCTCACTGCCTCCATGTGGCTCGGGACTGTACCCAACTAAAACCTGTCTGCACGACTCCTTTGAGCCGTGGTAGGGTAGTAATCAAAGTACAGTGGGAACTCACACGAGACAAATGACGATCCCCAGGTCGATGAACTAACCTGCACACATGTCACCAGGGAACTGCCATCTGACGTCTGGTATATGACCAACTAGCATGTTCCCGGCGAGTCCTGTCCGGTGTACTCATAACCCAATGAGCACCTGTATACATCTTAGGTGATCCAACTGACACCAGTGGCTTGTGAGACCGGCCACCGCCCCTCGTCGGGGTCTCGACTGTATACACTAGTCTACTATGGAGTATCGATGCCCTGTCTCGAAACTCTCACGACTAGGGACCTTTTAAGGATATGCTTATAGACCCCCAGCTCCCACTTATATGATCGCCCTCATACTGCTGGTGGTCAAGCAAGAATCCTAGGGGCTCTATCAACGTGTAATAGCGACGTGTCAGGTCACTTAAAACAGTACACGATGATAAAGGTAAACCAGATAGCATACTTGCAGGGTTCCTAGGCACTCTAGTGAGGTCACCCAAGCCATCAACCATGGCAATTTCAAAAATTATGGTGCCTACAAACCCTAAAGTACGGATCGTTTGCTAGATGTCTAGGCGAACAAGAACTAGTTAACAGTTAACTATATAAAATACGGAAATACAACCTTTGTAGATCCGGTGCTCCACCTCCATAGCTCCGCAACGAGGTCCTCTCCGCTGTCCAAAACGAATCTGGGCTCTAGGATCGGCTTCGTCGGAGAATGGGCAAGCTAGGTCGTCGATGTCCATGCCGAAGATGATCTACGTCGAAGCATCGATGAATCAAGCTCCACCTTCACTAAACCGTGAAAAGTTGTGAAGGAAACACACTCTACTACTTGGCAAGAGGTAGAGGATGAAGAAATAGGAAGTGGGTAGACTTTAGAATTGGATTTCTCACTTGTTTCCAACAATCACCATTGATGGACTTCAAGCTTCTTCACTTGAAGAATGAAGAAGAAGAAGGAAAAAGGTTATGATAAGTTATTAGAAAAATGAATAAGTAAATCAATACTTATCATATCTTCAACCCTAGTTAAGTGTAGAGAAAAGACCATGGTTAATTGAATGGTTAGGGTTAAGGATAAGAACAAAATGGTCACTAGGTCAAAGTCTTCAAGAAGCTTCAAAATGAAACAAAAATAGCCACCATTTTCTTCTTATGCCTTTTCTTTATTTCCAAAATAAATAAATAGATAAATAAATAAGAAAAGGAAATAAAACCCTAATCATATAAATAACCATGGTTTATTCTTAACTTACACTTAAACAATCATGTATCATCAAACATGATACAAGCAAATGTACAAATGTATATCACATATACAATATGCACATAACAAGTGAGAAAATCCATATAAAGTGAACCAATACTAGTTAACGCAAAGTAATATATCAAATATATAAATATGCATTAAATCATTAAATCAACACTTGATTCAATGACCCGGTTATGTCTTACACAACCGACTAGTATACAATATATCGGCTTATCGAATCATCGCTTGAATCGATAACTAGGTTATATCGCATACAACCATTCGATATATTTATCGCGAGAATAGAATACGGTATCACATACACGCATTATTCTCGGTCCCGCACATATCTCATATGCGCTCCTATTTCGTTTCGCTTGAGCCAGGAAACTTCTGTGTAGGACTCTAAAGACTCGTCAATACGCCGGCAGCGGATGATGATCATATCAAACATCCACATGCCGCAAGCGGTCTGCTAAACGTAACGGCCACCCGGGTATTGAGCGATCTGAAGATCGACGAGCAAGCCCGCTCACACTCCAGTGAATCCGACCAGTAACACTACCGTACAGTCCGGTCTGATCATTTGATATGTCGCATATCTCGTCTAGGGGTGGTAAACGTCAGACCCCAATAGCTCAATAAGTCGTGTCGATATGAGGTCTATAACTGTTCGAGAAACTACTGGTAACACTTACCAGTAAATCTCAGCAACCCTGGCCAGGGATTTCCTGTTATAGCCAATCGAACACAGCGCAACATCAACTCCCATATACCGGGAGAGACGACTCCCCTCCTATCGCTCATTGCCTCCATGTGACTCGGGACTGTACCCAAAAACCACCGTTTTGCACGCCCTCTTGGACGTGGTAAGATGGAAATCAAAGCACAGTGGGAACCACACAAGACTCTATGACGATCTCGGGTCAACAGACTACTCTGTACCAGTGTCACCAGAGAACTGCCATCTGACGTGAGGTATAATACCATCTGGGAGTTCTCGGCGAGTCCGTCCAGTGTACCCAGTCTCTACTGAGCACCCGTATATCTCCTCTGATGTCAAACACCGATGGATATGGGATCATCCATCGCCCATCTGTATGGGTCGAGAAGGTACACGCTAGTCTACTCTGGTATATCGATGCCCCGTCTCGATACACCCTCGACTAGGGACTGTGAAGGATGTACTTATAGACTACCATGTCCCCACTAGTATGATCCGCATCATAGTCCAGGTAGTCAAGTACAGATCCTAAGGGCTTTACCAACATGTAACAGAGAGACAATCAGTATACACGTTAAGGTAAAGAGCAACCAGATAGCATACTATCATGTCGAGCAAGAAAGTCCTCCCTATATATGTCCCAGCATCCACTACAATATACATCCTATGTATAGTAATGGCCTCTAGGGCATACATATAACTAACAATCTCCCACTTGCACTAGGGCTATCTGTAGCAGTGGTTTGAAGTATCTCATACTCAACCATCCCATAAAAGTCTCTCTCTGGGAACAGGCCTTTGTGAGTGGATCCGCTGTGTTGTCTTCTGAGTCTACTCTCCAAACCTCGATCACCCTGGAGATCAATCATCTCCATGATCAGGCGATGCTGCCTTAGAATATGTCTGGATCACTGATGGGACCGGCGTTCCTTGGCATAAGCCACAACTCCATTGTCACACAATGGGAGGAACATAGTTCATCTCATGAACCATTATACATCCAAACAGCCTCTTTGGTAGCATCTTAAGTAGCGATGTATCCAGCCTTTATCGTCTAGTATGTCACGGTATCTAGTTTGGAACTCTTCCAACATACCGTCCCTCTTGTGAGGGTAAAGACAATGCCTGCGACTGACACTCAGTCGTCTTTATCACCCTGGAACACTTCCAGTGATTCTCCTCAGGATCGATTGACACCATCTCACTACATCTAGTGAGTATCCTAACATCCATTTAGATCTATCTCATAGATCCAAAATCCAGGATTTAGTAGGTATCACTTTGATCCTAAGTGGAGAATCATTGTGATAAGCGGAGATTGATCGAGCATAGCATAGGAAACTCCTTCCCTATCAAGAGTATGACATCCACGTACTCTACGAGGATCATCACCATACTCCCTACTACCTTTTTGTTTATACAAGGTTCATCTACCATTTTGATGATGTCAAACTCTTTGACTACTTCATCAAAACAGACGTTCCAACTCCGCGATGCCTGCTTTATCCTATAGAGCATCTTGCACACGTTTCCGCTGCTCCCACTGTCTACGAAGCCCTCTGGCTGCGTACTTATAGACGCTCTCTAAATCATCATTTAGAAAAGCAGTCAAGACACCCAACCAGATATCGCAGTCATGGTATGTAGCCGTGGCAAGTAGGATCTGGATGGACTTAAGCATAGCTACTTGAAAAGGTTTCATCATGATCCATGCCTGGTCGATGACGAAAAGCTTTAACAAGTCTAGCTTTGAAAGTCTCAACTTTTCCATCTACACCAAGTAATCTTCTCAAGATATACTTGCTCCTGATGGGGATTTAACCCTTCAGATCTAGCAGCCAAAGTCCATACTTTGTTGGTGTATAAGGATTCCATCTCAGATCGATAAACATCCAGCCATTCTTACAGAGTCTCACTCTTGATGGCCAGCTCGAAACTAGTTGGGTCATCATCTCATGATGCAATCCTCGCTCCCACTGTCATAGAGAAACCGAAGTATCTCTCAGGTGGGTGAGGAACCCTACTAGATCGGCGGAGAGGCTGAGGTTCGTTGGTTTCTACTGAATACTTTGGTTCTATCAAATCATCAGCTGTAATTTGTATACCTGGAACCTTTCCAGTTGTACATAACTGACCTTGCCTCGAGCTTGTCCGGATTTTGCTTTTAGACATAGGCCGGAAAAATCCAAATCTTAACTGGCTTAAGACATGGGCTCTTCCCTTTCCATATCATATATGAAATGGTAGGTAACTGATTTGATTCGAACCCTATTCAATAGGTATGCAGCTTCTTAAGTGCATAACTCCCAGAAGGAAAAAGGTAACTCAGTAGTACTCATCATAGAGCACACCATATCAAATAGGGTGTATCTGCTCCGCCCCGATATACCATCGTGCTACGGTGTATGCGGAGGAGTAATGCTGAGAGAGAATCTCATTCTCCTTTAGAAAAGTCCAGTATTTCCGTGCTCAAGTATTCTCCTCCTTGATCTCATCAAAGGACATAATACTTTTACCCGTATTTTGGTTCTCTACTTCTCGCTTATATTCTGTGAATATCTCAAAAGGTTCGGACTCATGTTTCAGCAGGAACATATGACTGAATCTTGAGAGATTATCAGAGAACGTAATGAAGTATAAAGAACCAGTCTTGGTATTTGTAGACAGGGGACCTTACATACATCAACATGTATCATCCCAAGAGTTTACTAACTCTTTCTCTGTTTCAGTAAACGGAGCTATGGTCATCTTATCTTTGTGACATGACTGGCGAGTTTCAGAAGATGTAAATTCAAACTGATTTAAATATACATCTATATGTAACTTTAGCCAGTCGGGTCGCATTGATCTGACCTAGTCTACAATACCTCAAGAAGAATTCGTTCATTTCTGAACTATTCCTCTCGTGTGTGTTCCGTATATTAAGAACTGTAGTTTGATTTAGAACATTAATGCTTTTAGATAACGTGCCTGAACCGATCAACCTTTGATATAGGAAATGTTCAAAACATTATCCAACAATACAAAATTATATCCTTTCTTTTCAGATAAAGAGACTGATATGATTTTGTATATCAGGTTCGGTATCTAACAACATTCGTTCAGAATCAATGTATTGTAATACAGGGTGACAGTGACCGACAGACTTGGCTGCAACTCTTGCCCCGTTTTCTGCCTCATGAAACTTATCACCCGTTCTCAGTTCTCTACCTTTCTGTAACCCTATGTAACAGATTACATATATGGGATCCTGATCCGGTATCACATACCCAGGACGTAGAGGATACAGAGAAACAGTTCTTTGTAATGAACACACCCGAAGATGATGCATCATCATGCACTCTCCTCGTTTGGGCGGCACGGGAAATCTGGTATTCCCTAATTTCCTGCTCTGTCTTATAACATTTATAAGTTGGAGCGGGACCAACGTTCCCCAGCTCAGTATAACAAGCGGGTTCGGTCAATATTCCGTATTATTATCTTGATTAAGGCGTGATATGGTCGCTACCTGGAGAGAGAGAGAAGAAAACACTCAGCGTGCGCTCTTGCAAGAATAGATTGGTTATTATTTTATCTAATCAGGATGGCTCCCACTGCTTTTTATCAAATCTTCCTTCAAACCCTAAAAGGAAAGACTAGCCGGGATTAATTATACACTACAAGTTCGCCAATCTTTCAGCCAGGCCAGTGTCGGTGCTTTGAGGGAGGTCCCCCGTGCTTTCGCACGAACCTAATTACTGTAAACCTCGTTTTCCCAGAGGCGTAACCTCGTTGACACCTTTCTAGACACCTACTTGATCGGCTAATTGTAATGTATAAAACTCTCCCAGGAGTAACTCTTACTCACAGTGGGTATCGGGATCCAACTATCTCATAGAAGGTATGCAATCTCATTGCAAATCTCAACACTTGAAATTCCCGATAATATTTTGCCCCAAGCGATCTATGACCTTGACTGAGTCAACAAATCATAGACCACAAGTAAAGTTCAACCCGTCATTTCTCGATTGAATTAAACCCACCCGCACGACCCTTGACTGAGTCAACAAGGCCGCACGACTACCCTAATCCAATCGCATCATATGCTTTGCAGATAAACAATAATCAGCTACCGCACACTACGCCTTGACTGAGTCAACAAACGCAGCACGAATACTAACTATTACCTATCTGAAATGACGGAGGGCTACGACAGGTTTTTAAGAAAACCTTTTGCGTAATGAACTTTATATCGTTGTAGGATCGAATGAATTTTAAAATGGAGTGCTTTTGAGGCTTTTCTAGTTTTGCTAAAGGAGTCACTCCCGGTGAAGGGATCGTCGGTCCTTTCCTCGTCGAATGAGGTGCGGGATATATCACATATATCGCTGTGCAAAGCAAAAACTCTTAAAAGCAATCAAAAGACAAACCGAATGTGTAGCATCTGCCAGTTATTGCTAAAGGAGTCACTCCCGGTGAAGGGATCTCGGTCCTTTCCTCATCGAATAAGGTGCAGGATATATCACATATACCGCTGTGCAAAGCAAGAACTGTAGCTACCTGTTTTAATTTGAAATTCGATTCTACAACATCTTAGGTTTCTTTTATTTCATTAATCTCATTAATGAAGTCCCATCATTTAAGTACCTAAACATCACAGATAGATATAACGTACACTTATGCCATCCGCATTCGCCTCGATGTCCCCTCGTGCACCGTTAGGTTAGGTAACTAACGGCAGAGCAGGGCAGGGCTAGCGCGGGTGTAAAACATAAGTAACGTCTATATAATATATCATATATACTATATATAGTATCTATCACAGAACATCACATGATCGCATCACAGATATCGCAGCAGAAGAAACATATGAAATATTGGATATACTAGGACGTCCGTGTTTTCAATACGAGCCAGTATAAAACACGGATTCCACGGTCGTGATGAATAGCCAAACCCACACCCCTAGACCCCTACGAGAGCGGCAAGCAACCCTACCAATTCTAGAGTTAGGAGACCCGGACTCGACTCCTCGAGTTGGTCTCCCACTGGACTCCAGAACCCGGTTACTTGTGCTCTCCTTCTTGGGTCAATCCTAGTGCGGAAAAGAAAATAATATACAACAGGTGACAACTCCCGCAACCTGGAAGCGCCCCAATAAAAGAATATTACATACAAGTTTTTACATGAATGAAAATGAAAAACACTCATCTCACATAAAAACCCCCCGGCTATTCAATCATGACGATCCAATATAACATATCCAGCAACACATAACATCAACGTAAGTAAATATGCGCATCCCAATTGTCGTTGACGTATAGCAACGAAACCGGCGATATCACATATTACACTTACGGTCACAGAAAAGAAAGTGTAAAACTACAACAGTTGGAATCCGCAACCACCTCAGACATCGCATGCCTGACCAAATGAATTACTTAGACATCGCATGCCTAACAATTATAAACCCCGCATTTTAGTCTCAAAATCGAAAACTCTTTTCAATATCAAGTCGGGCAATTCAACAAGATTCCCGACATCCTGATCGAATGCTCGTCGCAAACTTCAGTAGACGGCTGCACCCCCGATACCGGCGACGAAGTGCACCAAGGCGGAACACCGCTACCGCGAGCACCCGGACGGATGCTTTCGGCGACGGGGTTCTCCTACAGTCACTTGGTCGGGGCTATGGAGTGAGGCTGTCTATTAAGTTTACCCGGCGAGTATCCGCGTACGCTACGTGATTGCGACGGACTTTTGATCACATCAAAATTCCGTGGCAACCGATCAAGTGAGACTAAATTGCTACGTTTATAACATTCATTTAGTTATCATATAACTCATTGTGAATTCCAATTATTGTATCCCATTCCGGATAAACAGAAAATGTTAAACTTTTCGATTGAACAATCGAACACCCAAGTTTTCCCGAAACTGATCAACACATGAAACAAGTCTAACAACATTCCGTTCGTACCTCAGTACCAACGATCCAGACGTAGAAGGGTCAAGCCAACGCCTCACATGTGGCACGCCGTACTGCCCCAAACCCGAAGGTTCAAAGGGCAGTTCAAGACGGTCACATAATCGAGTTAAGGTTTGTGTCTTCTAGAGGGACCATCGCGTTACTTGCACTACTTAGAACGTCGTTAAACTACGGAAAAATCCAACACTTGGAAATTTCCCGACAGGGGAAAAGTTGGGTATTTATATCCGGTCGAACTTTTTAACATATTCTAAAATTTATCCGGAAAGCCACACAGACAAAATTTGATATCCCGATCGAAATACCGAATCCCCAAATCAACTCAGAATTTTTCAACTCTGTAATAAATATTAAAAATACCTAGGAATACCAGCACTAATAATTATGAGATACTGTGCAAAAATTAATAAACAATCATTCCGTACCGCCGCGCAACCGCCGCACGAGGCTAGCTCGTGCCGCGGAAGCGCGGCAATATTAAGGAATTATGTGTACGAATTTCACAGTATATCATATATTAACCTGCTGATTTTTCTGAACATTTTTAATGTAGAAAAAGGCCAGATTTTAAAAATTGTACAGAGAGCATATTTGATTTGGAATTCCGGGTTCGTTCGGACTTCAATTTCCGTCTGGACTTCGCCTAAGGCTCTAGCTAGGCTCTGATACCACTGCAGGGTTCCTAGGCACTCTAGTGAGGTCACCCAAGCCATCAACCATGGCAATTTCAAAAATTATGGTGCCTACAAACCCTAAAGTACGGATCGTTTGCTAGATGTCTAGGCGAACAAGAACTAGTTAACAGTTAACTATATAAAATACGGAAATACAACCTTTGTAGATCCGGTGCTCCACCTCCATAGCTCCGCAACGAGGTCCTCTCCGCTGTCCAAAACGAATCTGGGCTCTAGGATCGGCTTCGTCGGAGAATGGGCAAGCTAGGTCGTCGATGTCCATGCCGAAGATGATCTACGTCGAAGCATCGATGAATCAAGCTCCACCTTCACTAAACCGTGAAAAGTTGTGAAGGAAACACACTCTACTACTTGGCAAGAGGTAGAGTATGAAGAAATAGGAAGTGGGTAGACTTTAGAATTGGATTTCTCACTTGTTTCCAACAATCACCATTGATGGACTTCAAGCTTCTTCACTTGAAGAATGAAGAAGAAGAAGGAAAAAGGTTATGATAAGTTATTGGAAAAATGAATAAGTAAATCAATACTTATCATATCTTCAACCCTAGTTAAGTGTAGAGAAAAGACCATGGTTAATTGAATGGTTAGGGTTAAGGATAAGAACAAAATGATCACTAGGTCAAAGTCTTCAAGAAGCTTCAAAATGAAACAAAAATAGCCACCATTTTCTTCTTATGCCTTTTCTTTATTTCCAAAATAAATAAATAGATAAATAAATAAGAAAAGGAAATAAAACCCTAATCATATAAATAACCATGGTTTATTCTTAACTTACACTTAAACAATCATGTATCATCAAACATGATACAAGCAAATGTACAAATGTATATCACATATACAATATGCACATAACAAGTGAGAAAATCCATATAAAGTGAACCAATACTAGTTAACGCAAAGTAATATATCAAATATATAAATATGCATTAAATCATTAAATCAACACTTGATTCAATGACCCGGTTATGTCTTACACAACCGACTAGTATACAATATATCGGCTTATCGAATCATCGCTTGAATCGATAACTAGGTTATATCGCATACAACCATTCGATATATTTATCAAGAGAATAGAATACGGTATCACATACACGCATTATTCTCGGTCCCGCACATATCTCATATGCGCTCCTATTTCGTTTCGCTTGAGCCAGGAAACTTCTGTGTAGGACTCTAAAGACTCGTCAATACGCCGGCAGCGGATGATGATCATATCAAACATCCACAAGCCGCAAGCGGTCTGCTAAACGTAACGGCCACCCGGGTATTGAGCGATCTGAAGATCGACGAGAAAGCCCGCTCACACTCCAGTGAATCCGACCAGTAACACTACCGTACAGTCCGGTCTGATCATCTGATATGTCGCATATCTCGCCTAGGGGTGGTAAACGTCAGACCCCAATAGCTCAATAAGTCGTGTCGATATGAGGTCTATAACTGTTCGAGAAACTACTGGTAACACTTACCAGTAAATCTCAGCAACCCTGGCCAGGGATTTCCTGTTATAGCCAATCGAACACAGCGCAACATCAACTCCCATATACCGGGAGAGACGACTCCCCTCCTATCGCTCATTGCCTCCATGTGACTCGGGACTGTACCCAAAAACCACCGTTTTGCACGCCCTCTTGGACGTGGTAAGATGGAAATCAAAGCACAGTGGGAACCACACAAGACTCTATGACGATCTCGGGTCAACAGACTACTCTGTACCAGTGTCACCAGAGAACTGCCATCTGACGTGAGGTATAATACCATCTGGGAGTTCTCGGCGAGTCCGTCCAGTGTACCCAGTCTCTACTGAGCACCCGTATATCTCCTCTGATGTCAAACACCGATGGATATGGGATCATCCATCGCCCATCTGTATGGGTCGAGAAGGTACACGCTAGTCTACTCTGGTATATCGATGCCCCGTCTCGATACACCCTCGACTAGGGACTGTGAAGGATGTACTTATAGACTACCATGTCCCCACTAGTATGATCCGCATCATAGTCCAGGTAGTCAAGTACAGATCCTAAGGGCTTTACCTACATGTAACAGAGAGACAATCAGTATACACGTTAAGGTAAAGAGCAACCAGATAGCATACTATCATGTCGAGCAAGAAAGTCCTCCCTATATATGTCCCAGCATCCACTACAATATACATCCTATGTATAGTAATGGCCTCTAGGGCATACATATAACTAACAGTCTCCCACTTGCACTAGGGCCATCTGTAGCAGTGGTTTGAAGTATCTCATACTCAACCATCCCATAAAAGTCTCTCTCTGGGAACAGGCCTTTGTGAGTGGATCCGCTGTGTTGTCTTCTGAGTCTACTCTCCAAACCTCGATCACCCTGGAGATCAATCATCTCCATGATCAGGCGATGCTGCCTTAGAATATGTCTGGATCACTGATGGGACCGGCGTTCCTTGGCATAAGCCACAACTCCATTGTCACACAATGGGAGGAACATAGTTCATCTCATGAACCATTATACATCCAAACAGCCTCTTTGGTAGCATCTTAAGTAGCGATGTATCCAGCCTTTATCGTCTAGTATGTCACGGTATCTAGTTTGGAACTCTTCCAACGTACCGTCCCTCTTGTGAGGGTAAAGACAATGCCTGCGACTGACACTCAGTCGTCTTTATCACCCTGGAACACTTCCAGTGATTCTCCTCAGGATCGATTGACACCATCTCACTACATCTAGTGAGTATCCTAACATCCATTTAGATCTATCTCATAGATCCAAAATCCAGGATTTAGTAGGTATCACTTTGATCCTAAGTGGAGAATCATTGTGATAAGCGGAGATTGATCGAGCATAGCATAGGAAACTCCTTCCCTATCAAGAGTATGACATCCACGTACTCTACGAGGATCATCACCATACTCCCTACTACCTTTTTGTTTATACAAGGTTCATCTACCATTTTGATGATGTCAAACTCTTTGACTACTTCATCAAAACAGACGTTCCAACTCCGCGATGCCTGCTTTATCCTATAGAGCATCTTGCACACGTTTCCGCTGCTCCCACTGTCTACGAAGCCCTCTGGCTGCGTACTTATAGACGCTCTCTAAATCATCATTTAGAAAAGCAGTCAAGACACCCAACCAGATATCGCAGTCATGGTATGTAGCCGTGGCAAGTAGGATCTGGATGGACTTAAGCATAGCTACTTGAAAAGGTTTCATCATGATCCATGCCTGGTCGATGACGAAAAGCTTTAACAAGTCTAGCTTTGAAAGTCTCAACTTTTCCATCTACACCAAGTAATCTTCTCAAGATATACTTGCTCCTGATGGGGATTTAACCCTTCAGATCTAGCAGCCAAAGTCCATACTTTGTTGGTGTATAAGGATTCCATCTCAGATCGATAAACATCCAGCCATTCTTACAGAGTCTCACTCTTGATGGCCAGCTCGAAACTAGTTGGGTCATCATCTCATGATGCAATCCTCGCTCCCACTGTCATAGAGAAACCGAAGTATCTCTCAGGTGGGTGAGGAACCCTACTAGATCGGCGGAGAGGCTGAGGTTCGTTGGTTTCTACTGAATACTTTGGTTCTATCAAATCATCAGCTGTAATTTGTATAGCTGGAACCTTTCCAGTTGTACATAACTGACCTTGCCTCGAGCTTGTCCGGATTTTGCTTTTAGACATAGGCCGGACAAATCCAAATCTTAACTGGCTTAAGACATGGGCTCTTCCCTTTCCATATCATATATGAAATGGTAGGTAACTGATTTGATTCGAACCCTATTCAATAGGTATGCAGCTTCTTAAGTGCATAACTCCCAGAAGGAAAAAGGTAACTCAGTAGTACTCATCATAGAGCACACCATATCAAATAGGGTGTATCTGCTCCGCCCCGATATACCATCGTGCTACGGTGTATGCGGAGGAGTAATGCTGAGAGAGAATCTCATTCTCCTTTAGAAAAGTCCAGTATTTCCGTGCTCAAGTATTCTCCTCCTTGATCTCATCAAAGGACATAATACTTTTACCCGTATTTTGGTTCTCTACTTCTCGCTTATATTCTGTGAATATCTCAAAAGGTTCGGACTCATGTTTCAGCAGGAACATATGACTGAATCTTGAGAGATTATCAGAGAACGTAATGAAGTATAAAGAACCAGTCTTGGTATTTGTAGACAGGGGACCTTATATACATCAACATGTATCATCCCAAGAGTTTACTAACTCTTTCTCTGTTTCAGTAAACGGAGCTATGGTCATCTTATCTTTGTGACATGACTGGCGAGTTTCAGAAGATGTAAATTCAAACTGATTTAAATATACATCTATATGTAACTTTAGCCAGTCGGGTCGCATTGATCTGACCTAGTCTACAATACCTCAAGAAGAATTCGTTCATTTCTGAACTATTCCTCTCGTGTGTGTTCCGTATATTAAGAACTGTAGTTTGATTTAGAACATTAATGCTTTTAGATAACGTGCCTGAACCGATCAACCTTTGATATAGGAAATGTTCAAAACATTATCCAACAATACAAAATTATATCCTTTCTTTTCAGATAAAGAGACTGATATGATTTTGTATATCAGGTTCGGTATCTAACAACATTCGTTCAGAATCAATGTATTGTAATACAGGGTGACAGTGACCGACAGACTTGGCTGCAACTCTTGCCCCGTTTTCTGCCTCATGAAACTTATCACCCGTTCTCAGTTCTCTACCTTTCTGTAACCCTATGTAACAGATTACATATATGGGATCCTGATCCGGTATCACATACCCAGGACGTAGAGGATACAGAGAAACAGTTCTTTGTAATGAACACACCCGAAGATGATGCATCATCATGCACTCTCCTCGTTTGGGCGGCACGGGAAATCTGGTATTCCCTAATTTCCTGCTCTGTCTTATAACATTTATAAGTTGGAGCGGGACCAACGTTCCCCAGCTCAGTATAACAAGCGGGTTCGGTCAATATTCCGTATTATTATCTTGATTAAGGCGTGATATGGTCGCTACCTGGAGAGAGAGAGAAGAAAACACTCAGCGTGCGCTCTTGCAAGAATAGATTGGTTATTATTTTATCTAATCAGGATGGCTCCCACTGCTTTTTATCAAATCTTCCTTCAAACCCTAAAAGGAAAGACTAGCCGGGATTAATTATACACTACAAGTTCGCCAATCTTTCAGCCAGGCCAGTGTCGGTACTTTGAGGGAGGTCCCCCGTGCTTTCGCACGAACCTAATTACTGTAAACCTCGTTTTCCCAGAGGCGTAACCTCGTTGACACCTTTCTAGACACCTACTTGATCGGCTAATTGTAATGTATAAAACTCTCCCAGGAGTAACTCTTACTCACAGTGGGTATCGGGATCCAACTATCTCATAGAAGGTATGCAATCTCATTGCAAATCTCAACACTTGAAATTCCCGATAATATTTTGCCCCAAGCGATCTATGACCTTGACTGAGTCAACAAATCATAGACCACAAGTAAAGTTCAACCCGTCATTTCTCGATTGAATTAAACCCACCCGCACGACCCTTGACTGAGTCAACAAGGCCGCACGACTACCCTAATCCAATCGCATCATATGCTTTGCAGATAAACAATAATCAGCTACCGCACACTACGCCTTGACTGAGTCAACAAACGCAGCACGAATACTAACTATTACCTATCTGAAATGACGGAGGGCTACGACAGGTTTTTAAGAAAACCTTTTGCGTAATGAACTTTATATCGTTGTAGGATCGAATGAATTTTAAAATGGAGTGCTTTTGAGGCTTTTCTAGTTTTGCTAAAGGAGTCACTCCCGGTGAAGGGATCGTCGGTCCTTTCCTCATCGAATGAGGTGCGGGATATATCACATATATCGCTGTGCAAAGCAAAAACTCTTAAAAGCAATCAAAAGACAAACCGAATGTGTAGCATCTGCCAGTTATTGCTAAAGGAGTCACTCCCGGTGAAGGGATCTCGGTCCTTTCCTCATCGAATAAGGTGCAGGATATATCACATATACCGCTGTGCAAAGCAAGAACTGTAGCTACCTGTTTTAATTTGAAATTCGATTCTACAACATCTTAGGTTTCTTTTATTTCATTAATCTCATTAATGAAGTCCCATCATTTAAGTACCTAAACATCACAGATAGATATAACGTACACTTATGCCATCCGCATTCGCCTCGATGTCCCCTCGTGCACCGTTAGGTTAGGTAACTAACGGCAGAGCAGGGCAGGGCTAGCGCGGGTGTAAAACATAAGTAACGTCTATATAATATATCATATATACTATATATAGTATCTATCACAGAACATCACATGATCGCATCACAGATATCGCAGCAGAAGAAACATATGAAATATTGGATATACTAGGACGTCCGTGTTTTCAATACGAGCCAGTATAAAACACGGATTCCACGGTCGTGATGAATAGCCAAACCCAAACCCCTAGACCCCTACGAGAGCGGCAAGCAACCCTACCAATTCTAGAGTTAGGAGACCCGGACTCGACTCCTCGAGTTGGTCTCCCACTGGACTCCAGAACCCGGTTACTTGTGCTCTCCTTCTTGGGTCTATCCTAGTGCGGAAAAGAAAATAATATACAACAGGTGACAACTCCCGCAACCTGGAAGCGCCCCAATAAAAGAATATTACATACAAGTTTTTACATGAATGAAAATGAAAAACACTCATCTCACATAAAAACCCCCCGGCTATTCAATCATGACGATCCAATATAACATATCCAGCAACACATAACATCAACGTAAGTAAATATGCGCATCCCAATTGTCGTTGACGTATAGCAACGAAACCGGCGATATCACATATTACACTTACGGTCACAGAAAAGAAAGTGTAAAACTACAACAGTTGGAATCCGCAACCACCTCAGACATCACATGCCTGACCAAATGAATTACTTAGACATCGCATGCCTAACAATTATAAACCCCGCATTTTAGTCTCAAAATCGAAAACTCTTTTCAATATCAAGTCGGGCAATTCAACAAGATTCCCGACATCCTGATCGAATGCTCGTCGCAAACTTCAGTAGACGGCTGCACCCCCGATACCGGCGACGAAGTGCACCAAGGCGGAACACCGCTACCGCGAGCACCCGGACGGATGCTTTCGGCGACGGGGTTCTCCTACAGTCACTTGGTCGGGGCTATGGAGTGAGGCTGTCTATTAAGTTTACCCGGCGAGTATCCGCGTACGCTACGTGATTGCGACGGACTTTTGATCACATCAAAATTCCGTGGCAACCGATCAAGTGAGACTAAATTGCTACGTTTATAACATTCATTTAGTTATCATATAACTCATTGTGAATTCCAATTATTGTATCCCATTCCGGATAAACAGAAAATGTTAAACTTTTCGATTGAACAATCGAACACCCAAGTTTTCCCGAAACTGATCAACACATGAAACAAGTCTAACAACATTCCGTTCGTACCTCAGTACCAACGATCCAGCCGTAGAAGGGTCAAGCCAACGCCTCACATGTGGCACGCCGTACTGCCCCAAACCCGAAGGTTCAAAGGGCAGTTCAAGACGGTCACATAATCGAGTTAAGGTTTGTGTCTTCTAGAGGGACCATCGCGTTACTTGCACTACTTAGAACGTCGTTAAACTACGGAAAAATCCAACACTTGGAAATTTCCCGACAGGGGAAAAGTTGGGTATTTATATCCGGTCGAACTTTTTAACATATTCTAAAATTTATCCGGAAAGCCACACAGACAAAATTTGATATCCCGATCGAAATACCGAATCCCCAAATCAACTCAGAATTTTTCAACTCTGTAATAAATATTAAAAATACCCAGGAATACCAGCACTAATAATTATGAGATACTGTGCAAAAATTAATAAACAATCATTCCGTACCGCCGCGCAACCGCCGCACGAGGCTAGCTCGTGCCGCGGAAGCGCGGCAATATTAAGGAATTATGTGTACGAATTTCACAGTATATCATATATTAACCTGCTGATTTTTCTGAACATTTTTAATGTAGAAAAAGGCCAGATTTTAAAAATTGTACAGAGAGCATATTTGATTTGGAATTCCGGGTTCGTTCGGACTTCAATTTCCGTCTGGACTTCGCCTAAGGCTCTAGCTAGGCTCTGATACCACTGCAGGGTTCCTAGGCACTCTAGTGAGGTCACCCAAGCCATCAACCATGGCAATTTCAAAAATTATGGTGCCTACAAACCCTAAAGTACGGATCGTTTGCTAGATGTCTAGGCGAACAAGAACTAGTTAACAGTTAACTATATAAAATACGGAAATACAACCTTTGTAGATCCGGTGCTCCACCTCCATAGCTCCGCAACGAGGTCCTCTCCGCTGTCCAAAACGAATCTGGGCTCTAGGATCGGCTTCGTCGGAGAATGGGCAAGCTAGGTCGTCGATGTCCATGCCGAAGATGATCTACGTCGAAGCATCGATGAATCAAGCTCCACCTTCACTAAACCGTGAAAAGTTGTGAAGGAAACACACTCTACTACTTGGCAAGAGGTAGAGGATGAAGAAATAGGAAGTGGGTAGACTTTAGAATTGGATTTCTCACTTGTTTCCAACAATCACCATTGATGGACTTCAAGCTTCTTCACTTGAAGAATGAAGAAGAAGAAGGAAAAAGGTTATGATAAGTTATTAGAAAAATGAATAAGTAAATCAATACTTATCATATCTTCAACCCTAGTTAAGTGTAGAGAAAAGACCATGGTTAATTGAATGGTTAGGGTTAAGGATAAGAACAAAATGGTCACTAGGTCAAAGTCTTCAAGAAGCTTCAAAATGAAACAAAAATAGCCACCATTTTCTTCTTATGCCTTTTCTTTATTTCCAAAATAAATAAATTGATAAATAAATAAGAAAAGGAAATAAAACCCTAATCATATAAATAACCATGGTTTATTCTTAACTTACACTTAAACAATCATGTATCATCAAACATGATACAAGCAAATGTACAAATGTATATCACATATACAATATGCACATAACAAGTGAGAAAATCCATATAAAGTGAACCAATACTAGTTAACGCAAAGTAATATATCAAATATATAAATATGCATTAAATCATTAAATCAACACTTGATTCAATGACCCGGTTATGTCTTACACAACCGACTAGTATACAATATATCGGCTTATCGAATCATCGCTTGAATCGATAACTAGGTTATATCGCATACAACCATTCGATATATTTATCGCGAGAATAGAATACGGTATCACATACACGCATTATTCTCGGTCCCGCACATATCTCATATGCGCTCCTATTTCGTTTCGCTTGAGCCAGGAAACTTCTGTGTAGGACTCTAAAGACTCGTCAATACGCCGGCAGCGGATGATGATCATATCAAACATCCACATGCCGCAAGCGGTCTGCTAAACGTAACGGCCACCCGGGTATTGAGCGATCTGAAGATCGACGAGCAAGCCCGCTCACACTCCAGTGAATCCGACCAGTAACACTACCGTACAGTCCGGTCTGATCATCTGATATGTCGCATATCTCGCCTAGGGGTGGTAAACGTCAGACCCCAATAGCTCAATAAGTCGTGTCGATATGAGGTCTATAACTGTTCGAGAAACTACTGGTAACACTTACCAGTAAATCTCAGCAACCCTGGCCAGGGATTTCCTGTTATAGCCAATCGAACACAGCGCAACATCAACTCCCATATACCGGGAGAGACGACTCCCCTCCTATCGCTCATTGCCTCCATGTGACTCGGGACTGTACCCAAAAACCACCGTTTTGCACGCCCTCTTGGACGTGGTAAGATGGAAATCAAAGCACAGTGGGAACCACACAAGACTCTATGACGATCTCGGGTCAACAGACTACTCTGTACCAGTGTCACCAGAGAACTGCCATCTGACGTGAGGTATAATACCATCTGGGAGTTCTCGGCGAGTCCGTCCAGTGTACCCAGTCTCTACTGAGCACCCGTATATCTCCTCTGATGTCAAACACCGATGGATATGGGATCATCCATCGCCCATCTGTATGGGTCGAGAAGGTACACGCTAGTCTACTCTGGTATATCGATGCCCCGTCTCGATACACCCTCGACTAGGGACTGTGAAGGATGTACTTATAGACTACCATGTCCCCACTAGTATGATCCGCATCATAGTCCAGGTAGTCAAGTACAGATCCTAAGGGCTTTACCAACATGTAACAGAGAGACAATCAGTATACACGTTAAGGTAAAGAGCAACCAGATAGCATACTATCATGTCGAGCAAGAAAGTCCTCCCTATATATGTCCCAGCATCCACTACAATATACATCCTATGTATAGTAATGGCCTCTAGGGCATACATATAACTAACAATACTATCATCTCGAGTAAGACTGTCCTACCGGGATAGGTCCTCCATCAATCATTGCAATCACGTACCTGTGATCTAATAATTGACTCTGAGGGCACTATCTCCAACAAGAAAATACTATTTCATTGTATAAATTGCTAGCTGATAGTTTCGACATAGTTCTAGTACGCTTGCTTTTATATGCTAGTTTAATTATTGCATTCTTTGCTTGATATCCAATGCATTCATATATTCATTTATCATGCAATATTATGGAGCTTATTGCCGGTAATTCATTGTTTATTTACTCTTGAGATTGGGATTTCGGATTTCCATGAGATTTATGGATTTGGAGAAACCGCAGAGATTTTATAAACTTATTATCATTTTAAAGATAGAAAATTGCGGTTTTCTCATGATATGATTTGAGATATGTCCAACATGAGTTTTCTCGGCTCTTGAGCAATATCATACACCCGATTCGAGGAGGAGGAACCGTCTGTGGGTGCATAGTGGACCCGGTGCGGTACCCCGCGGTAAGATGGTCGCAGATGATGGCGTTGAGCCTGGTAGGGGAGCATTACCGACCGGTTATTGTGACGCGGCGGATATCCGGATGATACCGACGTAGTCTTGAGATTTGATGATATAGGCCAGTCCGGATTGCCGGAGCCCTAGATTTTGAGATTTGATGATACGGGCCATTCCGGATTGCCGGAGCCTGAGATATTGAGATATTGGGATATATATTTTGTATCGATGCTTGACACTGATTCTCTGATGATTTCATTGATGATATTTCGATTTTTATACAGAAATCTCACTGAGATATGAAAACAGTTTTCTCATTCAGCTGCATTCTGTTTTCATGCATTCATACATCATATAGGTATTATGTTGCTACCTGAGGCACTGACATGAGCACTTGGTATTATACTTACGTATAGATGTTTACCCTTGCCATTATTTAGATGCTTCAGGTTTTATATTGAGGATGTATTATGGTATGACCTAGGATAGAGTCATACATGCGATTTCTTCTCGGTGATGTTTTCTACTCACGAGTTGGAAACTCACCCCCATTGTGCCACAGTTTCTTGCAGGTTTTGCCATACAGGTTTCCTTGGCGGCTTTGCTGGCTCATTGCTTCTTTCTGGGTGATTGCTTTGGTAGGTGGGTTCACTCGAATTATGATCACCCTTGTATTTTATTTACATTCAGTTGTATCTAGTAAACTCCATTAACCAGACTATATTATTTGATAGCCTTAGAAGACCAATTGTATATTCTTTCGACCATAGAGTCGCGCGTTGTATTATTATGGTTTTCCTTTGGTTTTCTTCTGAGTTTTGATCCTTACCCTTCGGCGTTGTATATTATATTGATGCGTGGTTGTGACCGCCAGTTGGCGAAGAGCTAGCTCCCGCTTGGGGGATGCCTTTATTCATTATGTACATTATTCATGTTTGTACCCATTTGGGGCCAGTATTTACAAAGGAGACTCTGTCGAAATTTTCGTGAAAATATGATGTTGCTTTAAAATGTTTAATGCCATTTATGTTATTTAAACCGCTTTCTTTAAACAAGTTTTCCTTCACTTCTTATTTAAAATGGTTTATATTTCTGGGCTTTTGGCGTACTTGAATTAGATGGGGTCCTATAGACTTCATATGTTTCAAGTTCTAGTCACGTGCCATTTCAGGTCGTGACAATGTTGGTCAGTATACACTAGCTACTCTTAGAGTATCGATGCCCGGTCTCAAAGCTCCCACGACTAGGGACATTTTAAGGATGTGCTTATAGACCACCCAACTCCTACGTATATGATCGCCATCATACTGCTGGTAGTCAAGCAAGAATCCTATGGGCTCTATCAACATGTAATGGTGATCTGTAATGTCACCTAAAGCATGTACACGATGATAAAGACAAACCGGATAGCATACTATCATCTCGAGTAAGACTGTTCTACCGGTATAGGTCTTCCCTCAATCATTGCAATCACGTGCATGCGATCCAATAATTGACTTGATGGCAACAATCTCCCACTTGCAGTTAAGGCTAATTATTGCGGTGTCGAATACTCACAGCCCATGTGATACCGAACACCCAACTTCTCTACTAATCAGTTTCACAAAGCTCGTTTGTAAAACTATTGCGTTCGAGAAATAGCCTCAGTGAGTGGATCCGCTCCAATATTTCTTTCTATGTCACTCTTTATCTCAAGTTCACGGAGAAATCCATCACCCGAAATGAGCAATACTTGTCTTAGAATATGTCTGGATATCTGATGGGACCCAGTTCACAAATGAACTCCAAATCCAGCAAACTTCTTAGACCGTATCGTTCACTGAATTTAATCAGTATCCTGCGCCACGCCTCCTTCAGTATCCACTTGGATCACCTTTCCAAACTACTGCCCCTTGTCAAGAGGGAAAACTATAACTCTGACAGTCACTCTGTCGTCCAAGTCACCTTGGAAGCCTTGAATGATAACCATCTCCCGAAGGAGGCTGCTGTTACCAAATCCTTAGAACATCCACTTATGTTCATAAACTACTTCCGAACGTTTCTCCAGAATTGGATTAATATATAAATTTATTGCAACTAGTGCAAAAACAATATCTGGTGTGGTACTTGACGACTCATGATTGACTCAATTACCTAAGCAAGTGATATGCCAATCATGCACATCCCTCTCCCCTTTAGTTTGTAAGACATCTTTAGAGAGGGTGACTCTATCACCTGCAAGTACACCACCATTCCAGGAGTCGTTCATTCTAAAACACCTTTAGAATAGTGACAAAGTACCCAGATTGTGAAACTACCCAAATCTAGATCTAAAACCATAGATCTAGTAACCAGAATGCCTAATATAATATCCATATCCTATGTGGAGAAACCACTGTGTGACAACCACAGTATAACCGATCATAGTATAGGAATTTCACTTCCTACGAAGTGTATGTCATCCAAATACCAGGACATCACACCCTACTACCTTCTTAACAGATCTATCTCCTATTCTGATGAAGTCAAAGCCTATGACTGTCACATCAAAAATAGATGATCTATCTCCGCTATACCTGCTCTAGACTATAAATAGACATAAGCAACTTGTCCACTATGCTTCCGCTGCTCCCACTAACTACAACAACCCTCTGGCAGAGTTATATACACGTGCACTTTTAAAGATAGTTTAGAACGACTCTATACTCATCCTCCTGCTGGGTCTCATAGTCTAGAACAGCAGTAATGGCAAGTCTGGGTAAACAAAAACCTCCCTGTCACCATCTTTGAGGATACCGAAAAACCTCTCGGGTGCCTGAGGTTACCTACCATATCTGCGGAGTAGATAATGGAATGTCAAACCTGATTGAATTTTTAGGTTCTATTAAATTTTCAGTAATCGTTTGTGGTTCTGGAATTACTTCCAGTTCTACCAAACTCCCACTACTGTTTTTTGAAAAAATCCATTTTGCTAAAACTGTTGCGAGTCAAGAACAATATCACTATTGATCTTCCAGATGGTAGAAAGTTAACCCTCGTCATAGCCCGGGATAACCCACAAACTGCCATTACAGAAACGTGCCTTGAGTTATCCAGAGTCTGGTTTAAAGCATAAGCCGGAAAACTCCATATACCTTAACATCGTTAAGATATGAACCATTCTATATACAATATAGAAACAGAGGCACTGATTTAATTGGAAGCAGATTCAAATCATGCAGCTGTCTCCAGTGCATGTTAACTAAATGAAAAGTGGCTGACCAGCGTTACTCAACTAGGGGTGCATCCAAATATGAGTAATCTGAAAGAGAAGCAAGTTCTCAAAACCATTAGTATCAACTGAATACCAAACAAAAGTATCTACATTTTCAATCACCTTGAAGAATCCCGATACTTGCAACACATAGTTCTCTACTTTATTCTTATACCTATAACTTCTAAAAACTTGGATCTTGTATTTCTACGAAATACTTGTCTAAAACTGGAGAAGTCACAAGTAAACAGAATGTAGTATGAGTACCAACCCCTATGACCTCATAGACACTGGACAACATACAATACTTTGTATAAGTCCCCTGAGTTGAAAAACTCAAACCCTGTGCGTCGTAGGTTGAAAACTGTACTATGGTTAAGAAAAATTACACTGCTGTTTTATGCTCCTTACCCAGTCATCAACTGATATAGGTAAATGTCATAGACATAATTTCAAAATTTTATAGCTCACTTTATGAAATAAACATACAGATATATCAGTTTGAAATTGGTGCATAACAACAGATATTCAAAACCAAATATTTGTCGTCAGGAAAACCCCAGGCGATTTCCTCAAATATCACCAATTACAACGAATTCTGATATAAAGAGAATATAATCACTTAATTCCCAATAACTTACTCCTACTCTTCATCTGTAAAACCATACAGATGTGAGAATCAAACTTAGTAAATACATACCCTGGAGTAAGGATCTAATTAGGAAATCAGTTTTCAATTAACAACGCACAGTGAAACTAAAACATGAAAATGTTTCGAAGGGTAGCCGGGTATTCCTAGTAATGCATCTTCCATTATCCAGATTCATGACTGTAACCTTATATTTCCTTGTCATCTCTCCAAATCCCTTTATTTGTCTTTACTCATTACCTTCTGTACACCGCACTTATGCTAAATGGTTTTCTTCCCCCTACCGTTCGGCACCAGCCTATGGTTTGGAAGAAGATTATCCAATAAGCGTAATAAGTGTACCCTCCTAATCCTAGGAGTACTCACAACCCGAGAGAAAGTAAAGATAAAAGACAACTGAATAAACCTTATTCTATTTCTCTTAAACCAGAATCCGTTCTCGAACTGGAACAAGTTCCTTCGAGTTCGTATGTAACTATACGATGGATTATCCAATAAATGTGGATGTTCGTAGTGATATGGGGTGTTCTGGAGAAATTCAAAGGTGAAGTAGAAGTGGCGATGATATATGTGGTTTGGTCATGAATGATAGCAGTCGCAATTTACTTTGCCCTCTTTCTAATCTCTTTATTTGTCTTTACTTATTACCTTCTGTACACCATTCTTAGGCTAATTGGTTTTCTTCCTTCCCTACCTTTTGGCACCTGCCTATGGTTTGGAAGAAGACTATCCAATAAACGCAATAGGTATACCCTCTCCTAATCCTAGGAGCCCTCATAACCTAAGAGAAGGTAAAAGGAAAAAACAACTAAATAGTCTTATTCAATTTCTCCAGAACCGTAAACCATTATCGAATCTGAAACAAGTTTCTTCGAGTTCGTAAGTAACTATACGGTGGTCATATCCAATAAATATGTCGATCTTCGTAGTGATAAGGAATGTTCCGGAGAAATGCAAAAGGTAAAAGTAGGAGCGGCAATAAAGTATGCAACTCAGACAATCCAAAAGCCAGTGTGTTTTAAGAATTTTTGGTTAACTTGGTTACTGAGTTATAGTCTAGGGTCAGGACATGGTCGTTGCCAAAGAAAAAGAGAAAAGAAACACTCAGCATGCACTCTAATCTAGATCAGAATGGTTAATCACTTTATCTAATCAGGATATCTCCCACTGTATCCTCAAATTCTCTTCCAAACCCAAAAGAAGAATTAGTCGGGATCATCTAAAATCACCTGAGGAGTAAACCAACTCATCAGTGGGAATCGGGATCCAACAATCATCGCATGATAACCTGATGGAATTCACTCAAGTTATCACACTCCAGAAGGTATGCGTGTTAGTGTAATATGCCTTAGAGGCCATTATTGTATAGTACTAGTTTGTATATTACATTTTGAAAGCTTGGGATATATAAACAGATTTATGACAGTCTTGCTCGATATAGTAGTATGCTACTTGGTTTGTATCTATCTTAATATGCGCATATGTTTCTTTTAACGTATCGGTAATACATATTGATAGAGCCCTTAGGATCTTTGCTTGACTACCAGCGTTGTGATGGCAGTCACACTAGTAGGGGCTGGGTAGTCTACAAGCACATCCTTACGCAGGTCCATAGTCGTAGGACTATCGAGACATGGCATCGATACTCCAGAGTAGACTAGTGTATATGCTTCTCTTCCCAGCAGGGGAGATGGTCTGTCCTACAGCCATCAGTACGTCGTACTGGAGATAGTATGCAGGTGCTCATTGGGTTATGAGTTACACTGGACGGACTCATAGGGAACTGCTGGTTAGTAATATACCTATCGTCAGGTAGCAGTTCTCAGGTGACATAAGTACAGCTTAGTCCGTCGACTTGACACTGCCACTTCGCCTTAAGTGTGTTCCCACTGTTCTTAGATTACTACCCTACCACGGCTCTGCTGAGTCGTGCAAACAGGTAGTGGTTTGGTGCAGTCCTGAAGTGCTTGTAGGCAGTGGTGGTTAGATAGGATTCGTCTCTCCCGGTATTGGGGGTTGATGTCGCGCTGTGTTCAGAAAGCCATTACACAAAGTCCCTGGCCAGGGCAAGCGAGATTTGCTGGTAGGGATTCCAGTAGTTTCTCAGGTTGTTTCTGGCCGCACTCCGACATGACTTATTACACTATTAGGGGTCTGACGCTTGCCTCCCCCAAGGACCGATATGCGACACTCTTAGACGAACAGACCGGACTGTACGGAGATTGCCACAGACAGGCTCAGTAGGGGTACGGATGAGTTTCCTTATCGACCTTCTTATCGACAGATACCTAGGTAGTCGTTAAGTACAGCTAGTGTCACTGACGCGCTTGTGGTTAAACCCATTGCCAGAGTAATGTCGAGTCTTTAGAGTCCCACACAGAGGGTTTCCCATCTTCGGGCGAAACTTGTAGAGGTCGTATGCTTTTACGACAGGGTTCGATCACATACATGTACTTGTGCGCATATGATGTTCGGGCGGACAATACTAGTGGGCTTTGGTTTAAGCCAGATCCTAGTATATGGTTATTGGATTAATTATATCGCATTGTATTCGTGTTTCTCGGAACACGGATGCGGGTATGTATATACGATTGCGAGGGGCATTCTTGTAATTATTCAAGTTTTCTTAAAGATGATTAAACCTCATTATATGTTTTAGCATTTTAGGTTAAATGCTTAATGAGGTGGATAATTGAGAGGAGGGAAACTTCATGGTATTTTAGTGAAATTGGGCATAGCTATTATGTTGACTTTTTTGGATTCTTGTGAGAGGAGAAGACTTAGATATTTTTGTGAGATATTTGTGAGATATTTGTGAGAATATTTTTATCTTTCATTAGAGTTAAAATAGATGACATGCTTGATATTATGATCATTATCAAAAACATATTCTCTCTTCTCTCAAGCTCACTCTCTTCATCTTCCTCAAAGCAAACCTTAATTGTCTCATGAGTTGAGAATCCTAGGGTTTGAGACATAACTAAATCCTTTAACACTCTCTGCTCATTCTAGGCTACTTAGTTTAGCACACCAAGTGACCTGGTTACCTCTTCTTGGGGGTTAAGCTCAAGGTTGGAATTCTCAGGTGGATCTTTTACGACTTTGAGAAGCCGAGGAGGAGGCGCGATCCATTCTCCCGACGAGGATCTCACGACGAGAAGGAGGACAGCAAGACGATGAAGAAGGACAGTAACTTGAGGTATAACTTTCTCACCTAGTAGTTAAACCTCTTTGCATATCGGTTAGTTAGGGTTTAGTATCAATCGTGGAATTTAGTCGATGTTACGAATCTTATAAAAATCGTTTTTTGCAAACTCCGCCACCCCACAAACACGTAGGGTGCGTGGAATCGACTTACAGTGGTATCAGAGCCAACTAAACCATAACTAACCTGTTAGCAAGTCGTTAGAACTTCGATCGTCGAAAAAACCCGAAACTATATCACAAAACCCTAGCTTGCTGCCCTTTTTAAAATCCGGTATTAAAAATTTTCCAGAGGCCTTAAAAAATAAAGCAGGGAATTCTAAGATTACCCAAGAAGCACGAGTCTCTAACTCGGCAAGACCGCCGCGGAACCGCGGCGAATCGGTGTGAATCGCCGCCGTTCCGCGGCCAAGTGAAGTCAGAGTTGACTCATTTTTCTTCTGTTGGTTTTATTTGTTGTGTTATATTTTTTGGTATATTTGTTTCTGCCCACAATTATCATTGTGCTGGTTTGCATTTGGGTAGATAATAAAATTATGTTTCGATCGAATTTCTATCGATCTTGACCATGTATCGTTTCTGTGTTCGATATATGTGTTCGTAAACATCCGCTAATAGTTATATGTAAGTTAGTTGGGGGTTGCACATATCTGTGGTGATTGGATTATGTATATGAATATTGTTGGATTGTCATGAATGAATAGTCGGGGATGTGAGGTGTTATATTCTTTCATTAGATGTATATTGTAAATTGTTGTAATATTTTTTCCCAGGGCACATCCGGGTTGAGGTTGTATCCACCATTGTATTATTTCATTTAATGTTTATTGCTTCTAGAATAGACCCAAGGTGGGGTGCACAAACTACCGGGTACTTTGAAGTGCCGAGTTGCCTACTCATGTTGTTAAGGGAGGTTGCTTCGCTTCGGGTATTTGGCTGGTAGTTTTCCGCACAAGTAGGGGTCTAGGGTGGGGTTTGGCTATTCATCGCGACCGTGGAATCCGTCTTTCGTTACAGGCTTAAACGAAATGCGGAATTCCTAATATATCCAATGTGTTCATCTGTGATCTGGAATCTCTATTATTGCGTCTGACGAATGGATGCTTATGTTTTGCATCCGCGCTAGTCCAGCCCCCAGCTCTGGCGTTAGTTATCTAACCTAACGGTGTAAGATGGGGCCCATGGCGAATGCGGATAACATAAGCGTACGTTGTATTTTCGTCTTTTTCTGCAATGGTAGGTTAATTGATGGGACTGCATTACATTAATGCAAAGCAAACAAACCAAAGCTGAATCGTTGGAACAATTTTAAAACCACTCGGTTTTTTCAAAAAAAGTAAAACTTTTTAAATACGGAGCTTAACCCACTCCTTTTAAAAGCTATCAGGTTCCTTCGATTATATCAAGTTCACTACGTTCACGGTTTCGCCAAAACCATTCGTAGCCCTCCGTCATTTCAGTTGGATATTCGGTAGTATTCAAGCTATGTATTTTAACCTTCGCCAAGGCATAGTGATTGGTAGCAGCTGAATATTCATGTGTAGCATAGATAGATGCGTTGGTTTGGGACAGTCGTACTGCCATTTTGGCCTTCGTCAAGGGTATGTACGGGTGGGTTCAAATTAACCTGGATAATGACGAGTAGAACTTGACATGTGACTTATGATATGTTGGCATTCGTCAAGGTCATAAGAGCATGGGGCAAAAATCCACATCGGGAGTTTCTAAAGAAGCTGAAACTTGCTAGTGTTGCATACCATTTGGAGTGTGATAATTTTTGTAGGATTCCTTCGACTTTATCACACGATGATATTTGGATCCCGATCCTACTGTGAGTATATGCTACTCCTCGGGAGATTTTTTTTACTTAATGATCAATGCTATAAACCAGGTAGGTGTCTAGAACAGTGTTAGCGGGGCTACGCCTCCAGGGAAAAGAGGTTATTTAATTAAGGAACTTCGCGAAAGCATCGTAAAACCTCCCTCGAAGTACCGACACTAGCCTGGCTGAACGGTTAAGCAAGAATTGTACGGTGAGACTAATCCTGACTAATTCTTCTTTTCTGGTTTGAGGAAGGATTCAAGAAACAGTAGGAGCCATCCTGTTTAGATAAACTAAAAACCAATCTAAACATGCAAGAGCATCATGCTAAAGCGATTCTTCTCTCTCTCCTAATTACAGCAATCAAAGATGACGGGCCTTAAGTTACTATTAGATAAAAATATATTGACAGGGCCAAACTACAAAGATTGGTTCAGGAATGTCAAGATGGCAATAACTTATGAAAAGTTAGACTATATCCTCACTACTAAAGCCCCCGCCGTCCCTGGTCCAGAATCCAGTGTCACGGATAAGGAAATCCGTAAGACCTGGGAGATTGATTGCGTGAAGGCCAAGTGCCTCATGCTGGCCTCTATGGACAACGAGCACCAGAGGCGGCACGAGAATATGGACCTTGAATCTATATTCCTCCATACCAAAGAATTATATGGAGAGCAATCTCGTATCGCAAGATATGAGACCTCAAAGAAGCTTTTTCAGGCGAGATTGGCCGTCGGATAATCTGTAGGGGAATACATCCTTAAGATGATCGGCTATATTGAAGAGCTCGCGAACCTCGGGACCACGTTAGAGAATGAGCTGTATACAGACTTAATTCTGTAGTCCCTCCCTTCTACCTACGCCCAGTTTATCTTGAATTTTAATATTCAAGGTAAAGAAATTGAACTTCCGGAACTCCTCAACATGTTGAGGAGTGCTGAGCGCATCCTGCAGAAATCCAGAGAAACACCCTCTCTATTTGTTGGTGGAGCTTCCTCTTCTAGATCCAAGGCGAAAGCCAAAGTAAAAAAGAAGAAGGCCCCCACCAAGCCGAGAGACGGTGTTAGTAAGGTGGAAGCAAAGGGCAAGGCAAGAGTAGCAGGGCCGACAGTAGGAAAGGAAGAATGCTTTTACTGTCATAAGAAGGGCCACTGGAAGAAAGATTGCAAGGCTTGGAAGGCCAAGAACCAGGACCCGTAGCAAGTTGTAGCTTCGACTTCAGGTGTGTTTGTAATTGAAAAATGTCTGTCAATCGACTATACTTTCTGGGTATTGGATACCGGATCAGGATCTTATATCTGTAATTCTTTGCACGCACTGAGAAGACGTAGGGTTCTGAAGACCGGTGATATGACCCTCAGGGTTGCTAACGGAGCGAGCATGAATGTTGTGTCCGTAGGGGAATATCATCTTGGATTGACTAGTAGACATATTTTGGTTTTGCACAACTGTTTTTGTGTACCTAGTTTGACTTGTAATATCATTTCAGTATCTTTATTATCAAAAGAAGGTTATGATTTTACATTTGTAAGCGATTTCATAAACATCCACCTTAATAATGGTCTGATTGGGTCAGGTACTTTAAACAACGGTATATACATATTAAACCAACTACAAATTTTCAATGTCCAGAACACACATAAAAGAAAGACACCAGAAATAAATCATGCTTTCTTATGGCATTGTAGACTAGGTCACATCAACGAAACAAGGTTGACTAAGTTACATAAAGAAGGATATTTGGATCCGTTCGAACATCAATCTTATGCAACTTGTCAATCATATCTCAAAGGAAAGATGACAAAGACTCCATTCACTGGACGCGGAGTAAGAGCAAGCGAGCTCTTGAGACTCATACACAGCGACGTATCTGGTCCAATTTCTACACATGAAAGAAATGGTTATTCCTATTTCATTACTTTTACGGATGATTTCTCAAAGTATGGACATATTTTCTTAATGAAACATAAATCTAAAGCCTTTGAGAAATTCCGGGAATATAAGAATGAAGTGGAAAAACAAACCGGCAAAAGTATCAAGACGCTGAGAACTGATCGAGGTGGTGAATACTTAAGTGCCGAGTTCCTGGATTACCTAAAAGAGAATGGAATTCTCTCTCAGCTTACTCCTCCATACACACCACAACACAACGGTGTATCGGAGAGACGTAACCGAACCCTATTGGAAATGGTACGTTCCATGATGAGTAACTCTGAGTTACCGCGATCATTCTTGGGGCTATGCACTAGAATCAGCTGCATATCTTTTGAACAAGCTTCCTACCAAGACTGTGCCTACCACACTATATCAGATGTGGAGAAGGAAGAAACCTTATCTTCAATATCTGAAGATATGGGGATGTCCAGCTTTTGTTAAAAAGCAGCATGTGGACAAACTCGAGGCACGCTCAGTACTGTGTAAGTTTGTGGGATACCCAAAGAACTCCAGGAGGTATCTTTTCTATTACGCAGAGAAACAAAAGGTTTTTGTTTCTCGTCATGCCCACTTTTTGGAACATCAATTTTTAGAAAAAGAAACTGGTGGGAGCACAATAGAACTGGAAGAAATTCCAGAACTACAAACTATTACTGAAATATTGGTGGAACCAGAAGGTTCAAAAGAATAGGACATTCCCGCGCTACTCCGTAAGAGTAGTAGGCTATCACATCAGCCTGAGAGATACTACGGTTTTCTCGTAGATGGAGATAGAGAGGATTGGATCATTGATAATGATGAGCCGACTAACATCCAGCAAGCCATTCAGAGCACTGACTCGGTAAAATGGTTGGATGCAATGCGGACCGAGATGGAGTCCATGTACACCAACAAAGTATGGACTTTGGATATTGCTCCAGAAGAGGTAAAACCCGTAGGCTGCAAATGGATCTTCAGAAAAAAGATTGGTGTAGATGGACAGGTTGAAACCTATAAGGCTAGACTTGTTGCAAAAGGATTTCGTCAAAGACCTGGTTTAGACTATGATGAAACCTTTTCTCCAGTGGCTATGCTCAAATCCATTCGGATCCTTCTTGCCATTGCTGTCTTCCACGATTATGAGATTTGGCAGATGGACGTAAAAACCACTTTTCTAAATGGAAATTTGGAAGAGTGTCTATATAGACCAGCCAGAGGGTTTCATTTAGGGTGGAAGCAGCGGGAAAGTGTGCAAGTTGCTTAAGTCCATCTATGGACTAAAGCGGGCATTACGGAGTTGGAACATCTGTTTTGATGAGACGGTCAAAGAATTTGACTTTATCAGAAATCCAGATGAGCTATGCATTTTGTCACGACCCAAAATTGGCACGTGACGGCCTTTAAACTACGCAACGTCTACAGGCGTAATGCAACTTAAGTAAGCCGAAACCCAGCAATCTAAACCACCAAACGTAGTAAGTGATAATAACAATTTTAAAACTTTTGAAATCTCAAACCAAATTCTTTAAAGTCCAACTTTCTTTCCTTTAAAATTTTGGCAGCACCTCCTTTGTAAAAACCAGCCTCAAAATAGGTACAACAAAAATATAAGTAAAGCATCCCCAAACGGGAGCAAAAACACGCCCAAAGGTGGAAAACAACCACCACAACAGATATACGATGCCGTAGCGAAGAAATAAAAGACGATATAAATAAAACTGCATAAAAGACCTCCAAGTCACAAAATAATATACAATATCGTCATCACATCAAGTCTATAAGTCATACATGAAAGTGGTAGATGGAGGGTACAAGGTACAAAGATATACAATGAGCAACATCGGATAACCGTAAAACCCACCTATAGCAAAACTGTACACAGTCAGCCGTAGCGGTATCCGCTGCAAAAGATGATATGATAGATGAAAGCCTTGCCTCGACTACTCTGAGGGACAATCTGCAAACCCTGTGGTACAACGGGGGTGAGTTGCCAACTCGTGAATAGTAAATAACATATGTAGGTAATCGCAAGTATACACGTACTACGCGAATCTATCACATGCAAACTAATAGCAACAAATGGTCATATGTATGCAACAGTCATGAAAGGTACTCTAGCAGGTACAACTAATACATGAAGCAATAATAAGACAATATGTATATGCAACAGTCATGAAAGGTACTCTATCAGGTACATCTAATACATAAAGCAATGCATATAAAATAAATGCGGAGTATGGGATAAAACATGTCATCCTCACGGAATCCTGACCTCATGGCAGGACCAAAGTCCATCAAGACAATCAAAATCCCAAATTTCCTCAAATCAGCCCCCAAATTGGCTCTCATATCCTGTAAGTCTCATATATCCTGAGTGTCCAATATCAAGTAAATCTCATATATCCTGTATCCAATATCAAGTAAATCTCATATATCCTGTATCCAATATCAAGTAAATATCATATATCATGTATCCAATATCGAGCAAGTCTCATGAAATGAATAAGTAAATTTGCATGAATCATTATGATGATGTATATAAATTAGATATGTATACATATATATTAGCGTCCCATTCCACTAATATATATATATATATATATATATATATAACAGCATCCTATTCCATTGTTATATATACTTAAGAGTAAAAATATCATGAAAACATGTGTCTAGCATCGACACATAAATACTGATCTATCAGGTGCTGTCACCACGACTGGCCCTAATAGGTACGTATCATACGGTATCTCGAAAACCCGAGTGCCCAGCTTCGACCATCGCAACTCGACGTATCCATACGTACATAACTCCGATCGGTATCCCCACGATAACCGCCGAGTTTAAAATACTGTCACCGATAGGTATGATTCCCCTGTCAGGCTCATCGGCGTGGTCCATCGACATACTTTTCTTGCCCCGGGATACCTCCGGGCCCCACCATGTACCCGCATACGGCCCACGACAGCTCTTCGCATGGGGTATATATCAGAACCGAGAAATCTCATGGTGGCTGCTAAAATATCATATCAAGAGAAACCGAGTTTTTCAAATAATGCATAATTTCATGAAACTACCACGGTCCTCAAATCCAGAAAATATCATGAAAAATCCATATCTCAATGTGAAAATCCATGAATATAATATATGCAACATAAAACTGAAATGTGAACATATAAAGGAAAAGCCGCTATTTAACTGCAAAAAGTTAATATATATATCATGCGGTTCCTAATTTCTTCAGGTCCATATAACATCAAATAAAGGTGAACATGTTGCTATAGCTGGATATATATGTAAACATGTAGGTATAGAAAGGTATATGTATCTACCTATCAGTAATGATGTAATACCCTCCAGGTATAAGTGTAAGTATGTATGCAAGATGTATATGTAGCTATGTCTCATATGTTTATATACCTATCACTAATGGTATAATACCATATAGGTATATAGGTAACTATCATGTAAGCATGTCAAGGCATATGTGTAAGCATGTAGGTATAAAAGTATGTTATATGTCATATGCACAATGGAATATGAATCAATGTCTCAATATCACTAACCAAACAATATCATATATGTATGTGTGTTGTACGTGTCATGGCAGTTATTGACGGTGTGTGTGGCATATATGTGTTGTGCGTGTCATGGCAGTTATTGACGGTGTGTGTGGCATACAATCAGTGCTCGTGCAATATGAGCCGTCAATAATAGTGCAGTGTCCAAAAGGTACAAGTCCAAGCACAACAAGTAATAATATGCAATGAGGTGTATACGCAAACTCTATATATGCAATAGAATATGCGACTAATATCATAACATCTCTAGCCCAGACGCATAACACCATGCGGGCGATTCCCCTGTAAATGTTAAATCTACTCACCAACGCTCCTGGTTAAGTAAAGCCTGTTAGTTATATGTATGCCCTAGAGGCCATTACTGTACATTGGATGTATATTGTAGTGGATGCTGGGACATATATAGGGAGGACTTTCTTGCTCGACATGATAGTATGCTATCTGGTTACTCTTTACCTTAACATGTATAATGATTGTCTCTCTGTTACATGTTGGTAAAGCCCTTAGGATGTGTACTTGACTATCTGGACTATGATGCGGATAATACTAGTAGGGACATGGTAGTCCATAAGTACATCCTTCAAAGTCCCTAGTCTTGGGTGTATCGAGACGGGGCATCGATATACCATAGTAGACTAGCGTATACTTTCTCGACCCATACAGATGGGCGATGGATGATCCCATATCCATTGGTGTTTGACATCAGAGATGATATACGGGTGCTCAGTAGAGCCTGGGTACACTGGACGGACTCGCCGAGAACTCCCAGATGGTATTAAACCTTACGTCAGATGGCAGTTCTCTGGTGACACTGGTACAGAGTAGTCTGTTGACCCGAGATCGTCATAGAGTCTTGTGTGGTTCCCACTGTGCTTTGATTTCCACCTTACCACGTCCAAGAGGGCGTGCAAAACGGTGTTTTTTGGGTACAGTCCCAAATCACATGGAGGCAATGAGCGATAGGAGGGGATTCGTCTCTCCCGGTATAGGGGGTTGATGTTGCGCTGTGTTCGATTGGCATAACAGGAAATCCCTGGCCAGGGTTGCTGAGATTTACTGGTAAGTGTTACCAGTAGTTTCTCGAATTGTTATAGACCTCACATCGACACGACTTATCAAGCTATTAGGGTCTGACGTTTACCACCCCTAGGCGAGATATGCGACATATCAGACGACGAGACCGGACTGTACGGTAAGTGTTACTGGTTGGATTCACAGGAGTGTGAGCGGGCTTGCTCGTCGATCTTCTCATCGCTCAATACCCGGGTGGCCGTTACGTTTAGCAGACCGCTTGTGGCTTGTGGGTGTTTGATATGATCATCACCTGCTGCCGGCGTATTGACGAGTCTTTAGAGTCCTACACAGAGGTTTCCTGGCTCAAGCGAAACGAAATAGGAGCGCATATGAGATATGTGCGGGACTGAGAATAATGCGTGTATGTGATACCGTATTCTATTCTCGCGATGAATGTATCGATTGGTTGTATGCGATATAACCTAGTTATCGAATCGAAGATTGATTCGATAAGCCGATGCATAGGATACTAGTGGGTTATATGCGATATGACCGGATCGTTAAATCAAGTGTTGATTTAATGATTTAATGTATAATTATATATTTGATATATTACTTTGCATTAACTAGTATCGGTTCACTTTAAATGGATATTCTCACTCGGATGTGCACATTGTATATGTGATATACTTTTGTGCACTTGATTGTATCATGTTTGATGATACATATTTGCTAGGGTTTTTGTGTAAAGATCAAACCATGGTTACATGATAATGGTTAGGGTTTTGTTTTATTCACTTATTTATTTATCTATTGATTTTTGGAAAATGAAAAGCATAAAGAGAAAAATGGTGGCTAACTTTGTTGTATATTGAAGCTTCATGAAGCTTTGACTATGTGACCATGCTTAACCCTAACCATTCCCACTAACCTTAGTTTAGTCTCTACACTTGACCATGGTTATTATTATGATAAGTATTCTTTTTATATCCTTTTTTCATATCTTATCATAACATGATCTTCATCTTCTTCTTCTTCAAAAAAGGTTGAAGAAAGCTTGCTTCATCAATGGCAACTCTTGAAATTGAGTGAGAAATCCAATTCTAAAGTGAACCCACTTCCTATTTCTTCATCCTCTACCTCTTGCCAAGTAGTAGAGTGTGTTTTCTTCACAAGTTTCATGACTTGGTGAAGTGGGAGCTTGATCTAGTGATGCCTCGACGTAGATCATCTTCGGCACGAAGCCGACGAACTTGCCCGCCCATTTCTCCGATGAAGCCGACGCTAGAGCCCGGGATTCCATATGGACAGCGAGGAGACTTCATTACGGAGCTATGGAAGTGGAGGACCGGATCTACAAAGGTTGTATTTCCGTACTTTTAGTTATATTGTTAACTAGTTGCATCTTTCGCCTAAATATCTAGTTAACGATCCGTAGTCTAGGGTTTCTCGGCACCGTAAAATTTGAAATTGGCATGGTTGATGCCTTGTGAGACCTCTTGGGAGTGCCTAGGAACCCTACAGTGGTATCAGAGCCTAGCTAGAGCCTTAGGCGATGCTTAGACGATGTTTGAAACCCGATCGAACCCGAAACCCTAACTTTTTCACGCTCTCTGGACTTTTTCTAAAAACTGGGATTTTTCCAGATTAAAAATGCTTAAAAAATTCAGCAGGGAATTATAAGAATTACGGTGCAAAAGTTTTCTCATGAACAGTCCATACCGCGGCGGAACCGCGGCAGAAGCCTGGCTTCTGCGGCGGTTCCGCCGCACTTTGGTGACGTCATCCTCCCCTTTTTGCACAGTAATTCCTATTTAATAATGCTGAGTTTTCTGGGAATTTTTAAATTTTATTCAAGAGTTGAATTTTCTGGGGTTGTTTTGGGGATTCGGTGTTTCGATCGGAGTATCAGATTTTGTCTATGTGGCTTTCCGGATAATTTTTGAATATGTTAAAAAGTTCGACCGGATATAAATATCCAATTTTTCCCCTGTCGGGAAATTTCCAAGTGTTGGATTTTTCCGTAGTTTAACGACATTCTAAGTAGTGCAAGTAACGCGATGGACCCTCTAGAAGACAACAAACCTTAACTCAATTATGTGACTGTCTTGAACTGCACTTTGAACCTTCGGGTTTGGGGCAGTACGGCGTGCCACATGTGAGGCGTTGGCTTGACCCTTCTACGGCTGGACCGTTGGTACTGAGGCACGAACTGAATGTTTTTAGACTTGTTTCATGTGTTGATCTGTATCGGGAAAACTTGGGTGTTTGAATGTTCGATCGGAAAGTTTAAGATTTTCTAATTATCCGGAATGTGATACAATAATTGGATTTCACAATAAGTTATGAGATAACTGAATGAATGTTATAAACATAGCAGTTTAGTCTCACTTGATCGGTTGCCACGGAATTTTGATGTGATCAAAAATCCGTCGCAATCACATAGCATACGCGGATACTCGCCGGGTAAACTTAATAGACAGCCTCGCTCCATAGCCCCGACCAAGTGACTGTAGGAGAACCCCGTCGCCGAAAGCATCCGTTTGGGTGCTCGCAGTAGCGGTGTTCCGCCTTGGTGCACTTCGTCGACGGTATCGGGGGTGCGGCCGTCTACTGAAGTTTGCGACGAGCATTCAATCAGGATGTCGGGAATCTTGTTGAATTGCCCGACTTGATATTGAAAAGTGTTTTCGATAATGAGACTAAAATGCGGGGTTTATAATTGTTAGGCATGTGATGTCTAAGGAATTCATTTGGTCAGGCATGCGATGTCTGAGGTGGTTGCGGATTCTAACTGTTGTAGTTTTACACTTTCTTTTCTGTGACCGTAAGTGTAATATGTGATATCGCCGGTTTCGTTGCTATATGTCAACGACAATTGGGATGCGCATATTTACTTACGTTGATGACATGTGATGTTATGTGTTGCTGTATATGTTATATTGGATCGTCGTGTTTGAATAGCCGGGTTTTTTTTATGTGAGATGAGTGTTTTTCATTTTCATTCATGTAAAAACTTGTATGTAATATTCTTTTATTGGGGCGCTTCCAGGTTGCGGAAGTTGTCACCGTTGATGTATATTATTTACTTTTCCGCACTAGGATAGACCCAAGGAGGAGGGCACAAGTGACCGGGTCCTGGAGTCCAGTGGGAGACCAACTCGAGGAGTCGAGTCCGGGTCTCCTAACTCTAGAATTGGTAGGGTTGCTTGCCGCTCTCGTAGGGGTCTTGGGGTGTGGGTTTGGCTATTCATCGCGACCGTGCAATCCGTGTTTTATATTGGCTCGTATTGAAAACACGGACGTCCTAGTATATCCAATATTTCATATGATTCTTCTGCTGCGATATCTGTGATGTGATCATGTGATGTTCTGTGATGGTTACTATATATAGTATATATAATATATTATATAGACGTTACTTATGTTTTACACCCGCGCTAGCCCTGCCCCGCTCTGCCGTTAGTCACCTAACCTAACGGTGCACGAGGGGACATCGAGGCGAATGCGGATGGCATAAGTGTACGTCGTATTTATCTGTGATATTTAGGTATTTTAAATGATGGGACTTCATTAATATGATTAATGAAATAAAAGAAACCTAAGATGTTGTAGAATCGAATTTCAAAATAAAACAGGTAGCTACAGTTCTTGCTTTGCATAGCGGTATATATGATATATCCTGCACCTTATTCGATGAGGAAAGGACAGAGATCCCTTCACCGGGAGTGACTCCTTTAGCAATAACTGGCAGATGCTACACACTCGGTTTGTCTTTTGATTGCTTTTAAGTGTTTTTGCTTTGCACAGTGATATATGTGATATATCCCGCACCTCATTCGACGAGGAAAGGACCGACGATCCCTTCACCGGGAGTGACTCCTTTAGCAAAACTAGAAAAGCCTCAAAAACACTCCATTTCAAAATCATTTGATTCTACAACGATATCAAGTTCATTACGCAATAGGTTTTTAGAAAAAAACCTGTCGTAGCCCTCCGTCATTTCAGATAAGTGGTAGTTAGTATTCGTGCTACGTTTGTTGGCCTGCGTCAAGACGTAGTGTGCGGTAGCTAACTAGTATTTATCTACTTATGTATATGATGCAGATTGGATTAGGGTAGTCGTGCGACTTTGTTGGCCTGCGTCAAGGGTCATGCGGGTGGGTTTAATTCAATCAAGAAATGACGGGTAGAACTTGACTAGCAGACTATGGTTTGTTGGCCTGCGTCAAGGTCATAGGACGCTAGGGGCAAAATTATCGGGAATTTCAAGTGTTGAAATTTGCAATGAGATTGCATACCTTCTATGAGATAGTTGGATCCCGATCCCCGCTGCGAGTAAGAGTTACTCCTGGGAGAGTTTTACACATTACAATTAGCCGATCAAGTAGGTGTCTAGAAAGGTGTCAACGGGATTACGCCTCTGGGAAAACGAGGTTTACATTAATCAGGTTCGTGCGAAAGCACGGGGGACCTCCCTCAAAGTACCGACACTGGCCTGGCTGAAAGATTGGCGAACTTGTAGTGTGTAATTAATCCCGGCTAGTCTTTCCTTTTAGGGTTTGAAGGAAGATTTGATAAAAAGCAGTGGGAGCCATCCTGATTAGATAAAATAATAACCAATCTATTCTTGAAAGAGCGCACGCTGAGTGTTTTCTTCTCTCTCTCTCCTGGTAGCGACCATATCTCGTCTTAATCAAGATAATAAAACGGATATTTGACCGAACCCGCTTGTTATACTGAGCTGGGGAATGTTGGTCCCGCTCCACCTTATAATTGTTATAAGACAGAGCAGGAAATTGAGGAATACCTGATTTCCCGTGCCGTCCAAACGAAGAGAGTGCATGATGATACATCATCTTCGGGTGTGTTCATTACAAAGAACTGTTTCTCAGTATCCTCTGCATCCTAGGTATATGATACTGGATCAGGATCCCAGATATGTAATCTATTACATAGGGCTGCAAAAAGGTAGAAAAACTGAGAACAGGTGATAAGTTTCATGAGGCAGAAAACGGGGCAAGTGTTGCATCCAAGTCTGTTGGTCACTGTCACCCTGTATTACCAATACATTGATTCTGAACGAATGTTATTAGATACCGAACCTGATATACAAAATCATATCAGTCTCTTTATTAGTAAAGAAATGGTAAAATTTTGTATTGTTGGATAATGTTTTGAACATTTCCTATATCAAAAGTTGATCGGTTCAGACACGTTAACTAAAACCATTGATGTTCTAAATCAAACTACAGTTCTTAGTATATGGAACACACACAAGAGGAAGAGTTCAAAATTGAACGATTCCTTCTTGAGGTATTGTAGACTAGGTCAGATCAATGTGACCCGACTAGCCTGAGTTACATAAAGATGCATATTTAAATTAGTTTGAATTTACATCTTGTGAAACTCGCCAGTCATGTCACAAAGATAAGATGACCATAGCCCTGTTTATTAGAAACAGAGAAAGAGTTAGTAAACTCTTGGGATGATACATGTTAATGTATGTAAGGTCCCCTGTCTACACATGCCAGGACTGGTTCTTTATACTTCATTACGTTCTCTGATAATCTCTCAAGATTCAGTCATATGTTCCTGTTGAAACATGAGTCCGAACCTTTTGAGATATTCATAGAATATAAGCGAGAAGTAAAGAACCAGAATACGAGTATAAGTATTATGTCATTTGATGTGATCATGGAGGAGAATACTTGAGCACGGAATTCCTGAACTATTCTAAAGGAGAATAAGATTCTCTCTCAGGATTACTCCTCCGAATACACCATTGCACGATGGTATATCGGGGCGGAGCAGATACACCCTGTTTGATATGGTGTGCTCTATGATGAGTACTACTGAGTTACCTATTTCCTTTTGGGAGTTATGCGTTTGTGAAGCTGCATACCTATTGAATAGGGTTCGAATCAAATCAATTGCCTACCATTTCATATGTGATATGATAAGGGAAGAGCCCATCTCTTAAGTTAGTTAAGATTTGGGGTTGTCCGGCCTATGTCTAAAAGCAAAATCCGGACAAGCTCGAGGCAAGGTCTGTAATGTAGAACTGGAAAGGTTCCAGCTATACAATCTGCAGCCGATGATTTGATAGAACCAAAGGATTCAGTAGATTCCAACGAACCTCAGCCTCTCCGCCGATCTTGTAGGGTTCCTCACCCACCTGAGAGATACTTCTGTTTCTCTATGACAGTGGGAGCGAGGATTGCATCATGAAATGATGACCCAACTAGTTTCTAGCTGGCCATCAAGAGTGGGACTCTGTAAGAATGGCTGGATGCTTAGCGATCTGAGATGGAATCCATATACACCAACAAAGTATGGACTTTGGTTGCTATATCTGAAGGGTTAAATTCCCATCAGGAGCAAGTATATCTTGAGAAGATTACTTGGTGTACATGGAAAAGTTGAGACTTTCAAAGCTAGACTTGTTAAAGGTTTTTCGTCATCGACCAGGCGTGGATAATGATGAAACCTTTTCCAGTGCCTATGCTTAAGTCCATCCAGATACTACTTGCCACGGCTACATACCATGACTACGATATCTGGCGGTTGGGTGTCATGACAGCTTTTCTAAATGATGTTTTAGAAGAGGGCGTCTGTAAGTACACAGCCAGAGGGCTTCGTAGGCAGTGGGAGCAGCGGAAACGTGTGCAAGATGCTTTATAGGATAAAACAGGCATCGCGGAGTTGGAACATCTGTTTTGATGGATTAGTCAAAGAAGTTGACATCATCAAAATGGTAGATGAACCTTGTATAAACAAAAAGGTAGTAGGGAGTATGGTGACGATCCTCGTAGAGTACGTGGATGACATACTCTTGATAGGGAAGGAGTTTCCTATGCTACGCTCGATCAATCTCCGCTTATCACAATGATTCTCCACATAGGATGAAGATGATACCTCCTAAATCCTGAGTTTTCATCTATGAAATAGATGTTATTTGGGTGTTAGAAAACTCACTAGATGTAGTGAGAAGGTATCAATTGATCCTGGGAAGAATCTCTGGAAGTGTTCTAGAGTGATAAGAACGACTGAATGTCAGTCACAGGCATTGTCTTTACCCTTGGTAAAGGGACGGTATGTTGGAAGAGTTCCAAGCTAGATACCGTGGCACACTAGACGATAAAGGCTGGATACATCGCTACTTAAGATGCTACCAAAGAGGCTGTTTGGGTGTATATTGGTTCATAAGATAAACTACGTTCCTACCATTGTGAGACAATGGAATTGTGGCTTATGCCAAGGAACGCCGGTCCCATCAGTGATCCAGACATATTCTAAGGCAGTATCACCTGATCATGGAGATGGTTGATCTCCAAGGAGATCGAGGTTAGGAGAGTAGACTCAGAAGATAACACGGCGGATCCACTCACGAAGGACTATTCCCATAAAGAGACTTTTATGGGATGGTTGAGTATGAGATACTACAACCACTGCTATCAGATGGCCCTAGTGCAAGTGGGAGATTGTTAGTTATATGTATGCCGTAGAGGCCATTACTGTACATTGGATGTATATTGTAGTGGATGCTGGGACATATATAGGGAGGACTTTCTTGCTCGACATGATAGTATGCTATCTGGTTACTCTTTACCTTAACATGTATAATGATTGTCTCTCTGTTACATATTGGTAAAGCCCTCAGGATGTGTACTTGACTACCTGGACTATGATGCGGATCATACTAGTGGGGACATGGTAGTCCATAAGTACATCCTTCAAAGTCCCTAGTCGTGGGTGTATCGAGACGGGGCATCGATATACCAGAGTAGACTAGCGTATACTTTCTCGACCCATACAGATGGGCGATGGATGATCCCATATCCATTGGTGTTTGACATTAGAGATGATATACGGGTGCTCAGTAAAGACTGGGTACACTGGACGGACTCGCCGAGAACTCCCAGATGGTATTATACCTTACGTCAGATGGCAGTTCTCTGGTGACACCGGTACAGAGTAGTCTGTTGACCCGAGATCGTCATAGAGTCTTGTGTGGTTCCCACTGTGCTTTGATTTCCACCTTACCACGTCCAAGAGGGCGTGCAAAACGGTGTTTTTTGGGTACAGTCCCGAATCACATGGAGGCAATGAGCGATAGGAGGGGATTCGTCTCTCCCGGTATAGGGGGTTGATGTTGCGCTTTGTTCGATTGGCTATAACAGGAAATCCCTGGCCACGGTTGCTGAGATTTACTGGTAAGTGTTACCAGTAGTTTCTCGAATTGTTATAAACCTCACATCGACACGACTTATCGAGCTATTGGGGTCTGACGTTTACCACCCCTATGCGAGATATGAGACATATCAGACGACGAGACCGGACTGTACGGTAAGTGTTACTGGTTGGATTCACAGGAGTGTGAGAAGGCTTGCTCGTCGATCTTCTCATCGCTCAATACCCGGGTGGACGTTACGTTTAGCAGACCGCTTGCGGCTTGTGGGTGTTTGATATGATCATCACCTGCTGCCGGCGTATTGACGAGTCTTTAGAGTCCTACACAGAGGTTTCCTGGCTCAAGCGAAACGAAATAGGAGCGCATATGAGATATGTGCGGGACCGAGAATAATGCGTGTATGTGATACCGTATTCTATTCTCGCGATGAATGTATCGATTGGTTGTATGCGATATAACCTAGTTATCGAATCGAAGATTGATTCGATAAGCCGATGCATAGGATACTAGTGGGTTATATGCGATATGACCGGATCGTTAAATCAAGTGTTGATTTAATGATTTAATGTATAATTATATATTTGATATATTACTTTGCATTAACTAGTATCGGTTCACTTTAAATGGATATTCGCACTCGGATGTGCACATTGTATATGTGATATACTTTTGTGTACTTGATTGTATCATGTTTGATGATACATGTTTGCTAGGGTTTTTGTGTAAAGATCAAACCATGGTTACATGATAATGGTTAGGGTTTTGTTTTATTCACTTATTTATTTATCTATTGACTTTTGGAAAATGAAAAGCATAAAGAGAAAAATGGTGGCTAACTTTGTTGTATATTGAAGCTTCATGAAGCTTTGACTATGTGACCATTTTGTCTCATGCTTAACCCTAACCATTCCCACTAACCTTAGTTTAGTCTCTACACTTGACCATGGTTATTATTATGATAAGTATTCTTTTTATATCCTTTTTTCATATCTTATCATAACATGATCTTCATCTTCTTCTTCTTCAAAAAAGGTTGAAGAAAGCTTGCTTCATCAATGGCAACTCTTGAAATTGAGTGAGAAATCCAATTCTAAAGTGAACCCACTTCCTATTTCTTCATCCTTTACCTCTTGCCAAGTAGTAGAGTGTGTTTTCTTCACAAGTTTCATTACTTGGTGAAGTGGGAGCTTGATCTAGTGATGCCTCGACGTGGATCATCTTCGGCACGAAGCCGACGAACTTGCCCGCCCATTTCTCCGATGAAGCCGACGCTAGAGCCCGGGATTCTATATGGACAGCGAGGAGACTTCATTGCGGAGCTATGGAGGTAGAGGACCGGATCTACAAAGGTTGTATTTCCGTACTTTTAGTTATATTGTTAACTAGTTGCATCTTTCGCCTAAATATCTAGTTAACGATCCGTAGTCTAGGGTTTCTCGGCACCGTAAAATTTGAAATTGGCATGGTTGATGCCTTGTGAGACCTCTTGGGAGTGCCTAGAAACCCTACAAAGCCAACCACCTGTTTCCCCTTCTTCGCAGCGTCCGAAGTCCCCGCCTGCGATCCTAAAATCACAAAACAACAAAGCAAGTATGTATATTAGCAAATGACCAATAACACGTACAAACTACGTTTGACCGACGCACCAACTAAAAACATACTCTCAAGTGTTCGTATTGTGGCTAACGTGCGTAGCGACACTATGAAACCAACCCAAGAGCAAAACCACACAAAGTGCACGAACCGTGTCATATAACGTAACACGCGTAATCGTAACACAAGAAACTAGCTAGGTGATCCCAGATTTTGTATACAGAGAAAAACCAAAAATCAAACACTACCAAACACACCTAAACCAAAGCAGACAGCTACCCACCAAAAACTAAACCAAAACCCTACCAAAAATCCGAGGTCGCCGGATTTCGTGAGCATGACGCCGGCCAAAACCGAGGGGAAGGGGTTCGTGCTTCAGGTGTAGGCTTAGGGTCTCTGGTGCAACACAACTACTCTGCTAGATTTTCTAGTATACTCTCGGGGTCACAGCAGATCACAGATATCATATATTGACACTAAAAATACGATATGTGCACGAAACGATACTTTAAGCGTTCTAAACAAAAACTATAAGGCTACACAACACTATAAGAAACTACTTAACAGATAGAGATCATTACCTACTCCTACAAGCTCAAAGATCCTTGCTTTCCAAGCTCCAAGGCATCCAAGAGGCAAAACAAGGCAAATGATGTGATTTGGGTGAGATTTTGTGAAGATTAGTATAGGTTTAGGTGAAGGATAGTTCAAGTGTTCAGTTGAGAGCTATGAGGATGAAGAGATAATGAGAAAGGAATAAGTGAGAGAAATGAGTGAGGTGTGAAGAAAAGAGAGAGAAAGTTGAGGATAAGGGTGAGTGCACCATGCAATAACTCTCACATAAATGCAAGCCATGATCTCAAGTGAGTCACCATGCCACATCTTCCCAAATCCAAAACAAAACAAATATCTCCCACAACAAATATCTAAGATTTAAGGTTAAGGCAAAGCAAGGGATTAGGATTAAAACAAAGGATTAGGATTAGGGTTAAGTTGTCATGGTCACTGATCTAGATTACACAAACACACCCTCACATAAACATGCACATGTGTGTGCATGCCATAACAAATAATAATAAATTATTAATTAAATGTTATAAAATGTGAGGAACCCAAATTGGTAAACTTTTTACCGAAAACCCGCATTACCGCCTAAACTAACACTAATCTAAATCTAAGGCATTATAATCTCCCCCCTTAAAGAAAATTCGTCCCCGAACTAAAATTCTTACTAGGCATATCTTCAAAGAGATGAGTGCAAAAATCCCAAATCTCGCTCGCAGCCTTCCAAGTGATCTCCTCACTATACGGCTACGCCCAAAAAAAACCTCTACATATGGCAAGACCCATGACCGAAGTTTCTCCACCTGCCGAACCACTAACACAATTGGCAGCCGGTGAACAAAAAGATCGCGTCCAAGCTAAATGGTCCAGTGCTGAATCATGTGAGAAAGGTCATGAAGGTATTTGCGAAGTATCGACACAAGGAATGCAGGATGAATACTCAATAATCTGGGCGGAAGTGCCAAATTATAGGCAACGGAACTAACTCGCTTTAAGGATCTCAAAAGGACCTACAATCCTGGGATAAGCTTCCCAAAACTCAACACGTCATTCATCAAAAAATCCGTAGGAATACATGATCTCACACTGCGAACTCAAGTCTGCGACCACCATGGTCGACATAAGACCTCTGTCCGCACTGGGCCGCTCTCATCCTGACCTGAATCAACTGGATCATCTCTGAAGCCTCTCGACTAGATGGGGTCCAAAAATTCTACTCTTGCGGAGTCAGAAAAATAGACTGGTGATCGACACCACCTACCAAACAAGGCCTAAAGGTTGCCAATTGGAATGTCTCCTGATAACAGCTATCGAAGGAGAACCCTAACAATGGCAAGTGACGATCCCAACTGCCAACAACAATCAGTACGTACGCAAAAGCATATCCTCCAGAGTCTGTATAGCCCGCTCTCACAAACCCTCATCCTGCGGATGGGAAAGCGGAGCTAAAGATCAACCAGTACCCAAGGCTTCCTGAAGATTCTACCAAAGACAGCAAGCAAACAGGGTGCCTCTATTAGATACAACATATGAAGGAACTCCGTGCAACACACAAACTTAACGAAGAACAACTGAGCAAACTGAGCATAACCGGACAACAAACACCCAAATGGAGTCACACCCTGCCTAGAACTGGGTAGACACCACAACGAAATTCATGGAGATCTGCTCCCATTTCCACTCTGGAATGGTTAAAGGTTGCAACTCTCCAGCCGATCGCAAATGCTCAACTTAAGCTCACAACAAGATAGACACCTTGAAACAAAATCCGAAACTTCACTCTTCATCTCTGCCCACCCATAACTATCTCACAAGTCATGCCACATATTGGTGGAACTTGAATGAACATAGAAAGCTGACTGATGTGCATGCTCTGGGATTTCGCGTTTCTACCCATCAGTATCAAGTACACATAAACGTGTCCCTAAATGTAACACACCCGGTCATAAATCAAGGACTCTGAATCTTTACCCAGCCGAGTATGCTCAAGAATCTCTGACAAACGAGTATCGGCGGGCTGTGCCTCGCGAAAACGATTAATGAAAAATGGACGGGCGCGAGCAGGAGCAAGTTGTCCCCTTAGTAGAGGCGAACTTAAGCTGTACTCAACGATCGCAAAAGAACTGTAAATCTACAGAAAACTGTCTCTGAACTGCGCACAACTGGGACAAGCTAACCCCGGGCTTACGATTCCAGAATCAGCTACCATAATCGCCTTGCCATGGGTAACGAGGATCTCACAAACACAATCCTTCACAAGATCCATCCAACGGCGCTGTCTCAACAATCAAAACTCGCTGCAGGAAGATGTACATTAAGCTCTGGTGGTCCGTGAAAATCTGACACGACTCTCCACACAAGTAGTGTCTCCAAATCTTCAACGCATGACCACCGCGACCATCTCCAGATCATGAGTGGGATATCCTGATCGTACTTCCCCCAACAGTCGGGAAGCAAAAGCGATAACTCTATAGTGTCACATCAGTACACAATCGAGCCCCACTCACGAAACATCAAAGTAAACAACAAAGTCGTCCGAACCAGAAAGCAAAGAAAGAACCGGTGCAGTTGTCAACCGAGTTTTCAACTGCTGAAAACTCCGCACGCATGCCTCACTCCAAAGAAAATGAACCTCCTTTCCGGTCAGTCCAGTCAATGGTGCAATGATACACAAGCAATCCTGCACGAAACGGCGGTAAAAACCTGCTAAGCCTAAAAATCTGCGCACCTCCATCCCGTACACAAGTCTGGGCCAAAGCTGTGCGGCCTCGATCTTCCTCGGGTCCATACGAAAACCGTCTCCCATAACTACAAGACTTAGGAGTCAATACAATCAAGCATGAAGGAACACTCCGAGAATTTAGCAAACAACTGATGCTCTCCCAATGTCTGCAAAACAAATCCTCAAGTGTTGTTCACGTTCCTCACGACTCTTAGAATAGATCAGAATGTCATCAATGGCATAACAATAAACTGGTCGAGGAACGGCCTGAAAAAATCTGGTTCATCATATCCACGAATGCTGCTAGGGTATTGGTGAGTCCAACGACACCACCAAAACTCATAAAGCCCGTAGCACGCACAAAAGCAGTCTTCGGAATGCCATCACTCCGAACCAGCAACAATGATGATCTGATCCCAAACAAACTTAGAAAATGTCTCGCACCCTAGAGCTGATCAAAGAAATCGTCAATATGAGGTAAATGATACCTATCCGCAACATAACTCGGTTCAATTGACGATCCATCAATACACAACCTCAACTTCCGTCCTTCCCCTGACGAACAGAATAGGAGCTCCCCAAAGAGAAACACTCCGACGCATAAGCCCCCTACAAGCAACTCTGCAGCTAGTCCTTAAGCTCCCTAAGCTCCGCCGGCTCATCTGGAACAACGTCGGAAACTCCCGCACGATAGGAACCCTGTCCAACGAACCCATTGTGGTTCCGGTATCATGAATGAAAGCCAAGAATCCTCAACATCCTCTTCTCAAAAGCCGACTAGAGAAAAAAAGCTGAATTCAAGCTGTGAGAGGTGGCACCACTGTCCCCCCTGCACAACTGAACTGACTCGCTGGAAAAACAAAACCTGACTGTTTTCTCACGGCAGTCCACAAACGCAAAGAATGTAGCTAACTAGTCTGTGCCCAGGAGAACGTCAAATCCAACATCTCTAGAAGGATCAAAACGACGGACGAATCTCTATCCCCTATCCGATTGGCACATGACCGAAACACTTGTCGCGCAGCCAAAGGATCGCTAACAGGAGTTAACACAATAAACGGACGATCTAGCTAACACGACTCTCGGCCCAACCATAGCACAAAGTGTGTAAAACAAACAAGTGCATTAAAAGAACATAAGAATTAAGAATACCTAAAAACTCTGCATTGGACGCCCGTGCGTCCCGATGAGCAGAAGCAAACTCTCGTGTCTGCCCCCTACCAGCAACTGGTTAAACTCCTCCTCTACCAACCTGTCCCCTCTGAGCGAAACCTCCGCGACCACGACCTCTCTGAACACAAGCCTGACACGGTGCTAAGGACCAATGTCTGACGAAGTGTTTAAGGCTCCCGCATCGAAAACATCCATACAATGGCTGCTGACCCTCCTGGGGAAAAGAGCTAAACAATTGTCCTCGTCCGAAGCCTCTGCTACTCCCGCGAAGTGCACGAAACCTAACACGGAGACTGAACCTCCGTCTCTGAGCCGATACACCTATACGAGTCCTCCTAGGTCCTCGAACTCCTAAATTCTCGGAAAGACGCTCTTTGTCCAAAAAGGCTGCGTCCACTGGTGCTTTATACGTAACACTATGTTGTGTGCTGATCGCAAGGAACAACTGGGTAACAGGGGTGGCAACCTCCTGTCGCTGCGCTCGACTGGCCTCAACCAATGACCTCATCGTCTGGCGCAAGTCCTACATCTCTGCCTCAAGCCTAGCGATACGATCTATCGAAGGCAGATCCATCTGCTCCTGTGCAACAAGCGTACCATCCTGATCAGTCCTCGCCCCAAATGAGTCAACTCTGACCTCGGCTCTCGCTGCATCTCTCTGAGTCCTCATAGTCATCGGTAGAAAAGGCTAAAAATGGAAAAAGGATTCGATAAGAAGACGGAAATCGAATCACAAGGATATGTATCATCAAGGAAGGAATTTCAATCAATTTGTACTTAGGTCACATAGGCGGAGTACCGTGCCATGAGTATGCCGAGGACATACACACACTACGTTACTCTGCTTCAACTACCTACTCCATCATACCAAGGTCATCCTACACTCCGAAAGGTAAAACTTAGCGCTCTGATACCAACTTTGTCACGACCCAAAATTGGCACGTGTCGGCCCTTAAACTATGCAACATCTACAGGCGTAACATAATTTAAATAAGACGAAAACCCAGCAATCTAAACCATCAAACGTAGTAAGTGATAATAACAATTTTAAAACTTTTGAAATCTCAAACCAAATTCTTTAAAGTCCAACTTTCTTTCCTTTAAAATTTTGGCAGCACCTCCTTTGTAAAAACCAGCCCCAAAAATAGGTAAAACAAAAATATAAGTAAAGCATCCCCAAACGGGAGCAAAAACACGCCCAAAGGCGGAAAACAACCACCACAACAGATATACAACATCGTAGCGAAGAAATAAAAGACAATATAAATAAAACTGCATAAAAGACCTCTAAGTCACAAAATAATATACAATATTGTCCTCACATCTAGTCTCTAAGTCATACATGAAAGTGGTAGATGGAGAGTACAAGGTACAAAGATATACAATGAGCAACATCGGATAACCGCAAAACCCACCTATAGCAAAACTGTACACAGTCAGTCGTAGCGGTATCCCTTGCAAAAGATGATATGATAGATGAAAGCCCTGCCTCGACTACTCTGAGGAACAACCTGTAAATCCTGTGGCACAACAAGGGTGAGTTGCCAACTCTTGAATAGTAAATAACATATGCAGGTAATCGCAAGTATGCATGTACTATGCGAATCTATCACATGCAAGCTAATAGCAACAAATGGTCATATGTATGCAACAGTCATGAAAGGTACTCTAGCAAGTACAACTAATATATGAAGCAATAATAAGACAATATGTATATGCAACATTCATGAAAGGTACTCTATCAGGTACAACTAATACATGAAGTAATGCATATAAAATAAATGCGGAGTATAGGATAAAACATATCATCCTTACAGAATCCTGACATCGTGGCAGAACCAAAGTAGATCAAGACAATCAAAATCCCAAATTTCATCAAATCAGCCCCCCAAATTGGCTCTCATATCCTGTAAGTCTCATATATCCCGAGTGTCCAATATCAAGTAAATTTCATATATCCTGTATCCAATAACAAGTAAATCTCATATATCATGTATCCAATATCGAGCAAGTCTCATGAAATGAATAAGTATATTTGCATGAATCATTATGATGATGTATATAAATTAGATATGTATACATATATATTAGCGTCCCATTCCACTAATATATATATATATATATATATATATATGCATATATAACAGCATCCCACTCCATTGTTATATACACTTAGGAGTAAAAATATCATGAAAACATGTGTCTAGCATCGACACATAAATACTGATCTATCAGGTGCTGTCACCACGACTGGCCCTGATAGGTACGTATCATACGGTATCTCGAAAACTCGAGTGCCCAGCTTCGACCATCGCAACTCGACGTATCCATACGTACATAACTCCGATCGGTATCCCCACGATAACCGCCGAGTCTAAAATACTGTCACCGATAGGTATGATTCCCCTGTCAGGATCATCGGCGTGGTCCATCGACATACCTTTCTTACCCCGGGATACCTCCGGGCCCCACCATGTACCCGCACACGGCCCACGACAGCTCCTCGCATGGGGTATATATCAGAACCGAGAAATCTCACGGTAGCTGCTAAAATATCATATCAAGAGAAACCTGGTTTTTCAAATAATGCATAATTTCATGAAACTACCACGATCCTCAAATCCAGAAAATATCATGAAAGATCCATATCTCAATGCGAAAATCTATGAATATAATATATGCAACATAAAACTGAAATGTGAGCATATAAAGGAAAAACCGCTATTTAACTGCAAAAAGTTAATATATATATCATGCGGTTCCTAATTTCTCTAGGTCCATATAACATCAAATAAAGGTGAACATGTTGCTATAGCTGGATATATATGTAAACATGTAGGTATAGCAAGGTATATGTATCTACCTATCGGTAATGATGTAATACCCTCCAGGTATAAGTATAAGTATGTATGCAAGATGTACATGTAGCTATATCTCATATATGTATATACCTATCACTAATGGTATAATACCATATAGGTATATGGGTAACTAGCATGTAAGCATATCAAGGCATATGTGTAAGCATGTAGGTATACAGGTATGCTATATGTCATATGCACAATGGAATATGAATCAATGTCTCAATGTCCCTAATCAAACAATATCATATATGTATGTGTGTTGTGCGTGTCATGGCAGTTATTGACGGTGTGTGTGGCATACAATCAGTGCTCGTGCAACATGAGCCGTCAATAATAGTATGGTGTCCAAAATGTACAAGTCCAAGAACAACAATTAATAATATGCAATGAGGTGTATGCGCAAACTCTATATATGCAATAGAATATGTGACTAATATCATAACATCTCTAGCCCAGACGCATAACGCCATGCGGGCGATTCCGCTGTAGATCTTAATTCTACTCACCAACGCTCTGTAGGGTTCCTTGGCATACTAGTGAGGTCTCACAAGGCATCGAACATGCCATTTTCAAAAAATTCTAGGTGCCGAGAGACCCGACTACGGATCGTTGGCTAGAAAACTAGGCGAAAAAGCTAACTAGTTAACACTTAACTAAGAGATACGGAAATACAACCTTTGTAGATCCGGTCCTCCACCTCCACGGCTCCGAGATGAGGTCCTCTCCGCTGTCCAAATCAAATCCGGGCTCTAGCGTCGGCTTCGTCGGAGAATGGGCAAGCTAGGACGTCGATGTCCATGCCGAAGATGATCTACGTCGAGGCATCGCTAGATCGAGCTCCACCTTCACCAAGTCTTGAAAACTTGTGAAGGAAACACACTCTACTACTTGGCAAGAGGTAGAGGATGAAGAAATAGGAAGTGGGTAGACTTTAGTTTTGGATTTCTCACTCATTTCATCAATCCACCATTGATGAAGTGAAGGTTTCTTCTTGAGTTCAAGAAAGAAGAAGAAGAATATTATGATAAGATTAATTAGAAAAAGAAAAGAAAAACCATCCTTATCATAATTGTAACTATGGTTATGTGTAGAGCATTGACCAAGGTTAAAGGAATGGTTAGGGTTAAGGTTTCATGATGCTTCCACTAAACAACAAAAAAAGCCACCATTCTTTTCTCCTTTTTCCATCTATTTTCCAAAATGAATAAATAGATAAATAAATGAGAAAAGGATATAAAACCCTAATCATAAGTTTAACCATGGTTTAATTCTTTACACTTAACCAAGTAAACATGCATCATCAAACATGATACAAGCATGTGCACAAAATCATATCACATATATAATGCGCACACCCGAGTGAGAAAATCCATTTAAAGTGAACCGATACTAGTTAATACAAAGTAATATATCAAATATATAATTATGCAACAAATCATTAAATCAACACTTGATTTAATGATCCGGTCATATCGTATATAACCGACTAGTATTAATAGTAACAACTTATCGAATCAACACTTGATCCGATAACCCGGCTATATCGCATATAACCGATCAATGTCACATCGCGAGAATCGAATACAGTATCACATACTGGTATCATTCTCGGTCCCGCACATATCTCATATGCACTCCTATTTCGTTTCGCTTGAGCCAGGAAACCTCTGTGTAGGACTCTAAAGACTCGTCAATACGCCGGCAGCAGGCGATGATCATATCAAACACCCACAAGCCGCAAGCGGTCTGCTAAACGTAACGGCCACCCGGGTATTGAGCGATCAGAAGATCGACGAGCAAGCCCGCTCATACTCCTGTGAATCCAACCAGTAACACTACCGTACAGTCCGGTCTGATCGTCTAATATGTCGCATATCTCGCCTAGGGGTGGTAAACGTCAGACCCCAATAGCTCAATAAGTCGTGTCGATATGAGGTCTATAACACTTCGAGAAACTACTGGTAACACTTACCAGTAAATCTCAGCAACCCTGGCTAGGGATTTCCTGTTATAGCCAATCGAACACAGCGCAACATCAACTCCCTATACCGGGAGAGACGAATCCCCTCCTATCGCTCATTGCCTCCATGTGACTCGGGACTGTACCCAAAAACCACCGTTTTGCACGCCCTCTTGGACGTGGTAAGATGGAAATCAAAGCACAGTGGGAACCACACAAGACTCTATGACGATCTCGGGTCAACAGACTACTTTGTACCAGTGTCACCAGAGAACTGCCATCTGACGTAAGGTATAATACCATCTGGAAGTTCTCGGCGAGTCCGTCCAGTGTACCCAGTCTCCACTGAGCACCCGTATATCATCTCTGATGTCAAACACCAATGGATATGGGATCATCCATCGCCCATCTGTATGGGTCGAGAAGGTATACGCTAGTCTACTCTGGTATATCGATGCCCCGTCTCGATACACCCACGACTAGGGACTTTGAAGGATGTACTTATAGACTACCATGTCCCCACTAGTATGATCCGCATCATAATCCAGGTAGTCAAGTACAGATCCTAAGGGCTTTACCAACATGTAACAGAGAGACAATCAGCATACACGTTAAGGTAAAGGTCAACCAGATAGCATACTATCATGTCGAGCAAGAAAGTCCTTCCTATATATGTCCCAGCATCCACTACAATATACATCCAATGTACAGTAATGGCCTCTAGGGCATACATATAACTAACAATCTCCCACTTACACTAGGGCCATCTGTAGCAGTGGTTGTAGTATCTCATACTCAACCATCCCATAATAGTCTCTCTCTGGGAACAGGCCTTTGTGAGTGGATCCGCTGTGTTGTCCTCTGAGTCTACTCTCCAAACCTCGATCACCCTGGAGATCAACTATCTCCATGATCAGGTGATACTGCCTTAGAATATGTCTGGATCACTGATGGGACCTGCGTTCCTTGGCATAAGCCACAACTCCATTGTCACACAATGGGAGGAACTAAGTTCATCTCATGAACAAATATACATCCAGACCGCCTCTTTGGTAGCATCGTAAGTAGCGATATATCCAGCCTTTATCGTCTAGTATGTCACGGTATCTAGCTTGGAACTCTTCCAACATACCGTCCCTTTACTGAGGGTAAAGACAATGCCTGTAACTGACACTCAGTCGTCTTTATCACCCTGGAACCCTTCCAGTGATTCTCCCCAGGATCGGTTGATACTGTCTCACTACAACTAGTGAGAATCCTAACATCCATTTAGATCTATCTCATAGATCCAAAAACCCAGGATTTAGGAGCTATCACTTTGATCCTACACGGAGAATCTTTGTGATAAACGGAGATTGATCGAGCGTAGCATAAGAAACTCCTTTCTTATCAAGAGTATGTCATCCACTGTCACGACCCGAAAGAGCACGTGACTGGCCCTTGAACCATATGAAGTCTATAGGACTCCATCTGATCCAAGTAAGCCAAAAGCTCAGAAATCTAAAACCATTTTCAAGAGTAAGTAAAGAAAACTGGTTTTTAAAGGAGTGAAGGAAAAACAAGTTTGAAGTCAAGGTTTTTAAATAACTAAGCCGAATGTGCATTTTTAAAAGGTAAGGTCTTTTCTAAAAATTTCGGCAGAGTTTCTTTTGTAAATACTGGCCCCGAACGGGGTACAACAAGAATAATATATATATGCAATGATAAAAGGCATCCCCAAGCGGGAGCTAGCTCTTTGTCAATCGACGGTCATAACCACGCAAGCAATAATAATATACAACGCCGAAGGGCGAGGATCAAAACTCAAAATAACATGAAAACCGTAATACTGCTAAGCGCGACTCTAAGGTCGAATAATACATCACTAATGTCTAAGTCTGAAACAATATACAAGTTTTGGTTGATGGAATACTAGATACAAAGAATAATACAAGTACAATGGTGGTTCTTGATGCAAAAGAAACCACCTACCAAATGCAATTCACCCGCAAGGAAGCAATGTGCCAGAAATGCCGCAAAGGAACCTGTACGGTAGAACCTGCAAGAACTGTGGCACAACGGGGGTGAGTTGCCAACTCGTGAATAGAGAATATCTACAAGCAGAAACCGAAAGCAAGACATAATCCTAGGTCAATACGATCAGTATATAAAATCCTCAATATAACAAGCAGCCTATAACAAGGCTAGGGTAAATATCTAACCCGAGTGTAATCTCATGTACCTGTGTCAGTGCCTCAGGTAGCAATATATCATATGAATGAGATATGAATGCATGAAAACAGAATACATGTACATGAAGAAACTGTTTTCATAAATTAGTGAGATTTCCTTTGTATTTTTAAAATGAGGTATCATAATGAAATCAGCATAAAACTGTGCCTAGCATCGGCACAAAACGTAATCCCAATATCTCGATATCTCAAGTCTCAACCATAAAATCTAGGGCGCCGTCAGTCCAGACCGGCCCCTACCATCCATCTCAAGACCACGACGGTATCCTCCGGATATCCGACGCGTCGGGTAAAATCACCGGTAAGTAGTGCTCCCCTGCCAGGTTCAACGTCATCACCACATTCATCTTGCCCCGGGGTACCGCACCGGGCCCACCATGTACCCGAAACGGTTCATCCGTCTCCTTGAATCGGGTTTCCAAATCCATCAGCAAACTCATGGTGGACGACTCATACATCATGGGAAAACCGCACTTTTTATTTTAAAAGAGAGAAAATGTTTATTTGTGTTTTTGCGGTTTTCCTCCAAATCCAGAAAATCTCATGGAATCCAAATCCAAAACCTCAATAGCACGTAAAATAGTGACTATATGCATGAGAATCCATGAATGCGGCATAACAATGAATAACAGTATGCATGAAATAGCAGGTAATAACTACAATGTCTAAACTATTAGCTAAAAGGCTATGTCAAGCAATAATATTTTCTAAGGTGTACGTGACATGGCAATTACCGATGAAGATGTGTGTGAGCCGGCAAGTAAGTGTACGTGGTACATACGCATCATCGGTAATGGTGCTGGTGTCCTAACAGCATGATATCAATAATGGGGTATGAAACATAATATAAGAATGCGATGCAAAGCGAACCACAAAAATGAGTGGGAGCTGAATACTAGACGCAACTATAACTAATCTGCATTAATCTAATATAAGTCCTACAAATGGTTCCTTTTGAAATAACACGAATCATGGGGTTTTGAAAATAGGGGCTACGGTGTTTTTATGAAAAGATACGCTTTTTGAAATATCCGTAGATCCCTTGACCTGTCTTTTAAAATACCCACGACCCGCTAGTTTTGAAATAGGTAGGAGGCTAATCTAATCTAACAACTACACTAAACTATACGGCTGAACTAACAAGCTGAGCTACAGGTAAGGAAACCGCCTAACATCTGAGTCGATACATATAGATATAATAGTCGGTGATTCCGCCTCAATAGTATCGTGTACGATACAGTATATCATATGACCTCCTCAAGTCAAGAGTGCGGATCTATCATCAATGTAAAGCTCATACGGTAAATCGTTCTACGGCATTCCAATAGCTGGGTACGGGTCAATATCACACTATCTCATCACATTTCAGGTATCACTTATCATCATATCATATAATCTGGGGTACTGATCTAAGTCTAGTACAACTGATACCATCGAACTACTGCGTGTGCAAGCACACGTCCCAAGGCCCGCTAGAGGTCACGTATCGTATCCCCAAATACGAATCACATCAAATCACCGATCTCACGGCACCATGCCCAACATCATCGACTCAACTCCAATGTCATCCAATATCATCAAACACAGTGCAAGTATAATGAATATGCAAGGATGTGCGTGTAGGTGTAAATCTATTCTAGGGTTCACGACTATGAACTACACTAGTCACTTCTAACTCTACACTATCCCTAGTACACCTAGCTATCATATATATACATATATACTACGGACTGCGGGGGTGCTATACGCCATCCACCCGACTTCTCCCTGTAGATATAATCTACTCACCTGCGTCTTTATCTTTCGATGCCACCACACGTTTGCTTGTCATCCCGAAGTCTTCATGTGGTACCTACACATCAAAGTGTCGTATATGCGCATTAAAACCAAATCAAAGCTAAAACGTCACACGAAATCCAAAACGATACGACAAGGGGCCTATAGGTTAGAACCTATGGCACGCCTTCAAAACCATCAATAAATCCTCTATATCGTCGTATAAACGCCAAATAGTCGAGGTAAATCACAAGACACAAATGCAGAATTAAAAATACGGAATACGGAAACACGAATCCAAAACAGCAACTTAGGAAATATGTCCCAGATTTCACCCTAGGTCAATTTATACAAATCTATATATACCAGGGGTCTAACATAAACATGTAGGAGCTACAGAACCAACACGAGCCAAAATGGTGGGACCCAGGCCGTAAATTGCGGCCAATTGGGATTAATTGGCGGCCGGGTAAGGGAGTTAGGGGCTGGGGTCTTGGTGGTAGATTCCTGGGTGCCTGCACATCTTACTTTCAATCTTAGTTTTATTTTAGGATCCCTCGTATGATAGCAGATTCCATAAACACTACACAGATTTCATAAATTCTCCGATATCGGTTTCTAAAATCCGTATTCTGGGTTAAGCTTCAGGTTTTGGGTTCCAATTCATACACTAGGGTGTTTGTAAAACCTCTACTGAGCTCAATTTCACAATACAACACCAAATTTCCTCAAACCCTAACTTGGTTATCCTCAAGTCCATAATATCGCACAATATCGATATGAAACTTTAAATCGAAGCTTAAACACAAGAAATGCCACTCTAATTGTGGAGGAATTACCTCAAAAGACCCACATGAATCCTCAACAGTGCCAAAATGAAAACTTTCTCGGTCCATCCTATAGCTTGCAAGCTTGTGCACATTTTTTGTGAAAGGAGAGTGGGGTTTTTGTGAAGTTTGTGAGATGATTTGGGGCTTGAAGTGGGGAGGTGAGGTGAAGAAGAAGCAGCAGCAGCAAGCAAGGGAGAGGGAGAGAAAAATGAGTGTTGAAAAATGGAGGAGAAATAGCTAAGTTTAAGTCAAATGAAGCCCATACCTCTCTCTCTCACTAACTACCCATTTCTTTATTCTTTTCCTTTTCTTTTTCCTTTTAAAACCCTTCTCACTCAAATAGTAAACCCAAATGAGAAAACATGGTAAGAAAATGCACAAGTGTAGGAAAAAGGATGTGTGCATGTTTTGCATAAAAAAAAAAGCTAAAAACCGATTAGCGATTTTTAATCGCGATTAGCACTAAATTAGCATATAAATGATCATAAAAATCTAAAAATGCCATAATTCCAATAATTACCCAATTTTAGAATTTTCCATAATTTTCCATAATTTTTCTCAATTTTTTCCTATTTATTTGTATTTAATAATACCAAAATATTAAAATATTCAATAAAATAATATTAAATTATAAAAATTCCCAAAATTAATATTTTATCTTTTTGAAATGTTACAATCTACCCCCCTTAAAGAAATTCGGTCCCCGAATTTAAATTTAAACCCCAAATACTAAAACATTTCAGTAAAAATCCAATTTGTCGGGGCTCCGAAAACATCAATACATAGCGAATATCATAAAAATGTACTGCTCTACTAGAAATCAATCCCCAAAATGCATATATAAAAATATCCTGTACGTCTGTTGCGCACGGAAATCAAGATCCATATATGGACACAAAACAACATCTAGGTGCAACGGGTGTGCACGAAACATCTGTCATAGGCAACGTGTGTGCCTGACAGCAACCAAATCAGGTGCATAGGACATGCACGAAGAATCCCGATTTAGTGCATCTGACGTGCACCAAAATCGTATATCAAAACACTAAAGGTGCATGAAAACTATGCTGGAAGTGTAAATCAAATCACTGTATAAGATAGGCGTGAAATCACAATCAATATCTCGAATGTAATAACTTATGCGCAAAATATAAATATCCAGTGGGTGCATGAAACAATATCATGAAACTCAGTCATCAAAATTAAATCATGCAATAGAACGCCCAAAATACCAAAATCTAAGATGACGGATACGTGATAATCGAATCACAAAATCACAAATCGTAAGTACTGTCGTCGGTAGTTCCTCCTTCAAGGTCGAGAAGAAGTCAGTGCATCCACTGCTAGCAGCGCAAGATATCAACTTGCCTCTTACTCACGGTCTGGCGTCCTCTGACTCCGGGTCCTTATCTTCTCTGCGGATCCCTATCTCACAATCAATCGGCTCATCAGCCCTGTCAGGTGTGCTAACGGGGACGATTCCGTTCTGGCACTTCTCTGGTCGTCTCTCGGTCAATCCTCACGACCACTCATAAAGTAACATATCACTGGCGTCGGCCTCTGGCTCTCTGAATGCACATCACACATCTAATCCTGGGTGCAACATCATTGCAGCAATGTCCTGGAAGGAATCCTGCTCAAGGTCTCTTCCGATCTTGCCTATGCCGAACTGTACGAAGGCTGGCTCTCTTGCATAATCTCTTTTTGTTCAATGGACATCTGTGTCCTCAGCACAACATTTCTCGGAATCTGGTTGCATCCCAATGCCTCTGTAAGCATATCTGACCTCTGGTCTCGACGGGAAGCAATGACAGCTCGTCAGCGTCTCGCCCGAACCTCTGGTTCCACCTGTCTCCATCGTCGTCCACTATGACGTCACGCCATGCTATCTACGCACTGCACTGTTCTCGGCCACGGTCAATCTGAAGTCTCTCGCACGGACTTGAAATCGCGTACTCTGTAGCTTCATCATTCTGTAGAAGATGTCAGGCCGAACAGGTCCTCGGGAACACGTCCTAACCATCGGAGGAATACTCAAAACTCGTCCGTCCTTGATCAATTCGCAACGCATCTGGGTAAGTTCCTTTATCCGAATCTGGTCAACTACCTCGTCGACAATGCCAACTCTGGCCTGCTGGTTGTGCGCAATATGACCACTCCTGGGTCTAGGTCTTCTCATATCGTACTCTAGAAAGGTCCTGTCGAGGTTTCTCTCTCAAATCTCTTTTCCTGCCGTATTGCCCGGAAGTCATCATCCATTGCTGAAGCTAATTCTTACTTCGGAACGGCTGCATACTTATCGCGCTTCTTTCTGGAAGATATATCCATATACCACGCCTCTGGGTGCGTATCACATCTCTGATGTCAGCGGAGTGGGACGTCATCTCATCAAAATCTCTTGCGAACTCTTTTCTTCACTCTGCTTCAATATCGACTGATTCGGACTCGTCTCATCGTGGCTGCATGGACTGTGCTCCAACGGCTATACTCGTGTCTGGAGTCTCCCAAGCAGTGTCCCATCACATGATATCCGAATGATGTCGAATCGTCCGATCGGCTCGTCAGAACCTCACAATCCCCCAAGAGCTCAACATCTCGGGTACAGTTTAATAGTATCGAGTACATACCACAACGTCTGTGGTCCAGCCGTAGAAGGGCAAACCCAAGCCTCACTAATGGCGTCGAGGAACTGCCGCAAACCCTAAGGTTCAAAGGCTTTCACACGGTCATTAAGTCGAGTTAGGGTTTCATTCTTCTAGAGGGTCCATAGAATCACCTGCATGTCTTTCCGTATACTTTAAACTTGGAAAATGGGCTCCTGAAATTCGATCGTCTCTATCGACTCTCAACGAATCTGCGTGAAGTCGTCTCCAACTGGAAACAATCTATCTGGTGACCTCGCATCGGTAAACGAACGAACCACATGTCCTAGTCATTAGTCCTCAGGTGACTAGCGACCGTCCATCATATCTCTAAGTATAAGCTCATGCTGCAGTAGTTCCAACCATCTGGGTGATATCTCGTCATTTGCAGCAGCAACTGGCTCATTTACCTGTACGCCGAACAGCGCCTCAATCCTCCAGGAAAGGCAATACATTGGCGGTCATCTCTGAATCGGTCTGCTCTAGATCTGAGTAAGACTCTCCACACTGAAATCTTCAACTCAACTGGGCCCGCTCCGGCGCATAAATCGGACGAATCACCTTCGTCTTTCAAATCGGGTAGACTAGCTATCATCTGTCTCATATCTGCCTGGAAGCTCCGACAATCTCAGCTCGTAAGCTTCGGAAGCGACATCCTGTCAATCTCAGCAGCAGCTGGTCCATCTGTCTGCACGGTAGGCGACATCATAATCTCTGAGGTATGCTGTACATCAACAGTCCTCTCTTAACTGGCAGCTCTAACAATGGCCCGATCATCCGGTGCAAAACCAAGCACTCGCCTCTACTAGAGGTCCCAATCATCAATACCAACTCGAGATGTTCCCATGTCACCAGAAAACACAATGGTCGGCCCTCGTACCAGACAAGCCCGCCCTGACCGTAACCCTAGCAGCAGCCCAAACTGCGCTCAAACATGGTGACATGAACCTCAATCGAGTATCGAAGAGAGCAGATCAATGGCAAGAAAGGAAACAATAGATCCTGAGTGGATACATGATCATAAGAAGGAACAGAATCAATAAAGGTATGATCATGAAACTAATAAAATCGGGAATCTCAAATGGATGTATAATCATGGATATAAAGAGAACCACTGATCTCGAAAATATGTACATCCTAAGGTTCCTTAAGCGGAGTGGCATGTCGTAAGTATGCCGCGGAACATACCCACGGTACGTCACTCTACTTTAGTCACCTATTCCATCAACCAAGGGTCATCCTACGCGACGAAAGTTCGGGTCTAATACCCCCTCGACTAAGTCTAAGTTCCGTAAGGTCAAGCCTGAGTTCCGTATATATATAAACGCTCTAGGCTCCACATAGTCAAACTTAGGCTCGAACCAAGGTCAACCTAGCGCTCTGATACCAACTTTGTCACGACCCGAAAGAGCACGTGACTGGCCCTTGAACCATATGAAGTCTATAGGACTCCATCTGATCCAAGTAAGCCAAAAGCCCAGAAATCTAAAACCATTTTCAAGAGTAAGTAAAGAAAACTGGTTTTTAAAGGAGTGAAGGAAAAATAAGTTTGAAGTCAAGGTTTTTAAATAACTAAGCCGAATGTGCATTTTTAAAAGGTAAGGTCTTTTCTAAAAATTTCGGCAGAGTTTCTTTTGTAAATACTGGCCCCGAACGGGGTACAACAAGAATAATATATATAGGCAATGATAAAAGGCATCCCCAAGCGGGAGCTAGCTCTTTGTCAATCGACGGTCATAACCACGCAAGCAATAATAATATACAACGCCGAAGGGCGAGGATCAAAACTCAAAATAACATGAAAACCGTAATACTGCTAAGCGCGACTCTTAGGTCGAATAATACATCACTAATGTCTAAGTCTGAAACAATATACAAGTTTTGGTTGATGGAATACTAGATACAAAGAATAATACAAGTACAATGGTGGTTCTTGATGCAAAAGAAACCACCTACCAAATGCAATTCACCCGCAAGGAAGCAATGTGCCAGAAATGCCGCAAAGGAACCTGTACGGCAGAACCTGCAAGAACTGTGGCACAACGGGGGTGAGTTGCCAACTCGTGAATAGAGAATATCTACAAGCAGAAACCGAAAGCAAGACATAATCCTAGGTCAATAATCTCATGATGTAATCCTCGCTCCCACTGTCATAGAGAAACCGAAGTATCTCTCAGGTGGGTGAGGAACCCTACTAGATCGGCGGAGAGGCTGAGTTTCGTTGGAATCTACTGAATCCTTCGGTTCGATCAAATCATCTTCTGTAGTTTGCATAGCTGGAACCTTTCCAGTTGTACATAACAGACCTTGCCTCGAGCTTGTCCGGATTTTGCTTTAAAACATAGGCCGGACAACCCCAAATCTTAACTAGCTTAAGACATGGGCACTTCCCTTTCCATATCACATATGAAATGGTAGGCAACAGATTTGATTCGAACCCTATTCAATAGGTATGCAGCTTCTCAAGTGCATAACTCCCAAAAAGGAAATAGGTAACTCAGTAGTACTCATCATAGAGCACACCTTATCATATAGGGTGTTATTGCTCCGCCCCGATATACCATCGTGCTATGGTGTATGCGGAGGAGTAATCTGAGAGAGAATCTCATTCTCCTTTAGAATAGTCCAGAAATTCTATGCACAAGTATTCTCCTCCTTGATCTCATCAAAGGACATAATACTTTTAACCGTATTTTGGTTCTCTACTTCTCGCTTATATTCTGTGAATATCTCAAAAGGTTCGGACTCATATTTCAACAGGAACATATGACTGATTCTTGAGAGATTATCAGAGAATATAATGAAGTACAAAGAACCGGTCTTAGCATGTGTAGACAGGGGACCTACATACATCAACATGTATCATCCCAAGAGTTCACTGACTCTTTCTCTGTTTCCAGTAAACGGAGCTATGGTCATCTTATCTTTGTGACATGACTGGCGAGTTTCACAAGATGTAAGTTCAAACTGATTTAAATATACATCTAAATGTAACTCCAGCTAGTCGGGTCGCATTGATAAGACCTAGTCTACAATGCCTCAAGAAGGATTCGTTCATATCTGAACTCTTCCTCTTGTGTGTGTTCCATATACTAAGAACTGTAGTTTGATTTACAACATCAACGCTTTTAGATAACGTGCCTGAACCGATCAACTTTTGATATAGGAAATGTTCAAAACATTATCCAACAATACAAAATTATATCTTTTCTTTACTAATAAAGAGACCGATATGATTTTGTATATCAGGTTCGGTATCTAATAACATTCGTTCAGAATCAATGTATTGGTAATACAGGGTGACAGTGACCAACAGACCTGGCTGCAACTCTTGCCCCGTTTTCTGCCTCATGAAACTTATCACCCGTTCTCAGTTCTCTACCTTTCTGTAGCCCTATGTAACAACTTACATATCTGGGATCCTGATCTGGTATCACATACCCAGGACGTAAAGGATACTGAGAAACAGTTCTCTGTAATGAACACACCCGAAGATGATGCATCAGTATGCACTCTCTTCGTTTGGGCGGCACGGGAATTCTGGTATTCCCCAATTTCCTGCTCTGTCTTATAACAATTATTAGTTGGAGCGGGACCAATGTTCCCCAGCTCATTATAACAAGCGGGTTCGGTCAATACATCCATATTATTATCTTGATTAAGGCGTGATATGGTCGCTACCAGGAGAGAGAGAGAAGAAAACACTCAGCGTGCGCTCTTGCAAGAATAGATTGGTTATTATTTTATCTAATCAGGATGGCTCCCACTGCTTTTTATCAAATCTCCCTTCAAACCTTAAAAGGAAAGACTAGCCGGGATTAATTACACACTACAAGTTCGCCAATCTTTCAGCCAGGCCAGTGTCGGTACTTTGAGGGAGGTCCCCCGTGCTTTCGCACGAACCTAATTAATGTAAACCTCGTTTTCCCAGAAGCGTAACCTCGTTGACACCTTTCTAGACACCTACTTGATCGGCTAATTGTAATGTATAAAACTCTCCCAGGAGTAACAATTACTCGCAGCGGGTATCGGGATCCAACTATCTCATAGAAGGTATGTAATCTCATTGAAATTTCAACACTTGAAATTCCCGATAATATTTTGCCCCTAACGTCCTATGACCTTGACAGAGGTCAACAAACCATAGGCTGCTAGTCAAGTTCAACCCGTCATTTCCTGATTGAAGTAAACCCACCCGTACGACCCTTGACAGAGGTCAACAAGGTCGCACGACTACCCTAAATCAATCACATCATATGCTTATGCAGATAAGCACTAATCAGCTACCGCACACTACGCCTTGACAGAGGTCAACAAACGTAGCACGAATACTAACTAGTACTTATCTGAAATGACGGAGGGCTACGACAGGTTTTTCTGAAAACCTATTGCGTAATGAACTTGATATCGTTGTAGGATCGAATGAATTTTGAAATGGAGTGTTTTTGAGGCTTTTCTAGTTTTGCTAAAGGAGTCACTCCCGGTGAAGGGATCGTCGGACCTTTCCTCGTCGAATGAGGTGCGGGATATATCATATATATCACTGTGCAAAGCAAAAACACTTAAAAGCAATCAAAAGACAAACCGAGTGTGTAGCATCTGCCAGTTATTGCTAAAGGAGTCACTCCCGGTGAAGGGATCTCGGTCCTTTCCTCATCGAATAAGGTGCAGGATATATCGTATATACCGCTGTGCAAAGCAAGAACTGTAGCTACCTGTTTTATTTTGAAATTCGATTCTACAACATCTTTAGGTTTCTTTTATTTCATTAATCACATTAATGAGATCCCATCATTTATATACCTAAACATCACAGATAAATACGACGTACACTTATGCCATCCGCATTCGCCTCGATGTCCCCTCGTGCACCGTTAGGTTAGGTAACTAACGGCAGAGCGGGGCAGGGCTAGCGCGGGTGTAAAACATAAGTAACGCCTATATAATATATCATATATACTATATACAGTATCTATCAAAGAACATCACATGATCACATCACAGATATCGCAGCAGAAGAAACATATGAAATATTGGATATACTAGGACGTCCGTGTTTTCAATACGAGCCAGTATAAAACACGGATTCCACGGTCGTGATGAATAGCCAAACCCACACCCCTATACCCCTACGAGAGCGGCAAGCAACCCTACCAATTCTGGAGTTAGGAGCCCCGGACTCGACTCCTCGAGTTGGTCTCCCACTGGACTCCAGAACCCGGTTACTTGTGCCCTCCTCCTTGGGTCTATCCTAGTGCGGAAAAGTAAATAATATACAAATGGTGACAACTTCCGCAACCTGGAAGTGCCCCAATAAAAGAATATTACATACAGATTTTTTACATGAATGAAAATGAAAAACACTCATCTCACATAAAAAAAACCCGGCTATTCAAACACGACGATCCAATATAACATATCCAGCAACACATAACATCATATGTCATCAACGTAAGTAAATATGTCCATCCCAATTGTCGTTGACATATAGCAACAAAACCGGCGATATCACATATTACACTTACGGTCACAGAAAAGAAAGTGTAAAACTACAACAGTTGGAATCCGCAACCACCTCAGACATCGCATGCCTGACCAAATGAATTACTTAGACATCACATGCCTAACAATTATAAACCCCGCATTTTAGGCTCATTATCGAAAACTCTTTTCAATATCAAGTCGGGTAATTCAACAAGATTCCTGACATCCTGATCGAATACTCGTCGCAAACTTCAGTAGGCGGCCGCACCCCCGATACCGTCGACGAAGTGCACCAAGGCGGAACACCGCTGCCGCGAGCACCCAAACGGATGCTTTCGGCGACGGGGTTCTCCTACAGTCACTTAGTCGGGGCAATGGGGTGAGGCTGTCTATTAAGTTTACCCGGCGAGTATCCGCGTACGCTACGTGATTGCAACGGACTTTTGATCACATCAAAATTCCGTGGCAACCGATCAAGTGAGACTAAACTGCTACGTTTATAACATTCATTTAGTTATCTCATAATTACTTGTGAATTCCAATTATTGTATCCCATTCCGGATAAATAGAAAATATCAAACTTTCCGATCGAACAATCGAACACCCAAGTTTTCCCGATACAGATCAACACATGAAATAAGTCTAACAACATTCAGTTCGTGCCTCAGTACCGACGGTCCAGCCGTAGAAGGGTCAAGCCAACGCCTCACATGTGGCACGCCGTACTGCCCCAAACCCGAAGGTTCAAAGGGCAGTTCAAGACGGTCACATAATCGAGTTAAGGTTTGTTGTCTTCTAGAGGGTCCATCGCGTTACTTGCACTACTTAGAACGTCGTTAAACTACGGAAAAATCCAACACTTGGAAATTTCCCGACAGGGGAAAAATTGGGTATTTACATCCGATCGAACTTTTTAACATATTCAAAAATTTATCCGGAAAGCCACACAGACAAAATTTGATACTCCGATCGAAACTTTCGAATCCCCAAAACAACCCAGAAAAATTCAACTCTTGAAAAAATATTAAAAATACCCAGGAAAACCAGCACAGTCAAATAGGAGTTACTGTGCAAATATCACCTCATAATACGACAAACAGGCCGCGTTTCCGCCGCACGAGCCATGCTCGTGCCGCGGAAACGCGGCGCTTTAATGGAATTAAGGCACACGATTTCACAGTAACTCTTAGATTTTCCTGCATGTTTTTCTGCATATTTTTAATATAGAAAAACTCACTGTTTTCAAAAAAGGACAGAGAGCATGTTAGAAATGGGTTTTCGGGTTCGTTCGGACTTCAAACTCCGTCTGGACTTCGCCTAAGGCTCTAGCTTGGCTCTGATACCACTGTAGGGTTCCTTGGCATACTAGTGAGGTCTCACAAGGCATCGAACATGCCAATTTAAAAAATTCTAGGTGCTGAGAGACCTGACTACGGATCGTTGGCTAGAAAACTAGGCGAAAAAGCTAACTAGTTAACACTTAACTAAGAGATACGGAAATACAACCTTTGTAGATCCGGTCCTCCACCTCCACGGCTCCGAGATGAGGTCCTCTCCGCTGTCCAAATCAAATCCGGGCTCTAGCGTCGGCTTCGTCGGAGAATGGGCAAGCTAGGACGTCGATGTCCATGCCGAAGATGATCTACGTCGAGGCATCGCTAGATCGAGCTCCACCTTCACCAAGTCTTGAAAACTTGTGAAGGAAACACACTCTACTACTTGGAAAGAGGTAGAGGATGAAGAAATAGGAAGTGGGTAGACTTTATTTTTGGATTTCTCACTCATTTCATCAATCCACCATTGATGAAGTGAAGGTTTCTTCTTGAGTTCAAGGAAGAAGAAGAAGAATATTATGATAAGATTAATTAGAAAAAGAAAAGAAAAACCATCCTTATCATAATTGTAACTATGGTTATGTGTAGAGCATTGTCCAAGGTTAAAGGAATGGTTAGGGTTAAGGTTTCATGAAGCTTCCACTAAACAACAAAAAAAGCCACCATTCTTTTCTCCTTTTTCCATCTATTTTCCAAAATGAATAAATAGATAAATAAATGAGAAAAGGATATAAAACCCTAATCATAAGTTTAACCATGGTTTAATTCTTTACACTTAACCAAGTAAACATGCATCATCAAACATGATACAAGCATATGCACAAAATCATATCACATATATAATGCGCACACCCGAGTGAGAAAATCCATTTAAAGTGAACCGATACTAGTTAATGCAAAGTAATATATCAAATATATAATTATGCATCAAATCATTAAATCAACACTTGATTTAACGATCCGGTCATATCGTATATAACCGACTAGTATTAATAGTAACAACTTATCGAATCAACACTTGATCCGATAACCCGGCTATATCGCATATAACCGATCAATGTCACATCGCGAGAATCGAATACAGTATCACATACTGGTATCATTCTCGGTCCCGCACATATCTCATATGCACTCCTATTTTGTTTCGCTTGAGCCAGGAAACCTCTGTGTAGGACTCTAAAGACTCGTCAATACGCCGGCAGCAGGCGATGATCATATCAAACACCCACAAGCCGCAAGCGGTCTGCTAAACGTAACGGCCACCCGGGTATTGAGCGATCAGAAGATCGACGAGCAAGCCCGCTCATACTCCTGTGAATCCAACCAGTAACACTACCGTACAGTCCGGTCTGATCGTCTAATATGTCGCATATCTCGCCTAGGGGTGGTAAACGTCAGACCCCAATAGCTCAATAAGTCGTGTCGATATGAGGTCTATAACACTTCGAGAAACTACTGGTAACACTTACCAGTAAATCTCAGCAACCCTGGCCAGGGATTTCCTGTTATAGCCAATCGAACACAGCACAACATCAACTCCCTATACCGGGAGAGACGAATCCCCTCCTATCGCTCATTGCCTCCATGTGACTCGAGACTGTACCCAAAAACCACCGTTTTGCACACCCTCTTGGACGTGGTAAGATGGAAATCAAAGCACAGTGGGAACCACACAAGACTCTATGACGATCTCGGGTCAACAGACTACTCTGTACCAGTGTCACCAGAGAACTGCCATCTGACGTGAGGTATAATACCATCTGGGAGTTCTCGGCGAGTCCGTCCAGTATACCCAGTCTCCACTGAGCACCCGTATATCATCTCTGATGTCAAACACCAATGGATATGGGATCATCCATCGCCCATCTGTATGGGTCGAGAAGGTATACGCTAGTCTACTCTGGTATATCGATGCCCCGTCTCGATACACCCACGACTAGGGACTTTGAAAGATGTACTTATGGACTACCATGTCCCCACTAGTATGATCCGCATCATAATCCAGGTAGTCAAGTACAGATCCTAAGGGCTTTACCAACATGTAACAGAGAGACAATCAGCATACACGTTAAGGTAAAGGTCAACCAGATAGCATACTATCATGTCGAGCAAGAAAGTCCTCCCTATATATGTCCCAGCATCCACTACAATATACATCCAATGTACAGTAATGGCCTCTAGGGCATACATATAACTAACACGCTCCTGGCTAAGTAAAGCCAACCCCCTGTTTTCCCTTCTTCGCAGCGTCCGATGTCCCCGCCTGCGCTCCTAAAATCAAAAAACAACAAAGCAAGTATGTATATTAGCAAACGACCAATAACATGTACAAACTACGTTTGACCGACGCACCAACTCAAAACATACTCTCAAGTGTTCGTATTGTGGCTAACGTGTGTAGCGACACTACGAAACAACCCCAAGAGCAAAACCACACAAAGTGCACGAACCGTGTCGTATAACGTAACACACGTAATCGTAACACAAGAAACTAGCTAGATGATCCCAGATTTTGTATACAGAGAAAAGCCAAAAATCAAACAGGACCAAACACACCTAAACCAAAGCAGAGAGCTACCCACCAAAAACCAAACCAAAACCCCACTAAAAATCTGAGGTCGCTGTAAGTCTACGGTAACGCCCCAGCCGTCTTTCCGAGGCCAAAATGTGGAACGAAAATTTTTCAAAAACTAGAAACCGGCGCTATCGTATGCTTAAACCCGGATCGAACCATTAACCTACTACTAGCAAGCAAGAGAAGGGATAGAGAAGCTATACCGATCGATCCAAGTCCTTCGGTCTTTTGCCACCATCCCAAGCTCCTCGCGGCATCTCCGGTCTTGATCTCCTCGTTGGAAAGGGCACCACATCTACGAGTCTTTTTACGGGCTCACGCTTCATCCGAAGCAACTCGGGCACGAAGTGTGCTAGCCGAAGTGTCCAAGGTGTTGTAGAGAATGTTTGTGATCACTTTATCTCTTGCATCCATGACTTGGATGGAGGTTGAAGATGTTGCCATTGGAGGAGATAATGAGCTAGAGGAAGAAGAAGAAGAAGAAGAAGGCTCCTTTTCCTTTTCTTTTCTTTTCTTTTCTTTCATATGATGAAAATGAGAGAGTATGAGAAAAATACAAGACCAAGCTCACCCAAGGCAGCCCCTCTCTCTCTCTTCTCATCATATCAACACAAATCAATCCACTAATGTGACATTTTTCATAAAAAAGAGACCATGAGTCATAATATATGTCCATGTCACATTAATGCATCTCATGATGAATTCTAGCTCATTATTTCCACCATCCAAACATTAATCCAAATGTTTGGCACAACAAAAAGATACAGCAACATCTAAAGTAAACTCATGACGAATCACAAGGATACCCCTCACCTGTATATACATATCTGGATCCGCATTCCGACTGAATGCGAATGCGACGAGACTAAAGTAATCCAACAAATCTAATACTAGGATCTGGCTTAAACCAAAGCCCACTAGTATGATCCGTCCGATCAAGATCCGTGCACTACCGCACGAATAAGATCGAACCCTGCCATATATCATACGGCATCTACAACGTTTCGCCCGAAACTTGAGAAACTGTCTGTGGGGGACTCTAAAGACTCGTCAATACATTGGCTATGGATTTAACCACTGGCACGTCAGAGGTACTAGCTGTACGTAACGGGCTACCAGGTATTGACCAAAAGGGAGGTCGATGAGCGAACTCATCCGACACCCTACTGAGCCTGTCAGTGACAATATCCGTACAGTCCGATCCGTTCGTCTATGAGCATCGCATGGCAGGCCTAAAAGGTTGGTAAAAGTCAGAACCCCAAAAGCGGTACAAGTCGTGTCGGAGTGTAGCCCAGAACATTCTGAGATACTACTGGAATACCTACCAGTAAATCTCCTGCCTCGGCCGAGGGCTTTGTGTAATGGCTCTCCTAGACACAGCGCGATCTCAGCCCCAATACCGGGAGAGACGAAACCCCTACCGATCTGCTCACTGCCTCCATGTGGCTCGGGACTGTACCCAACTAAAACATGTTTGCACGACTCCTTTGAGCCATGGTAGGTAGTAATCAAAGCACAGTAGGAACTCACACAAGACAAATGACGATCTCAGGTTGATGAACTAACATGTACACATGTCACCAGGGAACTTCTATCTGACGCTAGGTATAATACCAACTAGCATGTTCCCGGCGAATCCTGTCCGGTGTACTCATAACCCAATGAGCACCTGTATACATCTTAGGTGAACCAACTGACACCAATAGCCTGTAAGACCGGCCACCGCCCCTCGTCGGGGTCTCGACTGTATACACTAGTCTACTAATGGAGTATCGATGCCCAGTCACGAAACTCCCATGACTAGGTACCATTTAAGGATGTGCTTATAGACCCCAGATCCCACGTATATGTTCGCCATCATACTGCTGGCCGTCAAGCAAGAATCCTAAGGGATCTACCAACGTGCAATAGTGATCAGTAATGTCACCTAAAGCAGTACACGATGATAAAGATAAACCAGATAGCATGCTATCATCTTGAGTAAGACTGTCCTACCAGTATAGGTCCTCCCTCAATCATTGCAATCACGTGCCTGTGATCCAATAATTGACTCTGAGGGCATTATATCCAACAGTCACCGGATTTCGTCAGCATGTCGCTGGCCAAAACCGAGGGAGAGGGGTTCGTGCTTCAGGTGTAGGCGTAGGGTCTCTGGTTCAACACAACTACTCTGCTAGATTTTCTAGTATACTCTCGGGGTCACAGCAGATCACAGATATCATATATTCACACTAAAAATACGATATGTGCACGAAACGATACTTTAAGCGTTCTAAACAGAAACTACAAGGCTACACAACACTATAAGCAACTACTTAACAGATAAAGATCATTACGTACTCCCACAAGCTCAATGATCCTAGCTTTCCAAGCTCTAAGGCATCCAATAGGCAAAACAAGGCAAATGAAGTGATTTGGGTGAGATTTTGTGAAGATTAGTGTAGGTTTTGATGAAGGATAGATCAAGTGTTCAGTTGAGAGCTATGAGGATGAAGAGATAATGAGAAAGGAATAAGTGAGAGAGAAATGAGTGAGGTGTGAAGAAAGGAGAAAGAGAGTTGAGGATAAGGGTGAGTGCACCATGCAATAACTCTCACATAAATGCAAGTCATGCTCTCAAGTGAGTCACCATGCCACCTCTTCCCAAATCCAAAACAAAACAAATATCTCCAACAATAAATATCTAGGATTTAAGGTTAAGGCAAAGCAAGGGATTAGGATTAAAGCAAAGGATTAGGATTAGGGTTAAGTTGTCATGGTCACTAATCTAGATTACACAAACACACCCTGACATAAACATGCACATGTGTGTGCATACCATAACAAATAATAATAAATTATTAATTAAATGTTATAAAATGTGAGGAACCCAAATTGGTAAACTTTTTACGAAAATCCTGCATTACCTCCTAAACTAACACTAATCTAAATCTAAGGCGTTACACATTTATAGTAAGATTGTAGCACGAAATGTTGTATTCCTCGTCTTGTACATGGATGACATTCTCTTGATAGGAAATGACATTCCTATGCTACAATCTGTCAAAGGGTTCTTGTTACAAAGGTTCTCCATGAAATACCTGAGTGTTGCCTCTTACATTCTGGGGATCCAGATCTATCGTGATAGATCTATAAGAATGTTGGGACTTTCACAGTCTAGGTACATCGACACCATACTGAAAAGATTCTGTTTGGGAGAATCAAAGCTCGGTAATTTACCGGCTTGTCACGGAATCACCCTCACCAAAGATATGACTCCTAAGACTGATTTGGAAAGGGATTGCATGTCTAATATACCGTACGCCTCTGCGGTAGGCTCTATAATCTAAGTGATGTTGTGTACCAGACCAGATGTAGCTTATGCACTAAGTTTAGTAAGCCGGTATCAGTCAAACCCTGGGAAGAAGCACTGGATAGCAATAAAGAACATTCTCAAGTACCTGAGAAGGACTAAGGAAATGTTCTTGGTTTACGGCGGAAAAGACCTCCAGATCGAGGCCTTTGCTGACTCCAGCTTCCAGAGTGACAAGGATGACTCCAAATCCATATCAAGTTATGTCTTTACCCTTAATGGAGGAGCGATCTGTTGGAAGAGTTCTAAGCAGGATACCGTTGCTAACTCGACGATGGAAGCAGAGTATATCGCAGCTTCAGATGCCGTAAAAGAAACAGTCTGGATGAGGAAGTTCTTAACAGAACTTCATGTGGTTCTGTCCATTGTTGATCCAATATCTCTGTATTGTGACAACAATAGTGCTATAGCTTTAGCAAAGGTACCCAGGTCCCATCAGAAATCCAGACACATCATAAGGCGGTATCACCTGATCAGGGAGATCGTGGATCGCCGGGAGATCGAGGTTTGGAGAGTTGCTACAAAGGACAACACTACAGATCCATTCACAAAGGCCATCCCTCAGACGCAGTTCAATAGGCAATTCGAGATGATAGGTCTGCTATATGCCAGCACATGGCCTTAGTGCAAGTGGGAGATTGTTAGTGTAATATGCCCTAGAGACCATTATTGTATAGTACTAGTTTGTATATTACATTTTGGAAGCTTGGGATATATACACGGATTTATGACAGTCTTGCTCGATATAGTAGTATGCTACTTGATTTGTATCTATCTTAGTATGCGCATATGTTTCTTTTAACGTATCGCTAATACATATTGATAGAGCCTTTAGGATCTTTGCTTGACTACCAGCATTGTAATGGCAGTCACACTAGTGGGGGCTGGGTAGTCTACAAGCATATCCTTACGCAGGTCCCTAGTCGCAGGATTATCGAGACAGGACATCGATACTCTAAAGTAGACTAGTGTATACGCTTCTCTTCCCAGCAGGAGATATGATCTGTCCCACGGTCATCAGTACGTCGAACTGGAGATAGTATGCAGGTGCTCATTGGGTTATGAGTTATACTGGACGGACTCGTAGGGAACTGCTGGTTGGTAATATACCTATCGTCGGGTAGCAGTTCCCAGGTGACATGAGTACAGCTTAGTCCATCGACTTGACACTGCTACTTCGCCTCAAGTGTGTTCCCACTGTTCTTAGATTACTACCCTACCACGGCTCTACTGAGTCGTGCAAACAGGTAGTAGTTGGGTGCAGTCCCGAAGCGCTTGGAGGTGGTGGCGGTTAGATAGGATTCGTCTCTCCCGGTATTGGGGGTTGATGTCGCGCTGTGTTCAGAAAGCCATTACACAAAGTCCCTGGCCAGGGCAAGCAAGATTTGCTGGTAGGGATTCCAGTAGTCTCTCAGGTTGTTTTTGGCCGCACTCCGACATGACTATTACACTATTAAGGGTCTGACGCTTGCCTCCCCCAAGGACCGATATGCGACACTCTTAGACGAACAGACCAGACTGTATGGAGATTGCCACAGACAGGCTCAGTAGGGTACGGATGAGTTTCCTCGTCGACCTTCTTGTCGACAGATACCTAGGTAGCCGTTACGTTCAGCTAGTGCCACTGACGCGCTTGTGGTTAAACTCACTGCCAGAGTACTGTCGAGTCTTTAGAGTCCCACACAGAGGTTTTACCAGCTTCGGGCGAAACGTATAGAGCTCGTATGGTTTTACGACAGGCTTCGATCACATACGTGTACTTATGCGCATATGATGTTCGGGCGGACAATACTACTGGGCTTTGGTTTAAGAGAGATTCCAGTATATGGTTATTGGATTAATTATGTCGCATTGTATTCATGTTTCTTAGAACACGGATGCGGGTATGTATATACGATTGCGAGGGGCATTCTTGTAATTATTCAAGTTTGCTTAAAGATGACTAAACCTCATTATATGTTTTAGCATTTTAGGTTAAATGCTTAATGAGGTAGATAATTGAGAGGAGGGAAACTTCATGGTATTTTAGTGAAATTGGGCATGACTATTATGTTGACTTTTTTGGATTCTTGTGAGAAGAGAAGACTTAGATATTTTTGTGATATTTGTGAGATATTTGTGAGATATTTGTGAGAGATATTTTTATCTTTCATTAGAGTTAAAATAGATGCCATGCTTGATATTATGATCATTATCAAAAACATATTCTCTCTCCTCTCAAGCTCACTCTTTTCATATTCCTCAAAGCAAACCCTAATTGTCTCATGAGTTGAGAATCCTAGTGTTTGAGACATAACTAAATCCTTTAACACTCTCTACTCATTCTAGGCTACTTAGTTTAGCACACCAACTGACCTAGTTACCTCATCTTGGAGGTTTAGCTCAAGGTTGGAACCCTCGGGCGGATCTTCTAAGACTTTGAGAAGCCGACGAAGAGGTGTGATCCATTCTCCCGACAAGGAGCTCACGATGAGAGGGAGGACAGAGAGACAAAGAAGAAGGACAGTAACTTGAGGTATAACTTTCTCATCTAGTAGTTAAACCTCTTTGCATATCGGTTAGTTAGGGTTTAATATCGATCCTGGAGTTTAGTCAATGTTATGAAGCTTATAAAAATCGTTTTTTGCAAACTCCGCCTCCCCGCGAACACGTGGGGAGCATGGCATCGACTTACAATGCACATGGATGGCAAGTTTCCTGTATGTTTGAAACTCCCGATGTGATTTTTACCCCATGCTCTTATGACCTTGACGAAAGTCAACAAATCATAAGTCACATGTCAAATTCTATCCGTCACTGTCTGGGTTAATTTGAACCCACTCATAAATACCCTTGATGAAGGCCAACAAAGTAGTACGACTATCCCAAGCCAACGCATCTATCTATGCAACAGAAAAGTAACAAACAGCTACCATACACTATGCCTTGACGAAGGTCAACAAACATAGCATGAATACTAAGTGCTACCCGTCTGAAATGACGGAGGGCTACGAATGGTTTTTGGTGAAAAACCTTTAACCTAATGAACTTGATATCGTTGAAGGAACCGGATAGCTTTTTACAAATATATAGTGGTGAAAACCTTTGCTAAAGAGGTCATTCCCGGTGAAGGGATCTCGGCTCTTTCCTCGTCGAATGAGGTGCAGGGTATTCCCACCAAATACCATGTCGCAAAGCAAAAAAAATAATCGACTATAGTGAAGTTATTACCCTGACATAAACTTCTGCTTAAGAGGCCACTCCCAGTAAAGGGATCTCGGCTCTTGCCTCGTCGAATGAGGTGTTGGATATTCATAACCGAATACCGCTGTGCAAAACAAATGAAAATGTCCTTGTAATAACAGCTTTTGAAAATTATTCCAACAACATCAAATAGGTCTGTTTTCCTTGCATTGATCAGAATCAACGCAGTCCCATCAATTAATCACACCAGAAAAGAACAAAAATATAATCTACATATATGCCATCGGCATTCGCCACTTGGCCCCGTCATCACCCGTTAGGTTACTTAACTAACGACAGAGCGGGGGATGGACTAGCGCGAGTGTAAAACATATACAAAATCTACCAGTATATATATATATATATATATATATATATATAACAATATATAATAATCGCTCCAGGCATGATAAATGCAACATAATAGATAAGCGATAAGCATCACAAAACAATACAGATAATTTGGGAGCCCCGGGTTTTTCTTTGAGCTGCAGCTGAAACCCGACGTTCCTATGGTCATGGGGATAGCCTGTGCAATGAAAACCTAGACCCCTACGGGTGCGGCAAGCTACCCGCTAAAAATATAAGTGAGGCATCCCCCTTCATCAAAGTGAATGGGTCACCCAGCACTTCACGGAATCCGGTAACTTGAGACCCCTTCTTTGGGTCAACCTGTACCCCTTACGAGTGCGGCGAATAGCCCGCCAATTCTAGAGTGAGGCCCCCTCCTTATCATCGCCATAAGATGCGGGCCCATTGCCCTCCAGAACCTGGCTATTCGTGCACTCCATCGCGGGGTAATCCTAGTACAGAAAAGAAAAATATGTACAATGGTGACATCGACCTCAACCCGGTCGTGCCCGAAATAAATAATATACAAACAGGCTGTGACGGCGATCCACATGTCGGACGCTCGTCCCGTGATATCAAATGTACAAATGAAACTAAATTGTACTATCATTGCACCCAAGCTATCCACCACGATGATCCAGCTAACAAACACAACACAACACAGAACATCAACGTGAATGTCATGTTCGCAAACCCGTCTAAAAGAACTATAGCAATTAGAAAAGTTGTACCGCTCTAATGACATTCACGGTCACAGATAGTAATGCATGTACTATAAACTTTAAACATTGTTAGAAATATCGACTTCGAAATAACCCCGAATAGATAAAACCATATCTAAACTGGGCTAAACAAGAAATGTCACTGAACAAATATTCCAGAGACTAGACCATACCCAAAATTCCAAGTCCAAACTCACTTCTAAAACCGGCCACCTCGGAAATTTTGATGATCTGGCCGGTCCAAAAATGTTGGATTGGGCTCGTATTTGGGGAGTGTTCTAGTGGTCATACAAGTAGTCTTCTGCAGTTGCTTAAATATTTTTAGAAGACCAAACAAAATTCGACAGATAATGGAATATGTGTTGGTATTGTTTCGGAGTTATTTCGGTTTCGATACTTTAACATCGTCTAAACCAACTAGTATGTGGTTAATGGATTATCTCTGATACCATGTTGGGTTATGCCAGTGCCCCGGCCATCAATCCATGGCCAAATGCGGAACAAAAACTTTTAGAAACCGGCGGTAACGGAACCTTAATCTACGGATCGCACCATAAACCCTATACTAGCTATTTGAAAGGAGTTTAAAGAGGTTATACCAAACGATCCATGTCCTTCGGTCTTCAACCTCTGTCCCAAGCTCCTCGCGGCTTCCTTGATCAAGTTTGATCTCCGGTCTCCCCATATTGAAGACGATCCACGTCGAGGGTTAGTAATATGGGCTCCGACCTCAAAACCGAAGCAACTCAGGTATCTAGTTTGCTAGCCTAGATAGCCAAGATGAAGTAGAGAGTGTTTGTGATTATATTATCTCAATACACCCAAGGATTCTCAACTCATGAGAGGGTTTGGATGGAGGTTGAAGAAGATGCCATGGGAGAAGAAAGTGTGAGCTCAAGAAAATGGCAAGTAAAGAAAATGAAGTGGCTGCCTCTTTTTCTTTTGTGTGTGTGTGTGTTGTTTTGTTGTGAGTAATAATGTAGAGTGCTAGCAACTCAAGAAAACCAACTCAGGAAAAAATATCTCACAAAAATATCTCACAACACAACAAAACACACATCATGCCACCATGGCCCACCACCATGAGTCACCAAGTGAGCATGCATGAACCATGCCAAAAAAAATGAGTCACACTTTTCACACCAAATAAACATTTAAAGCCCTAAATGTTTAATCCAAAAAGAAAAAGCATCAACTAAAATAATCTTATAACGAATTACAAGAATACCCCTCATCCGTATATACATACCCGCATCCGTATTCCAACTGAATATGAATACAACGAGACGAAAATAATCTAACAATATAAAACTTGGATCCGGCTTAAACCAAAGCCCACTAGTATTATCCGTCCGATCATTATTCGTGCACAAGTGCACATATATGATCAAACACTACTATAAAACCATACGGCCTCTACAACGTTTCGCCCGAAGAAGTGAAACCCTCTGTGTGGGACTCTAAAGACTCGTCAATACGCTGGCAGTGGGTTTAACTACAAGCACGTCAGTGGCACTAGCTGTACGTAACGGCTACACAGGTATTGAGCGAAAGGGAGGCCGATGAGAAAACTCATCCTGAAACCCTACTAAGCCTGACAGTGATAATATCCGTACAGTCCGGTCCGTTCGTCTATGAGTATCGCATATCGAGTCTTGGGGGGTGGAAAAGTCAGACCCCTAATAATGCGACATTTAGTGTCGGTATGAAGCCCCTCACCACCTGAGAAACTACTGATCCGAATCAGTAATTCTCGACTACCTTGGCCAAGGATTTCTGGCGATGGCCACCCGTGCACTCCGCGACATCAACCCCCAATACCGGGAGAGACGAATCCCCTGACGATCCGCTCACTGCCTCCATATGGCTCGGGACTGTACCTAACTAAAACCTGTTTGCACGACTCCTTTGAGCCATGGTAAGGTAGTAATCAAAGCACAGTGGGAACTCATACAAGACAAATGACGATCTCAGGTCGATAGACTAACCTGTACACATGAACTAACTGACACCAAAGGCTTGTGAGACCGGCCACCGCCCCTCGTCGAGGTCTCGATCAGTATACACTAGTCTACTCTTGGAGTATCGATGCCCAGTCTCGAAAGTCCCACGACTAGGGACATTTTAAAGATGTGCTTATAGACCACCCAACTCCCACATATATGATCGCCATCATACTGCTGGTAGTCAAGAAAGAATCCTATAGGCTCTATCAACATGTAATAGTGATCGGTAATGTCACCTGAAGCATGTACACAATGATAAAGACAAACCAGATAGCATACTATCATCTCGAGTAAGACAGTTCTACCATTTTAGGTCCTCCCTCAATCATTGCAATCGCGTGCCTGCAATCCAATAATTGACTTGAGGGCACTATAGCCAACACATACTAGTGGGGCCAGGGTAGTCCATAAGTCCATCCTTTAATTGTTCCTAGTCGAGGGTGTATCGAGATGGGAAATCGATATTTCAGAGTTGACTAACGTATACGCTTCTTGACCCATTTGATGGGCGATGGATGATCCTGTAGGTCCATGCTACCTCTCCCGGTACTTTCGGGCAGCAGAATTTGATAAAAAACAGTTTTCTTAGAGGTGGTAACATGGAATTAAAACCCGGATCTTTGTTAAACATCTAACTAACAACCTAACTAGGAGTTGTTAACTACTCGGTTAGGGAGTTTATACCTTTCTTATCTTGAACTCCTCGTCTTCAAACCTCGATGGTTGTCCGAATCGGCTTCTTCCCGTCGTCTCCTTGCGCCAAAGATCGATCCACCTGAAAGCTTCAACCTTTGGCTCCTTCTTCGATCTTTGAAGAAACTAGTTCACTCGGTTTGCTAAACCTTGTGAACTAGAGTGAGTAGAGAAGAGTTTTGTTGGGATTTTATCTATGGTTCTTGGTTCTCAACACATGAGACAAGTGAACCATAGACTCAAGAGAGGGAGAGCAAGAGGAGGAAGATGAGAGCTCAAGAACAAGAGAGAGAATGAGAATGATAGAATGAGAGAAGACTTTTTTCATTTGGCTCTCATAATCCATAACCATCATAACACATCATAGCAATCAAGTATTATGTGATGGTTTAAGCAACAATAGCCATATCATTTCATGCACTCATTTTGCACAAGAGAGCAAGCAAGCAAAAGTCTTTGCCATGAAATGATAGCTATTGTTACCATGATGGTCAACTAGTTAAGCCTAGTCAACCGGTCAACAAAGTCAACAAGTCAACAAAGTCAAAAAGTCAACAAAGTCAACCCCTCAACAACCATGTCACCATAGTACTTAATTAATATAATTGTTAATCATATATCATATTCTCATTAGGGTTGAGCAAAAAATCAATAGTCAACGGTCAACGGTCAACAACCCTAATGAGAATCCTCTGCCTCTGTCTCTCCGTCAACTGTGCATACACACCCGCATCCGCGTTCCGAGGAACACGGATGCATACTGGATAAAACCAATCCCAAAAAGTACACTAGGATCTGGCTTAAACCAAAACCCGCTTGTGTAAACTGTCCGGACACTGTACGTGCACAAGTGCACGGATGTGACCGAACCCTGTCGCAAAACCAGGCGACCTGTCGCAAAACCATGCGACCTCTACTCTTTTGCCTAAAGACGAATAGCTTTCTGTATGGGACTCTAAAGACTCGACACTACGCTGGCAGTGGGTTTAACCACAGACCGCAAGCGGCACTAGCTGTTCGTAACGGTCCCCAGGTAGATGCCGACAAGAAGACTGACGAGGCGAAACCCATCTGAACTCCTACTGAGCCTGAATGTGACAATCTCCGTACAGTCCGGTCTGTTCGTCTGATACATCGCATGGCGGGCCTAGGGGGCGATAAACGTCAGTCCCCTAATAGCGGTACAAGTCGTGTCGGAGTGAAGCCCAAAACACCCTGAGATAACACTGGAAGCCTACCAGTATATCTCGTTTGCCCTGGCCAGGGACTACTCGTGTAATGGCTCTCCTAGACACAGCGCGATGTCAACCCCCAATACCGAGAGAGACGAATCCTGTCTAACCGTCACTGTCTCCAAGTGCTTCGGGACTGCACCCAACTACCACCGGTTTGCACGACTCATTTGAGCAGTGGTAGGGTAGTAATCAAAGTGCAGTGGGAACACACTCGAGGCGAAGTGACATGTCAAGTCAGCGAACTAAGATGTACTTATGTCACCTGGGAACTGATAACTGACGATAGGCATAATACCAACTAGTCAGTTCCCGACGAGTCCTGTCCAGTGTACTCGTAACCCAACGAGCACCCGCATACTATCTCCAGTACGACGTACTGACGGCTGTGGGACAGACCTTCTTCCATACTGGGATGAGAAGCTCATGCGCTAGTCTACTCCGGAGTATCGATGCCCTGTCTCGATAGTCCTGCGACTAGGGACCTGCATAAGGATGTGCTTATAGATTACCCAGCCCCATTAGTGTGACTGCCATCACAACGCTGGTAATCAAGCAAAGATCCTAAGGGCTCTACTAATGTGTATAGGTGATATACTAAAATAAACACATGTACACATTGAAGTAGAAACAAACCAAGTAGCATACTATTATTTTGAGCAAGATTGTATATACAAGGTGAATATCCCAAGCTTCCATTAAGTAATATACAAACCAGTATGATACAGTAATGGCCTCTAGGGCATATACACTAACAATCTCCCACTTGCACTAAGGCCATGTACTGGCGTATCGAAGACCTATCATCTCGATCAGCCACTCGAACTGAGTCTGGTGATACCGCCTTGGTGAATGGATCTGCAGTGTTATCTTCTGAAGCGACTCTCCGAACCTCGATCTCCAGGCGATCCACGATCTCCCTGATCAGGTGATACCGCCTTAAGATGTGTCTGGATCTCGGATGGGACCTGGGTTCCTTCGCTAAAGCTATAGCCCCGTTGTTGTCGCAATACAGAGGTATTGGATCAACAATGGACGGAACCACCTGGAGTTCTTTCAAGAACTTTCTCATCCAGACAGCTTCTTTTGCGGCATCAGATGCAGCGATGTATTCCGCTTCCATCGTCGAGTCTGCAACGGTTTCCTGTTTGGAACTCTTCCAACACACCGCCCCTCCATTGAGGGTAAAGACAAAACCCGACATGGACTTGGAATCATCCTTGTCACTCTGGAAGCTGGAGTCAGCAAAGGCCTCGATCTGGAGGTCTTTTCCGCCATACACCAAGAACATCTCCTTAGTCCTTCTCAGGTACTTGAGAATGTTCTTTACTGCTATCCAGTGTTTCTCCCCAGGGTTTGACTGATACCGGCTTACCACACTCAGTGCATAAGCTACATCCAGTCTGGTACACAACATCGCATACATTATAGAGCCTACCGCAGAAGCGTAGGGTATAATAGACATGCGATCCCTCTCCAAATCAGTCTTGGGAGACATCTCTTTAGAGAGGGTGATCCCGTGACAAGCTGGTAGGTTACCGCGCTTGGAATCTTCCATATTGAATCTTTTCAGATGGTGTCGATGTACCTGGACTGTGAAAGTCCTAATATCCTCTTGGATCTATCACGATGGATCCGGATCCCTAGGATGTATGAGGCATCACCTAGATCTTTCATGGAGAATCTATGTGACAAGAACCCCTTGACAGATTGTAGCATAGGAATGTCATTTCCTATTAAGAGAATGTCATCCACGTATAAAACGAGGAATACTACAGTTCTCTCTACAAATCTACTATAGATGCATGGTTCATCTGGATTTTTGATAAAGCCAAATTCCTTGACCGTCTCATCAAAACAGATGTTCCAACTCCGCGATGCCTGCTTTAGTCCATAGATGGACTTAAGCAACTTGCACACCTTTCCGCTGCTCCCACTCTGAATGAAACCCTCTGGTTGGTCCATATAGACACACTCCTCTATATTTCCATTTAGAAAAGCGGTCTTTATGTCCATTTGCCAGATCTCATAATCGTAGAAGGCAACAATAGCAAGAAGGATCCGAATGGATTTCAGCATAGCCACTGGAGAAAAGGTTTCGTCATAGTCCAAACCAGGTCTTTGACGAAAACCCTTTGCAACCAGTCTAGCTTTATAGCTCTCAACCTGTCCATCTACACCAATCTTCCTTTTGAAGATCCACTTGCATCCTACGGGTTTTACCTCGTCTGGAGCAATGTCCAACGTCCATACCTTGTTGGTGTACATGGACTCCATTTCGGTCCGCATTGCATCCAGCCATTTTACCGAGTCAACGCTCTGAACGGCCTGCTGGAAGCTAGTAGGCTCATCATAATCTATGATGCAATCCTCTCTATCCCCGTCTATGAGAAAACCGTAGTATCTCTCTGGCGGATGAGACTGCCTACTACTCCTGCGGAGCGGCGCAGGAATGTCCTGTTCTTTTGAACCCTGATTCCACTAAACTTTCAGTAATAGTCTGTGGTTCTGGAATTTCTTCCAGTTCTACTGCGCTCCCACTAATTTCCTTTTCGAAGAACTGGTGTTCTAGAAAGTGGGCATGACGAGAAACAATAATCTTTTGTTCCTCTTCGCAGTAGAAGAAATATCCCTTGGAGTTCTTTGGATATCCCACGAACTTGTACTGTACTGAGCGTGCCTCGAGCTTGTCCGCATGCTTCTTTTTGACAAAAGCTGGACTTCCCCATGTCTTAATGTGATTAAGATAGGGCCTCTTCCCACACCACATCTCATACAGTGTAGTAGGCACAGTCTTAGTGGGAACTCGGTTCAAAAGGTATGCAGCTGATTCTAGCGCATACCCCCAGAATGATCGCGGTAACTCAGCGTTACTCATCATGGACCGTACCATATCCAATAGGGTTCGGTTCCATCTCTCCGATACACCGTTATGTTGCGGAGTGTATGGAGGAGTAAGCTGAGAGAAAATTCCGTTCTCTTTTAAATAGTCCAGGAACTCGGCACTCAAGTATTCACCACCTCGATCCGATCTTAGGATCTTGATACTTTTGCCAGTTTGTTTTTCTACTTCATTCTTATATTCCTGGAATTTTCCAAAGGCTTCGGACTTATGTTTCATTAAGAAGACATAACCGTACCTTGAAAAGTCATCCATAAAAGTAATGAAGTAAGAATAACCGCTTCGCGCATGTGTAGACATTGGACCGCACACGTCGCTGTGTACGAGTCCCAAGAGCTTGCTCGCTCTTACTCCGTGTCCAGTGAACGGAGTCTTTGTCATCTTTCCTTTGAGACAGGATTGACAAGTGGCATACGATTGATATTCGAACGGATTCAAATATCCTTCTGTATGTAACTTCGTCAACCTTCTCTCATTGATGTGACCCTGTTTACAATGCCATAAGAAAGTCTGATTTATTTCCGGAGACTTTCTTTTGTGTGTATTCTGGACATTGAAAATTTTTGGTTGGTTTAATACGTATATACCATTGCTCAATGTACCTGACCCAATCAGAACTTGATTAAGGTGAATGTTTACAACATTGCTTACAAACGCAAATTCATAACCTTCTTTAGAAACCAAAGATACAGAAATGATATTACAAGTTGCGTTGGGTACAAAAAAGCAATTACGCAAAACCAAAACATGTCCATCTGACATTCCCAGGTGATAGTCCCCCACAGCTTTAGCATCCATGCTAGCTCCGTTCGCAACTTTGAGGGTCATGTCACCTGCCTTCAAAACCCTACGGTTTCTCAACGCCTGTAAAGAATTACAGATATGAGATCCTGATCCGGTATCCAATACCCAGGAAGTAGAGTTTATTGAAAGACAGTTTTCAATAACATACACACCTGAAGCTGAAGCTGCAACCTGCTTCAATTCCTGTGTTCTGGCCTTCCAAGCCCTGCAATCATTCTTCCAGTGTCCTTTCTTATGACAATAGAAGCATTCTTCCTTATCCACAAGCTTCCCCGCTTTCTTTGTTGCTTTTGCCTTTCCCTTCATATCCACTTTACTGACACCTCCCCTTGGTTTGGCGGGGGCTTTCTTCTTCTTTCCCTTGGCTTTCGCCTTGGACCTAGAAGAAGATGATCCTCCTACAAACAAAGTGGATGTTTCCCTACCTTTCTGTAGGGTGCCCTCTGCGCTCCTCAGCATGTTGAGGAGCTCTGAAAGTTCAACTTCTTTTTCTTGTAAGTTGAAGTTCAGTATAAACTGGGCGTAAGTGGAAGGAAGGGACTGGAGAATCAAGTCCGTATAGAGCTCACTCTTCAATGTGGTCCCAAGGTCCGCGAGCTCCTCAATGTAGCCGATCATCTTAAGCACGTATTCTGCTACTGATGATCCAACGGCCAACCTTACCGAAAATAACTTTTTCGACGCTTCGTATCTCGCGATACGAGACTGCTCTCCACACAGTTCTTTTGTATGAAGAAATATGGATTCCAGGTCCATATTCTCGTGCCTCCTATGATGTTCATTGTCCATAGAGGCAAGCACGAGGCACTTGGCCTTCGCGCTATCAATCTCCCAAGTCTTACGGATTTCCTTATCCGCGACGCTGGAAGTGGGACCTGGGACAGGGGGAGCTTTGGTGGTAAGAAGATACCCAAGCTTGTCGTAAGTGATTGCCATCTTGACATTCCTGAGCCAATCTTTGTAGTTTGGCCCTTTCAGTATGTTCTTATCTAGTAATAACTTAAGTCCAGTCATGTCGATTGTTCGCTGCAATTAGGAGAGAGAAGAAACACTCAGCTTGATGCTCTTGCAAGTTTAGAATGGTTTTTAGTTTGTCTAAACAGGATGGCTCCCACTGTTTCTCGAATCCCTCCTCAAACCAAAAAGGAAGAATTAGTCAGGATCAATCTCACCGTACAATACTTGCTTAACTGTTCGGCCAGGCTGGTGTCGGTACTTCGAGGGAGGTTTTCCAATGCTTTCGCGAAGTTCCTTAATTAAATAACCTCTTTTCCCTATGGGCGTAGCCCCGCTAACACCTTTCTAGACACCTACTTGGTTTATAGCATTGATCGTTAAGTGAGAAATTTCCCGAGGAGTAGCATATACTCACATTAGGATCGGGATCCAAATATCATCGCATGACAAGACTGAAGGAATCCTACCAGAATCATCACACTCCAAATGGTATACAAATCTAGCAAGTTTCGGTACTTATGAAACTCCCGATGTGGATTTTTGCCTATGCTCTTATGACCTTGACTTTGGCCAAAATATCATAAGTCACATGTCAAGTTCTACCCGTCATTCTCCAGGTTAATTTGGATCCACCCGTACCTGCCCTTGACTTTGGCCAAAATGGCAGTACGACAGTCCCAAACCAACGCATCTATCTATGCTACACATGAACACCCAATAGCTACCAATCACTATGCCTTGACTTTGGCCAACATACATAGCTTGAATACTATTGACTATTTATGTGAAACGACGGAGGGCTACGAATGGTTTTGGCGAAACCGTGAACGTAGTGAACTTGATATAGTCGATGGAACGAGATAGCTTTTAAAAGGAGTGGCTCAAGCTCCGCATTTAAAAGTTGGTTTTGAAAAGAACCGAATGGTTTTTCGAAAGTGTTCCAACGACTTTTACTTGGTTTATTTTCTTGCATTAGTTCTTTTAATGCGTGATATTCATGCATTAGTTCTTTTAATGCGTCCCATCATTTAATCCTACCATTACAGAAAACAACCAAAATATGACGTACGCTTATGCCATTCGCATTCGCCACGGGGCCCCTCATTACCCGTTAGGTTACTTAACTAACGACAGAGCGGGGGCTGGGCTAGCGCAGCTGTAAAACATAAGCAACGCCTAAATAATATCATATATAGATATATTGCAATGATAGCCATTTCAGATCACAGATGAACACATTGGATATACTAGGAATCCGCAACTCGTACGAGCCTGCACCGAAAAGCAGATTACACGGTCGCGGTGAATAGCCAATACCCCACCCAAGACCCCTACGGGTGCGGCAAACTACCCGCCAAGTACCCGAAACGAAACAACCTCCCTCAACTCCGTGAGTAGGCCACTCGGCACTTCGGCATACCCGGTAGTTTGTGCACCCCCTCCATGGGTCTATCCTAGGAGCAAAAACAGTAAAAAGAAATTATACAATGACGGCTACAACCCTGACCCGGTTGTGCGGCCATACAAATAATTATTACATCAATTTACAAATTTACATGAATTGAAAGAAAAGAAAACTCTCATCTCACAACCCCCGGCTATTCACCCGCGACAATCCAATGAATTCATATACACATTCCAATAACATTATAGATCACAGATTTGTATAACCCCCACTAATCGACATATAGCGATTAGCAGACGTTCAATACAAATATCACATCACAGAAAAACCCGTCAGCATAAGTCTTTTAGAAGTTCGATCAAAAATACGGATTTATAGGCCCCAAATACAAAATTTTCGTTCTGGAAAATCTGGGCAGAAAATACATATTCAAAAAATCCCAAAACAACCCCAGAAATACTCTGCACCAAATTTGGACCTCGGCCGAGTCAACTCGGCCGCGGAACCGCGGCGGGAGCGTGCTCCCGTCGCGTTTCCGCGGCTCTTTGAACGGTTTGTGGGACCAAATTTTGTGATTATTCAAACAAAAGCCTGAGCCGATTTTTAAGATGAAAATTATCAACTTTTGAACAGAATAAAAATCGGCAGAAACTTGACAACTCGGGTTCGTTTCGTGACTTTTTCTTTGATCGATCTTTTAGTTACTTTGCTAACATGTTAGATAGAGTTTAACTAGGCTCTGATACTACTGTAGGTCCATGCTACCTCTCCCGGTACTTTCGGGCATGCGGAATTTGATAAAAAAAAGTTTTCTTAGAGGTGGTAACATGGACTTAAAACCCGGATCATTATTAAACATCTAACTAACAACCTAACCGGGAGTTGTTAACTACTCGGCTAGGGGGTTTATACCTTTCTTATCTTGAACTCCTTCGTCTTCAAACCTCGATGGTTGTCCGAATCGGCTTCTCCCCGTCGTCTCCTTGCGCCGAAGATCGATCCACCTGAAAGCTTCAACCTTTGGCTCCTTCTTCGATCTTTGAAGAAACTAGTTCACTCGGTTTGCTAAACCTTGTAAACTAGAGTGAGTAGAGAAGAGTTTTGTTGGGATTTTATCTATGGTTCTTGGTTCTCAACACATGAGACAAGTGAACCATAGACTCAAGAGAGGGAGAGCAAGAGGAGGAAGATGAGAGCTCAAGAACAAGAGAGAGAATGAGAATGATAGAATGAGAGAAGACTTTTTTCATTTGGCTCTCATAATCCATAACCATCATAACACATCATAGCACTCAAGTATTATGTGACGGTTTAAGCAACCATAGCCATATCATTTCATGCACTCATTTTGCACAAGAGAGCAAGCAAGCAAAAGTCTTTGCCATGAAATGATAGCTATTGTTATCATGATGGTGAAATAGTCAAGCCTAGTCAACCGGTCAACAAAGTCAACAAGTCAACAAAATCAACCCCTCAACAACCATGTCACCATAATACTTAATTAATATAATTGTTAATCATATATCATATTCTCATTAGGGTTGAGCAAAAAGTCAATAGTCAACGGTCAACGGTCAACAACCCTAATGAGAATCCTCTACCTCTGTCTCTCCGTCAACTGTGCATACACACCCGCATCCGCGTTCCGAGGAACACGGATGCATACTGGATAAAACCAATCCCAAAAGGTACACTAGGATCTGGCTTAAACCAAAGCCCGCTAGTGTAAACTGTCCGGACACTGTACGTGCACAAGTGCACGGATGCGACCGAACCCTGTCGCAAAACCATGCGACCTCTACTCTTTTGCCTAAAGACGAATAGCTTTCCGTGTGGGACTCTAAAGACTCGACACTACGCTGTCAGCGGGTTTAACCACAGACCGCAAGCGGCACTAGCTGTGCGTAACGGTCCCCAGGTAGATGCCGACAAGAAGACTGACGAGGCGAAACCCATCTGAATTCCTACTGAGCCTGAATGTGAAAATCTCCGTACAGTCCGGTCTGTTCGTCTGATACATCGCATGGCGGGCCTAGGGGGCGGTAAACGTCAGTCCCCTAATAGCGGTACAAGTCGTGTCGGAGTGAAGCCCAAAACACCCTGAGATAACACGGGAAGCCTACCAGTATATCTCGTTTGCCCTGGCCAGGGACTACTCGTGTAATGGCTCTTCTAGACACAGCGCGATGTCAACCCCCAATACCGGAAGAGACGAATCCTGTCTAACCGTCACTGCCTCCAAGTGCTTCGGGACTGCACCCAACTACCACCTGTTTGCACGACTCATTTGAGCCGTGGTAGGGTAGTAATCAAAGTGCAGTGGGAACACACTCGAGGCGAAGTGACCGTGTCAAGTCAGCGGACTAAGCTGTACTCATGTCACCTGGGAACTGATAACAGACGATAGGCATAATACCAACTAGTCAGTTCCCGACGAGTCCTGTCCAGTGTACTCATAACCCAACGAGCACCCGCATACTATCTCTAGTACGACGTACTGACGGCTGTGGGACAGACCGTCTCCCACACTGGGATGAGAAGCTCATGCGTTAGTCTACTCCGGAGTATTGATGCCATGTCTCGATAGTCCTGCGACTAGGGACCTGCATAAGGATGTGCTTATAAATTACCCAGCCCTATTAGTGTGACTGCCATCACAACGCTGGTAATCAAGCAAAGATCCTAAGGGCTCTACTAATGTGTATAGGTGATATACTAAAATAAACACATGTACACATTGAAGTAGAAACAAACCAAGTAGCATACTACTATTTTGAGCAAGATTGTATATACAAGGTGAATATCCCAAGCTTCCATTAAGTAATATACAAACCAGTATGATACAGTATTGGCCTCTAGGGCATATACACTAACAGATCCCATATCCATTGGTGTTTGACATCAAAGATGGTATACGGATGCTCAGTGGAGACTGGGTACACTGAACAGGACTCGCCGAGAACTCCTAGATGGTATTATACCTATCGTTAGATAGCAGTTCTCTAGTGACACTAGTACAGATTAGTCTGTAGACCCAAGATCGTCATAGAGTCTTGTATGATTCCCACTGTGCTTTGATTTACACCTTACCACGTTCAAGAGAGCGTGCAAAACGGTGGTTTTTGGGTACAGTCCTGAGTCACATGGAGGCAATGAGCGATAGGAGGGGTTTCGTCTCTCCTAGTATTGGGGGTTGATGTTGCGCTGTGCTCAATTGGCTATAACAGGAAGTCACTGACCAGGGATGATACTGAGATTTACTGGTAAGTGTTATCAGTAGTTTCTTGACCCATTATGAGACTTACATCGACATAACTTATCAAGTTATTTGGGTCTGACATTTACCACCCTCAGACTAGATATGCGACATATTAGATGAAGAGACCGGACTGTACCGTAGTGTTACTTATTGGATTCACGGGAGTATGGACAAGCTTGCTTGTTGATCTTCTAATCGCTTAATACCCGGATAGCTGTTACATCCAGCTAGTACCGCTGACGGCATGTGGGTGACTGATATGATCATCACCTACTGCCGGCGTATTGACGAGTCTTTAGAGTCCTACACAGAGGTTTCCTAGCTCATGCAAAACGAAGTACGGCACATATGTGATATGTACGGGACCGAGATTAATACGTGTATGTGATACCGTATTCAAATATCGCGATACAGGTTATATGTGATATAACCGGATTGTTGAATCAAGTGTTGATTCAATGATATGCTATATGTATATGTAATATAGATATAAATGATATTAGTCGGTTGTATGCGATATGGCCAGGTTATTAAATCAAGTGTTGATTTAATAATTTAATGTATGATTATATATTTGATATATTAATATACATCAACTAATATTAGCTCACTTAAGAAAATGTTTTCTCCAAATACATACAAATATATATGTGATATATATTAATGTATTTATTTTGTGTCATGCTACATGATACATTGGACTTGGATATATGAGACTCATATCATACCATAAGATAATTAGGATGAATATTTATTTAGAGAATAAATAAAATTAGGTGGAAATATGCCTGGCTAAGAGGCTTAGAGAAGCTTGTGGAAGCTTTGACTTAAGTCCACTAATTTTGTTTTACTCTAGATATTTATTAACCCAATCATTATCTTTAGCCTTGGTTAAGTCTCTACATGTGATGATATATAATATTTTCTCACCCATGGTTTGCAAGGGTGGCCATTCATTCACCACTTCATCTTCTTCATCTCAATTAAGGTCACTAGGTTTTCTTGAGGTGGAGAAAGAAAGAGAGAGAAATAATTCTAAAGTGGGCAAAATTCCTACTTCACCAATCTATACCAAACTAGCTATTTAGTATAAATTGTTTGCTTCACTAATTCTCAATTAGTGAAGAGGTAGCTTGAGTTAGAGATTCTTTAACGTAGATCATCTTCGGCCTTGAAAATCCTTGAGCAAGCTTGTTCATTTCTCCTAGTAGAGCCTAACGAGAGTCCGAGAGACCACTACTTGGAGCTAACGGGCTACTACACGGAGCTTTAGAAGTGAAGGACTGGCCTACAAATGTTCTATTCCTTGTTAACTTAGAGTAAAGTTGTTTTCTTACTTAGTTAAACCCTAATTCTCTAGTTAGATCCTTGGTACGAGTTTGTTAGCACACTATATTTTTATAAAATTGCATGCTTGATTCCTTCTGAAACCTAGTAGTCATGCTAAGGAACCCAGCAGTGGTATCATAGCCAAGCTAGAGAATTATACGATGTGTTAGAATTACGATACCGAAACAACTATGAAACCTGGAATCCGAAATATTAGTTTCTGTCGAATTTTTTAAGTCCTCTAAAATTTTTTTATACAAGTGCAGAAAGCTAGTTATGATGTATCTAGAACACCAGAAATATTTGAGGCAAAACACCAAAAAAATGGCCAGCCATATTTCCTAAAAAACCGGTTTCACCTTTTTTCCTATAGCAAAAAATCATGAAATTTTTGTGGCGTTCTGATCTCATGATTTTAGGGTTTCAGGTTATGTTTGTTTTTGCCAAGATTGCATGTGATGTTATCTTTCTGTAGTGGCAATACGGAGTGTTTCGTAGTCGTATTTTAACATCGATTCGGGTTTTATATTGATATGTGATACAATATTTAGAATCCACAATAATTAGTTTTGTGAAAACTAGTTAGTGTTCTATAAATCTAGCAATTTAGTCTCTTCTGATAGATTGCCACGGACTTTCGGTTTGGATCAAAACTCCGTCGCAATCTCGTATAGTACACGAACATTCGCTGGGTAACACTACTAGATAGCCATACCCCATAGCCCCGACCAAGTGACTGTAGGAGAATCCCGTTGCCAAAAGCATCCCCTCGGGTGCTCGCGCCACGGTGTTCCGCCTTAAGTGCACTTCGGCGACGGCATCGGGGGTATGGCCATCTACTAATGTTTTCGATGAGTATTCGATCAAGTACTCAGGAATCTTTTTGAATTACCCGACTAGGTTATCGAAAAGGTGTTTTTAATATGAGACTAAAATGCAAGGTTTATATGTTAGGCATGAAAATCGGGGTATGAGATATTTTAGGTTTATGATGTCTAAGGATGTTGCAGATTCTAATTATTGTAGTTTTCTGTCACGACCCGCAGGGTACGGAACGTGACTGGCACTTAAGTTACGAAACGTCTCCAGGCGTCCGTAAAATAAGTAAGCCAAAGCCCAGAGATCAAAACCCGATTAAGAAAATAGAGTGAAGGAAGAACCAATTTATTGAAAGTGATTTAATCCATTAAGTCACATCAAGCTTTTTAAAAGCAACATCCTTTTTTCCAAAAATTCCGGCAGAGTCTCCTTTGTAAAAACAGGCCCCCAAACGGGTATAAAACAGGAGTATAAATGAATAACATGAAATATGGTATCCCCAAGCGGGAGCTAGCTCTTCGCCCCAAGGCGGTCACAAATCCCATGCAATATGAAACAGTAATGTGCATAAAATAAGCATGAGAAGCACAAGTACAATAATATGTCGACTCAAGTGAGCTCGACCCCAAATACAGCATAAAAGTCCACAAATCTCACAGCCTCGTCTCTAGGTCAATATACAACAATACACATAACAGGTGCAGCTGATACAGTAGATGGAGTACTCTAGATACTATGAATATACAAGGTGGTACAAAATGATAACACAACCCACCTACGAACAAAAACCTCGAGTCCAGGCAAAAGAAGCTAGTGCGCCCGCCGCTACTGTGCACAACAAGGGTGAGTTGCCAACTCGTGAGTAATAAATAACATCTATAGAGGTTATCGCAAGTATGCACACAAGCATCCTAGCATCCATAATACAGATAAGGCAGGATAAACTAGCAGGTATGTATGCAACATGAATCAACTCGTGATCTGAATAGGTAGGTATAAGAATCATTATTTTCTTTTTCTTTTGAATCTCTTTTGAAATTTCAGCAAAACATCACTAGAATCATCAAGAATCCGTGTCCAGCATCGACACCTCAAAACTGTCTCGAATCTCATGTATCCATATCACAGTATCTCTGGCCTCAGCCGTCCGGCTGACCCATCTCAAATATCCATATCTCAACATCTCGTGGCCATGGTCGGTATCCTCTGGATTTCCGCCGTGCCAAAAAGTCACCGGTAGGTAGTCTATCCCCTGCCAGGCTCATCGTCTACTACTCGAACTTCTTGCCTCGGGGCACCTTACCGGGCCCACCATGTACCCGAGACGGTTCATCCAACTCCTCGAAACGGGTCTCGAAAACCACAGAAAACTCATGGTGGACGATACTTACATCACTAGAAAACTACAACTTTGCATATTTTAAAAGAGATAATAAGTTTAGAAATTCTTACGGCATTCTCCCGAAATCCAGAAATATCATAAATCTCAAGAAATCATCATAAGTGCATATGTAAATGATAATGAATGCATATGGTATCAATAATCAAGTTGCAATGTATGGTTAATAGACTAGGTATGAACAAATGATGTAATGAGGTACATGCACATTAATAGCAATCCTACAATTTCATCTTAAGGATTTAAATGCAATACCACAGGTTTAAGCATCAAATATGGTGAAAATGTTCCAGATTATAAGTTATCTAGTGTTGTGGCATGGCAATTACCAAGGCATGTGTGTACGCATGAATAGTGCTCGTGCTACATATAAAAACCCTGGCAATGGTGCAGGTGTCCTATAAAATGAGTTCGCATATGTATGTCAATATAGAGCATGAATGTAGCAAGATGTTATGCAAGCATTAACTCATAATTACTAATATCACTAGGAATCTTTAAATTACTTAAACTATCGGGTGACTTGCGCCATCCAAACGATTGCCCCCATAGATGTTACATCTACTCACCCGTGATCTCGCGCTAAGTGTGTCCGACCACCTGCTTTCGTTTCTCCGCGGTGCTCGAAGTTCCCGACTGCGAACCTAGAATTTACATAAAGTAACACACATAAGGCAAATCCTGCAAGAACGTGATATATCGATCAAAAGAATAACTCGTGTGTGAATCTAAATGCGCGTGCACTCGATACGTCGCGACGTGCGTAAACTCACCAGAAACCAACCCGACACGCTGTGTCGCGCAGCGCACCACAGAACCACACAGATCACACACGTGTCGCACAAGTTTAAAAAGCATCGATATAGGGTTTAATGCTCCAGATTTTGACTCGAGTCAAAACAGAAAAAGTTGCACATACCAAAAACCCTAGATACATAGCAGACACTTATAGACAAAACCCCAGCACCCAAGCCCACCCTCTGGCCACAATTTGCGGCCAAACACAATAAAACTACGGCCAAACTGGGCAGAGGGGTCCCCGTGCTTTGTGTGTGTGTTTCTGACACGGTCACTATGCTACAGTATCCACAACTTTTTCCTTAAGTGCCCGGGTCAAGAGCAGATCCCAGAAAGGCTAAAAGTACAATTTAAATTCTAAATTACACCAATTCGAAACAATCTGGTATTATACCGAAATCTGGGATAAATCTTGGGTTAACTGGTCTTAACAGCACTTAGTAAGGCTACACCAACAATTAAAACCATCACTTTGCCACATCTCACTCAAATTACCCAAAACTAGCACTAATTCGTATAATAAACACTAAACTTAAGCTTAGAAATCCTATCCTAGCTAAGAAAGAAGTCAAGTTAAGAGATTATACCTCTAGGGATCCTAGGATGTAGGTGAAGAGAAGAAGAAGAAGGAGAAGAGTGTGTTGTTGCTGCCGGAGTGCTGCTACTGCTGTGTTGTTGTTGGTGTTGCTGTGCTGCTGTTGCTATGGTGTTGTTGTGCTGCTGCTGTTGCTTCTGTTTTAGCTGCTGCTGATGCTGATGTTGCTGTTGTGGTGTGTTGTGTGTGTGAGAGTGAGAGGGAGAGATATGAGTGAGAATGCGTGTGAGAGAAAAAGTGTAATTGATTTGAAAACAAAAGATGAGAGTCAACCCCTCACCCTCTCTCCTCATTAAATGCCAAGTATGGCACAAGCCATCATGGCCTCTCCCTCACCTACACTAGTCAACCCCTAACACTAATTCAATTTAAAGAAAACTAAAACTCTTAATTAAAAACAAATTAACTTATCAATTGGGTTAGTCCACCATGGTTATCTAAACATGGTTTAACCCTAGACTTAACCCTAGTTAGCATGCACAAGTGTGTGCAGTCCAGATAAAATTCTAATAAAATATTCATAAAACCAGATAAATTATTTAAAAACCGTTTTGGTAAACATTTTACCAAAAACCCCACATTAAAACACAGTTACCACTAATCATATTCTAAGGTGTTACATTTTCGTTTTCTTTCTGCGACTGTAAGTGTAATATGTGGTGTATCGCCGGTTTCGTTGCTATACGTCAACGACAATTGAGATACTCATATTTACTTACGTTGATGACATGTGATGTTATGTTTTGTTGTGATAAGTTATATTGGATCGTCGTATTTGAGTAGCCGGGGTTTTTTTGCGTGACATAAGAGTTTTTCATTTTCATTCATGTAAAAACTTGTATGTAATATTCTTTTATTGGGACACTTCCGGGTTGAGAATGATGTCACTATTGATGTATATTATTTACTTTTCCGCATTAGGATAGACCCAAGACGGGGAGCACAAGTAACCGGGTTTTAGAGTCTAGTGGGAGACCATCTCGAGGAGTCGAGACCGGGTCTCCTAATTCAAGAATTGGTAGGGTTGCTTGCCGCTCTCGTTGGGGTCTAGGGATGTGGGTTTGGTTATTCATCACGACCGTGGAATCCGTGTTTTTTATTGGCTTAATTTAAAATGCGGAACTCCTAGTATATCAAATATTTCATATGTTGACTTCAGCTGCAATGTTCTGTGATGAGATCATATGACTGCCTGAGACGAATGCTATTGGATATAGTGCCTTCTAAGTCAATTATTGGATCGCAGGTACGTGATTGCAATGATTGAGGGAGGACCTATACCGATATGACTGTATTACTCGAGATGATAGTATGCTATCTGGTTTGTCTTTATCATCGTATACATACTTTAGTTCACTATTGCATGTTGATAGAGCCCATAGGATTCTTGCTTGACTGCCAGCAGTATGATGGCGATCATATACGTGGGAGATGGGGTCTGTAAGCATATCCTTAAAGTGTCCCTAGTCGTGGGAGTTTCGAGACAGGGCATCGATACTCCAGAGTAGACTAGAGTATACAGTCGAGACCCCGACGAGGGGCGGTGGCCGGTCTCACAAGCCATTAGTGTCAGTTAGTTCACTTAAGATGTATACAGGTGCTCATTGAGTACACCGGACAGGACTCGACGGGAACATGCTAGTTGGTATTATATATATCGTCAGATAGCAGTTCCTTGGTGACATGTGTATAGGTTAGTTTGTCGACCTGAGATCGTCATATGTCTCATGTGAGTTCCTACTATGCTTAGATTACTACCCTACCATGCTCAAAGGAGATGTGCAAACAGGTTTTAGTTAGGTACAGTCCCGAGCCACATAGAGGCTGTCACGCCCCGCTTCCCAAAATACGGAATATGAAGGGTAGACAAGGCCAGCCATGCTCCTACGGTCAAGGAAATGTCCTGCCGTAGTCACACTTCGGCTTCTAGTTTATCATGGTAAACAGTAAGTGATGCGCAGGTAATGAGAAATGCAGTAACTGAAAGATACAATAATATAAACTGACCTGAAGAGGAACAAACGAAAGTAACTCGGAATAGCAAGTCAAGAAGTCTGTGATGCACGTCTAGTTCTGATCCAGGCTAAATCTTCTCCTCACACTGAGCATGCATACTCAGGTCGTCAGAGAGACACAGTAGCAATATAATATATATATAATCAAGCAACAGTTCTAACAGTGGTAGAAGATATGAATCACAGTAAATCAATGACAGCATGTATATGAATGTGCAGTAATCAACGCAGCGGAACAGTAAAGCAGTATAACGATATGTCACGTATGTCAACACAGTATAAAAGTAATATAAATGCCAGTATCCCTATCAGTCTCTAAGTCTCACTGTACAGGTCACTAAGCCTATCGTCAGTCTAAGTGTGAGAGTCAACCACTCGCGAGTGTCCTCCACCCAAGGGTAGAACCCAAGGGCAAGGGACCACAGGCCCAACATGTAACAAGAATATCACGGTGTATATATCACGTACCCTGTAAATCTCTATATAACTCCCTAAATATAAGCCGGCATGGGACTCCCAAGATTCTGTTGAACTCACACTTAAACTACCCCACACCCCGTGGTCTACATCAAACGCTAACCATAACCCTAAATACTAATCGATCCGTGACAAGTCTGCGCGAGAACTGGAAGCAGGACCTCCATCAAGCACGTCCCGACTAATACCTAAGATAAATGGCAGTGTCGGATGCCTTATCTGTGACACCCGTGCAAGCGCTTCCATAAGTGTCCCATACCACTTATAGTCACACGTACATACATCCCACAGACATCGACAATGCAATAGAACAATAGGGCCACTGATTGTGTACAAGTACGTATCACTTTCACTTAATCACGGATACACGAACAATGACGTACTTGCCACAATCATCGCTAAAATCTAACACTGGGTGAATGCACGATATCACTAGGTTATCACCACAACGATATAGGTATGATATGATGCATGAACAGTATATAAGCATGATCAAGATGTTATGAAACAGTATTCTATCACTTGCACGATTTATCTTGAAACGTACTTATATAATTTAGCGAAATGATAAACAGGTAATATTTAGCATGTTCAGTTGTCCATCCATCGAATTTAGTTTCAAGCCAATCGGGTTCCAGGATAACTAGTTATAACCATTTCATTTTAAGCGCTCGCGGCTGGAAATCCGGTTTCAGAATCAGAAATCCATTTCGCAACGCATTTTAATCCTAATTGGGATCAGATTTTAGCGACTATACAGTTGGATGAATTCTAGGGTTTTCAGTAAGGTTTTCAACGCAATAGACGGATCTTCAATCTCATCTGCACATCAGGAGATATACAATGTTTAACCCTAACATGTCAATTCTGATTCTGTTGGGACTGTTATGCGTCCTGCTCTTTTAAATTACAAATTAAATAACAAACGGCAAAGAAACAGAATGAAATCAATTGTGTTGTCTAGCTAACAGATTTATCTATAATAAACACTGGAGTTCCGCAACTTACATGTTAAGGAAATCCTGTGGTACCCAATACGGAACAGCAAGCAACAATTTGAGTCGCTCTGGACTTCAGTCCAGAGTCGCGCTTCGATCCAATATCATCACATTTTAAATACAGAAATGTTTGGGAACTGGTATAGGGTTAAAGTTCGTCGAGTTAGCTTCGATTTGAGCTCTCGAACGCACCATTCTAATATGTATATGATTTATGGTGAATTTAACGATTTTCAGGTGCAACAGAATTACAGTTTTACGGTTAAACTTGGGGGCAGTTGTTTTAGTCGTTAACGATCAAATTATCCAACGAAATTCATACACTAAGTTCAAAGCCATACGGGCCAAGCAAAACTATTTAGTTCCGCCAAAATTGATAATGATTTCCTAAGGGAACAAGCATCGTACAGTTACGACACATAATTTATCTAAACCTGCAACTTTATGATATATGTAATTAAAGATCGTAACTTAGGTAAATAGCATGTAAGCAAGTAGGAAACTTGCCTGGGAACGTCTCGGGATGCACGGCAGCGACGCGGTCTATTGTGATGGCCCGACGCGATCATGACAAGTATTGGTCTCGGCTCGACCTTGGCTCGACCTTGGCTCGGCCTCGGAGCTTGGGCTAGGCTAGAAGCTCGAGCATGGCATCAAAGGCTCGGTTGCTGGGGTCTTGACGGTGAGGGTAGTGGTTCATAGAGCGGTGTTAGAGAGAGAGAGAAAAAGAGAATGAGAGAGATTCAAATAGAGAGAGAGAGGGTGTGTTAGAAGGAGAAAGGGAGAGAGAGATCACAGAGGGAGGGGGAGAGAGGACACTGAGATAGTGAGAGAGAGAGAAACCGAGTGAGAGAGAGAGAGACAGGGAGATGAAGTTCAGAGAAAGAGAGTGAGAGAGTGACAGAGACAGAGAGGGAGGGGAAGGCAGAGAGAGAGAGAGAAGAGAAGAGCAGAGAGAGGGGGAAGAGCCTGAGAAAGAGAGGGAGTTGAGAGTTAGAGAGTATAGAGAGAGAGTCGAGGACTGAGAGAGAGACAAGAGGGAGGGGAGGAGGTAAGTGACGGCGCAGACGATGATGAGGGTTCAGGGCGACGACGAGAGCGACGGGGGTTGCTCACGGTGGTGGAGGAGAGCCGGCGGTTGTGGGGTTTGCAGCGCGCGCGAGAGGGAAAGGTGGTTGGTGATGGTGGTCGCCGTCGATGATGATGGTGCAAGGCGGTGGTCGGCTTAGGGGAAAAATGGGCTCTTGAGTTGGGTTGATGGAGATGGGGCGATTTGCTATGGGGATGGAGGGTGTGGCTGGAGCTTTGAGGTTGGAGACAAGGGGCAGGCAATGGAAGTGTGGCGGGGAGAGGGCGAGACAGCGGCGATGCTTGGAGGAGTGGCCGACGAAGAGGCGAGGGGTCGGGTTCAGTGGTGGCTAGCTTGGTGGGGGAGAGGGGAGAGGGGATGTGAAAGAGATAGGGGAGACGAGAGGTGCGCGTTGAGTGGAACACGAGGTGCGCGTCGTTGACGGTAACGGCGCTCGAGCGCGGGCGTGGGCGACGGAGGTGAAACGGGTCGCGCGAGACAGGGAGCGGGAGAAAAGGAAAGGAGCCGTTGGGAAATTTTAAAGGAAATGAACAGTAGAGGGGGAGCGGGTCGGGTTGAGGGCGAAGCGGGCGCGGCAAGGGTGAGGAGAATGGGCCGGGCCTGCTGCCAAAAGAAAAATGGAATGAATTCTAAAAGAGGGGATGGGCCAAGGTTGAAGGCAATGAAAAATAAGAGGAATAATGAGGCCAGCTTGGTGGAAAGGAATGTGGGGAAAAATAAGGAAAATTGCTGAGGAAAAATGTTCTGGGCTCGGGAAAATTAATTGGATTTTAGGATTTGGTTTTAAATTAAATAAAAGAAATGGGACTCTAAAATAAATAAGATTATAAATAAAATAATTAAAATTATAATTAAAAATAGATAGAATTTAGAGTAACAAATACAGATTTTGATATAAAAGGGGCTGGGTATTACAGAGGCAGTGAGCGGATCGTCGGGGATTCGTCTCTCCCGGTATTCGGGGTTGATGTCGCACAGTGCACGGGTGGCCATCACTAGAAATCCTCGTCCGGGGTAGAGGAGAATTACTGATTTGGATCAGTAGTTTCTCAGGAGGTGATGGGCTTCATACCGACACAAATTATCGCGTTATTAGGGGTCTGACTTTATCCACCCCCTAGACTCGATATGCGATACTCTTAGACGAATGGACCGGACTGTATGGATATTGTCGCTGTCAGGCTCAGTAGGGTTTCTGGATGAATTCGCTCGTCAGCTTCCCTTCCGATCAATACATAGGCAACCGTTACGTACAACTTGTACCTCTGACGTACTAGGGGTTATACCCAGTGTCAGTGTGTTGATGAGTCATTAGAGTCCCCCAGAGACACTTTCCCAAGTTCGGGCAAAACGTTGTAGAGGCCGTATGGTTTTATGGCAGGGTTCGGAAAATGCATGTGCGTTTACGCATGTGTCATATTTCGGGCAGATAATACTAGTAGGCTTTGGTTTAAGCCGGATCCGAGTATTATACCGTGTAGATATAATATCTTTGTCTCAGTTACATTTGTATTCGGTCGTAATACAAATGCGGGTATGTTTATACTGTTACGGGGTTATCCTGAAATTCGTTTCGGGATCGCTTTTGGAAGTTGCCAGTTTTTTATCACCCGCTTTAACATTCGGTTAAATGCGGATTTATCTTTTCTTCACTTGGGTGGGTCATGAGGGTGAGTCGTGTGGAAGGTTCTAGATGAGGTGACTAGGTTTCATAACTCATGGTTTGCATTTATTGTTATGCAAGGTGTCATTAGTGAGTCACCTTTAGCATTAATGTTTCTTGTTAACCTTAGGATATTTCTTCTTGATATTATTCTTTTGTGGTCACCTCCCTTGCTCTTACACTCACCCTCTCTTCCTCATATATTGGCCGACCCCCTCGCCTTGAGATGGGTGATTGATTTTGGGAAAAAGATTATGATAGTTTTTCTTCATGTAATTTCATATAGCTCATTTTTCCATCACCCAATTCCCAAAAAGCAACTTCATTAACCGTTCGTCCATGGCTTTGGACAAAGTGAGATAAAGTGTTCTACTCATTCTCTACATCATCTTGGTCATCTCTTTTAGCAAACTTGATGATCGAGTTGCCTCGGTTCAGAGGCGGGAGCCCGTCTAAAGATCCGTCGACGTGGTGCCACCTGGACGAGAAGACTGGAGATTCAGGAGATTGGAGTAGCCGCAACAAAGCGTGGGACGATGGTTGAAGACCGAAAGACTTGGATCGTTCGGTATAACATTTCTACCCACTTTGTAGTTTGTTAGTTTAGTTTTAATGGCAGATCCGGGTTATTGTATACGATAGCGCCAATTGTAAAAGTTTTTGTTCCACATTTGGCGTCTGTTAGACCGCCGGGGCGCTACCGTGTACTTACAGTGGTATTAGAGCCTCACCATTAAGCTTTACTAACTTGTGCTAACACGTTTAAAACATCGATCGAACGGATTTTCGAAAACTACAATTTTACTGTACAAAGTTTCTGTTGATTTTAAATCTGGTCTAAAAATTATTTTGAGCATCACAGAAAATTGTGCAGGCTTTTCTAAGCAAGCTGGTGAAATTTAGTCACGTGATCCTACAGAACGGCCGCGGATCCGCGGCCCAAACCAGGGTTTGGCCATGGATCCACCGCGCTTTTGTGGGAACAGTGAGCCAAATTTCTACAGTATGTTCTACATGGCAAATTGTGGCTTTTGGAATATTTCTTTTGGGCCCAGATTTTCTTACTATACAGCAGATGTACGTGGGGCCCACTTCAGGAAATTTTGTCGATCGAAATTTTAAAAGTTGTTAGTATGTAGTACTTATATTATATCTCCGACCGGGAATGTCATTCGAGCTGTAAATTGCGTCTAATTGCTATAGTCCTTTTAGACGGATTTGCGAACGTGACATTCGCGTTGATGTTCTGTGTTGTGCTGTGATGTTGCGGATTTGTCGTGGTGGATAACAGTGTGCAATGGTAGTGCAATTTGATTTTATTTGTACATTTGATATTGTGGGGCGAGCGTCCAACATGTAGACTGCCGTCACTGCCTGTTTGTATAATATTCTTTTTGGGGCACGACCGGGCTGAGGTCGATGTACCCGTTGTACATATTTTTATTTCTGTACTAGGTTTACCCCGCGACGGAGTGCACGGATAGCCGGATTCTGGAGGGCAACGGGTCCGTATCTCATGGCTTTGAGAGGCAGAGGGGCCTCACTCTAGAATTTGCAGACTATTCGCCGCACTCGTATGGGGTACAAGTTGACCCAAGGAGGGGAGCTCAAGTTACCGGATTCCGTGAAGTGCCGGGTGGTCCATTCACTATGCTGTAGGGGGTTGCCTCTCTTCAGGTTTTGGCGGGTAACTTGCCGCACCCGTAGGGGTCTAGGTTTCATTGCACAGGCTATCCACACGACCAGGGGAACGTCGGGTTTCAGTAGCGGCTCTGTGAAACCCGGGGAACCCAGATTATCTGTATTATTCTGTGATGCTTATTACTTTTCTGTAATGTTGCATATTATCACGCCTGGAGCGATTATTGTATATTGGTGTATACACTATTAGATGTTGTATATGTTTTACACCTGCGCTAGTCCAGTCCCCGCTCTGTCGTTAGTTAAGTAACCTAACGGGTGATGACGGGACCCAGTGACGAATGCGGATGGCATATATGTACATTATATTTTCGTTCTTTTCTGGTGTGATTGATTGATGAGACTGCATTGATTCTTATCAATGCAAGGATAAAACAAACCTATATTTGATGTTGTTGGAACAAATTTTAAAAGGTGTTATTACAAAGATATTTCCTTTTGTTTTGCATAGCGGTATTCAGTTGGAATATCCCGCACCTCATTCGACGAGGCAAGGGCCGAGATCCCTTCACCGGGAGTGACCCCTTGGGCAGAAGTTTACGTCAGGGTAATAACTTCACTATAGTCGATTACAAGTTGCTCTGCATAGCGGTATTCATTTAGAATATCCTGCACCTCATTCCACGAGGAAAGAGCCGAGATCCCTTCGCCGGGAGTGACCTCTTTAGCAAAAGGTTTTCGCCACTATATCTTTATAAAAAGCTATCAGGTACCTTCAGCGATATCAAGTTCATTACTTTAAAGATTTTTCGCCAAAAACCAGTCGTAGCCCTCCGTCATTTCTTTTGGATATTCAGTAGTATTCAAGCTATGTATTTTGGCCCTTAATCAAGACATAGTGATTGGTAGCTGCTGGGGTGTTCACATGTTGCATAGATAGATGCGTTGGTTTGGGACAGTCATATTACTATTTTGGCCCTTAGTTAAGAGTATGTACGGGTGGGTTCAAATTGACATGGATAATGATGGATAGAACTTGACATGTGACTTATGACATTTTGGCCCTTAGTCAAGGTCATAAGAGCATGTGGCAAAAAATAATATCGGGAGTTTCTAAAAGAAACTGAAACTTGCCAAGTATGTGCATACCTTCTGGAGTGTGATAACATGAGTGGATTCCGTCACGTTATCATGCGATGAGAGTTGGATCCCGATTCCCACTGATGGGTTGGTTTACTCTTCGGGTGATCCCGATCGATTCTTCTTTTAGGTTTGGAGGAGAATTTGACGGTACAGTGGGAGGTTTCCTGATTAGATAAAGTGATAACCTTTCTGATATAGGTTAGAGTGCACGCAGAGTATTTCTTTTCTCTCTCTCTCTTTGGCAGCAACCTTTGACCGACCCTAGACTATGACTCAGTGACCAAGTTGACCGAACCTTCTTAAAATACTGGTTTTTGGATTGTCTAAGTTGCATAAGTCATTGCCGCTCCTTCTTTTACCCTTTGCATTTCTCAGAACACCCCGTATTACAACGGACATCCACTTCCATTGGATAGATCCATCGTATGGTTATATACGAACTCGAAGGGACTTCTTCGAGGATGGATCCAGGTTCAGGAGAAATAGAATTGGTTTATTCAGTTGTCTTTTATTATCACCTTCTCTCAGGTTGTGAGGGCTCCTTAGTTTAGGAGGGTACACCTATTACACTTATTGGATAGTCTTATTCCAAACCATAGACAGGTGCCGAAAGGTAGGGAATGAAGAAAACCGATTAGCCTAAGTAGGGTGTACAGAAGGTAATAACTAAAGACAAAATAAAGGGATTAGAAAGAGGGAAAAGTAAATTGCGACTGTTATCATTCATGACCAAAACCGCGTACTTCATCGCCTCTCCTATTTCGCCTTTGCTTTTTTTTCAGTTCAGTAGAAATAGAATAAGGTATTATTCAGTTGTCTTTTATAATCACCTTCTCTCAAGTTGCGAGTACTCCTTGGTTTAGGAGGGTACACCTATTATGCTTACTGGATAGTCTTCTTCCAAACCATAGGCTGGTACCGAACGGTAGGGAAGGAAGAAAACCATATAGCCTAACGATGGTGTACAGAGGGTAACGACTAAAGACAAATAAAGGGATTTGGAGAGATGGCAAAGAAATATACAGTTAATGTCATGAATTGAATTATGGAAGAGGCATTAAAAAGGAATACCAGGATACCCCTACGAAACATTTTTATGTTTTTGTGCATTGTTAATGGAAAACTGATTTCCCGATTAGATACTTACTCCAGGGTATGTATTTACCAGGTAAGATTCTCACATCTGTATGGTTTTACAGATGATGAGAGGGAGTAAGTTATTGGGAATTAGGTGATCATCCTCATTATATCGGAATTCGTTGTAATTGGTGATATTTAAGAAAATCACCTGGGTACAGTTTTCAACCTACGATACGCAGGTTATGAGTTATTCAACTCAGAGGACTTATACAGAGTATTGTATGTTGTCCAGTGTCCATCAGGATAAAGGGGATGGTCCCCGTACTCTGTTCTGTTTACTTGTAACTTCTCAAGTTTTTTTTAGACAAGTGTTTCGTAGAAATACAATGTCTAGGTTTTGAGAAGTTGTGGGTATAGGAATAAAGTAGAGAACCAAGTGTCGCAAGTATCGGGATTCTTCAAAGAAATCGAAGATGAAGATTCTTGTGATTGGTATTCAGTTGATAGTAACGGTTTTGAGAAACTTGTTTCTCTTTCAGGTTACTCGTAATTGGATGGATTCCTAACTTGAGTAATGCTGATTAGCCTCTCTCCATTAAGTTGATATGCACTGGAGACGGCTGCATAATTTGAATCTGGTTCCAATTAAATAAGTGCCAAAGTTTCTATATTGGATATAGAATGGTTCATATCTTAACGATGTTAAGGTACGGGGAGTTGTCCAGCATATGCTTAAAACCAGACACTGGATAACTCAAGGCACGTTTCTGTAATGGCAGTTTGTTGGTTGACCCTGGCTTTGATGAGGGTTGATTTTCTACCATCTGGAAGATCAATAGTGATATTGTTCTTGACTCGTCACAGTTTTAGTAAAATGGATTTTTTCAGAAAACAGTAGTGGGAGTATGGTAGAACTGGAAGTGATTCCAGAACCGCAAACGATTACGGAAAATTTAATAGGACCTATATATTCAATCAGATTTGACATTCCATTAGCCACTCCACAGATATGGTGGGTAACCTCAGGCACTCGAGAGGTACTCAGGTAGCCTCAAGGACAGTGAAAGGGAGGTTCTTGTTTACCCACACTTGACACTACTGTTGTTCCAGGCTATGAGACCCGGCAGGAGGATAAGTATAGCGTCGTTCTAAACTAGCTTTAGAAGTGTACGTATGTATTATTCTGCCAGAAGGTTGTCGTAGTCAGTGGGAGCAGCGGAAGCATAGTGGGCAAGAAGCTTATGTCTATTTATAGGCTTGAGCAGATATAGCGAAGACAAGATCATCTATTTTTGATGTGACAGTCATGGGTTTGACTTCATCAGAATAGGTGATGGATCTGTTAAGGAGGTAGTAGGGTATGATGTCCTTGTATTTGGATGACATACACAGAGTAGGAAGTAAAATTCCTATACTACAATCGGTTATACTGTGGTTGTCACACAGTTGTTTCTCCACAAAGGACATGGATATAATATCTGACATTCTGGTAACTAGATCTATGGTTTTAGATCTAGATTTGGGTAGTTTCCTAATGTGGGTACTTTGACGGTATTCTAATAGTATTTTAGAATAGATGACTCCTGGCATGGTGGTGTATATGCAGTTGATGGAGTCACCCTCTCTAAAGGTGTCTTAATGACTAAAGGGGAGAGAGATGTGCATGATTGGCAGATCACTTGCTTAGGCAATTGAGTCAATCGTGAAAAGTCAAGTACCACACCAGATGTTGTTTTTGCACTAGATGCGATATGTTTATATTAATCCAATCGTGGAGAAACATTAGGAAGCAGTTTTAGAACATGAATGTATGTTCTATGGATTTGATAATGGCAGCCTCCTTGTGGAGACGGTTATCATTCCAGGCATCCAAAGTGACCTGGATGACAAAGTGATTGTCAGAGTTATAGTTTTCCCTCTGACGAGGGACAGTATTATGGACAGGTGGTCCAAGAGGATACTGTGGGAGGCATGGTGCTGGATACTGATTAGATTCAGTGATCACTACAGTCTAAGAAGTTTGGATTTGAAGTTCATTTATGAACTAGGACACATCAGATATCCAGATATATTCTAAGACATATATTACTCGATTCGGGAGATGGATTTCTCCGCGAACTTGAGATTAAGAGAGACATAGAAAGAAACATCAGGGCGGATCCACTCACTGAAGCTATGAGTATGCGATATCGCAATAATAGCCTTAAGTGCAAGTGGGAGATTGTTGGATATAGTGCCCTCTAAGTCAATTATTGGATCGCACGTACATGATTGCAATGATTGAGGGAGGACCTATACCGATATGACTGTATTACTCGAGATGATAGTATGCTATCTGGTTTGTCTTTATCATCGTATACATGCTTTAGTTCACTATTGCATGTTGATAGAGCCCATAGGATTCTTGCTTGACTGCCAGCAGTATGATGGCGATCATATACGTGGGAGCTGGGGTCTGTAAGCACATCCTTAAAGTGTCCCTAGTCGTGGGAGTTTCGAGACAGGGCATCGATACTCCAGAGTAGACTAGTGTATACAGTCGAGACCCCGACGAGGGGCGGTGGCCGGTCTCACAAGCCATTGGTGTCAGTTAGTTCACCTAAGATGTATACAGGTGCTCATTGATTACACCGGACAGGACTCGACGGGAACATGCTAGTTGGTATTATATATATCGTCAGATAGCAGTTCCTTGGTGACATGTGTACAGGTTAGTTTATCGACCTGAGATCGTCATATGTCTCGTGTGAGTTCCCACTGTGCTTAGATTACTACCCTAATACGCTCAAAGGAGACGTGCAAACAGGTTTTAGTTGGGTACAGTCCCGAGCCATATGAAGGCAGTGAGCGGATCGTCGGGGATTCTTCTCTCCCGGTATTGGGGGTTGATGTCGCACAGTGCACGGTGGCCATCACTAGAAATCCTCGGCCGGGGTAGTGGAGAATTACTGATTTGGATCAGTAGTTTCTCAGGAGGTGATGGGCTTCATACCGACACGAATTATCGCGTTATTAGTGGTCTGACTTTATCCACCCCCTAGACTCGATATGCGATACTCTTAGACGAACGGACTGGACTGTACGGATATTGTCACTGTCAGGCTCAGTAGGGTTTCTGGATGAGTTCGCTCGTCAGCTTCCCTTCCGATCAATACATAGGCAATCGTTACGTACAGCTTGTACCTCTGACGTGCTAGTGGTTATACCCAGTGTCAGTTTGTTGATGAGTCATTAGAGTCCCCCACAGACACTTTCCCAAGTTCGGGCGAAACGTTGTAGAAGCCATATGGTTTTATGGCAGGGTTCGAAAAATGCACGTGCGTTTACGCACGTGTCATATTTCGGGCAGATAATACTGGTAGGCTTTGGTTTAAGCCGGATCCGAGTATTATACTGTGTAGATATAATATCTTTGTCTCAGTTGCATTTGTATTCGGTCTTAATACAAATGCGGGTATGTTTATACTGTTACGGGATTATCCTGAAATTCGTTTCGGGATCGCTTTTGGAAGTTGCCAGTTTTTTATCACCCGCTTTAACATTCGGTTAAATGCGGATTTATCTTTTCTTCACTTGGGTGAGTCATGAGGGTGAGTCGTGTAGAAGGTTCTAGATAAGGTGACTAGGTTTCATGACTCATGGTTTGCATTTACTGTTATGCAAGGTGTCATTAGTGAGTCACCTTTAGCATTAATGTTTCTTGTTAACCTTAGGATATTTCTTCTTGATATTATTCCTTTGTGGTCACCTCCCTTTATCCTACACTCACCCTCTCTTCCTCTTATATTGGCTGGCCCCCTCCCCTTGAGATGAGTGATTGATTTTGGGAAAAATATTATGATAGTTTTGCTTCATGTAATTTCATATAGCTCATTTTTCCATCACCAGATTCCAAAAGGCAACTTCATTAACCATTCGTCCATGGCTTTGGACGAAGTGAGACAAAGTGTTCTACTCATTCTCTACATCATCTTGGTCATCTCTTTTAGCAAACTTGATGATCGAGTTGCCTCGGTTCAGAGGCGGGAGCCCGTTTAAAGATCCGTCGACGTGGTGCCACCTGGACGAGAAGACTGGAGATTCAGGAGATCAGAGTAGCCGCAACAAAGCGTGCGATGATGGTTGAAGACCGAAAGACTCGGATCGTTCGGTATAACATTTCTACCCACTTTGTAGTTTGTTAGTTTAGATTTAATGGCAGATCCGGGTTATTGTATATGATAGCGCCAGTTGTAAAAGTTTTTGTTCCGCATTTGGCGTCTGTTAGACGGCCGGGGCGCTACCGTGTACTTACAAATGCTTTATAATATATATATGATATATAATAAACGTTGCTTATGTTTTCCATCTGCGCTAGTCCTACCCCCACTCTGTCGTTAGTTATCTAACTTAACGGTGCATGACGGGACCCATGGCGAATGCGGATGGCATAAGCGTATATTGTATTTTCATCTCTTTATCTGTGATGCTTAAGAAGTATAAATATGGGACTTCATTAATGAGATTAATGAAAATGAAAGAAACCTAAAGATGTTGTAAATTCATGTTTTTAAAACTGGTAGCTCTAGTTCTTGCTTTGCATGGTGGTATTCTTTGATGAACATCCAGCACCTCATTCGATGAGGAAAGAGCCGAGATCCCTTCACCGACAGTGACCTCTTTAGCAAAACTAGCAAATGGTAAAACCCACTCGGTTTTGTGTTTTGATTGCTTCTCTAGTTCTTGCTTTACATAGTGGTATTCCTGAATATCCAGAACCTCATTCGATGAGGAAAGAACCGAGATCCCTTCACTATGAGTGACCTTTTTAGCGAAACTAGTAAAAGCCTAAAAAACACTCCTTTTCAAAATCGCTCGATTCTACAACAATATCATGTTCATTACGCAAAAGGTTTTCTTAAAAACCTATCGTAGCCCTCCGTCATTTCAGATAAGTGTTATTTAGTATTCGAGCTACGTTTGTTGACCATAGCCAAGATGTAGTGTGCGGTAGCTAATTAGTGCTTATCTACAAGCATATGATGCGATTGAGTTAGGATAGTCGTACGGCTTTGTTGACCTTAGCCAAGGGCCGTACGGGTGGTTTAATTCAATCAGGAAATGACGGGTTGAACTTGACTACCGCTTATGATTTGTTGACCATAGCCAAGTGTTGAAATTTTCAATGAGATTGCATACCTTCTATGAGATAGTTGGATTCCGATACCCACTGCGAGTAAAAGTTACTCCGGGGAGAGTTTTTGCACTTTACAATTAGCCGATCAAGTAGGTGTCTAGAAAGGTGTTAACAGGGTTACGCCACTGGGAAAATGAGGTTTATTTTAATTAGGTCCATGTGAAAGCACGGGGAACCTCCCTCAAAGTATCGACACTGGCCTGGCTGAAAGATTGGCGAACTTGTAGGGTGTAATTAATCCCGACTAGTCTTGCCTTTTAGGGTTTGAAGGAAGATTTGATAAAAACAGTGGGAGCCATCCTGATAAGATAAGATAATAACCAATCTAATCTTGTAAGAGCATACGCTAAAGTGTTTTCTTCTCTCTCTCCAGGTAGCGACCGTGACATGCCTTAATAAAGATTATAATATGGATGCATTGACCGAACCCACTTGTTATACTGAGCTGAGGAATGTTGGTTCCGCTTTAATTTATAATTGTTATAAGTCCGAGCATGAAATAGGGGAATATCCAGATTCCCATGCCACCCAAACGAGGAATAAGCATGTTGATGCATCTTCTTTGGGTGTGTTTGTTACCGAGAACTGTTTCTCAGTACACTCTAAGTCCTGGGTATTAGATAACGGATCAGGATCCTACATATGTAATATGTTACATGGGCTAAAGGAATGTAGACAACTGAGAAAGGTGATCATTCTCTAGAAGTAGGGAATGGTGCAAATGTTGCAGCCAAAGCAGTTGGCGAATATCACCTTGTATTACTAACTGGTAAAACATTGATTCTGAACGAGGGTTATTACATACCGAACCTGATATGCAATATTATATCAGTTTCTTTATTGAGTAAAGAAAGATATAATTTTGTATTGCAGGATAATGTTATGAACATTTTCCTGAATCAAAAGTTGATTGGATCAGGCACGTTATATAATGGCATATACATTCCAAATCAAACTACAGTTCCTAACGAACAGAACACACACAAGCGGAAAAGTTCAGAAATGAATGAATCCTTCTTGTGGCATTGTAGACTGGGTCATATCAATGCGACACGACTAGATAAGTTACATAAGGATGGATATTTGAATCCGTTCGAATTTACATCTTATGAAACTTGCCAGTCATGTCTAAAGGGTAAGATGACCAAAACTCCGTTTATTGGACACGGAGAAAGAGTTACTGAACTCTTAGGACTGATACATAATAATGTATACGGTCCCATGTCTACACATGCCTGCAATGGTTCCTCGTACTTCATTACATTCACCGATGATCGCTCAAGATTCGGACATGTGTTCCTGTTGAAACACAAGTCTGAAGCTTTTGAGAAATTCAAGGAATATAAGTACGAAGTAAAGAATCAAACAGGTAAAATTATTAAAATCCTTTGATATGATCGGGGAGGAGAATATTTGAGCACGGAATTCCTGGATTATTTAAAAGGGAATAGGATTCTCCCTCAGCTTACTCCTACGTATACACAACAGCACAACAGTATATCGGGGCAGAGGTATTGCACCCTATGAGATATGGTGCGCTCTATGATGAGTAATACTGAGTTACCTATTTCCTTTTGGGGTTATGTGCTTAAGAAGCCGCATACCTATTGAATATAGTTCCAACCAAATCAGTACCTACCACTCCATATGAGATATGGAATGGGAAGAGACCATTGTTCCCCTCCGAAAGACGGCGTACAAGACTGCGAGGTCCTGACGTTGGGGTTCAGGGCAGATGCTATTTGGTTTTATCCGTCCACCTCTCCGAAGATGCCAAGTTGATTTATGGCACCGTGTATCGGAGGTTTAGACGGATGCGGCCGATGTAGCAGACTTCGTCAGATTCTCCCTCGCTTGAGGGGTTTTTTGATTATGGGGACGCTCTTCCCTGCAGGCGCAAGCCCCTGCAGTTAATTACGCTACCGCATCGCGGTAACAACTTTCTCCTTCTCCAGAATTTCACTTCGTGTCGTGTGTGTTTGTTTTGTTTGTGGTTGCCCGTGGATTGTATACGGAGACTAAGCGATGTCGTCGCCCGTAGGACATGGATTAGTCCAAATCCATATTTACTTAGATTTGGGTTTGGTGTTTTGGTTTAAGGATACGTTAGCCGTATTTAGGCTAAGATCGACTTAAACATTTGTTAAGGATACGTTGGTCTGATTTGAGACTAAGATCAACTTAACGGGATCGTTTTGGATCCGACAAAAGAGCGTTTGAGGACTCTATTGTTCTAGTTTAGGGACGTGGTGGTCCATATTCCAGTTTAGGGACGTGGTGGTCCATATTCCAGTTTAGGGACGTGGTGGTCTATAGGTAGTTTAAGGACGCTTAAGTCCGTGAGTTTAAGGACCCCACAGTCCGTGTTTTATTTTAAGGACGCATAAGTCCGTGGGTTTAAGGATCCCACAATCCGTCTTTCGGTGTAAGGACGCTTAAGACCATGAGTTTAAGGACCCCACAGTCCGTGTTGATGTGTGGCTGTCGGGACCCGTCACCTCTCTGACGTCGTTGAAGGATTACAACGATAGGAGTCAAAGGAATTCGGAGATGTACTCTCGAACCGGTCGTAAATTGATTTAAGAGAGTAGCTGTGCTCAATCAATTTAATTTGAGGACTTACGGACATGATTGGGCTAAGTCCAGTTGAAAAATATTCAACGCTTTTATTTATTTTTGGTCTATTAGACCTGTGCTAAGGCTTTGCCAACATTTAAATAATGCATTGCATTACTTTTTATTTTTGTTTGGGCTCTGCCCATAAAGGATGCAGAGCATCAATTTGTTTTGGGCTCTGCCCATTTATAAAGGATGCAGAGCATCAATTTTACTTAGGCTCTGTCCTTTATAAATGATGCAGAGCATCAATTTTATTTAGGCTCTGCCATTTTATTGCTTTGCAATTTATTTTTGCCTGCTGGATCTTTTTGACTTGGGCCTGGCCCTTTAGCAAAAGAAATGCATTGCATTTGTCAGGCGCTTTGCACCAACCAAAGAGAGCAAGCGCTTGTGGTGATGACACGTGTCATGCAAGCGCAGTGCGCTGTGCCAGTGCGCTGCGCTTGCGCTGCTGACATGGGGCGCACTGTGGTGAGTTGCGCCAGTTTCAGAGAGCAAAGCTCTATTTCAAAAGCACATAGCGCAAATGGTTCAGATACTGACACGTGGCGCTCTCTGGTGGCTTGCGCCAACCCAAGAGCGCAACAGTGCAGATTTACAAGTGCAAAGCACTATTAACTTGAGAATCTTTTAGATTCCAGAACCAATGGTTCATAAAAGAAGTGCAAAGCACTGTTTAATTTCTTGATCTAATTTAGATTCAAGAAAACAAGTATTTTCTTATTTCTTTCTTGATCTCAGAGAACCAATGGTTCATAAGTGCAAAGCACTATTTTTATTTTATTTTTTATTAAAGATCATTGATCTTGTTCTTAGATCAATGATCTATCAGAAGAAATTCTTCTATCCTAAAGGTTTTTTACCTTTCTTCTTGAAATTTCTTCAGAGTTTTCTCTTTTTGAAAATTTTGATTTCTCACAAAATGTTGATTCTTCTTCTCTTTTTTTTTTATTTTAGAAAGAAGGATCATTGGTCGTTGGGACCCATCACCTCTCCGACAACACTGAGAGATTACAGTGCCATATATCGAAGGTGTGGAAGGATGTACCCTTTGAACCATGCCTCACTCATTAGGGGGGAAGAATAGGCTGGAGCGTAAGCTTCTCGCTGCTGAAAAAGGCTTCTTTGTGTTCGCGCACGTGCGTCGCACGTGTTTGACGCACGTGTATCGCACGTGTTGGGCACTCATATTTGCACGTAGCGCACATGGATCTTGCGCATATGCCCATTATGGGGGAGCAAGCTCCTATGCAGAACGAGTCTCCTTTTAATTGAATATTCTCATGTGGTGCGCACGTGCGTTGCACGTGGTGCGCGTGTGGCGGGCACACGTGCGTTGCACGTGGCACACATGCGCATTATGAAGAGAAGCAGAGCTTCTATATATGGAGAACGGGCTCCTTTTAATATTATTAAATGTTCTCATGTGGTGCGCACGTGCGTTGCACGTGGTGCCGCATGGCGGGCACACGTGCGTTGCACATGGCGCATATGCGCATTATGAGGAGAAGCAGAGCTTCTATACATGGAGAACAAGCTCCTTTTAATATTATTAAATATTCTCATGTGGCGCGCACGTGCGTTGCACGTGGTGCCGCATGGCGAGCACACGTACGTTGCACGTGGTGCCGCATGGCGGGCACACGTGCGTTGCACGTAGCGCACATGGCGCTTGCGCATATGCGCATTATGGGGAGGAGCATGCTCCTATCTTGGAGAACTAAGCTCCTTTGGAGAACAAAGCTCCTTTGAGTATTGAATCTTTTGAGGATTTTACTCTACCCTTTCTAAGAGGTATCCCCTCTTAATTATATGGGAGTGGTAGAGAAGCCATCTCTCCTTTTCCCGATGTGGGACTAAAAAATGCATTCCCCATGTAGTAGAGTATTACTTTAGATTACACGTGCATAACACATTTGCTCATAACTTTTGATCTCGGATAAATTATGAGGCCCATAATATATCAAATCGAAGGTCTTTTCGAGATGCTTTCAATATTATCAGAATTTAGCCATTTCTCATAATGGAGTTTGTCAAAATACAGCTCGGAAAATACTGGTTCGTATCATCTTCCTTAGATCACATGTGCATAGACATTTGCTCATAACTTTTGATCCCGGATGAATTATGAGACCCATAATATATCAAATCGAAGGTTTTTTTAAGATGCTTTCAATATCATCAGAATTTAGCTGTTTCTCCTTCCAGAGTTTGTCAAAATACAGCTCGGAAAATACTAGTTCGCATCTTCTTCCTTAGATTACATGTGCATAGACATTTGCTCATAAATTTTGATCCCGGATAAATTATGAGGCCCATAATATATCAAATCGAAGGTTTTTTCGACATTCTTTTAATACCATCATAATTTAACAGTTCCTCATTGGGGAGTTTATCAAAATACAGGCCGTAAGATACTGGTTCGCATTTTCTTAAGCGTATCGCTGCCATTTGATACCTTGGACTCTTTTGCGCAGAAATTTTTGGCGGGAACAAATGCCCCCCACTACTTTGCCCACGTAATTATATATGTGGGTGAAGTAGTGCAGACTAATGCATAGCGTATGACCAGTTTCGGGTTGGTATATAACTTTCAGAATCTTAATCTGAAAAGATAACGAGCGGACACGAGCGTCGTCATTTATCATTGACTCAAATCTCGACTCTTAAAAGATATAGTTCCAAACTCTTAATTCCAAGAGCCGCACCCTTCTATTTCTTTTTGTTTTACTCTGGTGTGAAGTAGTTTATATGCTCATGAGTAACTTCTCCATTTCAGTGGCATGTAGCTTTAGTAAGTGTGGCTCATAGATGGTCCATCTTAACCTCTTTGTAGGGCAGTAATGGCTTAGAAGACAGGGGTAGGATCTGCCACCTAAGACTTTTCAACTTTATGAGCCGTGAGGGTCTCATAAAGACTTTTCTCCCTACGGATCAAGAGGATCTCGTAGGTGTATTTTCTCCTTAGGAATCGTGAGAATTCTTAAGTGTGTTTTCTCTTATAAGTCGTAAGGATCTTATAAGAGAATTTTCTCCCTTACAAGTCGAGAGGACTCGTAAGTAGTTGGTTCCCTCCTTGTCGAAATTCGACCTTGGAGAGTGAGACCCGTGAATAGTATGCAAGAGACTGTTTTAGACCGACTTGCAGGGTCTCATTGGCTAGGAAACAAGTTTTTTTTATTTTATCTCTACTGCCTGAGGCTTCATCTTGCAAGTTGAGACGGATCGGGAATTTCCCGCGGAGACACTGATTTCTCTGTGAGCCGACGCGAATCAGAAGGCTCTCATCAAGGACGCTTGTTTCCCTGAATTGAGGTATTTGCCAAGGATATTTGTTTTCCTGGTGTTTAAACGAATCGAGAATTTCCCACGGAGACACTGGTTTCTCTGCGAGTCGACGCGAATCAGGAGGCTCTCATCAAGGACGCTTGTTTCCCTGAATTGAGGTATTTGCCAAGGATATTTGTTTCCCTGGTGTTGAAACGAATCGAGAATTTCCCACGGAGACTCTGGTTTCTCTGCGAGTCGACGCGAATCAGGAGGCTCTCATCAAGGACGCTTGTTTCCCTGAATTGAGGTATTTGCCGAGGATATTTGTTTCCCTGGTGTTGAAACGAATCGAGAATTTCCCACGGAGACGTTGGTTTCTCTACGAGTCGACGCGAATCAAGAGGCTCTCATCAAGGACGTTTGTTTCCCTGAGTTGAGATATTTTCCAAGGATATTTGTTTCCCTGGTGTTAAAACGGATCGAGAATTTCCCACAGAGACACTGGTTTCTCTGCGAGTCGACGCGAATCAGGAGGCTCTCATCAAGGATGTTTGTTTCCCTGAATTGAGGTCTTTTCCAAGGATATTTGTTTCCCTGGTGTTGAAACGGATCGAGAATTTCCCACGGAGACACTGGTTTCTCTGCGAGTCGACGCGAATCAGGAGGCTCTCATCAAGGATGTTTGTTCCCCTGAATTGAGGTCTTTGCCAAGGATATTTGTTTTCCTGGTGTTGAAACGGATCGAGAATTTCTCACGGAGACACTGGTTTCTCTGCGAGTCGACGCGAATCAGGAGGTTCTCATCAAGGATGTTTGTTTCCCTGAATTGAGGTATTTGCCAAGGATATTTGTTTCCCTGGTGTTGAAACGGATCGAGAATTTCCCACGGAGACACTGGTTTCTCTGCGAGTCGACGCGAATCAGGAGGTTCTCATCAAGGATATTTGTTTCCCTGAATTGAGGTATTTTCCAAGGATATTTGTTTCCCTAGTATTAAAACGGATCGAGAATTTCCCATGGAGACACTGGTTTCTCTGCGAGTCGACGCGAATCAGGAGGTTCTCATCAAGGATATTTGTTTCGCTAAATTGAGGTATTTTCCAAGGATATTTGTTTCCCTGGTGTTGAAACGGATCGAGAATTTCCCACGGAGACACTGGTTTCTCTGCGAGGTTGGGATGAACCGTCAAGATTTGGATTCGTTTTCTGGCGGAGCCTGTTGGGAAAGTATGGTTCTCTCTTTGTTTGCGTCCTTGGATTATATACAGGGATCGATGTGATCTCAGCTGTAGGGCCAAAGTTTTATCATTTTTTTGTTTTATTTCCGCGATGCTCTATCATTTCAGCTTTTATATCGCGAAGGTCGCGATTGCCCAATGATTTCGGCTATTTTTCGCGGTGCCCAATCATTTCGGCTATTTATTTTATTTTTACTCGCTGCTTTTTATTGCGAGTTGCCCAATCATTTCGGCTATTTCGTGTGCATACGTTTTTACTTGCTGCTTTTTATTGCAAGTTGCCCCATCATTTCGGCTATTTCGTATGCATGTGCGGTCTACCGGCTTTTCACCGTAAACCTGAAACTAGACACCGATTTCGGCATCAGCACCGCTACAACTGGGATATTGCCAGGAGCGAATCATCATTTGCCTCCGTCGATATTGAACAAAGGTGGCTTAGCGAACAGGGTTAAGGTCCTGTCGTCTAAGGGTTTTAACTTCATGAGCCGTAAGGGTCTCACAAAGGTATTTCTCCCTACAAGTCGTGAGGATCTCGTGGGTGGATTTTCTCCTTAGGAATCGTCCTAAGGGCGTTTTCTCTTATAAGTCGTAAGGATCTTATAAGAGAATTTTCTCCTTGACAAGTCGAGAGGACTTATAAGGATTGTATATCCCCAGTCACAGATGGGACTTGGTTAAGGAAATGTTTATTCGCGCCCGTGGATTGTATACAAGAGTCAGTATTGAACCACTTGTAGGGCAGTATCGAAGGTTGTAGGGGTTGCTTAAGCACAGGTTTAGGTCTCTGTGACTTAAGACTTTCAAATCTTATGAGCCGTGAGGGTCTCATAAGAGAGTTCTCCTTACGAGTCGTGAGGATCTCGCAAGTGTAATTTCACCCTAGGAATCGTGGGGATCCCTAAGTGTGTTGCTCCCTTGTGAGTTGTAAAGATCTCACGCGGGTGGTTTCTCCTTACAAGATCGAGAGGATCTTGTAAGTGTCTTTTAACGAGGTTGCACCCTTTCGGGTTTTCCCAAACACACGCCGGTAGTCCTGCTGTTTTTACTCACGGAGCCCTTTCGGGTTTTCATCCTTGCCCTTTTTGCTTATGGACATACCTTTTTTTTTATTCTCTTTTATTTTTATATATATATTTTTTACGAGGTCATGCCCTTTCGGGTTTTCACGAACACTCACCGGTAGCCCTGCTGTTTTTACTCACGGAGTCCTTTCGGGTTTTCATCTGTGCTCTTTTTTGCTTATGGACATACCGTTTTTATATTTTTTTTTTATACATATACTGTTTTTTATCGATCTCGTTAGCCTGAAGATGCTGTGGTAATAGTTTAAGGACGTTTCGGTCCTTCATTAGTGTAAGGACGTTTTGGTCTGCCATTAGTTTAAGGACGTTTCGGTCCGTCATTAGTTTAGAGACGTTTTGGTCCGTCATTAGTTTAAGGACGTTTCAGTCCGTGCAGAAGAAGGCTGGCTACAGCTTATAAAGTTTGAGCTTAGGAAGATAGCGAGCGGACATAGTCGTTGTCATCTATCATTGACTTAGGCAGTAACTCGCTAAGCGTAGTATTTCTTTAGGAATCGGCCATTTATTGGCCGGTAAGACCTTTCACCGTGCATATTCATAAGTAGATAGGCTCCACCTTGGTAGACCTTGTCTATGATGTACGGGCCTTCATAGTTCGGCTCGAATTTTCCCCGCTTGGCGCGGGGATCATAGGCCTTTTGAACACTAGCACGAGTTCGCCTTGGCGGAATGTCCTCGGCCGGGTCAATCTTTTATATGAGTGCGTCATCTTTGCTTTATAGGCCTCAAGATTTTGTTGCGCTATGAGCCGGGTCTCATCGAGGGCATCGAGCTCCTCAAGCCGAAGGTGAGCATTTTCTTCATCTGCTAGCTCGTAGTAGACTGCCACTCGTAGAGAGGGTAACTCTATCTCGAGGGGGAGTGCTGCTTCTGTACCGAATACCAGCGCATATGGCGTTGTGTTTGTGGCTGTCTTGAACGTAGTTCAATACGCCCAAAGTGCTTCTTGCAGTCTTTCATGCCAGTCCTTCTTATTTCGGGACACTGTCTTCTTCATAATCTTTGTTAAGGTCTTATTGAAGGCCTCAGCTAGACCGTTAGCTCGCGGATTATAAACCGAGGAATATCTCCAGTCTATATTGTGTTGTTGCGTGAAGCGACTGATCTTGTGACTTTTGTAAGCTGGCCCGTTATCGGAGATGATCCGTCATGGAGTTCCAAACCGATATAGGACGTGCGTCTTGAAGAAATGGAGGATATTCTCCGTCTTAACTTCCCTCAGCGGTACTGCCTCTGCCCATTTGGAGAAGTAGTCAGTTGTCGCCAGGATGAAACGATGTCCCCTGGACGATGCTGGTTCGATAGGGCCGACTATATCAGTTCCCCACATTTCGAACGGCCAGCTAGCCACCGTTGGATGTAGTGGATTTGGATGCTGGTGGATGAAGTCCCCATAAATTTGGCACGAGTGGCATTGCTTCGCATATTCGAGGCAGTCCTAGATCATCGTGGGCCAGTAGTAGCCCATCCGTTTGATCTTCAACTTCATCTTTGGGCCCGCTTGGTGAGAACCGCAGAGTCCGTCATGAACTTCCTGGACGACTCTTTTCGCTTTGTCGGGTCCCGGGCATCTCAACCACAAAGAATCAAACGACCTCTTGTACAGAGTATCATTGACGAAGGCGAAAGACAGAGCTCGCTTCATAAGCTGATGTCTTGAGGATGCATCTTCGGGCGTTTGGCGGTATTTGAAGTAGTCTATAAAGACTTCTCTCCAATCCTCAGTATTTTCCCGATCTTTTATTTGCAGGGTCGTCTGCTCAGTCGCTCCCTTCTCTTCGGGTGATTCCGGAGATATTTCTGCTGGGGCAAGCACCCGACAGCTTTGTACCATGATTCTGACGTCATCAAGGTTCTCGTCAGCCAATTCTTTAGCAAGCTTGGCCAACGCGTCCGCTTTGCCGTTTCCCACACGCGGTATGTTCTCCAGAGTGTAGGAAGGGATTTGGGTCAACAGTTGCTGCACCTTTTCGCCGTATTTCACCAACTCTGGTTTGCATGTTTGGTAGTCGCCGTTTACTTGACTAACGACCAGTTGGGAATCTCCATATATGAGGAGGTTTTCAATTCCCATGTCGATGGCGATCTCGAGGCCTGCTATCAGAGCTTCGTATTCGGCTTCATTGTTTGTCCTCGGCTCTGTTAGGGAGAAAGCAAAGCGCATTATCCCTCCTTGTGGAGTTACAAAGATGAGTCCTACCCCCGATTTGATTATAGGGGTACTTTGTTTGCGTTTCTTCATGAAAGATGCTCCATCGAAATAAAGCTCCCATCGGGTATCACCATCGTCGATCGCATCAAACGCATGTTCGTCTGGAAGATCGCAATTTAAAGGAGAATCGGCGGGTATCGGATGCTCAGCGAGGAAGTCGGCGATGGCCTGGCCTTTTACTGCCTTGAGAGGCTGATAGGTTATCAAGAACTCCATCAAGAGCAGGGCCCATTTAGCGAGTCGTCCCGTCAATTTGGCCTTTGACATTAAATATTTAAGAGGATCCACCTTCGAAATGAGACGGACCTCATGCGCTAACGCATAGTGTCTAAGCTTTGTTATCGCGAAGATCAATGCCAGGCAGTGTTTTTCAATGGGGGAGTAGTTGCTTTCTGCCCCCAGCAGAACTCGACTTAAGTAGTAGAGTGCTTTTTCCTTCCCTTGATCGTTCTCTTGTGCCCATAACGCGCCTAAAGAACCTTCGAGGGCGGTTGTATAAAGAATGAGGGGCATTCCCTTGACTGGAGCAGCCAACATTGACGGGTTCTACAGGTATTGCTTGATCTCGTCTAGCGCGCTTTGGCATTTTTGGTCCCAGAAACAAGGTTCCCTTCTTCATCAGGTGGCTGTAAGGACGGCACTTTCCTGAAAGGTTGGCTATAAATCGACGTATATACGCGAGCTTCCCTTAGAGAGACCACAGCTGTCTGAGAGTCCTTGGCGGAGGCATTTCCATGATCGCTTTGATCTTTGACGGATCTATCTCAATACCTCGATGCCGGACGATGAATCCCAGGAATTTGCCTAAGGAAACTCCGAATGCACACTTGAGAGGGTTCATCTTCTAGTTGTATTGCCGAAGGCGTTGAAATACGGTCTTCAGATGCTCGAGATGTTCCTCGTATGATTTGCTTTTAACCACGAGATCGTCGATATAGCATTCGACGATTTCGTGTATAAGGTCATCGAAGATCTTCGTCATGGCCCTTTGGTAGGTGGTACCGGCATTCTTTAAACCGAAGGGCATCACCTTGTAGCAGAATATACCCAAATGTGTCCTGAAGGCGGTGTGCTTCTGGTCTTCGGGATGCATCTTTATCTGATTATATCCTGACGAGCCGTCCATGAAGGAGAAAACCTCATGAGTGGACGTATTGTCTATCATCAGTTCGGTGACTGGCACTGGGAAATCGTTCTTCAGGCAGGCTTTATTGAGATCCCGGAAGTCCACGCATATGCGCACCATCCCATTTTTCTTCATCACCGGGACGATGTTGGCGATCCATTCAGGGTATTAAACCTCCTGGATGAAGCCAGAGTCAATCAGCTTCTTGACCTCGGCGTTGATACTCATCTCAAGCTTGAGCCGCATTCTTCTTGGTGCTTGCTTGACTGGCTTGACATCTGGGGATATCACCAATTTGTGCACAGCAATTTCTGGATCTAATCCCGGTATTTTGGAATAGTTCCATGCGAAGCAATCTTTGTGCTGCTTAAGCAGGTCTTTTAATGAAGCCACCTTCTCTTCAGACAGCAGCTCGCTAATGAATGTCGGTCGCGGATCGTTCTCCATTCCCAACTCAATTTTCTCGAGGTTATCTGCAGTGGTATGGATTCCATCTTCCAGCTCTTTTGGCGCAGGTGGGAATTCTGAGATCATCTCATCGTTGCTGTTTTCAAAGCACCGGGGAAGGTCATCCATGTCCTTGGGCTCTTCTTTTGATATCGTTATCACGTGACAAGTACGAATTTGCTTCCAATCCCAATGTGGAACTGGTTCTTCTTTCATGGCCTTGGGTTCGTGCTTCTGTGGTGGCGATACCCTCCACTTGTCAGACAGAACGAACTTGCCAAGCTGATACTGATCTTCAACCCAATTCTTGAAGGTGAAGCAGTTCTCGAGAGGGTGCCCTATCACTTGGTGATAAGGGAAATAGTCCGGGTGAGAGACTTCGTCTGCTTGTTCGGGGTGTTTAGACTCCGGCAGTGTAAGCATCTGATGTTTCAAAGCGAGGTCGAGTATTTTCTTCGTCTTGTCTTGAGGAAAAGAGTACGCTCGACCCATTTTTCTCATGAGGGATAGATCGGAACCGCTCGATTTTCGTTCGCGTGGCCTCTTAGCCCCGCTTCGTTGCTGTTGAGCACCTTTTTCGCGTTTCGACTTGTTTCTGCCCCTGCGTCGAGCCTTCTTTATAACAGGTTGACAAGGAGCGGCATTTTCATTTTTCACGGCCTGTTGGAGAAGGCGTTGCGTTTTGGATTTCTCGTAGATGACCATTTCGCGGTTATGATCGTCCCGGACTTTTTGACCCGCTTCCCTTATAAGCTTGTCCATTTGTTCTTCGAACAGCGGACTGAGCTCTTTTGCATCTGGAACTTTCACTGGCTCAGGATTAGCGTCCTCCCACTGAGCGTCCACTTCTTCATTGAAGTCATACACGACGTAGCAATCGTTTAGTAGCTCTCGTTTCTTTGACCGAATGTATCCAAGCCTTATTGTTTCCATTCTCCCATTAGGCAGTTTGCGTTGAGTCCCGGGAACGTTCCAGACTTTGTCATAGAACTTGGCTTTTCGAACGGTCTGCTTGAAGGATATCCCCTGGCGCTTCAGCAGCCTCTTTAAGCCTTCTGTATAATATCTGAGGAGACAAATGGGCTGAAGCCTGTCAAGCGTAGGATCCGCGCCGTGCCAGATTTCTTTCTCTGCTCTGGTTTCTTCAGAACGGTAGAATAGAATTGCTTTTTCGCCTTCTCGCCTGGGAGGAACATAGAACGTCCGCAGCTCTTCTACACTGTAGATATCGAGTGCATCAAGTTCTTTACGGTGTTTAAACGGCACCATGGCGACTTGCAGACTTCACTCTTTGTAAGCGGACGTTTGTATTGAAGGCCGAGCAGAGAATACAACATGGACGTCATCTTCCGAGTCACTACCAAAGATCAACGTAGGAGCAGATAGTCCCGGCTTGTTGTATTGGGGCGGCCCCGAATAAACTATCTCCTCTTCCTCCTCGGTATCACTGCCGAAGACAGGAATGGTGGCGTTAGCTTTGTTTTCCGGCTTATGACACCTTTCCGTGTCTTCGAAATCCGGTAAGAAGTACTTGGCATCTTCATATTTTCGGACTTCGTTCACGGAAAACGGATTCAGTTCTCCCGCCACGGTATACTCGAGACCATCCTTAGCGTATTTCATACACTGATGTTGTAAGTGCACGGCGGCGTCCCGGTCGTCAATCCGACGGCCAAATGTGGAAACGGTGATAAACTTTAATTTTGAGAACTTAGCAAACCGGCACCACCGCGCACTAAACCCCGGATCGGGCCATTAAACTAGATCTAGCAAAGTAACAAGATAGGGAAGAGATGTACCGAGTGATCCGAGTCCTCCGGTCTTCTCGTCGTCGTTCCGATCTCCTGCGGAAACTCCGGTCGTCGCCTCCTCGCCGGAAGGGCACCACATCGCCTGTATCTTTTACGGGCTCCCACCTCAATACCGAGGCAACTCGAGCACGAAGCTGGCTAGTCGACGTGCCCAAGGTATGCTGTAGAATGTGTAGTGTAGAGGCTATGTCTCACTTGGGGTTTGTTGCCTTTGAAGATGATGGAGGAATCAAGATAAGAAAAATGGTGCTTGCATTTTTCTTAACATGAAAAGAGATCAAAATGCTACACTCTCTAAATGAAGCTCTCATCTTCTCTTCTCTCAAATGTCATCAATCATATCAAAATGAGAATGGTGGAGCAAGGAATACAAAATGCAAGAGGGAGGTGAGTGTAGTAAAAGGTAAGAGGTGACCATATCCTAAACATCATCATAACAAATTCACATCAACCTCTAATCACCTCAAATCACCAAAAAGCAAGTGATGATGATAGAAAAGAATGGTATCAAAAGATGCTTTCATAATTAATACATTTGCAAGAAAACCCCTCCACAATGTGTTATTTGCAAACTTGCAAATAACACCCTCCATCGGAAAAGTCCGGCCGGGAAAGAACAAAGGAAAACCGGCCGGAACGGAATGCAAACTGGCAACTCCAGAAAACTGGTCCCGTAATAAATTACAGGAAAACCCCGATACTGTGCATACACACCCGCATCTGTATTCCGACCGGATACAACTGCAATGAGACAAAATCTACACTGTACTATACTAGGATCCGGCTTAAACCAAAGCCGGCTAGTAATATCCGTTCGATCCTGATCCGTGCAATACCGCACGTATCTGATCGAACCCTGCCATATATCCATACGGCCGCTAGTACAAACCGTCCGATTCTGACCCGTGCAATACCGCACGTATCTGATCGGACCCTGCCATATCTCCATACGGCCTCTACAGCGTTTCGCCCGAAAGCTGAGTAACTGAATGTGTGGTGGACTCTAAAGACTCGTCAATACTATGGCTGTGGATTTAACCACTAGCACATCAGAGGTATAAGCCAATACGTAACGGGCCACCAGCTATTGACCAAAAGGGACGTCGATGAGCGAACTCATCCTGACACCCTACTGAGCCTGTCAGTGACAATATCCGTACAGTCCGGTCCGTTCGTCTATGAGCATCGCATGTCGGGCCTAGGGGGTTGGTAAAAGTCAGACCCCCAAAAGCGGTACAAGTCGTGTCGGAGTGTAGCCCAGAACACCCTGAGATACTACTGGAATAACTACCAGTAAATCTCCTGCCTTGGCCAAGGACTTCGTGTAATGGCTCTCCTAGACACAGCGCGACCTCACTCCCAATACCGGGAGAGACGAACCCCTGAAGATCCGCTCACTGCCTCCATATGGCTCGGGACTGTACCCAACTAAAACCTGTTTGCACGACTCCTTTGAGCCGTGGTAAGGTAGTAATCAAAGCACAGTGGGAACTCACACGAGACAAACGACGATCCCCAGGTCGATGAACTAACCTGTTCACATGTCACCTGGGAACTGCTATCTGACGTCAGGTATAAGACCAACTAGCATGTTCCCGGCGAGTCCTGTCCCGTGTACTCATAACCCAATGAGCACCTGTATACATCTTAGGTGAACCAACTGACACCAGTGGCTTGTGAGACCGGCCACCGCCCCTCGTCGGGGTCTCGACTGTATACACTAGTCTACTCTGGAGAATCGATGCCCTGTCTCGAAACTCCCACGACTAGGGACCTTTTAAGGATGTGCTTATAGACTCCAGCTCTCACTTATATGATCGCCCTCATACTGCTGGCAGTCAAGCAAGAATCCTAGGGGCTCTATCAACGTGCAATAGCGACTTGTCAGGTCATCTAAAGCAGTACACGATGATAAAGGTAAACCAGATAGCATACTATCATCTCGAGTAAGACTGTTCTACCGGGATAGGTCGTCCCTCAATCATTGCAATCACGTGCCTGTGATCCAATAATTGACTCTGAGGGCACTATCTCCAACAGATGTTGTGTAGAAGGGATGACGTTGTACTCGTGTAACCACGGTCGGCTGAGCAAAGCGTTGTAGCATGTCTTGGCGTCTATAACGTGGAACTTAATGTCCGTGACGGGTAGCTGTTCACACCATAATATTGCATTATTATATTCCCCATTCTTATTCTTTTTATAAATAAACAGGTGCTTTTGACGCATGTCAGCTACATGTTACAGGTTACAGGTTCTTGGACAGAAAACAGTGAAAACGATGTAAAGACGATAAAAAAGTGGACTTTGACCAACAAACAGAAGACACTTGATCAAGCAGACATAAGGAACAATTCACAAAGCAAGATTCAAGACATCGACTCAAAGCGAACGGGTAGAAGTCCACTACAAATTGTTCACTGAAGATCTGGAACCAACCTAGAAGCCCAAATGGAAAAAGATATATAGAAATAAGAAGCCCAAGCCAACAGAAATCAGCCCAGGAAAACTCATGGCCCAACTCCATCTTTTGGCCGCTGAACCGCTGCCAAACCAGGCCTCGGGCCGCGGTTCCGCGGTGGTCCTGGGTGATCAGATGAAATAATTTTTACCAAAATGTGGCGGCGGCCTTGACTAGTCAACTTAGGGCTATTTTTGTAATTGTAGACATGCGGATCAAAATGTAACCTAGGGTTTCTATTTCCTATAAATAGAACTCTAAATCATTGTAAACCTTATGCCACCTTTTAATAATAAATTCCAAAATTCTTTATGGAGAGCATCGGTGCCTCTCTTCAATTCAGAAATTCAGATCTGAAAACTCTGCGTGGATGATTGGAGAAATGCATCTGTAAGTAGATTTAATTTCTTACTCTAGTTTAGATTTTAATTCTTTGCCCTAAGTAGATTTATTTCCTCGCCGTAGATAAATTGTTTAGAGTTAGCTTTGGGGAAGGCTTTTGAGAGATGAGATCTCTCATCCCTTTCTTACCCATAATTTATTTTCAATAGGACTCCATGCATACACGCACACACCGCGCCCTACGGCACCCTATCCCTCGAGGTAGCGGTGATACCGTAGTGTAAAAGCCCCGTTGCACGCGTTTTCCATGGAGGTTAGGATAAGGATCTCTATAGGAAGGACAAGAACCTAGAGGAAGGAACACCTTCCCGAATGGATCTAATCCCCTTTATTGATAATTACCATAACTCCTCATAGATCTTCATTCGGGTATAGAAAGCGTTAAGATTTACCTGCATTTCCAAACCATCCCTAAACCTAACCCTAGCAAGAATAGATCTAGATAATCGTAGATAGAATAATTTAGGTTTTTAGATTTAATAACCAATCCGAACACCTTTCGGAATTAACTCGTTAGCGATTAGGAAAACACAACATCCATGTGAACCGACCCGTACTTACCGGCTAGCTGCAAAGCGACGCCGTTCTTGATTGCGGTAATAGAAATATTTTTTGACATACAAATCAAATGGCGCCGTTGCCGGGGATGGCGTAGTATTTCCTTTTCGCAATTTCGGGTTAATCAAAATTTAAAAAAATCATAAAAATATGAAAAATCATAAAAAATATAAAAATATTTCATCTGTTATTTTTTGGAAGGGATACTTTTTTGTTTGAATTTTGCAGAATATACAAAAATCGGATCTGGATATTTCCAGAAAGCAAAACAGAAAATAGGAGATCAGAACATAGGAGAATTTCAGAAACAGAGCAGCAGAAAAAATTTGGTGTCTCGAACTTCCTACCCTACCGCCCTTCCGCGGCCAAATCCCACCTTAGGCCGTGGAATCGCGGCTGTCTTGTAAAATCAGAACGTCAGAAAATTTTTGGGGATCCGCACCGGTAATTTGACCGCCTTTCCGTGGTGAAATCAACGTTAGGACCGCGGAAACGCGGCGTCATGGTGTCTTCAGTTCGTAAAAATGGCTCTGTAAGTTTCTCTGTTCCTCCTCTGTAATTTTTTGAAATATATTTTCTGAAAAATACCTGCAGGATTTTGTGCACTTTAAAAATATATTCCCTTCCAAATAACGATCTTGTGCAGGATTTTTGGGCCCCGCTTGAAATAAAATTGATTGCAAGTAATATTTTGCTGTTGCATATCTTTTATCAACAATCTTTTTGCAACAATTTCCAAATAAAGAAAAAGGAAAAAAAAGACATATCTTTTATTAGAAAACTTGCAAAATTTTGCCGCAAATAAATCCTGCACCAACCAACTTTCCTTCTTTCCCCTTTTCTTACAACATGGGTACCCCACATAATAAATCATTAGCCGAACTTTGGTATCCCGAACCTAATTTTGCGTCGTACGTCAATTTGTTCGGTCAATTTAAAGACGATCCTTCCTTGCCTAAAATATCTTTGAAAGATCAAATAAAGGCGTCTAGGAGAAACAGTTTGACTTTTCAACCCACTTTGTGTCAACCAAGTCAACCTTTACCACCTCCATATGTTGATACCACTTTTTCAAGTCCTACCGTCTCTCCTAAGCCTATGTCTATTGCTGAGCATATTGCTCAATCTCGCAGCCGATCTTTCACCCCTCTCCACTCATCTAGTTCTAGGGATCCACAAGACTATTCACCTTTTTATCCACAAGTTGACCCTACCCCTGTCCAATCACCCACTTCCTACCAGTCCTACCCGACTTTCCCACCGTCACTAGACATTGGTTCTACACAGCCATTAGGGAGTTTCACATATCCAAACAATTTTGAATCTTTTACCGAAACCCCCTTACCACTCAAGTCTAGTTTGGAAGAGTCGTTGGTGGCGTATATCGCTGCAACAAATAAAATGACTAGGAATGTGGAAGCGTCCGTGGCCACCCTTATGCAACCTGCTGAACCGGTAGCTAGTTTCCCGCTAGCTCCAAATTTTTTAATGCATGAGGAGGCGGTTGGACAGAATGAGAATGTGAGAGGATTTCCAAATCAAACCTACCCTTACCCAATTGAAACCCACAACTCCGGTTTTCCATCGATTGCCCTAAATAGTTCACCTGTTGAAAATAAAAACGAGTTGTGTTATTTTGTAGTGTTTGATTTGCCAAATTGTGAGGAACCCCTTTCGAGTGAAACCGCACTTAATCCTTTCGATCTTTACACCTCCACTCTAGAACCTAAATCGATAAATATCCATGCTTTTGATGAGGTGTCTAAAGAAATTAATTTTCACTTGATTGAGGATATAGACGCCGGGAATATTTCGGATGATGAACCTGTCGATTTAATTGAAATTTTATGTTCAAATCATCATCCCGAGTTATTAAATGTTTCTCCCGAATCACATATGCGTCTTGATTTTGATGATAATGGCATGGATGAGTTAAATATTGAGGAGAGTATTGAGGAGAGTCTTGAGGATACTATTGAGGTTGAACCATTTCTGTTTGATGTGTCTGATTTTCCAATTCATCCTCCTGAACGTTTAACTAAATCACCCTCCCTCCTTTCCATCGTTCCGACCCTGCTTGAAGACTGTGAGCTTGAAAAATTTTCCTCTGAATCCGATACTGTTCTCACAGATGATAACACTTATGAGTGTTTCACTTTTTCGAACGATATTGATGACTCACCGCCCGAGTTTGAGTCCTTTACATTTTCAGATGGGTTAGTTGAACCATCAAACTCGGTTGCTTACAGTAGTTTCGAACCATTAATGGAATCTTTCAAGTTCAAGACAGTTTACTACGATGAGAATGATACTATCCTTAATTCACTTCCGTTCGTCCTTCCTATTGTTCCGACCGGACAAAAGACCGTTACGCTTTCTGTTAGTTGTATGTATGCCCTAGAGACCAGTATTGTACAGATGATGTATATTATATTGGATGCTTGGACATATATAGAGATGACTTTCTTGCTCGATATGATAGTATGCTATCTGGTTGCTCTTTATCTTAACATGTATACTAGTGTCTTTAAACTGTCTTATAGTTACATGTTGGTAAAGCCCTTAGGATGTGTACTTGATTACCTGGACTATGATGCAGATCATACTAGTGGGGACATGGTAGTCCATAAGTACATCCTTCAAGGTCCCTAGTCGTAGGTTTATCGAGACGGGGCATCGATATACCAGTATAGACTAGCGTATACGCTTCTCGACCCATGAGATGGGCGATGGATGATCCCATATCCATTGGTGTTTGACATCAGAGTTTGTATACGGGTGCTCAGTGGAGACTGGGTACACTGGACGGACTCGCCGAGAACTCCCAGATGGTATTATACCTCACGTCATATGGCAGTTCTCAGGTGACACTTGTGCAGGTTAGTCTGTAGATCCGAGATCGTCATAGAGTCTTATATGATTCCCACTGTGCTTTGATCTCCACCTTACCACGTCCATGAGGGCGTGCAAAACGGTGGTTTCTGGGTACAGTCCCGAGTCACATGGAGGCAATGAGCGATAGGAGGGGTTTCGTCTCTCCCGGTATTGGGGGTTGATGTTGCACTGTGCTCGATTGGCCGTAACAGGGAAGTCCCTGGCCAGGGCTGATTCAGAGATTTGCTGGTAAGTGTTACCAGTAGTTTCTCGACCCGTTATGAGCCTCACATCGGCATGACTTATCGGTTATTGGGGTCTGACGTTTACCATCCCTAGACTTGATATGCGACATATCAGACGAGGAGACCGGACTGTACGGGAAGTGTTGTCGGTTGGCTCGAAGGGAGTTGTAACAGGTTCGCTTGTTCTCTTCTGATCGCTCAATACCCGGGTGGCCGTTACGTTTAGCTGACCGCTTGCGGCTTGGGGGTGCTTGATATGATCATCACCCACTGCCGGCGTATTGACGAGTCTTAGAGTCCCACAATGGAGTTGCCTAGTCCAGGCGAAATGTTGTGGTGCGCGTATGCGATATACGCATGGACCCGATTAAAATACGCGTATGGGATACTGTATATTGATCGGGCGGCTTGCTTTTGGTTAGGGTCGTATGTGATATGGCCGGATTGATAAATCAAGTGTTGATTTATCATTTAACCATTAGATTCTCACTAGAAATCCTTTCTTGTTTCTATGGATGTATGGATGCATGTATGCATTCCTTATTGTTTCATGCACATATGGATGTGCATGCACACATGCATACATACATCATTCTATCATGGTTGCTTATACAAGGAAATGGTGGCAATATAAGACTCACACCATGGTTTTAAATATGAATTTTATTACATTTGATTTAAAACAAAAAGGAAAAAGGAAATTGTTATGATTGAATTGTTTCTACACTCTTCTCTTGACCTAACCATTCTCACCCACCTTTTAACCTTGGGTAAACTTTCCTTTTGTGTTTTAACTCAAGTTTAATAATATATTCATTGTTTAAACCATGGTTTGAGATGAGAACAAGAAAATATATATTGATATATTTTCATTTTTCTAGCACAAGGGTTATTCTTTTACTCTTGTTAAAATATAGCCATCATCTTCTTCTTCCTCTCTCATTTTGCTCTCTATATTTTTGTAGTAAGCAATATACTCATCAAGTTAGGATTTTGAAGTGAGAAAGTGAACCACAACACCATTCTACACAAGTCTAGCCCACTTGTTTGGAGTGTTAGCTTCATTTCGTTCTCTTGACCGGGTGAAGTTGCAAGCTTGGACAAAGCGGACTCCGGGTGGATCATCGGTGACGTAGAGGAGTTCAAGCGGAGCTTTTTCAAACCCCAAGTAGCTGAGGAGTCTAGAGTAGGGAGCTACAAAGGTTGTACTCTCTAAACCCTAGCTTTTCTTTCATGAGATGATGTGAAAATTTTGAAACCCTAATTTTTCTAGGAACGATTCTATGTGCGTTAACTTAGCACCCTAAAAATTCAATCTTTGATTCATGTGATGCTTCCAAACCCTTCATGAGGTGCTAGGCTAACCTTTCACTTTCATCTCCTATACCAAGTTCGGTGTACCCATGTTTTCTTGCGAATCTTGAGGGATTTGACCCCATTTCCCGACGGGTTGATAGGTTAGCGCAATCGCTTATAACATATTGGTCATCACATATTGCGCTAAGTTATTCACTCGATTTACACCCTCAAGATCGCGCGACCCTTCTTTCTCCTTTCCGCCCTACTTCTCCCCCACCGAGACCGTATTCTACCATTATTCTTTCCACACGGTCTCGCGTGTTTCTCATTTCTTTCCTCCACACTCCATTCTTGCACCAACTATACCATTACCACGATAAGATTTTTGAATGGTTGGTGCTAACCTTTGCCTTGTGTAAGGCCAAGCTTAAGTTTGGGGGGAATCTTGTGTATATATGTATATATATTTTTTGTTTTCTTTTTCTATAAAAAAATTATTTCAAAACATTAAAAAAATATTTAAAAAATTTATAAATAAATAAACAGGGGAGTACCGACATTTTGACCCTCTTGGTTTAGCATGACGGTGAGGACACTGTCAAGTTTAAGTTTGGGGGTATGCTCGGTACGTCTTCTTCCTTCGCATTCATTTGTACATATTTTTGCATTTGCATACTTATTTGAAAACCCATAAAAATTTAAAAATTTCAAAAATTATAAAAATTATTGTATTCAATTTTGTTTTATTTGACTAGAGTTTGACAAATAGGTTAACTAGCTAGAAACAACTAGATTTTAGACATAGTAAATTAAAAACCATAAAAATAACATTCCTTAAAATTTAACGGTAGAAAGTATATGTCTTTGTAATTTATTTAGAAATAGGTAAATTTTGAGTTCACTTCTTGGGCTAGGTCGAAACGAAGAAAAAATATTGAAGCTTTTATTAGAGTATAAGTTTGAAAAATAGTTTCTAGCTTAAATCTAGATTCTGAAAATGTTTACTCTACAACTTGCACAATCACGCACCTTGAAACTTGGAATAGTAGAAGAGACCTTGAAATGCTCTTGTCTAAAGTCCTTAGTACAATAAAGAAAAAAAAAGAGTGAATAAAGAATAAAAAAAATGGACACTGGTTTTTGTGATTACTTAAGGCTAAAAAAAATATGAAAAATATTTAGCGAGGGTGCTTCATCACCTAGTGCCTTAGACCAACTGGTTTGGGAGTCACTGCTAAAAGCCTTGGGTGTTGCAAGACTAGGAATTACGCTTAAATGTGCAAACACATATTGTAATCGGTCGTTGGTACCTCAAGAAGTATTAACGGTCGCATGAAAGATGTGGAAGTAAAATTCAATTAAAAATTCACCAAGAAGTGCTTTGGACAACGGACGAGAGTATGATTGCTTGATTTGAATTTCCAAGTGTAGGGGTGATTTATACACACACGTAGGGGTATGTGATTGGGATTTAGATGAGAGAAAGGAGTGAAGAATAGAACTTGTATCTTTAATAGAGTTGATAAAAATTCCTAAGTGGAGATGAAACCCTAGAAGGAAAACTTAAGAGATGCTGAAAGCTAGATAAGTCTATAGAACATATATAATCTTAAGTTAAATGATAAGGATGTGTGAAGAATATGGGTGGATAATTTACGAGTTGAAGATAATAGAATTCCCTGTTAGAAAACCTAATTGGAGAACAAAAGTCGAAAAGCCGAATTAATAGGATTTTGTGGGTAGATCCGCTGAAAACCCTCAGGAGACAACACACCTCCTACTACGGACACCTAGAGGTTTAACGGCTTGTTGCACGTGCTCAGTGCAATCGCGTTTCCCTGCGAAAGTGCGGTTAGGATTTTAGTGAATAAAAATAAATTTGCTCGAGGACGATCAAAAGATAAGTTTGGGGGTATTTGTTCACACCATAATATTGCATTATTATATTCCTCATTCTTATTCTTTTTATAAATAAACAGGTGCTTTTGACGCATGTCAGCTACATGTTACAGGTTACAGGTTCTTGGACAGAAAACAGTGAAAACGATGTAAAGACGATGAAAATGTGGACTTTGACCAACAAACAGAAGACACTTGATCAAGCCGACATAAGGAACAATTCACAAAACAAGATTCAAGACATCGACTCAAAGCGAACGGGTAGAAGTCCACTACAAATTGTTCACTGAAGGTCTGGAACCAACCTAGAAGCCCAAATGGAAAAAGATATATAAAAATAAGAAGCCCAAGCCAACAGAAATCAGCCCAGGAAAACTCATGGCCCAACTCCATCTTTTGTTCGCGGAACCGCGGCCAAACCAGGCCTCGGGCCGCGATTCCGCGGCGGTCCTGGGTGATTAGATGAAATAATTTTTACCAAAATGTGGCGGCGGCCTTGACTAGTCAACTTAGGGCTATTTTTGTAATTGTAGACATGCGGATCAAAATGTAACCTAGGGTTTTTATTTCCTATAAATAGAACTCTAAATCATTGTAAACCTTATGCCTCCTTTTAATAATAAATTCCAAAATTCTTTATGGAGAGTATCGGTGCCTCTCTTCAATTCAGAAATTCAGATCTGACAACCCTGCGTGGATGATTGGAGAAATGCATCTGTAAGTAGATTTAATTTCTTGCCCTAGTTTAGATTTTAATTCTTTGCCCTAAGTAGATTTATTTCCTCGCCGTAGATAAATTGTTTAGAGTTAGCTTTGGGGAAGGCTTTTGAGAGATGATATCTCTCATCCCTTTCTTACCCAAAATATATTTTCAATAGGACTCCATGCATACACGCACACACCGCGCCCTACGTTACCCTATCCCTCGAGGTAGCGGTGATACCGTAGTGTAAAAGCCCGGTTGCGTGCGTTTTCCATGGAGGTTAGGATAAGGATCTCTAAAGGAAGGACAAGAACCAAGAGGAAGGAACACCTTCCCGAATGGATCTAATCCCCTTTATTGATAATTACCATAACTCCTCATAGATCTTCATTCGGGTATAGAAAGCATTGAGATTTACCTGCATTTCCAAACCATCCCTAAACCTAACCCTAGCAAGAATAGATCTAGATAATCGTAGATAGAATAATTTAGGTTTTTAGATTAAATAACCAATCCGAACACCCTTCGAAATTAACTCGTTAGCGCGACTAGGAAATTCACAAAATCCCTGTGGACCGACCCGTACTCACCGGCTAGCTTCATGCGACGCCGTTCTTGATTGCGGTTTAGAAATAGTTTTTGAGAATCAAATCAGTAGCCCAAAGCGTAGCGTCAGTATCACAGACCCAAGAGTTCTTGATGACTGGGAGTCGAACCCGGAGATAGTGATCTTGTCCTGAGCAAGGTGCTGGACGCTCATGCAGATTTCTTTTAACACCCGCATATTGAGGAGGTTAACGGAGGATCCATTGTTGATCAGGATTTTTCCTATCTTTATATCGTGGCAGTATCCTGAGACATAAAGGGGGCGATTGTGTTCGCACGTTCCAAGGAGAAGGTCTTCATCACCAAAAGCGACATCGGCCGTGTGCACTTCCTCCAATTCATCTTTCATCTTTTCTTCAGCCAGGAAAGCTTGGAATTGTTCCGGATCCTGTAATGCCTTGATTAATGAATCTCTTGCCTCCTTCGATAGCAAAAGGGCATCAAGAATGCTGAGCTGCGAGGGTAGCTTCTTCAGATGCACTAAGACGTTGTAATCCACCTTATTCTTCTTCGGCAGGTCCTTGGCGCTTAGCTCCCCCAGAACTTGGTCATCTAAGACGATATCTTCAGGGACCTTCTCTTTTCCCTTATCTTTTATATTTGAGGGTCCGATATTCTTTTCGGGAAGCGTGCAATTACGTAGCCGGATATTTTCACAGACCTTCTGCTCTTCTTCTTTTCCCGAGGTGGACTCTTTAAAGAGAGGGCTAAGAGCCAGCTCCTCATCGGAATCGCTCCCGAATGTAAGCACTTGTGATCCCCCGGCACTAACCATGCGACAATCGCCGGTACTTCTGTTAAACCCTTCGGTCATATTTTTTCGCTCCCGACGAGTTTTACATTTCTCCCGCTTAAAATGTTATCGATGAGCAACGTATCCTTTCCACCATCTATCGAAAGCTTTGCACTCTTGAGTGGGGTGCGAAACCTTCTGATTATATAAGCAATAGGAGGGGTGCATTTCCATTTCACCAGTAATTTTTCCTTCGGAGGACGGTAGCTTCATGCCCATTGACATGGCCTTAGCAAACCTTTTCCTCATTTTGAGTTTGCTTTTGTCGGTAGTGGAGGTATTTTGCTCCAGCGGGAGCGTCCCAACTCTTTCGTCAAGTCGCTGGCGCTTGGCCCTTTCAAATATAACCGTCTCGCGTTCCCGATCAGTTTTACTCTTCAGCAGAGCTTCGTTGAGGAATGCGTCAATTACCTCATCTGATGGCCCCAGAATTTTTGATTCGGTATCTGCCCCCAGCTTTTTAGTGCAGGGAGTCTCCTCATCGTCCGTCAACGAATGGGAGATCATATGGCAGCTCGCCACGTATGCCTCAGACTCATCAGACAAACTTTCTCCCTCATCTTCACCCTGAAAGACATGATTGAGAAACTCTTGGAGCGTAATGGGAGTCCGTGTTTTCTGGTTGTATTCCTCCAACGCGTCAATTTATTTTTGTAAGTCTGTGCGCTTGTCGCCAGGCGTTACGGTCTTCTTTGATTTCTTTTTCTTCTTCTTCGAAGGTTTTGACGGCTGGTTGCGAGTGCTTGAGCCGCTACCATCGGTCCTTGGAGTTGGACGTGGCTTCAACATCCCTTCAATGATCTGAGGTTCCAACGGATTCTCCCACTTGATTGTTGGGCATGCCTGAAGGTCGTTCAGCATTCTCTTTGTCTTAGCTGATAATACAACCTCCCAAGGAGCTTCTTCAACGACAGAGCATGTTGCCCCCGGCGTACTCATCCCCTTAGAGGTGTGGGGCTGCGGGGGATTCACCTTCCATTTGTCAGATAACGCGAACTTGCCCTGTCGGTACTGGTCTTCAAGCCAATTTTTGAAGACGTAGCAATCTTCATTCGGATGACCCAGTACTCGATGATAAGGACAGTAGTTGGGCTCATTGACATCATTTTGTTGCGATGGACGTTTTGGATCCGGCAGATTTATGAGTCGGTTGCGCAACGCCAGCTCGAATAACCTTCTCGTTTTATCACGGGGAAAAGAGTAAGAACGTCCTAGTCTCTCCTCAAGGGCTACGTACGGACGCATATTATTTTGACGAACAACCGGCTTCAAGTTGCTCGGTTGTTGTTGAGCATTAGCGACAACAATCGCTTTTCCCTTCCCCTTGTCATTTCAGGAGTCCGGCTTTGGAAGAGGGGGTTTATGGCCCATCTGATCCATTTGCGCTAGCTTGTCAATCAAGGCCTGGAAGGTAGTCGGCTTGAAAAACATCATAAATTGTGAGATGGTTGCTTGCGGATCAAGGGTTCCCACAAACATACCCACCGCGGGAGCTTCTTCAATGCGCTGCTCGCACTTCGACCATAAGTTCCGCCACCGTATAGCATATTGAACCCATGTCTCGCCTGGCTTTACCCTGGCGTTAATCAGTGCCGTCATCAGGGTGCGTTCACTGGCGCTTGCAAAACGTTGGGTAAACAACAGCTCCATCTCGGTGAAGGTCTTGATAGAGACGTTCGGGAGTTCAGAGTACCACTCGAACGCCGTATCTGATAAACTTCCAACAAACTGGCGAAGCAAAATCTTGTCATCACCGCTGGTGTTGCCGTAGAGTGCCCTGAACTGGGCAACATGCTGGTGAGGATTGTCCGTCCCCTTGTAGACATGGAACTTGGGAATTGTGTAGCCCGGCGGGTACTTGATTTGATCGTACCAACTTGGATATGGCCGCCCCGTTTTTACGACCTGGCCAGCTGCTTCAGTCGCATGATGAACCCGTATTTGCTGGGCTATATACTCGTCTAAATCGGCTTTAGAGATTGTCTCCTCCTTAGCTGTTGACAGAGCTGGCGGAGGATTCGACGTCTCTCCCCTATCGTCTTCAAGGACGATCAGGGGATCTTCGGCCGGAGGATCTTGTTGGATCATCATTCCCACCATGTCTTGGAACAGGAGGCCCATACGCTTTATGTTGGCTGCTTGTTCAGCAACCTCTTTATCCTTCTTCTCCAATATTTGACGAAGGAATTTGGCGTCGGTTTCTTCCTCCTGGCGTTCATCCGAGAACATCTCAGGGTTTTCTTTTTGCTCGGTAAGTGCGGCCATCGCGTTCATCATCTCTTGGAACTTCTGCTGCTGCTCATGTGCTTTGATCACTGATCGCATAAGCGGTCGATGACCCGTAGATATGCGACTGTCCTCTTTACCAGACGCCACGTAGACGGTATGAACTACCATGCCCCCAGACTTGGGGCATTTGGGTTCACCACCTTTGACATTCGTCGTCGGCGTGAGGACTCTCTCTGGCCTTCTTCTCTTATGGGCCGTTGAAGTTGAGGGGGCCGTTGCCTTGGGCACCCAAGTGGTCGTCACCTTTCGTTGCTCGACCAGGGGATTCTCTTCTTCCCGACCTTTCAACTTCTTCTGTTGGTGAGAGAACTTAGGATCAATCATAGATTCTCGGACTCGTCACCATGTCTTGTAGATCTTGGAGGACAGCGATCGAGGAGACTGCTCTGGCTTTTCTGCTTCCACGGTAGTCTCTACTGGTGGAGGAGATCTTTTGAGCACCGCAGTTGGCGAGTTTCTGCGTACCCTGTTCAGCAGCTCAAAGCTGTTCCCAGTTGGAACAGCAACATTAACTTCCACCGTTGGAGCTGGTGGAGTTATCCCAGAGGGGGAGTTTCCCCCGGTCTTCCTTATCCGGCGCCAGTGGCGTCGTCGGGCGCGACGAGTTGTCGGTATTGGTTCAGAGACAGAGATGGCCTTGTCTTGCCCCCTGTTCAGGTGTAGGGCTGTTGCCGGCGTCAACCTACTGAAGACCCATGTCTTTTGAGCAGCAGGAGCAGGAGTGGGAGTTGAGACGGTCAGTCTTGTAAAGGCCGATCTCTTAGCAGGAGAAGCCGCCTTGACGACTTCAGGAGCAGGTTTGGCTACTCTTTTTGGAATAACCTTTTCTGGGACCGCAAGCTTCATTGTGGGCTCGCAGGTGTTTTGGCCCAGTCTGGAGAAGACCGAGGCACTGGTGTTGGGCGACCCGTTGAGAGGGGCCACGGTAACTGTAAGTCGATGGAAGACCGACTTCTTTGGAGCTTCTTGTACGGGCACGGGGGTGCTGAAGCTTGTTGGCGGAAGCATAGTTCCAAAAAACAACCCCGTGGTGGCTTGAGTAATCTGCTCCACGGGCATGGTGAACAAAGAGGCCGCTTGGGGCCCATAGGTTATACCCCCAGTCGAGGCAGGATGCGTGTTGCAGCTGCAGTTAGAGCACTTCGAACAGATAGAGGCCATCGATGCTTGATTTCTTTCTGCGCCAAGCAAGAGACCAAATCTTAGTAACTTAAAATCCGAAGGCAACCATTAACAAACCGTGATTTTTTCGCGAATACGACACACGAAGTGTGGAGTGGAAAGAGGAAAAGGTCCCACCGGGCGTGCCAGAATCTGTTCCCCTCCGAAAGACGGCGCACAAGACTGCGAGGTCCTGACGCTGGGGTTCGGGGCAGATGCTATTTGGTTTTATCCTTCCACCTCTACGAAGATGCCAAGTAGATTTATGGCACCGTGTATCGGAGGATTAGACGGATGCGGCCGATGTAGCAGACTTCGTCGGATTCCCCCTCGCTTGAGGGGTTTTTTAATTGTGGGGACGCTCTTCTCTGCAGGCGCAAGCCCCTGCAGTTAATTACGCTACCGCGTCGCGGTAACAACTTTCTCCTTCTCCAGAATTTCACTTCATGTCGTGTGTGTTTGTTTTGTTTGTGGTTGCCCGTGGATTGTATACGGAGACTAAGCGATGTCGTCGCCCGTAGGACGTGGATTAGTCTAAATCCGTATTTACTTAGATTTGGGTTTGGTGTTTTGGTTTAAGGATATGATAGCCGTATTTAGACTAAGATCGACTTAAACGTTGCCTTAGGTCAATCCCTTTTTGAACAACCTCTTCTGATTCACTTCCTGAACCACCAGCATTGGCTTCATTCTTACCTATGATATACCCAAGAGCTGATTCGATAGCAGTAACACCGGTTACGCTTACACCAACAGCAGGTAGGCAAAGGCAAACAACAGATATGGACCGGTAAGACCAAGAGCGGAAATGAAGACAGCTTCTATGCCAAGAGCGTCTGCGTTGAGGAGATCTGGGTCTTATAACCGGTGGTAGAGGACTGGCAATTGAATCACTAACCGCAGTTGCTGGACTAGCACTTCAATTAGCTGTGACAGTATCCGTTGGTGCCGTTTTTAGAGTGAGCGTTCCCGCTGCATCGAAAATAGGAAAGTGTTCAATTAACCGGTGTAAGCCTATCCACTCTTACTGTGAGGGTTTCCGGTGTGCTAGAATCAATGGCAGAGAATGCGCTGTGAGGAAGAAACTCTTTGGCAACTATTGAATACGGTCGACTGGATTGTATACGTTAGTCTGATTTGAGACTAAGATCAACTTAACTGGATAGTTTTGGATTCGACAAAAGAGCGTTTGGGGACTCTATTATTCTAGTTTAGGAACACAGTGGTCCATATTCCAGTTTAGGGATGTGGTGGTCCATATTCCAGTTTAGGGACGTGGTGGTCCATATTCGTTGAAGGATTAAAACGATAGGAGTCAAAGAAGTTCGAAGATGTACCCTCGAACCGGTCGTAAATTGATTTAAGAGAGCAGCTGTGCTCAGTCAATTTAATTTGAGGACTTACGGCCATAATTGGGCTAAGTCCAGTTGAAAAATATTCAACGCTTTTATTTATTTTTAGTCTATTAGACCTGTGCTAGGGCTTTGCCCACATTTAAATAATGCATTGCATTACTTTTTATTTTTGTTTGGGCTTTGCCCATAAAGGATGCAGAGCATCAATTTGTTTTGGGCTCTGCCCATTTATAAATGATGCAGAGCATCAATTTTACTTGGGCTCTGTCCTTTATAAATGATGCAAAGCATCAATTTTATTTGGGCTCTGTCCTTTTATTGCTTTGCAATTTATTTTGGCCTGCTAGGTCTTTTTGACTTAGGCCAGGCCCTTTAGCAAAAGAAATGCATTGCATTTGTCAGGCGCTTTGCACCAACCAAAGAGCGCAAGCGCTTGTGGTGATGACACGTGTCATGCAAGCGCAGTGCGCTGCGCCAGTGCGCTGTGCTTGCGCTGCTGACACGTGGCGCGCTGTGGTGAGTTGCGCCAGTTTCAGAGAGCAAAGCTCTATTTCAAAAGCGCATAGCGCAAATGGTTCAGATACTGACACGTGGCGCTCTCTGGTGGCTTGCGCCAACCCAAGAGCGCAATAGTGCAGATTTACAAGTGCAAAGCACTATTAACTTGAGAATCTTTTAGATTCCAGAACCAATGGTTCATAAAAGAAGTACAAAGCACTGTTTAATTTCTTGATCTAATTTAGATTCAAGAAAACAAGTATTTTCTTATTTCATTCTTGATCTCAGAGAACCAATGGTTCATAAGTGCAAAGCACTATTTTTATTTTGTTTTTTTATTAAAGATCATTGATCTTGTTCTTAGATCAATGATCTATCAGAAGAAATTCTTCTATCCTAAAGGTTTTTTACCTTTCTTCTTGAAATTTCTTCAGAGTTCTCTCTGTTTGAAAATTTTGATTTCTCACAAAATGTTGATTCTTCTTCTCTTTTTTTTAATTTTAGAAAGAAGGATCATTGGTCGTTGGGACCCATCACCTCTCCGACGACACTGAGAGATTACAGTGCCATATATCGAAGGTGTGGAAGGATGTACCCTTTGAACCATGCCTCACTCATTAGGAGGGAAGAACAGGCTGGAGCTTAAGCTTCTCGCTGCTGAAAATGGCTTCTTTGCGTTCGCACACGTGCGTCGCACGTGTTAGGCGCACGTGCGTCGCACGTGTTGGGCGCTCATATTTGCACGTAGCGCATATGGATCTTGCGCATATGCGCATTATGGGGGGGCAAGCTCCTATGGAGAACGAGTCACCTTTTAATTGAATATTCTCATGTGGTGCGCACGTGCGTTGCACGTGGTGCGCACGTGGCGGGCACACGTGCGTTGCACGTGGCGCACATGCGTATTATGAGGAGAAGCAGGGCTTCTATATATGGAGAACAGACTCCTTTTAATATTATTAAATGTTCTCATGTGGTGCGCACGTGCGTTGCACGTGGTGCCGCATGGCGGGCACACGTGCGTTGCACGTGGCGCACATGCGCATTATGAGGAGAAGCAGAACTTCTATATATGGAGAACAAGCTCCTTTTAATATTATTAAATATTCTCATGTGGCGCGCACGTGCATTGCACGTGGTGCCGCATGGCGGGCACACGTGCGTTGCACGTAGCGCACATGGCGCTTGCCCATATGTGCATTATGGGGAGGAGCATGCTCCTATCTTGGAGAACTAAGCTCCTTTGAGTATTGAATCCTTTGAGGATTTTACTCTACCCTTTCTAAGAGGTATCCCCTCATATTTATATGGGAGTGGTAGAGAAGCCATCTCTCCTTTTCCCGGTGTGGGACTAAAAAATGCATTCCCCATGTAGTAAAATATTACTTTAGATTACACGTGCATAACACATTTGCTCATAACTTTTGATCTCGGATGAATTATGAGGCCCATAATATATCAAATCGAAGTTCTTTTCGAGATGCTTTCAATATTATTAGAATGTAGCCATTTCTCATTCCGGAGTTTGTCAAAATACAGCTCGGAAAATACTGGTTCGCATCTTCTTCCTTAGATCACATGTGCGTAGACATTTGCTCATAACTTTTGATCCCGGATGAATTATGAGGCCCATAATATATCAAATCGAAGGTATTTTTAAGATGCTTTCAATACCATCAGAATTTAGCTGTTTCTCATTCCGGAGTTTGTCAAAATACAGCTCGGAAAATACTGGTTCGCATCTTCTTCCTTAGATCACATGTGCATAGACATTTGCTCATAACTTTTGATCCCGGATGAATTATGAGGCCCATAATATATCAAATCGAAGGTTTTTTCGAGATACTTTCAATACCATCATAATTTAATAGTTCCTCATTGGGTAGTTTATCAAAATACAGGCCGGAAGATACCGGTTCGCATTTTCTTAAGCGTATCGCTGCAATTTGATACCTTGGACTCTTTTGCACAGAAATTTTTGGCGGGAACAACCATCTCTTAAACGAGTTAAGATATGGGGTTGTCCGGCCTATGTTAAAAAGAAAAATCCGGACAAGGTCAGTTCTGTGCTAGTTTGTTGGATATCCCAAACATTCGCAAGGGTATATCTTCTACCATACTGAGGAGCAAATGGTGTTTTGTTTCTCTGCATGCCACATTTTTAGAAAAGGAATTTCTTGAGAAAGAAATTTATGGTCATGAGGTAGAACTGGAAGAAGTTCCAGCCATGCAAACTACAGCTGATGATTTGATGGAACCATAGGATTCGATAGTTCCCGACGAACCTCAACCTCTCCGTCGATCTAGTAGGGTTTCTCATCCGCATGAGAGATACTACGGTTTTCTTAATGACAGTGAGAGGTAGGATTGCATCATGAAAGATGATGACCCAACTAGTTTCGAGCAGGCCATCACAAGTGGGGATTCTGTGAAATGGCTGGATGCTATGCGATCTGAGATAGAATCCATATATACCAACAAAGTATGGACTTTAGTAGTTGCACCTGAAGGGGTAAAACCCATCGGGAGCAAGTGGATCTTGAGAAGATTCTTGGTGTAGATAGAAAAGTTGAGACTTTCAAAACTAGACTTGTTGCAAAAGGTTGTCGTCAATAACCAGGTGTGGATTTTGATAAAACCTTTTCTCCAGTAGCTATGTTTAAGTCTATTAGGATCCTACTTGCTATTGCTGCATACCATGACTACGAAGTCTGGCAGATCGACGTAAAGACCGCTTTTCTAAATGGTGATTTAGAAAAGAGCGTGTACATGACACTGCCAGAGGGCTTCGTAGACAGTAGGAGCAGCGAAAAGGTGTTCAAGTTGCTTAAATCAAAATACAGATTAAAGCAGGTATCGTGGAGTTGGAACATCTGTTTTGATATGGCAGTCAAAGAGTTTGACTTCATCAAAATGGTAGGTGAACCTTGTATATACAAGAAGGTTGTAAAGAGTAAGGTTGTCTTCCTCGTATTGTACATGGATGACATACTCTTGATAGGAAATGGTGTTCCTATGCTACACTCGGTCAAGCTCTACTTATCATTATGTTTCTCCATAAAGGATTTGGGTGATGCCTCTTGCATCCTGGGGAGAAACACTGGACAGCAGTGAAGAACATTCTTAAGTACTTGAGAAGGACTAAAGAAACGTTCTTGGTATATGGTAACGGTGAACTCCAAGTGGATTCCTTTACCGATTCGAGCTTCCAGAATGATAAGATCGACTGTAAGACAGTCTCGGGCCTCAGTGGAGGGACGGTATGTCAGAAAAGTTCCAAGCTAGATACCGTAGCAGACTCGACGATAAAGGCTGAATACATCGCTACCAACGATGCTACCAAAGAGGCCATCTGGATAAACATGTTCATGAAATGAACTTGGTGAGGTTCCTACCATTGTAGTGACAATGGAGGTTTGACCTAGGAACCCCGGTCCCAATAGTGATCCAGACATAATCTTAGGCGGTATCACCTGATCAGGGAGATGGTTGATCTCCAGGAGATCGAGGTCAAGAGAGTTGACAGGAAGAATAACACGGCGAATCCACTCACGAAGGCCTTTCCCTAGAGAGACTTTAAGGCGTGTTGGGTATGAGATACTACAACAACTGGCCTCCGTGCAAGTAGGAGATTGTTAGTTTTATGTATGCCCTAGAGGCCATTATTGTACATGATTGTATATTATAGAGGATGCTTGGACATATATAGGGAGGACTTTCTTGCTCGACAAGATAGTATGCTATCTGGTTACTCTTTATCTTAACATGTATACTTGTATTGTCTCTCTGTTACATGTTGATAAAGCACTTAGGATGTAGACTTAACTACCAGGACTATGATGGAGATCATACTAGTGGGGCCAGGGTAGTCCATAAGTCCATCCTTTAATTGTTACTAGTCGAGGGTGTATCGAGACAGGGCATTGATATTCTACAGTAGACTAGCGTATACGCTTCTTGACCCATTTGATGAGTGATGGATGATCCCATATCCATTGGTGTTTGACATCAAATATGGTATACGGGTGCTCAGTGGAGACTGGATACACTGAACAGGACTCGCCGAGAACTCCTATATGGTATTATACCTATCGTCAGATAGCAGTTCTCTGGTGACACTGGTACAGGTTAGTCTGTAGACCCGAGATCGTCATAAAGTCTTGTGTGATTCCCACTGTGCTTTGATTGACACCTTACCAAGTTCAAGAGAGCGAGCAAAACGGTGGTTTTTGGGTACAGTCCTGAGTCACATGGAGGCAATGAGCGATAGGAGGGGTTTCCTCTCTCCCGATATTGGGGGTTGATATTGCGTTGTGCTCCATTGGCTATAACAGGAAGTCCCTGACCAGGGCTGATACTGAGATTTACTGGTAAGTGTTATCAGTAGTTTCTCGACCCATTATGTGCCTCACATCGGCATGACTTATCAAGTTATTGGGGTCTGACGTTTACCACCCCCAAACTAGATATGCGACATATCAGACGAAGAGACCGGACTGTACGGTAGTATTACTTATTGGATTCATGGGAGTATGTACAAGCTTGCTTGTTGATCTTCTGATCGCTCAATACCCGGGTAGCCGTTACGTCCAACTAGTACCGCCGACGGCTTGTGGGTGACTGATATGATCATCACCTGCTGCCGGCGTATAGACGAGTCTTTAGAGCCCTACACAGAGGTTTCCTAGCTCATGCGAAACAAAGTAGGGCACATATGTGATATGTTCGGGACCGATATTAATACGTGTATGTGTTACTGTATTCTAATCTCGCGATACAAGTTATATGTGATATAACCGGATTGTTGAATCAAGGTTTGATTCAATGATATGTTATATGTATATGTGATATAGATTTAAATGATATTAGTCGGTTGTATGCGATACAGCCGGATTATTAAATCAAGTGTTGATTTAATAATTTAATGTATGATTATATATTTGATATATTAATATACATCAACTAATATTAGCTCACTTAAGAAAATGTTTTCTCTAAATACATACAAATATATATGTGATATATATTAATGTATTTATTTTGTGTCATGCTAGATGACACATTGGACTTGGGTATATGAGACTCATACCATACCATAAGATAATTAGGGTGAATATTTATTTAGAGAATAAACAAAATTAAGTGGAAATAAGCATTGCTAAGAGGCTTGGAGAAGCTTGTGGAAGCTTTGACTTGAATCCACTAATTTTTTTTACTCTAGATATTTATTAACCCAACCATTATCTTTAGTCGTGGTTAAGTCTCTACATGAGATGATATACGATATTTTCTCACCCATGGTTTGCAAGGGTGGCCATTTATTCACCACTTCATCTTCTTCATCTCAATTAAGCTCACTAGGTTTTCTTAAGGTGAAGAAAGAGAGAAAGAAAAATAATTCTAAAGTGAGAAAAATTCCTACTTCACCAATCTATACCAAACTAGCCATTTAGTATAGGTTGTTTGCTTCACTAATTCTCAATTAGTGAAGAGGTAGCTTGAGTTAGAGATTCTTCGACGTTGATTACCTTCGTCCTCGAAAATCCTTGAGCAAGCTTGTTCCTTTCGCCTAGTGGAGCCTAACAAGAGTCCGGGAGACCAATACTTGGAGCTAAGGGACTACTACACGGAGCTTTAGAAGTAAAGGACCGTTCTACAAAAGTTGTATTCCTTGTTCACTTAGAGTAAAGTTGTTTACTTGCTTAGTTAAACCCTAATTCCCTAGTTTGATCCTTGGTTCAGGTTTGTTAGCACACTAGATTTTTATAAAATTGCATGCTTGATGCCTTCTGAAGCCTAGTAGTCGTGCTAAAGAACCCAACAGGGAAGTTGTTATATATCATGCTTATGTATCGGTTTGGATCAGTTTTATAAAGGAGATGCTGCCGAAATTTTAACAATAACTTGATCATCAAAAAGGTTTTGATATAACTCTTTTGCACCCTAAATTAACACTTTAAACAAAAAAAATTACCACTCTACCCTTAATTACGGTTTAGATTCTGGGTTTTCGTCTTACTTGAATTACGTTACCCATTTAGACGTTGCGTAATTTAAGTGCCGGTCACGTTCCACATTTGGGTCGTGACAGTTACTCCACAGATCTAGCAGACGTTCTTGTTAGTTATATGTATGCCCTAGAGGCCATTATTGTACATGTGATGTATATTATAGTGGATGCTTAGACATATATATGGAGGACTTTCTTGCTCGACATGATAGTATGCTACCTGGTTACTCTTTATCTTAACATGTTGGCTGATATTCTTTACTGTCTTGCTCTCACATGTTGATAAAGCCCTTAGGATATGTACTTGACTACCAGGATTATGATGAGATCATACTGTAAGTCGATGTACAACGCCCCACGACTTGCGGGGAGGCGGAAAATTGAAAAACGATCTTGTTCTTTGCATAAACATCGACTAACCGAGAATCTTTGCTAAACTATAACTAACATGAAACATAGATGTTGTTAACTACTATGAGAAGTGATTATACCTAATAAACCGTGTCCTTCGTCTTTTCGTTCTCCACCTCCTCTCCGGCCTTCTCTATGTAGTAGATGATCCACCCGAGAGCTTTACTCCAAGCTTCACCTCTAAACTTGAGGTAACTAGGTTTCTTTAGTTGCTAATCAAAGTACCTAGATGATATAGAGAAGGGTTATGGATTAATTAGTCTATTCTAATCCTTGGTCTCAACACATGAAAGGGGAGGATTAGGGTTTGAAAAGAGGTTTGAAAAGAGAGAGAGTTTGAGGAGAGAGAAGGTGAGCAAGAGAATGAGAAGAGATAATGAACTCATTTGAATATATGAAGCATAATCTTTTATAAAATAAATAAATTAAATCATTTGACAACCATGCTTCATTTATTCATAAGAGTGATTCATCTCATGAGTCATTAGATCAATAAATGATGCATTAACTCCATGGAGGAATCACATAAATGAGTCATTAACACAATAAATGCAAATGCCACCTAAACCCTCAAGTCACCATCCTTCTAAAAGCTTCTCGCGAAATTACGAGAACGCCCCTCCTATCCGTGAAAACACGGAAAAACTTTAGACTGTATAAATCCAATAAACCGATACTAGAATCTGGCTTAAACCAAAGCCGGCTAGTAAAAACTGTCCGAATGCCGTACGTGCGTAAACACACGTATGCGTCCGAACCCGTATCGTAAAACCATACGACCTCTATATCGTTTCGCCTGGAGCAGGGAAACTCTCTGTGTGGGACTCTAAAGACTCGACTACTACGCTGGCAGTGGGTTTAACCACAGACCGCAAGCGGCACTAGCTATACGTAACGGTCCCCAGGTAGATGTCGATAAGAAGGCCGATGAGGAAACCCATCCGAACTCCTACTGGGCCTGATGTGATAATCTCCGTACAGTCCGGTCTGTTCGTCTAAGACTATCGCATATCGGGCCTAGGGGGCGGCAAGCGTCAGTCCCCTAATAGCGGTATAAGTCGTGTCGGAGCTTAGCCCATTACACCCTGAGAAACAACTGGAACCTACCAGTAAATCTAGCTTGCCCTGGCCAGGGACTTTGCGTAATAGCTCTCTGACACAGCGCGATATCAACTCCCAATACCGGGAGAGACGAATCCTGTCTAACCGCCACTGCCTCCAAGTGCTCGGGACTGCACCCAACTGCTACCTGTTTGCACGACTCCTTTGAGCCGTGGTAGAGTAGCAATCTAAGAACAGTGGGACACACTCGAGGCGAAGTAGCAGTGTCAAGTCTGCGGACTATGCTGTACTCATGTCACCTGGGAACTGTTAACTGACGACGGGTATAATACCAACCAACAGTTCCCCGCGAGTCCTGTCCGGTGTACCCGTACCCAACGAGCACCTGTATACTATCTCCAGTACGACGTATTGATGGCTGTGGAACAGACCATCTCCCCAACTGGGATGAGAAGCGTACACACTAGTCTACTCCGGAGTATCGATGCCCTGTCTCGATAATCCTACGACTAAGGACCTGAAAAAGGATGTGCTTGTAGACTACCCAGCCCCCACTAGTGTGACTGCCATCACAACGCTGGCAGTCAAGCAAGATCCTAAGAGCTCTATCAATACGTATACTCACATATTAAGATAGATAAAACAAAGTAGCATACTACCATGTTTAGCAAGACTGTTATATAACTGTGAATATCCCAAGCTTCCATTAAGTAATATACAAGCTAGTATGATACAATAATGGCCCCTAGGGCATATACACTAACAATCTCCCACATGCACTAGGGCCATGTACTGGCATATCAAAGACCGATGATCTCGAGTAGTCTCTCGAACTGAATCTGAGGTAGGGCCTTTGTGACTAGATCAGCAATGTTCTCTTCAGTAGCAACTCTCCGGACCTCGATCTCCCGGCGATCTATAATCTCCCTGATCAAGTGATACCGCCTTAAGATGTGTCTGGACTTCTGATGGGACCTTGGTTCCTTCGCTAAAGCTATAGCTCTATTGTTGTCGTAATACAGAGGTATTGGATCAACAATGGTAGGAACCACCTGAAGTTCTGTTAGGAACTTCTTCATCCAGACCGCTTCTTTTGTGGCATCGCAAGCAACAATATACTCCGCTTCCATCGTCGAGTTAGCAACGGTGTCCTGCTTGGAACTCTTCCAGCACACCGCCCCTCCATTGAAGGTAAAGATATAACCTGACATGGACTTGGAATCGTCCTTATCACTCTGGAAGACGGAATCAGCAAAGGCCTTCATCCTGAGTTCATTTCCGCCGTAAACCAAGAACATCTCTTTAGTCCTTCTTAGGTACTTGAGAATGTTCTTTACTGCTATCCCGTGCTTCTCCCCTGGGTCTGACCGATACAGGCTTACCACGCTCAGTGCGTAAGCTACATCTTGTCTGATGCACAACATCGCATACATTATAGAGCCTACCGCAGAAGCGTAGGGTATAATCGACATGCGATCCCTTTCCAAATCAGTCTTGGGAGACATCTCTTTGGATAGGATGATTCTGTGACAAGCCGGTAGATTACTGCGCTTTGAATCTTCCATACTGAATCTTTTCAGTATAGTGTTGATATATCTGGACTGCAAAAGTCCCAACATCCTCTTGGATCTATTACGATAGATCCGGATCCCCATAATGTAAGAGACATCACCCAGGTCTTTCATGGAGAACCTGTGTGACAAGAATCCTTTGACAGATTGTAGCATAGGAATGTCATTTCCTATCAATAAAATATCATCCACGTACAAGACGAGGAAGACGACAGTTCGTGCTACAACTTTACTATATATACATGGTTCATCTGGATTTTTGATAAAGTCATATTCTTTGACTGTTTCATCAAAACAGATGTTCCAACTCTGTGATTCCTACTTCAGTCCATAAATGGACTTAAGCAACTTGCATACTTTCCCGCTGCTCCCACTCTTATTGAAACCTTCTGGCTGATCCATATAGACGCACTCTTCTAAATTACCATTCAGAAAAGCCATCTTTACGTCCATCTGCCAGATTTCATAATCATGGAAGCAGCAATAGCAAGAAGGACCCGAATGGATTTGAGCATATCCACTGGAGAAAAAGTTTCGTCATAGTCCAAACCACGTCTTTGACGAAAACCCTTTGCAACAAGTCTAGCCTTATAGGTTTCCACATGTCCATCTACACCAACCTTTTTCTTGAAGATCCATTTGCATCCTATGAGTTTTACCCCATCTGGAGCAAAGTCCAAAGTCCATACTTTGTTGGCGTACATGGACTCTATTTCGGTCTGCATTGCATCTAGCCATCGTACCGAGTCGCCGCTCTGGATGGCCTGCTGGAAGCTAGTAGGTTCATCATCATCTATGACGCAATCCTCTCTATCCCCATCTATGAGAAAACCGTAGTATCTCTCAGGCGGATGAGACAGCCAACTACTCCTGCGGAGGGGTGCGGGAATGTCCTATTCTTCTTGAATTACTGGTTCTACCAAACTTTCAGTAGTAGTTTGTGGTTCTGGAATTTCTTCCAGTTCTATTTCACTCTACTTATTTCCTTTTCTAAAACTGATATTCTAGAAAATGGGCATTACGAGAAACAAAAACATTTTGTTCTTCTGCGTAATAGAATAGATACCCCTTGGAATTCTTTGGATATCCCACAAACTTACACTGTACTGATCGTGCCTCGAGCTTGTCCACATGCTGCTTTTCAACAAAAGCTGGACATTCCCATATTTTCAAATACTGAAGATAAAGTTTCTTCCCACTCCACATCTGATATGGCGTGGTAGACACAGTCTTGGTAGGAAACAAGTTCAAAAGATATGCCGCTGATTCTAGCACAAAACCCCAAAAAGATCGCGGTAACTCAGCATTACTCATCATGGAACGTACCATATCCAATAGGGTTCGATTCCTTCTCTCCGATACACCGTTATGCTGTAGAGTGTATGGAGGAGTAAGATGAGAGAGAATTCCTTTCTCTTTTAGGTAACCTAGGAACTCGGCACTTAAGTATTCACCACCTCGATCAGATCTTAGTGTCTTGATACTTTTGCCGGTTTGGTTTTCTACTTCATTCTTATACTCCTGGAATTTCTCAAAAAGCCTCGGATTTATGTTTCATCAGATAAATGAATCCGTACCTTGAGTAATCATCCGTAAAAGTAATGAAATAGGAAAAACCACCTCTTGCATATGTAGACATTGGACCACATACATCGCTGTGTATGAGTCCTAAGAGCTCGCTCGCTCTTACTCCATGTCCAGTGAATGGAGACTTTGTCATCTTTCCTTTGAGACATGATTGACAAGTGGCATAAGTTTGATATTCGAACGAGTCCAAATATCCTTCTCTATGTAACTTAGTCAACCTTGTCTCATTGATGTGACCTAGTCTACAATGCCATAAGAAAGCCTTATTTAAATCTGGAGACTTTCTTTTTAGTGTGTTCTGGACATTGAAAATCTGGAGCTGGTTTAAGACATATATACCGTTATCCAGTGTACCGGACCCAATCAAACTATGATTAAGCTGGATGTTAACAACATCACTTACAAACGTGAAATCATAACCTTTATTTGATAACAAGGAAACCGATATGATATTACACGTTAAGCTAGGTACACAAAAATAGTTATGTAAAACCAAAATGTGCCCACTCATCAATCCCAGGTGATAATCCCCTACGGACACAGCTCCCACGCTAGCTCCGTTAGTAACCATCAGGGTCATATCACCATTCTTCAGCACTCTACGGTTTCTCAGTGCCTGCAATGAATTGCATATATGAGATCTTGATCCAGTATCCAATACCCAGGAAGTAGAGTTGATTGACAGACAATTCTCAATTACAAACACACCTGAAGTCGAAGCCATAGCTTTCTTCGGTTCCTGGTTCTTGGCGTTCCATGCCTTGCAGTCTTTCTTCCAGTGCCCTTTCCTATGACAATGGAAGCACTCATCCTGGGCCACTACTGGTACCGCAAACTTTTTCTTTCCCTTCGCTCCCACCTTACTAACACCTCCTCTAGGTTTGGTGGCGGCCTTCTTCTTCCTTCCTTTGGCCCTAGCCTTGGACCCAGAAGAAGAAGCACCGCTAACAAACATAGCAGGTGTTTCCCTTGCCTTCTGCACTCCTCAACATGTTAAGAAGTTCTGGAAGTTCAACTTCTTTTCTTTGAATGTTGAAATTCAGAATAAACTGGGCGTAGGTGGAAGGAAGGGACTGGAGAATCAGGTCTGTATAGAGCTCATTATCCAAATTCGTCCCAAGGTCTGCGAGCTCTTCTATATAGCCAATCATTTTTAGGACATATTCTCCTACCGATGATCCGACGGCCAACCTCGCTCGAAACAAGTTCTTTAAGGTCTTGTATCTTGCTATACGAGATTGCTCTCCATAAAGTTCCTTTGTATGGAGAAATATGGCATCAAGATCCATATCCACGTGCCTCCTCTGATGTTCATTGTTCATCGAGGCAAGCACGATGCACTTGGCCTTCGCGCAATCATACTCCCAGGTTTTGCGGATTTCCTTATCTGCATTACTGGATTTGGGACCTGGGACTGCAGGTGCCTTAGCGGTGAGGACGTACCCCAATTTGTTATAGGTCAAAGCCATTTTGACATTCCGCAGCCAATCTTTATAGTTTGGCCCTGTCAGTATATTTTTCTCTAAAAGTAACTTAAGTCCAGTCATTTTCAGGGTCGCTGCAAGTAGGAGAGAGAGAAGAAACACTTTAGCATGATACTCTTGCAAGTTTAGAGTGGTTTTTAATTTATCTAAACTGGATGGCTCCCACTGTTTCTCGAATCTTTCCTCAAACTATAAAAGAAGAATTAGCCAGGACTATTCTCACTGTACAATACTTGCTTAACCGTTAAGCCAGGCCGGTGTCGGTACTTCGAGGGAGGTTTTCCAACGCTTTCGCGAAGTTCCTTAATTAAATAACCTCTTTTCTCTGGGGGCGTAGCCCCGCTGACACCTTTCTCGACATCTACTTGGTTTATAGCATTGATCGTTAAGTGACGAATCTCCTGATGAGTAGCATATACTCACAGTAGGATCAAGATCCAAATATCATCGTATGATAATGTTGAAGGAATCCTACCAACATTCATCAAACTCCAAATGGTATGCATCTCTTTGCAAATTTCAGTTTCTTTAGAAATTCCCGATATAAATTTTTGCCCCATGCTCTTATGACCTTGGCGTTGGTCAAAATGACATAAGTCACATGTCAAGTTCTACCCATCATTATCTTGTTAATTTGAACCCATCCGTACATATCCTTGACGTTGGCCAAAATGTTAATACGACTGTCCCAAACTAACTCATCTATCTATGCAACAAATGAATACCCAGCAGCTACCAAACACTATGCCTTGGCGTTGGTCAAAATACATAACTTGAATACTACTGAATACCCAAATGAAATGACGGAGGGCTACGAATTGTTTTGGCGAAACTGTGAATGTAGTGAACTTGATATGACCGAAGGAACCTGATAGCTTTTAAAAGGAGTGGTTAAAGCTCCGCAATTAAAAATATCTTCTGTTTTAAAAATAACCGAGTGGTTTCTTTTAAACTGTTCCAACGATTCAACTTTGGTTTATTTTCTTTGCATTAATAATAATGCGTCCCATCATTAACCTGTCATTGCAGAAAACAACGAAAATACAACGTTCTCTTATGCCATCCGCATTTGCCACTGGGTCCCGTCATCACCCGTTAGGTTACTTAACTAACGGCAGAGCGGGGGCTGGGCTAGCGCGGGTGTAAAACATAAGTGACGTCTAAATAGCTATCATATATAGATATTGTACATTCATCAGACGCAATAATAGGCATTCCATATCACAGATGAACATTATTGGATATGCAAGCAATCCTCGTTTGTTTTGAGCCTGCAACAAAAGACGGATTACACAATTGTGATGAACAGCCATTACCCTACCCTAAACCCCTACGGGAACGGCAAACTACCCGCCAAGTATCCGAAGTGAAGCGGTCTCCCTCAACAACATGAGTAGGCCACTAAACACTTCAAAGTACCCGGTAGTTTGTGCACCTACCTTAGGTCCATTCTAGGAGCAAAAACAGTAAAATGAAATAATACAACGGTGGCTACAACTGCAACCTGGATGTGCCCCGCAAAATAATATTACAACATATTACAATTACTTTGAATGAATGAATATAACAACCCATCACAAACCCCGGCTAATCATCATAACAATCCAATACAGTTTATAACCACAAACAGTAAAATCCATTACAGAAATGTGCAACCCCCTGCCAACCGACATACTAGCAGTTAGGGGAGGTTTACGAACACATTAAACAGTTCACAGATATAATCAAATTAGCAAACATCATATAATTTCGATCGAGCAAACATATCAGATTCTACTCCAAAACTTCTCTGTGCACCTGAGACTTGAGCAGAAAATAAACATTCCAGAAAAGACAAAAACATCATAAGAGAGCCACTGGAAAAACTTGGGCTGAATCGGCTCCAACTCGGTCGCAGATCCGCGGTGGATCGGTGGGATCGGCCGCGGTTCCGCGGCTGTTTGGCCGATTCATGAACCCAATTTTTTTCAGTGTTCTTATATTTCTCTGTAGGTTATACTGCAGGTCTCTAAAAAATTTTTAGACCTCATTTTAAAATCGACAGAAACTATGTGATTTCGATGTTTTTTCCGGTTCATTTTGCGTTCGAAATTCATACGACTTTGCTAATGAGTTAATTATTGTTTAGCGAGGCTCTGATACCACTGTAAGTCTATAGGGTTCCTAGGCACATACATGAGGTTCCACAACAGATCAAACATGCCAAAATCAAAATTTTTTATCAAGTGCCAAGTAACCCTAAGCAAGATCGTAACTAGAGGTAAGGCGAAACATGCAAGTTAACAACTTAACTAGAAAGTGAAAGTGACTACAACCTTTGTAGATCCGGTCCTCCACCTCTTTAGCTCCATGATGACGTCCCTCCGCTGCGATCATCGGATCCCAGACTTTGGCGATGGTTTCGTCGGAGAAATGATCGGGCTAGGTCGTCGACTACGATGCCGAAGATGATCTACGTCGAGACAACTCAAGATCAAGCTCCATCTTCACTTGGTCATAGAACTTGAGATAACACACTCTACTACATGGCCAGTGGTAGAGGATGAAGAAATAGGAAGTGGGTTCAGTTTGGATTTGGATTTCTCACTCTTTTGATCATGGCACCATTGGAGATAGCAAGGTTTTTTCTTCTTGAAGAAGAAGAAGAAGAAGAAAAATAATATGATATGCATAATAAAATCAATTGATTAATAATAATAAATCAAGTGATCTTATCATATAGCAACCATGGGTTAGTGTAACTAGTGTAGAGACTAAACTAGGGTTTAGGTGAATGGTTAGGGTTAAGGAAAAAACAAAATGGTAGATAAAGCTAAGAAGCTTCATGAAGCTTAAGCAAGAAACAAAGTTATCCACCATTTCATTTTTGCCAAAAGGAATAAAGAAAATAAATAAAATGAATAAGTGAATAATTTAAAACCCTAACCATTAACCTAAACATGGTGTATAGCATACACTCACCCAAGTTTGCATGTATCATCAAACATGATACAAACTAGTGCACAAAACTATATCATATATACAATATGCACAAACAAGTGAGAAAAATAATCTTAAGTGAACCAATACTAGTTAATGTAAAGTAATATATCAAATATATAATTATACATTAAATCATTAAATCAACACTTGATTTAATGATCCGGTCATATCGCATATAACCGACTAATATCAAGTGTATCAATGTATCGAATCAATACTTGATTCGGTAACCCGGCTATATCATATATAACCGTCCAATGATACAAATCGCGAGAATGGAATACAGTATCACATACCGGTATTATTCTCGGTCCCGCACATATCTCATATGCGCTCCTATTTCGTTTCGCTTGAGCCAGGAAACCTCTGTGTAGGACTCTAAAGACTCGTCAATACGCCGGCAGCAGGTGATGATCATATCAAACATCCACAAGCCGCAAGCGGTCTGCTAAACGTAACGGCCATCCGGGTATTGAGCGATCAGAAGATCAACGAGCAAGCCCGCTTACACTCCTGTGAATCCAACCAGTAACACTTACCGTACAGTCCGGTCTGTTCATCTGATATGTCGCATATCTCGCCTAGGGGTGGTAAACGTCAGACGCCAGTAGCTCGATAAGTCATGCCGATGTAAGGTCCATAACAAGCACGAAATTACTGATAACACTTACCAGTAAATCAGTGCAACCCTGGCTAGGGATTTCCAGTTATGGCCAGTCGAGCATAGCGCAACATCAACCCCCAATACCGGGAGAGACGAATCCCCTCCTATCGCTCATTGCCTCCATGTGAATCGGGACTGTACCCAAAAACCACTTGTTTGCACGACTCAGTAGAGCCGTGGTAGGGTGGAAATCAAAGCACAGTGGGAGACACACAAGACTCTATGACGATCTCGGGTCAATAGACTAAGTTGTACCAGTGTCACCAGAGAACTGCCATCTGACGTGAGGTATAATACCATCTGGGAGTTCTCGGCGAGTCCATTCAGTGTACCCAGTCATCACTGAGCACCCGCATACTATCTTTGTTGTCAAACACCAATGGATATGGGATCATCCATCGCCCATCACATGGATCGAGAAGATATACGCTAGTCTACTCTGGAATATCGATGCCCCGTCTCGACATTCCCACGACTAGGAACAATGAAGGATGTACTCATTGACTACCCAGGCCCCACTAGTACGATCTGCATCATAGTCCTGGAAGTCGAGCACACATCCTAAGGGCTTTATCAACATGCAACAAAGAGACAGAAAGTATACATGTTAAGATAAAGAGCAACCAGATAGCGTACTATCATGTCGAGCAAGAAAGTCCTACCTATATATGTCCCAGCATCCACTATAATATACATCCAATGTACAGTAATGGCCTCTAGGGCATACATATAACTAACAATCTCCCACTTGCACTAGGGCCATCTGTAGCAGTGGTTGCAGTATCTAATACTCAACCATCCCATATAAGTCTCTCTCTGGGAAAAGGCCTTTGTGAGTGGATCCGCCGTGTTGTCCTCTGAGTCTACTCTCCTAACCTCGATCACCCTGGAGATCAACTATCTCCATGATCATGTGATGCTGCCTCAGAATATGTCTGGGTCACTGATGGGACCAGGGTTCCTGGGCCAAAGCCACACTTCCATTGTCACACAATGGTAGGAACCTAGTTCATCTCATGAACCAATATACACCCAAACTTCCTCTTTGGTCGTATCTTTAATAGCGATGTTACCAGCCTTTATCGTCTAGTCTGCCGCGGTATCTAGCTTGGAACTCTTCCAACATACCGTCCCTTCACTGAGAGTAAAGACAATGCCTGCGACTGACATTCAGTCGTCCTTATCACCCTGGAACCTTTCCAGTGATTCTCCCCAGGATCGATTGATACCATCTCACTAAACCTAGTGAGAAGCCTAACATCCATTTAGATCTATCTCATAGATCCAAAACCCAGGATTTAGAAGGTATCACTTTGATCCTATTGGAGAATCCATGTGATAAGAGGAGATCGACCGATTGTAGCATAGGAAACTCTTTTCCTATCAAGAGTATGTTGTCCACGTACAATACGAGGATCATCACCATACTCCATACTACCTTTTTGTACATACAAGGTTCATCTACCATTTTGATGAAGTCAAACTCTTTGACTACCACATCAAAACAGACGTTCCAACTCCGCGATGCCTGCTTTATCTTGTAAAGCAACTTGCACAAGTTTCCGCTGCTCCCACTGTTTATGAAGCCCTCTGGCCGTGTTCTTATAGACGTTCTCTTCTAAATTATTATTTAGAAACCAGTCATAGCACCCAACCATCAGATATCGTAGTCATGGTATGTAGCAATGGCAAGTAGGATCCGGATGGACTTAAGCATAGCCACTAGAAAAGGTTTCATCATTTTCCACGCCTGGTTGATGACGAAAACCTTTAACAAGTCTAGCTTTGAAATTCTCAACTTTTCCATCTACACCAAGTAATCTTCTCAAGATATACTTGCTCCTGATGGGGATTTAACCCTTCAGATATAGCATCCAAAGTCCATACTTTGTTGGTGTACATGGATTCCATCTCAGATCGCTAAGCATCCAGCCATTCTTACGGAGTCCCTACTCTCGATGGCCTGCTCGAAACTAGTTGGGTCATCATCTCATGATGCATTCCTCGCTCCCACTGTCATCGAGAAACCTAAGTATCTCTCTGGCGGATGAGGAACCCTAGCAGATTGGCGAAGAGGCTGAGGTTCGTCGGGGACTATTGAATCCTCTGGTTCTGTCAAATCATTAGCTGTAGTTTGTATAGCTGGAACTTTTCCAGTCCTACAGAACTGACCTTGCCTCGATCTTGTCCGGATTTTGCTTTCGACATAGGCCGGACAATTCCAAATCTTAACTTACTTAAGAGATAGGCTCTTCCCATACCATATCCTATATGGAGTGGTAGGCACTGATTTGATTCGAACCAAATTCAATAGGTATGCAGCTTCTCAAGTGCACAACCCCTTAAAAGAAACAGGTAACTCAGTAATACGCATCATAGAGCACACCATATCTAATATGGTGTGATTGCTCCGCCTCGATACACCGTTGTACTGTGGTATATTCAGAGGAGTAATACGGAGAGAGAATCTTATCCTCCTTTAGAATAATCCAGGAATTCTATGCACAAGTATTCTCCTCCCTGATCTTATAATAGGACATAATACTTATACCCGGTTTTTGGTTCTCTATTTCTAACTTATATTCTGTGAATATCTCAAAAGGTTCGGACTTGTGTTTCAACAGGAACATATTTCTGAATCTTGAGAGATTATCAGAGAATGTAATGAAATACAAAGAACCGGTCTTGGCATGTGTAGACAGGGGATATACATACATCAACATGTATCATCCTAAGAGTTCACTAACTCTTTCTCTGTTTCCAGTAAACAGAGCTATGGTCATCTTATGTAACGTTTTGAAAAACGTTTTGGTGCAATTTCGGAAAATCGGTAAAATGAGAGGGTTTTCTGTAAAAAGTCAAAATACAAATATCTTTACTTTAAAAATTAAATATAAATATTCTAGCTATACAATTGCTAGTATTTGGTGTTTATTGAGCCACTGGTGAGATTTCAAAATTTCTGGAAAAAAAAATTCCGAAATTAATTATTTTTATATTATTTTAAGTCGTCACTAATACATTTAATTAAGGAAAATTACAAACCGGAATGAGTTGAAACAAATTTTTTGCATCATAATACATTAAACAAAATTTTATCATGTAGTTTTTGAATTGAAATGGGGTTGTTAACCGGTGTTAGAAAATATCGAAGAAAAAGGCTTTTTTTCGGTGAAATGAGTGTAAATGGAGTGCGGTACAACTTTTATCTTTTTCTCAAACAAAACCCACACTCTCTTTTTAATTCCTCACACATTTGGCCGGCCTTGGCAGCCCCCCCCCCCCTCTCTCTTGATGCTTCAAGTGGCTTCTAGATATTTGGTTTTATGGAAAAATAAAAAGAAAATGAATTAAACTTGAAAAGACATAAAGCAAGAAATTATGAGTGAACTTTCCACACACCTCCATACCCTCACTCCCTCACTTTTCCCCTTTCATTTTCTGGCCGAAACCAGGTCCCCCCAATTCTACACAATTTCCACTTCAATTTTCTTCAAAAACCCTCCAAAATCCATCAAAAATCAACATATTTTAGCACAAATTTATCACTAAACCCTATCCAATTTCCTTTGCTCCTATTTAGCTTGGATTTTGAAGGCAAGAGATCCATCTTGGAGGTTATGAAGCAAGGATGATCTCAAATTTTTATGGTATAAATTCTAAACCCATGTTAATTTATGTTAATTATTGCAACCCGATCAATTAAAATGCTTAATTATGGTTTTGATTCAAGTTTTGAATTTCTAGAAAATGATTATTAAATTATTATTAGGGTTTTGGTTCTTAGGTTATGATCTAAAAATTGTAGAATAGCATATTAGAAAATGTTAAACTTAGTCTAGTAGTAAATTTGCTAGTTATTGCATTTAATTGTTTAATTAGGTTGTTTTTGTAAACTAGATTTATGAAAAATATATTTATCAGTGAGATAAAATTTCAATTAATGTTTATAACACTAGAGTGTGGTTTTAAAGAGAATTTTAAATTGTTGGTGGAATGAAAAACTCAATTTAGTTACTAGTTTTATTGATAATGGATAAATTATGATAAAAATTGTATTTTTGCTAACTAGTTTTTGGAAATTCTTAAATAAATGAGAGTAAAAATTTAAGTTATAGTTTCATTATATTATTATCATCATGAATTGTAGTTTAGTAAGTTAATCCATGTAAAATCATGTTTAGTGGTGGAATTGTGGTTTTTTTTTGCTTGTAAGATGTATAAAATTGATAGAATTGCAAACTAGGAATCTATTTTTTTTTAAACAAATGAGTGTGAGAAAAATATGGTAATGGTTTCTATAATATATTTAGGTTATTTAATGAGTTTTATGACCATTAGTTTCATTTAAATGCCTAGTTTTGAAGTAAAACGGTAAATTGGCATTTTCGGGTTTTTCGAAAACGGACTGTTTGATCGGTTTTAGGGTTTCGATGGATTTAATCATGATTTATAATATAAGTAATGGGTTTTAAAACTATGAGTTATTTCTTGATGTTTATCTCGATCCATCGGAGTTTGTACGCCGATATCGAGCCATCTTCGGTTCTTTTGCGTGAACGGGACATAAGTTTTAACCTATGCTTGTTCCTTGCGTCGTTTTGACTTTTGTATGTGATTCAGTTTACGATACTATATATATGTTTGCGTATAGGTACCCCTCATGTAGACTGCGGTCGATGAAGAAGATGATGGCGACACCGTCTTCGGCAGACAAGGACCAGGTGAGTAGATGTATATCTACGGGGGAAAGTCTGGTGGATGGCGTTTAGCACCCCCGCACGTAGAATAGGAACGGTACTTATTGACATTAGGAAGCCAGATGTGACCCTAGATTCCTAATAAGTAGGACCCTAGTAATGACCCTAGGCTGGACTAGACTGATTTAGGAAGACCATACCAGAGGATGAATACCTTGGAAGAGATTCGTAGGTTTCAGGTAGATACACACACACGCACACTGAAACTCGACGTGATGTATACGTGTATGTGTATATATATATATAGGACTAGGTGTAGGTATATATATATATATATACACAACACGTATATGGGATATAATGATGTGATATGATACACGGGAATGAAACAGTATAGCTGGGCTTGATGCCGTGATTCTTGACTATACGGTCGTATTATGATGTTAGCGGATCATTACAAAAATGATATAATGAATAGGTATATATAGATAATAAAGGGTAGTGATGATATAGAGGTACATGGAACTCTAAAATAGCACCCGAACCGTAACATGTGATTGATATTCTGATATGTTATATGTGTGACTTGATTACAACATCATAAAGATGTAACTTGATTGCGATATCATAAAGGTGTAATTTGATTTCGATATCTTATAGGCGATTTAATCACGACTTGACATATATGACTTGATCAAGATATGATATATGTGGCAATGATATATGATTGATTTATGCGATTACAGTATAACACCTTGATCATGACATGTGTTGATGATGATATTATACGAATAATGAGACACCTAGGAGATACTTGACCCGAACCCCGATATTGGGATACCGTACGATGGATGTTACCGTACGAGGCATAGATATGATGATTGATCCGCACTCTTGTTTCGAGGAAACCGTACTACGTACGTGACGCTATTGAGGCTGGATCGCCGACTATTAGAGATATGGACTCAGACTTTAGGTGTACCCTTATTTCTTATCGACTAGTTCTTAGGTTTAGTTCTTTAGGAGGTTAGATGGACACTAGTTAGGCTCGAGACATATAGTTATAGTTGTATTTGTATATCAAATGAGTTGTTACTGCACATCTGTCTTTACATTCATACTGTAATCATAATGTTGCATGTTCTTACAAATGTTTCTTTAATCAGAATCAAACTCTGCCTGTTAGGACACTAGCACCATTACCGATGATGCGCATATTCCACGCACACTTATTTGCCGGCTCACACACATCATCATCGGTAATTGCTATGTCACGTACACTTTAGATCATATTATCTTTTATTGATAGAATCAGCAAACAGCTAGATCGGTATAATATTGTGATTACTCTCTGGTGTTAGTATAGACATGGCATTGATTAATTAGACATTTCATGCATTCATATTTCCATATTATCATGCAGTATTATGGGCATATGCCGACACTTATCATATACTTACTCATAATTTTGGGATTCTGGTTTTCTATGAGATTTCTGGATTTTGGGGAAAACCGCAAGAATATATAAAACTTCTCTCTCTCCTCCTCTCTTTTTAAAACATAAGGTGCGGTTTTCTCGTGATGTATGTGTCGTCCACCATGAGATTTCATGTTTTCTGTTGGATTTCGAGACCCGATTCGAGGAGTGGATGAACCGTCTTGGGTACATGGTGGGCCCGGTATGGTACCCCGAGGCAAGAAGATCGAGTTGTAGACGATGAGCCTGGCAGGGGAAGGACTACCTACCGGTGATGTCTGGCGCGGCGGATATCCGGAGGATACCGACCGTTGTCGTGAGATTTGATGATATTGGCCGATCCGGACTGACGGAGCCCGAGATATTGAGACTATGAGACATTGAGATTATGAGGTATTGAGATTTGAGATTTACGTGTTTTGTGTCGATGCTTGACACGGATTTCCATGGATTTCATCGTTGATGTTTCAGATTTCTATACACTCTTTACCATGATAAAAGCTAAAGATCTTCTTTATACAGATACATCTAGATTTCAGGATTGATTGTTTTATAGTCATATTGCATGCATATTCATTCACATGACATATTATTACTCGAGGTATTGACATGAGCATGGAGTATCTGCATTTACACGTAGCTTATTATCCTGTCTTACTTGATTACTAGTAGTAGATTAGTATATTATTATGACCTAGGATAGCATCGTGCATTCGATTTCTTTTCATAGATGTCTTCTACTCACGAGTTGGCAACTCACCCCCGTTGTGCCAAATTTTATTACAGGTTGATGTACAGGGTTCCTTGGCAGATTACTGGCACATGATTTCTTTCCGGCTGATTTGCACGGTAGGTTGGTTCATCTGTATCTGGACCGCCGTTGTATTTTTATTATTTCATTTGGATCTAGAAAGTTTCATCAACCAAACTTGTATTATTTGATAGATTACTGGACCATTTATTTATTTCGACCTTAGAGTCGCGTGCATTATTCTGATTTGGTGGATTTTTTTCTTTTGAGTTTTAAGCCTCGCCCTTTGGCGTTGTATATTATTGTGCTTGTTATGGTTGTTTCCGCCTGTTGGCGTTGAGCTAGCTCCAGTTTGGGGATACTTTTTATTGTTTATGTATATTATACTTGTTGTACCCGTTTGGGGCCAGTTTTTAAAGAGGAGACTCTGCCGAAATTTTTGGGAAAATTTGCCGATACTTTTAAACTTTTTTTTCTTCCTGTTTTCTTTTACTTCTTCTTCTTTTATATGGTTTAGATTTCTGGGTTTTGTCTTACTTAGGTTACGTTGCGCCTCTAGACATTTCGTAATCTAAGTGACGGTCACGTTCCGTACATTCGGGTCGTGACATCTCATCTCTGTGGCATGACTGGCAAGTTTCATAAGATGTAAATTCAAACTGATTTAAATATGCATCTAAAATGTAACTTCAGCCAGTCGGGTCATATTGATATGACCTAGTCTACAATACCTTAAGAAGGAATCGTTCATATCTGAACTCTTCCTCCTGTGTGTGTTTTGTATACTCAGAACTGTAGTTTGATTTAGAACATCAATGCTTTTAGATAACGGGCCTGAACCGATCAACTTTTGATATAGGAAATGTTCAAAATATTATCCAACAATACAAAATTTTATCATTTCTTTACTAATAAAGAAACAGATATGATTTTGTATATCAGGTTCGGTATCTAATAATATTCGTTCAGAATCAATGTACTGGTAATACAGGGTAACAGTGACCAACAGACTTGGCTGCAACACTTGCCCCGTTTTCTATCTTATGAAACTTATCACCCGTACTCAGTTCTCTACCTTTCTGTAGCCCTATGTAACGGATTACATTTGCGGGATCCTGATCCGGTATCTAATACTTAGGAAGTAGAGGACACTGAGAAACAGTTCTTTATAATGAACACACCCGAAGGAGATGCATCATATGCACTTTCTTCGTTTGGGCGGCATAGGAATTTTGGTATTCCCCTATTTCCTGCTCTGTCTTATAACAATTATAAGTTGGAGCGGGACCAACGTTCCCCAGCTCAGTATAACAAGCGGGTTCGGTCAATACATCCATATTATTATCTTGATTAAGGCGTGATATGGTTGCTACCTGGAGAGAGAGAAGAAAACACTCAGCATGCGCTCTTACAAGATCAGATTGGTTATTATTTTATCTAATCAGGATGGCTCCCACTGTTTTTATCAAATCTTCCTGCAAACCTTAAAAGGAAAGACTAGCCGGGATTAATTACACTCTACAAGTTTGCCAATCTTTCAGCCAGGCCAGTGTCGGTACTTCGAGGGAGGTTTCCCGTGCTTTCGCACGGACCTAATTACAGTAAACCTCGTTTTCCCAGAGGCGTAACCCCGTTGACACCTTTCTAGACACCTACTTGATCGGCTAACTGCAAAGTGCAAAACTCTCCCTGGAGTAACAATTACTCGCAGTGGGTATCGGGATCCAACTATCATATAGAAGGTATGCAATCTCATTGCAAATTTCAACACTTGAAACTCCCGATAAAGGTTTTTACCCCTAGCACCTATGACCTTAACTATGGTCAAAAAATCATAAGTACTGGTCAAGTTCTACCCGTCATTTCGTGATTAATTAGACCCACCCACATGACCCTTAACTAAGGTCAACAAAGTCACACGACTGTCCTAACTAATCGCATCATATGCGGTGTAGGAAGACATCACTTAGCTACCGTACACTGTGCCTTGACTATGGTCAACAAACAGCACGAATACTAAGTACTCTACTTCCTAAAATGACGGAGGGTTGCGAATGATTTTTAATAAAACCTTTAACGCTTTTAACTTGATCTTGTTGCGGAATCAAATGGTTTTTAAATGGAATGTTTGTGAGGCTTTTCTAGTTTTGCTAAAGGGGTCACTCCCGGTGAAGGGATCGTCGGCCCTTTCCTCATCGAATAAGGTGCAGGATATATCATATACACCGCTGTGCAAAGCGAAAACTATAGAAGCAATCAAAAGACAAACCGAGGGTTGTAGCATCTGCCAGTTATTGCTAAAGGGGTCACTCCCGGTGAAGGGATCTCGGCCCTTTCCCTATCAAATAAGGTGCAGGATGTTCTATAAGGAACACCACGATGCAAAGCAAGAACTGTAGCTACCTGTTTTTAAGAAATTCGATTCCACAACATCTTTTAGGTTTATTTTCTTTCATTAATCTCATTAATGAATGTCCCATCATTTAAATCCACCTAAACATCACAGATAAATATTACGTACGCTAATGCCATCCGTATTCGCCTCGATGTCCCGTCTGCACCGTTAGGTTAGGTAACTAACGCCAGAGCGAGGCAGGGCTAGCGCGGATGTAAAACATAAGCAACGTCTATATAATATATCATATATACTATATACTATATCTATCTGAACACATCACATGATCACATCACAGATAACGCAGCAGAAAATATCATATGAAATATTGGATATACTAGGACGTCCGTGTTTTCAATACGAGCCAGCATAAAACACGGATTCCACAGTTGTGATGAATAGCCAATCCCACACCTCTAGACCCCTACGAGAGCGGCAAGCAACCCTACCAATTCTAGGGTTAGGAGACCCGGACTCAACTCCTCGAGATGGTCTCCCACTGGACCCTAGAACCCGGTTACTTATGCTCCCCTCCTTGGGTCTATCCTAATGCGGAAAAGTAAATAATATACATCAACGGTGACATCTTCCGCAACCTGGAAGTGCCCCAATAAAAGAATATTACATACAAGTTTTTACATGAATGAAAATGAAAAACACTCATCTCACATAAAAATCCCCCGGCTATTCAAACACGACGATCCAATACAACATATCCAGCAATACATAACATCACATGTCATCAACGTAAGTAAATATGCGCATCCCAATTGTCGTTGACATATAGCAACGAAACCGGCGATATCACATATTACACTTACGGTCGCAGAAAAGAAAGTGTAAAACTACAACTGTTGGAATCCGCAAACTCTTTAGATATCGCATGCCTAACCAAATGAATTCCTTAGACATCGCATGCCTAACAGTTATAAACCCCGCATTTTAGTCTCAATATCGAAAACACTTTTCAATACAAAGTCGGGCAATTCAACAAGATTCCCGGCATCCAAAACGAATGCTCGTCGCAAACTTTAGTGGACGGCCACACCCCCGATACCGTCGACGGAGTGCACTAAGGCGGAACACCGCTGCCGCGAGCACCCGAACGGATGCTTTTTGGCGACGGGGTTCTCCTACAGTCACTTGGTCGGGGCTATGGGGTGTAGCTGTCTATTAAGTTTACCGGCTAGTATCCGTGTAATCAACATGATTGCGACGGACTTTTGATCACATCAAAATCTCGTGGCAACCAATCAAGTGAGACTAAAGTGCTATGTTTATAACATCCAAATCAGTTATCTCATAACTACTTGTGGATTCCAAATATTGTATCACATTCCAGATAAATAGAAAATGTTAAACTTTCCGATCGAACAATCAAACACCCAAGTTTTCCCGAAATAGCTCAACACATGAAATAAGTTTAAAAACACTCACTTCATGCCACAGTACCAACGGTCCAGCCGTAGAAGGGTCAAGCCAACGCCTCACATGTGGCACGTCGTACTGCCCCAAACCCTAAGGTTCAAAGTGCAGTTCAAGACGGTCACATAATCGAGTTAAGGTTTGTTGTCTTCTAGAGGGTCCATCGCGATACTTGCACTACTTAGAACGTCTTTAAACCACAGAAAAATCCAACACTTGGAAATTTTCCGGCAGGGGAAAAATTGGGTATTTATATCCGATCGAACTTTTTAACATATTCTAAAATTACCCGGAAAAAAATATAAACAAAACTAGACAATCCGATCGAATCTACGAACTCCCAATACAACCCAGAAAACTCAACTCTTGAGTAAACTTTAAAAATTCCCAGAAAACTCAGTAACTAAAGAAAGAAATTATTGTGCAAAATTCATAACATAATGGTACTGTATGGCCGCGGAACCGCCGCACGAGCCATGCTCGTGCCGCGTTTCCGCGGCGCTTTAGTGGACTCAGGAGCACGTGCTTCACAGTTTTTCTTAGAAAACCCTGCTGAAGTTTCTGTATATTTTTAATTTGGAAAAATCCACTTTTTCGGAAAAAGTCCAGAGAGTGGTTTTGGATTAGGGCTTCGGGTTTGATCAGGTTTCTAACTTAGTCTACTCATTGCCTAAGGCTCTAGCTAGGCTCTGATACCACTGTAGGGTTTCTAGGCACACACATGAGGTTCCACAACAGATCAAACATGCCAAAATCAAATTTCTTTATCAAGTGCCAAGTAACCCTATGCAAGATCGTAACTAGAGGTAAGGCGAAACATGCAAGTTAACAACTTAACTAGAAAGTGAAAGTGACTACAACCTTTGTAGATCCGGTCCTCCACCTCTTTAGCTCCGTGATGACGTCCCTCCGCTGCGATCATCGGATCCCGGACTCTGGCAATAGTTTCGTCGGAGAAATGATCGGGCTAGGTCGTCGACTACGATGCCGAAGATCATCTACGTCGAGGAAACTCAAGATCAAGCTCCATCTTCACTTGGTCATAGAACTTGTGAAGATAACACACTCTACTACATGGCAAGTGGTAGAGGATGAAGAAAAAGGAAGTGGGTTCAGTTTGGATTTGGATTTCTTACTCTTTTGATCATGGCACCATTGGAGGTAGCAAGGTTTCTTCTTCTTGAAGAAGAAGAAGAAGAAGAAAAAGAATATGATATGTATAATAAAATCAATTGATTAATAATAATAAATCAAGTGATCTTATCATATAGCAACCATGGGTTAGTATAACTAGTGTAGAGACTAAACTAGGGTTTAGGTGAATGGTTAGGGTTAAGGAAAAAACAAAATGGTAGATAAAGCTAAGAAGCTTCATGAAGCTTAAGCAAGAAACAAAGTTAGCCACCATTTCATTTTTTCCAAAGGGAATAAAGAAAATAAATAAAATGAATAAGTGAATAATTTAAAACCCTAACCATTAACTTAAACATGGTGTATAGCATACACTCACCCAAGTTTGCATGTATCATCAAACATGATACAAACTAGTGCACAAAACTATATCATATATACAATGTGCACAAACAAGTGAGAAAAATAATCTTAAGTGAACCAATACTAGTTAATGTAAAGTAATATATCAAATATATAATTATACATTAAATCATTAAATCAACACTTGATTTAATGATCCGGTCATATCGCATATAACCGATTAATATCAAGTGTATCAATGTATCGAATCAACACTTGATTCGGTAACCCGGCTATATCATATATAACCGTCCAATGATACAAATCGCGAGAATGGAATACAGTATCACATACTGGTATTATTCTCGGTCCCGCACATATCTCATATGCGCTCCTATTTCGTTTTGCTTGAGCCAGGAAACCTCTGTGTAGGACTCTAAAGACTCGTCAATACGCCGGCAGCAGGTGATGATCATATCAAACACCCACAAGCCGCAAGCGGTCTGCTAAACCTAACGGCCACCCGGGTATTGAACGATCAGAAGATCAACGAGCAAGCCCGCTCACATTCCTGTGAATCCAACCAGTAACACTTACTGTACAGTCCGATCTGTTCATTTGATATGTCGCATATCTCGCCTAGGGGTGGTAAACGTCAGACCCCAGTAGCTCGATAAGTCATGCCGATATAAGGTCCATAACAAGCACGAAACTACTGATAACACTTACCAGTAAATCAGTGCAACCCTGGCCAGGGATTTCCAGTTATGGCCAGTCGAGCATAGCGCAACATCAACCCCCAATACCGGGAGAGACGAATCCCCTCCTATCGCTCATTGCCTCCATGTGAATCGGGACTGTACCCAAAAACCACCTGTTTGCATGCCTCAGTAGAGCCATGGTAGGATGGAAATCAAAGCACAGTGGGAGACACACAAGACTCTATGACGATCTCGGGTCAACAGACTAAGCTGTACCAGTGACACCAGAGAACTGCCATCTGACGTTGGGTATAATACCATCCGGGGGTTCTCGGCGAGTCCGTTCAGTATACCCAGTCATCACTGAGCACCCGCATACCATCTCTGATGTCAAACACCAATGGATATGGGATCATCCATTGCCCATCACATGGATCGAGAAGATATACGCTAGTCTACTCTGGAATATCGATGCCCCGTCTCGACATTCCCACGACTAAGAACAATGAAGGATGTACTCATTGACTACTCAGGCCCCACTAGTATGATCTGCATCATAGTCCGGGAAGTCGAGCACACATCCTAAGGGCTTTATCAACATGCAATAGAGAGATAAAAAGTATACATGTTAAGATAAAGAGCAACCAGATAGCGTACTATCATGTCGAGCAAGAAAGTCCTACCTATATATGTCCCAGCATCCACTACAATATACATCCAATGTACAGTAATGGCCACTAGGGCATACATATAACTAACAAAGTCGATGTACAACACCCCACGACTTTCGGGGAGGCGGAAAATTGAAAAACGATCTTGTTCTTTGCATAAACATCGACTAACCGAGAATCTTTGCTAAACTATAACTAACATGAAACATAGAAGTTGTTAACTACTATGAGAAGTGATTATACCTAATGAACCGTGTCCTTCGTCTTTTCGTTCTCCACCTCCTCTCTGGCCTTCTCTATGTAGTAGATGATCCACCCGAGAGCTTTACTCCAAGCTTCACCTATAAACTTGAGGTAACTAGGGTTCTTTAGTTGCTAATCAAAATACCTAGATGATACAGAGAAGGGTTATGGATTAATTAGTCTATTCTAATCCTTGGTCTCAACACATGAGAGGGGAGGATTAGGGTTTGAAGAGAGAGGGCTTGAGGAGAGAGAAGGTGAGCAAGAGAATGAGAAGAGATAATGAACTCATTTGAATATATGAAGCATAATCTTTTATGAAATAAATAAAATAAATCATTTAACAACCATGCTTCATTTATTCATAAGAGTGATTCATCTCATGAGTCATTAGATCAATAAATGATGCATTAACTCCATTGATGAATCACACAAATGAGTCATTAACACAATAAATGCAAATGCCACCTAAACCCTCAAGTCACCATCCTTCTAGAATCTTCTCGCGAAATTACGAGAACGCCCCTCCTATCCGTGAAAACACGGAAAAACTTTAGACTGTATAAATCCAATAACCCGATACTAGAATCTGGCTTAAACCAAAGCCGGCTGGTAAAAACTGTCCGAATGGCATACGTGTGTAAACACACGTATGCGTCCAAAACCTTGTCGTAAAACCATACGACCTCTATATCGTTTCGCCTGGAGCAGGAAAACTCTCTGTGTACGACTCTAAAGAATCGACTACTACGCTGGCAGTGGGTTTAACCACAGACCGCAGGCGGCACTAGCTGTACGTAACGGTCCCCAGGTAGATGTCGATAAGATGGCCGATGAGGAAACCCATCCGAACTCCTACTGAGCCTGATGTGACAATCTTCGTACAGTCCGGTCTGTTTGTCTAAGACTATCGCATATCGGGCCTAAGGGGCGGCAAGCGTCAGTCCCCTAATAGCGGTATAAGTCATGTCGGAGCATAGCCGATTACATCCTGAGAAACAACTGGAACCTACCAGTAAATCTCGCTTGCCCTGGCCAGGGACTTTGCGTAATGGCTCTCTGACACAGCGCGATATCAACTCCCAATACCGGGAGAGACGAATCCTGTCTAACCTTCACTGCCTCTAAGTGCTCAGGACTGCACCCAACTGCTACCTGTTTGCACGACTCCTTTGAGCCATGGTAGGGTAGCAATCTAAGAACAGGGGACACACTCGAGGTGAAGTAGCAGTGTCAAGTCTGCGGACTATGCTGTACTCATGTCACCTGGGAACTGTTAACTGACGACGGGTATAATACCAACCAACAGTTCCCCGCGAGTCCTGTCCGGTGTACCCGTAACCCAACGAGCACCTGTATACTATCTCCAGTACGACGCACTGATGACTGTGGGACAGACCATCTCCCCAACTAGGATGAGAAGCGTACACACTAGTCTATTCCGGAGTATCGATGCCCTGTCTCGATAATGCTACGACTATGAACCTGAAAAAGGATGTGCTTGTAGACTACCCATCCCCCACTAGTGTGACTGCCATCACAACGCTGGTAGTCAAGCAAGATCTTAAGAGCTCTATCAATACGTATACTCACATATTAAGATAGATAAAACCAAGTAACATACTACCATGTTTAGCAAGACTGTTATATAACTATGAATATCCCAACCTTCCATTAAGTAATATACAAGCTAGTATGATACAATAATGGCCCCTATGGCATATACACTAACACATACTAGTGGGGACAGGGTGGTCCACAATTACATTCTTTAATCAGTTCCTAGCCGTGGGAATATCGAGACCAGGGCATCGATATGCCATTGTAGACTAGTGTGTACGTTTCTTGTCCCTTAGAGGGCGATGGTTGATCCCACAACCATTGGTGTATAACATCAAAGATTGTACACAGGTGCTCATTGGAGAATGGGTACACCGAGCAGGACTCGCCGAGGACTCCTATGCGGTAGTATATCTTGTTGGAAATATGTGTGCCCTAGAGGCCATTATATGATAGTGTATGTACCGGTATGTATGTGTGTGTATATGTGTGTGTGTGTGTGTGTATTCAGGGGACATTCTTGCTCGACATGATAGTATGCTATCTTGTAGTACTTTATCTTGACATGTTCATTTGATCGTGCATTCACTCACTTGGTACATGTTGATAAAGCCCTTAGGATATTTGCTTGACTACTGAGATTATGATGTGGATCATACTAGTGGGACATATGTAGTTTATGAGCATATCCTTAAAATGTTCTTAGTCGGGGGTGTATCGAGACTGGGCATCGATATTACCAAAGTAGACTAGCGTATACGTTACTTGTCCCATATGATGGGCGACGGATGATCCCATATCCATTGGTGTGGTGACACCAAAGATTGTATACGAGTGCTCAGTGGAGACTGGGTACATTGAACGGACTAGCCGAGAACTCCTATGTGGTATTATATCTATCGTCGGATAGCAGTTATCAGGTGACACTGGTACAGGTTAGTCTGTAGACCCGAGATCGTCATAGAGTCTTATGTGCTTCCCACTATACTTTGATCTCCACCCTACCACGGCTGTACTGAGTCATGCAAACAGGTGGATTTTGGATACAGTCCCGAAGCACATGGAGGCAATGAGCGATAGGAGGGGTTTCGTCACTCCCGGTTTGGGGGTTGATGTTGCGCTAGGTACGATTGGCTTTAATAGGAAGTCCCTGGTCAGGGCTGCTGAGATTTACTAATAAGTGTTATCAGTAGTTTCTCGATCTGTTATTAGCCATATACCGGCATAACTTATTGGGTTACTGGGGTCGACGATACCATCCTTAGACTTGATATGCAACACTATTGACGAAGAGACCGGACTGTACGGTAAGTGTTGCCAGTTGGCTCGACTGGAGTTTTAGCAGGTTCGCTTGTGTTTCTTCTGATCGCTCAATACCTGGGAGCCGTTACGTACAGCTTATGTCACTGACGGTTTGTGGGCATGTGATGTGATCACTGCCTACTGCTAGCGTATTGACAAGTCTTAGAGTCCCACAAAGGGGTCTCCTAACTCAGGCGAAATGATGTGGGGTGCATATGTGATATACGTGGGAGCTCGATTAAATGCGTGTATTGGATACCGTATTTTAATCGGGCGTTTACTATTGGAAGGGTCGTATGTGATATGATCGGGTTATTAAATCAAGTGTTGATTTAACATTAAATCCATTAGCTCATTTATTAAAACCTATTTCTTTATGATGCATGCATGAGTGTATGTATATGTTGATATGGATGCACACATGCAAGCATACATGTGTCATGGTTGATGATACATTGGTGGTGGCAATGCAACTTACATGGTAACATATTTAGATATTTTGTTTATTTGAGAAAAGTAAAATGGCAATACAATCATGGTTGACTATTCAACTCTTTTGAGTTGACCCAAGTCAATAGTTTCATTTGCCCATGGATTTTGTAGCCCATGGTTTTGCTTAACCTCAAGTCACAAAATATCTAGATATTTTATAACCATTGTTTAGCATGAGATAATCACTTACTCTCTTGAGTTTAGTTTGAGTCATTCATTATTCTCTTGAGTCAAGCTTGAGCCATCTCTTTCTTCCTCTCTCTCCTCAAAGCTCTCTAGGGTTTAAAAGGAAAGAGTAGAAATTAAAAAGAAAAGGTTTTTAAGTGAGATCCAAACTCACATCACCATTCTACTTTAGTTTATCCACTAGTGTGGAATGTTTGCTTCATCTTTATCCTTGATCAAGTGAAGCTTGGAGCTTGAGCAAAGGGACTTCGTGGTGGATCATCGTGGACTTTGAAGGATACAAGCAAACCGGTTCAAACCCCACTCGATCCAAGGAGTCAAGGAGGAGGTCTACAAAGGTTGTATTTCTCCTCACTTAGTGTTAGACACTTCCTAGTATGAGATACTATATGTTGTTACTCTATTTTTCTAGTTCGATTCATGATTAGTATTGTTTAGCACCCTCTAAAATTTTAATATGGCATGTGTGATGCAACCCAAAACATAGGATGGTGCTAAAGAATCCCTACAGTGATATCAGAGCCAAGCTAGAAACTTAGATGATGTTAGATTAATTACGAAACCGAAACAATTCCAAATTAACAATTTCTGCAACCCTGAAAAAGTGCTCTCTGTCGCTTTTAAAACGGGCTCGAAAAATTTTTTTAACAACTGCAGAAGCTTGTATATGATGCACTGAGATTACAGAACAAAATTGAGGCAATTCCCTCGGATTTCACCTGAGCACCACCCCCAAAAAACCGGTGTAGCCGGCCCCCTTTGCCCAGAATCGCCTCGAATTTTTCCTGTGCTCTGGTCTGTAGTTTTTAGGGTTTCAGGTGTTGTTTGTTTAGGCCAAAATTTCATGTGATGCTAATTTTGCTTAGGGGCTTATTCGGAGTATTTCGTAGTTGTAATTTTAACATTGTTTTGGTAACTTGGACGACGTTAAACAGTTCGAACGAACATCACACACTACCTCACTACCCTCGCTAGAAATTTTCCAAGTGTTGGAATTTTCCAAGTTAAAGATATTTGAATGTTCGTGCAAGTAACCCTATGGACCCTCTAGAGGAACATAACCCTAACTCGATTCTATAACCATGGAACCGCGGTTAAACCTTAGGGTTTTCCGTAGTCCTGTTGTAACACTTCAAAAAAATAAAATATTATTTTTGGGAGTTTTTTTATAATTAAATAATATTATATTGAATATTTTAATATTTCGGTATAATTAAATACCGATAAATTGGGAAAAATTATGGAAATTACTAAAATGAGGGTGCTTTATTGGATTTATGCAAATTATGAAGTTTTACGAGTTATTTGACACTAATTTAGTGCTAATCGCGATTAAAAATCGTTAATCGGGCTTTAAGCGTATTTGTGCAAAACATGCACCGTATCTTTTTCTACACTTGTTACATATTTTCCATGGCTTCCTACATGTTTTATCATGGTTGATGATTTATTAGAAAGGGGAAAAGAAAAGAAAAGAAAAAGGATTTAAGATATAATATTAGGTATGGTGAAGAGTGAGAAAGAGTGGGTCAGAGTCAACAAGGGTTTTGAACCATTCCTTCACCATTTTACCTCATTTTCTCTCCCCTCAAATTTCTTCAGCTGCTGCTACTGCCCCCTCTTCCTCCTCCATCTTCAAGCATCACAATCACACCCAAAACAACTCCAAAACATAATCCCACTTCACAAAAAAGGTGCACAAGCTCAAGAGAAGCACCTTGGACCAAGAAAGCAAGGATTTTGGCCACTTAGGGCAGCTCAAGAATTTTCTTGAGTTGCCAAATAAGGTATTTTCTGAACCATGAGCTTAGTATTCACATTTCTTTTACATCCATGTTAACTTTAAACCGATATTGTGAAGTTCAGTGAACTTTGGGAAACCCTAGTAAAGGGTTGAGTGTTTGTTTGAAATTGGTGATGTTGTAGCTGTTAACTAGACTTGGGTGCTGTTTAATGACCTAAACCAGAGACTAGAAACCCCAAAACACGGATTTAGAAACCCCGACATCGGATAAGTGTATGATTTGAGAGGGTATTTTGGAATCTGGAGCAACCCGGGGGCACTAGAAATGATTTTGCAATTACTGGGAGTCGTGCAGGCACTTAGGAAGCTACTACTGAAACCCTAGCCCCATACCCCAACCCAAGACCGCAGATTTATCCATTCTGGCCGCAATTTGCGGCCAGAGTAGGGAAATAGGGCCCCAGATTTGGTCCATGGCTCCTTTTGCACTAAAATAGACCCCTCCTATATGCAGATTTGGCTAATTGTCACCTGGGGAAAATCTGAAAGCATTTTGGTGTGTTTTAGGCTATGTTTTCCGTATTTTGAAATGCAATTTCTTGACATTTGGATTTTTGTTTGGTTATTGGATGTTTGTACATCGACAACAAGGGTTGTTTGACTGTTTTTGTACGTGTAGGCCATAGGTTTTATCATATGAGCGCACCGTGCGCCGTATCGGTTTTCCGGATTCGATTTTAATACGTATTGCGATTGTTTACCATTGTAGGTACCTTTACGTGGATTCTGAGGCGATGGAGCGTGGCGTCATCGATTTCGGCGAGCGAAGACCAGGTGAGTGGATCTATATCCACCGGGGAAGTCGGGTGGATGGCGTATACTACCCCCGCAAAGTATTGATGGAAAACTGATTATAGAATATGGTTAGGAAACCTAGATTAGGAAACTAGGGTTATAGTAAAGGATAGTTAGTTATACTATATTAGAAACTAAGGATAGTTAGAAATGAGATAATACGGCTATTATGTGATGACGGGATTCGAGGACGACGTTTGCCGATATTGCCGTTTAGGGTACCGTAGGACTAGATAGTCGATGTAGATGCGTCATCCGAACCATACCTTTTTCTAAACCGAAGAGTCGTATGTATCTTTTAAAAATATACCTTGAGGGATGTTACGGATTTTCAAATGATATTTTTTTCTTAAAAACACCGTAACCCCTATTTTCAAAACCACGATTCGCTTCTTTAAAAATCTGATTGTATGGTTCGGGTGTGTATATTAGATTAGATACCTATACTTATAGTAGAGATAGAATGTTTAGGTAAACTCGGCTTGATATGAGTTATGAATGCGATGAAAAGATTATAAGACGGATATGATGACCTGATGATATGTTGGTATACAGATGCGAGTCGATCGAGATGATTTATACCCTGTCGGTCCCCTGATGTGAGATTATTGCGGATGTGACCTAGGACATAGGTATATAGATATATATATAGATATATATAGAATGTTGTGAATCATGGATGATAGGCCGTACGTGATTTCAGGCCGTACCCTCATTTTTCGTTTAGGATCCCTATTAGCTTAATGCCGCCTTACGATGATTTTCCGTGCGTGATGAGTTTGACTTGATGATTGATCCTTACCCTTGACTAAAGGTTGCCATACGATAAATCATACCGTACGCGATGTTGTTAGGCTGGATGCCGATTGATAGATTCCCCGACTCGGTCATATTAGGTACGTATACCAGTCAGCATTGCATATGATTTACCTTATGCTGCATTCATATTATTTTCATTGCATTGCATATACCTGTGTTAGTACACTTACACCATTATCGATGATGTGTACGTTACACGTACACAGATTTACCAGCTCACACACTTCATCATCGATAATTGCCATGTCACTACAGAGTAGGATTGCTGCATCATGATATGACTCTTTGCATAATCTGCCTTCTATAGTTACCTGTGCACTTTTATACGATGTTGCATAATATATTGCTATGCTTATATTTCCATCACATGTCGCATACATCATGCTTTATGATTTTACGCATTGAGGTATGCTGTTTTCATGAGATTTCTGGATTTGAGAACCGTGGCTATTTCAAAGAAAGCATGTACTGTTTTAAAAACCCGGTTTCTCTTCATATGATATTTCAGTGCGTCCACCATGCGTTTTCTCGGTTCTGAGACGTGTGATATGTGAAACCCGATTCGAAGAGACGGATGATTCCGTTTTCGGGTACATGGTGGAACCGGTATGGTTCCCCGGGTCGAGAAATGTTTTTTATGGAGTAGACGATGAGCCTGGAAGGGTGGCGAGTACATACCAGTGAGAGTATTTGGGCTCGGCGGATATCCGTAGGATACCGACCGGAGTCGAGAGATAAGATGGACCGACCGGACTGACGGGGCCCGATATATGAGGATTTACGTGCCAATGCTGGGCACGGTTTTCATGATATTTTCGAGTGTCGATGCTAGGCACTCAGGTTCCATGATTTTGATGTGTCGGGAGGGACCGTTGATATGTATATCCTCATACTTTCATGCACACCCCTTTATGATATTTACGTGCATGCAGAAATTGATTTTGGGTGGATGAGATCCACATGCATACATACCTTGATTATGGTCGGACGAGATCCATATACATACATTGATTGTTACTGTTGGATATTATCCACATGCATATAGGTATTGACTACCTTGTTGGCACATATACAGACCCGGTCACCCTAGATAGTATAGTACCTTTATTTTATAGCTGACCTAGGAGTCGTTGTTTATTCGATTTCTATCTGTTGATATTTTTCTACTCACGAGTTGGCAACTCACCCCCGTTGTGCCACAGTTCTTGCAGGTTGACCGCTTGGATCAGTAGCGGCTTCGCTAGCACAAAGTTGCATTCGGGTGTTTTTCTAGGTGGGATATTGTATCATTCCCACTCTTGTATCTACATTTCATATTGTATCGAGTTAACTCCATCAATCAAAATTTGTAAATTGTATAAGTGATGAGACTTAGTGAGACTTGTGGTTGCAAGATTTGAGCGATGGGTTCTATATTCACTTTTGGGGTTATATCTTGCTCTTTTCTTTATCTTTTGTGGTGGACTTTGCCGTTGGGCGTCGTATACTCATTTATACTGTATTGCGTGGTTGTGATCCGCCGTTTGGCGGAGAACTAGATCCCGCTTGGGGATGCCATTATTCTTATTATTTATTTGTGGTTTTGGATCAAAATATACAAGGGAGGTGCTGCCAAAATTTTTAAAAGACGAAATATGTTTTCAAACTAGTAAATTTCACTTGCATCATTCATGTTCCTTTATATGCATTAAGAAAACTTGATTTCATATACCTTTATTTCAAAAACTCACCTCCTTTATTTTTTTCAAAAAGGTTTAGATTTCTGGGTTTCAGCTTACTTGAATTCCGTTACGCCTTTAAACGTTGCGTGATTCAAGTGCTGGTCACGAGCTAATATTTCGGGTCGTGAAAAAGTTGGAATCAGAGCGCTAGGTTTAACCTTGTTCGAGTCTATGTTTGACTATGCGGAGTCTAGGGCGGGAGTGTATTTCGGAACCTAGGCTTGACCTTACAGAACTTAGACTTGGACGGGGGGTATTAGACCCGAACTTTCGTTTCATAGGCTGACCATGATTGATGGAGTAGGTAGCATGAGTAGAGTGACGTACCGTACGTAAGTTCCGCGGCATATTTACGATACGATACTCCACTTAAGAAACCTTAAGATGTACATATTTTTGAGACCAGTGATTCCCTTCATATCCATAATTATACATCCATTCGAGATCCTCGATTCTATTTGTTTCCATGATCATACTCCCATTGATGATGTTCCTTCTTATGATCATGTATCCATTCTGGATCGGTCGTTTCCTCTCATCCCGTTGATCTGCTTTCTTCAATACTCGATTGAGGTTCTTGTCACCATAGTTTGAGCGCAGTTTAAGCTGCTGCTAGTATTGCGGTCAGGGAGAGCTCATTTTGTATGGTTCCTAGGCACACTTGTGAAGGTTCATAAATCATCAAACATGCCCGAATAAAATTTTACATGTGCCGAACAACCCAAAGACGGGATCTTTGCTAGATTATTAGGGTTTATCATGCAAGATAACATCTTTAAATCTAGCAAGTGTGAGGGGTTACAACCTTTGTAGTCCGCTCCTTCGCTTCACAAGCTCCGAGTAGAAGTCCCTTCGCCGCGATCCACGATCTCCCGGACTCAAGAGAGGCTCCACGACTCGAACGATCCATGCTAGCTTGAAGTGTTCCGATTCTCCGATGATCTGCGTCGAAGTTGCTTTAACCCAAGCTTTCTCACTCTAAAGAAATGAACACCCTAATCTAATGGGCTAGATTAGAGGAGGTTGATGGAGTAGTATTTATGCTATCTTTTTAATTCACTTTCTCACAATAAATCATCACATAAGGAATTTCTAGTGAGCTCTCCCTTTCAAAAACCAAAGAGAGAAGAAGATGAAGAATGAAAGAATAATCCTTTTGTGATGAATAGTAGTCAAGTGTATATGATTGATTATAGAACCATGGTCAATGATGATAGGATAAAAGTTTGTAGAGAATAAACTAGAGTTAGGGTTTGGTTAGGTTAAGGATAAGTATCAAGCATAATATCTTAACCAAGACAAAATAGAATCCTTCTAGAATGAACAAGAAGAAGCTAACCCTAATCAAACCCTAATCCCTTTTTATCATCCTTAAACATGTTTTATAATAAATCATATCATGTCACAATAATATATATCACATATATATTATATATTTGCAACCAAAGAAAATAATACAATTAACATATATCGCATATATATCAATGTATTAATCCGGTGAGAAAATGAAATAATAAAGCGAGCCAATATTAGATAATGTAATACAATATATCATATATATCATTATACATTAAATCATCAAATCAACACTTGATCCAATGATCCGGTTATATCGAATATAACCGACTAATATATCATGTACCGATTCATCGAATCAACACTTGATCCGATGTCCCAATTCATATCTAAATATCGCGAGAATATAATACGGTATCTCATATCGCATTATCCTCGGTCATGCACATATCACATATGTGCCTCTACTCCGTTTTGCCTGAGCCAAGAAATCTCTGTGTAGGACTCTAAAGAATCGTCAATACGCCGGTAGCAAGTGATGATCATATCAAACACCCACAAGCTGCAAGCGGTCAGCTAAACGTAACAACCACCCAGGTATTGAGCGATCAGAAGATCAACAGCTAGTCTGTCCGTTCTCCTGTGAATCCAATCAGTAACACTCCCGTACATTCCGGTCTGTTCGTCTGATATGTCGCATATCAAGTCTAGGGGTGGTATACGTCAGACCCCAGTAACCAATAAGTCGTGTCGATGTGAGGCTCATAACAGGTCGAGAAACTACTGGTAACACTTACCAGTATATCTCTATATCAGCCCTGGCCAGGGACTTCTAGTTATAGCCAATCGAACACGGCACGACATCAACTCCCTATACCGGGAGGGACGAATCCCCTCCTATCGCTCATTGCCTCCATGTGATTCGGGACTGTACCCAAAAGCCACCGTTTTGCACGCCCTCTTGGACGTGGTAAGGTGGAAATCAAAGCACAGTGGGAATCACACAAGACTCTATGACAATCTCGGGTCTACAGACTACCCTGCACCAGTGTCACCGGAGAACTGCCATCTGACGTGTGGTATATCACCATCTGGGAGTTCTCGGCGAGTCCGTCTAGTGTACCCAGTCTCCACTGAGCACCCATACACCATCTCTGATGTCAAACACCGATGGATATGGGATCATCCATCGCCCATCATATGGGTCAAGATGCGTATACGCTAGTCTACTCTGGTGTATCGATGCCCTGTCTCGATATACCATCGACTAGGAACAGTTATAGGATATACTCATCGACTACTATGGCCCCACTAGTATGATCTCATCATAGTCCCAGTAGTTGAGTACAGATCCTAAGGGCTTTATCAACATGTGAGAGTAAGACAGTAAACCAATACAAGTCAACATGTTAAGATAAAGTGAAACCAAATAGCATACTATCATGACGAGCAAGAAAGTCCTCTCTGTATATATCCAAGCATCCATCATAATATACATCATATGTACAACAATGGCCTCTAGGGCATATACATAACGAACACGTTTGGTACGAGGGCTGACCGTTGTGTTTTCTGGTGACATGGGAACGTCTCGATGTAGTGTTGTGTTGTGGCCTCTTGTGGAGGCGAATGCTTGGTTTTACACCGGATGATCGGACCATTGTTAGAGCTGCCAGTTGCGAGAGGACTGTTGATGTACAGCATACCTCAGAGATTTTTATGTCGCCTACCGTGCAGACAAGTGACCCAGCTGTCACTGAGATGATGGGATGTCGCTTCCAGAGCTTACGAACTAAGATCGCCGGAGCTTCCAGGCAGAAATGCGACAGATGATAGCTAGTTTACCCCGATTTGAGAGACAAAGGCGATTTGTCAGATTGATGCACCGACGCAGGCCCAGTTGGGTTGAAGATTTCCAGAGTGGAGAATCTTACTCAGACCTAGAGCAGACCGATCCAGAGATGACCGCCGATGTATCTTCTTTCCTGGAGGATTGAGGCATTGATTAGCATGCGGGCGAAGAATATTCACATGTTGTATAGGCGAAGCAAAAAGGTTCGAATGAGTGTCAGAAACCCATTTTTCCCAAGTTTGAAGTGTTCGGAGGAACATGCAGGTAATTCTGTAGACCCTCTAGAAGAATGAAACCCTAACTCGATATGATGACCATGGAACCGCTTTGAACCTTAGGGTTTGTGGCAGTTTAGCGGTGCCATCAGTGAGGCTTGGGTTTTCCCTTCTACGGCTGGTCCAGAGGTGCTGTGGTATGTACCAGATATTTTTAGACTGTGCTCAGGTGCTGAGCCTTTGGGAAATTTTGGGACCTTGATGACTCGATCAAAAAGTTTGACATCGTCCGGATACTAAGTGATAAGAGATCAGCAAGCTGACCAGGTTTGGATAGAGGACCTCCCCCAGCGGCGTGGTGAGTTGATCGAGAATGGACGAGTATTGAATATTCCTCCGATGGTTAGGACATGTTCCCGAGGACGTGTTCGGGCAGATATCTTCTACAGAGTATGTGATTTCGAGTCCATGTGAGAGACTTCGGATTGACCGTGTCCGAGAACAGTTGCAGTGCGCAGATAGCATGGCGTGACATCATAGTGGACTATGATAAAGACGAGTGGAACCAGAAGTTCGTGCGAGACGCTGACGAGCTATTATTACTCCCTGTCGAGATCAGAGACCTGATATGCTTATAGAGGCATTGGGATACGGCCAGTTTCCAAGGAAATGTGTGCGGAACACGCAGATATCTAGAAAACGAGAAAAGATTATGTGAGAGTACCAGCCTCTGTACAGTTCGGCATAGGCGAGATCGGAATAGACCTTGAGAAGGATTCCTTCCAGGACACTGCTGCAATGAGAATTGCACCCAGGATCAAATGTGTCACGTGTATTCAGAGGACTAGAGATCGACGCCAGTAACGTGCTGCTTTATGAGTGGTCATGACAAATGACCGGGATATGACCAGAGGAGTGCTAGAACGGAATCGTTCCCGTTAGCACACCTGACAGGGCCGATGAGCCGATGGATTGCGAGATTGGTAATCCATAGAGAAGATAAGGACCCAGAGACAGAGGACGCCACGCCCTGAGCAGAAGGCGAGCGGATGTTCTTACCCTGCTAGTTTTGGGCGCCCGATATTTTCCGACATTGTAAGAGGTGTACCTCGATGTCGTTTGTTGCGATTTGCGTTTGTGATCCGAGTGTCACGCTTATATCGCTTGGATTTGAGTTTTGATGACGAGTTTCCTGATATTGATATCGTGCACCATGGCTGCACTTACTGAGTGTTTACGTTTTGCGCATAGTTATCGCACCTGATATATATTTTATACACCGTTGTGTTGATTTGCGATTTGTGCATGCTTATTGCGTTTGATGTCGATTTTATACCTGTGTAGCATGTGTTTATGATTTCATGGATTTCATATGGATGATTTGATTTTTGCACTCGGTATAGCTTATATGTGCTTGCAGTGCATTGATATGTGTTTTGTGCACGCAGTTGCACACTATTTTGATTTATACACCTTGGTATACTCGGTGTTGCTTTTGATGCGTTTGAGTTATTGATTGTATTTCATGCATTTGATGCACCCGATGTTATTTCGTGCACAATAGGTGCACCAGATATGGTTGTCATGCACACCGTTGCAGTGGACAGATGCTTTCGTGCACACCCGTTGCACGTAGTTTTGGGTTTTTGTGCATATTGTGGCAGCTGTATTTGGATTTGATTTCCATGCGCACCAGATGCATCTGATTTTTGGATACGCCTTTTAGGCTGATTTTCTCTTTTGAGCACTTTGTTTTCATGTTGAGCACTATATTGTGTATTAGCCAACAGGACTGATCTGAGGACAATACCTGAGTACTTTGCATGCATTAATATACTACCAAAAGGGTTATCAAAAGGAGCTATAGTCTCGCTATTTCCTACGTGTCCGTGAGCGACACGAACATTTATAAGGAAAACCTTTTGGGATATTTTGGAAACGACGGAACGTGTATTTAAGAAAACATATATGGACATATATTATTATTTTAAAATGAGCGTCCGTCAGTTATGCCGAGTTACACATTTCCGCGGCGGTTTAGAAAAGATTTTGCATATATTTCATTCAGATTTTGGAGTTTTTCAAAGATGCGTACTATAGACGTATTATAGTATTTGACTAGTGTATATTAGATTTAAGTAGTGGATTTCGAGATCTGTATCTCCATTGTAACTCCGAGGATATGCGTGCAAAATGAGATGATTTGCGTAACGCTTGACGGAGTTCGATTTTGAGCTTTGTACTCGTTTTCACGTGCACTTGGCGCGTTGTGCTATTTCAACGTTTTCCATGATCTCGGAACCCCGACGACTTGGATTTTTACTGAATTGTTTTAGCATTGAAGGGTTTAAATTTAAATTCGGGGACCGAATTTCTTTAAGGGGGGAAGATTGTAACACTTCAGAAAAATAAAATATTATTTTTGAGAATTTTTTTATAATTAAATAATATTATATTGAATATTTTAATATTTCGGTATAATTAAATACCGATAAATTGGGAAAAATTATGGAAATTAATAAATGAGGGTGCTTTATTGGATTTATCAAAATTATGAAGATTTACGAGTTATTTGACACTAATTTAGTGCTAATCGCGATTAAAAATCGTTAATCGGGCTTTAAGCGTATTTGTACAAAACATGCACCGTATCTTTTTCTACACTTGTTACATATTTTCCCATAGCTTCCTACATGTTTTATCATGGTTGCTGATTTATTAGAAAGGGGAAAAGGAAAGAAAAGGAAAAGGATTTAAGATATAATATTAGGTATGGTGAAGAGAGAGAAAGAATGGGTGAGAGTCAACAAGGGTTTTGAACCATTCCTCCACCATTTTACCTCATTTTCTCTCCCCTCAACTTTCTTCAGCTGCTGCTGCTGCCCCCTCTTCCTCCTCGATCTTCAAGCATCACAATCACACCCAAAACAACTTCAAAACATAATCCACACTTCACAAAAAAGGAGCACAAGCTCAAGAGAAGCACCTTGGACCAAGAATGCAAGGATTTTGGCCACTTGGGGAAACTCAAGAATTTTCTTGAGTTGCCAAATGAGGTATTTTCTGAACCATGAGCTTAGTATTCACATTTCTTTTACATCCATGTTAACTTTAAACCGATATTGTGAAGTTCAGTGAACTTTGGGAAACCCTAGTAAAGGGTTGAGTGTTTGTTTGAAATTGGTGATGTTGTGGCTGTTAACTAGACTTGGGTGCTGTTTAATGACCTAAACCAGAGACTAGAAACACCAAAACACGGATTTAGAAACCCCGACATCGGATAAATGTATGATTTGAGAGGGTATTTTGGAATCTGGAGCAACCCGGGGGCACTAGAAATGATTTTGCAATTACTGGGAGTCATGCAGGCACCTAGGAAGGTACTACTGAAACCCTAGCCCGATACCCCAACCCAAGGCCACAGATTTACCCATTCTGGCCGCAATTTGCGGCCAGAGCTGGGAAATAGGGCCCCAGATTTTGTCCATGGCTCCTTTTGCACTAAAATAGACCACTCCTATATGCAGATTTGGCTAATTGTCACCTGGGGAAAATCTGGGAGCATTTTGGTGTGTTTTAGGCTATGTTTTCCATATTTTGAAATGCAATTTCTTGACATTTGGATTTGTATTTGGTTGTTGGATGTTTGTACATCGACAACAAGGGTTGTTTGACTGTTTTTGCACGTGTAGGCCATAGGTTCTAACCTATGAGCGCACCGTGCGCCAAATCGGTTTTCCGGATTCGATTTTAATACGTATTGCGATTGTTTATCATTGTAGGTACCTTCACGTGGATTCCGAGACGACGGAGCGTGGCGTCATCGATTTCGGTGAGCGAAGACCATGTGAGTGGATCTATGTCCACGAGGGAAGTCGGGTGGATGGCATATAGCACCCTCGCAAAGTATTGATGGAAAACTGATTATAGAATATGGTTAGGAAACCTAGATTAGGAAACTAGGGTTATAGTAAAGGATAGTTAGTGATACTATATTAGAAACTAAGGATAGTGAGAAATGAGATAATACGGCTATTATGTGATGGCGGGATTCAAGGATGACGTTTGCCGATATTGCCGTTTAGGGTACCGTAGGACTAGATAATCGATGTAGATGCGTCATCCGAACCATACCTTTTTCTAAACCGAAGAGTCGTATGTATCTTTTTAAAATATACCTTGAGGGATGTTACAGATTTTCAAGTGATATCTTTTTCTTAAAAACACTGTAACCCCTATTTTCAAAACTACGATTCGCTTCTTTAAAAATCTGATTGTATGGTTCGGGTGTGTATGTTAGATTAGATACCTATACTTATAGTAGAGATAGAATGTTTAGGTAAAATCGTCTTGATATGAGTTATGAATGCGATGAAAAGATTATAAGACGGATATGATGACCTGATGATATGTTGGTATACAGATGCGAGTCGATCGAGATGATTTATACCCTATCGGTCCCCAGATGTGAGATTATTGCGAATGTGACCTGGGACATAGGTATATATATATATATATATATATAGAATGTTGTGAATCATGGATGATAGGCCGTACATGATTTCAGGCCGTACCCTCATTTGTCATTTAGGATCCCTATTAGCTTAATGCCGCCGTACGATGATTTTCCGTACGTGATGAGTTTGACTTGATGATTGATCCTTACCCTTAACTAAAGGTTGCTGTAGGATGGATCATACCGTACGCGATATTGTTTGGCTGGATGTCGATTGATAGATTCCCCGACTCGGTCATATTAGGTACGTATACCCGTCAGCATTGCATACGATTTACCTTATGCTGCATTCATATTATTTTCATTGCATTGCATATACCTGTGTTAGTACACTTACACCATTATCGATGATGCGTATGTTACACGTACACAGATTTGCCGGCTCACACACTTCATCATCGATAATTGCCATGTCACTACACAGTAGGATTGCTGCATCATGATATGACTATTTGCATAATATGCCTTCTATAGTTACCTGTGCACTTTTATACGATGTTGCATAATATATTGCTATGCTTACATTTCCATCACATGTCGCGTACATCATGCTTTATGATTTTACGCATTGAGGTATGCTGTTTTCATGAGATTTCTGGATTTGAGAACCGTGGCTATTTCAAAGAAAGCATGTACTGTTTTAAAACCCGGTTTCTCTTGATATGATATTTCAGTGCGTCCACCATGCATTTTCTCGGTTCTGAGACGTGTGATATGTGAAACCCGATTCGAGGAGGCGGATGATTCCGTTTACGGGTATATGGTAGACCCGGTATGGTTCCCCGGGGCGAGAAATGTTTTTCATGGAGTAGACGATGAGCCTGGCAGGGTGACGAGTACCGGTGATAGTATTTGGGCTCGGCGGATATCCGGAGGATACCGACCGGAGTCGAGAGATGAGATGGGTCGACCGGACTGACGGAGCCCGATATATGAGGATTTACGTGCCGATGCTGGGCACGGTTTTCATGATGTTTTCGAGTGTCGATGCTAGGCACTCAGGTTCCATGATTTTGATGTGTCGGGAGGGACACCGTTGATATCTATATCCTCATACTTTCAGGCACACCCCTTTATGATATTTACGTGGATACAGACATTGATTTTGGGTGGACAAGATCCACATGCATACATACCTTGATTATGGTCGGACGAGATCCATATACATACATTGATTGTTACTGTTGGATGTTATCCACATGCATATAGGTATTGACTACCTTGTTGGCAGATATACAGACCCGGTCACTCTAAATAGCATAGTATCTTTATGATATAGCTGACCTAGGAGTCGTTGTTTATTCGATTTCTATCTATTGATATTTTTCTACTCACGAGTTGGCAACTCACCCCCGTTGTGCCACAGTTCTTGCAGGTTGACCGCTTGGATCAGTAGCGGCTTCGCTAGCACACAGTTGCATTCGGGTGTTTTGCATTGGTATGTGGAATATTGTATCATTCCCACTCTTGTATCTATATTTCATATTGTATCTAGTTAACTCCATCAATCAAAAGTTGTAAATTGTATAAGTGATGAGACTTAGTGAGACTTGTAGTTGCGAGATTTGAGCGATGGGTTCTATATTCACTTTTGGGGTTATATCTTGCTCTTTTCTTTATCTTTTGTGGTGGACTTTGCCGTTGGGCGTCGTATACTCATTTATACTGTATTGCGTGGTTGTGATCCGCCGTTTGGCGAAGAGCTAGCTCCCGCTTGGGGATGCCATTATTCTTATTATGTATTTGTGGTTTTGGATCAAAATATACAAAGGAGGTGCTGCCAAAATTTTTAAAAGACGAAATATATTTTCAAACTAGTAAATTTCACTTACATCATTAATGTTCCTTTCTATGCATTAAGAAAACTTGATTTCATATACCTTTATTTCAAAAACTCACCTCCTTTATTTTTCTCAAAAAGGATTAGATTTCTGGGTTTCAGCTTACTTGAATTTCGTTACGCCTTTAGACGTTGCGTGATTCAAGTGCTGGTCACGAGCTAATATTTCGTGTCATGACACCTGTGGCGCCATTGGTGAGGCAAGGGTTGATCCTTCTACGGTTGGTCCATGGGCACTGTGGCACGTTTTTGGCTATTTTAGATTTGCTCAAGTGTTAAGCTCTCGGGGTAATTTGTGGGTGTTTGTTGACTCAATCGAAACATTAAACATTGTCTAGATATTTATGATGTGATACAATAATTGGAATCTATGATAATTAGTTTTGTGAAAAGTAATTAGTTGCGTGTAAATCTAATATTTTGGCCTCGGTAGAATCGGGAATCTTGTTGAATTACTCGACTTCTTTTGAAAAGGTGTTTTCATAGTTGAGACCTAAATATAAGATTTGCATTGTTAGGAATGAAATCCTGAATATGTGATATTCCGGGTTTATGATGTCTAAAGGATGTGTCGATTCTAATTGTTGTAGTTTTTCACTTTCTTTTCTGTGACCGTAAGTGTAATATGTGGTGTATCGCCGGTTTTGTTGCTATACATCAACAACAATTGGGGTACGCATACTTACTTACGTTGATGATATGTTATATTATGTGTTGCTGAGATATGATGTACATGATCGTCATGAATGAATGGCCGGGGGTTTTATGTGAGATAAGAGTTTTTCTTTTCATTCATGTAAAATTAATTGTATGTAATATTCTTTTATTGGGGCACTTCCGGGTTGAGCATGATGTCACTATTGTTGTATATTATTTACTTTTCCGTATTAGGATAGACCCAAGGAGGGGAGCACAAGTGACCGGGTGTAACATTTCAGAAAATATAAAATATTATTTTTGGAATTTAATATTAAAATAATATATTTCGTGAAAACTACCCGATTTATGAAATTGAGGTTTTCGTAAAAAGGTATAAATATATACCAATAATTTTAAAATAATTGGAGATTTAAACTGATTTATTCATTTAAAAATATATTTATCGGATTTGGCATTTTTAAAATTTATTGTATGCAGTTTGGATAAAACCCGATTAGCGCACTGCTAATCGCGATTAGGCCAAATCCGTGTTTCTACAGTTTTCCATGGCTATTGCATCATGTCATGTTACGTTTTGGTTACATGTTGTTTCCTTGTGTGGTTTTTAAGGTATTATGTGATTTGGTATTAAAAAGAAAAGAAAAAGAGAAAAGGGTAAAAGGGTAATAATTGAGAGAGAGGATGACAATAAGAGAGTGAGAGAGAGAGGGCTGCCATATATCCTCACCCCCCATTTGTTTTCTCCATTTTTCCTCATCTCCTTCTTCCTCAAGCTTCCCTCCACCTTCACCCCAAGAAATCATCTCAAATTCTTCATCCAAACCCTATACCCCCTTCACAAAAGATGATCCCCACTTCATCCTCTACACTTTGGACCAAGAAAAGTTGGATTTTGATGACTTGGGACAGCTAGGGTTTTTCTTGAGTTACCCAAATGAGGTATAATTCCTTTCATTAGTTTAGTTTTTAGTTGCTTTAGTTCTAGTTTAGTTTAGATTTGGTTTCGTGATGATTAGTGATGTTAGAAAATTCCTAGAGAAGGGTTTGAGTGTTGTGTGGATTGGGTGATGCCTAGTGGCTGTTTACAAGACCCTAGAGATCGATTCTTGACCTGGACCAGTGACCAAACCCCAAAATATGAACTTTAGATTTGTCGATATCGGGTTTTTGTGGATTTAGTGATGGTATTTAGAGATCTGGGATGACCCGAGACCACTACAAAATAAGTTCCCATGACAGAGAGACGTGCAGGCAACCATGAAGAACCCCTAGAAACCTGATCCCCTAATGAGAGAATATGGTGGCAGATTTAAGTGTTTTGGCCGCAAATTGTGGCCATGTCGGGGTAATTTCGTGTGAATTTTTTACCATTGCTTGGTTATGTTATATCTAGAGCAACCCTATATGCAAAATCCCTTAGTTTGGCCTGGAGTGAAATCTGGGAGTGGTTTTCCTAGGTTGCTGTGTTCGTGTTTTGCGATTCTGAATTCTTGGGTTTTGGTATTTGGTATTGTATTCGGTTGTTGGGCGTTTGTACGTCAAAAACAAGGATTTTTTTGGTTGTTTTGCATGCGTAGGCTATAGGTTCTAACCTATGGACGCACCGTGTGCCGTATTGGTTTTCCGAACTCGATTTTAATAGCATTGCGATATGTGTTGATATTGTAGGTACCTTCACGTGAATTCCGAGATGATGGAGCATGGCGTCATCGACTTCGGTAAGTAAGAATCAAGTGAGTAGATCTATATCTACGGGGGAAGTTGAGTGGATGGCGTATAGCACCCCCGCAAATTATTAAATGGAAATTGATATATAGGACACAGTCGTAGAAACCTAGATTAGGAAACTAGGTATATGGTAAAAAGGATAGTTAGAGATGATATGAGATGAATGCTTAGGGTTATGAAAATTTGATGTGATTTGACGACTTGATTAATATGTCGGTATACGGATGCGAGTCGATAAGAGAGGATTGATACCCTTGTCGGTCCCCTGTTTTGAGGTTGTTATGGATGCGACCCAGGGACATGGGCATATAGGGATATAAATGTTGTGAATATTGAGTGATAAGCCGTATGGGATGTTAGGTCCCTCCCCTCATTGTCATATAGGTTGTTAGGATCCCAAATTGTTTAATGACGATGTACGATGAGTTACTGTACGTAATGAGTTAATTGATGATTGATCCATACCCTTGACTAGAGGAGACCGATTGAGAGATTCACCGACTCGGTCATGTTAGATACGTATACCTTATACCTTTTAGCTGCCGATTTACCTTATGCTACGTTCATGTCATTACTATTGATTTCCATATACCTGTGCTAGTACACCTACACCATTATCGATGATGCGTATGTCACACTTACAAAGATTTGTCGGCTCACACACTTCATCATCGATAATTGACATGTCACTACACAGTAGAATTGCTGCATCATGTATGACTCCTTGCAAATTTTACTTGCTATAGTTACATATACACCTTTATACGATGTTGCATTTGACCTTGGAAGAATTGGGAACCGCAGGATATATTTTAAAACTGGATTCATTTTAAAGAGCGGTTTTCCCTTGATATATGCATATTACTGTTCCATGTTGCATGATTTACTGATATGCTTACATTCTGTTATATGTCGCATACATCATGCTTTACGATTTTACGCATTTAGATATGCTGTTTTCATGAGATTTCTGGATTTGAGAACCGTGGTTATTTCAAAGGAAAGTATGTATTATTTTAAAAAACCGGTTTCTCTTGATATGATATTTCAGTGTGTCCACCGTGTGTTTTCTCGGTTCTGAGATTGGCATGTGATACCCGATTCGAGGAGGAGGAGGAACCGTCTGTGGGTGCATGGTGGACCCGGTAAGGTACCCCGGGGCAAGATAGTCGCAGATGATGGCGTTGAGCCTGGCAGGGGAGCACTACCTATCGGTGATAGTTTTTGGACTCAGCGGTTTATCCAGAGGATACCGACCGGAGTAGAGAGATGGACGTGACGGCCGATCTGAGGATGCGGCGCCTGAGATATAAAGATTTACATGTCGATGCCGGACACGGGTTTCATGATGTTTTCGTGTATCGGTGTTAGACACTCAGGTTCCATGATTTATTGTGTCATTAATGGACACGCATTCTTTGATATCCTCATATATTTACATGCATGTATTTTTATGATGTTTCGAGTGGACGAGATCCACACGCATACAGGCATTTATTATATTGTTGGATTTTATCCGCATGCATACAAGCATTGATTCTTATTGTTGGCACATATTTACATACGGTCACCCTAGATATCATATTATTACCTTTATGATTTAGTTAACCTAAGAATCGTTGTTTATTCGATTTCTACCTGATGATGTTTCTACCCACGAGTTGGAAACTCACCCCCTTTGTGCCACAATTCTTGCAGGTTGACCGCATGGACCGGTAGCGGCATCGTTGGCACACGGCTTGTTTTCGGGTGACTTGCATTGGTAGGTGGTACATGTTGGATCGTACCACTTTTGTATTTATTATTCATATTGTATCTAGTCAACTCCATCAATCAAAACTAGTATTTGTATATATAGTAAAACTTAGCAAGACTTGTGGTTGCGAGACTTTAGCGATGGGTTATATGTTCGCTTTTTGGGTTGATGTCTTTCTTTATTCATTATTTTCTGTGTTGATCTTCGCCGTTGGGTATCATATATTTATATTACTGTCTTGCGTGGTTGTGAATCCGCTGTTTGGCGAAGAGCTAGCTCCAGCTTGGGGATGCCTTTTATATTATCATGTATTTGTGGTTTTGGATCAAAATATACAAAGGAGGTGCTGCCCAAATTTTTAAAAGACGAACATGTTTTACAACTAGTAAGATAACTTGCATTTTTCATGTCCTCTTTCTATGCATTTAAGAAAACCTTTTTCTTCATTATACCTTATTTCAAAACTTTACCTCTTTTATTTCTTTAAAAGATTTAGATTTCTGGGTTTCAGCTTGCTTGGATTACGTTACGTCTTTAGACGTTGCGTGATTTAAGTGCTGGTCACGAGCTAATATTTCGGGTCATGACACCGGGTTCTAGGGTTCAGTGGGAGCCATCTCGAGGAGTCGAGACCGGGTCTCCTAAACTTTAGAATTGGTAGGGCCACTTGCTGCTCTCGTAGGGGTCTAGGGGTGTGGGCTTGGATATTCATCACGACCGTGGAATCCGTATTTTCTATTGTTGGCTAAATACAAAATACGGACCTCCTAGTATATCATGTATTTTCATATATGTGCTTCTACTGTTGATATTCTGTGATGTGATCACTTTATATGTTGAGACAAATGATATATTATATATATGATATATAATAAATGTTTCTTATGTTTTGCATCCGCGCTGTCCCGCCCCGCAATGCTGTTAGTTAAGTAACCTAACGGGACATTGTGACGAATGCGGATGACATAAGCGTACGTTCTATTTTCGTTTCTTTTCTGTAATGGCTTAAGGACTTAAATGATGGGACTACATTAATAAGATTAATGTAAACAAAAGAAACCTAAAAAGATATTGTAGAATCAGATTTGAAACCTACTCGGCTTTTTATGAAAAAGCAAGTTTTCAAATTGCGGAGCTTAAGCCACTCCTTTTAAAACCATTGGATTCTACAACGATATCAAGTTCAAAGCGTTAAAGGTTTTCTTAAAAACTATTCGCAACCCTCTGTCATTTTAGGAAGTAGAGTACATAGTATTCGTGCTACGTATGTTGATTATAGTCAAGGTGTAGTGTACAATAGCTAAGTGATGTCTTCCTACACAACATATGATGCGATTAATTAGGACATTGATATGATTATGTTGATTATAGTCAAGGGTCATATGAGTGGGTCTAATTAATCATGAAATGGCGGGTAGAACTTGACTAGTACTTATGATATGTTGATTATAGTCAAGGTCATAAGTTATTAGGGGTAAAAACCATATCGGAAGTTTCAAGTGTTGAAATTTGCAATGAGATTGCATACCTTCTATATGATAGTAGGATCCCGATCCTACTGTGAGCGATAGTTGCTCCCGGGAGAGTTTTGCACTTTACAATTAGGTAACTCATTAGGTGTCTAGAAAGGTGTCAACGGGGCTACGCCTCTGGGAAAATGAGATTTATTTTAATTAGGTCCGTGCGAAAGCATGGGAAACCTCCCTCGGAAGTACCGGCACTGGCCTGGCTGAACGGTTAGCGAAGTTGTAGAATGTAATTAATCCTGGCTAATTTTTTTCTTTTAAGGTTTGAAGGAAAATTTGATAAAAGCAGTTGGAGACATCGATTAGATAAGATAAATAACCAATCTGATATTTGCAAGAGCTTTGGCTGAGTGTATTCTTTTCTTTCTCCTAATGGCAGATAACCATGACTGGACTTAAACTACTGTTAGAGAAAAATAAGCTTACCGAACCGAAGTATAAAGACTAGTTGAGGAATATTAACATTGCTCTCATATATGATAAAGTATCATATGTCCTCACTGCCTCAGCCCCGCCCAAACCAGGCCCTGAATCTTCTGTAGCGGATCGGGAGATCCGCAAAACGTAGGATATTGATTGTGCCACTGCCAAATGCCTCGAGCTTGCATCGATGGACAATACACATCAAAAGCAGCACGAGGAGATGGATGTTCAATCCATCTTTCTCCATACAAAAGAGTTGTATGGGGAGCAATCTCATATCCTACGATACGAAGCGTCTCGAAAGCTGTTTCAGATGCGGATGGCTCCTGGCATATCGGTAGGCGATCACGTTTTGAAGATGATAGCTCTTATTGAAGAGCTTGAGGGCTTTGGATGGACAATAGATAACGAGCAATATACTGATATTGTTCTACAGTCTCTTCCCTCTGCCTTTGCTCCATTCATAATGAACTTTAACATGCACAACATGGAAAAGTCACTACCCAAACATCTTAATATGTTAAGAAATGCGGAGAGCACACTTAAGTCGAAGTCTTCCTCTCTGCTTGTTAGACAATCTTCCTCTTCCGACCCAAAATCCAAGGCCCAGGGAAAGAACAAGAAGAAATCCACCAAGCCGAGAGGTGGAATCAAGAAGACAAAGGGGAAAGACAAATCCAAAGCTGCGGAGTCGGGAAAAAGAGAATGTTTCTTTTGCAAGAAGACGGGACACTGGAAGCGGAACTGTACTGAGTTTCTTGGTCTCAAGAAAAGGAAGCATGGTGATGCTTCAGCTTCAGGTGTGTTCGTAACTGAAAACTGTTTTTCCATAAACTCTGCTTCCAGGGTATTGGATACCGGTTCGGGTTCTTATATCTGCAATTATGTGCAGGGGTTGAGAAATAGCAGAGTTTTGAAGACAGGTGATCATACTCTCCGGGTTGGAAATGGTTCCAATGTACATGTAGTTTCAGTGGGAGAGTATCATCTGGGGTTGCCATCGGGTTGTATATTGGTTTTGAACCCATGTTATTTTGTACCAAGCATGCTTTGTAATATTGTATCTGTTTCTTTGTTAGACAATGAAGGATATCATTTTATATTGCAGCATAATGTTATGAACATTAAACTGAATCAAGAGTTGATTGGTTATAGTACACTTAATAACGGGATATATGTCCTGATTCAACACACAGTTTTCAACATACAACACACAAATAAAAGAAAGTTTTCAGATATAAATGAGGCTTTTCTTTGGCATTGTAGACTTGGTCATATTAATGAAACAAGACTAAAGAAGCTTCATAAAGATGGATATTTAAATCCTTTTAACTATAAATCTTATGCGACTTGTCAGTCTTGTATCAAAAGGAAAATGACCAAAACTCCGTTTACTGGACATGGAGAAATAGCTACTGAGCTCTTGGGCCTCATACATAGTGATGTATATGGGTCAATTTCTATACATGCAAGAAGCAGTTTTTCTTACTTCATAACTTTTACTGATGATTTCTTCAGATTCAGTCATGTTTTTTAATAAAGAACAAGTCTGAAGCTTTCGAGAAATTCAAGGAGTACAAACTTGAAGTAGAAAAACAAACGGGAATGAGCATCAAAATACTTCGATCAGATCAAGGTAGAGAGTACCTTAGTACAGAGTTTTCGAACTTCCTAAAAGAGAATGGATTCTCTCTCAGCTCACTCCTCCTTACACACCACAGCACAATGGTGTGTCAGAGCGGCGGAATCGAACCCTATTAGATATGGTACGATCCATGATGAGCGATGATGAGTTACCCCTCACCTTTTGTGGGCAAGCATTAGAGACTGCGGCTTTTCTTTTGAACAGGGTTCTAACCAAGACCGTGTCAACCACTTTATGTAAGATATGGTATGGGAAGAGACCATCTCTTAAGCGAGTTAAGATTTGGAGTTGTCCGGCTTTTGTCAAAAAGCAGAATCCGGACAAATTTGAGACACGATCAGTCAAGTGTGTATTTGTGGGATATCCAAAAGATTCATATGGATATCTTTTCTACCACAAGGAGGAACAAAGGGTGTTTGTTTTTCGAAATGCCACATTTTTAGAAAATGAGATTTTCCAAATGATACTGACGGAAATGTGGTAGATCTAGAAGAGGTTCTAGAGACACAAGTTATAAATGACAACTTGGTTGAACCTGATGTTGCAACAGAACATAATGAACCTCAGCCACTCTGTAGATCTGGTAGGAATTCTCGCCCACCGGAGAGATACTACGGTTTTCTCGTTGATGGTGATGGAGAAGATTGCATCATAGATGATGATGACCCTACCAGTTTTCAGCAAGCTATCACGAGTGGCGACTCTGTGAAGTGTCTAGATGCCATGAGATCCAAAATGGAGTCTATGTACACCAACAAAATATGGAATTTGGATGTTGTGCCCTCTGGGGTAAAACCCGTAGGGTGAAAATGGATCTTTAAGAGAAAAATCAGTATAGATGGGCAGGTGGAGACCTATAAGGCAAGGCTTGTGGCGAAAAGATTTCGACAAACACCAGGACTGGACTATGAAGAAACCTTTTCTCCTGTAGCCATGCTTAAATCCATTTGGATCCTACTTGCTATTGCTGCTCACTATAACTATGAAATCTGGCAGATGGACGTTAAAACTGCTTTTCTAAATGGTGATTTAGAAGAATGTGTTTATATGGATCAGACAGAGGGCTTCATTGATAGTGGGAGCAGCGGGAAAACATGTAGGTTTCTTAAATCCATTTATGGATTAAAGCAGGCATCACGGAGTTGGAACATCTGTTTTGACGATGTTATCAAAGAGTTTGATTTCGTCAAAAATCTAGATGAACCTTGTGTTTATAAGAAGATTATAGGAAGTACTATCGTATTCCTCGTATTGTACGTGGATGACATTCTTCTGATAGGAAACGACATTCTTATGCTACAATCGGTCAAACTGTTCTTATCATAAAAGTTCTCCATAAAGGACCTGGGTGATGCCTCGTACATATTGGGCATGAAAATCTATAGGGATAGATCTAAACGGTTTTTTGGATTGTCCCAAATCAGGTACATTAAAACCATCCTAAAGAGGTTTAGTATGAAAGACTCCAAGCGGGGTTCCTTACCAGCTAGTCATGGAGTCACTCTCTCCAAGGACTTTTGCCCAAAGACTGATGAAAAGAGAGCTCGCATGAGCATTATACCCTACGCTTCTGCTGTAGGATCTATAATGTATATGATGTTATGTACACGCCCTGATGTAGCTTATGTACTGGGTGTAGTAAGCAGGTATCAATCCAACCCAGGGGAGAATCACTGGACAGCAGTGAAGAACATTCTTAAGTACTTGTGAAGGACTAAAGAAATGTTCTTGGTGTATGGTAACGGAGATCTCCAAATGGAGGCCTTTACCGATTCGAGCTTCCAGAGTGATAAGGATGACAGCAAATCTATCTCAGGGTTTGTCTTTACCCTCAATGGAGGGGCGGTGTGTTGGAAGAGTTCCAAACAAGATACCGTTGCAGACTCCACGATGGAAGCTGAGTATATTGCTGCAAATGATGCTGCCAAGGAAGCCGTCTGGATGAGGAAGTTCATCTCGGAGCTAGGAGTAGTTTCGACCATTATTGATCCAATACCATTGTATTGTGATAATAATGGGGATATGGCGTTAGCCAAAGAGCTCAGGTCCCATCAGCGATCCAGACACATTCTCAGGTGATATCATCTGATCCGGAAGATAGTTGATCGCCGTGAGATCGAGATTAGGAGAGTAGAAACAAAAGATAACACCGCGGATCCACTCACTAAGGCCCTCCCTCTGCCGCAGTATGAGCGACTTTTTGATATGTTGGGTATGAGATACGCCAATAATTGGCCTTATTGCAAGTGGGAGATTATTGGATATATGTATGCCCTAGAGACCATTATATGATAGTGTATGTATCGGTATGTGTGTGTGTGTGTGTGTGTATTCAGGGGACATTCTTGCTCGACATGATAGTATGCTACCTGGTTGTACTTTATCTTGACATGTTCATTTGATCATACTTTCACTCACTTGGTACATGTTGATAAAGCCCTTAGGATATTTGCTTGACTACTGAGATTATGATGTGGATCATACTAGTGGGACATATGTAGTTTATAAGCATATCCTAAAAATGTTCCTAGTCGTAGGTGTATCGAGACTGGGCATCGATATTACCAGAGTAGACTAGCGTATACGTTACTTGTCCTATATAATGGGCGATGGATGATCCCATATCCATTGGTGTGGTGACACCAAAGATTGTATACGGATGCTCAGTGGAGACTGGGTACATTGAACGGACTCGCCGAGAACTCCTATATGGTATTATATCTATCGTCGGATAGCAGTTCTCAGGTGACACTAGTACAGGTTAGTCTGTAGACCCGAGATCGTCATAGAGTCTTGTGTGCCTCCCACTGTACTTTGATCTCCACCCTACCACGGCTCTACTGAGGCGTGCAAACAAGTGGATTTTGGATACAGTCCTGAGGCACATGGAGGCAATGAGAGATAGGAGAGGTTTCATCTCTCCCGGTATTGGGGGTTGATCTTGCGCTATGTACGATTGGCTATACTGAGATTTATCAGTAGTTTCTCGGTATGTTATTAGCCATATACCGGCATAACTTATTGGGTTAATGGGGTCGACGATACCACCCTTAGACTTGATATGTAGCACTATTGACGAAGAGACCGGACTGTACAGTAAGTGTTGCCGGTTGACTCGACGGGAGTTTTAGCAGGTTCGCTTGTTTTTCTTCTGATCGCTCAATACGTGGGAGCCGTTACGTACAGCTTGTGCTACTGACGGTTTGTGGGCCTGTGATGCGATCACTGCCTACTGCTAGCGTATTGACGAGTCTTAGAGTCCTACAAAGGGGTGTCCTAGCTCATGCGAAATGATATAGGGTGCATATGTGATATGCGCGGGAGCTCGATTAAATGCTTGTATTGGATACCGTATTTTAATCGGGCGTTTACTATTGGACGGGTCGTATGTGATATGATCGGGTTATTAAATCAAGTGTTGATTTAATATTAAATCCATTAGCTCATTTATTAAAACCTATTTCTTTATGATGCATGCATGAGTGTATGTATATGTTGATATGGATGCACACATGCAAGCATACATGTGTCATGGTTGATAATACATTGGTGGTGGCAATGCAAGACTTACATGGTAACATATTTAGATATTTTGTTTATTTGAGAAAAGCAAAATGGCAACATAATCATGGTTGACTATTCAACTCTTTTGAGTTGACCCAAGTCAATGGTTTCATTTGCTCATGGTTTTTGTAGCCCATGGTTTTGCTTAATCTCAAGTCACAAAATATCTAAATATTTTGTAACCATAGTTTAGCATGAGATAATTCACTTACTCTCTTGAGTTTAGTTTGAATTATTCATTATTCTCTTGAGTCAAGCTTGAGCCATCTCCTTCTTCCTCTCTCTCCTCAAAGCTCTCCAGGGTTTAAAAGGAAAGAGAAGAAATTAAAAAGAAAAGGTTTTTAAGTGAGATCCAAACCCACATCACCATTCTACTTTAGTCTACCCCACTAGTATGGAATGTTTAATTCATCTTCATCCTTGATCAAGTGAAGCTTGGAGCTTGAGCAAAGGGACTGCATGGTGGATCATCGTGGACTTAGAAGGATACAAGCGAACCGGTTCAAACCCTGCTCGATCTAAGGAGTCAAGGAGGAGGTCTACAAAGGTTGTATTCTTCCCACTTAGTGTTAGACACTTCTTTGTATGAGATACTACATGTTGTTACTCTATTTTTCTAGTTCGATTCATGATTGGTATTGTTTAGCACCCCGTACAATTTTAATATGGCATGTGTGATGCAACCCAAAACATAGGATGGTGCTAGAGAATCCCTACATACCTATCGTCAGATAGCAGTCCTCTGGTGATACTGGTATAGATTAGTCTGTAGACCCGAGATCGTCATAGGGTCTTGTGTGGCTCCCACTGTGCTTTGATTTCCTCCCTACCATGGCTCAAAGGAGACATGCAAACAGGTGGATTTTGGGTACAGTCCCGAGTCACATGGAGGCAATGAGCGATAGGAGGGGTTTCATCTCTCCCAGTATTAGGGGTTGATGTTGCGCTGTGCTCGATTGGCTATAACTGGAAGTCCCTGGCCAGGGCTGCTGCTGAGATTTACTGATAAGAGTTATCAGTAGTTTCTCGAACCGTTATAGGTCAGACATCGGCATGACTTATCACGTTACTAGGGACTGACGTTTTTCACTCCTAGACATGATATGCAACATATCAGACGAAAAGACCGGACTGTACGGTAGTGTTACTGATAGGCTTCATGGAGAGTGTGGACAAGCTTACTTGTTGATCTTCATATCGCTCAATACCCGGGTAGCCTTACGTCTAGCTAGTACCGCTGACGGCTTGTAGGTGACTAATGTGGTCATCGCCTACTGCTGGCATATTGACATGTCTTTAGAGTCCCACACAGAAGTTCCTTGGTTCAAGCGAAACGAAGTAGGACACATATGTGATATGTGTGTGGGCCTGATTAAATACGTGTATGTGATACCGTATTATAATCTGGCAGTTATCTGTTATCGGTTCGGTTATATGTGATATAACCAGATTGTCGAATCAAGTATTGATTTAATAATATAATATACAGATAAATGATATTAGTCGGTCATATGTGATATAACCGGATTATTAAATCAAGTGTTGATTTAATAATGTGATATATATTATATGTGATATAATTATATCTTAACTAATATCATTAGCTCACTAATTATTCTTCATAATATATATTAATATATATGATATATATATATATAATGAAGCATGGCTTAAATTTCTATTTTTTAGAAAGATAGAAATGAGGTGGAAAATGAGAGCATAGTTGCAAACATGGACTTTATTCATAGTTTATTCATCTTGACTCACTATTCAAGCATGGTTGCAATTTTATATTGCAAAATTCCATGCATGAATGAGTGGGGGTCAAGAGTTGTCATTCATTATAGTCTCATTCTCAACACTTAGCCATTTTTCTTGAGTTGCTTTCTTGCTTCATCTCCTCCTCAAATGTCATGGTTCAAGCTCCAACCCTCACATGAGATGTGAATCATCAAGCTTGAACATAATCTTGTGAGCTTTTAACATCCCCTACTTCACCATCCCACACCAAACTAGCAATTTTCTGTGGTGTGTTTGCAGGGTTCCCTAGGATGGCAGCAAGGTTTCGGGAGGCATCTTACATGCCAATTTCAAATTTTGTCGTTCTAGCTAACCCTAACCCTAGAATCGTCTACTAGAAAAATCGACGGAATGAAAAACAAACGACTTTGCATAAGTAGTGAGCAAGGAATACAATCTTTGTAGACCGGTCCTTCACTTCATTAGCTCCGTGTAGTAGTCCCTTCACTGTGATCATGTAATCCCGGACTCTAGAGAGGCTCCCATAAGGAAATGAACATACTTGCATCAAAGTCTTCGAGGCCGAAGATGATCTACGTCGAGGAGACTAACCCTTGTAGAGACATTACCATGGTTAGGATAATAGGTTGGGTTAATAAATATCTTTGGCAAAACAAAAGAGTGGACTTGGTCAATGCAAAGAACAAGCTTCTACAAGCTTCATGCCTTGACAATTTCCAACCATTTTGTAATTACCAAAATAAATAAAACCCTAATTATCATCTTAAGCATGGTGTAAGTCACACACACACCCTAGTTGCATGTATCATCAAGCATGACACATTATTTTGTACACTAATATATACACATGCACAAACTAGTGAGAAAAGAAATCATAAGTGAGCTAATACTAGTTAATGTAATGTAATATATCAAATATATAATTATACATTAGATTATCAAATCAACTCTTGATTTAATAATCCGGCTATATCACATATAACCGTCTAATATCATATGTAACAACTTATCGAATCAACACCTGATCCGATAACCCGGCTATATCGTATATAACCGACCAATGTCATAAATCGCGAGAATAGAATACGGTATCTCATATCGTATCAATCTTGGTCCCGCACATATCACATATGTGCTCCTACTCCGTTTCGCTTGAGCCAGGGAACCTCTGTGTAGGACTCTAAAGACTCGTCAATATGCCGGCAGTAGGTGATGATCATATCAAACACCCACAAGCCGCAAGCAGTATGCTAAACGTAATGGCCATCCGGGTATTGAGCGATCAGAAAATCAACAAGAAAGCATGGTCGTACTCCTGCGAATCCAATCAGTAACACTACCGTACAGTTTGGTCTCTTCGTCTTATATGTCGCATGTCTCGTCTAGGGGTGGTAAACGTCAGACCCCAGTAACTCGATAAGTCGTGTCGATATGAGGCTCATAACGGGTCGAGAAACAATTGATAACACTTAACAGTATATCTCTGAAGCAGCCCTGTCCAGGGACTTCCTGTTATAAACAATCGAGCACAGTGCAACATCAACTCCCTATACCGGAAGAGACGAAACCCCTCCTATCGCTCATTGCCTCCATGTGATTCGGGACTGTATCCAAAAGCCACCGTTTTGCACGTTCTCTTAAACGTGGTAAGGTGGAAATCAAAGCACAGTGGGAATCACAGAAGACTCTATGACGATTTCGGGTCTACAGACTAACCTGTACCAGTGTCACCAGAGAACTGCCATCTAACGTGAGGTATAATACCATCTGGGAGTTCTCGGCGAGTACGTCCAGTGTACCCAGTCTCCACTGAGCACCCGTATACTATCTCTGATGTCAAACACCAATGGATATGGGATCATCCATCGCCCATCTTTATGAGTCGAGAAGCTATACGCTAGTCTACTCTTGTATATCGATGCCCTGTCTCAATACACCCATGACTAGGAACATTTGAAGGATGTACTTAACGACTACTCTGTCCCCACTAGTATGATCTGCATCATAGTCCTGGTAGTCAAGTACTCATCCTAAGGGCTTTATCAACATGTAATAGAGAGACAATCAGTGTATATGTTAAGACAAAGAGCAACCAGATAGCATACTATCATATCGAGCAAGAAAGTCCTCCCTATATATGTCCAAGCGTCCACTACAATATACATCATATGTACAGTAATGGCCTCTAGGGCATACATATAACTAACAATCTCCCACTTGTACTAGGGCCATCTGATGTAGCATCCCATACCCAACAATCAACAGTGGTTGTAGTATCTCATACTCAACCAACCCATAAAAGTCTCTTCTGGGAAAAGGCCTTCGTGAGTGGATCCGCCGTGTTAATCTCTAAGTCTGCTCTCCTAACCTCGATCTCCCTGGAGATCATTCATCTCAATGATCAGGTGATACTGCCTAAGATTATGTCTGGATCACTCATGGGACGGGGGTTCCTAGGCCTAAGCCACAACTCCATTGTCACACAATGGTAGGAACGAAGTTCATCTTATGAACTAATATACACCCAGACTGCCTCTTTGGTAGCATCGTTGGTAGCAATGTATCCAGCCTTTATCGTCTAGTTTGCCACGATATCTAGCTTGGAACTCTTCCAACATACCGTCCCTCCACTGAGGGTAAAGACAATGCCTGTGACTGACATTCAGTCGACCTTACCACCCTGGAAGCTATCCAGTGATTCTCCCTAGGATCGATTGATACCATCTCACTACACCTAGTGAGAATCCTAACATCCACTTAGATCTATCTCATAGATCCAAAACCTAGGATTTAAGAGGTATCACCTTGATTATATATGGAGAATCCTTGTGATAAGAGGAGATTAACCGGGCGTAGCATAGGAAACTCCTTTCATATCAAGAGTATGTCATCCGCGTACAATACGAGGATCACCACCATAATCCCTACTGCCTTTTTATATATACATGGTTCATCTACCATTTTGATGAAGTCAAACTCTTTGACTACCACATCAAAACAGATGTTCTAATTTCGCGATGCCTGCTTTAACCTGTAAGGCAACTTGCACATGTTTCCACTGCTCCCACTATCTACAAAGCCCTCTGGTTGTGTACTTATAGACGCTCTCTTCTAAATCACTATTTAGAAAAGCAGTCGTGACACCCAACCACCAGATATTGTAGTCATGGTATGTAGCAATGGTAAGTAGGATCCGGATGGACTTAAGCATAGCTACTGGAGAAAAGGTTTCATAATAAACCACAACTGATCGATGACGAGAACCTTTTACAATGAGTCTAGCTTTGAAAGTCTCAACTTTTCTATGTACACCAAGTAATCTTCTCAAGATATACTTGCTCCTGATGGGGATTTAACCCTTCAGATAAGCCAACCAAAGTCCATACTTTGTTGGTGTATATGGATTTTATCTCAGATTGCATAGTATCCATCCATTCTCACAGAGTCCCAACTCTTGATGGCCTGCTCGAAACTAGTTGGATCATCATCTCATGATGCAATCCTCGCTCCCATTGTCATAAAAAAACCAAAGTATCTCTCAGGTGGGTGAGGAACCCTACCAGATCGGCGGAGAGGCTGAGATTCGTCGGGAACTATTGAATCCTCCGGTTCTCCCAAATCATCAGCTGTAGTTTGTATAGCTGGAACTCCTTCTAGTTCTACCTCATGACCACTAATTTCTTCATAAGAAAATCCTTTTCTAAAAAGGTGGCATGCCGAGAAATTAAACACCTTTTGTTTCTCGGTGTGGTAGAAGATATTCCCTTGTAAATGCCTGGGATATCCAACAACCTTCACAGAACTGACATTGCCTTAAGCTTGTCTGGATTTTGCTTTTAGACATAGGCCGGATAACCCTAAATCTTAACATCCTTAAGAGATGGGCTCTTTCTATACCAAATCTGGAGTGGTAGGCACCTGATTTGGTTGGAACCCAATTCAATAGGTATGCAGCTTCTCAAGTGCATAACCCCAAAAAGGAAATAGGCAACTCAGTAGTACTCATCATAGAGCACACCTTATCACATAGGGTGTGATTGCTCCGCCCCGATATACCAACGTGATGTGGTGTATACGAAGGAGTAATGCTGAGAGATAATCTTATTCTTTTTTAGAATAGTCCAGGAATTCCGTGCGCAAGTATTCTCCTCTCTAATCACATCAAAGAACATAATACTTATACCCATTGTGGTTCTCTGCTTCTAACTTATATTCTTTGAATTTCTCAAAAGGTTAAGACTTGTGTTTTAACAGGAACATATGTCCGAATCTTGAGAGATCATCAATGAATGTAATGAAGTACAAAGAACCGGTCCTGGCATGCGTAGACAGAGGACCTACATACATCATCATGTATCAATCATAAGAGTTCACTAACTCTTTCTCTGTTTCCAATAAACGGAGCTATGGTCATCTTATCTTTGTGACATGACTGGAAAGTTTCACAAGATCTAAAATCAAACTGATTTAAATATGCATATTTATGTAACTTAGCTAGTCGGGTCGCATTGATATGACATAGTCTACAATTCCTCAAGAAGGATTCGTTCATTTCTAAACTCTTCTTCTTGTTTGTGTTCTGTACGTTAAGAACTGTGGTTTGATTTAGAATATATATGCTTTTAGATAACGTGCCTGAACGGATCAACTCTTGATATAGGAAATGTTCAAAACATTATACAACAATACAAAATTATACCTTCTTTACTAAATAAAGAGACTGATATGATATTGTATATCAGTTTCGGTATCTAATAACATTCGTTCAGAATCAATGTATTTAGTAATACAGAGTGATAACTGCCAACAACTTGGCTACAACACTTGCACCAATTCCAACTCTTGAAACTTATCACCCATTCTCAGTTCTATACCTATCTGTAGCCCATGTAACATATTACATATTTAGGATCCTGATCCGGTATCTCATACCCAGGACGTAAAGGATACCGAGAAATAGTTCTCGGCAATGAACACACCCGAAGAAGATGCATCATCATGCACTTTTTTCGTTTTGGCGGCACGGGAATCCTGGTAATCCCCTATTTCTTGCTCGGTCTTATAACAATTATAAGTTGGAACGGGACCAATATTCCTCTAGCTTAGTATAACAAGTGGGTTCGGTCAATACATCCATATTATCTTGATTAAGGCGTGACATGGTCACTACCTGGAGAGAGAGAGAAGAAAACACTCTGCGTATACTCTTGCAAGATCAGATTGGTTATAATTCTATCTAATCAGGATGGCTCCCACTGTTTTAGTCAAATCTTCCTTCAAACCCTAAAAGAAAGACTAGCCAGGATTAATTTGCAGGGTTACCTATGATGGCAACAAGATTTCGGGAGGCATCGTCCAAGCCAAATTCAAAAATTTGCCGTCATAGCTAACCCTAACTAGAATCGCAAACTAGAAATATACGGAATAACATATGCAAACACTTTGCAATCTAAGTGAGCAAGGAATACAACCTTTATAGACCGGTCCTTCACTAAAATAGCTCCGTGTAATAGTCTCGTCACTGCGATCGTAAACTCCGGACTCTAGAGAGGTTCCACGAAGAATTAAACATGCTTGCTTCGATGACTTCGAGGACGAAAATGATCTACGTCGAAGAGACACTAACCCAAGCTATTTCTTCACTAGATCAAGAACTTTGTGAAGAGAACACCCTATACTAAATGGCAAGTAGTAGAGGATGATGAAATAGGAATTGGGGTCACTTTAGAATTGATTTTCTCACACTTTTTCTCATACCTCCATTAGAGCTAGAAAGCTTTTGAGGAGGAGGAAGAAGAAGAAGAAGAACTAACTCATCCAAATGAATTATTAGTGAGGTTAATAATGCAACCAAGGGTTAAGCATGTCATGCTTAACCCTTGTAGAGAGTTAACCATGTGCTATGGTTAAAAGTTGGTCAAAAATATCTTAAGCAAGACAAAGAAAAATGGACAAACTCAAAGATGCTAACAAACTTCTACAAGCTTTCAACAAATATCAACCATGACTATTATCCATAAGCTTTGAATTACTTAATGATAATTTAAACCCTAATCTTAACCCTAGCATGGTTTAACCCTCATTAACCCTAGTTGCATTTGTAACCTAGCTTGATACATTTAACATATATCACATATACATCAATATATCCAAAGTGAGAAAAGAAATCATAAGTGAGCTAATACTAGTTAATATAATGTAATATATCAAATAAATAATTATACATTAAATTATTAAATCAACTCTTGATTTAATAATCCGGTTATATCATCTATAACCGACTAATATCATATGAATCAACTTATCGAATCAACACTTGATCCGATAACCCGGCTATATCACATATAACCGACCGATATCTTATATAGCGAGAATAGAATACGGTATCACATATCATATCAATCTCGGTCCCGCACATATCACATATGTGCTCCTACTCCGTTTCGCTTGAGCCAGGAAACCCCAGTGTAGGACTCTAAGGACTCGTCAATACGCCGGCAGTAGATGATGATCATATCAAACATCCACAAGCCGCAAGCGGTCTGCTAAATGTAACGGCCACCCGGGTATTGAGCGATCAGAAGATCAACAAGCAAGCCTACTCACACTCCTGCGAATCCAATCAGTAACACTACCTTACAGTCCGGTCTCTTCGTCTGATATGTCGCATGTCTCGTCTAGGGGTGGTAAACGTCAGACCCCAGTAACTCGATAAGCCGTGTCGATATGAGGCTCATAATGGGTCGAGAAACTACTGATAACACTTACCAGTATATCTCTGAAGCAGCCTTGGCCAAGAACTTCCTGTTATAGCCAATCGAGCACAGCGCAACATCAACTCCCTATACCGGGAGAGACGAAACCCCTCCTATCGCTCATTGCCTCCATGTGACTCGGGACTGTAACCAAAAGCCACCATTTTGCACGTTCTCTTGAACGTGGTAAGGTGGAAATCAAAGCACTGTAGGAATCACACAAGACTCTATGACGATTTCGGGTCTACACACCATAGAACTGCCATCTGACGATAGGTATAATACCATCTGGGAGTTCTCAGCGAGTCCATCCAGTGTACCCAGTCTCTACTGAGCGCCCGTATACTATCTCTGATGTCAAACACCAATGGATATGGGATCATCCATCGCCTATCTACATGGGTCGAGAAGCTATACGCTAGTCTACTCTGGTATATCGATGCCCTGTCTCGATACACCTACGACTAGGAACATTTAAAGGATGTACTTAGCGACTACTCTATCCCTACTAATATGATCTGCATCATAGTCCTGGTAGTCAAGTACTCATCCTAAGGACTTTATCAACATATAACACATATACAATCAGTGTACATGTTAAGATAAAGAGCAACAAGATAGCATACTATCATGTCGAGCAAGAAAGTCCTCCCTATATATGTCCAAGCATCCACTACAATATACATCGTATGTACAGTAATGGCCTCTAGGGTATACATATAACTAACAATCTCCCACTTGCACTAGGGCCATCTGTTGTAGTATCTCATACCCAACAATCAACAGTGGTTGAAGTATCTCATACTCAACCATCCCATAAAAGTCTCTCCTGGGAATAGGCCTTTGTGAGTGGATCCGCCCTGTTCTCCTCTGTTTCTACTCTCCTAACCTCGATCTCCCAGAAGATCCACCATCTCCATGATCAGGTGATACTGCTATAGAATATATCTGGATAACTAATGGGACGGGGGTTTCTAGGCCTAAACCACAACTCCATTTTCACATAATGGTAGGAAAGAATTTCATCTCATGAACTTATATACATCCAGACTACATCTTTAGTAGTATCCTTGGTAGCCATGTATCCAGCCTTTATCGTCTAGTATACCACAATATCTAGCATGGAACTCTTCCAACATACCGTCCCTCCACTTAGGGTAAAGACAATGCCTGTGACTGACATTCAGTCAACCTTACCACCGTGAAAGCTATCCAGTGATTCTCCTCAGGATCTATTGATACCATCTCACTACACCTAGTGAGAATCCTAACATCCAATTAGATCTATCTCATAGATCCAAAACCCCAGGATTTAGGAGGTATTACCTTGATCCTTTATGGAGAATCCTTGTGATAAGAGAAGATTGACCGAGCGTAGCATAGGAAACTCCTTCCCTATCAAGAGTATGTCATCCATGTACAATATGAGAATCATCACCATACTCCCCATTACCTTTTTGTATATACAAGGTTCATCTACCATTTTAATGAAGTCAAACTCTTTGACTACCACATCAAAACAGATTCTCCAACTCCGCGATGCCTGCTTTAACTCATAAAGCAACTTGCACACGTTTCCGCTGCTCCCACTGTCTACGAAGCCCTCTGGCTGTGTACTTATAGACGCTCTCTTCTAAATCATCATTTAGAATAGCAGTCATGACACCCAACCGCCAGATATCGTAGTCATGGTATGTAGCAGTGGCAAGTAGGATCTGGATGGACTTAAGCATAGGCACTAGAAAAGATTTCATCATTATCCATACCTGGTCAATGACAAGAACCTTTTACAACTAGTCTTAGCTTTGAAAGTCTCAACCTTTCCATGTACACCTAGTAATCTTCTCAAGATATACTTGCTCCTGATGGGGATTTAACCCTTCAGATAAAGCAACCAAAGTCCATACTTTGTTGGTGTATATGGATTCCATCTCAGATCGCTTAGCAGATAGCCATTCTCACAGAGTCCCCACTCCTGATGGCCTGCTCAAAACTAGTTGGGTTATCATCTCATGATGCAATCCTCGCTCCCACTGTTATAGAGGAAACCGAAGTATCTCTCAGATGGTTGAGGAACCCTACTAGATCGGTGGAGAGGCTGAGGTTCGTTGGGAAGTATTGAATCCTCCGGGTTTACTAAATCATCAGCTGCAGTTTGTATTTCCAGTTCTACCTCATGACCACTAATTTCTTCACAACAAATTCCCTTTCCAAAAGGTGGTATACTGAGAAATAAAACACTTTTTGTTCCTCAGTGGGGTAGAAGATATTTCCTTACGAATGCTTGGGATATCCAACAAACTTCTACAGAACTGACATTGCCTCGAGCTTGTCCGAATTTTGCTTTTAGACATAGGCCGGACAACCCCAAATCTTAACATCCTTAAGAGATGGGCTCTTCCCATTGTAAGTCCATGCTACCTCTCCCGGTACTTTCGGGCATGCGGAATTTGGTGAAAAACAATTTTCTAGAGGCGGTAACATGGACTCAAAACCGGATCTTGGTTAAACATCTAACTAACAACCTAACTAGAAGTTGTTAACTACTCGGTTAGGGGGTTATACCTTTCTTTCTTGAACTCCTTCGTCCTCAAACCTCGATGGTTGTCCAGATCGGCTTCACCCCGTCGTCTCCTTGCGCCGAAGATCGATCCACCTGTAAGCTTCTACCTTTGGCTTCTTCTTCAAACTTTGAAGAAACTAGTTCACTCGGTTTGCTAAACCTTGTGAACTAGAGTGAGTAGAGGAATGTTTTGGTGTCTTTTTATCTCTAAGGCAATGAGTCTCAACACATGAGAATGGTTTTCCTTGAGGTAGAGAGAGCAAGAGCAAGAGGGAGAGCTTGAGAATGAGAGAGCTCAAGAGAAAGAAAGCAAATGATAGAATGAACCATACTCATCTCATTCTCACTTCTCATAATCCAAAAGCCATCATAACAAAAATAGTAATCAAGTATTGTGTAAATGGTTGAAGTCAAAATGGCTATATCATTTCATGCACTCATTTTGCATAAATAAACAAGCAAGCAAAAGTCTTTGCCATAGAATGATAGCCATTGTCATGATGATGGTCAACTAGTCCAACCTAGTCAACAAAGTCAACAAGTCAACAAAGTCAACCCCTCAACAACCATGTCACTATAATACTTAATTAATATTAATGTTAATCATATATCATATTCTCATTAGGGTTGAGCAAAAAGTCAATAGTCAATAGTCAACGGTCAACAACCCTAATGAGAATCCTCTGCCTCTGTCTCTCTGTCAACTGTGCATACACACCCGCATCCGCGTTCCGAGGAACACGAATACAAACGAGATAAAACCAATCCCAAAACGTACACTAGGATCTGGCTTAAACCAAAGCCCGCTAGTGTTAACTGTCCGGACACTGTACGTGCACAAGTGCACGGATGTGACCGAACCCTGTCGCAAAACCATGCGACCTGTCGCAAAACCAGGCGACCTCTACTCTTTTGCCTAAAAGCGAATAGCTTTCTGTGTGGGACTCTAAAGACTCGACACTACGCTGGCAGTGGGTTTAACCACAGACCGCAAGCGGCACTAGCTGTGCGTAACCGTCCCCAGGTAGATGCCGATAAGAAGACTGACGAGGTGAAACCCATCTGAACTCCTACTGAGCCTGAATGTGACAGTCTCCGTACAGTCCGGTCTGTTCGTCTGATACATCGCATGGCGGGCCTAGGGGGTGGTAAACGTCAGTCCCCTAATAGCGGTACAAGTCGTGTCGGAGTGAAGCCCAAAACACCCTGAGATAACACTGGAAGCCTACCAGTATATCTCGCTTGCCCTGGCCAGGGACTACTCGTGTAATGGCTCTCCTAGACACAGCGCGATGTCAACCCCTAATACCGGGAGAGACGAATCTTGTCTAACCATCACTGCCTCCAAGTGCTTCGGGACTGCACCCAACTACTACCTGTTTGCACGACTTCTTTGAGCCGTGGTAGGGTAGTAATCAAAGTACAGTGGGAACACACTCGAGGCGAAGTGACAGTGTCAAGTCAGCGGACTAAGCTGTACTCATGTCACCTGGGAACTGATAACTGACGATAGGTATAATACCAACCAGTCAGTCCCCGACGAGTCATGTCCAGTGTACTCGTAACCCAACGAGCACCCGCATACTATCTCCAGTACGACGTACTGATGGCTGTGGGACAGACCACCTCCCACTCTGGGATGAGAAGCGCATACGCTAGTCTACTCCGGAGTATCGATGCCCTGTCTCGATAGTCCTGCGACTAGGGACCTGCATAAGGATGTGCTTATAGATTACCCAGCCCCCACTAGTGTGACTGCCATCACAACGCTGGTAATCAAGCAAAGATCCTAAGGGCTCCACTAATGTGTATAGGTGATATACTAAAATAAACACAAGTACACATTGAAGTAGAAACAAACCAAGTAGCATACTACTATTTTGAGCAAGATTGTATATACAAGGTGAATATCCCAAGCTTCCATTAAGTAATATACAAACTAGTATGATACAGTAATGGCCTCGAGGGCATAAACACTAACAATCTTCCACTTGCACTAAGGCCATGTACTGGCGTATCGAAGACCTATCATCTCGATCAGCCGCTCGAACTGAGTCTGGGGCAAGGCCTTGGTGAATGGATCTGCAGTGTTATCTTCTGAAGCAACCATCCGAACCTAGATCTCCTGGCGATCCACGATCTCCCAGATCAGGTGATACCGCCTCAAGATGTGTCTGGATCTCTGATGGGACCTGGGTTCCTTCGCTAAAGCTATAGCCCCGTTGTTGTCGCAATACAGAGGTATTGGATCAACAATGGACGGAACCACCTAAAGTTCTTTCAAGAACTTCCTCATCCAGACAGCTTCTTTTGCGGCATCAGATGCAGCGATGTATTCCGCTTCCATCGTCGAGTCTGCAACGGTTTCCTGTTTGGAACTCTTCCAACACACCGCCCCTCCATTGAAGGTAAAGACAAAACCCGACATGGACTTGGAATCATCCTTTTCACCCTGAAAGCTGGAGTCAGCAAAGGCCTCGATCTGGAGGTCTTTTCCGCCATACACCAAGAACATCTCCTTAGTCCTTCTCAGGTACTTGAGAATGTTCTTTATCGCTATCCAGTGTTTCTCCCTAGGGTTTGACTGATACCGGCTTACCACACTCAGTGCATAAGCTACATCCGGTCTGGTACATAACATCGCATACATTATAGAGCCTACCGCAGAAGCGTAAGGTATAATAGACATGCGATCCCTCTCCAAATCAGTCTTGGGAGATATCTCTTTAGAGAGGGTGATCCCGTGACAAGCCGATAGGTTACCGCACTTGGAATCTTCCATACTGAATCTCTTCAGTATGGTGTCGATGTACCTGGACTGTGAAAGTCCTAATATCCTCTTGGATCTATCACGATGGATCCGGATCCCCAGGATGTATGAGGCATCACCCAGGTCTTTCATGGAGAACCTGTGTGACAAAAACCCTTGACAGATTGTAGCATAGGAATGTCATTTCCTATTAAGAGAATGTCATCCACGTATAAAACGAGGAATACTACAGTTCTCGCTACAAATCTACTATAGATGCATGGTTCATCTGGATTTTTGATAAAGCCAAATTCCTTGACCGTCTCATCAAAACAGATGTTCCAACTCCGCGATGCCTGCTTTAGTCCATAGATGGACTTAAGCAACTTGCACACCTTTCCGCTGCTCGCACTCTGAATGAAACCCTCTGGCTGGTCCATATAGACACACTCCTCTAAATTTCCATTTAGAAAAGCGGTCTTTACGTCCATCTGCCAGATCTCATAATCGTAGAAGGCAGCAATGGTAAGAAGGATCCGAATGGATTTCAGCATAGCCACTGGAGAAAAGGTTTCGTCATAGTCCAAGCCAGGTCTTTGACGGAAACCCTTTGCAACAAGTCTAGCTTTATAGGTCTCAACCTGTCCATCTACACCAATCTTCCTTTTGAAGATCCACTTGCATCCTACGGGTTTTACCCCGTCTGGAGCAATGTCCAACGTCCATACTTTGTTGGTGTACATGGACTCCATTTCGGTCCGCATTGCATCCAGCCATTTTACCGAGTCAACGCTCTGAACGGCCTGCTGGAAGCTAGTAGGCTCATCATAATCTATGATGCAATCCTCTCTATCCCCGTCTATGAGAAAACCGCAGTATCTCTCGGGTGGATGAGACTGCCTACTACTCCTGCGGAGCGGCGTAGGAATGTCCTGTTCTTTTGAACCCTCTGGTTCTACTAAGCTTTCAGTAATAGCTCGTGGTTCTGGAATTTCTTCCGGTTCTACTGTGCTCCCACTTATCTGGGTTTCCAAAAACTCAGTTTCCAAGAAATAGGCATGGCGAGAAACAAAAACCTTTTGTTCCTCTTCGCAGTAGAAGAAATATCCCTTGGAGTTCTTTGGATATCCCACGAACTTGCACTGTACTGAGCGTGCCTCGAGCTTGTCCGCATGCTGCTTTTTAACAAAAGTTGGACATCCCCATGTCTTAATGTGCTTAAAATAGGGTCTCTTCCCACACCACATCTCATATGGTGTAGTAGGCACAGTCTTAGTTGGAACTCGGTTCAAAAGGTATGCATCCGATTCTAGCGCATACCCCCAGAATGATCGCGGTAACTCAGCGTTACTCATCATGGACCGTACCATATCCAATAGGGTTCGGTTCCGTCTCTCCCATACACCGTTATGTTGCGGAGTGTATGGAGGAGTAAGCTGAGAGAGAATTCCATTCTCTTATAAATAGTCCAGGAACTCGGCACTCAAGTATTCTCCACCTCAATCCGATCTTAGAATCTTGATACTTTTGTCGGTTTGTTTTTCTACTTCATTCTTATATTCCTGGAATTTTCCAAAGGCTTCGGACTTATGTTTCATTAAGAAGACATAACCGTACCTTGAAAAGTCATCCGTGAAAGTAATGAAGTAAGAATAACCGCTTCGCGCATGTGTAGACATTGGACCGCACACGTCGCTGTGTACGAGTCCCAAGAGCTCGCTCGCCCTTACTCCGTGTCCAGTGAACGGAGTCTTTGTCATCTTTCCTTTAAGACAGGATTGACAAGTGGCATACGATTGATATTCGAACGGATTCAAATATCCTTCTGTATGTAACTTCGTCAACCTTCTCTCATTGATGTGACCTAGTCTACAATGCCACAAGAAAGTCTGATTGATTTCTGGAGACTTTCTTTTGTGTGTATTCTGGACATTGAAAATCTGTGGTTGGTTTAATACGTATATACCATTGCTCAATGTACCTGACCCAATCATAACTTGATTAAGGTGAATGTTTACAACATTGCTTACAAACGCAAATTCATAACCTTCTTTAGAAATCAAAGATACAGAAATGATATTACAAGTTGCGTTGGGTACAAAAAAGCAATTACGTAAAACCAAAACATGTCCATCTGACATTCCCAGGTGATAGTCCCCCACGGCCTTAGCATCCATGCTAGCTCCGTTTGCAACTTTGAGGGTCATGTCACCTGCCTTCAAAAACCTACGGTTTCTCAACGCCTGCAAAGAATTACAGATATGAGATCCTGATCCGGTATCCAATACCCAGGAAGTAGAGTTTATTGAAAGACAGTTATCAATAACATACACACCTGAAGCTGAAGCCGCAACCTGCTTCAGTTCCTGTGTTCTGGCTTTCCAAGCCCTGCAATCATTTTTCCAGTGTCCCTTCTTATGACAATAGAAGCTCCACAAGCTTTCCCACTTTCTTTGTTGCTTTTGCCTTTCCCTTCGTATCCACTTTACTAACACCGCCCCTTTGTTTGGCGGGGGCTTTCTTCTTCTTTCCCTTGGCTTTCGCCTTGGACCTAGAAGAGGAAGATCCTCCTACAAACAAAGTGGATGTTTCCCTACCTTTCTGTAGGGTGCCCTCTGCGCTCCTCAGCATGTTGAGGAGTTCTGAAAGTTCAACTTCCTTTTCTTGTAAGTTGAAGATCAGGATAAACTGGGCGTAAGTGGAAGGAAGGGACTGGAGAATCAAGTCCGTATAGAGCTCATTCTCCAACGTGGTCCCATGGTCCGCGAGCTCTTCTATGTAGCCAATCATCTTAAGCACGTGTTCCGCTACCGATGATCCGACGGCCAACCTTGCCGAAAATAACTTCTTCGACACTTCGTATCTTGCGATACGAGATTGCTCTCCATACAGTTCTTTTGTATGGAGAAATATGGATTCGAGGTCCATATTCTCGTGCCTCCTCTGATGTTCATTGTCTATAGAGGCAAGCACGAGGCACTTGGCCTTCGCGCAGTCGATTTCCCAGGTCTTACGGATTTCCTTATCCGCGACGCTGGTTTTGGGACCTGGGACAGAGGGAGCTTTGGTGGTAAGAAGATACCCCAGCTTGTCGTAAGTGATTGCCATCTTGACATTCCTGAGCCAATCTTTGTAGTTTGACCCTGTCAGTATGTTTTTATCTAGGAGTAACTTAAGTCCAGTCATGTCGATTGGTCGCTGCAATTAGGAGAGAGAAGAAACACTCAGCATGATGCTCTTGCAAGTTTAGAATGGTTTTTAGTTTGTCTAAACAGGATGGCTCCCACTGTTTCTCGAATCCCTCATCAAACCAAAAAGGAAGAATTAGTCAGGATCAATCTCACCGTACAATTCATGCTTAACCGTTCAGCCAGGCCAGTGTCGGTACTTCGAGGGAGGTTTTCCAACGCTTTCGCGAAGTTCCTTAATTAAATAACCTCTTTTCCCTGTGGGCGTAGCCCCGCTAACACCTTTCTAGACACCTACTTGGTTTATAGCATTGATCGTTAAGTGAGAAATTTCCCGAGGAGTAGCATATACTCACAGTAGGATCGGGATCCAAATATCATTGCGTGACGAAACTGAAGGAATCCTACCAGAATCATCACACTCCAAATGGTATGCAACACTAGCAAGTTTCAGTTCTTTTGAAACTCCCGATGTGGATTTTTGCCCCATGCTCTTATGACCTTGACTTTGGCCAACAAATCATAAGTCACATATCAAGTTCTACCCATTGTTCTCCAGGTTAATTTGAATCCACCCGTACCTACCCTTGACTTTGGCCAACAAGGCAGTACGACTGTTCCAAACCAACGCATCTATCTATGCTGCACATGAATACCCAATAGCTACCAATCACTATGCCTTGACTTTGGCCAACAAACATAGCTTGAATACTATTGACTATTCATGTGAAACGACGGAGGGCTACGAATGGTTTTGGCTAAACCGTGAACGTAGTGAACTTGATATAATCGATGGAACGAGATAGCTTTTAAAAGGAGTGGCTCAAGCTCCGCATTTAAAAGTTGGTTTTGAAAAGAACCGAGTGGTTTTTCGAAAGTGTTCCAACGACTATTACTTGGTTTATTTTCTTGCATTAGTTCTTTTAATGCGTGATATTCTTGCATTAGTTCTTTTAATGCGTCCCATCATTTAATCCTACCATTGCAGAAAACAACCAAAATATGACGTACGCTTATGCCTTTCGCATTCGCCACGGGGCCCCGTCATTACCCGTTAGGTTACTTAACTAACGACAGAGCGGGGGCTGGGCTAGCGCGGCTGTAAAACATAAGCAACGCCTAAATAATATCATATATAGATATATTGCAATGATAGCCATTTCAGATCACAGATGAACACATTGGATATACTAGGAATCCGCAATTCGTACGAGCCTGTAACGAAAAGCAGATTACACGGTTACGGTGAATAGCCAATACCCCACCCAAGACCCCTACGGGTGCGGCAAACTACCCGCCAAGTATCTGAAGCGAAGCAACCTCCCTCAACTCAGTGAGTAGGCCACTCGGCACTTCGGCATACCCGGTAGTTTGTGCACCCCCTCCATGGGTCTATCCTAGGAGCAAAAACAGTAAAAAGAAATTATACAATGACGGCTACAACCCCGACCCAGTTGTGCGGCCATACAAATAATTATTACATCAATTTACAAATTTACATGAATTGAAAGAAAAGAAAACTCTCGTCTCACAACCCCCGGCTATTCACCCGCGACAATCCAATGAATTCATATACGCATTTCAGCAACATTACAGATCACAGATTTGTATAACCCCCACTAACCGACATATAGCGATTAGCAGACGTTCAATACAAATATCACATCACATATAAAAACCCGTCAGCTTAAGTCTTTAGAAGTTCGATCAAAAATACGGATTTTTAGGCCCCAAACACAAAATTTTCGTTCTGGAAAATCTGGGCTGAAAAGACATATTTCAAAAATCCTAAAATACCCCACTGAATATACTGTAGCAAAGAAGATCCAGAGAGGAGCCAATACGGCCGCGGAACCGCGGCAATAGCAAGCTATTGCCGCGTTTCCGCGGCGCTTTGATGAGATCAGAGGACCGTCTTTCTACAGTATACTCTAAAAACCCTGAGTCGATTTTTGAAGCATGATTTATTACTTTTATAGCACTTTGAAAATCGACAGCAAGCATGAATTTTTGGTGTATTTCGTGACTTTTCTTTGATCGATCTTCTAGTTACTTTGCTAACATGTTAGATAGAGTTTAACTAGGCTCTGATACCACTGTAAGTCCATGCTACCTCTCCCGGTACTTTCGGGCATGCGGAATTTGGTGAAAAACAATTTTCTAGAGGCGGTAACATGGACTCAAAACCGGATCTTGGTAAAACATCTAACTAACAACTTAACTAGGAGTTGTTAACTACTCGGTTAGGGGGTTATACCTTTCTTTCTTGAACTCCTTCGTCTTCAAACCTCGATGGTTGTCCGGATCGGCTTCACCCCGTCGTCTCCTTGCGCCGAAGATCGATCCACCTGAAAGCTTTTACCTTTGGCTTCTTCTTCGAACTTTGAAGAAACTAGTTCACTCGGTTTGCTAAACCTTGTGAACTAGAGTGAGTAGAGGAATGTTTTGGTATCTTTTTATCTCTAAGGCAATGAGTCTCAACACATGAGAATGGTTTGCCTTGAGGTAGAGAGAGCAAGAGCAAGAGGGAGAGCTTGAGAATGAGAGAGCTCAAGAGAGAGAAATCAAATGATAGAATGAACCATACTCATCTCATTCTCACCTCTCATAATCCAAAAGCCATCATAACAAAAATAGTAATCAAGTATTGTGTAAATGGTTGAAGTCAAAATGGCTATATCATTTCATGCACTCATTTTGCATAAATAAACAAGCAAGCAAAAGTCTTTGCCATGGAATGATAGCCATTGTCATGATGATGGTCAACTAGTCCAACCTAGTCAACCGGTCAACAAAGTCAACAAGTCAATAAAGTCAACCCCTCAACAACCATATCACTATAATACTTAATTAATATTAATGTTAATCATATATCATATTCTCATTAGGGTTGAGCAAAAAGTCAATAGTCAACAGTCAACGGTCAACAACCCTAATGAGAATCCTCTGCCTCTGTCTCTCTGTCAACTGTGCATACACACCCGCATCTGCGTTCCGAGGAACACGAATACAAACGAGATAAAACCAATCTCAAAACGTACACTAGGATCTGGCTTAAACCAAAGCCCGCTAGTGTTAACTGTCCGGACACTGTACGTGCGCAAGTGCACGGATGTGACCGAACCCTGTCGCAAAACCATGCGACCTGTCGCAAAACCATGCGACCTCTACTCTTTTACCTAAAGGCGAATAGCTTTCTGTGTGGGACTCTAAAGACTCGACACTACGCTGGCAGTGGATTTAACCACAGACCGCAAGCGGCACTAGCTGTGCATAACGGTCCCCAGGTAGATGCCGACAAGAAGACTGACGAGGTGAAACCCATCTGAACTCCTACTGAGCCTGAATGTGACAGTCTCCGTACAGTCCGGTCTGTTCGTCTGATACATCGCATGGCGGGCCTAGGGGGTGGTAAACGTCAGTCCCCTAATAGCGGTACAAGTCGTGTCGGAGTGAAGCCCAAAACACCCTGAGATAACACTGGAATCCTACCAGTATATCTCGCTTGCCCTGGCCAGGGACTACTCATGTAATGGCTCTCCTAGACACAGCGCGATGTCAACCCCCAATACCGAGAGAGACGAATCCTGTCTAATCGTCACTGCCTCCAAGTGCTTCGGGACTGCACCCAACTACTACCTATTTGCACGACTCCTTTGAGTCGTGGTAGGGTAGTAATCAAAGTACAGTAGGAACACACTCGAGGCGAAGTGACAGTGTCAAGTCAGCGGACTAAGCTGTACTCATTTCACCTGGGAACTGATGACTGACGATAGGTATAATACCAACCAGTCAGTTCCCGACGAGTCCTGTCCAGTGTACTCGTAACCGAACGAGCACCCGCATACTATCTCCAGTATGACGTACTGATGGCTGTGGGACAGACCACCTCCCACTCTGGGATGAGAAGCGCATATGCTAGTCTACTCCGGAGTATCGATGCCCTGGCATCTTCTCAAGTGCATAACCCTAAAAGGAAATAGGCAACTCAGTAGTACTCATCATAGAGCACACCATATCATATAGGGTGCGATTGCTCCACCCCGATACACCAACGAACTGTGGTGTATTCGGAAGAGTAATGCTGAGAGAGAATCTCATTCTCCTTTTGAATAGTCCAAGAATTCCGTGCTGAAGTATTCTCCTCCCTGATCATATCAAAGGACATTATACTTATACCCGTTTTGGTTCTCTACTTCTAACTTATATTTTATGAATATCTCAAAAGGTTCAGACTTGTATTTCAACAGGAACATATGTGCGAATCTTGAAAGATCATCAGTGAATGTAATGAAGTACAAAGAACCAGTCCTGGCATGTGTAGACAGGGGACCTACATACATCATCTGTATCAATCACAAGAGTTCACTAACTCTTTCTCTGTTTCCAGTAAACAGAGCCATGGTCATCTTATCTTTTGTGACATGACTGGCAAGTTTCACAAGATGTAAATTCAAACTGATTTAAATATTCATCTAAATGTAACCTAGCTAGTCGGGTCGCAGTTGATATGACCTAGTCTACAATACCTCAAGAAGGACTCGTTCATTTCTGAACTCTTCCTCTTGTGTGCGTTCTGTACGTTAAGAACTGTAGTTTGATTTAGAACGTATATGCTTTTAGATAACGTGCCTGAATCGATCAACTCTTGATATAGGAAATGTTCAAAACATTATCCAACAATATAAAATTGTATCCTTCTTTACTAAATAAAGAGACTGATTTGATGTTGTATATCAGGTTCGGTATCTAATAACATTCATTCAGAATTAATGTATTTGGTAATACAGGGTAATAACTGCCAACATACTTGGCCGCAACACTTGCATCGTTTCCAACTCTTGAAACTTATCACCCGTTCTCAGTTCTCTACCTATCTGTAGCCTATGTAACTGATTACATTTGCGGGATCCTGATCCGGTATCTCATACCCAGGACGTAAAGGATACTGAAAAACAGTTCGCTGTAATGAACACACCCGAAGAAGATGCATCATCATGCACTTTCTTCATTTGGACGGCAAAGGAATTCCGGTAATCCCCTATCTCCTGCTCGGTCTTTTAACAATTATAAGTTGGAGCGGGACCAACGTTCCCCCGCTCAGTATAATAAGCGGGTTCGGTCAATACATCCATATTATTATCTTGATTAAGATGTGACATGGTCGCTACCTGGAGAGAGAGAGAAGAAAACACTCAGCGTATGCTCTTGCAAGATTAGATTGGTTATTAATATATCTAATCAGGATGGCTCCCACTGTTTTAGTCAAATCTTCCTTCAAACCCTAAAAGAAAAGACTAGCCGAGATTAATTACACCCTACAAGTTCGCTAATCTTTCAGCCAGGCTAGTGTCGGTACTTTGAGGGAGGTTCCCCGTGCTTTCGCACAGACCTAATTAAAATAAACTTCATTTTCCCAGAGGCGTAACCCCGTTGGCACCTTTCTGGACATCTACTTGATCGGCTAATTATAATGTGTAAAACTCTCCCAGGAGTAACTCTTACTCGCAGTGGGTATCGAGATCCAACTATCTCATAGGAGGTATGCAATCTCATTGCAAATTTCAACACTTGAAATTCCCGATAATGGTTTTTACCCCTAGCATCCTATGACCTTGACGGAGGCCAAACTATCCATAGTGCGCTAGTCAAGTTCGACCCGTTCATTTCTTGATTGAATTAAACCCACCCGCATGACCCTTGACGGAGGCCAAACTACGCCATGCGAATACCCTAATCCAATCGCACCTCATGCTGTAGATAAGCAATAGTTAGCTACCGAACACTACGCCTTGATGAAAGCCAAACTACCGCAGCACAAATACTAAGTATTACTTATCTGAAATGACGGAGGGCTACACAGGTTTTTAAGAAAACCATGAGTGTAATGAACTTGATATCGTTGTAGAATCGAGTGAATTTTAAAATTGAGTGTTTTTTAGGCTTTTACTAGTTTTGCTAAAGAGGTCACTCCCGTTGAAGGGATCTCGGCTCTTTCCTTATCGAATAAGGTGCAGGATATTTCACAAATACCACTTTGCAAAGCAAAAACTATAAAAGCAATCAAAAGACAAACCGAGTTTGTAGTATATGCTAGTTTCGCTAAAGAGGTCACTCCCGGTGAATGGATCTCGGCTCTTTCCTTATCGAATAAGGTGTTGGATATTCTACAAGGAATACCGCTATGCAAAGTAAGAACTAGAGCTACCAGTTTTTAAAACAAGCTTCTACAACAGCTTTTAGGTTTCTTTTGTTTCATTAATCTCATTAATGAAGTCCCATTTTTATTATGCTTCACAAGCATTACGTTTGAAACGAAATCAACAATCTACAATATATATCTCATATATATAATATAAACATGCGTCTCAGGCAGTAATATAATCTCATCACAGAACATTGCAGCAGAAGAACTTATATGAAATATTGGATATACTAGGATTTCCGTGTTTTATATCAAGCCGGTATAAAACGCGAATTCCACGGTCGCGATGAATAGTCAAACCCACATCCCTAGACCCCTATGAGAGCGGCAAGTAACCTTGCCAATTCTAAAGTTAGGAGACCCGGTCTCGACTCCTCGAGATAGTCTCCCACTGGACCCTAAAACCCGGTTATTTGTGCTCCCCGCCTTGGGTCTATCCTAATGTGGAAAAGTAAATAATATACAATGGTGACATCAACCTCAACCCGGAAGTGCCCCCAATAAAAGAATATTACATACAATGAATTTTACATGAATGAAAATGAAAAACTCTCATCTCACATAAAAACCCCCAGCTATTCAATCACGACGATCAAATATAACATATCACAGCAACGCATAACATCGCATGTCATCAACGTAAGTAAATATGCATATCCCAATTGTCGTTAACAAATAGCACCGAAACCGGCGATACACCACATATTACACTTACGGTCTCAGAAAAGAAAGTGAAAAACTACAACAGTTGGAATCCGCAACCATCTTAGACATCATAAACCCAACGTATCACATATTTTGAATTTCGTGCCTAACCAAATGAATTCCTTAGACATCGGATGCCTAAAAATTATAAACCCTGCATTTTAGTCTCGATCTCGAAAACACTTTTCAATATCTAGTCGGGCAATTCAAAAAGATTCCTGACATCCTGATCGAATACTCGTTGGAAACTTTAGTAGACGGCCGCACCCCCCGATACCGTCGACGAAGTACACTAAGGCGGAACACCGCTGCCGCGAGCACCCGAACGGATGCTTTTGGCGACGGGGTTCTCCTACAATCACTTGGTCAGGGCTATGGGGCATAGCTATCTATTAAGTTTACCCGGCGAGTATCCGCGTACGCTACGTGATTGCGACGGACTTTTGATCTTAGCAAAATCCCGTGGCAACCGATCAATTGAGACTAAACTGCTAGATTTATAACATTCAAACTAGTTATCTCATAACAACATGTGGATTCCAAATATTGTATCCCATCACATAACATCCGGACGACGATAAACCCTTCGATCGATTCATCAAAGTCCCACAATTTCCCGACAGCTCAACACTTGAGCACAGTTTTAGTAATACCCAGAAGATGCCACAGTACCTATGAACCAGCCGTAAAAGGGTCAAACCAACGCCTCACATATGACAACGCTAAACTACCACAAACCCTAGGGTTCAAGTGGCGGTTTTGAATGCCCTATAATCGAGGTAAGGTTTACGTTCTTCTAGAGGGTCCACAGAATCACTTGCATGTTTATCCGAATACGTTAAACTTGGAAAAATGGGTTTTCGACATTCGATCGAACTTTTTAACTTCGTCCAGACGATTTGTGAACAATCCGAAACAATGTTAAAACTACGAATACGAAACCCTCCGACTTGCTTATAGTGTAAAAGATTACATCACATGCAAGATTAACCAAAATAAACAACACCCGAAATACCAAAACACAGAGACAATTGCATGGAAAAAAATTGGAACCAAAATACCCACTGGGGGCCGGCCTCCTCGGAAATTGTGGCCATGTGCTCGGCCAAAATCCGAGCACATGGTTCTAATTTTCTCCCATGTTCATCTCTATGCCCAAATATGATTATGCACTTGTTTGAAAAAATTTATGAAAGCTTTTTGAAATCGACAGTAACTAGGTTATCACGTTTCAAGTTTCGGAGTCGTTTCGGTTTCGTAATCTTAAAAAAATCTTTATTAATTTCTAGCATGGCTCTGATACCACTGCAGGGTTACCTACGATGGAAACAAGGTTTCGGGAGGCATAGTCCATGCCAAATTCAAAAATTTGCCGTTTTAGCTAACCCTAACTAGAATCGTAAACTAGAAATATACGGAATAACATATGCAAACACTTTGCAATCTAAGTGAGAAAGCGTTAGGTTTACCTAGCACTTTATGAAGGGATTGGAAGCATCACATGTACCAAAGATTATATTTTTAGGGTGCTAAGTGAACACACAAAGAATCATTCCTAGAAAAATTAGGGTTTCAAAAACAACACATCATCACAAGTAAGAAAAGCTAGGGTTTTGAGAGTACAACCTTTGTAGCTCCCTACGCTAGACTCCTCGGCTACTTGGGGTTTGGAAAAGGTCCGCTTGAACTCCTCTAGGTCCACGATGATCCACCCGGAGTCCGCTTTGTCCAAGCTTGCAACTTCACAAGATCAAGAATGAAAATGGAAGCTAACACTCTCCACTAATGGGCAAGACTAGTGTAGAATGGTGTTGTGGTTCTTTTTCTCACTTCAAAATCCTATCTTATTGAGTATTTTGCTTACTAGAGAGATCTAGAGAGCAAAAGAGCAAGGTAGAAGAAGATGATGGCTTTTTTGAAGAAGAAGAGGAAAAATATTCTCATAAGAAAAAATAGAAAATATATGTATATATATTTTCCACTTCTCATCTCAAACCATGGTTAAATAATAAAGATATTATTGAATTTGAGTTAAAACACAAAAGGAAAGTTAATCCATGGTTAAATGGTGGGTGAGCATGGTTAGGTCAAAGAAGAGTGTAGAAAGTAAACCATGAATTATCCTTTTCTTTTCTTTTGTTTTTAACACAAATACAATATATATCCATATATATAAAATCATGGTGTGAGTCTTATATTGCCACCATTTTCTATGTATATACAACCATGAAGGATGATGTAAATATGTATGTGTGCATGCACATCCATATGTGCATGAATTAAGAAGGAATGCATACATGCATGCATACATCCAAACTATACAAGAAAGGATTTCTAGTGAGAAACTAATGGTTAAATGATAAATCAATACTTGATTTATCAATCCGGCCATATCACATACGACCCAACCAAAAGCAAGCCGCCCGATTAATATACGGTATCTCATACGCGCATTTTAACCGAGTCCATGCGCATATCGCATACGCGCACCACAACGTTTTGCCTGGACTAGGTAACTCCTTTGTGGGACTCTAAAACTCGTCAATACGCCGGCAGTGGGTGATGATCATATCAAGCACCCCCAAGCCGCAAGCGGTCAGCTAAATGTAACGGCCACCCGGCTATTGAGCGATCAGAAGAAAACAAGCGAACATGCTACAACTCCCGTCAAGCCAACCGGCAACACTACCGTACAGTCCGGTCTCTTCGTCAGATATGCTGCATATCGAGCCTAGGGATGGTAAACGTCAGACCCCAATAACCGATAAGTCATGCTGATGTGAGGCCCATAACGGGTCGAGAAACTACTGATAACACTTACCAGTAAATCTCTAAAACAGCCCTGGCCAGGGACTTCCCTGTTACGGCCAATCGAGCACAGCGCAACATCAACCCCCAATACCGGGAGAGACGAAACCCCTCCTATCGCTCATTGCCTCCATATGACTCGGGACTGTACCCAAAAACCACCGTTTTGCACGCCCTCATAGACGTCGTAAGGTAGAAATCAAAGCACAGTAGGAATCACACAAGACTCTATGACGATCTCGGGTCTACAGACTAACCTGCACAAGTGTCACCAGAGAACTGCCATCTGACATGAGGTATAATACCATCTGGGAGTTCTCGGCGAGTCCGTCCAGTGTACCCAGTCTCCACTGAGCACCCGTATACCATCTCTGATGTCAAACACCAATGGATATAGGATCATCCATCGCCCATCTCATGGATCGAGAAGCGTATAGGCTAGTCTACACTGGTATATCGATGCCCTGTCTCGATACACCCACGACTAGGGACCTTGAAGGATGTACTTATGGACTACCATGTCTCCACTAGTATGATCCGCATCATAGTCCAGGTAGTCAAGTACACATCCTAAGGGCTTTACCAACATGTAACTATAAGACAGTATAAAGAGACAAGTATACATGTTAAGATAAAGAGCAACCAGATAGCAAACTATCATATCGAGCAAGAAAGTCCTCACTATATATGTCCAAGCATCCAATATAATATACATCATCTGTACATACTGGCCTCTAGGGCATATAAACAACTAACAGCAAGGAATCCAACTTTTGTAGACCGGTCCTTCTCTTCAATAGCTCTGTGTAGTAGTCCCCTTCGCTGCGATTGTAAACTCCGGACTCAAGAGAGGCTCCACGAAGAATTGAACATGCTTGCTTCGATGACTTTGAGGCCGAAGATGATCTACGTCGAGGAGACACTAACCCAAGCTATTTCTTCACTAGGTCAAGAACTTTATGAAGAGAACACCCTATACTAAATGTCAAGTAGTAGAGGATGATGAAGTAGGAAGTGGGCTCACTTTAGAATTGATTTTCTCATACTTTTTCTCATACCTCCATTAGAGCTAGAAAGCTTTTGAGGAGGAGGAAGAAGAAGAAGAAGAACTAACTCATCCAAATGAATTATTAGTGAGGTTAATAATGCAACCAAGAGTTAAGCATGTCATGATTAACCCTTGTAGAGAGTTAACCATGTGCTATGGTTAAAGGTTTGGTCAAAAATATCTTAAGCAAGACAAAGAAAAATAGACAAACTCAAAGATGCTAACAAGCATCTACAAGCTTTCAACTAATATCAAGCATGACTATTATCCATAAGCTTTGAATTACTTAATGATAATTTAAACCCTAATCTTAACCCTAGCATGGTTTCACCCTCATTAACCCTAGTTGCATTTGTAACCTAGCTTAATACATTTAACATATATCACATATACATCAATATATCCAAAGTGAGAAAAGAAATCATAAGTGAGCTAATACTAGTTAATGTAATGTAATATATCAAATATATAATTATACATTAAATTATTAAATCAACTCTTGATTTAATAATCCGGCTATATCATCTATAACCGACTAATATCATATGAATCAACTTATCGAATCAACACTTGACCGATAACACGGCTATATCATATATAACCGACCGATATCTCATATCGCGAGAACAGAATATGGTATCTCATATTGTTTCAATCTCGGTCCCGCACATATCACATATGTGCTCCTACTCCGTTTCGCTTGAGCCAGGAAACCCCTGTGTAGGACTCTAAAGACTCATCAATACGCCGGCAGTAGATGATGATCATATCAAACACCCACAAGCCGCAAGCAGTCTGCTAAACGTAAAGGACACCCGAGTTTTGAGCGATCAGAAGATCAACAAGCAAGCCTGCTCACACTCCTGCGAATCCAATTGGTAACACTACCGTACAGTCCGGTCTCTTCATCTGATATGTCGCATATCTTGTCTAGGGGTGGTAAACGTCAGACCCCAGTAACTTGATATGTCGTGTCTATATGAGGTTCATAAGGGGTCGAGAAACTACTGATAACACTTACCAGTATATCTCTGAAGTAGCCTTGGCAAAGGACTTCCTATTATAGCCAATCAAGCACAGCGCAACATCAACTCCCTATACCGGGAGAGACGAAACCCCTCCTATCGCTCATTGCCTCCATGTGACTCGGGACTGTACCCAAAAGAAACCGTTTTGCACGTTCTCTTGAACATGGTAAGGTGGAAATCAAAGCACAGTGGGAATCACACAAGACTCTATGACGATCTCGGGTCTACAGACTAACCTGTACCGGTGTCACCAAAGAACTGCCATCTGACGATAGGTATAATACCATCTGAGAGTTCTCGGCAAGTCCGTCCAGTGTACCCAGTCTCCACTAAGCACCTGTATACTATCTCTGATGTTAAACACCAATGGATATTGGATCATCCATCGCCCATCTAAATGGGTCGATTAGCTATACGCTAGTCTACTCTGGTATATCGATGCCCTGTCTCGATACACCTACGACTAGGAACATTTGAAGGATGTACTTAGCGACTACTATGTCCCCACTAGTATGATCTGCATCATAGTCCTGGTAGTCAAGTACTCATCCTAAGGGTTTTATCAACATGTAACATAGAGACAATCAGTGTCCATGTTAAGATAAAGAGCAACCAGATAGCATACTATCATGTCGAGCAAGAAAGTCCTCCCTATATATGTCCAAGCATCCACTACAATATACATCATATGTACAGTAATGGCCTCTAGGGCATACATATAACTAACATAATTACACCCTACAAGTTCGTCAATCTTTCGGCCAGGCCAGTGCCGGTACTTTGAGGGAGGTTCCCCGTGCTTTCGCACGAACCTAATTAAAATAAACCACATTTTCCCAGGGGCGTAACCCCGTTGATACCTTTCTAGACACCTACTTGATCGGCTAATTGTGATGTGTAAGTCTCTCTGAGGAGTAACTCTTACTCGCAGTGGGTATCGGGATCCAACTATCTCATAGAAGGTATGCAATCTCATTGCAAATTTCAACACTTGAAATTCCCGATAATGGTTTTTACCCCTAGCGTCCTATGACCTTGACGGAGGCCAACAAACCATAGGCTGCTAGTCAAGTTCAACCCGTACATTTCATGATTGAATTAAAACCACCCGCACGACCCTTGACGGAAGCCAACAAAGTCGCATGACTACCCTAATCCAATCTCATCTAATGTAGCAAATAAGCACTAGTTAGCTACCGTACACTACGCCTTGACGGAGGCCAAACTACCGTAGCACGAATACTAAGTAGTACTTATCTGAAATGACGGAGGGCTACGCAGGTTTTTAAGAAAACTATGAGCGTAATGAACTTGATATCATTGTAGAATCGAGTGAATCTTAAAAGGAGTGTTTTTTAGGCTTTTACTAATTTTGCTAAAGAGGTCACTCCCGGTGAAGGGATCTCGGCTCTTTACTTATCGAATAAGGTGCAGGATATTTCACAAATACCACTATGCATAGCAAAAACTTTAAAAGCAATCAAAAGACAAACCGAGTTTATGGAATCTGCTAGTTTCGCTAAAGAGGTCACTCCTGGTGAAGGTATCTTGGCTCTTTCCTTATCGAATAAGGTGATGGATATTCTACAAGGAATACCACTATGCAAAGCAAGAACTAGAGCTACCAATTTTTAAAATAAGTTTCTACAATATCTTTAGGTTTCTTTTATTTCATTAATCTCATTAATGAAGTCCCATTTATTATGCTTCCCAAGTATCACATATGAAACGAAAGCAGCAATATTAATTATATCTCATATATATAATATAGGCATTCGTCTGAACATATCACAGTGATCACATCACAGAGCAGCAGAAGATAACATATAAGATATTGGATATACTAGGATTTCCGTGTTTTAAATTAAGCTTGTATAAAACACGGATTCCACGGTCATGATGAATAGCCAAACCCACATCCCTAGACCCCCTATGAGAGTGGCAAGCAACCCTACCAATTCTAGAGTTAGGAGACCCGGTCTTGACTCCTCGAGATGGTCTCCTACTGGACCCTAGAACCCGGTTACTTGTGCTCCCCGCCTTGGGTCTATCCTAATGCGGAAAAGTAAATAATATACAATGGTGACATCATCCTCAACCCGGAAATGCCCCAATAAAAGAATATTACATACAATGAATTTTACATGAATGAAAATGAAAAACTCTCATCTCACATAAAACCCCCGGCTATTCAAAACACGACGATCCAATATAACATATCACGGCAACACATAACATCACATGTCATCAGCGTAAGTAAATGTGTGTATCCCAATTGTCGTTGGCATATAGCAACGAAACCGGCGATACACCACATATTACACTTACTGTCACAGAAAAGAAAGTGAAAATCTACAACAGTTGGAATCCGCAACCACCTTAGACATCATAAACCCAACGTATCTCATACTTTGGATTTCATGCCTAACCAAATGAATTCCTAAGACATCTCATGCCTAACAATTATAAACCTCGTATTTTAGTCTCGATCTCAAAAACACTTTTCAATATCAACTCGGGCAATTCAACAAGATTCCCTACATCTTGATTGAATGCTCGTCAGAAACTTTAGTACACGGCCGCACCCCCGATACCATCGACGAAGTGCACTTAAGGCGGAACACCGCTGCCGTGAGCACCCGAACAAATGCTTTTGGCGACGGGGTCTCCTTCAGTCACTTGGTCGGGGCTATGGGACATGGCTATCTAATAACGTTACCCAGCAAGTATCTGCGTACGCTACTTGATTGCGACGGACTTTTGATCACATCAAAATCCCGTGGCAACCGATCAAATGAGACTAAATTGCAAGATTTATAACATTCAAATTAGTTATCTCATAACTACTTTTGTGGATTCCAAATATTGTATCCAATCATATAATACCCGGACAACGTTAAACCTTTTGATCGATTCATCAAAGTCCCACAATTCCCCGACAGCTCAACACTTGAGCACAGTTCAATAATACCCAGAACATGCCACGGTACCTATGCACCAGCCGTAGAAGGGCAGGCCCAAGCCTCACTAATGTTGCCACGGAACTGCGGAAAACCCTAGGGTATGACTGTGGTTCCGCGATCCAAAAAGTCGAGTTAGGGTTACATTCTTCTAGAGAGTTAACAGAATTACTTGCATGTTTTTCCGAAAACCTTAAACTTGGAAAAATGGGTTTTTGATAATCGTTCGAACTTTTTAACTTCGCCTAAACAATATGTGAATAACCTGAAACAATGATAAAACTACGAATACGAAACACTCTGAATTGTTTATAGTGTAAGATCACATCACATGAAAAATTAGCAAAAATAAACAACACCTGAAACACCAAAACCCAGTCACTGGAACACAGTGAAAATTTCCAGCAAAACCAACACAAAGTGGCCGGCCATGACCTCATTGTGCTCGGCCAAAATCTGAGCATACCCCCTGAAATTTTCATGGTGTTCATGATATATCCTATATAACATTCTGTACTTGTTTAAAAAAAATTTGACAACCTTTTAGAATCTACAGAAACCAGTTTTTGGCGTTGCAAGTTTCAGAGTATTTCGGTTTCATAATCTTAAAAAATTCTGTCTAATTTTCTAGCATGGCTCTAATACCATTGCAAGGTTTCCTAGGACGGCAGCAAGGTTTCAGGAGGCATCTTACATGCCAATTTCAAATTTTGTCGTTCTAGCTAACCCTAACCCTAGAATCGTTTACAAGAAAAATCGACGGAATGAAATGCAAACAACTTTGAATAAGTAGTGAGCAAGGAATACAACCTTTGTAGACCGGTCCTTCACTTCATTAGCTCCGTGTAGTAGTCCCTTCACTACGATCATGTAGTCCAGGACTCTAGAGAGGCTCCCATGAGGAAATGAACATGCTTGCATCGAAGTCTTCGAGGCCGAAGATGATCTACGTCGAGGAGACACTAACCCAAGATATCTCTTCACTAATTTTGAAATTAGTGAAGCAAGCACCCTATACTAAATGGCAAGTAGTAGAGAATGATAAAGTAGGAAGTGGGCTCACTTTAGAATTGATTTTCTCACATTTTTCCTCACATCTCCATTGAAGCTAGAAAGCTTTTGGTAGAAGAAGAAGAAAGCTCTTATAAAAATTAATCAAAAGATAATTGCAACCATGGGTGAGTTAAGCATCATATGCTAATCCTTGTAGAGACATTACCATGGTTAGGATAATAGGTTGGGTTAATAAATATCTTTGGCAAAACAAAAGAGTGGACTTGGTCAATGCAAAGAACAAGCTTCTACAAGCTTCATGCCTTGACAATTTCCAACCATTTTGTAATTACAAAAATAAATAAAAACCCTAATTATCATCTTAAGCATGGTGTAAGTCACACACACACCCTAGTTGCATGTATCATCAAGCATGACACATTATTTTGTACACTAATATATATCACATATATACACGTGCACAAACTAGTGAGAAAAGAAATCATAAGTGAGCTAAAACTAGTTAATATAACGTAATATATCAAATATATAATTATACATTAGATTATCAAATCAACTCTTGATTTAATAATCCGGTTATATCACACATAACTGACTAATATCATATGTAACACCTTATCGAATCAACACTTGATCCGATAACCCGGCTATATCGCATATAACCGACCAATGTCACAAATCGAGAGAATAGAATACGGTATCTCATATCGTATCAATCTCGGTCCCGAACATATTACATATGTGCTCCTACTCCGTTTCGCTTGAGCCAGGAAACCTCTGTGTAGGACTCTAAAGACTCGTCAATACGCCGGCAGTAGGTGATGATCATATCAAACACCCACAAGCTGCAAGCGGTCTGCTAAACATAACAGCCACCTGGGTATTGAACGATCAGAAGATCAACATGCAAGCCTGCTCGTACTCCTGCGAATCTAATCAGCAACACTACCGTACAGTCCGGTCTTTCCGTCTGATATGTCGCATATCTCGTCTAGGGGTGGTAAACGTCAGACCCCACTAACTCGATAAGTCGTGTCGACATGAGGCTCATAATGGGTCGAGAAACTACTGATAACACTTACCAGTATATCTCTGAAGCAGCCTTGTCAAGAGACTTCCTGTTATAGCCAATCGTGCACAGTGCAACTTCAACTCCCTATACCGGGAGAGACGAAACCCTTCCTATCGCTCATTGCCTCCATGTGATTCGGGACTGTACCCAAAAGCCACCGTTTTGCATGTTCTCTTGAAAATGGTAAGGGGGAAATCAAAGCACAGTGGGAATCACACAAGACTCTATGACGATCTCGGGTCTACATACTAACCTGTACCAGTGTCACCAGAGAACTGCCATATGACGTAAGGTATAATACCATCTGGGAGTTCTCGGCGAGTCCGTCCAGTATACCCAGTCTCCACTAAGCACCCGTATACTATCTCTGATGTCAAACACCAATGGATATGGGATCATCCATCGCGCATCTTCATGGGTCGAGAATCTATACGCTAGTCTACTCTGGTATATCGATGCCCTGTCTCGATACACCTACGACTAGGAACATTTGAAGGATGTACTTAACGACTACTATGTCCCCACTAGTATGATCTGCATCATAGTCCTGGTAGTCAAGTACTCATCCTAAGGGCTTTATCAACATGTAATAGAGAGACAATCAGTGTACATGTTAAGATAAAGTGCAACCAGATAGCATACTATCATGTCGAGCAAGAAAGTCCTCCCTATATGTGTCCAAGCATCCACTACAATATACATCGTATGTACAGTAATAGCCTCTAGGGCATACATATAACTAACAGTGTTTGCTACACTAAAGGATTTTAGTATAGAGTTAGCTTGGGCTAGAGGGACTTCGGGTGGATCGTCTTTGGCGCGAAGATCACGAAGGAGGGTCGTTCAACTCGAAGCGGAGCCTTGTAGAGTCGTGTGGACTTCAACCCGGAGCTTTAGAAGAGAAGTACTCAAACTACAAAGGTAGTATGCTCTTTTCTTCTCTTGGTTTAATCACATCACAAATGCAAACCCTAATAATCTAGTAATGATCTTGTTAGTCTAACTTAGCACCTAATAAAAATTAAAATGTGGCATGCTTGATGCCTCTAGAACCTCATGGTGGTGTTAAGGTAGACTTTCATGGTATCAGAGCCAGGCTAGAACATCAGGGTAACTTGTAGCGACGTTACAAATCCGCCGTTTTTGTCGCGCAAAAACTGCCGATAAAAACAGTTTTGAAATTGATGTTTTGAGTTGTTTGCACACCCTGCGGGCTCACGGTTTGAACCGAGAAGCCGCGGAGTGGAGCGTGAGCACCCCGGGGACACCCCAGGGGGGCCGAATGGTTGGGCCCACTCCCTAAGGCCACCACAAGGTGGTCTTGGTGGTGGGGACCCGAAACTGCCCTACCTTGGGCAGTTTCGAGTCTGCCTCACCCCCTGGCCACCTCGTGGTGGCCTCGGGGGTAGGCTACCCCCTCTAGTCCCCCCACCCCATTCGATAGTTAACTTTGGGATCTGCGCCCCCACGAAGATTCGGACGGGTTTCGAGTTCGTTTCGACTCCTGGATTGGCTTAAAACGATCGATTTTGGAATTTTAGCTCACTGGATTTTTCATGTCTTGGAAAAATTGGTTAAGTTTGCTAATTGCATGTGGAGTTCTAATGTCGCGGTTAGTTTACAAGATTTGTGATGTGTGTGATACAATTATTAGAATCTGGATTAATTAGTTTTATGAAAACTAGTTACTATATTGTAAAGCTAGCTGTTTAGTCTCAATTGATCGATTACCACGAAGTTTTGATTTGGATCAAAACTCCGTTGCAATTACATATTGTACGTGATCACTAAGTCAGGAATCTTGTTGAATTATCTGACAACTAATTGAAAAGAGTTTTCAATTTGAGACTAAAATGCAAGTTTTATAAGTTAGGCATGAAATCCGGAATATGAGATATTCCAGGTTTATGATGTCTAAGGATATTGCGGATTCTAATTATTGTAGTTTTCTATTTTCTTTTCTGCGACTGTAAGTGTAATATATGGGGTATACCAATCTCGTTGCTATATGTCAACAAGTTTTAGGGATACGCATATTTGCCTACGTTGATGATATGTGATATCATATGTTGTTCTTGATATGATTTATTGGATCGTCGTGAAAGAATAGCTGGGAGGTTCTATGTGAGATGAGAGTTTTTAATTTCATTCATGTAAAATCTGTATGTAATATTCTTTTATTGAGGCACTTCCGGGTTGTGGATGATGTCACCACTGTTGTATATTATTTACTTTTTCGCATTAGGATAGACCCAAGGCGGGGAGCAAAAGTAACAGGGTTCTAGAGTCCAGTGGGAGACCATCTCAAGAAATTGAGACCGGGTCTCCTAACTCTAGAATTGGAAGGGTTACTTGCCGCTCTCGTAGGGGTCTAGGGATGTGGGTTTGGCTATTCATCACAACTGTGGAATCCGTGTTTTACATTATTGGTTAAATTTAAAACGCAGACATTCTAGTATATTCAATATTTCATATGTTGCTTCTGGTGCTTGATTCTGTGATGTTGATCATATATGTCACACCCCGCTTCCCAGTATACGGGCAGAGGACACGACGAGGCCGCTACGTATTTACTCTGAAGTAAATAAGCTAAACGTATCTAAGCAATATAAGTAAAAGTGCACAAGAGACAAAAGGTATAATAAAACAGCAACTTTATTTATTAACATTCTTTTGTACAATGTATGGAAAAGTAAATATATCTGAATGAAAGCAATGCCTAAATAATGGCATAACGGAAATGAAAATACTGAAATGAAATGTGTACAAGTGTAACTACAGCTCGGGATCTTCAATAAGCTGGTCCAAGTCTTCAGTGCTAGGCTCGATCTCTGGAAGGTCCGAAACACCTGACGACATTCAAAGAAGAAGAGAGAGAATGTCGTCAGCAAACAAATCACTCGGTAAGTCCCAAAGATAAGGGAGAAGTAGAATAGACAGAGAGTAAGAGAGAGTGTAGCTTTTAAAGTTGTATTTAGAGTTAATGTTGTTGTTTGTAGCTTGGTACAGAAAGATGCCAGTGTATACGAGAGGAGTCTCTATATGCCAGAGACTAGAAGCAAATGGAAGTACAAGGCTCCGTTAGAAAGCCCGAAACAACGGCATGGTATTCAGGTAGGTGTCTTAAATCTTACAGTCTCGTGCCACTTCTAACACCTTCCATACCAATCTATCCCTTAAACCCCGTGATGTCTTGTTTGTATTGTAACTTGTAATTGAATTGTAATATATAGATTGTATAATTGGATGACTTGCCGAAACCATGATATCAGTAAATGGATGTAACTGGAGAATCATGGATGTAACTGGAGAATCATGTAAATGGAAGTATATCCATGGTTCGGTTCAGTCAATATAGATTGAATAGTTTGATCCGATTGATTATATGGATTCATATTGAATTGTAATATTGTAGATTGTACTTGAATCATATTCAAGTCAGATTATTATAATGAGACTCAGTCTGAGTCAGAACGATTAGAAAAGAAATTGAAGTCCTGAATTAGGTTTTGATGTTATCGGTAACCGCTGCACATGGGTGGCAGGATTTGTGTCTTTTTCAAAGACGATTACCGTGTTGATAACACCGTTGTTAAGTTGTCTACCTTAAATAGGCAAGCACCCACTTCTCCGGCTTCCTGAGGCTCAAGATTGGTCACACTTAAACCTATATTTACTAGGGTCCTTATTGTAATTTATAAAACTTGAGGGGGTTTTATGTAAAAATAATTTTGCATAATTTACAAAATACACCTCAAGTATTTAATTATCGTCTTTAGAGTTTTCATAGTTGTGGATTTTATATTTGTGACATTTGTAATGAATAAACCTATTTTTCATAATATATGGTATTTAATTATAATATTGAACTTGTATGGAATTTCATGGTATTTTCATGTAAAGTGATCCTTTTGATTTAGAAAAGTTGGAATATTTATATTATATCAAAAATAGGTATTTTGATAATACATATATATATATATATATAAAATAATTTTAAACTATTATTTTTCTAAAAATCTCATTTTTCTTAAGATATTTGTATTTTTAAATCTTTCGAGACCGAATGCTCCTTGCGGAGGTCTGAATCTCGCACTACTAAGCCCAAGGATGTGCGATAATCCACACCATCCCAGTCGGGTTCCCCAAAATGGGTTGTAGCGGCGCTTTGCAAAGATTTATAAAAATACGTAACCTTATAGAAAACGGTTTTAATAGTCAGTGGTATTTATATGTAAAGTTTCATTTTCCCGTATTCTATGTTCCCGAAAGGTATTGTGCTATGTTGCATACGAGTGTTGTGAGGAGGTAGGTCATTACCTCATGATCTACTTAAAGGTATAGCAAGATTGTGATGTTTTAATGTCGAAATTAAACTACATGGTATTTTAGTGAAAAAGTACGATAAAAATTGAAATAGAAATCCTTTTGATATGGAACTTGTTAAATATGATTTGTTAATGTTTAATAGTCAACATGTAAGGGTTTAGTATGATTGTATTTAAGAAAAAGTGAGATTTTTTTAAGAAGAACCGAATCGGAAATTGGATTAACTCTGATTCCGTCGGGTTTTAGTAATATGAGTTTTTAGAAAAGAATAGAGAAGAGAAAGGTGGGACTTACGGGTTTAGAATCAAGAGAAGAGGGAGAGGAGGAAGTAGGATTTGCCGGTGTGTCGTTTCGTCACCGGAAACTCCTAGGGTCGTCATTGGAAGATCGTCGGAGTTTTGCCTTTTGCTAACTCCACTTGTACCCAAAACTTCTAGAGATTTTCTTGAGAGTTTTGGACAGAAATTTGGAGTGAGGAGGGTGTGTTTAGGAATGATATTTATAGGGTAAATCTAGGGTTAGGGTAGGTGAAAGGGTGAATTGAAAATGTAATAAAAATTGTATTTAAAATGGAGTAAATAGGTGTTTTAAAAGACTCTGTTGCTGTGCAGAGAAATTAAAGTATACAGGGGTTATAGAATACAAAAAGGCAGAACTTTCATGAAGGAAACTAAGCGATCCGACCGAGTTCGGCCGTCAGCGGCGGGACGAGTCGGCCGAGTCGCCGGCCCGAGTCGGCCGAGTCGGGCCGGGGCTCGCTGCCACGTGTCCCTCGTCGCTTGGTGTAGCCCCTGGGTCGGTTTGTTTTACATGTGTAGTGGGGTTTTTACGAGTTATGCATGTGTAGGCTCTTAGACTTCTAAAAATTCAAAAGAAAACAATATTAAAAATAATGTAGGGGTGATTGATCGATGCTTTTTTCGCCTGTGTGTTTTGAAATCAAAGAATTAACCGCAATCAAGAACGGTGTCGCTTGGTAGCTTGCCGGTTGAGTACGGGTCGGTCCACAGGGAAAACATGTATTTTCTAGTTGTTCTAACTAGTCAATTCCTATTTGTGGTAGGTTTTGATTTTCTATAAAAACTGAGGTTGAATTTGATTTGGATTAAAACCTTGCTAGGGTTAGGATTAGGTTAATTTGGAAAGTTAATTCTACTCACTGCTTTCTTTGCCCTAATTAAGATCTTAGGTGTTAAGGTAATAATTAACAAAGGGGATTAGCGCGATCAGGAAGAAACTTCGTTTCTTCCTTTTGGCCCTTGTCCGTCCTTTCTTAATTCTTAGCCCTAACCTCTATGGAAATAAATCACAACCAGTCTATCTAGGGAATCACCGCTATCTCGTGGGATAGGGTGCCGTAGTGAGCGGTGTGTGTTTGATTTGCATAAAGTCCTATTTTTAAAATATAGAACGGGCAAGAAAGGAGTGAGAGATTTTCATCTCTCAAACCTTCCCCAAACCTAACCCTAACAAGTGAGGAATTACTCACTCATTAGGGAATTAACAAAGGAATTCACTTTTTTGTGATTTTCTTTTAATAGCCTAATTAACTTGCGGAAAATAACTACGGCAGATAAAAAATTGCAAAGAAATAAAATTGCAGATAATAAGAATTTCAAGTTAAAAAAACTTACTTTTTATTGATGCACTCTTTGACAATTACAAGGAATGAAAATTTTAATCTAAGAAAATAAAAAGAGGCATACTCCAAAAAGAGTTGTAGGCTTCCTATTTATAAATAATAGAAACCCTAGGGTTTACATCTGATCCACATCTAGAATTATAAAACTACCCTAAGAAAACCGGGTCAATGCACCGACTCCCAGCGATACGTACCGACACACCGACACGTGTTCTATATGGCCGCGGAACCGCGGCCATAAGCCTTGTTTGGCCGCGGTTCCGCGGCCATATGGTGAGGTCTTGAACTCTGCCTTTCTGTTACGCTTCAAGTTGCTTTGTACTTCTATTTTCTTCACTTGGTTCTTCAGAATCTTTTCTAGTTTCTTCCAGATTTCCACAGTGCAGAATGTTGTGTACTTTTACCGTTAGCGTCGTGTTGAAGTCTTGAATCTTGTGCTGCCTTCGTACTTTATACAATTGAACTGTTCATTGATCTTCATTTGTTCCTTAAACTGTAGGCGGGATCATAAAAATTCTTCTATTTATTGGTCGTAGTCTCACTTTTGTAGCGTTTTTTCACCATTTTCACTGTATTGTTCCGAGAACCCGTAACCTGCAACTATTTAGCAGATATGGATCAAAAGCACCTATTTATTTGTAAAATGATTAAGAATGAGGAATATAATAATGCAAAATTATGATATGAACAAATACCCCCAAACATATCTTTTGCTCGTCCTGAGCAAAACTAATTTTATTCTCTAAAAAAAACCTAACCTCACTTTCGCAAGGAATCGCGATTGCACTGAGCTCGTGCAATAAGCCGTTAAACCTCTAGGTGTCCCTAGTAGGAGGAGTGTTGTCTCCTGAAGGTTTTCAGCGGATACTACCCACAAAATCCGATCAATTTTGCCTATTGACTTTCATTCTTCAATTAGGTATTCTAGCAAGAAATTCTATTATTTTTAACTTAGAAATCATCAACCCATATTTTTCACACTCACTTATCATTTAACTTACGATCATATATGTTCTGTAAATTTACTTAGCTTTTAGCATCTTTTGAATTTTCCTTCTAAGGTTTCATCTCAACTTAGGAATTTTTATCATCTCTACTAAAAATATAAGTCCTATTTTTCATTCCTATCTCTCATCCAAACCCAATCATATACCCCTACGTGTGTGTATGTATCACCCCTACACTTGGAAATTCAATTCAAGCTATCATACTCTTGTCCATTGTCTAAAGTACATTTAGTTGGTGAATTTATATGAAATTGCTCACACATCCTTCATTCGACCGTTAATACTTCTTGAGGTACTAACGACCGATTACAAAATGTGTTAGCGTAATAAGGTGTAATTCTTCGTCTTGTAATACCTAAGGCTTTAGCAGTGACTCCCAAACCAGTTGGTCCAAGGCACTAGCTGATAAAGCACCCTCGCTATATATTTTTTTTATTTTACGCAGCCTTAAGTAATTACAAAACCAGTGTTCATTTTTTTATGTCTCTTTATTCACCTTTTATACTTTATTTTATTTCCATTCATACTAAGGATTTTAAACAAGAGCATTTCAAGGTATCCTCTACTATTCCAAGTTTCAAGATGTGTGTTAGAGCATGTAGTAGGGTATATATTTTCAGGATTTAGACTTAAACTTCAGAATTATTTTTCAGACTTACACTTCAAATAAAAATTCAATACTCTTCCCTTATTTTGATTTAGCCCAAGAACTGAACTCAAAATTTGTCTATTTCTAAATAAACTACAAGGACATCTATTTTCTATAGTTAAACTTTAAGAAAGGTTATTTTTAGGGTTTTTAATTTACTAAGTTTAGAATCTAGTTTTTCCCTACTATTCAACCGTCATGTTGAACTTAAGTCAAATATGGCCAAAGTTGAACTTTTCAATTTTTATAATTTTTAAAAATTTTCAATTTTTATGGGTTTTAAAATAAGTATGCAAATGCAAAATTATACATATGAATGCGAAGGAAGAAAGCTTACCGAGCACACCCCCAAACCTAAACTTGACAGTGTCCTCACTGTCAGGCTACACCAAGAGGGTCAAAATTGTCAGCACTCCCATGTTTGTTTATTTTTTTATATTTTTATTTTATTAAAACTGGAAATTTACAAAAATACCCCAAAATATTTTTTTCTTATTTACAAGTGGTAAACATACCCCCAATCATACGGTTGGCTAAAAATCATTTTCTTTCTAGAGCCAACATAATTTCCCCCAAACTTAAATTAAACAAAGTTACAAGTCAATGCCAAGTTTTACAAAAGCCAAAAGTCAATACCAACCACTCGAAGAATTTATCAGTGAAACACAGCGGTTGGTAGAAGAGTATGTTGTCTAGAATCACGAAGAAGTGGGGAAGAGGTAAGTAATGTAATAGAAATGGATTGCATCTCAATTTGAAGAGACGACAAAGTGATTGTGACGATGGATTACTCACATTTTTGTGATTGTCAAGAAGAAGAAGTGGAAGTTTAATTTCTTTTTAGAGTTGATTCATCTCAACGCCGGTGTTTGCTAAAAATGCGAGTTCATCAGCGAAAATTTCTTCAAAGCTTTCATCGATACCCCGAAGAATAATGTCATCCGAAAGAGTTGGGCGATCTCTAGACTCCATGAAAGATTCATAAACAGCGGTGGATGTTGACCCGGACAACTTAATGGAAGAGTCCGTATGTGTATAATACATAGTTGGGTCAAACAACGTATGAAAAGAGTCTAGATCAGTATCTTGAACCTGATCAAATTCGCTGCTGTCGACACCCATTAATTTGACATAACATGCATGAGCAGAAGGTTCGGCGAGAAGACTTCCTATCTTGTAAATGTCACTTGACATCTTCCCGAAGGATAGAATCATAGAGCCGTTACGACAGTTGATAACAGCATTGGAAGTGGCCAAAATTGGTCGACCGAGGATCACCGGAATTTGGTTCTGTGGGTTAGCCACAGGATGTGTGTCCATAACAATGAAATCAACAGGGAATATGAAGTCCCCTACCTTAATCAACACATCCTCTAACTCACCCCTAGGATGGGTAATGGATCGGCCGGTCATTTGGAGAGTACAATGTGTGGGTTTTAACTCTCCAACGTCTAATTGCTCATATACGGAATAGGGAAGCAAGTTAACACTGGCACCAAGATCTAAAAGTGCGCGGTTGATGTTCTTATCTCCAATAGTTATTGAAATTGTAGGACAGCCAGGGTCCTTTCGTTTTTAGGGCAAATGTTGGGTAAGAGTATTGCTCACAGCACTAGCTAAGAAAACTTTCTTAGGTACCTGTGATTTCCTCTTCTTGGTGCATAAGTCCTTCAAGATTTTAGAGTAAGAAGGGACTTGTTGAATTGCATCCAACAGAGGAATATTAAAGTTAACTTGCTTAAATAACTCCACAATCTTCTCCATTTGTGAAGTTGGTTTATTGGATCTCAACCTGTTTGGAAATGGAACATTTTGAAAATTCGTTGAGTCCAATGTTTGTGGAGTAGATTGTGGAGTTGGAACGGATCCCAGTGTTGGTGTTTTTGTGGAGTGAGATGTAGGTCCGTTCGAATTAGTAAAAGAAGTAGAGCCTTGTGAAGAATGAAGAACAGGATCTGAAGAAGAAGAAGAAGAAGAAGCGGCCGGGGTGTTATTATCGCCAACATTGTTGTGCAATACCTTTCCAGATCTCAATGTAGTCACGGCACTCACATTATGATTCTGTTGTTCGTGAGCAACATAAGTATTTTGTGTGTGACCGGGATTTGGCAATGGTTGAGATGGATGTTTCCCCTTCTCTCGCTCACTTAACGCAGCATTCAGTTGTGCAATTTGGGCTTCAATTGTTTTGATACTCTGATCATGTGAAGCGGTATGTTGCACCAAAGACTGAATGGACGATTGGATGCTGGCTAAGGATTGCGTAGATTGTTTTAAGAACGCATCCAGACTTCATTCTAGCGAGGAAACCTTATCGTTATTTGGCTGAACAAAATTGTTTTGAGGATAAGAGTTATTTGGTACAAAATTGTTCATTTGGTTTTGGTAAGGTTGGGGTTGGAAAGGTTGCTGATATTGAGTTTGTTGAGGGGCTTGTTGTTGTGGAGGAGGCCTTTGAAAATTGTTATTGCCTTGGAATTGTTGTTGATTTTGATTCCAAGCAAAATTTGGGTGGCTCCTCCAACCAGGATTGTAAGTTGAAGAGTATGGATCATTTCTTTGTCTTTGCTGAAAGGCAGCATTGACTTGATCTTGTCCTTGAACAGGTGGGTTGTAAGGACAATCTTCAGTTAGATGGGACGGATCCGAACAACAAGCGCAAACAGTGCGTGGGGGTAAAGCTGGGGCAAGAGAAGGCGATGAGAATTTGCTCTCAATTGCTTCTAGTTTTTTCGTGAGTGCAGCCATTTCGGCCTTCATTGCAATCGACATATCTAGTTGATGTATGCCTACCCTAGACTGACCTAATGAAGTAGATGAAGTGGTCTTAGTGCTTTCCCACTGAAGTGTTTGTTCAGCAAGATCGTCGAGAAATTGCCAAGCTTCATCGCTTGATTTTGTAAGAAAGTGACCTTGACAAATGGTTTCCAACAACTCCTTAGTTGCTGGATTCAGTCCTTCGTATAAAGTTTGGCAAAGTTGCTAATTCGCGATACCGTGGTAAGGGCACTGAATAAGAAGGTCCTTAAATCTTTCGAAACACTTCCAAAAAGGTTCGGAAGGAAGCTGGGAAAATTGAATAATTTCATTGCAAATTCTCGCGGTCTTGTGGTGTGGGTAAAACTTTTTTAGAAAAGCCTTAACAAACTCTTCCTAATTTTTTATGGAGTGTGATGCTGTGCTATATAACCATTTTTCAGCTAGGTCACATAAAGTGAATGGAATGACGCGTAGACTTATAGCATCATCAGAAAGTTGTGTGGTCTTCATCATTGCGCAAACATTCTGGAATTTGCTAATGAAGATGTAGGCATCTTCTGATTCCAGCCCGTGAAATTTGGGCAACATATTGATGAAGTAGGGTTTAATTTCAAAGTTATCCCCATTAGCCGGTGGAAGTGAAAAACAAGTGGGAAGTGCGGTGCGGATAAGATAGAAAAGATCCTGGAGCGCGATTCGTTGGGGCGCTTCAACAGGAGGATGTGGTGGGTTATTCGCACCCAGTGGAGGTAGAACCAACCCTGTGGGTAAGGGTTTGTTAGGATTGAATCCCAACATCTCCTTAGAAGATGATGAATTTGAAGATAAGGTAAAGAAGTGGAGGAAATTTCGACTTCGGAGTCGAAAGCGTCGTCAGTAGGCACTAACGAGACACGGACTAAACGGGCGCCAGTGTCCCTAGTCCAACTGGACATACATTAACGAGGTGTAGTGTAGTCAAAAAGTAAAAACAGAAGGTAGGAGTAAGAAAACGTCAATGAGAGAAAGTGGGGTGCAATGGATTTCTAGCGACAAATTGGCAAGTTTTTGTAAAAATTTTGTTTTGTGGTTTTTTTATAAGGGTTTTTTTGCAAAAAGATTTTTATAAAGAGCTTAGACACACTTTCAAGCAATCACAATATGCACAATCAAGCCTAGAGCTAGGGTCTCCTAAGTCAACTAGACTGCTCCTAACTGTTCCAAAGGGCAAGTTGTGAGATCCTCAAATCGCCTCTTCACCGCCAATTGTGGCCAGGTAAGTACAAGTAAAGAAAGGAGAGATCTGCTCACAAATCACCGTGAGACGGGCCTTTTAAAATTACCTTTCCCACTTGTCTAGCCTAGGCACCACAAAGTCAGGTTTAGATAAACGAACGATACCTACAACCTTTCCTTTGTCCTAATGAGCATGACAGTCCTTGTTGGCTGAGTCTAATATTTTTCAATTAACTTGAAGGTTGATGCAAAATGTTTTTTATGATTTTTGGGGTCCTAGGAAGGGTAATGAAATCCCCACCCAATTTGGATTGCTGTTATAGCCCCTTAAAAGTCCGTTTTAAAAATGCAAAGCAGTAAACACACAAAAATCCAAAACACTTGCCAAAAAAATTTTCTTTTATTTGCGGCGCAAAGAATCCTGCACAAAATCAAGTTATTGGAGAAGGGGGAGAAGTTTTGCGCAAAGAACCTGCAGGAAAATTTTTCAGAGGATTACAGAGGGCAGAAGAGAGGAAAAGAATGCTTACAGAGAAGTTTTCAGTTACTGATGTCAGCAACACACGGCGGTTCCGCGGTCGGATGCACAATATTGCGGCGGTTCCGCGGTTGAAGAGTTGACTCAGGCCTCCAAACTTCTTCTGTTGTCTGTTGTGGTTCTCCTCTGTTTGTTCAGATCTGCTGTTTGTTATTTTTTTCGCTGGATTTTTCCAGATCTGAATCTGTTCGTCTTTTCGATCCTGCACAATTCGCACGAAAACCCTTCAAAAAATAACAAAATGATAAAAAAAATTTGTTTTTATATTTTTCAGTTTTTATGATTTTTAAATTTTTTTTTAACTAACCCGAAATTATAAAAAGAAAATAACTACCGTTATCCCCGGCAACGGCGCTATTTGATTGAGAGGTCTTTAGCGTGTGTGCCCTTTTGAAAACAAAGAATTAACTGCAATCAAGAATGGTGTCGCTTGGTAGCTAGCCGATTGAGTATGGGTCGGTCCACAGGGAAAACGTGTATTTTCTAGTTGTTCTAACGGGTCAATTCCTATTTGTGATAGGTTTTGATTTTCTATAAAAACTGAGGTTGAATTTGATTTGGATTAAAACCTTGCTAGGGTTAGGATTGTTAGTGTATATGCCCTAGGGGCCATTATTGTATCATACTAGTTTGTATATTACTTAATGGAAGCTTAGGATATTCACATGTATATAACAGTCTTGCTAAACATAATAGTATGCTACTTGGTTTTTCTATCTTAATATGTGAGTATACGTATTGATAGAGCTCTTAGGATCTTGCTTGACTACCAGCGTTGTGATGGCAGTCACACTAGTGGGGGCTGGGTAGTCTACAAGCACATCCTTATTCAGGTCCCTAGTCGTTGGATTATCGAGACAGGGCATCGATACTCCGGAGTAGACTAGTGTGTATGCTTCTCATCCCAGTTGGGGAGATGGTCTGTCCCATAGCCGTCAGTACGTCGTACTGGAGATAGTATGCAGGTGCTCGTTAGGTTACGGGTACACCGAACAGGACTCACAGGAAACTGTTGGTTGGTTTTATACCAGTCGTCAGTGAACAGTTCCCAGGTGACATGAGTACAGCATAGTCCGCAGACTTGACACTGCTACTTCGCCTCGAGTGTGTCCCACTGTTCTTAGATTGCTACCCTACCACGGCTCAAAGGAGTCGTGCAAACAGGTAGCAGTTGGGTGCAGTCCCGAGCACTTGGAGGCAGTGGCGGTTAGACAGGATTCGTCTCTCCCGGTATTGGGGGTTGATATCGCGCTGTGTCAGAGAGCCATTACGCAAAGTCCCTGGCCAGGGCAAGCGAGATTTGCTGGTAAGTTCCAGTAGTTTCTCAGGGTGTAATGGGCTTCACTCCGATACGACTTATACCACTATTAGGGGACTGGCGCTTGCCGCCCCCTAGACCCGATATGCGATAGTCTTAGACGAACAGACCGGACTGTACGGAGATTGTCACATCAGACTCAAAAGGAGTTCGGATGGGTTTCCTCATTGGCCTTCTTATCGACATCTACCTGGGGACCGTTACGAACAGCTAGTACCGCTTGCGGTCTGTGGTTAAACCCACTGCCAGCGTAGTAGTCGAGTCTCTAGAGTCCCACACAGAGAGTTTCCCTACTCCAGGCGAAACGATATAGAGGTCGTATGGTTTTACGACAAGGGTTCGGACGCATACGTGTGTTTATGCACGTACGACATCCGGACAGTTTTTACTAGTCGGCTTTGGTTTAAGCCAGTTACTAGTATCCGGTTATTGGATTTATACAGTCTAAAGTTTTTCCGTGTTTTCACGGATAGGAGGGGCGTTCTCGTAATTGCGCGAGAAGCTTCTAGAAGATGGTGACTAAGGAGGTTTAGGTGGCATATACATTGAATGAGATTAGTGAGTCATATGGATGATTCATCCATGTCATTATTGCTTCATAATTGCTTAATGACTCATGGAGATGAATCACCATAAGATATTTATCAAGCATGATTGTAAATCATTTTCTTTTCTTTTCTTGAAAAACAGTAATGCTTGATATATATTATGATAACTCATTTTCTCATTTCATTATTCTTCTCACCTTCTCTCTCCTCAAGCTTCCTCTCTTCAAACCCTAATCCTCCCCTCTCATGTGTTGAGTACAAGGATTAGTTAGACTACTTAATCTATAACCCTCACTCTATATCATCTAGATACTTTGATTAGCACTTAAAGAAACCTAGTTGCCTCAAGTTTAGAGGCAAAGCTTGGAGTATAGCTCTCGTGGTGAATCGTCTACTACTTGGAGAAGGCCGAGGAGGAGGTGGAGTTCGCAAAGACGAAGGACACGGTTCTTTAGGTATAATCCCTTCACATAGTAGTTTAGAACTTCTATGTTTGATGTTAGTTATCGTTTAGCTTCGATTCATGCGGTTAGTCGATATTTAAGCAAAGAACAAGATCGTTTTTCATATTTCCGCCTCCCCGCAAGTCGTGGGGTGTTGTACATCGACTTACAGTGGTATCAGAGACTCGCTAAACAATAAATAACTCACTTGCAAAATTGTATGAATTTCGAACGGAAAAAAACAAACCGGAAAACCCCGATATCATGAGTTTCTGTCGATTTTTAAATGAGGTCCAAAAATTTTTCAGGGACCTTCAGAAAGCCCTAAATGATAGTATTAGAACACCCAAGAAAACTGGGCTCATGAATCGGCTAAAGCGCCACGGAACCGCGGCGGATCCCACCGATCCGCCGCGATTCCGCCGCCGAGTTGCCGATTCATCAGCCCAATTTTCCTTTGTGGGTTCTCTGTGATATTTGGTATTTTCTGGAATGTTTTAATTTTTGCTTAGGTTTCATATTTACAGAGAAATATTGGAGCAAAATTAAATGTGTTTAATCGATCAAAATTATACGGTATTTGCTTGTTGGATTATATCTGTGTTTGTATAATGTGTTCGTAAACCTCCCCTAACTGCTAGTATGTCGGTTGGCAGGGGGTTGCACATTTCTGTAATGGTTTTTACTGTTTGTGGATATGAACTGTGTTGGACTGTTGTGATGTATAGCCGGGGTTATGTGATGGGTTATTATTTAATTCATTTGATGTAAATGTAATTTGTTGTAATATTATTTTGCGGGGCACATCCAGGTTGCGGATGTAGCCACCGTTGTATTATTTTATTTTACTGTTTTTGCTCCTAGGACAGACCCAAGGTGGGGTGCACAAACTGCCGGGCGGGTAGTTTGCCGTACCCGTAGGGGTCTTGGGTGGGGTAATGGCTATTCATCACAACTGTGTAATCCGTCTTTCCTTGCAGGCTCAAAAGAAATACGGATTGCTTGCAAATCCAATAAAGTTCATATGAGATCTGGAATGCCTATTATTGCGTCTGACGAATGTACAATATCTATATATGATAGCTATTTAGACATCACTTATGTTTTACACCCGCGCTAGCCCAGCCCCCGCTCTGTCGTTAGTTAAGTAACCTAACGGGTAATGACGGGACCCCGTGGCGAATGCGGATGGCATAAGAGGACGTTGTATTTTCGTTGTTTTCTGCAATGATAGGTTAATGATGGGACGCATTATTTATAATGATCGTTCACGGTTTTGCCAAAACCATTCGTAGCCCTCCGTCATTTCATCTGGGTATTCAGTAGTATTCAAGCTATGTATTTTGACCTAACGCCAAGGCATAGTGTTTGGTAGCTACTGGATATTCATTTGTTGCATAGATAGATGAGTTAGTTTGGGACAGTTGTATTATCATTTTGGCCGAACGTCAAGGATATATATGGATGGGTTCAAATTGACAAGATAATGATGGGTAGAACTTGACATGTGACTTATGACATTTTGACCTAACGCCAAGGTCATAAGAGCATGGGGCAAAAATATATATCGGGAATTTCTAAAGAAACTGAAATTTGCAAAGAGTTGCATACCATTTGGAGTTTGATGAATTTTGGTAGGATTCCTTCAACATTATCATACAATGATATTTGGATCACGATCCTACTGTGAGTATATGCTACTTATCAGGATATTCGTCACTTAACGATCAATGCTATAAACCAAGTAGGTGTCAAGAAAGGTGTCAGCGGGGTTACGCCCCCAGAGAAAAGAGGTTCTTTAATTAAGGAACTTCACGAAAGCGTTGGAAAACCTCCCTCGAAGTATCGACACTAGCCTGGCTGAACGGTTAAGCAACAATTATACAGTGAGAATAGTCCTGGCTAATTCTTCTTTTATGGTTTGAGGAAGGATTCGAGAAACAGTGGGAGCCATCCAGTTTAGATAAACTAAAAACCACTATAAACTTGCAAGAGCATCATGCTAAAGAGTTTTCTTCTCTCTCTCCTAATTGCAGCGACCCTGAAAATGACTGGACTTAAGTTACTTTTAGAGAAAAATATACTGACAGGGCCAAACTATAAAGATTGGCTGCGGAATGTCAAAATGGCTTTGACCTATGACAAATTGGGGTACGTCCTCACCGCTACGGCACCTGCTGTCCCTGGTCCCAAATCCAGTAATGCGGATAAGGAAATCCGCAAACCCTGGGATTTCGATTGCGCGAAAGCCAAGTGCATCGTGCTTGCCTCGATGAACAATGAATATCAGAGGAGGCACGAGGATATAGAACTAGATGCCATATTTCTCCATACAAAGGAACTTTATGGAGAGCAATCTCGTATAGCAAGATACGAGACCTCTAAAAACTTGTTTCGAGCGAGGTTGGCTGTCGGGTCATCGGTAGGAGAATATGTCCTAAAGATGATTGGCTATATAGAAGAGCTCGCAGACCTTGGGACGACTTTGGATAATGAGCTCTATACAGACCTTATTCTCCAGTCCCTTCCTCCCACCTACGCCCAGTTTATCCTGAACTTCAACATTCAAAGAAAAGAAGTTGAACTTCCGGAACTCCTGAACCTGTTAAGGAGTGCAGAGGGCACCTTGCAGAAAGCAAGGGAAACACTCGCTATGTTTGTTAGCGGTGCATCTTCTTCCGGGTCCAAGGCTAGGGCCAAAGGAAGGAAGAAGAAGGCCGCTACCAAACCTAGAGGAGGTGTTAGTAAGGTAGGAGGGAAGGGAAAGAAAAAGTTTGCGGTACCGGTAGTGGGCCAGGATGAGTGCTTCCATTGTCACAGGAAAGGGCACTGGAAAAAGGATTGCAAGGCGTGGAACGCCAAGAACAAGGAACCGAAGCAAGCTGTGGCTTCGACTTCAGGTGTGTTTGTAATTGAGAATTGTCTGTCGATCAACTCTACTTCCTGGGTATTGGATACCGGATCAGGATCTCATATTTGCAATTCATTGCAGGCACTGAGAAACCGTAGAGTGCTGAAGGAAGGTGATATGACCCTAAAGGTTGCTAACGAAACTAGCGTGGGAGCTGCGTCCGTCGGGGATTATCACCTTGGATTGACGAGTGGACACATTTTGGTTTTACATAACTGTTTTTTTGTACCAAGCTTAACGTGTAATATCATATCAGTTTCCTTGTTATCAAATAAAGGTTATGATTTCACGTTTGTAAGAGATGTTGTTAACATCCACCTTAATCATGGTTTGATTGGGTCCGGTACACTAAATAACGGTATATATGTTTTAAACCAACTCCAAATTTTCAATATCCAGAACACACTAAAAAGAAAGTCTCCAGATTTAAATAAAGCTTTCTTATGGCATTGTAGATTGGGTCACATCAATGAGAGAAGGTTGACTAAGTTGCATAGAGAAGGATATTTGGACTCGTTCGAATATCAAACTTATGACACTTGTCAATCTTGTCTCAAAGGAAAGATGACAAAGACTCCATTTACTGGACATGGAGTAAGAGTGAGCGAGCTCTTAAGACTCATACACAGCGATGTATGTGGTCCAATGTCTACGCATGCAAGAGGTGGTTTTTCCTATTTCATTACTTTCACGGATGATTACTCAAGGTACGGATTCATTTATCTGATGAAACATAAATCCGAGGCTTTTGAGAAATTCCAAGAGTATAAGAATGAAGTAGAAAACCAAACCGGCAAAAGTATCAAGACACTTAGATCTGATCGAGGTGGTGAATACTTGAGTGCCGAGTTCCTAGGTTACCTAAAAGAGAAAGGAATTCTCTCTCAGCTTACTCCTCCATACACTCCACAGCATAACGGTGTATCGAAGAGACGGAATCGAACCCTATTAGATATGGTACGATCCATGATGAGTAATGTTGAGTTACCGCGATCTTTCTGGGGTTATGCGCTAGAATCAGCGGCATATCTTTTGAACATGGTTCCTAACAAGACTGTGCCTACCACTCCATATCAGATGCGGAGTGGGAAGAAACCCCATCTTCAGTATATAAAGATTTGGGGATGTCCAGCTTTTGTTAAAAAGCAGCATGTGGACAAGCTCGAGGCACGATCAGTAAAATGTAAGTTTGTGGGATATCCAAAGAACTCCAGGGGATATCTATTCTATTACGCAGAGGAACAAAAGGTATTTGTTTCTCGTAATGCCCATTTTCTAGAACATCAGTTTTTAGAAAAGGAAACAAGTGGGAGTGAAATAGAACTGGAAGAAATTCCAGAACCACAAATTAATACTGAAAGTTTGGTAGAACAAGTAGTTCAAGAAGAACAGGACATTCCCGCACCCCTCCGCATGAGTAGTAGGCCGTCTCATCCGCCTGAGAGATACTACGGTTTTCTCATAGATGGGGATAGAGAGGATTACATCATAGATGATGATGAACCTACTGGCTTCCAGCAGGCCATCCAGAGAGGAGACTCGGTACGATGGCTAGATGCAATGCGAACCGAAATGGAATTCATGTACACCAATAAAGTATGGACTTTGGACTTTGCTCCAGATGGGGTAAAACCCATTGGATGCAAATGGATCTTCAAGAAAAAGATTGGTGTAGATGGACAGGTGGAAACCTATAAGGCTAGACTTGTTGCAAAGGGTTTTCGTCAAAGACCTGGTTTGGACTATGACGAAACTTTTTCTCCAGTGGCTATGCTCAAATCCATTCGGGTCCTTCTTGCTATTGCTGCCTTCCATGATTATGAAATCTGGCAGATGGACGTAAAAACGGCTTTTCTGAATGGCAATTTAGAAGAGTGCGTCTATATGGATCAGCCAGAGGGTTTCAATCAGAGTGGGAGCAGCGGGAAAGTATGCAAGCTGCTTAAGTCCATTTATGGACTAAAGCAAGCATCACGGAGTTGGAACATCTGTTTTGATGAGACGGTCAAAGAATATGACTTTATCAAAAATCCAGATGAACCATGCATATATAGTAAAGTTGTAACCAGAAGTGTCGTATTCCTCGTCTTGTATGTGGATGACATTCTATTGATAGGAAATGACATTCCTATGCTACAATCTGTCAAAGGATTCTTGTCACACAGGTTCTCCATGAAAGACCTGGGTGATACCTCTTACATTCTGGGGATCCGGATCTATCGTGATAGATCCAAGAGGATGTTGGGACTTTCGCAGTCCAGGTATATCGACACTGTACTAAAAAGATTCAGTATGGAAGATTCTAAGCGCGGTAATCTACCGGCTTGTCACGGAATCACCCTATCCAAAGAGATGTCTCCCAAGACTGATTTGGAAAGGGAACGCATGACTATTATACCCTACGCTTCTGCGGTAGGCTCTATAATGTATGCGATGTTGTGCACCAGACCAGATGTAGCTTACGCACTGAGCGTGGTAAGCCAGTATCAGTCAGACCCAGGGGAGAAGCACTGGATAGCAGTAAAGAACATTCTCAAGTACCTAAGGAGGACAAAGGAGATGTTCTTGGTTTATGGCGGAAAAGACCTCAGGTTGGAGGCCTTTGCTGATTCCGGCTTCCAGAGTGATAAGGACGATTCCAAGTCCATGTCGGGTTATGTCTTTACCCTCAATGGAGGGGCGGTGTGCTGGAAGAGTTCCAAGCAGGACACCGTTGCTGACTCGACTATGGAAGCGGAGTATATAGCTGCTTGCGATGCCGCAAAAGAAGCAGTCTGGATGAAGAAGTTCCTAACAGAACTTCAGGTGGTTCCTACCATAGTTGATCCAATACCTCTGTATTGCGACAACAACGGAGCTATAGCTTTAGCGAAGGAACCAAGGTCCCATCAGAAGTCCAGACACATCTTAAGGCGGTATCACCTGATCAGGGAGATCATTGATCGTCGGGAGATCGAGGTTCGGAGAGTTGCTTCTGAAGAGAACATTGCTGATCCATTCACAAAGGCCCTACCTCAGATTCAGTTCGAGAGGCTACTCGAGATCATCGATCTTCGATATGCCAGTACATGGCCCTAGTGCAAGTGGGAGATTGTTATTGTATATGCCCTAGGGGCCATTATTGTATCATACTAGTTTGTATATTACTTAATGGAAGCTTGGGATATTCACATGTATATAACAGTCTTGCTAAACATGGTAGTATGCTACTTGGTTTTTCTATCTTAATATGTGAGTATACGTATTGATAGAGCTCTTTGGATCTTGCTTGACTACCAGCGTTGTGATGGCAGTCACACTAGTGGGGGCTGGGTAGTCTACAAGCACATCCTTATTCAGGTCCCTAGTCATTGGATTATCGAGACAGGGCATCGATACTCCGGAGTAGACTAGTGTATACGCTTCTCATCCCAGTTGGAGAGATGGTCTGTCCCACAGCCGTCAGTACGTCGTACTGAAGATAGTATGCAGGTGCTCGTTAGGTTATGGGTACACCAGACACGACTCACAGGGAACTGTTGGTTGGTTTTATACCAGTCGTCAGTGAACAGTTCCCAGGTGACATGAGTACAGCATAGTCCGCAGACTTGACACTGCTACTTCGCCTCGAGTGTGTCCCACTGTTCTTAGATTGCTACCCTACCACGGCTCAAAGGAGTCATGCAAACAGGTAGCAGTTGGGTGCAGTCCCGAGCACTTGGAGGCAGTGGCGGTTAGACAGGATTCGTCTCTCCCGGTATTGGGGGTTGATATCGCGCTGTGTCAGAGAGCCATTACGCAAAGTCCCTGGCCAGGGCAAGCGAGATTTGCTGGTAGGTTCCAGTAGTTTCTCAGGGTGTAATGGGCTTCGCTCCTACACGACTTATACCGCTATTAGGGGACTGACGCTTGCCGCCCCTAGGCCCGATATGCGATAGTCTTAGACGAACAGACCGTACTGTACGGAGATTATCATATCAGACTCAGTAGGAGTTCGGATGGGTTTCCTCATCGGCCTTCTTATCGACATCTACCTGGGGACCGTTACGTACAGCTAGTGCCGCTTGCGGTCTGTGGTTAAACCCACTGCCAGCGTAGTAGTCGAGTCTCTAGAGTCCCACACAGAGAGTTTCCCTACTCCAGGCGAAACGATATAGAGGTCGTATGGTTTTACGACAAGGGTTCGGACGCATACGTGTGTTTACGCACGTACGACATCCGGACAGTTTTTACTAGTCGGCTTTGGTTTAAGCCAGTTACTGGTATCCGGTTATTGGATTTATACAGTCTAAATTTTTTCCGTGTTTTCACAGATAGGATGGGCGTTCTCGTAATTGCGCGAGAAGCTTCTAAAAGATGGTGACTAAGGAGGTTTAGGTGGCATATACATTGAATGAGATTAGTGAGTCATATGGATGATTCATCCATGTCATTAATGCTTCATAATTGCTTAATGACTCATGGAAATGAATCACCATAAGATATTTATCAAGTATGGTTGTAAATCATTTTCTTTTCTTTTCTTGAAAAACAATAATGCTTGATATATATTATGATAACTCATTTTCTCATTTCATTATTCTTCTCACCTTCTCTCTCCTCAAGCTTCCTCTCTTCAAACCCTAATCCTCCCCTCTTATGTGTTGAGTACAAGGATTAGTCAGACTACTTAATCCATAACCCTCACTCTATATCATCTAGGTACTTTGATTAGCACTTAAAGAAACCTAGTTGCCTCAAGTTTAGAGGCAAAGCTTGGAGTATAGCTCTCGTGGTGGATCGTCTACTACTTGGAGAAGGCCGAGGAGGAGGTGGAGTTCGCAAAGACGAAGGACACGGTTCTTTAGGTATAATCCCTTCACATAGTAGTTTAGAACTTCTATGTTTGATGTTAGTTATCGTTTAGCTTCGATTCATGCAGTTAGTCGATGTTTAAGCAAAGAACAAGATCATTTTTCATATTTCCGCCTCCCCGCAAGTCGTGGGGTGTTGTACATCGACTTACAAGGATTAGGTTAATTTGGAAAGTTAATTCTACTCACCGCTTTCTTTGCCCTAAATAATATCTTAACTGTTAAGGTAATAATTAACAAAGGGGATTAGCGCGATCAGGAAGAAACTTCGTTTCTTCCTTTTGGCCCTTGTCCGTCCTTTCTTAATTCTTAGCCCTAATCTCTTTGGAAATCAATCACAACCAGTCTATCTAGGGAATCACCGCTACCTCGTGGGATAGGGTACCGTAGTGAGCGGTGTGTGTTTGATTTGCATAAAGTCCTATTTTTAAAATATAGAACGGGCAAGAAAGGAGTGAGAGATTTTCATCTCTCAAACCTTCCCCAAAGCTAACCCTAACAAGTGAGGAACTACTCACTCATTAGGGAATTAACAAAGGAATTCATTTTTTGTGATTTTCTTTTAATAGCCTAATTAACTTGCGGAAAATAACTACGGCAGATAAAAAATTGCAGAGAAATAAAATTGCAGATAATAAGAATTTCAAGATATAAAAAACTTACTTTTTATTGATGCACTCTTTGACAATTACAAGGAATGAAAATTTTAATCTTGGAAAATAAAAAGAGGCATGCTCCAAAAAGAGCTATAGGCTTCCTATTTATAGATAATAGAAACCCTAGGGTTTACATCTGATCCACATCTAGAATTACAAAACTACCCTAAGAAAACCGGGTCAATGCACCGACTCCCACCGACACGCACCGACACACCAACACGTGTTCTATATGGCCGCGGAACCTCGACCATAAGCCTTGTTTGGCCACGGTTCCGCGGCCATATAGTGAGGTCTTGAACTATGTCTTTCTGTGACGCTTCAAGTTGCTTTGTACTTCTATTTTCTTTACTTGGTTCTTCATAATCTTTTCTAGTTTCTTCCAGATTTCCACAGTGCAGAATGTTGTGGACTTTTACCGTTAGCTTCGCGTTGAAGTCTTGAATCTTGTGCTGCCTTCGTACTTTGTGCAATCGAACTGTTCATTGATCTTCATTTGTTCCTTAAACAGTAGGCGGGATCATAAAGATTCTTCTATTTGTTGGTCGTAGTCTCACTTTTGTAGCGTTTTTTCACCATTTTCACTGTATTGTTCCGAGAACCCGTAACCTGCAACTATTTAGCAGACATGGATCAAAAGCACCTATTTATTTGTACAATGATTAAGAATGGGGAATATAATAATGCAAAATTATGATATGAACAGGGGGGTGGGATTTGAACTTTGGTGGCTTGGTTCAGCAGTGCAAGGTCTTACCAATGTGCTACAATCTTCTTCTTACTATTAAAAAGCAAAACAAACTTATAACTTTTGCTCAGGCAAAAGTACCCCTTTCTGTATTTTTTTGAAAAATTGTACAGAAAGTTGTACAGGAAGTTTAGGGTTGTTACAATATAACTGTGTGAGACGAATGTAAAATTATATATATGATATATAATAAACGTTGCTTATGTTTTTCACCCGCGCTAGTTCAGCACCCGCTCTTCCAGTAGTTAAGTAACCTAACGGTGCATGACGGGGCCCCGTGGCGAATGCGGATGGCATAAGCGTACGTTCTATTTTCGTTTCATTTTTCTGTGATGTTTAGGAAACATTAATTGATGGGACTTCATTAATGAGATTAATGAAAAGAAAGAAACCAAAAGATGTTGTAAAATCAAATATTCAAAAAAGGTAGCTCTAGTTTTTTCTTTGCATAGTGGTATTCCTTAATGAATATCCAGCATCTCATTCGATGAGAAAAGAGCCGAGATCCCATCACCGGGAGTGACCTCTTTAGCGAAACTAGTAAATGCTACAACCCATACGGTTTTGTCTTTTGATTGCTTCTCTAGTTCTTGCTTTGCATAGTGGTATTCATGAATATCCAGCACCTCATTCGAAGAGGAAAGAGCCGAGATCCCTTCACCGGGAGTGACCTTTTTAGAGTAGCTAGAAAAGCCTCAAAAACACTCCTTTATAAAATCACTAAATTCTACAAAGATATCAAGTTCATTACGCTCATGGTTTTCTTGAAAACCCGTGTAGCCCTCTGTCATTTCAGATAAGTACTATTTAGTATTCGTGATGCGTTTGTTGACCTCCATCAAGGCGTAGTGTGCGGTAGCTGATTAGTGCTTATCTGTCGCATGTGATGAGATTGGATTAGGGTAGTCGTACGGCCTTGTTGACCTCCGTCAAGGGTCATGCGGGTGGGTTTAATCCAATCAAGAAATGAACGGGTTGAACTTGACTAGCGGCCTATGGTTTGTTGACCTCCGTCATGGTCATAGGAAGCTAGGGGTAAAAACCATTATCGGGAATTTCAAGTGTTGAAATTTGCAATGAGATTGCATATCTTCTATATGATAGTTGGATCCCGATACCCACTGTGAGTAAGAGTTACTCCTGGGAGAGTTTTGCACTTTACAATTAGTCGATCAATTAGATGTCTAGAAAGGTGTCAACGGGGTTATGTCTCTAGGGAAACGAGGTTTATTTTAATTAGGTCCGTGGGAAAGCACGGGGAACCTCTCTCAAAGTACCAACACTGGCCTGGCCGAACGATTAGCAAACTTATATGGTGTAATTAATCCTGGCTAATCTTACCTTTTAGGGTTTGAAGGAAGATTTGATAAAAATAGTGGGAGCCATCCTGATTAGATAAGATAATAATCAATCTAATCTTGCAAAGAGCGCACGCTAACGCGTTTCCTTCTCTCTCTCTCTCCAGGCAGCAACCAATGTCACGCCTTAATCAAGATAATAATATAGATGTATTGACCGAACCCTCCTTTTATACAGGGCTAGGGAACGTTGGTCACGCTCTATCTTATGAATGTCATAAGTCTGAGCAAGGGATAGGGGAATGTCAGGATTCCCGTGCCACCCATACGAATAAACAGCATGTTGATGCATCTTCTTCGGGTGTGTTCGTTATCGAGAACTATTTCTCAGTTTGTTCTACGTCCTAGGTATTGGATACCGGATCAGGATCCCATGTATGTAATTTGTTACATGGGCTAAAGAAAGGTAGAGAACTGGTAAAGGGTGATAAATCCCTAATAGTAGGGAATGGTACAATTGTTGCAGCCAAGGGAGTTGGCGATTATCACATTATATTACCAACTGGTAATACATTGATTCTGAACGACTATTACTACGTACCAAAGATGATGTGCAACATTATATCGGTTTCTTTGCTAACTAAAGAAGGATATAATCTCACATTAGAGGATAATGTTATGAACATTTTCTATAATCAAGTGTTGAATGGATCTGGTACGTTATGTAATGGTATATACGTTCTTAATCAAAGTACAGTTCTTAACATACAGAACACAAACAAGAGGAAAAGTTCAGAAATAAACGAAGCCTTCTTGTGGCACTGTAGACTAGGTCATATCAATGCGACAAGACTGTCTAAGTTGCATAGAGATGGATATATGAATCCGTTCGAATTTTCATCTTATGAAACTTGCCAGTCATGTCTCAATAGCAAGATGACCAAAACTCCGTTTACTGGACACGGAGAAAGAGCTACTGAAATCTTGGGACTGATACATAGTGATGTATGCGGTCCTATGTCTACACATGCCATGAATGGTTTTTCGTACTTCATTACATTCACTGATGATCTCTCAAGATTCGGACATGTGTTCTTGTTGAAACACAAGTCTGAAGCTTTTGAGAAATTCAAGGAATATAAGTGCGAAGTTGAAAAACAGACGGGAAAAAGTATTAAAATCCTACGATCTGATCGGGGAGGTGAATACTTGAGCGGGGAATTCCGAGACTATTTAAAAGAGAATGGGATTCTCTTTCAGCTTACTCCTCCGTATACACCACAGCATAACGGTGTATCGGAGCAGAGAAATCGCACCCTATTAGATATGGTGCGCTCTATAATGAGTATTGCTGAGTTACCTATTTCCTTTTGGGGATATGCGCTTGAGACAGCTGCATACCTATTGAATAGAATTCCGACCAAATCTGTGCCTACCACTCCATATGAGATATGGAATGGGAAGAGACCATATCTTAATTTCATTAAGATATGGGGTTGTCCGGCCTATATCAAAAAGCAAAATCCGGACAAGCTCGAGGTAAGGTCAGTTCTGTGCAAGTTTTTAGGATATCCCAAACACTCGCGAGGGCATATCTTCTACCAAAGTGAGAAACAAAAGGTGTTTGTTGCTCAACATGCCACCTTTTTGGAAAAGGAATTTCTTGTAAAAGAAATTAGAGGAAATGAGGTAGAATTGGAAGAAGTTCCAGCAGAACAAACTACAGCTGATGATTTGGTGGAACCAGAGGATCCAATAGTACCGAACGAACCCCAGCCACTCCGCAGATCTAGTAGGGTTCCTCACCCACCTGAGAGATACTACGGTTTTCTCATAGACGGTGGAAGTGAGGATTGCATCATGGAAGATGATGACCCGACTAGTTTCGAGCAGGCCATTACAAGTGGGGACTCTGTTAAATGGTTGGATGCTATGAGATCCGAGATGGAATCCATGTACACCAACTAAGTATGGACTTTGGAAGTTGCTCCTGAAGGGGTAAAACCCATTGGGAGCAAGTGGATCTTCAAAAAGAAGATAGGTGTAGATGGAAAAGTTGAGACTTTCAAAGCTAGACTTGTAGCAAAAGGTTTTCGTCAACGACCTGGCGTCAACTATGATGAAACCTTTTCTCCTGTCGCTATGCTTAAGTCCATCAGCATCCTACTTGCCATTACTGCATACCATGACAACGAAATCTGGCAGATGGACGTCAAGACCGCTTTTCAAAATGGTGATTTAAAAGAGAGCGTGTACATGACACAGCCAGAGGGCTTGTAGACAGTGGGAGCAGCGGAAAGGTGTGCATGCTGCCTAAATCCATCTATGGATTAAAGTAGGCGACACGGAGTTGGAACATCTGTTTTTATGAAGCTATCAAAGAGTTTAACTTCATCAAAAATATAGATGAACATTGTATATATAAGAAGGCTGTAGAGAGTAAGGTGGTCTTCCTCGTATTGTATATAGATAACATACTCTTGATAGGAAACGATGTTTCTATACTACACTCGGTCAAGCTCTTCTTGTCACTCAAGTTCTCCATGAAAGATCTTGGTGATGCCTCCTACATTCTGGGGATAAAGATCTATAGAGATAGATTTAAACGGATTTTGGAATTGTCCCAATCCAGGTACATAGACACCATACTAAAGAGGTTTAGTATGGAAAATTCAAAGCGAGGTAATGTACCCGCTTGTTCAGGGTCACTCTCTCCAAAGAGATATCTCCCAAGACTGATTTGGAAAGGGTTCGCATGCAAGGGATACCCTATACATTGGAAGTAGGCTCTATCATGTATGTGATGTTATGTACCAGACCGGATGTAGCTTACTCACTAAGTGTAGTGAGCAGGTATCAATCAGATCCTGGGGAAAACCACTGGACAGCTGTGAAGAACATTCTTAAGTACTTGAGAAGGACTAATGAAATGTTCTTGGTGTATGGTAACGGAGAACTCCAGGTGGAGTCCTTTACCGATTCGAGCTTTCAGAGTGATAAAGATGACAGAAAGTCGGTCTCAGGTTTTGTCTTTACCCTCAACGGAGGGGCGGTGTGTTGAAAGAGTTCCAAGCAAGCCACCGTAGCAGACTCGACGATGGAGGCTGAATACATCACTGCCAACGATGCTACCAAAGAAGCTGTCTAGATGAAGAAGTTCATTGCTGAGCTTGGTGTGGTTCCATCCATTGAGCATCCAATACCTGTGTATTATGATAACAATAGAGCTGTGGCTGTGGCCAAGGAACCCAGGTCCCATCAGAGATCCAGACATATTCTGAGGCGGTATCACCTGATCAGGGAGATAGTAGATCGCCGGGAGATCGAGATCAGGAGAGTTGACACGAAGGACAACGTAGCGGATCCACTCACAATGGCCCTCCCCTAGATACAATTTGAGAGACTCTTTAGGATGTTGGGTATGAGATACTACAACACATGGCCTTAGTGCAAGTGGGAGATTGTTAGTTATGTGTATTCCCTATAGGCCATTATTGTACATGTGATGTATATTATAGTGGATACTTGGACATATATATATATAGGACTTTCTTACTCGACATGATAGTATGCTATCTGGTTAGTCTTTATCTTAACATGTTGACTGGTATTCTTTACTGTCTTGCCCTCACATGTTGATAAAGCCCTTAGGATATGTACTTGACTACCAGGATTATGATGAGATCATACTAGTGTCGCCGGGGTAGTCCACAAGTACATCCTTTAATCAGTTCCTAGTCATGGGAATATCGAGACCAGGGCATCAATATTCCAGTGTAGACTAGTGTGTACGTTTCTTGTCCCTTAGAGGGCGATGGTTAATCCCACAACCATTGGTGTGTGACATCAAAGATTGTACAAAAGTGCTCATTGGAGAATGGGTACACCGAACAGGACTCACCGAGGACTCCTATGTGGTAGTATACCTATCGTCAGATAGCAGTCCTCTGGTGACACTGGTACAGGTTAGTCTGTAGACCCGAGATCGTCACAGAGTCTTGTATGGCTCCCACTTTGCTTTGATTTCCTCCCTACCATGGCTTAAAGGAGTCATGCAAACAGGTGGATTTTGGGTACTGTCCTAAGTCACATGGAGGCAATGAGTGATAGGAGAGGTTTCGTCTCTCCCGGTTGTCACGAGCCGAAGGTACGGAACGTGAATGGCACATAAATTACGAAACGTCTCAAGACGTAACGTAACCTAAGTAAGCCAAAGCCCAGAAATCTAAACCATATAAAGAAATAGAGTGAAGGAAAACTTAGTGAAAGAAAGCAATTTTGAATAAAATAAGTCACACTAAATATTATAAAAACATCAAAATTTCCCGAAAATTTCGGCAGAGTCTCCTTTGTAAATATTGGCCCCTAAACGGGTACAACATATGAAAATACATATAAATCATGAATACAGGCATCCCCAAACGGGAACTAGCTCTTCGCCAAAGGCGGAATCACAACCACATGCAATATGTATCAAAAGCACGAAAATAAGCATCTGAAAGCAAGAAATAAGAAACATCACGTCGGCTCAAGTGAGCATTGACACCAAAAACCCACAAATACAAGTCTCACAAGTCTCACCGACTAGTCCAATATACAAGGGTGGATGGAGTGTACTAGATACAAAGTAATATACAAAGTGAAAACAAGATATCCTCGCAACCCACCTATGAGTAAGCCGCAAGTCCAAGCAAACGAAGCAAAGGAAGAAGTACGCCCGCTGCTACTATGCTAACGGGTCGGACCTGCAAGATACTGCAGCACAACAGGGTTGAGTTGCCAACTCGTGAGTAGTAAGTAACATCTAATAAGGCTATCGTAAGTATGCACGCAATGCGTCACAGCCTACATATGATGCAATGCACTAGTATGTGTGCAACATGAATGCATAATCACATGAAACTTGAATATATTTAGTACGAGAAAATCTGTATTCTTATCTTAGTTAAACTTTTGTGAAATAATTGAAGTATCATCAATGAAATCAACTGAAATCCGTGTCAAACATCGACACTAAATATGTATATCTCAATGCCCTAATATCTCAATGTCTCGACACCTCCGTGTCACAATATCTCAATGCCTCAATATCTCAATATCTCACTATCTCGGGCTCCGTCAGTCCGGATCGGTCTATATCATCAATCTCACGACTACGGTCGGTATCCTCCGGATATCCGCCGTGCCACAAATAACCGGTAGGTAGTGCTCCCCTGTCGGGCTCATCGTCATCCCCACAAAAACTATCTCACCCCGGGGTACCATACCGGGTCCACCATGTACCCGCAGACGGTGCATCCCCCTCCTCGAATCGGGTATATGATACAGCTCAAGAACCGAGAAAACTCATGGTAGATGCCACACATATTATATCATGAGAAAACCGCAAATTTCTATTGTTTTTTTTAAATGATAATAGGTTTATAAAATTCTTGCGGTTTTCCCCAAAAATCCAGAAATCTCATCATTACTATAATCCTCGAGAAGAATCACAATATATAAACATGCCGGTGAAGATGGAAATCTACGATACGGTAATATATATACCATGCGAAATACGGCCATAAACTATGCATGAATCATGATGCAATGAGGTATGTACATATGATTAACAATCCTACGTATCCATCTGAATGAAATGAATATACTAGTATAAGTCTACGGAACATATATGATGCAGTTGCGCTAATACCAAGGCTAAGCAAGTTCTATAGTGTTCGTGACATAGCAATTACCAATGGCGTGTGTGTTCGCATAAATAGTGCACGTGCAGCAGGAACCAATGGTAATGGTGCAAGTGTCCTATGAGATGATATCACATATATATAAATATATAAATATAACGATGTGATGCAATGAGATGCATAATTAGGAAACTACGCATATAATGCAAGTGCTACAAATAATACTAAACCATCAGGAGCCTCACGCCATCCAGACGATCCCCCCATAGATGTGTACATCTACTCACCGGGACGCCACAGCTAATCTGATCCGATCTCAGCCATGTCTTTTTCCACGCCACATCCGACGCCTCTGCACCCGATCCTAGAATCGCACACAAGTAATTAAGAGGATAAATAAAAGATAGTCACGGATACAAACGATACAATTCAACCACGCGCCTTAACTAAATGCGCACGCACTTGGTGCACAAAACGCGCCCGCGACAACGCCACAACCCACGACTAGGGTCGCTATACATGACCACAACCATGTCTAAAACCCAATCGCCCATTCACAGCACATTAATTATCTTAGGGAATAGGTTAGTGATCATCAAAACCGCAAAATTAATTAAAAACGATTTATTCCAAAAACCTGATAAGCATTCATTTACCATTTTTGTTCAAATCTACATGTTTTAACAAAACTAGTGGCCACAATGATCATTAATAGCTTAATTAAGCCACACAAACCTTTACTAGAATTTTATCTCACATATTTACATTAAGTATAAAAATCTAGTTTGCAAGATAGTTTATTTAGGATAAATTAAATGTAGCAATTAGTAAATTTAGCAACTAGATTATGTTTTGCATGCCTTAAGATGTTAAATTACCCATTATAATCATAATCAAATAATAAAAACCCTAACACTAATTTAAATCCTTCTCTTGAAATTCCAAATCTTGAAATTAGAACCATTAAGATACCTAATTAAGTTGATTTAAAGTAATATAGCAACAAATTAAACATGGGGTTAGGATTTATACCTCAAAGATTTGTAGATCTAACATGCAACTTAGCCTCCCAAATTAGCTTCTTTGCTCCAAGATCCATGCTAGATTGGCCAAGAAATAATGGGTAAAGATTTGATTTAGAGTTTGTGGGATTTTGTATTGATTTTGAGTGAATTTAGAAGATTTTTGAAGTGGGAATTGAGGTGGAGAAATTTGGGGCTGCTCGTGGGGGGCTCGGCCAAAATATTAAGGGGAGAGGGAGAGAGAGTGAGGGGTGTGTGTGTGTGGATGTAAGTCAACGTTACACACCCCACAAGATGCGGGGAGGCGGAATAGGTAAAATAATCATTTTGTTCAAAGTAACATCGACTTTCAAATGGATCTTTGCTAAACCCTAACTAACAAACTATCTAGAAATGCTAAACTACTATGATAGATGATTATATCTCAAGATACTAATCCTTCTTGTTCTTGTTGTTCACCTCCTCGTCGGCCTCCTCGATGTAATAGAAGATCCACCCGAAAGTTCCTCCTTCAAGCTTTAACCTCTAACTTGAGATAACTAAGTGGCTAGGATTGCTAATCCAAGTGACCTAGAAGATATAGAAGTGGATTAAGGATCTATTAGTCTTTCTAACCCTTGGGATCTCAACACATGAGAAGATTAGGATTAGGTTGAAGAAGAGGAGAGCTTGAGGGGAGAGAGTGTGTATGTTAATTATGAATTGAAATATAACTCATTTGTGTATATCATGAAGCATAAAAATATCTTGCAAAAATATCTTTCATGCTTCATTTAATACAAATGGATGAATCATCTCATGAGTCATGGTTTTAATTAATGCAAATAACACATAAGCTCTCCACCTCATTAAGTTTAATTCATAAATGAATTAAAACTAAATGAGTCGCCTTTCTTCTAGAAGCTTCTCGACTAATTACGAGAATGCCCCTCCCATCCGTATTTACGAAAAACACGGATAAACTAAGACTGCATAAATCCAATAATCCAATACTAGAATCTGGCTTAAACTAAAGCCCGCTAGTATAATCTGTCCGAACATCTTACGTGCACAAGTACACGTATATGTCCGAATCCTGTCGTAAAACCATACAACCTTTATATCGTTTCGCCTGAAGCAGGGAAACTCTCTGGGTGGGACTCTAAAGTCTCGACACTACGCTGGCAGTGGGTTTAACCACAAGCCGCAAGCGGTACTAGCTGTACGTAACGGTCCCCAGGTAGATGTCGATAAGAAGGTCGATGAGGAAACCGATCCGAACTCCTACTGAGCCTGATATGACAATCTCCATACAGTCTGGTCTGTTCGTCTAAGACTATCGCATATCGGGCCTAGGGGGTGGCAAGCGTCAGTCCCCTAAAAGAGGTATAAGTCGTGTCGGAGTGAAGCCCATTACACCTTGAGAAGCTACTGGAAATCCTACCAGTAAATCTCGCTTGCCCTGGCCAGGGACTTTGCGTAATGGCTCTCCAAACACAGTGCGATATCAACTCCCAATACCGGGAGAGACGAACCCTTTCTAACCGCCACTACCTCCAAGTGCTTCGGGACTGCACCCAACTGCTACCTGTTTGCACGACTCATTTGAGCCGTGGTAGGGTAGCAATCTAAGAACAGTGGGAACACACTCGAGGCGAAGCAGCAGTGTCAAGTCTACGGACTATGTTGTACTTATGTCACCTGGGAACTGTTAACTGACGACGGGTATAATACCAACCAGCAGTTCCCTGGGAGTCCTGTCCGGTGTACCCGTAACCCAACAAGCACCTGCATATTATCTCCAGTACAACGTACTAATGGCTATGGGACAGACCATTTCCCCTGCTGGGATGAGAAGCGTACACACTAGTCTACTCCGTAATATCGATGCCCTGTCTCGATAATCTTACGACTAGGGATCTGAAAAAGGATGTGCTTATAGACTACCCAGCTCCCACTAGTGTGACTACCATCACAACGCTGGTAGTCAAGCAAGATCCTAAGAGCTCTATCAATATGTATTCGCAATATGCTAAAAGAAACATATACACATATTAAGATAAATATAAACCAAGTAGCATACTACTATGTTGAGCAAGACTATTAATACAACTGTGAATATCCCAAGCATCCATTAAGTAATATACAAACTAGTATGATACAATAATGGCCCCTAGGGCATATACACTAACAATCTCCCACTTGCACTAGGGTCATGTACTGGCATATCGAAGACCTGTCATCTCGAATAGCCTCTCGAACTGTGTCTGAGGTAAGGCCTTTGTGAATGGATCTGCAGTGTTCTCCTCTGTAGCAACTCTCCGGACTTCGATCTCCCGGCGATCTATGATCTCCCTGATCAGGTGATACCGCCTTAAGATGTGTATGGACTTCTGATGGGACCTGGGTTCCTTCGCTAAAGCTATAGCGCCGTTGTTGTCACAATACAGCGGTATTGGATCAACAATGGTAGGAACCACCTGAAGTTCTTTTAGGAACTTCTTCATCCAGACTGCTTCTTTTGCGGCATCGCAAGCAGCGATATACTCTGCTTCTATCGTCGAGTCAGCAACGGTGTTCTTCTTAGAACTCTTCCAGCACACCGCCCCTCAATTGAGGGAAAAGACATAACCTGACATGGACTTGGAGTCATCCTTGTCACTCTGGAAGCTGGAGTCAGCAAAAGCCTCGATCTGGAGGTCTTTTCCGCCATAAACCAAGAACATATCCTTAGTCCTTCTCAGGTACTTGAGAATGTTCTTAACTGCTATCCAGTGCTTCTCCCCTGGGTCTGACTGATACCGGCTTACCACGCTTATTGCGTAAGCTACATCTGGTCTGGTACACAACATCGCATACATTATAGAGCCTACCGCAGAAGCGTAGGGTATAACTGACATGCGATTCCTTTCCAAATCAGTCTTGGGAGATATCTCTTTGGAGAGGGTGATTCCGTGACAAGCCGGTAAATTACCGCACTTAGAATCTTCCATACTGAATATTTTCAGTATACTGTTGATATACCTGGACTGCGAAAGTCCCAACATCCTCTTATATCTATCACGATAGATCTGGATCCCCAGAATGTAAGAAGCATCACCCATGTCTTTCATGGAGAGCCTGTGTGACAAGAATCCTTTGACAAATTGAAGCATAGGAATGTCATTTCCTATCAAGAGAATGTCATCCACGTACAAGACGAGAAATACGACAGTTCGTGCTACAATTTTACTATATATACATGGTTCATCTGGATTTTTGATAAAGTCATATTCTTTGACCGTTTCATCAAAACAGATGTTCCAACTCCGCGATACTTGTTTTACTCCATAAATGGACTTAAGAAACTTGCACACTTTCCCGCTGCTCCCACTCTGATTGAAACCTTCTGGCTGATCCATATAGACGCACTCGTCCAAATTTCCATTTAGAAAAGCCTTCTTTACGTCCATCTGCCAGATCTCATAATCGTGGAAGGCAGCAATGGCAAGAAAGATCCGAATGGATTTGAGCATGGCCACTAAAGAAAAAGTTTCATCATAGTCCAAGCCAGGCCTTTGACGAAAACCCTTTGCAACAAGTCTAGCCTTATAGGTTTCCACCTGTCCATCTACACTAATCTTCTTTCTGAAGATCCACTTGCATCCTATGGGTTTTACTCCATCTGGAGCAAAGTCCAAAGTTCATACTTTGTTGGTGTACATGGACTCCATCTCGGTCCACATTGCATCCAGCCATCTTACTGAGTCGCCGCTCTGGATGGCCTGCTGGAAGCTAGCAGGTTCATCATTATCAATGACGCAATCCTCTCTATCCCCGTCTATGAGAAAACCGTAGTATCTCTCAGGAGGATAAGACGGCCTACTACTCCTGCGGAGGGGTGAGGGAATGTCATGTTCTTCTGGAACTTTTGGTTCTACCAAAATTTTAGTAGTAGCTTGTGGTTCTGGAATTTCTTCCGGTTCTATTACGCTCCCACTTGTTTCCTTTTCTAAAAACTGCTGTTCTAGAAAATGGGCATTACGAGAAACAAAAACCTTTTGTTCCTCTGCGTAATAGAAAAAATACCCCTTGGAGTTCTTTGGATATCCCACAAACTTACACTGCACTAAGCGTGCCTCGAGTTTGTCCGCATGTTGCTTTTTAACAAAAGCTGGACATCCCCATATCTTCAGATACTAAAGATAGGGTTTCTTCCCACTCCACATCTGATATGGTGTGGTAGGTACAGTCTTGGTAGGAACCCTGTTCAAAAGATATGCAGCTGATTCTAGTGCATAACCCCAGAAAGATTGCGGTAACTCAGCATTACTCATCATGGAATGTACCATATACAATAGGGTTCGGTTCCGTCTTTCCGATACACCGTTGTATTGTGGAGTGTATGAAAGAGTAAGTTGAGAGAGAATTCCATCTCTTTTAGGTAACCCAGGAACTCAGCACTTAAGTATTCACCACCTCGATCAGATCTCAGTGTCTTGATACTTTTGCCGGTTTGGTTCTCTACTTCATTCATATATTCTCGGAATTTCTCAAAGGCCTCGGATTTATGCTTCATCAAGAAAATGGATCCATACCTAGAGTAATCATCCGTAAAAGTAATGAAATAAGAAAAACCGCCTCTTGCATGTGTAGAGGTTGGACCACATACATCGCTGTGTATGAGTCCTAAGAGCTCGCTCGCTCTTACTCCATGTCCAATGAATGGAGTCTTTGTCATCTTTCCTTTGAGACATGATTGACAAGTGGCATAAGAATGATATTCGAACGGATTCAAATATCCTTCTCCATGTAACTTAGTTAACCTTGTCTCATTGATGTGACCCAGTCTACAATGCCATAAGAAAGCCTGATTTATATCTGGAGACTTTCTTTTTAGTGTGTTCTGGACATTGAAAATCTGTAATTGGTTTAACACGTATATACCGTTATCTGGTGTATCGGACCCAATCAAACCATGATTAAGGTGGATGTTAACAACATCGCTTACAAACGTGAAATCATAACCATCTTTTGATAACAACGATACTGATATGATATTACACGTTAAACTAGGTACACAAAAACAGTTGCGCAAAACCAAAATATGTCCACTCGTCAATCCAATGTGATAATTCCCTATGGACACAGCATTTACGCTAGCTTCGTTAGCAACTTGAAGGGTCATATCACCAACCTTCAGCACTCTACGGTTTCTCAGTGCCTGCAATGAATTGCATATATGAGATCCTGATCCGGTATCCAATACCCAGGTAGTAGAGTTGATTGACAGACAATTTTCAATTACAAACACACCTGAAGCCGAAGCCACAACTAGCCTCAGGCCCTGGTTCTTGGCAATCTAAGCTTTGCAATCCTTCTTCCAATGGCCTTTCCTATGACAGTGGAAGCACTCGTCCTTTACTACTACTGTCACCGTAACCTTTGCCTTTCCCTTAGCTTCCACCTTACCAACACCACCTCTTGGTTTGTTAGCGGCCTTTTTCTTCCTTATTTTGGCCCTTGCCTTGGACCTGGAAGAAGAAGCACCATGAACAAACATAGTGGGTGTTTCCCTTGCTTTCTGCAAGGTGCCCTCTGTACTCTTTAACATGTTGAGGAGTTCTGGAAGTTCAACTTCTTTATCTTGAATGTTGAAATTCAAGATAAACTGGGTGTAGGTGGAAGGAAGGGACTGGAGAATCAAGTCTGTATACAGCTCGTTCTCTAATGTTGTCCCGAAATCTGCGAGCTCTTCAATATAGCCAATCATCTTAAAGACATATTCCCCTACAGATGATCCGATGGCCATCCTCGACTGAAACAAGTTCTTCAAGGTCTCGTATCTTGCTATACGAGATTGCTCTCCATACAGTTCCTTGGTGTGGAGAAATATGGATTCTAGATCCATATTCTCGTGCCTCCTCTGATGTTCATTATTCATAGAGGCAAGCACGATGCATTTGGCCTTCGCGCAGTCAATCTCCCAGGTCTTCTGGACCTGGGACGGCAGGGGCCTTAGCAGTAAGGACATACCCCAATTTGTCATAGGTAATTGCCCTCTTGACATTCCGGAACCAATCTTTATAGTTTGGCCCTGTCAAAATTTTTATCTAATAATAACTTAAGGCCTGTCATGTTCTGGGTCGCTGCAATTAGGAGGGAGAGAGAAAACACTATAGTATGATGCTCTTGCAAATTTAGAGTGGTTTTTAGCTTATCTAAACAGGATGGCTCCCACTGTTTCTCGAATCCTGCCTCAAACCAAAAAAGAAAAACTAGTCAGGACTATTCTCACTGTGCAATACTTGCTTAACCGTTCATCCAGGCAAGTGTCGGTACTTCAAGGGAGGTTTTACGACGCTTTCACGAAGTTCCTTAATTAAATAACCTCTTTTCCCTGGGGCGCAGTCCCGCTGACACCTTTCTCGGCACCTACTTGGTTTATAGCATTGATCGTTAAGTGAAAGAATCTCCCGATGAGTAGCATATACTCACAGTAGGATCGGGATCCAAATATCATCGTGTGATAAAGCTGAAGGAATCCTACCAAAATTATCACACTCCAAATGGTATGCAACTCTAGTAAATTTCAGTTTCTTTAGAAATTCCCGATGTGGATTTTTGCCCCATGCTCTTATGACCTTAGCGTTAGTCAAAATGTCATAAGTCGCATGTCAAGTTCTACCTGTCATTATCTTGTTAATTTGAACCCACCCGTACATACCCCTGACGTTGGCCAAATGGCAGTACGACTGTCCCAAACCAACTCATCTATCTATGGAACAGATGAATACCCAGCAGCTACCAAACACTATGCCTTGGAGTTGGTCAAAATACATAGCTTGAATACTACTAAATACCCAAATGAAATGATGGAGGGCTACGAATGGTTTTGGCGAAACCGTGAACATAGTGAACTTGATATGATCGAAGAAACCTGATAGCTTTTAAAAGGAGTGGTTTAAGCTCCGCAATTAAAAAAAAATCTTCTGTTTTAAAATAACCGAGTGGTTTCCTTTAAACTGTTCCAACGATTCAACTTTGGTTTATTTTCTTTGCATTAATATAATGCGTCCCATCAATTAACCTATCATTGCAGAAAACAACGAAATACAACGTCCTCTTATGCCATCCGCATTTGCCACTGGGCCCCGTCATTCACCCGTTAGGTTACTTAACTAACGACAGAACGGGGGCTGGGCTAGAGCGGATGCAAAACATAAGTAACGCCTACTAGATATCATATATAGATATTGTACATTCGTCATACGCAATAATAGGCATTCCAGATCACAGATGAACATATTGGATATACAAGCAATCCGCATTTCTTTTGAGCCTGCAATGAAAGACGGATTACACAGTCGCGATGAATAGCCAAACCCCCACCCTAGACCCCTACGGGTACGGCAAACTACCCGCCAAGTACCCGAAGTGAAACGGTCTCCCTCAACGACGTGAGTAGGCTACTAAGCACTTCAAAGTACCCGGTGGTTTGTGCACCCCACCTTGGGTCTATCGTAGGAGCAGAAAGCCGTAAATGAAATAATACAACGGTGGCTAAGAGCTCAACCCGGATGTGCCCCGCAAAAGAATATTACAACAAATTACAATTTACATTTGAATGAAAGAAACACTCATCTCACATCCCCGGCTATCCATTCATGACAATCCAACAAGTTCATATTCACAAACCAGTAAAAACCATTACATAAATGTGCAACCCCTGCTAACCGACATATTAGCAATTAGGGGAGGTTTACGAACACATTAATCACAACACAGATATAATCCAGTTAGCCAAAGTTCTTAGAATTCGATCAAGCAACACATATGAATCTACTCCAAATAATTCTCTGTGCACATAAAATCAGAGCAGAAACAAAACATCACAGAAAACACAACATCAACACAGAAGAATAACTGAGCAAATTTAGGTTGACTCGGTGTCAAATCGGCCGCGGATCCGCGGCGGATCGGTTGGATCGGCCACGGTTCCGCGGTGGTTTGGACGAGTCACGATCCCAAATTTCTTCACGATTCTTAAGAAAACCATGCTTGTATTTTTAAGGGTCCCTGAAAAATTTTTAGACCCCAATTTAAAATCGGCAGAAACTAGGTGAAAACGTCGTTTTTTCGGGATTATTTTGCGATCGAATTTCTAAAGACTTTGCTAACATGTTAGTTATGGTTTAGCTAAGCTCTGATACCACTGTAAGTCAATGTTACACACCCCACAAGATGCGGGGAGGCGGAATAGATAAAACAATCATTTTGTTCAAAGTAACATCGACTATCAAACGGATCTTTCCTAAACCCTAACTAACAAATTATCTAGAAATTCTAAACTACTATGATAGATGATTATACCTCAAGATACTAGTCCTTCTTGTTCTTGTTGTTCACCTCCTCGTCGGCCTCCTCAATGTCATAGAAGATCCATCCGAGAGTTCCTCCTTCAAGCTTTAACCTCTAACTTGAGGTAACTAAGTGGTTAGGATTGCTAATCCAAGTGACCTAGAAGATATAGAAGTGGATTAAGGATCTATTAGTCTTTCTAACCCTTGGGATCTCAACACATGAGAGGATTAGGGTTAGGTTGAAGAATATGGGAGCTTGAGGAGAAAGAGTGTGTATGTTAATTATGAATTGAAATATAACTCATTTGTGTATATCATGAAGCATAAAAATATCTTGCAAAAATATCTTTCATGCTTCATTTAATACAAATGGATGAATCATCTCATGAGTCATGGTTTCAATTAATGCAAATAACACATAAGCTCTCCACCTTATTAAGTTTAATTCACAAATGAATTAAAACTAAATGAGTCACATTTCATCTAGAAGCTTCTCGACTAATTACGAGAATGCCCCTCCCATCCGTATTTACGAAAAATACGGATAAACTAAGACTGCATAAATCCAATAACCCAATACTAGAATCTGGCTTAAACGAAAGCCCGCTAGTATAATCTGTCCGAACATCTTACGTGCACAAGTACACGTATATGTCTGAACCCTGTCGTAAAACCATACGACCTCTATATCGTTTCTCCTGAAGCAGGGAAACTCTCTATGTGGGACTCTAAAGACTCGACACTACGCTAGCAGGGGGTTTAACCACAGGCCGCAAGCGGTACTAGCTGTACGTAACGGTCCCCAGGTAGATGTCGATAAGAAGGTCGATGAGGAAACCCATCCAAACTCCTACTGAGCCTGATGTGACAATCTCCGTACAGTCCGGTCTGTTCGTCTAAGACTATCGCATATCGGGCCCAGGGGGTGGCAAGCGTCAGTCCCCTAAAAGAGGTATAAGTCGTGTCGGAGTGAAGCCCATTACACCTTGAGAAGCTACTGGAAATCCTACCAGTAAATCTCACTTGCCCTGGCCAGGGACTTTGCTTAAGGGCTCTCCAAACACAGTGCGATATCAACTCCCAATACCGGGAGAGATGAATCCTTTCTAACCGCTACTGCCTCTAAGTGCTTCGGGACTGCACCCAACTGCTACCTGTTTGCACGACTCCTTTGAGCCGTGGTAGGGTAGCAATCTAAGAACAGTGGGAACACACTCGAGGCGAAGCAGCAGTGTCAAGTCTACGGGCTATGCTGTACTCATGTCACCTGGGAACTGTTAACTGACCACGGGTATAATACCAACCAACAGTTCCCTACGAGTCCTGTCCGGTGTACCCGTAACCCAACGAGCACCTGCATATTATCTCCAGTACAACGTACTAATGGCTGTGGGACAGACCATTTCCCCTGCTGGGATGAGAAGCGTACACACTAGTCTACTCCGGAGTATCGATGCCCTGTCTCGATAATCCTACGACTAGGGACCTAAAAAAGGATGTGCTTGTAGACTACCCAGCTCCCACTATTGTGACTACCATCACAACGCTGGTAGTCAAGCAAGATCCTGAGGGCTCTATGAATATGTATTCGCGATATGCTAAAAGAAACATATACACATATTAAGATAGATATAAACCAAGTAACATACTACTATGTTGAGCAAGACTGTTAATGTAACTGTGAATATCCCAAGCTTCCATTAAGTAATATACAAACTAGTATGATACAATAATGGCCCCTAGGGCATATACACTAACAGTGGAAGCATCTTTAATTAATACATGTGTTCACTTATTTCCTTAATTATTTAGTTTTCTTTTTTTAAATAAATCCTAGACTTTTCTAGAATGGTGGAGACATATTTAAAAACAAAAAGCATGTTACAAACTTGTTTCTAAGTTATCATGGTTCACTAAAGTATAATTAACCCATTCCAATTTGTAATTAGCACTAATTAAATGTATAAATGAAATCTTAAAATATTATTAAAATAATTAATTAAGGAAAAATATTTAAGTAAACTAACAATTTATAAGTGACTAAATAAATACCAAATACTAGCAATTACCTAGTTAAAATAGGTGTTTTTAAGTCTATGTTGAAAAATAATTATAGTTGCGTTTTACAGAAAATACGAGTTATTTTACCGGTTATCGGAAAAATTCACCTAAAGGATTTATTTATTTATTTTTAAAATGTTACAATCTTCCCCCTTAAATAAATTCGGTCCCCGAATTTAAAATCTAACTACGCGTACCCTCGAAGAGATGGGAATAGTTCTCTTTCATTTCGTCCTCGGCTTCCTACATGACCTCTTCGCCGCTCGGGCCACTCCAAAGAACCATTAAGGTCGGCACGTCCTCGGACCTCGGTTTCTTCACCTGCCGATCTAAAATGACTATCGGCTACTCGGCTAAAGAAAGATTGCGCTCCTGCTGGACCGTCTGATGCTGTATCACGTGAGCGGAGTACGGAAGGTACTTGCGGAGCATCGATACATGAAACACGGGGTGAACATCTGGAAAGCTAGGTGGAAGAGCCAAATGATACGCAACTGTGCCGATACGGTCCATAATCTTTAAGGAACCCACATATCTGGGATTAAGCTTCCCTTTCTTTCCGAATCTCACATGCCCTCCATTAAAGAAACCCTCAAGAAAACATGACCGCCTAAGGAGAATTCCAGTCTGCGACGACGTCTATACACATAAGATTTCTGCCTGCTCTGGGCCACTCTCATCCTATCCCGAATCCACTTAATCCCTTTGGTCATCTCCTGCACAATCTGTGACCCCAAAATACTGCTCTCACTGAGCTCTGTCCAACAAACGGGCGATCGACATCTATCCTTATAAAACACCTCAAAGGATGACATCTGAATCGTCTCCTTGAAGCTGTTATTATAGGAAAACTCTATCAAGGGCGAGTGGCGATCCCAACTGCCACGAAATCTAGAACGCAACTCGGAGCATGTCCTCAAGAATATGAATGGTCTTCTCTGATTGAACGTCGGTCTGTGGATAGAAAACTGTACTGAAACTCAATTTGTGTCCAAAGCCTCCTGAAGTTTCTGCCATAGTCTGATGGTGAACTGGGTGCCTCTGTCTGACATAAAACAAGTCGGAACTCCTATTAGTTTTATGTATACCCTAGAGGCCCTTACTATACATAACATGTATATTATAGTGGATGCTTGGACATATATAGGGAGGACTTTCTTGCTCGACATGATAGTATGCTATCTGGTTACTCTTTAGCTTAACGTGTGCAGTGATTGCCTCTCTGTTACATGCTGGTAAAGCCCTTAGGATGTGTACTTGACTACCTGCACTATGATGCAGATCATACTAGTGGGGACAGAGTTGTCCATAAGTACATCCTTTAATGTCCCTAGTCGTGGGTGTATCGAGACGGGGCATCGATATACCAGAGTAGACTAGCATATACCTTCTCGACCCATATAGATAGGCAATGGATGATCCCATATCCATTAGTGTTTGACATCAAAGATGGTATACGGGTGCTCAATGGAGACTGGGTACACTGGAAGGACTCGCCGAGAACTCCCAGATGGTATTATACCTCACGTCAGATGGCAGTTCTCTGGTGACACCTGTACAGGTTAGTCTGTTGACCCGAGATCATCATAGAGACTTGTGTGATTCCCACTGTGCTTTGATTTCCACCTTAACACATCCAAGAGGGCGTACAAAACGGTGGTTTTTGGGTACAGTCCCGAGTCACATGGAGGCAATGAGTGATAGGAGGGGTTTCGTCTCTCCCGGTATTGGGGGTTGATGTTGCGCTGTGCTCGATTGGCCATAACAGGGAAGTCCCTGGCCAGGGCTGGTTTAAAGATTTACTGGTAAGTGTTACCAGTAATTTCTCGACCCTTTATGAGCCTCATATTGGCATGACTTATCGGTTATTGGGGTCTGACGTTTACCGCCCCTAGACTTGATATGCGACATATCAGACGAGGAGACCGGACTGTAGGGCAACTGTTACCGTCAGGCTTTTGCAGAAATTGGAGCGGGCTTGCTTGCTGATCTTCTGATCGCTCAATACCCGAGTAGCCGTTATGTCCATCTAGTACCGCTGACGGCTTGTGGGTGCTTGATGTGATCATCACCTACTGCCGGCGTATTGGGGAGTCTTTAGAGTCCTGCATAGAGGTTTTTCTGGCTCAGGCAAAACGAAATAGGAGCGCATATGTGATATGTGCGGGACCGAGAATAATGCGTTTAGGTGATACCGTATTCTATTCTCGCGACTTTTGTATCGGTCGGTTATATGTGATATAGCCGGGTTATCAAATCAAGTGTTGATTCGATAAGTTGGTACATTTAGTGTTAGTCGGTTATATGAGATATAGCCGGATTATTAAATTAAGTGTTGATTTGATAATTTAGTGTATAATTGTATATGTGATATACTAATTTACATTAACTAACATTAGCTCACTTAAGCATTCTTTTCTCACATGTGTGTACATGTAATATATATGTGATATATATTGATTTGTATTATTTATTTGTGTGCGTCATGGTTGTTGATACACTTTGCATGGGTGTATGAGACATACACCATTATAATTATATTGGTGGGGTTTTAATATTCAAAGTAAATACAAAATTAGTGGAAAAGTTGTTGAAAGCATGAAGCTTGTAGAAGCTTGTGAGTGCTTTGACAAAGTCCACCCATTTTATTTTACTTAGGATATTTATTAACCTAACCACTATAATTAACCATGGTTATGTCTCTACATGAGTTAGTATATGATACACACTCACCCATAGTTAATAAAAAAACTTGGATTAATTTCATTCTCTTCATCTTTTTCTTCATCTTCTTCCAAAAGAAAATGCTTTCTAGGGTTTGATCCAAGTGAGGAAATATTGTGAGAGAAAAAATTCTAAAGTGAGCCCACTTCCTATTTCACCATCCTCTACTAGATTAGCACTTTAGTATAGGGTGTTTGCTTCACTTAGGTGAAGTGGTAGCTTGAGTTAGTAATGTTTCGACGTAGATCATCTTCGGCCTCGAAGACTTCAAGCAAGACCGTTGCTTTCTTCTTATGGAGCCGTCCAAGAGTTCGGGAGTACCATGATCGCAGCGAAGGGACTACTACAAGGAGCTTATGAAGTGAAGGACAAAGGTTGTATTTCCTTTTAACTTAGATGTAAATGGTTTACATTTGTTTTCGTATTATTTTCTAGTTATCGATTCTTGTTTAAAGTTCCTTTTAACGGCAAATTTTTAAAAATGGCATGGATGATGCCTCCCGAAACCTTGCTGCCGTCGATAGGAACCCTACAACTCCATGTAGTCGCACCATCTTATCAACATATATCTAAGCATACTGAATAAATCCGAAAATGGTCTTGACTGGCTGAAAGTGAGCTACTTTCGTTAATCGGTCTACGATTACTCAAATAGTGTCATACTCTCAACTGATCCTAAGTAGACCCACGATAAAATCCATAGAAATTTGCTCCCATTTCCACTCCAGAATGGGCAAAAGTTTTAATTCTCCTGCTGACCCCTGATGCTCGACCTTGACTTGCTGACAAGTAAGCATCCTGAAACAAAGTCTGTGATATCTTTCTTCATCCCTTCACATCTATAGACATCTTTTACGTCCTGATACATCTTGGTGGAAACCGGATAAACACTATATGCCGACCGGTATACCTCCTCAAATCTCGCGTCTCAGTCCCTCGGAATCTGGCACACACAGTCGAATTCCAAATCGCAGTACTTCCTTATCATCAGTCACGAACTCTGAATCTCTGCCCTGTCGAACCTGCTCCCTGATCTCTGACAAACAAACGACATCGAACTATGCCTCACGGACATGATCAAATCACTGTGGACGTGCACGGACACGGGCAAGTTGTCCCTCGGTCAACGTAACTCGAACTATACTCGGCTGTCACAAGGAATCATTTAATCTGTCATCGACTATCTCTAAACTGTGCTCAAACAAGAAAAGCTACCTCCGGCCTCCGACTTAAAGTACCTGCCACAACATTCGCCTTGCCTGGACGATAAAGAATCTCGCAGTCATAGTCTTTCACTAGCTCCATTCATCGGCGCTGTCTTAAATTTAGATCTCGCTGCTTAAAGATATATGTAAAGCTTCTTGTGGTCCATAAATATCTAGCACGACTCGTCATATAAGTAGTGTCTCCAAATCTTAAGTTTAAAATCACCTCAGCCATCTCTAAATCATGCGTGGAATAGTTCTACTCGCTCTTCTTCAACTTTCGAGAAGTATCGCAATAACCAACAAAACCACCTGATCCTGAAGGCAAAGATAATACTGGCACTGTAATCAAATGAGTCTTAAACTACTAAAAGCTCTGCTCGCATGCCTCGGTCCAAAGAGGAAGGAACTCCTTTCCGGGTCAACCCGGTCAACATTGCAGCTATATGAGAAAAATCATGTACGAAACGTCGATAATATCCGGTCAAACCCAAAAAGTCAACACCATTTAACCAAAAAACACACTTGGGTAGTTTAGCAAATAGCTGGTGCTCCCTCAAAGTCTGCAACAAAATCCTCAAATGTCACCCAGGCTCCACTTGACTCCAAAAGTACACTAAGCTGTCCTCAATGAAAATGATGATAGACTGATCAAGAAACGGCCTGAAAATATGGTTCATCTAATCCATGAACGTTGCTGGGGCATTGGTGAGTCCGAACGACATCACCAAAAACTCATAATGCCCATGACGTGTGTGAAAAGCAGTCTTCGGAATATCCTCCTCTCGAACCCGCAACTAATGGTAACCTGATCGCAAGTCAATCTTCGAGAAATGTCCCGCACCCTGGAGCTAATCAAACAAATCGTCGACGCAAGGTAGGGGATATCTATCCCGCACAGTAACCCAATTCAACTAACGATAATCAATGCATCAACGCAAACTGTCGTCTTTCTTCTTGACGAACAGGGCAGAAGCTCCCCAAGTGACGCACTCGGACGAACAAGACCTTTATCCAATAATTCTTGCAGCTGGTCCTTCCGTTCTCTAATCTCCGTCGGGTCCATCCGATATGGCGGTATAGAAAAAGGCTCCGTACAGGAAATTAAGTCAAAACAAAACTCAATATCGCGCTCTGGCGACAAACCAAGCAACTTGTCAGGAAAAGCATCTTGAAATTCCCTCACAAACGGGACCTGGTCCAATGGGACCTATACGGCTCCAACATCGCAAACATACGCCAAGAATTCCCGACATCCTTTCCTCGAAAGCTGACTAGCGCGAAGAGAAGAAATCAAATCGGGAAGGGTGGGGCTAAGGTCTCCTTTAACAACATGAACTGGCTCACCCAGGAAACTAAATACGATTGCCTCCTCACAGCAGTCCACGGACGCATAACACGTGGCTAACCAATCCATGCCCAGAAGAACTTCAAGGTCTAACATATCGAAAAGAATCAAATTGACAGAAGAATCCCTATCTCAGATATGAACAAAACGAACATGATTGAGAAACATATCGAGCAACAAAAGATTAGCCTACGGAAGAAATCACAACAAGTGGCTAATTTAGTAAGGACTACAATCGTCTAGACTTTGATACAAATCAAGTGGATACCATTTCAAACGACACCAGAAGGAAATACGTATCGAAATAAAACACCGAACGAATAACTGTCACAACGGTGTCTATCTAACCGCCTCAGGGCTGGCATACCGGTACAAATTCGCTTCTCTTCTGTGTCCACCAGATAAGGAGCATATCGAACCGCTGAACAAACTAAATGTCGTACTCAGACACTGTCATCCCTGGAGTCTTGCGCAAAGACTCAAAACTACGAGCTCGGGCATCTCGAACGCTCTTTGGAAGGAAACAAGCAAGAAATACAGTTGTGAACTCATCCCAGGTCATAGGAAGTAGACTTGTAGCTTGGCCTCTTTCAACCGACTCGCACCACGTCTGAGCAAGACCTTCTAGACGAGAACTTGTAGGCTCAATCCATATCTTATCAGAACATCTCTGTGAACAACAAATCCCAGCCATCCTGTCGAGGAATGTCTGCGGATCCTCTGCTGCATCTGTGCTTGTAAAAACTAAAGGCTTCAGCCCCAAAAACTCCCGTAAGGATACGGAATAATCTTGGTAACAACAGAAACAGCTGCTTGGGAAGCAGGTACAAACACAGTCCCTGAAATAAGAGGGACATCATCGGCTCTCGGAGCTTGGCTATCCTCAACTAACAATCCAACCATCTGTCACACGTCCTGAATACTCGACTCCAGCCTAGCCATCCGTCCTGGAAAAAAGCAGACCACTATTTCCCTGAAGGGTAGGCCCCTCTGGCCCTTGTAGCTCCGGCGGCATAGTGGCTGGGACAAGAAACATGCTTGATAAGAACATTGCGATCGAATCAAAGGATTTCCGGAATCAAGAAAGGAAATACAAGCAAATATATATATATATATATATATATATATATCCTAAGGTCACTTAGGCGGAGTACCGTAACGTAAGTATGCCGCGGAACATACACACACTATGCCACTCTGCTTAAATCACCTACTCCATCTACCAAAGGTCATCCTACACTCAGAAAGGAAAAACCCTACGCTCTGATACCAACTTTTTCACGACCCGAATGTACGAAACGTGACAGGCACTTAAATTACGAAATGTCTCAAGGCGTAACATAACCTAAGTAAGCCAAAGCCCAGAAATCTAAACCATATAAAGAAATAGAGTGAATGAAAACTTAGTGAAAGAAAGCAATTTTGAACAAAATAAGTCGCGCTAAATATTTTTAAAACATCATAATTTCCCGAAAATTTCGGCAGAGTCTCCTTTGTAAATATTGCCCCCCAAATGGCTACAACACATGAAAATACATATAAATCATAAATAAAGGCATCCCTAAGCGGGAGCTAGCTCTTGGCCAAAGGCAGAATCACAACCACATGCAATATTTATCAAAAGCACGAAAATAAGCATCTGAAAGTAAGAAATAAGAAACACCACGTCGGCTCAAGTGAGCATCGACACCAAAAAACCACAAATACAAGTCTCACCGACTAGTCCAATATACAAGGGTGGATGGAGTGTACTAGATACAAAGTAATATACAAAGTGAAAACAAGATATCCTCGCAACCCACCTATGAGTAAGCCGCAAGTCCAAGCAAACGAAGCAAAGGAAGAAGTACGCCCGCTGCTACTATGCTAACGGGCAATTCCAAGAAAACGAAGCAAAGGAAGAAGTACGCCCGCTGCTACTATGCTAACGGGTCGGACCTGCAAGATACTGCGGCACAACGGGGGTGAATTGCCAACTCGTGAGTAGTAAGTAACATCTAATAAGGCTATCGTAAGTATGCACGCAATGTGTCACAGCCTACATATGATGCAATGCACTAGTATGTGTGCAACATGAATGCATAATCACATGAAACCTAAATATGTTTGGTACGAGAAAATCTGTATTCTTATCTTAGATAAACTTTTGTAAAATAACTGAAGTATCATCAATGAAATCAACTGAAATCCATGTCAAGCATCAACACTAAATATGTATATCTCAATGCCTCAATATCTCAATGTCTCGACATCTCGGTGTCATAATATCTCAATGCCTCAATATCTCAATATCTCACTATCTCGGGCTCCGTCAGTCCGGATCGGCCCATATCATCAATCTCATGACTACGGTCGGTATCCTCCGGATATCCGCTATGCCACAAATAACCGGTAGGTAGTGCTCCCCTGCTGGGCTCATCGTCATCCCCACGAAAACTATCTCGCCCAGAGGTACCATACCGGGTCCACCATGTACCCGCAGACGGTGCATCCCCCTCTTCGAATCGGGTATATGATACAGCTCAAGAACCGAGAAAACTCATGGTGGACGCCACACACATCATATCACGAGAAAAACCGTAAATTTCTATTGTTCTTTTTTAAAATGATAATAGGTTTATAAAATTCTTGCGGTTTTCCCCAAAAATCCAGAAATCTTATAATTACTAAAATCCTCGAGAAGAATCACAATATATAAATATGCCGGTGATGATGGAAATCTATGATATGGTAATATATATACCATGCGAAATACGGCCAGAAACTATGCATGAATCGTGATGCAATGAGGTATGTACATATGATCAACAATCCTACGTATCCATCTGAATGAAATGAATATACTAGTATAAGTCTACGGATCATATATGATGTAGTTGCGCTAATAACAAGTCTAAGCAAGTTCTATAGTGTCCATGATATAGCAATTACCAATGGCGTGTGTGTTCGCATAAATAGTGCACATGCAGCAGGAACCAATGATAATGGTGCAAGTGTCCTATGAGATAATATCACATATATATATACATATATATATAACGATGCGATGTAATAAGATGCATAACTAGGAAACTACGTATATAATGCAAGTGCTACAAATAATACTAAACCATCGGGCGCCTTGCGCCATCCAGACGATCCCCATATAGATGTGTACATCTATTCACCGGGACGTCTCGGCTAATCTGGTCCAATCTCAGCCATGTATTTTTCTGCGCCACATCCGACGCCTCTGCACCCGATCCTAGAATCGCACACAAGCAATTAAGAGGATAAATAAAAGATAGTCGCGGATAAAAATGATACAAGTCAACTACGCGCCCTAACTAGACGCGCGCGCACTTGGTGCACAAAACGCACCCGCGACAACGCCACAACCCACGACTAGGGTCGCTATACGTAACCACAATCATGTCTAAAACCCAATCGCGCATTCACAATACATTAATTATCTTAGGGAATAGGTTAGAGATCATCAAAACCACAAACTTAATTAAAATCGATTTATTCCAAAATCCTAGTAAGCATTCATTTACCATTTTTTTTTCAAATCTACATGTTTTAAAAAACCAAGTGGCCACAATGATCATTAATAGCTTAATTAAGCCACACAAACCTTTACTAGAATTTTATCTCACCTATTTACATTAAGTATAAAAATCTAGTTTGCAAGATAGTTTATTTAGGACAAATTAAATGTAACAATTAGCAAATTTAGCAACTAGATTAGGTTTTGCATTCCTTAAGATGTTAAATTACCCATTATAATCATAATCAAATAATAAAAACCCTAACTCTAATTTAAATCCTTCTCTTGAAATTCCAAAACTTGAAATTAGAACCATTTAGATACCTAATTAAGTTAATTTAAAGTAATATAGCAACAAATTAAACATGGGGTTAGCATTTATACTTCAAAGATTTGTAGATCTAACATGCAACTTAGCCTCCCAAATTACCTTCTTTGCCCCGAGATCCATGCTAGATTGGCCAACGAATAATGGGTAAAGATTTGATTTAGAGTTTGTGGGATTTTGTATTGATTTTTGAGTGAATTTAGAGGATTTTTGAAGTGGGAATTAAGGTAGAGAAATTTGGGGCTGCTCATGGGAAGGCTTGGCCAAAATATTGAGGGGAGAGAGATAGAGTGAGGTGTGTGTGTGTGTGGAAGCATCTTTAATTAATACATGTGTTCACTTATTTCCTTAATTATTTAGTTTTCTTTTTCTAAATAAATCCTAGACTTTTCTAGAATGATGGAGACATATTTAAAAACAAAAAGCATGTTACAAACTTGTTTCTAAATTATTATGGTTCACTAAAGTATAATTAACCCATTCCAATTTGTAATTAGCACTAATTAAATGTATAAATGAAAGCTTAAAATATTATTAAAATAATAAATTAAGGAAAAATATTTAAGTAAACTAAAAATTTATAAGTGACTAAATAAATACCAAATACTAGCAATTACCTAGTTAAAATAGGTGTTTTTAAGTCTATGTTGAAAAATAATTATAGTTGTGTTTTACGGAAAATACGATTTATTTTACCGGTTATCGGAAAAATTCACCTAAAGGATTTATTTATTTATTTATTTATTTATTTTTAAAACATTACACCGGTATTGGGGGTTGATGTTGCACTGTGCTCGATTGGCTATAACTGGAAGTCCCTGGCCAAGCCTGCTGCTGAGATTTACTGATAAGAGTTATCGGTAGTTTCTTGAACCGTTATAAGCCAGACATCGGCATGACTTATCACGTTACTGGGGACTGACGTTTACCACCCCTAGACATGATATGCAACATATCAGACGAAGAGACCGGACTGTACGGTAGTGTTATTGATAGGCTTCATGGAGAGTGTGGACTAGCTTGCTTTTTGATCTTCATATCGCTCAATACCCGGGTAGCCATTACGTCCAGCTAGTACCGCTGACGGCTTGTAGGCGAATGATGTGATCATCACCTACGGCTGGAGTATTGACGAGTCTTTAGAGTCCTATACAGAAGTTTTCTGGTTCAAGCGAAACGAAGTAGGACACATATGTGATATGTATGTGGGCCTGATTAAATACGTGTATGTGATACCGTATTGTAATTTGGCAGTTATCTGTTATCGGTTCGGTTATATGTGATATAACCAGATTGTCGAATCAAGTATTGATTTGATAATGTGATATACAGATAAATGATATTAGTCAGTCATATGTGATATAACCGGATTATTAAATGAAGTGTTGATTTAATAATGTGATATATATTATATGTAATATAATTATATCTTAACTACTATCATTAGCTCACTAATTATTCTTCATAATATATATATTAATATATATGATAAATATATATATAATGAAGCATGTCTTGAATTTCTATTTTTGAGAAAAATAGAAATGAGGTGGAAAATGAGAACATGGTTGCAAACATGGGCTTTATTCATAGTTTATTCATCTTGACTCACTATTCAAGCATGGTTGCAATTTTATATTGCAAAATTCCATGCTTGAATGAGTGGGGGTCAAAAGTTGACATTCATTCTAGTCTCATTCTCAACACTTAGCCATTTTTCTTGAGTTGTGTTCAGTCGAAATTATTGCAATTTTTAACATAACAATTTCCTCACTTTTCTAATCATCTAAGGATGTTTGATATAAATATAACACATATTACAAGTTCGTCTGGAAAATATCAATTATCATATGTTATACATTATAATCAACACTTTTAAATGAAATTGTATGTTTATTATTCCACACATAATATTGTATATCTCTAACACTCTTCATTGAGATCTTGTGTAAAAATTAGCTCAGATATCGGAATCGGAAATTCGCCGATAAAATATAGGAAATCAAAGAGTTAAATTCTGGCATAGATTCAGTAGAGAGAAGAAGATTCCAGATATCACATATAAACCCAAAGACCAACAATAGAAGACTACCTAAAATTAAAGCTATGATCTCACCAATCGGTCGCGGATCCGCGGACGAGTCAGGCCGAGTCGCCGGGATCCACGGCCGGATTGTGGGCTTCGGTATTGGGAACTCTCTGGAAGCTTCATTGCAATGTCCTAGTTTATTGGGGAAGCCTCGTTGTAACAACCTCGTTCTGGAAACTTCTCTACAACAACCTAGTTTGTTGAGGAAGCTTCATAACTGCCTAGCTTATTCTAGAAGCCTCTCTATAACAACTTAGCTTATAAGGGAAGCTTGATTAGGGGCTATAAATGTTAGTTATATGTATGCCCTAGAGGCCATTATTGTACATGTGATGTATATTATAGTGGACGCTTGGACATATATAGAGAGGACTTTATTGCTCGATATGATAGTATGCTATCTGGTTACTCTTTGTCTTAACATGATGACTTGTATAAGTGATGTTGTCTTGCTCTCACATGTTGACAAAGCCCTTAGGATATGTACTTAACTACCAGGACTATAATGGAGATCATACTAGTGGGGCCAAGGTTAGTCCACAAGTACACCCTATAATTGTTCCTAGTCGAGGGAGTATCGAGACAGGGCATCGATACTCCAGAGTAGACTAGCGTATACGCTTCTTGACCCATATGATAGGCGATGGGTGATCCCATATTCATTGGTGTTTGACATCAGAGATGGTATACGGGTGCTCAGTGGAGACTGGGTACACTGAACGGACTCGCCGAGAATTCCTAGATGGTATTATACTTATCGTTAGATAGCAGTTCTCTAGTGACACTGGTACAGGTTAGTCTGTCGACCCGAGATCGTCATAGAGTCTTGTGTGTCTCCCACTGTGCTTTGATTTCCACCCTACCACGGCTCTACTGAGTCGTGCAAACAGGTGGTTTTTCGGTACAGTCCCGAGTCACATGGAGGCAATGAGTGATAGGAGAGGATTCGTATCTCCCGGTATTGGGAGTTGATGTTGCGCTATACTCGATTGGCCATAACATGAAATCCCTGGCCAGGGTTGCTGAGATTTACTGGTAAGTGTTATCAGAAGTTTCTCGAACCGTTATGGACCTTGCATCGGCATGACTTATCAGGTTATTAGGGTCTGACGTTATACCACCCCCAGGCTGTGATATGCAACATATCTGACGAAGAGACCGGACTGTACGGTAGTGTTACTAATTGGATTCGCATGAGTATGAGCAGGCTTGCTTGTTGATCATCTGATTGCTCAATACCCGGGTGGCCGTTACGTTTAGCATACCGCTTGCGGCTTGTGGGTGTTTGATATGATCATCACCTACTGCCGGCCTATTGACGAGTCTTTAGAGTCCTACACAAAGGTTTCCTGGTTCATGCGAAATGAAATAGAAGCATATATGTGATATGTACGGGATCGAGATTAATGCGCGTATGTGATACCGCGTTCTATTCTTGCGATATGTGATATCGGTCGGTTATATGAGATATAGCCGGGTTATCGGATCAAGTGTTGATTCGATAAGATTGATACATTTTATATTAGTCGGTTGTATATGATATAGCCGGATTATTAAATCAAGTGTTGATTTGATAATTTAATTTATAATTATATATTTGATATATTAACTTACATTAACTAATATTTTCTCACTATACATTTCTTTTTCTCACTTGTATGCATATAGTATATATGTGATATATATTAATGTATATTTTATTGTGTCATGCTTGATGCCACATGCAACATGGGTGTATGAGACTTACACCATGGTAATGATAATCCTAAGGTTTTATTTATCTTGGTAATTCACAAATTAGTTGTAATTAGTCACATGGTTAAAGCTTGTAGAAGCTTGTGGAACCTTTGACCAAGTCCACTCATTTTGTTTTACTTGAAGATATTTATTAACCCAACCATTATTGTTAACCCATGGTTTATTCTCCACATAAGTTAGTGTATGACACTAACTCACCCATGGTTGCTATTCTCGCCTCATGAGTTCATTATCTTTTTTTCTTCTTCACTTGAGCTTCTTCTTCCTCATGAAAAGCTTTCTAGCTTTTGAAAATGGTGAGAAAATATTGTGAGAAAAAGAAAACTAAAGAGAGCCCATTTCCTACTTCATCATCCTCTACTATTAGCCATTTAGTTTAGGGTGTTTGCTTCACTAATCTACAATTAGTAAAGAGGTAGCATGAGCTTGAGTCTCCTCGACGTAGATCTTCTTCGACCTCGAAGACTTCGTGCAAGCTTGTTCATTTCTCCAAGGGAACCCATACTAGAGTTCAGGAGATCGCTACTCGCAGCGAAGGGACTACTACACGGAGCTTTAGAAGTGAAGGACCAATCTACAAAGGTTGTATTCCTCATTCACTTAGTATGTAAAGATGTTTGCATGTTGTATTGTTTAATTCTCTAGTTAAAGATTCTAGGTTAGGGTTCTTTAGAACGGCAAAAATTTGAAAACGGAATGGACAATGCCTCCCGAAACCTTGCTGCCGCCCTAGGGAACCCAATAGTGGTATCAGAGCCAGGCTAGAGATTTAAACGATATTTGTTAGATTACGAAACCGAAACTACTCCGAAACTTTAAACATTGCAACCCTGTTTCTGTCGAATTTAAAAACGCCTCTAAAAATTTTTTAAACAACTGCAGAATGTTGTATGAGATATAACATGAACACTGTGAAAATTTGAGGCAAATCTACCACAAAGTGGCAGGCCACATCACCTATAAAACCGGTGAGCTCGGCCTAATTTTGGATTTTGGGTTTCAAATTTTCATGGTGTTCCAGTCTCTGGACTTTGGTGATTCAGATGTTGTTTGTTTTTGCTAAATTTGCATGTGAAGTTAACTTTCTGCAAAGGCAACTCGGAGTGTTTCGTAATCGTAATTCTAACATGTATTCGGGTTATTTAGACGATATAAAAAAGTTTGAATGGATATCAATAACCAAATTTTTCCCCGCTGGAAATTTTCTAAATGTTGGATTTTTTCCTAGTTTAAAATCTTCAGAAAATCTTGCAAGCAACTCTGTGGACCCTCTAGAAGAATGATACCCAAACTCGACTTTTTGGATCGCGGAACCGCATTCATACCCTAGGGTTTGCCGTGGTTCCGTAGCGACATGAGTGAGGCATGGGTCGGCCCTTCTACGGATGGTTCATAGGAGCTGTTGCAGTTTCTGGGTACTTTTTTGAACTCCGCTCAAGTGTTGAGCTTGTTAGGAATTTTTGGGTGTTTGCTTATTCGATCGAAAAGTTTAACTTCGTTTAGCTATCTGTGATTGCGATACAATATTTGGAATCCACATAATTAGTTATGAGATAACTAGTTTGAATTTTATAAATCTAGCAATTTAGTCTCATTTGATCGGTTGCCACGGAAATTTGATATGGATCAAAAGTCCATCGCAATTACGTAGTGTACATGGATACTCGCCGGTTAACCTTAATAGATAACCACGCCCCATAGCCCCGACCAAGTGACTGTAGGAGAACCCCATCGCCAAAAGCATCCGTTCGGGTGCTCGCGACTGCGGTGTTCCGCCTTAGTACACTTCGTCGACGGCATCGGGGGTGCGGCTGTCTACTAAAGTTTCCGACGAGCATTCGATCAGGTTATCGGGAATTTTTTTGAATTACCCGAAAGGTTATTGGAAAGTGTTTTCAATATCGAGACTAAATGAGGGGTTTATAATTGTTAGGCATGTGATGTCTAAGGAATTCATTTGGTTAGGCATGAAATCTAAAGTATGTGATACATTGGGTTTATGATGTCTAAGGTGGTTGTGTATTCCAATTGTTGTAGTTTTTCACTTTCTTTTCTGAGACCGTAAGTGTAATATGTGGTGTATCGCCGGTTTCGTTGCTATACGTCAACGACAATTGGGATACGCATATTTATTTACGTTGATGACATGTGATGGTATATGTTGCTGTGATATGTTATATTGGATCATTGTATTTTGAATAGCCGGGGGTTTTTATGGAGATGAGAGTTTTTCATTTTCATTCATGTAAAAGCTTGTATGTAATATTCTTTTATTGGGGCACTTCCGGGTCGAGGATGATGTCACCATTGATGTATATTATTTACTTTTCCGCATTAGGATAGACCCAAGGAGGAGAGCACAAGTAACCGGGTTCTAGGATCCAGTGGAAGACCATCTTGAGGAGTCGAGACCGGGTCTCCTAACTCTAGAATTGGTAAGGTTTCTTGCCGCTCTCGTAGGGGTCTTAGGATGTGGGATTGGTTATTCATCACGACCGTGGAATCCGTGTTTTATGCAGGCTTAAATTAAAACCCGGAATTCCTAGTATATCCAATATTTGATATATGTTCTTCTGCTGCTGATATTTTGTGATGTGATCACTTGATATGTTCTGAGATGAATTCTTATATTTTATATATATGATATATAATAAATATTGATGCTTTCGTTTCTTATGTGATGCTTCGAAAGCATAATTGATGGGAATTCATTAATGAGATTAATGAAATAAAAGAAACCTAAAGATATTGTAGAAACTTGTTTTAAAAAGACTAGGTAGCTCTAGTTCTTGCTTTGCATAGCGGTATTCCTTGTAGAATATCCATCACCTTATTCGATAAGGAAAGAGCCGAGATCCCTTCACCGGGAGTGACCTCTTTAGCGAAACTGGCAAATGCTATAACCCACTCGGTTTGTCTTTTGATTGCTTCTATAGTTTTTTGCTTTGCATAGTGGTATTTGTGAAATATCCGGCACCTTATTCGATAAGGAAAGAGCCGAGATCCCTTCACCGTGAGTGACCTCTTTAGAAAAACTAGTAAAAGCCTCAAAAATACTCCTTTTAAAATTCACTCAATTCTACAACGATATCAAGTTCAAAGCGTTAAAGGTTTTTATAAAAAACCATCTGCAGACCCTCCGTCATTTTAGAAAGTAGAGTACTTAGTATTTGTGTTGCGTATGTTGATCATAGTCAAGACGTAGTGTACGGTAGCTAAGTGATGTCTTCCTACACAGCATATGATGCGATTAATTAGGACATTCATGTGATTATGTTGATTAAAGTCAAGGGTCATGTGAGTGGGTCTAATTAATCATGAAATGACGGGTAGAACTTGACTAGTACTTGTGATATGTTGATTATAGTCAAGGTCATAAGTTACTAGGGGTAAAAACCATTATCGGGAGTTTCAAGAGTTGAAATTTGCAATGAGATTACATATCTTCTATGAGATAGTTGGATCCCGATACCCACTGCGGGTAATTGTTACTCCTGGGAGAGTTTTACATATTACAATTAGCCGATCAAGTAGGTGTCTAGAAAGGTGTTAACGGGGTTACGCCCCTGGGAAAATGAGGTTTATTTTAATTAGGTCCGTGCGAAAGCACGGGGAACCTCCCTCAAAGTACCGACACTGGCCTGGCCGAAAGATTGGCGAACTTGTAGGGTGTAATTAATCCCGGCTAGTCTTACCTTTTAGGGTTTGAAGGAAGATTTGATAAAAACAGTAGAAGCCATCCGGATTAGATAAAATAATAACCAATCTAATCTTACAAGAGCGCACGCAGAGTGTTTTCTTCTCTCTCTCTCTCCTGGTAGCGACCATGCCACGTCTTAATCAAGATAATAATATGGATGCATTGACCGAACCTACTTATTATACTGTGCTAGAGAACGTTGGTTCCACTCTATTTTATAATTGTTATAAGTCCGAGTAAGAAATAGGGGAATATCCAGATTCCCATGCCACCCAATCGAAGAAAGTGCATGTTGTTGCATTTTCTTCGGTTGTGTTCATTACCGAGAACTGAGAATGGGTGATATGACTCTAAGTGTTAGAGAATGGTGCAATTGTTGCAGCCAAATCAGTTGGCAAATATCACCTTGTATTAATACATTGATTCTGAACAAATGTTATTAGATATCGAACATGATATACAACATTAAATCAGTTTCTTTATTAAGTTAAAGAAGGATATAATTCTTTATTGGAGGATAATGTTGTGAACATTTTCCTGAATCAAGGGTTGATTCGATCAGGCACGATATATAATAGCATATACGTTCTAAATCAAACCACGGTTCAAAGTATCTAGAACACATACAAGAGGAGTAGTTCAGAAATGAACGAATCCTTCTTATGGCATTGTCGACTAGGTCATATCAATGCGACACCACCAGCTAAGTTATATAAGGATGAATATGAGAATCTGTTCGAATATTCATCTTATGCTACTTACCAGTCTTGTCTCAAAGGTAATATGACCAATACTCAGTTTACTGGAAACAGAGAAAGAGTTACTGAACTCTAGGGACGGATACATGATGATGTATATAGTCCTATGTCCATAAATGCCAAGGTTGGTTCTTCGTACTTCATTATAATCACTGATCTTCTCCCAGGATTCGGACATATGTTCCTGTTGAAACACAAGTCTGAAACTTTTGAGAAATTCATGGAATATAAGGTTGAAGTTAAGAACCAGATGGGTAAAAGTATTAAAGTTCTTCGATGTGATCAGGAGGCGAATACTTGGGCATGGAGTTCCTGGATCTTCTAAAAGGAGAATGAGATTCTCTCTCAGCTTACTCTTTCGTATACACCACAGCACAACGGTGTATCGGGGAGGATGTATCGCACCCTATGAGATATGGTGCGCTCTATGATGAGTACTGCTGAGTTACCTGTTTTCTTTTGGTGTTATGCACTTGAGAAGCTGCATACCTATTGAATAGGGTTCCAACCAAATCAGTGTCTACCACTCCATATGAGATATGGTATGGGAAGAGACCATGTCTGAAATGAGTTAAGATATGGGGTTGTCCTGCCAATGTTAAAAAGCAAAATCCGGACAAGCTCGAGGCAAGGTCAGTTCTGTATAAGTTTGTTAGGATATCCCAAATATTTGAAAGGGAATATCTTCTACCACACTGAGGAGCAAAAGGTGTTTTGTTTCTCAGCATGCCACCATTTTAGAAAAGGAATTTCTTGTGAAGAAATTTATGGACATGGGGTAGAACTGGAAGGAGTTCCAGCTAGAAAAACTAACAGCTGATGATTTGGTGGAACCAAAGGATTCGATAGTCCAACGAACCTCGGCCTCTCCTCGAATCTGGTAGGGTTCCTCATCTACTTGAGAGATACTACGGTCTTCTCGGTGATAGTGGGAGCAAGGATTACATCATGGTTGGTGATAGCCCAACTGGGTTCAGGCAGGCCATCACGAGTGGCGACTTTGTGAAAAGGCTGGATGCTATGCGATCAAAGATGGAATCCATGTACACCAACAAAGTATAACTTTGCATGTTGCACCTGAAGGGGTAAAACCCATTGGGAGAAAATGGATCTTGAGAAGATTCTTGGTGTAAATGAAAAAGTTGAGACTTTCAAAGCTATGCTTAAGTCCATCAGGATCAATGCGCGCATCGCGGAGTTGGAACATTTGTTTTGATATGGTAGTCAAAGAGTTTGAATTCATCAAAATGGTAGATAAACCTTGTATATACAAGAAGGTTGTAGAGAGTAAGGTTGTCTTACACATATTGTACGTAGATGACATACTCTTGATAGGAATTGGTTTCCTATGCTACACTCGGTGAAGTCCTCTTATCACGATGATTCTCCATAGAAGATCTGGATGATACCTATTACAACTTGTGGATTATGATCTATGATGATAGATCTAAGTGGATGTTATAAGTGTCCTAAATCCAGGTATATTAACACCATACTAAAGGGGTTTAGTATGGAGGATTCTAAGCGTGGTGGTTTGCCCACTTACTCAGGAATCACTCTCTCCAAAAGGATATCTTCCAAGACTGATTTGGAGAGAGCTCGCGTACAAGGGATACCCTATGCTTCAGCAGTAAGCTCTACCATGTATGCGATGTTATGTACCAGACCAGATGTAGATGACTCATTAGGTGTAGTGATCAGGAATCAATCGGATCTTGGGAGAATCAATGGACAGCTGTGGTGGACATTCTTAAGTACTTGAGAAGCACTAAAAGAAAGTTCTTGGTTCCAGCTTCCAGAGTGATAAGTTCGACTGAAAGTCAGTCACAAGCATTGTCTTACCCTCAGTGGAGGGACGGTATGTTGGAAGAGTTCCAAGCTAAATACCGTGACATACTAGACGATAAAGGCTGAATACATCGCTACCAACGATACTACCAAAGAGGTTGTCTGGACATTACTTGTTCATGAAATGAACATGATTCCTACCATTGAGCGTCCAATAACTGTTATTATGACTTCAATTGAGTTGTGGCTTTGGCCTAGGAACGCCGGTCCCATCAGCGATCCAGACATATTCTGAGGCTAGTATCACTTGATCAGCGAGATGGTTAATCTCCAACAGATCGAAGTAGGGAGAGTAGATTTTGAAGTTAACACAGTGGATCCACTCACCAAGGCATGCTTCCCCAAATACTATTTGAGAGATTTTGGGATGGTTGAGTATGGGATACTACAACCACTGCTATATTGTTGGGTATTGGATACTACAACAGATGGCCTTAGTGCAAGTGGGAGATTGTTAGTCATATGTATGCCCTAGAGGCCATTATTGTACATGTGATGTATATTATAGTGGATGCTTGGACATATATAAAGAGGACTTTCTTGCTCGACATGATAGTATGCTATCTGGTTACTCTTTGTCTTAACATGTTGACTTGTATAAGTGAAACTGTCTTGCTCTCACGTGTTGACAAAGCCCTTAGGATGTGTACTTGACTACCAGGACTATGATGGAGATCATACTAGTGGGGCCAAGGGTAGTCCATAAGTACACCCTATAATTGTTCCTTGTCGAGGGAGTATCGAGATAGGGCATCGATACTCCAGAGTAGACTAGCGTATACGCTTCTTGACCTATATGATAGGTGATGGATGATCCTATATCCATTGATGTTTGACATAAGAGATGGTAGAAGGGTGCTCAGTGGAGACTGGATACACTGAACGGACTCACCGAGAACTCCTAGATGGTATTATACCTATCGTCAGATAACAGTTCTCTGGTGACACTGGTACAGGTTAGTCTGTCGACCCGAGATCATCATAGAGTCTTGTGTGCCTTCCATTATGCTTTGATTTCCACCCTACCACGCCTCTACTGAGTCGTACAAATAGGTGGTTTTTGGGTACAGTCCCGAGTCACATAGAGGCAATGAGCGATAGGAGGGGATTTGTCTCTCCCGGTATTGGGAGTTGATGTTGCGCTATGCTCGATTGGCTATTACATGAAATCCCTAGCCAGGGTTGCTGAGATTTACTGGTAAATGTTATCAGTAGTTTCTTGAACCGTTATGGACCTTGTATCGGCATGACTTATCAGGATATTGGGGTCTGACGTTATACTACTCCCAGGCTGTGATATGCGACATATCTGACGAAGAGACTGGACTGTACAGTAGTGTTACTAATTGGATTGGCAGGAGTACGAGCAGGCTTGCTTGTTGATCTTCTGATCGCTCAATACCCAGGTGGCCGTTACGTTTAGCAGACCGCTTGCGGCTTGTGGGTTTTTGATATGATCATCACCTACTGCCAGCGTATTGACGAGTCTTTAGAGTCCTACACAGAGGCATCCCGGTTCATGCGAAACGAAGTAGGAGCACATGTGTGATATGTGCGGGACCGAGATTAATGCGCGTATGTAATACGACATTCTATTCTCGCGATATGTGATATCGGTCGGTTATATGAGATATAGCCGGGTTATCAGATCAAGTGTTGATTCGATAAGATTGATACATTTTATATTAGTCGGTTGTATGTGATATAGCCGGATTATTAAATCAAGTGTTGATTTGATAATTTAATATATAATTATATATTTGATATATTAACTTACATTAACTAATATTTGCTCACCAAACATTTCTCTTTCTCACTTCTGTGCATATAGTATATATGTGATATATATTAATGTACATTTTATTGTGTCATGCTTGATGCCATATGCAACATGGGTATATGAGACTTACACCATGGTTATGATAATCCTAAGGTTTTATTTATCTTGGTAATTCACAAATTAGTGGTAATTAGTCACATGGTTAAAACTTGTAGAAGCTTGTGGAACCTTTGACCAAGTCCATTCATTTTGTTTTACTTGAAGATATTTATTAACCCAACCATTATTGTTAACCCATGGTTTATTCTCTACATGAGTTAGTGTATGACACTAACTCACCCATGATTGCTATTCTTACCTCATGAGTTCACTCTCTTTTTTTCTTCTTCACTTGAGCTTCTTCCTCATGAAAAGCTTTTTAGCTTTTGAAAATGGTGAGAAAAAGAAAACTAAAGAGAGTCCATTTCCTACTTCATCATTCTTTACTATTAGCCATTTAGTTTAGGGTGTTTGCTTCACTAATCTATAATTAGTGAAGAGCTAGCATGAGCTTGAGTCTCTTCGATATAGATCATCGTCGGCCTCGAAGACTTCGTGCAAGCTTGTTCATTTCCCCAAGGGAACCCATACTAGAGTTCGGGAGATCACTACTCGCAGCGAAGGGACTACTACATGGAGCTTTAAAAGTGACGGACCGTTCTACAAAGGTTGTATTCCTTAATCACATAGTATGTAAAGATGTTTGCATGTTGTATTGTTTCATTCTCTAGTTAAAGATTCTAGGTTAGGGTTCTTTAGAACGGCAAAAATTTGAAAACGGCATGGAAGATGCCTCCCGAAACCTTGTTGCCACCCTAGGGAACCCAACAATAAAAGGGATCTAGGCCTATATTAAAAAGGTTTTTGTTGATTGGTTGTTGAATTTTGGTTGAATTTTTAGTACACATTTTGTAAACAATTAAGATCCAATTCCAAATCAAGAACCAAAATCAAGAATCATGAGAAATTCATCGAGCGAGTGTTGGGTTAACCTAGCACCTCATGAAGGGTTTGGAAGAATCACATGTACCAAAGATGGAATTTTTAGGTTGCTAAGTTAACAAACATCGGATCATTCCTAGAAAAATTAGGGTTTCATAAACTACACTTCATCACATGAAAGAAATGCTAGGGTTTTGAGAGTACAACCTTTGTAGCTCCCTACGCTAGACTCCTCGGCTACTTGGGGTTTGGAAACGGGTCCGCTTGAACTCTTCTAGGTCAACGATGATCCACCCGAAGTCCGCTTTGTCCAAGCTAGCAACTTCACTTTATCAAGAGATTGAAATGAAGCTAACACTCTAAACAAGTGGGCTAAACTTGTGTAGAATGATGTTGTGGTTCTTATTCTCACTTCAAAATCCTATCTTATTGAGTATTTTGCTCACTTGAAAATTCTAGAGAGCAAGAGATCAAGGTTGAAGAAGATGATGGCTATTTTTAGAAGAAGAGAAGAATAACTCCAATGAGAAAAAGAAAAATATAAGTATATATATTTTTCCTTCTTCATCTCAAACCATGGTTATCTTTTATGGATATTTAATTTTACTTTAGTTAAAACGCAAGAGAAAGATCAAACCATGGTCAAAAGGTAGGTGAACATGGTTAGGTCAAAAGAAGAGTGTAGAAACTAATCCATGATTTAATCTTATCTCTTTCCTTTTGTTTTAGCATAAATATAAATAATAATCCATAATATAAACCATGGTGTGAGTCTTATATTGCCACCATTTTCAATGTACAAACAACCATGATAGATGATGTATGTATGTATGTATGCACATCCATATGTGCATGAATCTATAAAGGAAGCATACATGCATGCATACATCCATCAAACACAAGAAAGGATTTCTAGTGAGAAACTAATGGTTAAATGATAAATCAACACTTGATTTATTAATCCGGCCATATCACATACGACCCTTCCAAAAGCAAGCCGCCCGATCAATATACGGTATCCTATACGCGCATTTTAATCAGGTCCATGCGTATATCGCATACGCGCACCACAACATTTCGCCTGGACTAGGTAACTCCTTTGTGGGACTCTGAGACTCGTCAATACGCCGGCAGTGGGTGATGATCATATCAAGCACCCCCAAGCCGCAAGCGGTTAGCTAAACGTAACACCTGAGTATTGAACGATCAGAAGAGAACAAGCGAACCTTCTATAACTCCCGTCGAGCCAACCGGCAACACTACCGTGCAGTCCGGTCTCTTCGTCTGATATGTCGCATATCAAGTCTAGGGGTGGTAAACGTCTGACCCTAATAACTGATAACTCTCGCCGATGTGAGGCCCATAATGGGTCGAGAAACTACCGGTAACACTTACCAGCAAATCTCTGAATCATCCCTGGCCAGGGACTTCCCTGTTACGGCCAATCGAGAACAGTGCAACATCAACCCCCAATACCGGGAGAGACGAAACCCCTCCTATCGCTCATTGCCTCCATGTGACTCGGGACTGTACCCAAAAACTACCATTTTGCATGCCCTTGTGGACGTGGTAAGGTGAAAATCAAAGCACAGTGGGAATCACACAAGACTCTATGACGATCTCGGGTCTACAGACTAACTTGCACAAGTGTCACCTGAGAACTGCCATCTGACGTGAGGTATAATACCATCTGGGAGTTCTCGGCGAGTCCGTCCAGTGTACCCAGTCTCCACTGAGCACCCGTATACCATCTCTGATATCAAACACCAATGGATATGGGATCATCCATCGCCCATCTCATAGGTCGAGAAGCGTATACGCTAGTCTACACTGGTATATCGATGCCCCATCTCGATACACCCATGACTAGGGACCTTGAAGGATGTACTTATAGACTACCATGTCCCCACTAGTATGATCCTCATCATAGTCCAGGTAGTCAAGTACACATCCTAAGGGCTTTACCAACATGTAACTATAAGACAGTATATAGAGACTAGTATACATGTTAAGATAAAGAGCAACCAGATAGCATACTATCATATCGAGCAAGAAAGTCATTTCTATATATATATGTCCAAGCATCCAATATAATATACATCATCTGTACAATACTGGCCTCTAGGGCATACATACAACTAACAATCTCCCACTTGCACTAGGGCCAGCTGTTGTTGTATCGCATACCGAGCATCCCGAAGAGTCTCTCAAACTGTATCTGGGGAATGGCCTTCGTGAGTGGATCCGTTGTGTTGTTCTTCGTGTCAACCCTCCTGACCTCGATCTCCCGGCGATCAACTATCTCCCGGATCAGGTGATACCGCCTCAGAATATGCCTGGATCGCTGATGGGACCTGGGTTCCTTGGCCAAAGCCACCGCTCCATTGTTATCGCAATACAAAGGTATTGGATGCTCAATGGATGGAACCACTCCAAGTTCAGTAATGAACTTCTTGATCCAGACAGCCTCTTTGGCAGCATCGTTGGCAGCGATGTATTCAGCCTCCATCGTCGAGTCTGCCATGGTTTCCTGCTTGGAACTCTTCCAGCTAACCGCCCCTCCGTAAAGGGTAAAGACAAATCCCGACTGCGACTTAGAGTCGTCCTTATCACTCTGGAAGCTCGAATCGGTAAAGGACTCCACTTGGAGTTCTCCATTACCATACACCAAGAGCATCTCTTTAGTCCTTCGTAAGTACTTGAGAATGCTCTTCACTGCTGTCCAGTGACTCTCTCCAGGATCAGCTTGATACCTGCTCACTACACTTAGTGAGTATGCTACATCGGGTCTGGTACATAGCATCGCGTACATGATAGAGCCTACAGCCGAAGCATAGGGTATCCCTTGCATGCGAGCTCTCTCCAAATCAGTCTTGGGAGACATCTCTTTAGAGAGAGTGACTCCAGAGATCGTGGGTAAGTTCCCACACTTGGATTCTTCCATACTAAACCTCTTTAGTATGGTGTCAATGTACCTGGATTGGGACAATCCCAATATCCGTTTGGATCTATCTCTATAGATCCTGATTCCCAATATGCAGGAGGCATCACCTAGATCTTTCATTGAGAATCTTTGTGATAAGAAGAGCTTGACCGATTGCAGCATAGGAATATCATTTCCTATCAAGAGTATGTCGACCACGTACAATACGAGGAAGACAACCTTACTCTCTGCCACCTTCTTGTAGATACAAGGTTCATCTACGTTTTTGACGAAATCAAACTCCTTGATAACGACGTCAAAGCAGATGTTCCAACTCCGCGATACTTGCTTTAATCCATAAATGGATTTAAGCATCTTGCACACCTTCCTGCTGCTCCCACTATCTACGAAACCCTCTGGCTGAGTCATGTACACGCACTCTTCTAAATCACCGTTTAGAAAGGCGGTCTTAACATCCATTTGCCAGATTTCGTAATCATGATACGCAGCGATGGCAAGCATGATCCGGATGGATTTAAGCATAGCCACTGGAGAAAAGGTTTCGTCATAGTCCACACCTGGGCTTTGACGAAAACCTTTTGCAACAAGTCTAGCTTTGAAAGTCTCCACTTTCCCATCTACACCAAGTTTTTTCTTGAAGATCCACTTGCTCCCGATGGGTTTTACCCCTTCAGGAGCATCTTCCAAAGTCCATACTTTGTTGGTGTACATGGATTCCATCTCGGACCGCATAGCATCCAGCCATTTCACTGAGTCCCTACTCGTGATGGCCTGCTCGAAGCTAGTTGGGTCATCATCCTCCATGATGCAATCCTCTCTCCCACCATCCATGAGAAAACCGTAGTATCTCTCAGGTTGGCGAGGAACCCTACTAGATCGGTGGAGAGGCTGAGGTTCGGTGGGAGCTACTGAGTCTTCTGGTTCCACTAAATCTTCAGTTGCGGTTTGTATATCTGGAACCTCTTCCAGCTCCACAACTTTGCTACTAATTTCTTTTACAAGAAATTCCTTTTCTAAAAAGGTGGCATGTTGAGCAACAAACACCTTTTGTTCCTCACTGTGGTACAAAAAATACCCATATGAGTTCTTTGGATATCCCACAAACTTGCAAAGAACTGACCATGCCTCGAGTTTGTCTGGATTTTGTATTTTGACATAGGCCGGACAACCCCATATCTTAACTCGTTTAAGATATGGCCTCTTCCTACTCCATATCTCATATGGTGTGGTAGGTACAGATTTAGATGGAACTTGATTCAATAGGTACGCTGCTGTCTCTAGCGCATATCCCCAGAAGGAAATAAGTAACTCAGCTGTGCTCATCATAGAGCGTACCATATCTAATAGGGTGCGGTTCCTCCATTCCGATACACCGTTGTGCTGTGGTGTATATGGAGGAGTCAGCTGAGAGAGAATCCCATTCTCTTTTAGGAAGTCCAGAAATTCATTGCTCAAGTATTCACCTCCTCGATCAGATCGAAGGATTTTAATAATTTTTCCGGTTTGGTTCTCGACTGCTTGTTTATATTCTCTAAATTTCTTAAAAGCTTCTGATTTGTGTTTCATCAGGAACACATACCCGAACCTAGAGAGATCGTTAGTGAATGTAATGAAGTACGAAGAACCATCCCTGGCATGTATAGACATGGGACCGCATACATCACTATGTATCAGTCCCAAGAGTTCAGTAACTCTTTCTCCGTGTCCTGTAAACAGAGTTTTGGTCATCTTGCCTTTGAGACATGACTGGCAAGTGTCATAAGATGAAAATTCGAACGGTTTCAAATATCCATCCTTATGCAACTTAGCTAGTCATGTTGCATTGATGTGACCCAGTCTACAATGCCACAAGAAGGATTCGTTCAGTTTTGAACTCTTCCTCTTGTGTGTGTTTGTTATGCTTAGAACTGTTGATTGATTTAGAACATAAATGCCATTGCACAACGTGCCTGATCCAACCAATTTTTGGTTACAGAAAATGTTCATAACATTATCCTGTAATACAAAATTATATCCCTCTTTACTCAATAAAGAAACCGATATAATGTTGCATATCAGGTTCGGCATGTAATAGCATTCGTTCAGAACCAATGTATTACCAGTTGGTAATAGAAGGTGATATTCCCCGATAGTCTTAGCTGCAACAATTGCACCATTTCCAACTCTTATGTCTTTATCACCTTCTCTAAGTTCTCTACCTTTCCTAAGCCCATGTAACTTATTACATATATGGGATCCTGACCCGGTATCTAATACCCAGGACGTAGGGCAAATGGAGAAACAGTTCTCTGTAACGAACACACCCGAAGAAAATGCATCATCATGTACTTTCTTCATTCGGGTGGCATGGGAATCCTGGTATTCCCCTATGTCCTGTTCAGTCCTATAACTCTTATAAGAAAGAACGGAACCAACGTTCCCCAGCACAGTATAACTTGCGGGTTCGGTCAATACATCCATATTATTATCTTGATTAAGGCATGACATGGTCGTTACCTGGAGAGAGAGAGAAGAAAACACTTTAGCTTATGCTCTTGCAAGATCAGATTTGTTATTATCTTATCTAATCAGGATGGCTCCCACTGTTTTTATCAAATCTTCCTTCAAACCCTAAAAGGAAAGACTAGCCGGGATTAATTACACCATACAACTTCGCCGATCTTTCAGCCAGGCCAGTGTCGGTACTTTGAGGGAGGTTCCCCGTGCTTTCGCACGGACCTAATTAAAGTAAACCTTGTTTTCCCAGAGGCATAACCCCATTGACACCTTTCTAGACACCTACTTGATCGGCTAATTGTCCTGTGTAAAACTCTCCCAGGAGTAACAATTACTCGCAGTGGGTATCGGGATCCAACTATCTCATAGAAGGTATGCAATCTCATTGCAAATTTCAATACTTGAAATTCTAGATAATATTTTGCCCCAAACGATCTATGACCTTGACAAGGTCAACAAACCATAGACCGTAAGTCAAGTTCAACCCGTCACTTCTTGATTGAATTAAACCCACCCGTACGACCCTTGACAAGGTCAACAAGGTCGTACGACTACCCTAATCCAATCTGCATCATATGCATAAGCAGATAAATACTGGTCAGCTACCGCACACTGCGCCTTGACAAGGTCAACAAACGCAGCATGAATACTAAGTAGGATTTATCTGAAATGACGAAGGGCTACAACAGGTTTTTCTGAAAAACCTATTGCGTAATGAACTTGATATCGTTGTAGAATCAAGTGAAATTTGAAATGGAGTGATCTTGAGGCTTTTATTAGTTTTGCTAAAGAGGTCACTCCCGGTGAAGGGATCTCGGCTCTTTCCTCATCGAATAAGGTGCAGGATATATCATATATATCACTGTGCAAAGCAAAACTCCAAAAGCAATCAAAAGTCAAACCGAGTGTTGTAGCATCTGCCAGTTTTGCTAAAGAGGTCACTCCCGGTGAAGTGATCTCGGCTCTTTCCCCATCGAATAAGGTGCAGGGTATATCATATATACCGCTATGCAAAGCAAGACTGTAGCTACCCTTTTATTTTAAAATTTGATTCTACAACATCTTTTAGGTTTCTTTTCTTTCATTAATCACATTAATGAAGTCCCATCATTTAAGTCACCTAAACATCACAGATAAATACGACGTACACTTATGCCATCCGCATTCGCCTCGATGTCCCCTCGTGCACCGTTAGGTTAGGTAACTAACGACAGAGTGGGGCAAGGCTAGCGCGGGTGTAAAACATAAGTAACATCTATATAATATAGCATATATACTATATAAAGTATTTATCACAGCACATCACATAATCACATCACAGATATCGCAGCAGAAACATAGATATAATGTGGGATATACTAGGACGTCCGTATTTAGTATTTAGCCAACAATAGAAAATACGGATTCCACAGTCGCGATGAATAGCCAAGCCCACACCCTGGACCCCTACGAGAGCGGAAAGCGACCCTACCAATTCTGGAGTTTAGGAGACCCAGTCTCGACTCCTCGAGATGGCCTCCCACTGAACCCCAGAACCCGGTCACCCGTGCTCCCCTCCTTGGGTCCATCCTAATACGGAAAAGTAAATATACAACACCGGTGGCATCATCCTCAACCCGGAAGTGCCCCAAATAAAAGAATATTACATTACATTTGAATATACATGAATGAAAATATAAAACTCTCATCTCACATAAAAAAAAAACCCCGGCTATTCAATCACGACAATCCTGCACATCATATCTCAGCAACACATAATATCTCATATCATCAACGTAAGTAAGTATGCATATACCGATTGTCGTCGACGTATAGCAACGACAATCGGCAATACCACTACATACTACACTTACGGTCACAGAAAAGAAAGTGTAAAACTGCAATATCTGGAATCCACATTCTCTTTAGGCATCGTAAATGCGAAATATCACATACTTCGTATTTCATGTCTAGTAATATGAATTCCACACATTGCATCACATTCCAGATAATTAAACAGTATTAAAGTTTTCGAACGAACGATCAAATACCCAAGATTCCCTAAAGCTCAACACTTGAGCGGAGTTCAAAAACCCGGAGTGTGACACAGTAGTAGCGGTCCAGCCGTAGAAGGGTCTAGCCAACGCCTTACATGTGGCACGCCGTACTGCCCCAAACCCAAAGGTTCAAAGGGCAGTTCAAGACGGTCACATAATCGAGTTAAGGTTTGTTGTCTTCTAGAAGGTCCACTACAAAACTTGCACGTATCTCCAAAATATTTAAACCCCGTGAAAAGTGAGCAAATGATACTCGTTCAAACACTTCAATACTTTCTAATTTATCCGGAAAAGTCACGAAATGAAAATTTCGATCGAATCGACGAGTCCAAAACCATCTACAGAATATACAGTACTAAATTCAGATTAAAAATACCCAAAACCATCTACAAGTAGACAAGAACACACTGTACAAAAATGAAGCCTTAAAGTGTTAGTGTATATGCCCTAGAGGCCATTACTGTATCATACTAGTTTATATATTACTTAATGGAAGCTTGGGATATTCACCTTGTATATACAATCTTGCTCAAAATTGTAGTATGCTACTTGGTTTGTTTCTACTTCAATGTGTACATGTGTTTATTTTAGTATATCACCTATGCACATTAGTGGAGCCCTTAGGATCTTTGCTTGATTACCAGCGTTGTGATGGCAGTCACACTAGTAGGGCTGGGTAATCTATAAGCACATCCTTATGCTGGTCCCTAGTCGCAGGACTATCGAGATAGAGCATCGATACTCCGGAGTAGACTAGCGCATGCGCTTCTCATCCCAGTGTGGGAGACGGTCTGTCCCACAGCCGTCAGTACGTCGTACTGGAGATAGTATACGGGTGCTTGTTGGGTTACGAGTACACTGGACAGGACTCGTCGGGAACTGACCGGTTGGTATTATACCTATCGTCAGTTATCAGTTCCCAAGTGACATGAGTACAGCTTAGTCCGCTGACTTGACACTGTCACTTCGCCTCGAGTGTGTTCCCGCTGTACTTTGATTACTACCCTACCACGGCTCAAAGGAGTCGTGCAAACAGATATTAGTTGGGTGCAGTCCCGAAGCACTTGGAGGCAGTGACGGTTAGACAGGATTCGTCTCTCCCGGTATTGGGGGTTGACATCGCGCTGTGTCTAGGAGAGCCATTACATGAGTAGTCCCTGGCCAGGGCAATCGAGATATACTGGTAGGCTTCCAGTGTTATCTCAGGGTGTTTTGGGCTTCACTCCGACACGACTTGTACCGCTATTAGGGGACTGACGTTTACAGCCCCCCTAGGCCCGCCATGCGATGTATCAGACGAACAGACCGGACTGTACGGAGATTGTCACATTCAGGCTCAGTAGGAGTTCAGATGGGTTTCACGTCGTCAGTCTTCTTGTCAGCATCTACCTGGGGACCGTTACGCACAGCTAGTGCCGCTTGCGGTCTGTGGTTAAACCCACTGCCAGCGTAGTGTCGAGTCTTTAGAGTCCCACACAGAAAGCTATTCGCCTTTAGGCAAAAGAGTAGAGGTCGCATGGTTTTGCGACAGGTCGCATGGTTTTGCGGCAGGGTTCGGTCACATCCGTGCACTTATGCACGTGCAATGTCCGGACAGTTTACACTAGCGGGCTTTGGTTTAAGCCAGATCGTAGTGTACGTATTGGGATTGGATTTATCCAGTATGTATTCGTGTTCCTCGAAACGCGGATGCGGGTGTGTATACACAGTTGACGGAGAGAGACAGAGGCAGAGGATTCTTATTAGGGTTGTTGACCGTTGACTGTTGACTATTGACTTTTTGGTCAACCCTAATGAGAATATGATATATGATTAACAATAATATTAATTAAGTATTGTGGTGACATGGTTGTTGAGGGGTTGACTTTGTTGACTTGTTGACTTTGTTGACCGGTTGACTAGGTTGGACTAGTTGACCATCATGATGACAATGGCTATCATTTCATGGCAAAGACTTTTTACTTGCTTGTTTCTCTTGTGAGAAATGAGTGCATGAAATGATTTAGCCATTTTGACTTGAACCATTTTACACAATACTTGATTATTATTTTTGTGATGATGGTTTTGGATTATGAGAGCCAAGAGAGAAAAGTCTTCTATCATTCTATCATTCTCATTCTCTCTCTTGTTCTTAAGCTCTCATCTCCTTCCTCTTGCTCTCCCTCTCTTGAGTCTATGGTTCACTTGTCTCATGAGTTGAGAACCAAGAACCATAGATAAAATCCCAAACAAACTCTTCTCTACTCACTCTAGTTCACAAGGTTTGGCAAACCGAGTGAACTAGTTTCTTCAAAGTTCGAAGAAGGAGCCAAAGGTAGAAGCTTTCAGGTGGATCTATCTTCAGCGCAAGGAGACGACGGGAAGAAGCCGATTCGGACAACCATCGAGGCTTGAAGACGAAGGAGTTCGAGATAAGAAAGGTATAAACCCCCTAACCGAGTAGTTAACAACTCCTAGTTAGGTTGTTAGTTAGATGTTTAACAAAGATCCGGTTTTTAAGTCCATGTTACCACCTCTAGAAAATTGTTTTTCACCAAATTCCGCATGCCCGAAAGTACCGGGAGAGGTAGCATGGACTTACAGTGGTATCAGAGCCTAGTTAAACTCTATCTAACATGTTAGCAAAGTAACTAGAAGATCGATCAAAGAAAAAGTCACGAAACGAACCCGAGTTGTCAAGTTTCTGCAGATTTTTATTCTGTTCAAAAGTTGATAATTTTCATCTTAAAAATCGGCTCAGGCTTTTGTTTGAATAAGCACAAAATTTGGTCCCACGAACTGTTCAAAGAGCCACGGTTCCGCGGCTGAGTTGACTCGGCCGAGGTCCAAATTTGGTGCAGAGTATTTCTGGGGTTGTTTTGGGATTTTTGGAATATGTATTTTCTGCCCAGATTTTCCAGAACGAAAATTTTGTATTTGGGGCCTATAAATCCGTATTTTTGATCAAACTTCTAAAAGACTTAAGCTGACGGGTTTTTTTTTCTGTGCTGTGATATTTGTATTGAACGTCTGCTAATCGCTATATGTCGATTAGTGGGGGTTATAAAAATCTGTGATCTGTAATGTTATTGGAATGTGTATATGAATTCATTGGATTGTCGCGGGTGAATAGTCGGGGGTTGTGAGACGAGAGTTTTCTTTTCTTTCAATTCATGTAAATTTGTAAATTGATGTAATAATTATTTGTATAGCCGCACAACCGGGTCGGGGTTGTAGCCGGCATTGTATAATTTCTTTTTACTGTTTTTGCTCCTAGGATAGACCCATGGAGGGGGTGCACAAACTACCGGGTATGCCGAAGTGCCGAGTGGCCTACTCACGGAGTTGAGGGAGGTTGCTTCGCTTCGGGTACTTAGCGGGTAGTTTGCCGCACCCGTAGGGGTCTTGGATGGGGTATTGGCTATTCACCGCGACCGTGTAATCTGCTTTTCGTTACAGGCTCGTACGAATTGCGGATTCCTAGTATATCCAATGTATTCATCTGTGATCTGAAATGGCTATCATTGCAACATATCTATATATGATATTATTTAGGCGTTGCTTATGTTTTACAGCCGCGCTAGCCCAGCCCCCGCTCTGTCGTTAGTTAAGTAACCTAACGGGTAATGACGGGGCCCCGTGGCGAATGCGAATGGCATAAGCGTACGTCATATTTTGGTTGTTTTCTGCAATGGTAGGATTAAATGATGGGACGCATTAAAAGAACTAATGCAAGAATATCACGCATTAAAAGAACTAATGCAAGAAAATAAACCAAGTAAAAGTCGTTGGAACACTTTCGAAAAACCACTCGGTTCTTTTCAAAACAAACTTTTAAAATGCGGAGTTTAAGCCACTCCTTTTAAAAGCTATCTCGTTCCATCGATTATATCAAGTTCTCTACGTTCACGGTTTCGCCAAAACCATTCGTAGCCCTCCGTCGTTTCACATGAATAGTCAATAGTATTCAAGCTGTGTTTGTTGGCCAAAGTCAAGGCATAGTGATTGGTAGCTATTGGGTATTCATGTGCAGCATAGATAGATGCGTTGGTTTGGAACAGTCGTTCTGCCTTGTTGGCCAAAGTCAATGGTAGGTACGGGTGGATTCAAATTAACCTGGAGAACGACGGGTACAACTTGACATGTGACTTATGATTTGTTGGCCAAAGTCAAGGTCATAAGAGCATGGGGCAAAAATCCACATCGGGAGTTTCAAAAGAACTGAAACTTGCTAGTGTTGCATACCATTTGGTGTATGATGATTCTGGTAGGATTCCTTCAGTTTTGTCACGCGATGATATTTGGATCCCGATCCTACTGTGAGTATATGCTATTCCTCGGGAAATTTCTCACTTAACGATCAATGCTATAAACCAAGTAGGTGTCTAGAAAGGTGTTAGCGGGGCTACGCCCCCAGGGAAAAGAGGTTATTTAATTAAGGAACTTCACGAAAGCGTTGGAAAACCTCCCTCGAAGTACCGACACCAGCCTAGCCGAACGGTTAAGCAAGTATTGTACGGTGAGATTAATCCTGACTAATTCTTCCTTTTTGGTTTGAGGAGGGATTCGAGAAACAGTGGGAGCCATCCTGTTTAGACAAATTAAAAACCATTCTAAACTTGCAAGAGCATCAAGCTGAGTGTTTCTTCTCTCTCCTAATTGCAGCGACCAATCGACATGACTGGACTTAAGTTACTTCTAGATAAAAACATACTGACAGGGCCAAACTACAAAGATTGGCTCAGGAATGTCAAGATAGCAATCACTTACGACAAGCTGGGGTATCTTCTTACCACCAAAGCTCCCCCTGTCCCAGGTCCCAAAACCAGCGTCGCGGATAAGGAAATCCGTAAGACCTGGGAACTAGATTGCGCGAAGGCCAAATGCCTCGTGCTTGCCTCTATGGACAACGAACATCAGAGGAGGCACGAGAATATGGACCTCGAATCCATATTTCTTCATACAAAAGAACTGTATGGAGAGCAGTCTCGTATCGCAAGATACGAAGTGTCGAAGAAGTTATTTTCGGCAAGATTGGCCGTCGGATCATCGGTAGCGGAACACGTGCTTAAGATGATTGGCTACATTGAGGAGCTCGCGGACCTTGGGACCATGTTGGAGAATGAGCTCTATACGGACTTGATTCTCCAGTCCCTTCCTTCTACTTACGCCCAGTTTATCCTGAACTTCAACTTACAAGAAAAGAAAGTTGAACTTTTCAGAACTCCTCAACATGCTGAGGAGCGCAGAGGGCACCCTACAGAAAGGTAGGGAAACATCCACTTTGTTTGTAGGAGGATCTTCCTCTTCTAGGTCCAAGGCGAAAGCCAAGGGAAAGAAGAAGAAAGCCCCCGCCAAACCAAGGGGCGGTGTTAATAAAGTGGATATGAAGGGAAAGGCAAAAGCAACAAAGAAAGTGGGAAAGCTTGTGGATAAGGAAGAATGCTTCTATTGTCATAAGAAAGGACACTGGAAGAATGATTGCAGGGCTTGGAAAGCCAGGACACAGGAATTGAAGCAAGTTACGGCTTCAGCTTCAGGTGTGTATGTTATTGAAAACTATCTTTCAATAAACTCTACTTCCTGGGTATTGGATACCGGATCAGGATCTCATATCTGTAATTCTTTGCAGGCGTTGAGAAACCGTAGGGTTTTGAAGGCAGGTGACATGACCCTCAAAGTTGCAAACGGAGCTAGCATGGATGCTAAGGCCGTGGGGGACTATCACCTGGGGTTGTCACATGGACACGTTTTGGTTTTGCGTAATTGCTATTTTGTACCCAACGCAACTTGTAATATCATTTCTGTATCTTTGACTTCTAAAGAAGGTTATGAATTTGCGTTTGTAAGTAATGTTGTAAACATTCACCTTAATCAAGTTCTGATTGGGTCAGGTACATTAAGCAATGGTATATACGTATTAAACCAACCACAGATTTTCAATGTCCAGAATACACACAAAAGAAAGTCTCCGGAAATAAATCAGACTTTCTTATGGCATTGTAGACTGGGTCACATCAATGAGAGAAGGTTGACGAAGTTACATACAGAAGGATATTTGAATCCGTTCGAATATCAATCGTATGCCACTTGTCAATCCTGTCTCAAAGGAAAGATGACAAAGACTCCGTTCACTGGACACGGAGTAAGAGCGAGCGAGCTCTTGGGACTCGTACACAGCGACGTGTGCGGTCCAATGTCTACACATGCGCGAAGCGGTTATTCTTACTTCATTACTTTTACGGATGACTTTTCAAAGTACGGTTATGTCTTCTTAATGAAACATAAGTCCGAAGCCTTTGGAAAATTCCAGGAATATAAGAATGAAGTAGAAAAACAAACCGGCAAAAGTATCAAGATTCTAAGATCGGATCGAGGTGGAGAATACTTGAGTGCCGAGTTCCTGGACTATTTAAAAGAGAACGGAATTCTCTCTCAGCTTACTCCTCCATACACTCCGCAACATAACGGTGTATCGGAGAGACGGAACCGAACCTTATTGGATATGGTACGGTCCATGATGAGTAACGCTGAGTTACCGCGATCATTCTGGGGGTATGCACTAGAATCAGCTGCATACCTTTTGAACCGAGTTCCAACTAAGACTGTGCCTACTACACCATATGAGATGTGGTGTGGGAAGAGACCCTATCTTAAGCACATTAAGACATGGGGATGTCCAGCTTTTGTTAAAAAGCAGCATGCGGACAAGCTCGAGGCACGCTCAGTACAGTGTAAGTTCGTGGGATATCCAAAGAACTCCAAGGGATATTTCTTCTACTGCGAAGAGGAACAAAAAGTTCTTGTTTCTCGTCATGCCTACTTCTTGGAAATTGAGTTTTTGGAAACCCAGATAAGTGGGAGCACAGTAGAACAGGAAGAAATTCCAGAACCACGAGCTATTACTGAAAGCTTAGTAGAACCAGAGGGTTCAAAAGAACAAGACATTCCTACGCCACTCCGCAGGAGTAGTAGGCAGTCTCATCCGCCCGAGAGATACTACGGTTTTCTCATAGACGCGGATAGAGAGGATTGCATCATAGATTATGATGAGCCTACTAGCTTCCAGCAGGCCGTTCAGAGCGTTGACTCGGTAAAATGGCTGGATGCAATGCGGACCGAAATGGAGTCCATGTACACCAACAAAGTATGGACGTTGGACATTGCTCCAGACGGGGTAAAACCCGTAGGATGCAAGTGGATCTTCAAAAGGAAGATTGGTGTAGATGGACAGGTTGAGACCTATAAAGCTAGACTTGTTGCAAAGGGTTTCCGTCAAAGACCTGGCTTGGACTATGACGAAACCTTTTCTCCTGTGGCTATGCTGAAATCCATTCGGATCCTTCTTGCCATTGCAGCCTTCCACGATTATGAGATCTGGCATATGGACGTAAAGACCCATTTTCTAAATGGAAATTTAGAGGAGTGTGTCTATATGGACCAACCAGAGGGTTTCTTTCAGAGTGGGAGCAGCAGAAAGGTATGCAAGTTGCTTAAGTCCATCTACGGACTAAAGCAGGCATCGCGGAGTTGGAACATCTGTTTTGATGAGACGATCAAGGAATTTGGCTTTATCAAAAATCCAGATGAACCATGCATCTATAGTAGATTTGTAGCGAGAACTGTAGTATTCCTCATTTTATACGTGGATGACATTCTCTTAATAGGAAATGACATTCCTATGCTACAATCTGTCAAGGGGTTCTTGTCACACAGGTTCTCCATGAAAGACCTGGGTGATGCCTCATACATCCTGGGGATCCGGATCCATCATGATAGATCCAAGAGGATATTAGGACTTTCACAGTCCAGGTACATCGACACCATACTGAAGAGATTCAGTATGGAAGATTCCAAGCGCGGTAACCTACCGGCTTGTCACGGGATCACCCTCTCTAAAGAGATGTCTCCCAAGACTGATTTGGAGAGGGATCGCATGTCTATTATACCCTACGCTTCTGCGGTAGGCTCTATAATGTATGCGATGTTGTGTACCAGACCGGATGTAGCTTATGCACTGAGTGTGGTAAGCCGGTATCAGTCAAACCCTGGGGAGAAACACTGGATAGCGGTAAAGAACATTCTCAAGTACCTGAGAAGGACTAAGGAGATGTTCTTGGTGTATGGCGGAAAAGACCTCCAGATCGAGGCCTTTGCTGACTCCAGCTTCCAGAGTGACAAGGATGATTCCAAGTCCATGTCGGGTTTTGTCTTTACCCTCAATGGAGGGGCGGTGTGTTGGAAGAGTTCCAAACAGGAAACCGTTGCAGACTCGATGATGGAAGCGGAATACATCGCTGCATCTGATGCCGCAAAAGAAGCTGTCTGGATAAGGAAGTTCTTAAAAGAACTTCAGGTGGTTCCGTCCAGTGGATATGCCCTATAGGCCATTACTGTATCATACTAGTTTGTATATTACTTAATGGAAGCTTGGGATATTCACCTTGTATATACAATCTTGCTCAAAATAGTAATATGCTACTTGGTTTGTTTCTACTTCAATGTGTACATGTGTTTATTTTAGTATATCACCTATGCACATTAGTGGAGCCCTTAGGATCTTTGCTTGATTACCAGCGTTGTGATGGCAGTCACACTAATGGGGCTGGGTAATCTATAAGCACATCCTTATGCAGGTCCCTAGTCGCAGGACTATCGAGCCAGGGCATCGATACTTCGGAGTAGACTAGCGCATGCGCTTCTCATCCCAGTGTGGGAGACGGTCTGTCCCACAGCCGTCAGTACGTCGTACTGGAGATAGTATGCGGGTGCTCGTTGGGTTACGAGTACACTGGACAGGACTCGTCGGGAACTGACCGGTTGGTATTATACCTATCGTCGGTTATCAGTTCCCAGGTGACATGAGTACAGCTTAGTCCGCTGACTTGACACTGTCACTTCGCCTCGAGTGTGTTCCCACTGTACTTTGATTACTACCCTACCACGGCTCAAAGGAGTCGTGCAAACAGATAGTAGTTGGGTGCAGTCCCGAAGCACTTGGAGGCAGTGACGGTTAGACAGGATTCGTCTCTCCCGGTATTGGGGGTTGACATCGCGCTGTGTCTAGGAGAGCCATTACACGAGTAGTCCCTGTCCAGGGCAATCGAGATATACTGGTAGGCTTCCAGTGTTATCTCAGGGTGTTTTGGGCTTCACTCCGACACGACTTGTACCGCTATTAGGGGACTGACGTTTACCGCCCCCTAGGCCCGCCATGCGATGTATCAGACGAACAGACCGGACTGTACGGAGATTGTCACATTCAGGCTCAGTAGGAGTTCAGATGGGTTTCACCTCGTCAGTCTTCTTGTCGTCATCTACCTGGGGACCGTTACGCATAGCTAGTGCCGCTTGCGGTCTGTGGTTAAACCCACTGCCAGCGTAGTGTCTAGTCTTTAGAGTCCCACACAGAAAGCTATTCGCCTTTAGGCAAAAGAGTAGAGGTCGCATGGTTTTGCGACAGGTCGCATGGTTTTGCGGCAGGGTTCGGTCACATCCGTGCACTTATGCACGTGCAGTGTCCGGACAGTTTACACTAGCGGGCTTTGGTTTAAGCCAGATCGTAGTGTGCGTATTGGGATTGGATTTATCCAGTATGTATTCGTGTTCCTCGAAACGCGGATGCGGGTGTGTATGCACAGTTGACGGAGAGAGACAGAGGCAGAGAATTCTCATTAGGGTTGTTGACCGTTGACTGTTGACTATTGACTTTTTGGTCAACCCTAATGAGAATATGATATATGATTAACAATAATATTAATTAAGTATTGTGGTGACATGGTTGTTGAGGGGTTGACTTTGTTGACTTGTTGACTTTGTTGACCGGTTGACTAGGTTGGACTAGTTGACCATCATGATGACAATGGCTATCATTTCATGGCAAAGACTTTTTACTTGCTTGTTTCTCTTGTGAGAAATGAGTGCATGAAATGATTTAGCCATTTTGACTTGAACCATTTTACACAATACTTGATTATTATTTTTGTGATGATGGTTTTGGATTATGAGAGCCAAGAGAGAAAAGTCTTCTATCATTCTATCATTCTCATTCTCTCTCTTGTTCTTGAGCTCTCATCTCCTTCCTCTTGCTCTCCCTCTCTTGAGTCTATGGTTCACTTGTCTCATGAGTTGAGAACCAAGAACCATAGATAAAATTCCAAACAAACTCTTCTCTACTCACTCTAGTTCACAAGGTTTGGCAAACCGAGTGAACTAGTTTCTTCAAAGTTCGAAGAAGGAGCCAAAGGAAGAAGCTTTCAGGTGGATCTATCTTCGGCGCAAGGAGACGACGGGAAGAAGCCGATTCGGACAACCATCGAGGCTTGAAGACGAAGGAGTTCGAGATAAGAAAGGTATAAACCCCCTAACCGAGTAGTTAACAACTCCTAGTTAGGTTGTTAGTTAGATGTTTAACAAAGATCCGGTTTTTAAGTCCATGTTACCACATCTAGAAAATTGTTTTTCACCAAATTCCGCATGCCCGAAAGTACCGGGAGAGGTAGCATGGACTTACATAAAGGCCATGTACGGCCGCGGAGCCGCGGCCTAAGCAAGCTATGGCCGCGGTTCCGCGGTGGAATTGGCGAACTAGGGTTTCATTTTTCACAGTATTTCTTAGAATTCCCTGATCTATTTTTTACATATTTTTAATTCTGAAAATAACCAGTTTCGGAAAAATGTCCAGAGAGGGTTCTAAAAAGCCGTATTTCGGTTCGATCGGAGTTTTTACTTCGTTAAAGTGTCGCCTAATGTTCTAGGTCGGCTCTGATACCAATGTTGGGTTAACCTAGCACCTCATGAAGGGTTTGGAAGTATCACATGTACCAAAGATGGAATTTTTTGGGTGCTAAGTTAACAAACATCGGATCGTTCCTAGAAAAATTAGGGTTTCATAAACTACACTTCATCACATGAAAGAAATGCTAGGGTTTTAAGAGTACAACCTTTGTAGCTCCCTACGCTAGACTCCTCGGCTACTTGGGGTTTGGAAACGGGTCAGCTTGAACTCTTCTAGGTCAACGATGATCCACCCGGAGTCCGCTTTGTCCAAGCTAGCAACTTCACTTTATCAAGAGATTGAAATGAAGCTAACACTCTAAACAAGTGGGCTAAACTTGTGTAGAATGATGTTGTGGTTCTTATTCTCACTTCAAGATCCTATCTTATTGAGTATTTTGCTCACTTAAAAATTCTAGAGAGCAAGAGATCAAGGTTGAAAAAGATGATGGCTATTTTTAGAAGAAGAGAAGAATAACTCCAATGAGAAAAAGAAAAATATAAGTATATATATTTTTCCTTCTTCATCTCAAACCATGGTTATCTTTTATGGATATTTAATTTTACTTTAGTTAAAACGCAAGAGAAAGATCAAACCATGGTCAAAAGGTAGGTGAACATGGTTAGGTCAAAAGAAGAGTGTAGAAACTAATCCATGATTTAATCTTATCTCTTTCCTTTTGTTTTAGCATAAATATAAAAAATAATCCATAATATAAACCATGGTGTGAGTCTTATATTGCCACCATTTTCAATGTATAAACAACCATGATAGATGATGTATGTATGTATGTATGTATGCACATCCATATGTGCATGAATCTATAAAGGAAGCATACATGCATGCATACATACATCAAACACAAGAAAGGATTTCTAGTGAGAAACTAATGGTTAAATGATAAATCAACACTTGATTATCAATCCGGCCATATCACATACGACCCTTCCAAAAGCAAGCCGCCCGATCAATATACGGTATCCTATACGCGCATTTTAATCGGGTCCATACGCATATCGCATACGCGCACCACAACATTTCGCCTGTACTAGGTAACTCCTTTGTGGGACTCTAAGACTCGTCAATACGCCGGCAGTGGGTGATGATCATATCAAGCACCCCCAAGCCGCAAGCGGTCAGCTAAACGTAACGGCCACCCGGGTATTGAACGATCAGAAGAGAACAAGCGAACCTGCTACAACTCCCGTCGAGCCAACCGGAAACACTACCGTGCAGTCCGGTCTCTTCGTCTGATATGTCGGATATCAAGTCTAGGGGTGGTAAACGTCAGACCCCAATAACTGATAAGTCGTGCCGATGTTAGGCCCATAACAGGTCGAGAAACTACTTGTAACACTTACCAGCAAATCTCTGAGTCATCCCTGGCCAGGGACTTCCCTTATACGGCCAATCGAGCACAGTGCAACATCAACCCCCAATACCGGGAGAGACGAAACCCCTTCTATCGCTCATTGCCTCCATGTGACTCGGGACTGTACCCAAAAACCACCGTTTTGCACGCCCTTGTGGACGTGGTAAGGTGGAAATCAAAGCACAGTGGGAATCACACAAGACTCTATGATGATCTCGGGTCTACAGACTAACCTGCACAAGTGTCACCTGAGAACTGCCATCTGACGTGAGGTATAATACCATCTGGGAGTTCTCGGCGAGTCCGTCCAGTGTACCCAGTCTCCACTGAGCACCCGTACACCATCTCTGATGTCAAACACCAATGGATATGGGATCATCCATCGCCCATCTCATAGGTCGAGAAGCGTATACGCTAGTCTACACTGGTATATCGATGCCCCGTCTCGATACACCCACGACTAGGGACCTTGAAGGATGTACTTATGGACTACCATGTCCTCACTAGTATGATCCTCATCATAGTCCAGGTAGTCAAGTACACATTCTAAGGGCTTTACCAACATGTAACTATAAGACAGTATATAGAGACCAGTATACATGTTAAGATAAAGAGCAACCAGATAGCATACGATCATATCGAGCAAGAAAGTCATCTCTATATATATGTCCAAGCATCCAATATAATATACATCATCTGTACAATACTGGCCTCTAGGGCATACATACAACTAACAGCGAGAACATTCAAGATCCTTTACGCGAAGCCGATCGTCATCAACGAGCACATGATCCTCAATAGATCCAAGACTCACGGTGATCGAGCAAAGCGAAGATCGACGGAGAAATTACCTCTTCAAGGGAGTGATCGAGAGCAATTCTTCTTGTAATCTCGGATTGAAGTATTTGTAATTTGAAGTTGAATAATAAAGCTTATCATTACTTTTAATCTCACTTTCTTTAAATATTCACATTATAAAATCTTTATTTGTTGATTCTTCTATTTTCATAATGTGTGAGTAAATCTCCGCTTGCTAATGATTTGAAGGAATTTGGTAGATCACATGGTGATAGAATTCTATATTCATCTAAAATCTTATGGAGATTATAAACTTTAGCAAAAAGAATCATTAATGTCCAAATTGTGTGCGAGATAAATTTATTGAGAATTTCGTCACAATTTGGGGATTAGATTGATGACCCTTCTTGTTAAAAGCTAGATAAGAATGGCAATAAATGAAAGGACAAGGGGCAATGAAGAAGAAACCCTAGTTTCTTCAAGAGATCCCTAATTCGCATTGATAGCCATCGATCTAGTAGTAATTCTACCAATAGATAAGATGAATCATCTTGAATAATCATCATGGCTAATAGTTCCATTCGAATCCTGCAAGCATTCTTCAATTTTCTTGATAACTACATTTGATCTTGGACAATTTTCTTGAATTCCTTTCTTGAAAACGATTTCTTGAAAATATAAACTCAACCAAATCTAAAATCATTTTCTTGATTTGCTTAACTATTTCTTTCGACTCAACTAAAGCAAGAATATACGAATTCTTCATATCTCGGTGGACGACCCGTACTCACTAACGCTCGCTACACGCGATACCGTTATTAATTGCAGTTATTATACGACTAAAACATCACATCACTACTTTACTACATCTTTTCTTTAAAAATCGAAGTGGTAGAATTTCGACATCAATCAAATGACGCCGTTGACGGGGATGCGTGCGTAATTTGTTCTTTATTGCTATTTGAGTTGAAATATTATTATTCCATCAAAATTTAAATCAAAATCGCATCGTGTGCTTAACGATTAGTGTTTGAATTTTTGCGAGGGAATCTGGCATCACTGTAGCAGAGAAATCAAGATTCAGAGACGTTCTGGAAATTCCAGAGGAGCAAAGGAAGCTACATTGCAAAGAACATCACCTAACTCCCCCGATCCACCGCGGAACCGCGGCGGATTCTTTGGTTTTGCGGCGAATTCGCCGTTGAGTTGGTGAATCACAACTTCAAATTTCTCTGGTATATTCTCTATCTCCTTCTCTCTCCTCTGATCTTGTCCAATAACAAATTTTCTGCACGATTTTTTGCAAAAATTCGCCGCTTAAAAAAATTCTTGTTGCGTGTTTTAATATTAGTTGTTTTGCATATTTTAATACGGAAATTAAGAGGTAAAGACCAAATTCAGATTAGGTGGGGATTTCATTACCCTTCCTATGCCCCAAAAATCACCAAACTAGCATCCGCATCACCCTTCATTAACTAAAAAATATCTAGACAAGACTCTAAGGACCGTCATGCTCAATTAGGACAGAGGAAGGTCGTGGGTAATCTACTGCTTATCCGCATTTCTTTTGTGGTGTCTAGACAAGTGTGTCTAAGGCAAGTGGTTACTTAATTAGGCCCGCTATTTACATAGCGGATACCTCCTGCTTACCTGGCACTTACCTGGCCACAGGAGAGATAAAGAGGTAGTAGAGAATTTATCCTGTGATTTGTCTTCTGGAAGTCTAGGAGCGGTCTAGTGACTTGACCTAGGTGACCTTAGATCTAGGGTTGATTGTGCATTTTTGTGATTTTTCTAAATCCATCTTTTTCAAAAACAAACCAAACCTTTCTTTTAATTTACACATACGCTGCCACTTGCGCTAAACCCGCTTAGTGCATTCTCGGCTGGACACGGGATTCTAGTGCCCGTCTTGTCCGTGTTTCTTCTATCGACTCCGAAATCTGTACTTCTTCATCTTCTTTTTCCTCACCACCCACAACACCCACCGAGATAGACGGTTCTCCATCGAATTTCAATAACACCACTCTGCCACCACCCGTAGGTGCACAGAATCTACCGCGTATATCTCTCCAAGAGAGATGCTACCCTATACGTAGTCCCCTTCCTACTTGTCTTTCTATTCCACCAGCCAATGGGGATAATTTTGAAATTAAACCCCAATTTATCAAACTGTTGCCCAAATTTCACGGGCTTGAGTCCGAAGACGTATACGTTTTTATAAACAAATTCGAAAACGTATGTGCAATGATTGGCACGTCACAAATTTCTGTAGATACTGTGCGATTACGTCTTCTCCCGTTTACTTTGTGCGATCTAGCCGAGAAATGGCTTTATAACATAACCGCACACCAATTGGGATGAATTTGTTGTAGCATTCCTTAAGAAATTTTATCCCAATCATAAGACCGCCCGCATTCGAAGTGGGATCAACCAGTTTACCCAACTTCCCAATGAACCATTTTGGAAATGCTATGAACGGTTTAAGGATCTTATTTTACAATGCCCTCATCATAGAATCAATAGATGGGATCTGTGTCGAATTATATATGAGGGTATTGATCCAGCAAAAAAACATATGCTTGAAACCATGTGTCAATGTCAATTCCTGTCTAAAAACGATGGTGAAGCTTAGAAATACCTGGAAGAGCTTGCCGAAAACACTTTACAATAGGAAAGCATTAGTCACCCATCATATAGGGGAGGTATCCATCATCTCGATGTTTCCATCACAATGAAAGCCGAAATGGCCGCGATACAAAGGAAACTCGATGCTATAGAAAACAAAGTCTCTTCAGCCTCCCTAATCCAGGTGACGCTCCCTAAAACCGTGTGTGGATGTTGTTCCGATCCATCACATCTGACGGAAGAGTGTCCTTTGAATTCTCCATTTCAAGGTCAAGAACACACTAATGCTGGTTTTCAGCAGCGACCTGGAAACGGTCCTTATTCTTCCACATATAATCAGGGTTGGAGGAATCGCCCTAATTTTGCTTGGAACCAACACCAAACTCAAAATACGGTTCCAAACCAAAATAACTATCAATAGGCTCATCTGCAGCAGCAACAACCAACACAGAGTCAGCACCCCTTTCAACCACAAACTTTTCAAAATCCGGCCAACAATTCTACACCCTATAATTCTTTACAAACGGCCGGTACAGAAAACTCATCTACACCCGATCTGTTTATTAAATTTTCCATGCAAACATCGGCTGATTTAAAGGCTTCTATTCAAACATTAATGCAGAACTCCGCCTCCCACGGTGAGAGTATAAAATCGATGGAAGCACAAATTGCACAATTAAATGCCGTGTTGAGTGCTAAAGAGAAAGGGAAACTTCCATCTCAACCCCTACCGAATCCTGGCTACTCGCAACATCATAATGTGAGTGTCGTTACCACGTTGAGATTAGGAAGAGTGCTGAATAATCAAGTCAGTGAACAGGATGATAATGAGGAATCAATCAATGATACCAGGCTTACACTTTTAACCCTATTTCGTCTAGTCCACCATCTTCTTCCGAGCCTATTCTCCGTTTTCTTCAAGGCTCAAACCCTCCACCCACCTCCTTGAGTCCACCTATAACGATCCACACTCCTATTCTGGGATCCGTTCCACCTCCTCAGTCTTCTCCAAGGTTGGACCCGGCTCTTATTGATAAAGCTCATTATCCAAATAGGTTAAGGGGAAACAGACCAAGTCCACAACTAGAGAAGATTATGGAAATATTTAAATAGATTAACATAAATATCCCTCTCCTAGATGTTATCCAACAAGTTCCGGCTTATGCGAAAATACTTAAGGACTTGTGCACTAGGAAGAGGAAAATTCAAGTGCCGAAAAAGGTGTTCATGTCGAGTAATGTAAACACGGCTTTTACCCAACAATTACCTAAGAAACGTAAGGACCCCGGCTGTCCTACAATTTCTATTTCTATTGGGGGTAAAAATATCGACCGTGCTCTACTCGATCTTGGCGATAGTATTAACCTGCTTCCATACTCTGTCTACAAGCAGTTAGGTATTGGAGAGTTAAAACCTGCTCACTGCACTCTCCAGATGGCCGATAGATCTATCACCAAACCTAGGGGAGAGCTCGAGGATGTGTTGATAAAAGTCAGGGAATTTATATTCCCTGTAGACTTCATTGTTCTAGATACACAGCCTATAGCGAACCCACAGAACCAAATTCTGGTGATTCTCGGTCGACCCTTTTTGGCTACTTCCAACGCTGTAATCAACTGTCGAAACGGTTCTATGAACCTATCCTTCGGGAAGATGTCAATTGAGCTTAACATTTATAAGTTAGGAAGTAAACCCTCCGAACCTTCTGCTCAAGTGTGTTCTTTCGAATTAATAGATGTCGACAGAAGCGAATTTGAACAGCTTCACGATACTGATCTAGACTCCCTTAATACGTTGTTGTTTGACCCCGCTTTTTGTTATACACATACGGACTCATCTATCGAGTCGTCTGGGTCAACATCTAACGCTGAATATGAACCTTTTATGGAGTCTGAGTATCATCCCGTTCTTTCCGATGAGATTATTCTTCGGAGTATCGATAAAAGCTTTGAAGAAATTTTCGCTGATGAACTCGCATTTTTAGAAAACACGGGAGTTGTGATGAATCAATCCCAAACCAAAGAGGTTGAACCATCACCCCTACCTCTTAACAATAACGAGAAAGCGAGTAATCCATCATCATCATTGTGTCGTCTTTCCAAATCGAGACGCAAACCCTTTCCATACCACCACTTATCTCTTCCCCACGTCTTCTTGGCTATATAACATGTTCTTCCACCAAACGGTGTGTTACATTGATAAAATCTTCAAATGGTTGGTGTTGACTTTCGGTCTTTGTAAAGCTTTGCATTGACCAATAACTTTACACACACACACACACACTCTTATGATTTTAATAGCTTAATATTGTTTGACTCAAGTTTGGGGGGGTATATTTTTGGCTTTTGAAAATAAAATTTGTACACAAAATTGTGAGCCAAAAATAAGTTTGGGGGAGGTTTTCATGTTCATTTATTCTTGTACCCCGTTGATAACTTTTCCTCCCAAGTCTACAGGTTTTTGAGATTTAAAAGATGACAACAGTGAGGACACTGCTGTAAACAGATTTGGGGGAAGTTTGTGCTTATTTACACATTACTTTGCATTACACTTTGCATAAGTACAAAATTTTCAAAAAAAAATCTTTTATAATGAAAGATTAGAAAGTGAAAATTTGCATTTAAAAGATTTGAAGAATTTAAGAAAACCAAGAAAGTTGGATATTTTCTTAAACGAAACTAGAAATAAATAGTTATGAGTCGTTGTCCCAAGGGTTAGTAAGATGAAGGAAGTCACTAATCTGAGAATAAAAATAAGTCTGAAAAATAGTTCCTATTCTTGAAGCCAAACATTTGAACGTTGATACCCTACTATACGCACTTACACACGTCTTGAAACTCGGGATAGTAGAGGATACCTTGAAATGCTCTTGTCTAAAAGCCAAAGTACGAAGAAAATATAAATGAAAAATAAAAGTATAAAATGGTGAAGAAAAATGAACACTGGTTTTGTAATCACCAAGGCAGCATAAAAAAATTTTAGCGAGGGTGCTTCATCACCTAGTGCCTTAGACCAACTGATTTGGGAGTCACTGCTAAGCCTTAGGTATTGCAAGACGAGAAAATTGCTAATTACGCCTAATATGTGAGCACATGTAGTAATCGGTCGGTTAGTACCTCAAGAAATATTAACGGTCGCTGAAGAATGTGTGAGCAATTCTATCTAAAATATTCACCGACTAAAAAAGTACCGAGGTAGATGGACAAAGTATGATAGCTTGAATTGAACTCTCTGAGTGTAGGGATGTCTTTTACACACACGTAGGGGTATATGATCGGTGTTTGAAAGAAAGGTAGGGATGAAGAATAAAGGCGATATTTTATTGAGGGATGATGTGATTTCTAACATCTTTTCATGACTATTAAGATAGGGCTCATGACAACCGAAAAGCTAGTGTAGTTGAAAACTCTGATTTTCAAGTTCTTTCTTTTATAGTTCTTATCTTTATATGTAACTTTCACAGACTTTCTTTTATTATAGGATTTTGTGGGTGCAATCCGCTGAAAACCCTTAGGATACAACATTCCTCCTATTAGGGACACCTAGAGGTTTATAGGCTTGTTGCACGTGCTCAGTGCAATCGTGTTGCCTACGAAAGTGTGCTAGTTAGTTTTTCTTTTTCTTTTCTCCTTCTCCTGAATAAAAGAAGTTTGCTCGGGACGATCAAAGTCAAGTTTGGGGGAATTTGTTCAGTCAAAATTATTACAATTTTTAACATAACAATTTCTTCACTTTTCTAATCATATAAAGATATTTGATATAAATATAACATATATTACAAGTTCTTCAAGAAAATATCAATTATCATGTGTTATACATTATAATCTACACTTTTGAAGGAAATTGTATGTTTATTATTCCACGCATAATATTGTATATCTCTAACACTCTTCATTGAGATCTTGTGTAAAAATTAGCTCAGGTCAGATATCAGAATTGGAAATTCGTCGATAAAATACAGGAAATCAAAGAGTTAAATTCTGGCAGAGATTCAGTAGAGAGAAGAAGACTCCAGATATCACATATAAACCCAAAGACCAACATTAGAAAACTACTGAAAATTAAAGCTATGATCTCACCAATCGGCCGCGGATCCGCGGCCGAGTCAGGCCAAGTCGCCGCGGATCCGCGGCCGAGTTGTGGGCTTCGGTGTTGGGAACTCTCTGGAAGCTTCATTGCAACGTCCTAGCTTATTGGGGAAGCCTCGTTGTAACAACCTCGTTCTGGAAACTTCTCTATAACAACCTAGCTTGTTGAGGAAGCTTCATAACTACTTAGCTTATTTTAGAAGCATCTCTATAACAACCTAGCTTATGAGGGAAGCTTGATTAGGGGCTATAAAAAGGACCTAATCCTATATTAAAAAGGTGGTTGTTGATTGGTTGTTGAATTTTTAGTACACATTTTGTAAACAATTTAGATCCAATTCCAAATCAAGATCCAAAATCAAGAATCATGAGAAATTCATCGAGCGAGATCATTCAAGATCCTTTACACGAAACTGATCATCATCAATGAGCATGTGATCCTCAATAGATCCAAGACTCACGGTGATCGAGGAAAGCGAAGATCGACGGAGAAATTACCACTTCAAGAGAGTGATCGAGAGCAGTTCTTCTTGTAATCTTGGATTGAAGTAGTTGTAATTTGAAGTTGAATAATAAAGGTGATCATTACTTTTAATCTCGCTTACTTTAAATTTTCGCATTATGAAATCTTTATTTGTTGATTCTTCTATTTTCATAATGTGTGAGTAAATCTCCGCTTGCTAAGTATTCGAAGGAATTTGGTAGATCACATGGTGATAGAATTCTATATTCAGCTTAAGTCTTATGGAGATTATAAACTTTAGCAAAAAGAATCATTAATGTCCAAATTATGAGCGAGATCAATTTATTGAGAATTTCGTCACAATTTGGGAATTAGATTGATGATCCATCTTGTTAAAGGCTAGATAAGAATGGCAATCAATGAAAGGACAAGGGGCAATGAAGGAGAAACCCTAGTTTCTTCAAGGGAGCCCTAATTCTCATTGATAGCCATCGATCTAGTAGTAATTCTACCAATAGATAGGATGAATCATCTTGAATAATCATCATGGCTACTAGTTCCGTTCGAATCCTATAAGCATTCTTCAATTTTCTTGATAACTACATTTGATCTTAGACAATTTTCCTGAATTCCTTTCTTGGAAACGATTTCTTGAATTTCTTGAAAATATAAACTCAACCAAATCTAAAATCATTTTCTTTATTTTCTTAACTTTTTCTTTCGACTCAACTAAAGCAAGAATATATGAATTCCTCGTATCTCAGTGGACGACCCGTACTCACTAACGCTCGCTGCATGCGATACCGTTATTGATTGCGGTTATTATACAACTAAAACATCACATCACTTCTTTACTACATCTTTTCTTTAAAATCGAAGTGGTGAGAAATATAAAGATCAATCAAGTTGCTCTCTAGCTTCATCTTCCTCCTCAAATGTCATGGTTCAAGATTCAACCCTCATATGAGATGTGAATCATGAAGCTTGAACACAATCTTGTGAGCTTTTAACATCCCCTACTTCACCATCCCACACCAAACTAGCAATTTGGTGTGGTGTGTTTGCTACACTAAAGGAGTTTAGTGTAGAGTTAGCTTGAGCTATAGGGACTTCGGGTGGATCGTCTTTAGCGCGAAGATCATGAAGGAGGGTCGTTCAACTCGAAGAGGAACCTTGTAGAGTCGCGTGGACTTCAACCCGGAGCTTTAGAAGAGAAAGACTCGAACTACAAAGGTTGTATGCTCTTTTCTTCTCTTGGTTTAATCACATCACAAATGCAAACCCTAATAATCTAGTAATGATCTTGTTAGTCTAACTTGGCATCTAATAAAAGTTAAAATGTGGTATGCTTGATGCCTCTAGAACCTCATGGTGGTGTTAAGGTAGACTTTCGGTTCTCACCCACTCGAGAGATACTACAGTTTTCTCATAGACGGTGATCGAGATGATTATATCATAAAAAATGATAACCCTACTAGTTTTCAGCAGGCTATCACAAGTGGGGACTCTATGAAGAGGCTAGATGCTATGAGATCCGAAATGGAATTCATGTACACCAACAAAATATGGAGTTTGGACGTTCCTCCTCCAGGAGTAAAACCCGTTGGATGCAAGTGGATTTTCAAAAACATGATTGGTGCAGATAGACAGGTGGAAACTTATAAGGTTAAACTTATTGCAAAAGATTTTCGTCAAAGACCAGATGTGAGCTATGACGAAACCTTTTCTCCAGTGGCTATGATTAAATCCATATGGATCCTAGTTGCCATTACTGCCTTCCATGCAGATGGGTGTTAAAACCGCTTTACAAAATGGTGATTTGGAAGAGTGCGTTTATATGGATCGGCCAGAGGGTTTCGTAGATAGTGGGAACAGCGGGAAGATGTACAAGTTGCTTAAATCCATTTCTTTATTAAAGCAGGGATCGCGGAGTTAGAACATCTGCTTCGACGAGAAGGTCAAAGAGTTTGACTTTATCAAGAACGTAGATGAACCTTGTATTTATAAGAAGATTGTAGGGAGTGATGTCGCATTTCTCGTATTGTACGTTAATGGCATTCTCCTAATAGGAAATGACATTCCTATGCTATAATCGATCAAATTGTTCTTGTCACAAAAATTCTCCATGAAAGATCTGGGTGATGCCTCCTATATTCTGAGGATAAAGATCTATAAGGATAGATCTAAAAGAACGTTGGGATTGTTCCAGTTCAGGTACATGGACACCATATTAAAGAGGTTTAGTATGGAAGATTCCAAGCACGATAATTTATCCACTTGTCACGGAATCACCCTCTCCAAAGAGATGTCTCCCAAGACTAATGAGGAGAGGGCTCGCATGAGTGTTATACCTTATGCTTCGGCGGTAGGGTTTATCATGTATGCAAAACGTAGTAAGAGCACATATGTGATATGTGAGGAACCGAGTGTGGTAAGTAGGTATCAATCGAACAAAGGGGAGAAGTATTGGATAGCTATGAAGAACATTCTTGTGTACCTACGAAGGACCAAGGAAATGTTTTTGATGTATGGTAATGGTAACCTCCAAATGGAGGCCTTTACCAATTCAAGCTTCCAAACTGACATGGATGAAAACAAGTTTGACTCGGGTTATGTGTTTGCCCTCAATTTAGGGGTGGTTTGTTGGAAGAGTTCCAAACAAGACACCGTCGCAGACTCGACGATGGAGGTTGAGTACATCGCTGCTAATGATACTGCCAAAGAAGCCGTCTGGATATGAAAGTTCATCTTAGAGCTTAAAGTGGTTCCAACCATTGTTGATCCAATACCCATGTATTGTGATAACAATGGGGCTATGGCATTAGCGAAGGAACCATGGTGCCATCAGTGATCCAGATACATCTTGAGACGGTATCACCTGATCCGGGAGATAGTTGATCGCCGGAAGATCGAGGTTCGGATAGTAGACACGAAGGAAAATACGGCGGATCTATTCACCAAAGCCATACCTCAAATGCAGTTCGAGCGATTATTTGAGATATTGGGTATGCGATACGCCAATAACTGGCCTTAGTGCAAGTGGGAGATTATTGGATATGTATGCCCTAGAAGCCATTATTGTAGTGGATGCTTGGACATATATATGTACAGGACAATCTTGCTCGATATGATAGTATTCCATTGTTAGTGTATATGCCCTAGGGGCCATTATTATATCTTACAAGTTTGTATATTACTTAATGGAAGCTTGGGATATTCACATGTATATAACAGTCTTGCTAAACATGGTAGTATGCTACTTGGTTTTTCTATCTTAATATGTGAGTATACGTATTGATAGAGCTCTTAGGATCTTACTTGAATACCAGCGTTATGATGGAAGTCACACTAGTGGGGGCTGGGTAGTCTACAAGCACATCCTTATTTAGGTCCCTAGTCGTAGGATTATCGAGACTGGGCATTGATACTCCGGAGTAGACTGGTGTATACGCTTCCCATCCCAGTTGGGGAGATGGTCTGTCCTACAGCCGTCAGTACGTCGTACTGGAGATAGTATGCAGGTGCTCGTTAGGTTACGGGTACACCGGACAGGACTCATAGGGAACTGTTGGTTGGTTTTATACCAGTCGTCAGTGAACAGTTCCCAGGTGACATGAGTACAGCATAGTCCGCAGACTTGACACTGCTGCTTCGCCTCGAGTGTATCCCACTGTTCTTAGATTGCTACCCTACCACGGCTCAAAGGAGTCGTCCAAACAGGTAGCAGTTGGGTGCAGTCCCGAGCACTTGGAGGCAGTGGCAGTTAGATAGGATTCGTCTCTCCCGGTATTGAGGGTTGATATCGCGCTGTGTCAGAGAGCCATTACGCAAAGACCCTAGCCAGGGCAAGCGAGATTTGCTGGTAGGTTCCAGTAGTTTCTCAGGGTGTAATGGGCTTCACTCCGACACGACTTATACCGCTATTAGGGGACTGACGCTTGCCGCCCCCTAGGCCCGATCTGCGATAGTCTTAGACGAACAGACCGGACTGTACGGAGATTGTCACATCAGACTCGGTAGGAGTTCGGATGGGTTTCCTCATCGGCCTTCTTATCGACATCTACCTGGGGACCGTTACGTACAGCTAGTGCCGCTTGCGGTCTGTGGTTAAACCCACTGCCAGCGTAGTAGTCGAGTCTCTAGAGTCCCACACAGAGAGTTTCCCTACTCCAGGCGAAACGATATAGAGGTCGTATGGTTTTACGACAAGGGTTCGGGCGTATACGTGTATTTACGCACGTACGACATCCGGACAGTTTTTACTAGTCGGCTTTGGTTTAAGCCAGTTCCTAGTATCCGGTTATTGGATTTATACAGTCTAAAGTTTTTCCGTGTTTTCACGGATAGGAGGGGCGTTCTCGTAATTGCGCGAGAAGCTTCTAGAAGATGGTGACTTGGGGGTTAAGGTGGCATATGCATTAAATGGGATTAGTGACTCATTTGAGTGATTCATCCATGTCATTAATGCATCATAAATGCTTAATGACTCATGGAGATGAATCACCCATTAGATATTTATGGAGCATGGTTGTTAAATCATTTACTTGATTTATCTTGTTATTATTTATGCTTCATATATATTATGAGAGATCATTATCTCATTCCATTCTCTTGCTCACTTTCTCTCTCCTCAAGCTCTCCCTCTTCAAACCCTAATCCTCCCCTCTCATGTGTTGAGTACAAGGATTAGATTAGACTACTTAATCCTTAACCATTCTCTATATCACCTAGGTTGCTTAGATTAAGGATTTAAGAAACCTAGTTACCTCTAGTTTGAGGTGAAGCTTGTAGTAAAGCTCTCGGGTGGATCTTCTACTACTTAGAGAAGGCCGGAGAGGACGTGGAGAACGACCAGACGAAGGACTCGGTTCTACAGGTATAATCACTTTTCATAGTAGTTGTTAACTCCTATGTTTGTTGTTAGTTGTTGTTTATGCAAAGATTCTCGGTTAGCCGATGTTTACACTTTAAACAAGATCGTTTTTCATTATTCAACCTCTCCGCAAGTCGTGGGGTGTTGTACATCGACTTACAGTGGTATCAGAGCCTCGCTAAACAATAATTAACTCATTAGCAAAGTCGTAAGTATTTCGAACGCAAAAAGAACCGGAAAGATTATCGGTTTAACACAGTTTCTGTCGAATTTAAAACGGGCCCTAAAAATTTTTCAGGGACCTGCAGAATAACAAGCATGAAATTATAGGGCTACTGAAGAAATTTGGACCCCCAATTCGGCTAACTCACCGCGGATCCGCGGCCGGGTTAGGGCCGAGTCGGCCCAAATTTTTCCAGTAACCCCTTTGTGTTAACAGTGATATTTCTGGATATTTTATTTTCTGCTAAGATCTCAAGTGCACAGAGAAGTTTTGCAGTAGAATCTAAAGTGTTTTGCTCGATCGAAATTTTACGATGTTTGCTAATATGATTATATCTGTGATTGTATAATGTGTTCGTAAACTTCCCCTAACTGCTAGTATGTCGGTTGGCAAGGGGTTGCACATTTCTGTAATGGTTTTTACTGTTTGTGGATGTGAACTGTATTGGACTGTTGTGATGATTAGCCGGGTTTTGTGATGGGTTATTATTTTAATTCATTCAATGTTATTGTAATATGTTGTAATATTATTTTGCGGGACGCATCCAGGTTGCGGATGTAGCCACCGTTGTATTATTTCATTTTACTGTTTTTGCTCCTAGGATAGACCCAAGATGGGGTGCATAAACTACCGGGTACTTTGAAGTGTTTAGTGGCCTACTCACTTTGTTGAGGGAGACCACTTCACTTCGGGTATTAGGCGGGTAGTTTGTCGTACCCGTAGGGGTCTAGGGTGGGGTAATGGCTATTCATCACAACTGTGTAATCCGTCTTTTGTTGCAGGCTCTAAACAAACACGGATTGCTTGCAAATCCAATAAAGTTCATATGAGATCTGGAATGCCTATTATTGCGTCTGACGAATGTACAATATCTATATATGATAGCTATTTAGACGTCACTTACGTTTTACACCCGCGCTAGCCCAGCCCCCGCTCTGTCGTTAGTTAAGTAACCTAACGGGTGATGACAGGACCCCGTGGAGAATGCGGATGGCATAAGAGGACGTTGTATTTTCGTTGTTTTCTGCAATATAGGTTAAATGATGGGACGCATTATTTTATAATGCAAAGAAAATAAACCAAAAAGTTGAATCGTTGGAACAATTTAAAAGAAACCAATCGGTTATTTTAAAACAGATGATATTTTTAATTGCGGAGCTTTAACCACTCCTTTTAAAAGCTATCAGGTTCCTTCATTCATATCAAGTTCACTACGTTCACGGTTTCGCCAAAACCATTCGTAGCCCTCCGTCATTTCATTTAGGAATTCAGTAGTATTCAAGCTATGCATTTTGGCCAAAGTCAAGGCATAGTGTTTGGTAGCTGCTGGGTATTCATTTGTTGCATAGATAGATGAGTTAGTTTGGGACAGTCGTATTATCATTTGACCAAAGTCAGGTGTATGTACAGATGGGTTCAAATTGACAAGATAATGACGGGTAGAACTTGACATGTGACTTATGACATTTTGACCAAAGCCAAGGTCATAAGAGCATGGGGCAAAAACTTATATCGGGAATTTCTAAAGAAACTGAAATTTGCAAAGAGATGCATACCATTTGGAGTTTGATGAATGTTGGTAGCATTCCTTCAACATTATCATACGATGATATTTGGATCCCGATCCTACTGTGAGTATATGCTACTCATCAGGATATTCGTCGCTTAACGATCAATGCTATAAACCAAGTAGGTGTCAAGAAAGGTGTCAGCGGGGTTACGCCCCCAGAGAAAAGAGATTATTTAATTAAGGAACTTCGTGAAAGCGTTGGAAAACCTCCCTCGAAGTACCAACACCAGCCTGGCTGAACGGTTAAGCAAGTATTGTACAGTGAGAATAGTCCTGGCTAATTCTTCTTTTATGGTTTGAGAAAGGATTCGAGAAACAGTGGGAGCCATCCAGTTTAGATAAATTAAAAGCCATTCTAAACTTGCAAGAGCATCATGCTAAAGAGTTTTCTTCTCTCTCTCCTAATTGCAGCGACCCTGAAAATGACTGGACTTAAGTTACTTTTAGAGAAAAATATACTGACAGGCCCAAACTATAAAGATTGGCTGCGGAATGTCAAAATGGCCTTGACTTATGACAAATTGGGGTATGTCTTCACCACTACGGCGCCTGAAGTCCCAGGTCCCAAATCCAGTAATGCGGATAAGGAAAACCGCAAAACCTGGGATTTAGATTGCGCGAAAGCCAAGTGCATCGTGCTTGCCTCGATGAACAATGAACATCAGAGGAGGCACGAGGATATGGATCTTAACTCCATATTTCTCCATACAAAAGATCTGTATGGGGAGCAATCTCGTATAGCAAGATACGAGACCTCAAAGAAGCTGTTTCAAGCGAGGTTGGCCGTGTTAGTTATATGTATGCCCTAGAAGCCATTGCTATACATAGGATGTATATTGCAGTGGATGCTGGGACATATATAGGGAGGACTTTCTTGCTCGACATGATATTATGCTATCTGGTTGAACTTTACCTTAACGTGTATACTGATTGTCTCTCTGTTACATGTTGGTAAAGCCCTTAGGATGTGTACTTGACTATCTGGACTATGATGCGGATCATACTAGTGGGGACATGGTAGTCCATAAGTACATCCTTCAAAGTCCCTGGTCGTGGGTATATCGAGACGGGGCATCGATATACCAGAGTAGACTAGCGTATACCTTCTCGACCCATACAGATGGGCGATGGATGATCCCATATCCATTGGTGTTTGACATCAGAGATGATATACGGGTGCTCAGTGGAGACTGGGTACACTGGACGGACTCGCCGAGAACTCCCAGATGGTATTATACCTTACGTCAGATGGCAGTTCTCTGGTGACACTGGTACAGAGTAGTCTGTTGACCCGAGATCGTCATAGAGTCTTGTGTGGTTCCCACTGTGCTTTGATTTCCACCTTACCACGTCCAAGAGGGCGTGCAAAACGGGGGTTTTTGGGTACAGTCTCGAATCACATGGAGGCAATGAGCGATGGGAGGGGATTCGTCTCTCCCGGTATAGGGGGTTGATGTTGCGCTGTGTTCGATTGGCTATAACCGGAAATCCCTGGCCAGGGTTGCTGAGATTTACTGGTAAGTGTTACCAGTAGTTTCTCAAACTGTTATAGTCCTCATATCGACACGACTTATCGATCTATTGGGGTCTGACGTTTACCACCCCTAGGCGAGATATGCGACATATCAGACGATGAGACCGGACTGTACGGTAAGTGTTACTGGTTGGATTCACAGGAGTGTGAGTGGGCTTGCTCGTCGATCTTCTGATCGCTCAATACCCGGGTGGCCATTACGTTTAGCAGACCGCTTGCGGCTTGTGGGTGCTTGATATGATCATCACCTGCTGCCGGCGTATTGACGAGTCTTTAGAGTCCTACACAGATGTTTCCTGGCTCAAGCGAAACGAAATAGGAGCGCATATGAGATATGTGCGGGACCGAGAATAATGCGTGTATGTGATACCGTATTCTATTCTCGCGATGAATGTATCGAATGGTTGTATACGATATAACCTAGTTATCGAATCAAGGATTGATTCGATAAGTCGATACATTGGATACTAGTCGGTTGTGTGCGACATGACCGGATCATTGAATCAAGTGTTGATTTAATGATTTAATGCATAATTATATATTTGATATATTACTTTGCATTAACTAGTATTGGTTCACTTTAAATGGATTTTCTCACTTGAAGTTCACAAGTTGTATATGTGATATACTTTTGTGCACTTGATTGTATCATGTTTGATGATACATGCTCACTAGGGTTTGTGTAAAGATTAAACCATGGTTGTATATTGGTTAGGGTTTCACTTATTTATTCATTTATTTATTTCTTTCTTTTTGGCAAAAGAAAAGAGAAAATGGTGGCTTTCTTTGCTTGAAGCTTCTTGAAGCTTCAAAGCATCTTTGACTAAGTCACCATTTTGTCTCATGCTTAACCCTAACCATTCCACTTAACCATGATTCATTCTCTACACTTAACCATGGTTTGAATATGATAAGTATTCATTTTTCTTTTGGATTTAATAAAACTTATCATAATATTATCCTTTTCTTCTTCTTCTTCTTCAAAGATGAAAAAAGCTTACTTCATCAATGGCAACTCTTGCAAATGCGTAGAAGAAGTTTGAAACTCTTCCATCAATGGTGATTTGATGAAAAGAGTGAGAAATCCAATTCTAAAGTGAACCCACTTCCTATTTCTTCATCCTCTACCTCTTGCCAAGTAGTATAGGGTGTTTTCTTCACAAGTTTCTTGACTTGGTGAAGTTGGAGCTTGATCTATTGTTGCCTCGACGTAGATCATCTTCGGCATCGTAGTCGATGACCTAGCCCGCCCATTTCTCCGATGAAGCCGACGCTAGAGCCCGGGATTTGATTTGGACAGCAAGGAGACTTCATCATGGAGCTATGGAGGTGGAGAACTGGATCTACAAAGGTTGTATTTCCGATCACTTAGTTAAGTTGTTAACTAGTTGCATTGTTTCGCCTAAAATTCTAGTTAACGATCCGTATTAGAGTTTCTCGGCACTTGTAATTTTTGAAATTGGCATGGTTGATGCCTTGTGAGACCTCATTAGTGTGCCTAGTAACCCTACAGTGGTATCAGAGCCTAGCTAGAGCCTTAGGCGAAGTCTAGACGACGTTTGAAATCCGAACGAACCCGAAACCCATTTCCAAAATGCTCTCTGTCCAATTTTTTAAAATCTGGTTTTTTCCATATTAAAAATATGCAGAAAATTAAGCAGGGTTTTTTATGAATTACTGTGCAAAACGGAGCCCTAACTCCGTCAACCCGCCGTGGAACCGCGGCCTTACCCCACGTGGAGCGGCGGTTCCGCGGCCGTTATGTTGAATCTTTGACTTTTGTTTGCACAGTAATTGTTATATTTGACTCCTGTGTTTTCTGGATAATTTTAATATTTTATTCAAGAGTTGAATTTTCTGGGGTTGTTTTGGGGATTCGTATATTCGATCGGATTATCAAATTTTGTCTGTGTGGCTTTCCGGGTATTTTTGAATATGTTAAAAAGTTCGACCGGATATAAATACCCAATTTTTCCCTTGTCGGGAAATTTTCAAGTGTTGGATCTTTCCGTTGTTTAAAGACGTTCTAAGTAGTGCAAGTAACGCGATGGACCCTCTAGAAGACAACAAAGCTTAACTCGATTATGTGACCGTCTTGAACTGCCCTTTGAACCTTAGGGTTTGGGGCAGTACGGCGTGCCACATGTGAGGCGTTGGCTTGACCCTTCTACGGCTGGACCGTTGGTACTGAGGCATGAAGTGAATGTCTTTGAACTTATTTCATGAGTTGATCTGTATCGGGAAAACTTGGGTGTTTGAACGTTCGATCGGAAAGTTTAACATTTTCTATTTATCTGGAATGGGATACAATAATTGGAATTCACAAGTAGTTATGAGATAACTGATTTGAATGTTATAAACATAGCAGTTTAGTCTCACTTGATCGGTTGCCACGGAATTTTGATGTGATCAAAAGTTCGTCGCAATCACGTAGCGTACGCGGATACTCGCCGGGTAAACTTAATAGACAGCCTCACTCTATAGCCTCGACCAAGTGACTGTAGGAGAACCCCGTCGCCGAAAGCGTCCGTTCGGGTGCTCGCGGCAGCGGTGTTCCGCCTTGGTGCACTTCGTCGACGGTATCAGGGGTGCGGCCGCCTACTAAAGTTTGCGACGAGCATTCGATCAGGATGTCGGGAATCTTGTTGAATTACCTGACTTGATATTGAAAAGTGTTTTCGATAATGAGACTAAAATGCGGGGTTTATAATTGTTAGGCATGCGATGTCTAAGGAATTCATTTGATTAGGCATGCGATGTCTATGTAGGTTGCGGATTCCAACTGTTGTAGTTTTACACTTTCTTTTCTGCGACCGTAAGTGTAATATGTGATATCGCCGGTTTCGTTGCTATATGTCAACGACAATTGGGATTCGCATATTTACTTACGTTGATGACATGTGATGTTATGTGTTGCTGGATATGTTATATTGGATCGTCGTGTTTGAATAGCCGGGGTTTTTTATGTGAGATGAGTGTTTTTCATTTTCATTCATGTAAAAACTTGTATATAATATTCTTTTATTGGGGCACTTCCAGGTTGCGGAAGATGTCACCGTTTGTATATTATTTACTTTTCCGCACTAGGATAGACCCAAGGAGGGGAGCACAAGTAACCGGGTTCTGGAGTCCAGTGGGAGACCAACTCGAGGAGTCGAGTCCGGGTCTCCTAACTCTAGAATTCCTAGGGTTGCTTACCGCTCTCGTAGGGGTCTAGGGGTATGGGTTTGGCTATTCATCGCGACCGTGGAATCCATGTTTTATACTGGCTCGTATTGAAAACACGGACGTCCTAGTATATCCAATATTTCATATGATTCTTCTGCTGCGATATATGTGATGTGATCATGTGATGTTCTATGATATATACTTTATATAGTATATATGATATATTATATAGGCGTTACTTATGTTTTACACCCGCGCTAGCCCTGCCCCGCTCTGCCGTTAGTTACCTAACCTAACGGTGCATGAGGAGACATCGAGGCGAATGCGGATGGCATAAGTGTACGTCGTATTTATCTGTGATGTTTAGGTACTTAAATGATGGGACTTCATTAATGTGATTAATGAAATAAAAGAAACCTAAAGATGTTGTAGAATCGAATTTCAAAATAAAACAGGTAGCTACAGCTCTTGCTTTGCACAGCGGTATATGTGATATATCCTGCACCTTATTCGATGAGGAAAGGACCGAGATCCCTTCACCGGGAGTGACTCCTTTAGCAATAACTGGCAGATGCTACACACTCGGTTTGTCTTTTGATTGCTTTTAAGAGTTTTTGCTTTGCACAGTGATATATATGATATATCCCGCACCTCATTCGACGAGGAAAGGGCCGACGATCCCTTCACCGGGAGTGACCCCTTAAACAAAACTAGAAAAGCCTCAAAGACACTCCATTTTAAAATCATTTGATTCTACAACGATATCAAGTTCATTACGCAATAGGTTTTCAGAAAAACCTGTCGTAGCCCTCCGTCATTTCAGATAAGTTGTATATAGTATTCTTGCTGCATTTGTTGGCTTTCATCAAGGTGCAGTGTGCGGCAGCTATATGCTGCTTATCTGCCAGCATACGATGCGATTGGATTAGGGTAGTCGTGCGACTTTGTTGGCTTTCTTCAAGGGTCGTGCGGGTGGGTTTAATTCAATCAAGAAATGTACGGGTTGAACTTGACTAGCGGACTATGGTTTGTTGGCTTTCGTCAAGGTCATAGCACGTTAGGGGCAAAATATTATCGGGAATTTCAAGTGTTGAAATTTGCAATGAGATTGCATACCTTCTATGAGATAGTTGGATCCCGATACCCGCTGCGAGTAATTGTTACTCCTGGGAGAGTTTTACACATTACAATTAGCCGATCAAGTAGGTGTCTAGAAAGGTGTTAACGAGGTTATGCCTCTGGGAAAACGAGGTTTACATTAATTAGGTTCGTGCGAAAGCACGGGGGACCTCCCTCAAAGTACCGACACTGGCCTGGCTGAAAGATTGGCGAACTTGTAGTGTGTAATTAATCCCGGCTAGTCTTTCCTTTTAGGGTTTGAAGGAAGATTTGATAAAAAGCAGTGGGAGCCATCCTGATTAGATAAAATAATAACCAATCTATTCTTGCAAGAGCGCACGCTGAGTGTTTTCTTCTCTCTCTCTCCAGGTAGCGACCATATCACGCCTTAATCAAGATAATAATACGGAATATTGACCGAACCCGCTTGTTATACTGAGCTGGGGAACGTTGGTCCCGCTCCAACTTATAATTGTTATAAGACAAAGCAGGAAATTGAGGAATACCAGATTTCCCGTGCCGCCCAAACGAAGAGAGTGCATGCTGATGCATCATCTTCGGGTGTGTTCATTATACAGAGAACTGTTTCTCAGTAACCTTTACGTCCTGGGTATGTGATACCAGATCAAGATCCCAGATATGTAATCTGTTACATAGGGCTACAGAAAGGTAGAGGACTGAGAACGGGTGATAAGTTTCATGAGGCAGAAAACGGGGCAAGAGTTGCAGCCAAGTCTGTTGGTCACTGTCACCCTGTATTACCAATACATTGGTTCTGAACGAATGTTATTAGATACCGAACCTGATATACAAAATCATATCAGTCTCTTTATTAGTAAAGAAATGATAAAATTTTGTATTGTTGGATAATGTTTTGAACATTTCCTATATCAAAAGTTGATCAGTTCAGGCACGTTATCTAAAAGCGTTGATGTTCTAAATCAAACTACATTTCTTTAGTATACGGAACACACACAAGAGGAAGAGTTCAGAAATGAACGGATCCTTCTTGAGGCATTGTAGACTAGGTCATATCAATGCGACCCGACTGGCTGAAGTTACATTTAGATGCATATTTAAATAAGTTTGAATTTACATCTTATGAAACTTGCCAGTCATGTCACAGAGATAAAATGACCATAGCCCTGTTTATTTGAAACAGAGAAAGAGTTAGTAAACTCTTGGGATGATACATGTTGATGTATGTAAGGTCCCCTGTCTACACATGCCAGGAATGGTTCTTTATACTTCATTATATTCTCTGATAATCTCTCAAGATTCAGTCATATGTTCTTGTTGAAACATAAGTCCGAACCTTTTGAGATATTCACATAATATAAGCGAGAAGTAGGGAACCAAAATACGGGTATAAGTATTATGTCCTATGATGAGATCAGGGAGGAGAATACTTGTGCATGGAATTCCTGGACTATTCTAAAGGAGAATGAGATTCTCTCTCAGCATTACTTCTCTGTATACACCATAGCACGATGGTATATCGGGGCGGAGCAATTACACCCTATGTGATAAGGTGTGCTCTATAATGAGTACTACGGAGTTACCTATTTCCTTTTGGGTGTTATGCGCTTGAGAAGCTGCATACCTATTGAATACAGTTCCAATCAAATCAAGTTGCCTACCACTTCATATGTGATATGGAAAAGGAAGAGCCCATATCTTAAGTTCCTTAAGATTTGGGGTTGTCCGGCCTATGTCTGAAAAGCAAAATCCGGACAAGCTCGAGGCGAGATCTGTTATGTAGAACTGGAAATGTTCCAGCTATACAAACTACAGCAGATGATTTGATAAAACCAAAAGATTCAATAGTTACCAACGAACCTCAGCCTCTCCGCCGATCTAGTAGGATTCCTTACCCACCTGAGAGATACTTCGGTTACTCTATGACAGTGGGAGTGAGGATTGCATCATGAGATGATGACCCAACTAGTTTCGAGCTGGCCATCAGGAGTGGGACTCTGTAAGAATGGCTGGATGCTTAGCGATCTGAGATGGAATCCATGTACACCAAAAAAGTATGGACTTTGGTTGCAATATCTGAAGGGTTAAATCCCCATCAGGAGCAAGTATATCTTGAGAAGATTACTTGGAGTAGATGGAAAAGTTGAGACTTTCAAAGCTAGACTTGTTAAAGCTTTTCGTCATCGACCAGGCGTGGATTATAATGAAACCTTTTCAAGTGACTATGCTTAAGTCCATCCAGATCCTACTTACCACGGCTACATACCATGACTATGATATCTGGCGGTTGGGTGTCATGACTGCTTTTCTAAATGATGTTTTAGAAGAGTGTGTCTATAATTACACAGCCAGAGGGCCTCGTAGACAGTGGCAGCAGCGGAAACGTGTGCAAGATACTTTATAGGATAAAGCAGACATCGCGGAGTTGGAACATCTGTTTTGATGTGTTAGTCAAAGAGTTTGACATCATCAAAATGGTAGATGAACCTTGTATAAACAAAAAGGTAGTAGGGAGTATAGTGACGATCCTCGTAGAGTACGTGGATGACATGCTCTTAATAGGGAAGGAGTTTCCTATGCTACGCTCGGTCAATCTCCGCTTATCACAATGATTCTCCATATAGGATCAAAGTGATACCTCCTAAATCCTGAGTTTTGGATCTATGAGATAGATCTAAATGGATGTTAGGACTCTCACTAGTTGTAGTGAGACGGTATCAATCGACCCTGGGGAGAATCGCTGGAATGGTTCCAGGGTGATAAGGACGACTGAAAGTCAGTCACAGGCATTGTCTTTACCCTCAGTAAAGGGACGGTATGTTAGAAGAGTTCCAAGCTAGATACCGTGGCATACTAGACGATAAAGGCTGGATACATCGCTACTTAAGATGCTACCAAAGTGGCTGTCTGGGTGTATATTTGTTCATGAGATGAACTTCGTTCCTACCATTGTGAGACAATGGAGTTGTGGCTTATGCCAAGGAACGCCGGTCCCATCAGTGATCCAGACATATTCTAAGGCAGTGTCACCTGATCATGGAGATGCTTGATCTCCAAGGGATCGAGGTTAGGAGAGTAGACTCAGAGGACAACACAGCGGATCCACTCACAAAGGCCTGTTCCCAGAGAGAGATTTTTATGGGATGGTTGAGTATGAGATACTACAACCACTGCTATCAGATGGCCCTAGTGCAAGTGGGAGATTGTTAGTTATATGTATGCCCTAGAGGCCATTGCTATACATAGGATGTATATTGCAGTGGATGCTGGGACATATATAGGGAGGACTTTCTTGCTCGACATGATAGTATGCTATCTGGTTGAACTTTACCTTAACGTGTATACTGATTGTCTCTCTGTTACATGTTGGTAAAGCCCTTAGGATGTGTACTTGACTACCTGGACTATGATGCGGATCATACTAGTGGGGACATGGTAGTCCATAAGTACATCCTTCAAAGTCTCTAGTCGTGGGTATATCGAGACGGGGCATCGATATACCAGAGTAGACTAGCGTATACCTTCTCGACCCATACAGATGGGCGATGGATGATCCCATATCCATTGGTGTTTGACATCAGAAATGATATACGGGTGCTCAGTGGAGACTGGGTACACTGGACGGACTCGCCGAGAACTCCCAGATGGTATTATACCTTACGTCAGATGGCAGTTCTCTGGTGACACTGGTACAGAGTAGTCTGTTGACCCGAGATCGTCATAGAGGCTTGTGTGGTTCCCACTGTGATTTGATTTCCACCTTACCACGTCCAAGAGGGCATGCAAAACGGTGTTTTTTGGGTACAGTCCCGAATCACATGGAGGCAATGAGAGATGGGAGGGGATTCGTCTCTCCCGGTATAGGGGGTTGATGTTGCGCTGTGTTCGATTGGCTATAACCGGAAATCCCTGGCCAGGGTTGCTGAGATTTACTGGTAAGTGTTACCAGTAGTTTCTCAAACTGTTATAGTCCTCATATCGACACGACTTATCGAGCTATTGGGGTCTGACGTTTACCACCCCTAGGCGAGATATGCGACATATCTGACGATGAGACCGGACTGTACGGTAAGTGTTGCTGGTTGGATTCACAGGAGTGTGAGTGGGCTTGCTCGTCGATCTTCTGATCGCTCAATACCCGGGTGGCCGTTACGTTTAGCAGACCGCTTGCGGCTTGTGGGTGCTTGATATGATCATCACCTGCTGCCGGCGTATTGACGAGTCTTTAGAGTCCTACACAGATGTTTCCTGGCTCAAGCGAAACGAAATAGGAGCGCATATGAGATATGTGCGGGACCGAGAATAATGCGTGTATGTGATACCGTATTCTATTCTCGCGATGAATGTATCGAATGGTTGTATGCGATATAACCTAGTTATCGAATCAAGGATTGATTCGATAAGCCGATACATTGGATACTAGTCGGTTGTGTGCGACATGACCGGATCATTGAATCAAGTGTTGATTTAATGATTTAATGCATAATTATATATTTGATATATTACTTTGCATTAACTAGTATTGGTTCACTTTAAATGGATTTTCTCACTTAAAGTTCACAAGTTGTATATGTGATATACTTTTGTGCACTTGATTGTATCATGTTTGATGATACATGCTCACTAGGGTTTGTGTAAAGATTAAACCATGGTTGTATATTGGTTAGGGTTTTCACTTATTTATTCGTTTATTTCTTTCTTTCTTTTTGGCAAAAGAAAAGAGAAAATGGTGGCTTTCTTTGCTTGAAGCTTCTTGAAGCTTCAAAGCATCTTTGACTAAGTCACCATTTTGTCTCATGCTTAACCCTAACCATTCCACTTAACCATGATTCATTCTCTACACTTAACCATGGTTTGAATATGATAAGTATTCATTTTTCTTTTGGATTTAATAAAACTTATCATAATATTATCCTTTTCTTCTTCTTCTTCTTCAAGAAGAAAAACTAGCTTCCATCAATGGTGATTTGATGAAAAGAGTGAGAAATCCAATTCTAAAGTGAACCCACTTCCTATTTCTTCATCCTCTACCTCTTGCCAAGTAGTATAGGGTGTTTTCTTCACAAGTTTCTTGACTTGGTGAAGTTGGAGCTTGATCTATTGTTGCCTCGACGTAGATCATCTTCGGCATCGTAGTCGATGACCTAGCCCGCCCATTTCTCCGATGAAGCCGACGCTAGAGACCGGGATTTGATTTGGACAGCAAGGAGACTTCATCATGGAGCTATGGAGGTGGAGAACCGGATCTACAAAGGTTGTATTTCCGATCAGTTAGTTAAGTTGTTAACTAGTTGCATTGTTTCGCCTAAAATTCTAGTTAACGATCCGTATTAGAGTTTCTCGGCACTTGTAATTTTTGAAATTGGCATGGTTGATGCCTTGTGAGACCTCATTAGTGTGCCTAGGAACCCTACAGGCCGTCGGATCATCGGTAGGAGAACATGTCCTAAAGATGATTGGCTATATAGAAGAGCTCGCAGACTTTAGGACGACTTTGGATAATGAGCTCTATACAGACCTTATTCTCCAGTCCCTCCCTCCCACCTACGCCCAGTTTATTCTGAACTTCAACATTCAAATAAAAGAAGTTGAACTTTCAGAACTCCTTAACTTGTTGAGGAGTGCAGAGGGCACCTTGCAGAAGGCAATGGAAACACCCGCTATGTTTGTTCGCGGTACTTCTTCTTCCGGGTCCAAGGCTAAAACCAAAGGAAGGAAGAATAAGGCCCCCAACAGACCTAGAGGAGGTGTTAGTAAGGTGGCAGGGAAGGGAAAGAAAAAGTTTACGGTACCGGTAGTGGCCCAAGATGAGTGCTTCCATTATCACAGGAAAGGGCACTGGAAAAAGGATTGCAAGGCGTAGAGCGCCAAGAACCAGGAACCGAAGCAAGCTGTGGCTTCGACTTCAGGTGTGTTTGTAATTGAGAATTGTCTGTTAATCAACTCTACTTCCTGGGTATTGGATACCGGATCAGGATCTCATATTTGCAATTCATTGCAGGCACTGAGAAACCGTAGAGTGTTGAAGGAAGGTGATATGACCCTGATGGTTGCTAACGGGGCTAGCGTGGGAGCTGTGTCCGTAGAGGATTATCACCTGGGATTGACGAGTGGACACATTTTCGTTTTACATAACTGTTTTTGTGTACCCAGCTTAACGTGTAATATCATATCTGTTTCCTTGTTATCAAATAAAGGTTATGATTTCACGTTTGGAAGTGGTGTTGTTAACATCCACCTTAATCATGGTTTGATTGGGTCCGGTACACTGGATAACGGTATATATGTGTTAAACCAACTCCAAATTTTCAATGTCCAGAACACACTAAAAAGAAAGTCTCCGGATTTAAATAAAACTTTCTTATGGCATTGTAGATTGGGTCACATCAATGAGAGAAGGTTGACTAAGTTGCATAGAGAAGGATATTTGGACTCGTTCGAATATCAAACTTATGACACTTGTCAATCTTGTCTCAAAAGAAAGATGACAAAGACTCCATTTACTGGACATGGAGTAAGAGCGAGCGAGCTCTTAGGACTCATACACAGCGATGTATGTGGTCCAATGTCTACACATGCAAGAGGTGGTTTTTCCTATTTCATTACTTTCACGGATGATTACTCAAGGTACGGATTCATTTATCTGATGAAACATAAATCCGAGGCTTTTGAGAAATTCCAAGAGTATAAGAATGAAGTAGAAAACCAAACCGGCAAAAGTATCAAGACACTAAGATCTGATCGAGGTGGTGAATACTTGAGTGCCGAGTTCGTAGGTTACCTAAAAGAGAAAGGAATTCTCTCTCAGCTTACTCCTCCATACAATCCACAGCATAACGGTGTATCGGAGAGACGGAATCAAACCCTATTAGATATGGTACGATCCATGATGAGTAATGCTGAGTTACCGCGATCTTTTTGGGGTTATGCGCTAGATTCAGCGGCATATCTTCTGAACAGGGCTCCTACCAAGACTATGCCTACCACCCCATATCAGATGCGGAGTGGGAAGAAACCCCATCTTCAGCATATGAAGATTTGGGGATGTCCAGCTTTTGTTAAAAAGCAGTATGTGGACAAGCTCGAGGCACGATCAGTAAAGTGTAAGTTTGTGGGATATCCAAAGAACTCCAGGGGGTATTTTTTCTATTACGCAGAGGACCAAAAGGTTTTTGTTTCTCGTAATGCCCATTTTCTAGAACAGCAGTTTTTGGAAAAGGAAATAAGTGGGAGCGAAATAGAACTGGAAGAAATTCCAGAACCACAAACTAATACTGAAAGTTTGGTAGAACAAGTAGTTCAAGAAGAACAGGACATTCCCGCACCCCTCTGCAGGAGTAGTAGGCCGTCTCATCCGCCTGAGAGATACTACGGTTTTCTCATAGATGGGGATAGAGAGGATTGCATCATAGATGATGATGAACCTACTGGCTTCCAGCAGGCCATCCAGAGTGGCGACTCGGTACGATGGCTAGATGCAATGCGGACCGAAATGGAGTCCATGTACACCAACAAAGTATGGACTTTGGACTTTGCTCCAGATGGGGTAAAACCCATAGGATGCAATTGGATCTTCAAGAAAAAGATTGGTGTAGATGGACAGGTGGAAACCTATAAGGCTAGACTTGTTGCAAAGGGTTTTCGTCAAAGACCTGGTTTTAACTATGACGAAACTTTTTCTCCAGTGGCTATGCTCAAATCCATTCGGGTCCTTCTTACTATTGCTGCCTTCCATGATTATGAAATCTGGCAGATGGACGTAAAGACGGCTTTTCTGAATGGAAATTTAGAAGAGTGCGTCTATATGGATCAGCCAGAAGGTTTCAATCAGAGTGGGAGCTGCGGGAAAGTATGCAAGTTGCTTAAGTCCATTTATGGACTAAAGCAGGCATCGCGGAGTTGGAACATCTGTTTTGATGAAACAGTCAAAGAATATGACTTTATCAAAAATCCAGATGAACCGTGCATATATAGTAAAGTTGTAGCAAGAACTGTCGTATTCCTCGTCTTGTACGTGGATGACATTCTATTGATAGGAAATGATATTCCTATGCTACAATCTGTCAAAGGATTCTTGTCACACAGGTTCTCCATGAAAGACCTGAGTGATGCCTCTTACATTCTGGGGATCCGGATCTATCGTGATAGATCCAAGAGGATGTTGGGACTTTCGCAGTCCAGGTATATCGACACTGTACTGAAAAGATTCAGTACGGAAGATTCTAAGCGAGGTAATCTACCGGCTTGTCACGGAATCACCCTATCCAAAGAGATGTCTCCCAAAACTGATTTGGAAAGGGAACGCATGTCTATTATACCCTATGCTTCTGCGGTAGGCTCTATAATGTATGCGATGTTGTGCACCACACCAGATGTAGCTTACGTACTGAGCATGGTAAGCCGGTATCAGTCAAACCTAGGGGAGAAGCACTGGATAGCAGTAAAGAACATTCTCAAGTACCTGAGGAGGACTAAGGAGATGTTCTTGGGTTACGGCGGAAAAGACCTCAGGATAGAGGCCTATGCTGATTCCGACTTCCAGAGTGATAAGGACGATTCCAAGTCCATGTCAGGTTATGTCTTTACCCTCAATGGAGGGGCGGTGTGCTGGAAGATCTCCAAGCAGGACACCGTTGCTGACTCGACGATGGAAGCGGAGTATATAGCTGCTTGCGATGCCGCAAAAGAAGCAGTCTGGATGAAGAAGTTCCTAACAGAACTTCAGGTGGTTCCTACCATTGTTGATCCAATACCTCTGTATTGCGACAACAACGGAGCTATAGCTTTAGCGAAGGAACCAAGGTCCCATCAGAAGTCCAGACACATCTTAAGGCGGTATCACCTGATCAGGGAGATCAATGATCATCGAGAGATCGAGGTTCGGAGAGTTGCTACTGAAGAAAACATTGCTGATCCATTCACAAAGGCCCTATCTCAGATTCAGTTCGAGAGGCTACTCGAGATCATCGGTCTTCGATATGCCAGTACGTGGCCCTAGTGCAAGCGAGGGATTGTTAGTGTATATGCCCTAGGGGCCATTATTGTATCATACTAGTTTGTATATTACTTAATGGAAGCTTGGGATATTCACATGTATATAACAGTCTTGCTAAACATGGTAGCATCCTACTTGGTTTTTCTATCTTAATATGTGAGTATACGTATTGATAGAGCTCTTAGGATCTTGCTTGACTACCAGCGTTGTGATGGCAGTCACACTAGTGGGGGCTGGGTAGTCTACAAGCACATCCTTATTTAGGTCCCTAGTCGTAGGATTATCGAGACAGGGCATCGATACTCCGGAGTAGACTAGTGTGTACGCTTCTCATCCCAGTTGGGGAGATGGTCTGTCCAACAGCCGTCAGTACGTCGTACTGGAGATAGTATGCAGGTGCTCGTTAGGTTACGGGTATACCGGACAGGACTCACAGGGAACTGTTGGTTGGTTTTATACCAGTCGTCAGTGAACAGTTCCCAGGTGACATGAGTACAGCATAGTCCGCAGACTTGACACTGCTGCTTCGCCTCGAGTGTGTCCCACTGTTCTTAGATTGCTACCCTACCACGGCTCAAAGGAGTCGTGCAAACAGGTAGCAGTTGGGTGCAGTCCCGAGCACTTGGAGGCAGTGGCGGTTAGACAGGATCCGTCTCTCCCGGTATTGGGGGTTGATATCGCGCTGTATCAGAGAGCCATTACGCAAAGTCCCTAGCCAGGGCAAGCGAGATTTGCTGGTAGGTTTCAGTAGTTTCTCAGGGTGTAATGGGCTTCACTCCGACACGACTTATACCGCTATTAGGGGACTGACGCTTGCCGCCCCCTAGGCCCGATCTGCGATAGTCTTAGACGAACAGACCGAACTGTACGGAGATTGTCACATCAGACTCGGTAAGAGTTCGGATGGGTTTTCTCATCGGCCTTCTTATCGACATCTACCTGGGGACCGTTACGTACAGCTAGTGCCGCTTGCGGTCTGTGGTTAAACCCACTGCCAGCGTAGTAGTCGAGTCTCTAGAGTCCCACACAGAGAGTTTCCCTACTCCAGGCGAAACGATATAGAGGTCGTATGGTTTTACGACAAGGGTTCGGGCGTATACGTGTGTTTACGCACGTACGACATCCAGACAGTTTTTACTAGTCGGCTTTGGTTTAAGCCAGTTCCTAGTATCCGGTTATTGGATTTATACAGTCTAAAGTTTTTCCGTGTTTTCACGAATAGGAGGGGCGTTCTCGTAATTGCGTGAGAAGCTTCTAGAAGATGGTGACTTGGGGGTTAAGGTGGCATATGCATTAAATGGGATTAGTGACTCATTTGAGTGATTCATCCATGTCATTAATGCATCATAAATGCTTAATGACTCATGGAGATGAATCACCCATTAGATATTTATGGAGCACGGTTGTTAAATCATTTACTTGATTTATCTTGTTATTATTTATGCTTCATATATATTATGAGAGATCATTATCTCATTCCATTCTCTTGCTCACTTTCTCTCTCCTCAAGCTCTCCCTCTTCAAACCCTAATCCTCCCCTCTCATGTGTTGAGTACAAGGATTAGATTAGACTACTTAATCCTTAACCATTCTCTATATCACCTAGGTTGCTTAGATTAGGGATTTAAGAAACCTAGTTACCTCTAGTTTGAGGTGAAGCTTGTAGTAAAGCTCTCGGGTGGATCTTCTACTACTTAGAGAAGGCCGGAGAGGACGTGGAGAACGACCAGACGAAGGACTCGGTTCTACAGGTATAATCACTTATCATAGTAGTTGTTAACTCCTATGTTTGTTGTTAGTTGTTGTTTATGCAAAGATTCTCGGTTAGTCGATGTTTACACTTTAAACAAGATCGTTTTTCATTATTCAACCTCCCCGCAAGTCGTGGGGTGTTGTACATCGACTTACATCTATCTGGTTTGTTTTTATCTTAACATGTGTATATGTTTTACTTATTATTACGTATTGCTGATACATATTGATAAAGCCCGTAGGATCTTTGCTTGATTACCATGATTATTATACAATCATACTAGAGGGACTGGGTAGTCCATAAGCACATCCTTAAATGTTCTTAGTCGTGGGAGTATCGAGACTGGATATTGATAATCCATAGTAGACTAGTGTATACGTTTCTTGACCTCGACTAGAGCGATGGTTGGTCCCACAACCATTAGTGCTTGACACCAAAAATTGTATACATGTGCTCATTGGAGAATGAGTATATCGAACGAACTCGCCAAGAACTCCTAAATGGTACTATACCTATTGCCAGATAGTAGTTCTCTGGTGACATAAGTATAGGGTAGTCTGTAGACTTAAAATCGTCATAGTGTCTTGTATGTCTTCCTACTGTACTTTGATTACTACACTACTACGGTTTTAAAGTGTTGGATATAGTGCCCTCAAGGCAGTTATTGTAATTGCAGACACACAATTATTGTAATTGCTAGCACACAATTATGGTAATTGAGGGAGGACCTATATAGGTAGAACAATCATACTTGAGATGATAGTATGCTATATGCTTTGTCTTTATCATTGATATGTACACATTTTACTTGTTATTACGTGTCGTTAATAAATAATGATAAAGCCCGTAGGATTCTTACTTGACTACCAGTATTATATGGCGATCATATACGTGAGAGCTGGGTAGTCCATAAGCACATCCTTAAATGTCCCTAGTCGTGCGAGTATCGAGACTGGGCATCGATATTCCGGAGTAGAGTAGTATATATGTTTCGAGACCCCGACAAGGGGCGGTGGTCAGTCTCATAAGTCATTGATGTTATGTCACCTAAGATAGTATACAGGTGCTCACTGGAGGTGAGTGCACTGGACGGACTCGACGAGAACTTCTAAATGGTATTATATCTATCATCAGATAGAAGTTCTCGGGTGGTATTAGTACAAATTAGGATTTTGACCAGAGATCGTCATTTGTATCGTGTGAGTTCCTACTGTACTTTGATTACTAACCTACCACGGCTCAAAGGAGTCGTGCAAATAGGTTTTAGTTGGGTATAGTCCCGAGCCACATAGAGGCAGTGAGCAACTGTCAGGGATTCGTCTCTCCTGGTATTAAGAGTTGATGTCGTTCTGTGTTCGGTAGGCTATCACCTTAAATCCGTAGCTACGGTAGATGAGATTTACTCATATGAGTTTAGTAGCTCTCGTTTAGTGATGAGCTTGACTCTGACACGACTTATCGGGTTATTAGGGGTCTGACGTTTCCATCCCCTAGACCCGGTATGCGATACTCTCAGACAAAGAGACCAGACTGTACGGAGATTGTCACATTCAGGCTCAGTAAGGTTCAAACGGACTTGTTTATCGACCTCCCTTTCGACAGATACCTAGGCAGCCGTTACGTACAGCTAGTGCCGCTGACGTGCTTGTAGTTTTTTATTTATCCGGTAAATCACTGTCAGCGTATTGTCGAGTCTTTAGAGTCCCACACAGAAGGTTTTCCCGGTTCAGGCGATATGACGTAGATGACATATGTTGGTGTATGCAAGGTGTTCAATTAAATACGTGTACAGGCTACACGGATTTTAATCGGACGGTTGATAATACTAGTGGCTTAGGATTACACCGGATTATTAAATCAGGTTTTGATTTAATTATATATATATATATTGTAGTATTATTGTTCACTATTCATTTTCTCTCTCTTGACTATTTGTATTTTTGTACGAATACGCGTATATGTATTTCGATATGTATACTGGGTTGTATTCCCTATTTATACGGAATTTGTTCCAGAAGATGGACACTTCATTTATTGATTTTTCTTTTATAGAAAATCAAAAATGAGGTGGAGGATGAGGTGTTTTGCAGCATGGTAAAGAGGTATGGGTTGGTTATTATATAGTATTTCATTTGTGAATACTATTCTTGGATGGTTGCTAAAATACTCGGGCATTCCTTTGCTACCTTTTGCTACTAGCTCTTCACAAACACTTAGCCATTTTTTTCCATGGCTTCTTCTTCTTCTTCACCTCCTCCTCCTTCTTTTAGGTAGCTCATTTGAGCTTAGAAAAGATAGTGAAAATATTTCTACATTCCCACTCTTCATTCGTAGCGAGCTTAGAGCGTCGGTCGCTTCACTTGGTGAAGGCGGAGCTTGGATCGGTTTCCCTCAGGTGGATCTTCTTCGGCAAGGACGGTCGCCACTCAAGATTGATCTGGACAACATACACGGAGCTTGTAGGGGTCTTCCACGATTAGGTGGACACGCGTCGAAGGTAATATTCTGTATCTTTGCATACTTGGTTTGCTAGTTTAAGCGTTTGGATAGATTCTAGGTTCAGGCTTCCTTCGTGTTTGCTTGAAATTTTTGTTCGCAATTCGTGCTTCCGCTGCACCGCGGGCACTAGGAAACCCTACATAAAGAGCCGTGAAAGCAGGTTCTAGTTGGGTACAGTCCCTGTTTCCTGATTTAAAATCAGGAAAGTTTACGGAGGAGGCATCACGTGCTAGCACGTGACCAGCAGTCACATGTTGGCACGTGACAATTAAAAAGCAGCAGCAAAGGCAGATTCAGCTCCTTGATTAAATCAAAGAAAAGGCTCCAGAAAGGGTCACATGCTCACACGTGACCAGGGGTCATGTGTTGGCACGTGACGGTTGAATAGCGGCTAGAAGACAGAGCGCAGAAAGGAGAAGAAAACTTGTCCCAGGGGGTCACGTGCCTATACGTGACCCTAAACTTGTCCCAGGGGATCACGTGCCTACACGTGACCAAGGGTCACGTGGCCACACGTGACCGGCTTTCAAAACCTATCTATTTAACAGAATTAAATTCTGAACAGCATTCAAATCTTTCCAAAGGAGAATGATTATTTGGAACCGATTGGATTAAAGATTTAAAGGTGATTAAATATCACCTATTTATGGGAAAATCTTGAACTTGGAAAGATTCCCCCTTAAAATCTAACCGAAATAACAAAGGAAAATCTTTGGATTTAAAATCCAATGGTGAATAAAATTCACTTAATAATCCAAAGGTCCAAATGAATGATGAATGCAAATCAAATCTCGAATGAATACAAATCAAATCTCTCAATGAAAGATTCACCAAAACTAATTGATTCTGCTCCTTCTCCTATAAATAGGAGCCAAGAGATACACAGAGACAGACATAGAGACATAGAGAGAAAAAGAAATAGAGCCTTGAGACTTTGGAAGAATTTGATCTGCTGCAGAAGAAAACCTTGGGTAAGAAAGGGAAGGCCTTTAAAAAAGAGAATTTAATTCTCAAAAGAGTTTAACTCTTATATTTAAAAGAAGAACTTAGTTCTCTCTTTAGTAGAGGATCTGCAAAGTGCATATCTCCCCATGAATTGAGAATTTAATTCTCATTGGGTTGAGATCCTGCCATGCAGAGCCATGCAGATCCAAAGCATAGAGAGCGAATGGAAGTTTGAGAATTTAATTCTCACGGAACTATAGGAATTTAATTCCTTTGAAATAAAATTAGGGTTTAGCCCTAAGTTATAGGAATTTAATTCCTTCGAAATGAACAGAACCAGTTAAGAACTTGATTCTATCAAAATAACAGGAATTTAATTCCCTTAAGAAAGAAGAAATTAGGGTTTCACCCTATGACAGAACCTAATTCCTCACATATATGGGAATTCAATTCCTCAGAATATAAATTAAGGGTTTAACTCTATCTAAGAGTAATTCTCTAAGAGAAAGTGGGAATTTAATTTCTATAAAGTTATTATTAGGGTTTAACCCTATGATAGAACTCAGTTCTTCACATATATGAGGAATTTAATTCCTACAGAAAAAACAGAGCTCAACTCTATATAATTCTTCAGAAGAAAATGGGGATTTAATGAAGAATTTAATTCTTAAACAAAAATGCAAAGGAGCAGGGTCACGTGCTACCACGTGACCCCTGAAAAACTCCGAAGGGAAGGGCGCCCTCACGTGCTACCACCTGACCCCTCTTGCCTTAGTGTTTAACACTAAATTGGAAGCTCTGAATCCAGTGTTCAACACTGATTTGCCTTAGTGTTCAACACTAATTGAAGAACTTTATTTGCAGTGTTTAACACTGAATTTCTTAGTGTTAACATTAAATTAAACCTCTGTTAACAGGGTTTAATATTAACTTTCTTAGTGTTCAACACTAAATTAAAATCTCTGTCACCAGTGTTCAACACTGATTACCTTAGTGTTTAACACTAATTTGAGATCTCTGTTGCCATTGTCTAACACTGATTTGTTTTAGTGTTTAACACTAATTTGAAAGCCCTGCTGCTGGTGTTTAACACCAACTATCTTTTAGTGTTAAACACCAACTTGTCAATCTCATTCCCAGTGTTCAACACTGATTGGTCTTTAGTGTTTAACACTAGCTTCAGCCCAATTGGCTAAGTTCTAGAGGCAAAGCCTCTCCTTCAATGGACCAACAGAAAGTCAATATTCCAAACATGATTGGACTTAGCCCAAGATGGCCATAAGTCCTCAATCCAAACTTAACTGGGCTAATGGGCTCATAACATAATTGATTGGTCTTAGTCCCAAATTGGGCCAAAGACTATATAATCTACCTTGGTTTAAGGGTACATCTCTTCGCTCCTTTGATACTTGGCGTTGTAATTCGTCAACGTCTTCAAAGAGGTGACGGGTCCCAATGACCACACATTGATACGGACTGTGGGGTCCTTAAACCCATGGACTATGACGTCCTTAACCTTGACCGGGATGTCTTAAAACTAACATCGGACTGTGGGGTCCTTAAACCCATGGACTATGACGTCCTTAACCTTGACCGGGATGTCTTAAAACTAACATCGGACTGTGGGGTCCTTAAACCCATAGACTATGACGTCCTTAACCTTGACCGGAATGTCTTAAAACTAACATCGGACTGTGGGGTCCTTAAACCCATGGACTATGACGTCCTTAACCTTGACCGGAATGTCTTAAAACTAACAACGGACTATGATGTCCTTAACCTTGACCGTGATGTCTTAAAACTAACATCGGACTGTGGAGTCCTTAAATCCTCGGACTATGATGTCCTTAACCTTGACCGCAACGTCTTAAAACTAATATTGGACCGCAATGTCCTTAAACTACCTATTGACCGCAATGTCACTAAACTAAACAACAGGGGCCCCCCCTTAATTTCTCTCTTGTTGGATCTAAACGATCCCGTTAAGTTGATCTTAGTCTAAAACTAGACTAACGTATCCTTAACAAACGTTTAAGTCGATCTTAGTCTCAAGCAAGACTAACGTATCCTTAAACACAAACCCCAAACCCAAATCTAAGATAATACGGATTTGGACTAGTCCACGCCCTACGGGCGACGACATAACTCGGTCTCCGTATACAATCCACGGGCAATCAAACACAAAACAAACACACACGATACGAAGTGATCATTTGGAGAAGGAGAAAGTTGTTACCCGCAATGCGGTAGCGTAATTAACTGCAGGAGCTTGCGCCTGCAGGGAAGAGCGTCCCCATAATCAAAAACCCCTCAAGCGAGGGGGAAACTGACGAAGTCTGCTACATCGGACGCATCCGTTTAAACCTTCGATACACGGTGCCATAAATCAACTTGGCATCTTCGGAGAGGCAGACGGATAGCACCAACTAGCATCTGCCCCGAATTTCAGGCAAGATGTCTGTCGCGCCGTCTTTCGGAGGGGAACAGATTCTGGCACGCCCGGTGGGACCTTTTCTTCTTTCCACTCCACACTTCGTGTGTCGTGTTCGCGAACCAGACACGGTTCGCTAATGGTTGCCCTTGGGTTTCAAGGTACTAAGATTTGGCGTCTTGCTTATTGCAGAAAGCAAAGAATCAATGGCTTCCACATGTGCGAAATGCTCCAACTGCAACTGCAACCGGCGCTCTGCCTTACCAGGAGGCGTAGCCTACGGACCCCAAGCTGCTTTGCTATTCACAATACCCGTGGAACAGGTCACTCGAGCCACCACAGGGTTGTTTTTTGGGACCATGCTCCCACCAAGGAGCTTCACCGCTCCTACGCTGACAACGGAAGCTCCCAAGAAGTCGGTCTTTGATCGGCTTACACCTACCGCGGCTCCTCTCAACGGGTCGCCCAACACCAGCGCCTCGGTCTTCTCCAGATTGGGCCAGAGCTCCTGTGGATCCGCGATGGGGCCTACAATCCCAGAGAAGGCTGCTCCTAAGAAAGTAGCCAGTCCTGTTCCTGAAGTCGTCAAGGAGGCTTCCCCAGCCAAAAAGTCGGTCTTTATAAGATTGACGACTCCCGTTCCTGCTACCCAAAGGACATCGGTCTTTGACAGGCTGACACCAGCAGCGACTCCCCATCTACACAGGGGGCAAGAAGAGACTAACGCCCTCACCAAGCCGGTTCCATCGGCATGACGCGCTCGACGTCGTTACTGGCACCGAGTGAGGAAGGCCGGAGGAAACTCCCCTCCTGGGCTAACTTCTCCAGACCTGATGGCAGAAGTTAATGCTGCTGTTCTAACTGGGAATAGCTTTGAGATGCTAAATAAGGTGCGTAGGAATTCTCCTACTGCGGTGCTAAAGAGGTCCCCCCCTCCACTGAAAAAGGTTGTAGAAGTAAAGCCAGAACAGCCCCAATCTCTTCAACGGCTGTCCTCCCAAATCTATAAAGTCTGGCGGCAGACCCGAGACTCGGTGATCGATCCAAATTTCTCCCGCCAGCACAAGAAGCTGAAAATCCAACAGGAAGTCAGTCACCAGGATAAGCCACGAAAAACTGTCTGGGTGCCCACTTCAACGGCCCCCTCAACTTCCACTGCTCATAAAAAGAAGAGGCCAGAGAGGACTCCCGGGCCTGCAACGAAAGCTAAAAGCGCTGAGCCCAGACGCCCTAAGGCTAGGGGCAGGATGGTCCACACTATATACATAGCGTCGGGGAAAGAAGACAGCCGCGCGTCCACAGGTCATAGACCGCTTACACGTCGGTGACCAAAGCCCAGGAGCAACAGCAAAAGCTCCAAGAAATGATGATCGCAATGGCCACGCTTACTGGACCGAAAGAAAGCCCCGAGGCGTCCTCGAATCAGCAAAAAGAACAGGAAACCGACGCCGAGTTCCTCCGAAGGATACTGGAAAAGAAAGATAAAGAGGCTGCGGAACAAGCGGCCAACATAAAGCAAATAGCCCACTTATTCCAGGACATGGTGGGAATGATGATCCAACAAGACCCACATGCTGAGGATCCTCCGATCGTCCTTGAAGACGACAGGGGAGAAACGTCAAATCCACCACCGGCTCTCTCAACGGCCAAGGAGGAGACAATCTCTAAGGCTGACTTGGACGACTATATAGCCCAGCAAATCCGGGTTCATCATGCGACTGAGGCAGCTGGTCAAGTCGTAAAAACTGGGCGACCATATCCGACCTGATACAACCAAATCAAATATCCGCCGGGTTATACAATACCAAAATTCCACGTGTATAAGGGGACCGGCAATCCCCACCAACATGTTGCCCAGTTCAAGGCCCTTTGCGGTAGCACCGGCGGTGACGATAAACTGTTGCTTCGCTAGTTCATGGGCAGCTTATCAGAAACAGCGTTCGAATGGTATTCGGAACTCCCGAACGATTCTATCAAGACGTTCGCTGAAATGGAGTTGCTATTCGGTCAGCGATTCGCAAGCGCCAGCGAACGCACTCCGATAACGGCATTGATTAATGCCAGGGTGAAACCAGGCGAAAAGTGGGTCCAGTATGCTATATGCTGGAGAAATTTGTGGTCGAAATGCGAGCAAAGCATTGAGGAAGCGCCCGCGGTGGACATGTTCGTGGGAACCCTAGACCCTCATGCAACTATCTCCCAGTTTATGATGTTCTTTAAGCCAACCACGTTTCAGAGTTTGATCGACAAGTTGGCCCAGATGGGTCACAGACCGTCTCTCCCGAAGCCGGAGCCTCGGAGTGACAAGGGTAAAGGGAAGGAAACCTTCGTCGCGAATGCTCAGCAGCAACCCAGTGCCTCAAAGCTGGCGGATCAATTGAAAGAAAGACGGCGGTATTATAATGAGAAGATGAAGCGTCCCTACTCCTTCCCACGGGACAAGACGAAACGGTTATTCGAGCTGGCAGTACGCAACAGACTTATAAACTTGCCAAATCCAAGGCGACCGCCACAACCCACTGAGGTGAATAACCCAAATTATTGCCCTTACCATCAAACGGTAAGCCATCCGATTGAGGATTGCTTCGTTTTCAAAGGATGGATTGAAGATCAATACCTCCAGGGAAAGTTTGCACTATCCGAAAAGTGGAAGGTGAACCCGCCACAGCCGCATACTTCTAAGAAAGCAGATACACCGGGGGCAACCTGTTCCTTTATTGAAGAAGCTCCATGGGAGGTCGTGCTGTCAACTAAAACCAAAAGAATGCTGAGGGACCTTCATGCGTGCCCGGCGGTCGAATGGAAGGACCCGCTTGAACCTCAAATCATCGAAGGGATGTTGAAGCCGCGCCCAACTATAAAGATTCATGGTGATGGCCCGAATTCTCACACCCAACCGTCGAAATCTTCGAAGAAAAAGAAGAAGAAATCCAGAAAGCCCGTGAAGCCTGGAGACAAGCGCACGGATTTACAGAAACAGATTGACACACTGGAGGAGTACAATCAAAAGGCGCGGACTCCCATCACGCTGCAAGAGTTCCTCAACCACGTCTTTCAAGAGGAAGATGATGGAGAGAGCTCATCAGATGAATCCGAGGGATATGTGGCGAGTTGTCATGTGATTTCCCACTCGGAAGATGAGAAAACTCCTGGCACTGAGAAACTGGGGGCACAGCCTAAGCCAGAACTTGATGGCCAACAGATGAAATGATCGACGCCTTTCTAGACGAGGTTCGTTTGAAGAGTAAAGCCGATCAGGAGCGTGAGATGGCTGCATCGGAAGGAGCCAAGCGCAGGCGACTAAACGAAAGAGTCGAAGCACTCCCGCCAGATCAAAAGACATCCGATGCGAATAAAAACGTGTTCAAAACGAGGAAAAGGTTTGCTAAAGCTATGTCAGTGGGGATGAAGCTACCACCCTCGGAAGAAAACGCGTTCTATGGGGCGGAGAGGCACCCTAATTGTTGCTCATATCTTCGGAAGATTTCGCACCCCACAGAGGAGTGCGACGCTTTTAAGATGTGGTGCAAGGATATGTTGCTCACCGGCAACATTTTAAGCGCATGAAACGCAAGACTCGTCGGGAACAAAAAAGTACGACCGAAGGGCGCAAAAGGACTGCCGGCAACTGTTACATGGTTAACGCCGGAGGGTCATAGGTTCTTACCTTTGGGAGCGACTCTGATGAAGAAATGGCTCTGGGCCCTCTCTTTAAAAAATCCGTTTTAGGGAAAGAGGAAAAACCAGAGGCCTGCGAAAACATTCAGCTGCGCGATCGCACGCTCCCAGAAAAGAATCTCAGACCCGCGAATAGAAAAGATAAGGGAAAGGAGAAGGTCACCAAGGATATCACCTTAGATGACCAAGTCATGAAAGAGTTGACTGCCAAAGACCCTCCCAGGAAGAGTAAGGTGGACTACAACATCCTAGCGCACCTAAGGAAGCTACCTTCTCAGCTCAGTATTCTCGATGCCCTCCTATTATCAAAAGAATCGCGAGATTCATTAATCAAGGCGTTACAAGAACCCGAGCAATTCCAAGCCTTCCTCGCTGAAGAAAGGATGAAGAATGAACTGGAAGAAGTGCATACAGCCGACATCACTTTCGGTGACGAAGACCTTCTCCTCGGGACGTGCAACCACAACCGTCCCCTATATGTCTCTGGATACTGCCATGATATCAAGATAGGCAAGATCCTGGTGAATAATGGATCCTCCGTCAATCTCCTTAATGTTCGGGTGTTGAAGGAAATCTGCATGAGCTTGCAGCACCTCGCTCGTGACAAACTTACCATCTCCGGTTTCGACTCCCAGTCGTCACGGACTCTCGGATCTGTAATATTAACATTATGCTTCGGACTGCTCGTCACGGACATCAAGTTTCACGTCATTGACGCCAAGACCTGCTACAACGCCTTGCTCGGTCGCCCTTGGTTACACGAGTACAACATCATCCCTTCTACACAGCATCAGTGTATGAAGTACTTTAAGGATGGTTTCGAGTATACCGTAACAGGTGAGCTGAACCCATTCTCCGTGAACGAAGTCCGCAAGTACGAAGATGCAAAGTACTTTTCGCCAGACTTCGAGGATACAAAAAAGTGTCGCAAGCCGGAAAACAAAGCCGCCGCCACCATCCCTGTTTTCGGGAGCGATACCGAGGAAGAAAAAGAAATAGTTTATGGTAGGCCGTCTCGATGCAACAACCCGGGACCGTCCGCCCCTATGTTGATCTTCGGAAGTGACTCGGAAGATGAGGTTAATGCCGTGTTCTCCAGTCGACCGTCAATACGAGCATCCCCTGGCGATGATCAGAGTTTGCAAATCACCATGGTGCCGCGGGAACACTACAAGGATCTCGACGCACTTCAAGCTCACAATGTGCAGGACCTGCAGACGTTTTACATCCCTTCCAGGCGAAAGGGTGAAAAGGCAATCCTATTCTACCAATCCACGGAAACAAGAGTGGAGAAAGAAATCTGGCATAGCGCGGATTCTACACTCGACAGGCTCCAACCCATCCGTTTTCCCAGATATTACACAAATGGACTAAAGAGGCTATTGAAGCGCCAAGGGGTACCTTTAAAACAGACTGTTCGACAAACTCGATTCTACAACAGGATTTGGGATGTCCCTGGAACTCAGCGCAAATTGCCCAACGGGAGAATGGAAACGCTCGGCCTTGGATACGTGAGATCCGGTAAACGGGAGCGAGTCCACGGTAGCTACGCCGTATATAACTTCGATGAGGAGGAAAACGCCCTATCCAGCAATGCCAACCCCTCATCAAAACTAGATCCCGCAATCGAAATGCCGAGTCCGTCGTTTGAAGAACGAATGGACAAGCTTATCAGGAAAGCGGGTCAAAAAGCTCGAGAAGACCATAATCGCGAGATGGCCATCTACGAGAAGGCCAGGACGCAACGTCTGTCTCAACAGGCTGCAAAAGACGAAGATGCTCCTCCCGGTCAACCCGTTGTGCAAAAGGCCCGACGCAGAGGCAGAAGTAAGTCAAGAAGCGGAAAGAGGAGCCGACAACAACGACGCAGGATTAGAGAGTCATGTGATCGGATATTGCGCGGCCCGGATTTGTCCCTCATAAAGAAGATGGGTCGATCGTATTCCTTCCCCTGAGACAAGACGAAGAAGTTACTCGAGCTCGCTATAAAACATCAAATGATCGCACTTCCGGAGTCTAAGCACCCTGAGCAAGCTAACAAAGTTTCTCATCAGGGCTATTGCTCTTATCACCGAGCCATAGGACACCCTATCGAAGGCTGCTTCACCTTCAAGAAATGGGTCGAAGACCAGTACCAGCAAGGCAGATTTGCTTTATCCAGCAGCTGGAGGGTAATGCCGCCACAAAAGCATGAACCCAAAGCCGCAAGAGCAGAACCAGATCCACATCAATCTTGGAAGCGGATTTGCACCTGTCACATGTTTACAATATTAAAAGAAGAGCCCAAGGACATAGATGAGCTCCCTTGGTGCTGCGAAAACAATGGCAATGAGGTAATCTCAGAATTTCCACCGGCTCCGAAAAAACTGGAAGATGGCATACATACTACTACAGATAACCTCAAGAAGATTGAGTTGGGGTCGGCAGACGATCCGCGACTGACATTCATCAGTGAGCTGCTATCTGAAGAAAGGGTGGCTGCGTTAAAGGACGTGCTTCTACAGCATAGAGATTGCTTCGCGTGGAACTATTCCGAGATGCCAGGATTAGATCCAGAGATTGCGGTGCATAAATTAGCAATATCCCCGGATATCAAGCCAGTCAAGCAGGCGCTGAGAAGGATGCGGCTCGAGCTTGAGATGAGCATTAACGCCGAAGTCAAGAAGCTGATCGATTCTGGGTTTATCCAGGAGGTACAGTATCCTGACTGGGTCGCCAATATCGTCCCTGTGATGAAGAAAAATGGGATAGTACGCATATGTGTGGACTTCCGAGATCTCAATAAAGCCTGCCCAAAGGACGATTTCCCAGTGCCGGTCACCGAACTGATGATAGACAATACATCCACTCATGAGGTTTTCTCCTTCATGGACGGTTCATCAGGGTACAATCAGATAAAGATGCATCCCGACGACCAGAAGCACGCCGCTTTCCGGACTCCTTTGGGTATATTCTGCTACAAAGTCATGCCCTTCGGATTAAAAAATGCCGGTGCCACCTATCAGAGGGCCATGACAAAGATCTTTGATGGTCTCATACATGAAATCGTCGAGTGCTATATCGACGACCTCGTAGTAAAGAGCATGTCATATGAAGAGCATTTAGAGCATCTGAAGACCGTATTTCAACGCCTTCGGCAATATAATTTGAAGATGAATCCCCTCAAATGCGCGTTCGGAGTCTCCTCGGGTAAATTCCTGGGATTCATCATCCGACACCGAGGTATCGAAATAGATCCATCTAAGATCAAGGCGATCATTGAAAAGTCACCGCCAAGGACTCTCAAACAGCTGCGGTCTCTCCAAGGGAAGCTCGCATACATCCGGCGATTTATCGCCAACCTGTCAGGCAAGTGCCGTCCTTACAGTCACCTGATGAAGAAGGGAACTCCGTTCGTCTGGGACCAAAAATGCCAGAGCGCGCTAGATGAAATCAAGCAATACCTGCAGAACCCGCCGGTGCTGGCTGCTCCGGTCAAGGGAAAGCCTCTTATCTTATATACAGCAGCCCTCGAAGGTTCCTTAGACGCATTATGGGCGCAAGAAAACGACCAAGGGAAGGAGAGAGCGCTCTACTATTTAAGCCGAGTTCTTTTGGGGGCAGAAAGCAATTACTCCTCTATCGAAAAACACTGCCTGGCATTAATCTTTGCGATAACAAAACTCCGGCACTATGCATTGGCACATGAAATCCGTCTTATATCAAAGGTGGACCCCCTAAAATATCTAATGTCAAAGGCCATATTGACAGGGAGACTCGCTAAATGGGCCCTGCTCCTGATGGAGTTTTCAATAACCTATCAGCCTCTTAAGTCAGTGAAAGACCAAGCCATCGCCGACTTCTTTGCTGAGCATCCAGTACCTGCCGATTCTCCTCTGAATTGCGATTTGCCAGACGAACATGCATTTGACGCGATCGACGGTGGTGATACCCGATGGGAGCTTTATTTCGATGGAGCGTCCTTCGTAAAGAAGCGCAAACAAAGTACCCCAATGATCAATTCGGGGGTAGGCCTCATCTGTTGGAGATAGTGCCCTCAAAGTCAATTATTAGGTCACAGGTACGTGATTGTAATGATTGAGGGAGGACCTATCCCGGTAGGACAGTCTTACTCGAGATGATAGTATGCTATCTGGTTTACCTTTATCATCGTGTACTGCTTTAGGTGACATGACACGTCGCTATTACACGTTGATAGAGCCCCTAGGATTCTTGCTTGACCACCAGCAGTATGAGGGCGATCATATAAGTGGGAGCTGGGGGTCTACAAGCATATCCTTAAAAGGTCCCTAGTCGTGGGAGTTTCGAGACCGGGCATCGATACTCCATTAGTAGACTAGTGTATACAGTCGAGACCCCGACGAGGGGCGGTGGCTGGTCTCACAAGCCACTGGTGTCAGTTGGATCACCTAAGATGTATACAGGTGCTCATTGGGTTATGAGTACACCGGACAGGACTCGCCGGGAACATGCTAGTTGGTCATATACCAGACGTCAGATGGCAGTTCCCTGGTGACATGTGTGCAGGTTAGTTCATCGACCTGGGGATCGTCATTTGTCTCGTGTGAGTTCCCACTGTACTTTGATTACTACCCTACCACGGCTCAAAGGAGTCGTGCAAACAGGTTTTAGTTGGGTACAGTCCCGAGCCACATGGAGGCAGTGAGCGTATCTTCAGGGGTTCGTCTCTCCCGGTATTAGGGGTGAGGTCGTGCTGTGTCTAGGAGAGCCATTACACAAAGTCCTTGGCCAAGGCAAGGAGATTTACTGGTAGGTATTCCAGTAGTATCTCAGGGTGTTCTGGGCTACACTCCGACACGACTTGTACCGCTTTTGGGGGTCTGACTTTTACCAACCCCCTAGGCCCGCCATGCGATACTCATAGACGAACGGACCGGACTGCACGGATATTGTCACTGACAGGCTCAGTAGGGTGTCAGGATGGGTTCGCTCATCGACGTCCCTTTTAGTCAGTAGCTGGTGGCCCGTTACGTATTGGCTTATACCTCTGACGTGCTAGTGGTTAAATCCACAGCCATTGTATTGACGAGTCTTTAGAGTCCCCCACACTTTCAGTTACTCAGCTTTCGGGCGAAACGCTGTAGAGGCCGTATGGAGATATGGCAGGGTCCGATCAGATACGTGCGGTATTGCACGGATCAGGATCGGACGGTTTGTACTAGTAGCCGTATAGGTATATGGCAGGGTTCGATCAGATACGTGCGGTATTGCACGGATCAGGATCGAACGGATATTACTAGCCGGCTTTGGTTTAAGCCGGTCCTAGTTTAGTACAGTGTAGATTTTGTCTCATTGCATTTGTATCCGGACGGAATACAGATGCGGGTGTGTATGCACAGTATTGGGGTTTTCCTGTAATTTATTACGGGACCAGTTTTCTGGAGTTGCCAGTTTGCATTCCGTTCCGGCCGGTTTTCCTTTGTTCTTTCCCGGCCGGACTTTTCCGATGGAGGGGGTAATTTGCAGTTTTGCAAATTACAATTGTGGAGGGGTTTTCTTGTAAAAGATTGATATGATAACTTTCATATCTTTTCCACCATACTTTTGCTTTTTGAGATTTGATTGAATAGAAAGGGTATGGAGGAAAGGGTATGGTTGATGTTGTGGTCACCTCTTTTGTCTCTCCTACACTTACCTCCCTCTTGCAATTTGTATACCTCTCCACCATTCTCCCAAAGAGACTTGGCCGGCCACTTCTTGAGGAGAGAAAATGAGAGAGGTTGATGTGGTGTGTTGCATTTTTTATCATCTCATTTGGCTTGCAAAATTGATAGCATCATTTGCCTCCAAAGTTTCATTCTTCCCTCCATCTAAAGGCAACTCCAAAACCCCAAAAGAGACATAGACGTTCTACACCACATTCTACAGCACTTCTTGGGCATGTCGAGTTGCCGGCTTCATGCGCGAGTTGCCTCGGTATTGAGGTGGGAGCCCGTAAAAGATACAGGCGACGTGGTGCCCTTTCCGACGAGGAGGAGACGGACGGAGATCCCGCGAGGAGATCGGAGTGGAGATGAAGACCGGAGGACTCGGATCAGTCGGTACATCTCTAACCCGTATTCTTGTTAGCTTAGACTTGTTAATGGTTACGATCCGGAGTTTAGTGCGCGGTGGTGCCGGTTTGCAAAGTCCGCAAAATTTAAGTTTATCACCGTTTCCGCACTCCGGCGTCAGATTGACGGCCGGGGCGCCGCCGTGCACTTACAGTGGTATCAGAGCCGCGCCATTAACTTAGTCTAGCTTTGTGTAATGTGTTTGCATTTCCGATCGATCAAAAAGTTCCAAAAACCCGTATTGCCTTCGCATCAGTTTCTGTTGAAAATTTTTTGTCTCCAAAAATTTTTCAGGTTGCATGAAAGTACTGTGCTAGAAATTCTAAGAACACTGTTCAAATTCGACGTACTGTTCCTCTCACGTGACCGCGGAAGGGCGGCCAAAACCCATGTTTAGCCGCGCTTCCGCCGCAGTCTACAGGGATCAGTGGGTTGGGTTTTTACAGTGGGCTTCTGGGCTTAAATTAGGGGTTTTGGGATATTAAAATTGGGTCCAGGTTTTCTTTAACTGCTACAGTATTCTTTGTGGGCCCACTTGTTAAAGTTTGATCAATCGGAATATTTTAAACACATTTTTCACAGTATTTACATTATATCTGCGACCGTGAATGTCACTCGATCGGTAAATTCGGTCTAACTGCTATAGCCCGGTTAGACGGATTTGCGAACGTGACTTTCACGTTGATGTTCTATATATTTGCTGTGATGTTGCGGATCGGTCGTGGGGGATAGCCTGGATGCAATGCTAGTACTGTGCTGTTGTATTATGTACATTTGATATTGCGGGGCGAGCGTCCGACATGTGGACTGCCGTCACTGCCTGATTGTATTATTATTTTGGGGCACGACCTGGTTGCGGTCGATGTACCCGGTGTATGTATATTTTACTTTCTGTACTAGGATTGCCCCGCGGAGGGGTGCACGGATAGCCGGGTTCTGGAGGGCAACAAGCCCGCATCTCATGGCATTGAGACGGAGGGGGCTTCACTCTAGGATTGGCGGGCTATTCGCCGCACTCGTAGGGGGTACAGGTTGACCCAGGAGGGGTGCCCAAGTTGCCGGATTCCGTGAAGTGCTGGGTGGTCCATTCACGGCGCTGAAGGGGGCTGCCTCGCTTCAGGTTTTGGCGAGTGACTTGCCGCGCCCGTAGGGGTCTAGGTTTTCATTGCACAGGCTATCCACACGACCAGGGGAACGTCGGGTTTCAGTAGTGGCTCTGTGAAACCCGGGGATCCCAGATATCTGTATTGTTTCTGTGATGCTGTTCATTCTCTGTGATGTTGCATTTTATTCACGCCTTGAGCGAAATATAATATATTGGTATATATATTAGTAGATGTTGTATATGTTTTGCATCCGCGCTAGTCCAGTCCCCGCTCTGTCGTTAGTTAGCTAACCTAACGGGTAATGACGGGACCCAGTGGCGAATGCGGATGGCATATACGTACATCAGTATATTTTCGTTCTTTTTGGTGTGATCAATTGATGGGACTGCATTGATTCGGATCAATGCAAAGTTAAAAACAAACCTAATCTGATGTTGTTGGAACACTTTTTCAAAAAGCTGTTATTGCAAGGACGTTTACTTTTGTTTTGCATCGTGGTATTCATTAGAATATCCTGCTCCTCAGTCGACGAGGCAAGGGCCGAGATCCCTTCACCGGGAGTGACCCCTTGGACAATAAGTTTGCGTCAGGGCATTAACTTCACTATAGCCGATTACTTTTGTTTTGCACCGTGGTATTCATTTGGAATATCCTGCACCCCATTCTACAGGGAAAGAGCCGAGATCCCTTCACCGGGAGTGACCTCTTTAGCAACGGTTTTCGTCACTATATTTTCAAAAAGCTATCCGTTCCTTCAACGATATCAAGTTCATTACGTTAAAGGTTTTCGCCAGAAACCATTTGTAGCCCTCCGTCGTTTCAGATGGGTAGCACGTAGTATTCATGCTATGTTTGTTGACCTTCGTCAAGGCATAGTGTATGGTAGCTGCTTGTTATTTTTCTGCTGCATAGATAGATGCGTTGGTTTAGGACAGTCGTATAGCCTTGTTGACCTTCGTCAAGGGCTTGTACGGGTGGATTCAAATTAACCTGGATAATGACGGGTAGAACTTGACATGTGACTTATGATTTGTTGACCTTCGCCAAGGTCATAAGAGCATGGGGCAGAAATCACATCGGGAGTTTCAAAAGAACTGAAACTTGCCAGATATGCGCATACCATCTGGAGTGTGATGACGTGAGCGGATTCCGTCACGTTGTCATGCGATGAGAGTTGGATCCCGATTCCCACTGATGAGTTAGTTTACTCCTCGGGTGACCCCGACTAATTCTTCTTTCAGGTTTGGAGGAGAATTTGAGGTACAGTGGGAGGATTCCAGATTAGATAAATTGGTGACCATTCTGATCTAGGTTAGAGTGCACGCTGAGTGTTTCTTTTCTCTCTCTCTCTCTGGCAGCGACCATTGACCCGACCCTAAGACCATGACTCAGTGACCAAGTTGACCGAACCTTCTTAACACTGGCTTTTGGATTGTCAGAGTTGCAGACCTCATTGCCACTCCTACTTTTACCCTTTTCTCCAGGACACCCCGTATTGCTGCGAACGTCCACTTCCATTGGACAAAACCATCGTATGGTTAGATACGAACTCGAAGGAATTCGAGGATGGTTTCTGGTTCTGGAGAAAACGGATAGGATTATTCAGTTGTCTTTTCCTTTTACCCTCTCTCAGGTTACGAGTACTCCTTGGTTTAGGGGTAGTACACCTATTACGCAAATTGGATTGTCTTCTTCCAAACCTTAGGCTGGTGCCGACCGGTAGGGAATGAAGAAAACCAATTAGCATAACGATGGTGTGCAGAAGGTATTAAGTTTAGACAAAGCAAGGGATTAGTAAGAGGGCAAAGTAAATTGCAACAGATATTCACGACCAAACCAAATATTTCGTTACCACTCCCACATCACCTTTGTATTTCTCCAGGACACTCCGTATCACTACGAAGATCCACAGTTTATTTGGATACTCCATCGTATGGTTATATACGAACTCGAATGGAACTTGTTCCAGTTCGGGGATGGATTCTGGTCCAGGAGAAATAGGAATAAAGTACATTCAGGTGTCTTTTATCTTCACCTTCTCTCGCGTTGCGAGTGCTCCTAGGATTAGGACAGTACACCCTTTATGCTTATTGGATAGTCTTCTTCCAAACCATAGGCTGGTGCCGAACGGTAGGGAAGGAAGAAAACCATTTGGCCTAAAGGGGTGTGCAGAAGGTAAAGACTAAAGACATATGAAGGGATTTGGAGAGGTGGCAAAGAATTATACGGTTATAGTTGTGAATTTGGATAATGGAAGAGGCATTACTAAGAATACCGGGATACCCCACCGAAACATTTCAATGTTTCGGTTTCACTGTGTACTGTTAAAAGAAAACTGATTTCCCGATTAGATACTTACTCCAGGGTATGTATTTACCAGGTATGATTCTCACATCTGTATGGTTTTACAGATGATGAGTGGGAGTAGGTTATTGGGAATTGGGTGATCATCCTCATTATATCGGGATTCGTTGTAATCGGTGATATTTGAGGAAATCACCTGGGCTGTTTGCCGGTCGGCAAATATTTGGTTTTGAATATCCGCAGTTATGCACCAATTTCAAATTGATATATCTGTACGTCTATTTTCATAGAGTGAGATATACCTTTCTGAAATTATGTCTACGACATTTACCTATATCAGTGGATGGTTAGGTAAGGAGCATTAAACAGCGGTGTAATTCTTCTTAACCATAAGTACAGTTTTCAACCTACGACACACAGTGAATGAGTTATCAGACTCAAGGGACTTATACAGAGTATTGTATGTTGTCCAGGGTCCATCAGGACAGAGGGGTTGGTCCTCGTACTACATTCAGTTTACTTATGACTTCTCTAATTTTTAGACAGGTGTTTCGTGGAAACACAGGGTCCGAATTTGGAGAAGTTATAGGTATTTGAATAGAGTAGAGAACCAGGTATAGCAAGTATCGGGATTCTTCAAAGAGATCGAAGATGTAGATACTTGTGTATGGTATTCAGTTGATAGTAATGATAAAGAGATCTTGCTTCTCTTTCAGGTTACTCATAATTGGAAGTATTCCTAAGTTGAGTAACGCTGATCGGCCTCTTTCCATTTAGTTGACATGCACTGGAGACAGCTGCATGATGTGAATCTGGTTCAAATAAATCAGTGCCTCTGATTCTATATTGGATATAGAACAGTTCATATCTTAACGATGTTAAGGTACGGGGAGTTGTCCGGTTTATGCTTAAAACCAGATATTGGACAACTCTAGGCACGTTTCTGTAATGGCTGTTTGTGGGTTGACCCAGGTTATGACGAGGGTTGACTTTCTACCATCTGGATGAACAATAGCGATATTGTTCTAGACTCGCCACAGTTTTATTAAAAATGGATTTTTTTCAGAAAACAGTAGTGGGAGTATGGTAGAACTGGAAGTGATTCCAGAACCACAAACGATTACTGAAGATTTGATAAGGAACCTAAAGATTCAATCTGGATTGACATTCCATTGGCCACTCCGCAGATAAGGTGGGTAACTTCAGGCACCCGAGAGGCACTACGGTGGCCTCAAGGACGGTGACAGGGAAGTTCTTGTTTACCCACAATTGCCATTGCTGTTGTTCCAGGTTACGAGACCCGGCGGGAGGATGAGTATAGCGTCGTTCTAAAACTAGTTTTAGAAGTGTACGTGTATATGACTCTGCCAGAGGGTTGTCGTAGTCAGTGGGAGCAGCGGAAGCATTGGTGGACAGGTAGCTTATATCTATTTATAGACTAGAGCAGATGTAGCGGAGATAGATCATCTATTTCTGACGTAACAGTCATGGGTTTGACTTCGTCAGAATAGGGGATGGATCTGTTGAGAAGGTAGTAGGGTGTGATATCCTGGTATTTTGATGTTATACACAGAGTAGGAAAAGAAACTCCTACACTACAATCGGTTATACTTTGGTCGTCACACAGTGGTTTCTCCAAAAAGGAAATGGATTTTATCAGACATACTGGTTACTAGATCTATGGTTTTAGATCTAGATTTGGGTGGTTTCCCAATCAGGGTACTTGACAGCATTCTAAGAGTATTTAGGATGGACGACTCCTGACACGGTAGTGTACCTGCAGGTAATGGAGTCACCCTCTCTAAAGGTGTCTTACAGACTAAAGGGGAGAGGGACGTGCATGATTGGCAGATCACTTGCTTAGGCAAGTGAGTCAATCATGAGATGTCAAGTACCACACCAGATGTTGTTCTTGCACTAGATGCAATAAGTTGACATTAATCCAATCCTGGAGAAACAGTCGGAAGCAGTTTTAGAACATAAGTGGATGTTCTAGGGATATGATAACGACAGCCTCATTCAGGAGACGGTTATCATTCCAGGCTTCCAAGGTGACATGGACGACAAGGAGGTTGTCAGAGTTATAGTTTTCCCTCTGATGTAGGGCAGTATTTTGGACAGGTGATCCAAGGCAATACTGAGGGAGGCATGGCGCGCAGGACACTGATTAAGTTCAGTTGTCAATACAGTCTAAGAAGTTTGGATTTGGAGTTCATTTATGAGCTACGTCCCATCAGACATCCAGACATATTCTAAGACTGATTTTGCTCATTTCGGGAGATGGCTTTCTCCGCGAACTTGAGATATAGAGAGACATAGAAAGAAACAACTAAGCGGATCCGCTCACTGAGGCTATTCCTCGAACGCAATAGTTCCGCAAACGAGCTTTGTGAGACTGACTAGTAGAGGAGTTGGATGTTCGGTATCACACGGGCTGTGAGTATGCGACATCGCAATAATCAGCCTTGAGTGCAAGTGGGAGATTGTTGGAGATAGTGCCCTCAAAGTCAATTATTAGGTCACAGGTACGTGATTGTAATGATTGAGGGAGGACCTATCCCGGTAGGACAGTCTTACTCGAGATGATAGTATGCTATCTGGTTTACCTTTATCATCGTGTACTGCTTTAGGTGACATGACACGTCGCTATTACACGTTGATAGAGCCCCTAGGATTCTTGCTTGACCACCAGCAGTATGAGGGCGATCATATAAGTGGGAGCTGGGGGTCTACAAGCATATCCTTAAAAGGTCCCTAGTCGTGGGAGTTTCGAGACCGGGCATCGATACTCCATTAGTAGACTAGTGTATACAGTCGAGACCCCGACGAGGGGCGGTGGCTGGTCTCACAAGCCACTGGTGTCAGTTGGATCACCTAAGATGTATACAGGTGCTCATTGGGTTATGAGTACACCGGACAGGACTCGCCGGGAACATGCTAGTTGGTCATATACCAGACGTCAGATGGCAGTTCCCTGGTGACATGTGTGCAGGTTAGTTCATCGACCTGGGGATCGTCATTTGTCTCGTGTGAGTTCCCACTGTACTTTGATTACTACCCTACCACGGCTCAAAGGAGTCGTGCAAACAGGTTTTAGTTGGGTACAGTCCCGAGCCACATGGAGGCAGTGAGCGTATCTTCAGGGGTTCGTCTCTCCCGGTATTGGGGGTGAGGTCGTGCTGTGTCTAGGAGAGCCATTACACAAAGTCCTTGGCCAAGGCAAGGAGATTTACTGGTAGGTATTCCAGTAGTATCTCAGGGTGTTCTGGGCTACACTCCGACACGACTTGTACCGCTTTTGGGGGTCTGACTTTTACCAACCCCCTAGGCCCGCCATGCGATACTCATAGACGAACGGACCGGACTGCACGGATATTGTCACTGACAGGCTCAGTAGGGTGTCAGGATGGGTTCGCTCATCGACGTCCCTTTTAGTCAGTAGCTGGTGGCCCGTTACGTATTGGCTTATACCTCTGACGTGCTAGTGGTTAAATCCACAGCCATTGTATTGACGAGTCTTTAGAGTCCCCCACACTTTCAGTTACTCAGCTTTCGGGCGAAACGCTGTAGAGGCCGTATGGAGATATGGCAGGGTCCGATCAGATACGTGCGGTATTGCACGGATCAGGATCGGACGGTTTGTACTAGTAGCCGTATAGGTATATGGCAGGGTTCGATCAGATACGTGCGGTATTGCACGGATCAGGATCGAACGGATATTACTAGCCGGCTTTGGTTTAAGCCGGTCCTAGTTTAGTACAGTGTAGATTTTGTCTCATTGCATTTGTATCCGGACGGAATACAGATGCGGGTGTGTATGCACAGTATTGGGGTTTTCCTGTAATTTATTACGGGACCAGTTTTCTGGAGTTGCCAGTTTGCATTCCGTTCCGGCCGGTTTTCCTTTGTTCTTTCCCGGCCGGACTTTTCCGATGGAGGGGGTAATTTGCAGTTTTGCAAATTACAATTGTGGAGGGGTTTTCTTGTAAAAGATTGATATGATAACTTTCATATCTTTTCCACCATACTTTTGCTTTTTGAGATTTGATTGAATAGAAAGGGTATGGAGGAAAGGGTATGGTTGATGTTGTGGTCACCTCTTTTGTCTCTCCTACACTTACCTCCCTCTTGCAATTTGTATACCTCTCCACCATTCTCCCAAAGAGACTTGGCCGGCCACTTCTTGAGGAGAGAAAATGAGAGAGGTTGATGTGGTGTGTTGCATTTTTTATCATCTCATTTGGCTTGCAAAATTGATAGCATCATTTGCCTCCAAAGTTTCATTCTTCCCTCCATCTAAAGGCAACTCCAAAACCCCAAAAGAGACATAGACGTTCTACACCACATTCTACAGCACTTCTTGGGCATGTCGAGTTGCCGGCTTCATGCGCGAGTTGCCTCGGTATTGAGGTGGGAGCCCATAAAAGATACAGGCGACGTGGTGCCCTTTCCGACGAGGAGGAGACGGACGGAGATCCCGCGAGGAGATCGGAGTGGAGATGAAGACCGGAGGACTCGGATCAGTCGGTACATCTCTAACCCGTATTCTTGTTAGCTTAGACTTGTTAATGGTTACGATCCGGAGTTTAGTGCGCGGTGGTGCCGGTTTGCAAAGTCCGCAAAATTTAAGTTTATCACCGTTTCCGCACTCCGGCGTCAGATTGACGGCCGGGACGCCGCCGTGCACTTACATCATCTTCGTAACTCCACAAGGAGGGATGATGCGCTTCGTTTTCTGCTTAACAGAACCGAGGACAAACAATGAAGCCGAATACGAAGCTTTGATAGCAGGTCTCGAGATCGCCATCGGCATAGGAATTTAAAACCTCCTCATATACGGGGATTCTCAACTGGTCGTTAGTCAAGTAAACGGTGACTACCAAACGTGCAAACCGAAATTGGTGAAGTATGGCGAAAAAGTGCGACAACTGTTGACCCAAATTCCCTCTTATACTCTGGAAAGCATACCACGCGCAGAAAACAGCAAAGCAGACGCGTTGGCCAAGCTCGCTAAAGAACTGGCTGACGAGAACCTTGATGACGTTAAAATCGTGGTGCAAAGCCGTCGGGTGCTTGCCCCAGCAGAAATATCTCCGGAATCATCCAAAGAGAAGGGAGTGACTGAGCAGACGACCCTATAAATAAAAGACCGTGAGAAGGCTGAGGACTGGAGGGAGGCCTTCATAGACTACTTTAAGTCCCACCGAATGCCCGGAGAAGCATCCTCAAGACATCAGCTCATGAAACGAGCCCTGTCTTTCGCCTTCGTCAACGATACTCTATATAAAAGGTCGTTCGATTCTTTGTGGTTGAGATGCCTGGGACCTGTCGAAGCGAAAAGGGTCGTTCAGGAAGTTCACGATGGACTCTGCGGTTCTCACCAAGCAGGCCCGAAGATGAAATTAAAGATCAAACGAATGGGTTATTATTGGCCCACGATGATCCAGGACTGCCTCGAGTATGCGAAGCAATGCCACTCGTGCCAGATTCATGGGGACTTTATCCACCAACATCCAAATCCACTACATCCAACGGTGTCTAGCTAGCCATTCGAAATGTGGGGAACTAACATAATCGGCCCTATCGAACCAGCGTCATCCAGGGGACATCGTTTTATCCTGGCGATGACTGATTACTTCTCTAAATGGGCAGAAGCAGTACCGTTAAGGGAAGTGAAGACGGAAAATATTCTCCATTTCTTCAAGACGCACGTCATTTATCGGTTTGGAACTCCGCGGCGGGTTATTTCTAATAACGGGCCAGCCTACAGAAGTCACAAGATCAGCCGCTTTGCGCAACAGCATAATATAGACTGGAGGTATTCCTCAGTTTATAATCCGCGAGCCAACGGTCTCGCCGAGGCCTTCACAAGACCTTGACGAAAATCATAAAGAAAACGGTGTCCCGAAATAAGAAGGACTGGCACGAGAAACTGCAGGAGGCTCTCTGGACATACCGAACTATGTTCAAAACGGCCATGAATACAACGCCGTACGCGTTGGTATTTGGTACAGAAGCAGTACTCCCCCTCGAGATAGAGTTACCCTCTCTACGAGTGGCGGTCCACCACGAGTTGACGAACGAAGAAAATGCTCACCTTCGGCTAGAAGAGCTTGATGCCCTTGATGAGACCCGGCTCATAGCGCAACAAAATCTGGAGGCTTACAAAGCAAAGATGACGCGCTCATACGAAAGATTGACCAGGCCGAGGACGTTCCGCCAAGGCGAACTTGTGCTAATTGTCAGAAGACCTATGATCCCCAATCGCGCCAAGCGGGGAAAATTCGAGCCAAACTATGAAGGCTCGTACATCATAGACAAGGTCTACCAGGGTGGAGCTTATCTATTCATGGATATGCACGGTGAAAGGCCTTTCAGGCCAGTGAACGGTCGCTTCCTGAAGAAATACTACGCTTAACGGGTTAAGGTTTAGGTCAATGATAGATGACGACGATTATGTCCGCTCGCTATCTTCCTAAGCCCGAACTCTAGGTAGTAACCAGCATCCTTAACGATGGACCGAAACGTCCTTAAACTAACATCGGAACGAAACGTCCTTAAACTAAAAATGGACCACTATGTCCTAAAACTAGCCGTTGACCGAGACGTCGATAAACTACGGTGGATTGCAATACCACAAAGCCGATATATAAAAATAAAAAAATAATAAAAACGGTATGTCCATAAGCAAAAAGGGCACGGATGAAAACCCGAAAGGGTTCCGTGAGTAAAAACAGCAGGGCTACCGGCGAGTGTTTGTGAAAACCCGAAAGGGCGCAACCTCGTTAAAAGACACTTACAGGGCCCTAACGACCTTGTAAGGAGAAACCACCCGCGTGAGATCCTTACGACTCACAAGGGAGCAACACACTTAGGAGTCCTCACGATTCCTAAGGAGAAATTACACTTGCGAGATCCTCACGACTCGTAAGGAGAACTCTCTTATGGGACCCTCACGACTCATAAGATTTGAAAGCCTTAAGTTACAGAGACCTGAACCTGTGCTTAAGCAACCCCCACAACCTTCGATATTGTCCTACAAGTTGCTCAATACTGACCCTTGTACACAATCCACGGGCGCGAATAAACATTTCCCCAGCAAAGTCACACCCGTGACTAGGGATATGTCCATATAGTGAACAACCCTTATAAGTCCTCTCGACTTATAGGGAGAAAGCCCTCTTGTAGGATCCTTACGACTTACAGAGGAACATACACTTAGGAATCCTCACGATCCCTAGGGAGAGAATACACCTACAAGATCCTCACGACTTGTAGGGGAAATACCTTTGTGAGACCCTTACGGCTCATGAAGTCAAAAGCCTTAGTCGACAGGACCCTAACCCTGTTTGCTAAGCCACCCTTGTTCAACATCGACAAAGGCAGATGATGATTCGCTCCTGGCCATATCCCAGTTGTAGCGTTGCTGATGCCGAAATCGGTGTCTAATTTCAGGTTTATGGCGAAAAGCCAGTAGGCCGCACGTGCATACGAAATAGCCGAAATGATGGGGCAACTTGCAATAAAAAGCAGCAAGTAAAAAATGTATGCACGCAAAATAGCCAAAATGATGGGGCAACTCGCAATAAAAAGCAGCGAGTAAAAATAAAAAAAATAGCCGAAACGATTGGGCACCGCGAAAAATAGCCGAAATGATAGGGCAATCGCGACCTTCGCTATATAAAAGCTGAAATGGTGGAGCATCGCGGAAAAAGAAATGAAATAAAAAAAATTTATGCCCTACAGGTGATGTTCCATCACACCCTGTATACAATCCAAGGGCGTAAACAAAGAAGTGATCATACTTCCCCCCAGGTTTCATCAAAGAAAGAAGCTAAATCTCGAAGGGTCGCAAGCGACCTAGAGATCATCCCAACACTCGTCTCGTAACGACGAACACAACTTCAAACAAAGCGGAGCAGCAGCAACCCCTAGTTCCATAGCTCGGCGATATACATATCACCAACAGTCAAACCTCCATCCCGTGAAATGCGGATATAATCAGCAAAATTCCTGGTTACGTGGAACGCGGATAACGTCACTCTTTGACCCCGTGGAAAACGTCCAGAGCGGATCTTGATCCTCGCAGAGCACGGCAGTGAACCCGTGTGAAGCATCCAGAGCGGAGCCTAGTCCTCGCCGAGCACGGCAGTGAACCCGTGTGAAGCATCTAGTGCAAAATTCCTGGTTACGTGGAACGCGGATAACGTCACTCTTTGACCCCGTGGAAAACGTCCAGAGCGGAGCCTGGTCCTCGCAGAATACGGCAATGAACCCGTGGGAAGCATCCAGAGCAAAATTCCTGGTTACGTGGAATGCGGATAACGTCACTCTTTGACCCCGTGGAAAACGTCCAGAGCGGAGCCTGGTCCTCGCAGAATACGGCAGTGAACCCGTGGGAAGCATCCAGAGCAAAATTCCGGGTTACGTGGAACGCGGATAACGTCACTCTTTGACCCCATGGAAAACGTCCAGAGCGGAGCCTGGTCCTCGCAGAATACGGCAGTGAACCCGTGGGAAGCATCCAGAGAAAATTCCTGGTTACGTGGAACGCGGATAACGTCACTCTTTGACCCCGTGGAAAACGTCCAGAGCGGAGCTTGGTCCTCGCAGAACACGGCAGTGAACCCGTAGGAAGCATCCAGAGCAAATTCCTGGTTACGTAGAACGCGGATAATGTCACTCTTTGACCCCGTGGAAAACGTCCAGAGCGGATCCTGGTCCTCGCAGAGCACGGCAGTGGACCCGTGTGAAGCATCCAGAGCGGAGCCTAGTCCTCGCCAAACACGGCAGTGAACCCGTGTGAAGCATCTAGTGCAAATTCCTGGTTACGTGGAACGCGGATAACGTCACTCTTTGACCCCGTGGAAAACGCCCAGAGCGGATCCTGGTCCTCGCAGAGCACGGCAGTGAACCCGTGTGAACCATCCAGAGCGGAGCCTAGTCCTCGCCAAACACGGCAGTGAACCCGTATGAAGCATCTAGTGCAAAATTCCTGGTTACGTGGAACGCGGATAACGTCATTCTTTGACCCCGTGGAAAATGCCCAGAGTAGAGCCTGGTCCTCGCCAAGCACGGAAGTGAACCCGTGTGAAGCATCCAGAGCAAACACCGGACTGTGGAGTCCTTAAAATCCACGGACTATGATGTCCTTAACCTCGACCGTAATGTCTTAAAACTAACGATCAACCATCCTGATTCTATATTGATTCCACCTTGGTTTAGGGGTACATCTTTTCACTCCTTTGATACCTGGCGTTGTAATTCCTCAACGTCTTCAAAGAGGTGACGGGTCCCCGCAACCACACATCGGACTGTGGAGTCCTGAAATCCACGGACTATGATGTCCTTAACCTTGACCGTGATGTCTTAAAACTAATATCGGACTGTGGAGTCCTTAAATCCTCGGACTATGACGTCCTTAACCTTGACCGTGATGTCTTAAAACTCACATCGGACTGTGGAGTCCCTAAATCCACAGACTATGACGTCCTTAACCTTGACCGTGATGTCTTAAAACTAATATCGGACTGTGGAGTCCTTAAATCCTCGGACTATGACGTCCTTAACCTTGACCGTGATGTCTTAAAGCTCACATCGGACTGTGGAGTCCCTAAATCCACGGACTATGACATCCTTAACCTTGACCGTGATGTCTTAAAACTAATATCGGACTGTGGAGTCCTTAAATCCTCTGACTATGACGTCCTTAACCTTGACCGTGATGTCTTAAAGCTCACATCGGACTGTGGAGTCCCTAAATCCACGGACTATGATGTCCTTAACCTTGACCGTGATGTCCTAAAACTAACATCGGACTGTGGAGTCCTTAAATCCACGGACTATGATGTCCTTAACCTTGACCGCGATGTCTTTAAACTACGACGCCTTGAGCAACCCCTGACCCCGTGAAACACGGATAAGGGTGACCACATCCAGCACTTGCAGGTCATCACGACCTGTAAGGAAGAAAAACTCTCTGGTGAGATCCTTACGACTCTCAAGGGAAAACCCGCTTAAGAATCCTCACGATTCTTAAGAAGAACTTACACCTATGGGATCCTCTCGACCCATGGGGAGAAAAACTCTTTATGAGACCCTCGTGGCTTATAAAGTGCAAAAGTCTTAGGAAGCAGATCTTAACCCTGAATCCTAAGCCATCGCTGCCCTGCAAAGAGATCAAGATAAATTGTCCACAAAACACATTCAATGAAAAGAGACACACCGTCGAGAAGAAAATTGTATCTTTTATTCATAAACCAAAATGGATACAAACTACAATCCATGAAAGAACAAAAAGAAAATACTCTTGCTCAAGAATATGTACAAGAAGAAAGGAAAAGATATAAGTTTTTCAAGCCGGAGGATGATTTAGCAGTTTCGCTAGCTCATCCTGCTTTTGCTGGGCCACGGCTTCATGATTCAAGATCGCCAGAAGACGGGCCTCCGCCTGAGCCTGCTGGGCCTGATATGAAGCGAGCCGGCCTTCAAGCTCTTTCTCGGTGGCCTTATGAGCCTCGAACCTCTCACGAGTGAACGTGGCAGCTTTATCAAGAGTCACCACCTCCCTGATAGACTCTTGAAGCACCCACCAGAGTTCATACGCTTTGTTGGCCTTGGCAGTAAGACTCGCTTGAAGCTCGCTCAGCGCTTTAGAAGCCAACTCCCTCTCCGAGAATTTGCGGCCAAGCCTCTTCTCGCATGACGTCATATTTGCCGCGCACCGTGCTATCACACCCCGCAAGTCCGCCTTTGCAGCCATGACCTCCGAGGAAAGACGGGAACATTCAAGTGCGTGCAAGCAAGCCTCCACCTGCCGACAAAACTCCATCCAGACTCGCACCACCTCTTCGCTATGGTAGGTGGCAAGAAAAGGAAGAGAACCGTTAGCCTCTGCAGCAAATGGTTCGGCTGTGGTTGCACTGCCAGCACGAAGCTCCTCGATCAAAGACGACAGGGAGACAAGGCTCAATTGGGCCAAGCGTTCTGAAGCCCGCAAAGCATAAGGGCCGAGCGGCATCGAGATGCGCGATTCCAACGCCAAGGAGACTGGCAGGGCTGTTCAAATTTGAAAGATGTCAATAAAATTCTTAAGCAAAGAACGAATAGGATTATAATAAAATGTCGCTTACCGACAGTCATGCAAGTAGGAGCTGAAGGTTCCCCTGGCCCTTCAACGACCTCGACCTCGTCGTCAGCTTCCAAAACTATGAGAGAAATCAACGTCATTTCACAAAAATGGCAACAATGCTATAGAAAAAAATGGCGAATGACGCTAACCTTGCCCAGAGGAAAGGACAATGCGCTGAGGGGAGATCGCCTGAGGAGCTGCCATCTCCAATAAATGCTGAAATGATTGTCGAGGCGACAAATCAGCGATAGAATCCACCAAACCGTGCAATTCTGGGAAAGACAAAAGAGTTCAGACCATGGAAGGGTTGCTAGTTTAAAATGCAGAGGGTTACCTTCAACACTCCTCCCGTTCAGAGTCGGGGGGATAGCGGCTTCGACGGCCTCTGCCAGAACCTCGGGCTCCAACAAAGGGAAGGTAGTCCCGACTACCTCCATCTCAGCCTCTAGGCCGCTTTCGGAAAGAGCCGTTGGAGCGGTAGCCTCCAAAGGAGCCTCCCCCAAAGGGGCAAGCACTCCCTGATCAAGAACCGCCGCTGGAGGCTTTACCATAAAAGGAGCAGCCTCATCAGCCCCCTCCATATCGAGCAATGCTTCATCGGGAATTTCAGCAGGCTTCAGCTTCAATGAGCCCGTAGGGAGCTCCCCCAGCATCGAAGATTCTGCACAATTCAAATAAGAATAAAGATACACATATACAGGCGTAAATAATCTGAAAAACTACAAAAAAGAACAGCAACGTACCGATGCGCAAAGAAGCCCTCAATATGGCTTCTTCAAGCCGCTGCTCCTTCTCAAGGAGGCGTGCTCGCCGGGGTTCAAGGGTAGACTCATGGCCGCCGGTCCATAAAGAAAGTGCGTCCGCTGCGTCTTCTGAAGCGGCCTGCTTCAGGGCCCTTTCCCCCCATTCCTCCAAAGGACCGATAAACCGCCGCCGAATCCACGAAGGGTCTTCGTAAAAGATTACAGCGGGATAGGGCTTCTTCGGAACCCTGGCGTTATGAGACGCGTCTTTGGAACGCCGTATGGCCTTGGCCAACTGTGCGGCTTCCTCATCGGCCGAACTCGGGAAGAGAAGTCCAGCGTCTGACTCTTGCAAGGCCAATGGTTCGTCTTCAAGAATAGGCTCAGACTCCGCCAAAGAATCGAGTAAATTGGTGGCCTCTTTCCTCCACCGCTTAGACCCAGAGCCGGTCGCCGAGGATGAGCGCTTCCTCCCCCGCGAAGCCTTAGGGCAGCGCCGACCCACATCGCCCTCGACACCCTCATCCCTATTACTCTCGCTTGGTGCCACAACCGAGGATGACACCACCATTGTCGACGCTATGGGGGGCGGTGCTGCCACTGGCAGTGGTGCTACTACTGGGGCTCGTCTACCCCGCGATCGGGAACCTAGAGGCATACCAGCTGTTGGAGTAAGGTCCACCCCTGACTCCCCCGGAATGAGTGCGATGCCAATCTCCCTCAGAGGGAAGCGGACCGGAGCCCTCGGTCGCAGCTTAGCCCCCGGAACCTGAGGAGGGGCGTCATGACCAAGAAGCATCCTCCTTTCCTCAAGAATAATTGGGCTGATCCGGTGGAGATACCAACCCGTAAACGAGCCCACGCACCGGGGCATGTACTCGGCTTCAGGGACCATGAAGTGGGAGCCAGTGTTTAGCCTCACGAAATGATGAGCGGCATCGCGAACGGCATCAAGCGAAAGGACCGGTGCGACTATGAAAGCCTCGAAAGGAACACCCTGGTCATATCCGAGCTGTCGGGCGAATCGATGCGGGTTGTACCGCATGAAAAGAGCTGCACTGTCCTGGCGAAACACCAAGTAGCCCGGTCTAATTGTATACAAGTGCGCGGCCTCCCGGGGCTTCAAAGAAGATACGTTGTCTTTTGACTGGTCCCAGAGTTGTTGAACTGGACCTGAGAGAGTAGACAAGACCCGATCATTAAAAACCAGCCCGCCAGCGGCAGCATAAGGAGAAATCAGCACCCGAATAGCCCCAAATTGGGTCGGGTCGGCGGCAGAAGCATCCAATAATCGCATAAGTCGCGGGAAGGGGTAGGCATCATAAAATGTGGGCCTCTGATGCATAGCGAAAGCCCCCAACACGTGCATTTCGATCTAGGATGTGAAGTAATGAAGCGAAAAATTCACCACGTCTACGCCATGGCTGGAAGTGTTGGCCGCAATGCCCAACCCGTGGTAAAGATACGCCAGCGCCAGGATGCCGATAGCCAACCGCGTCCCCTCAGCAATACAATGAGCCGGGTAGATAACCGAGGCTCTCATGAAGCGGTGATGCATGGGGATAACAAACCAACTGAGCAGACACTGACAAACCCCACGAAGAACGTCTCGTCATCCATACCGGATGCTGCAATGGACTCAAAAGATATCGGCGACATGATGGGGATATAGTATTGAGGTAGATCCGATTCAGTGGTCGGCAGCTTCTTCAGACCAAACCCAAAAGGGTCTTTGATGTTGGCAAACTTTGGAGCTGTCTTCGACACGACATCTTCGCGAAGGAAGCAGGCAATGAAGCTCTTAAAAATAACGCCCTGCTCCTCAGATTCGGTGAACAATCGGTCAAAGATACCTAGCGCCTTGATCAAGCTGGGACGCTTGTGGCGAACGCCGTTCTCAGCAGACAAGCCGTCAACCGGTGCAGGCTCGAGCTCGAAGACGTACTCGTCAGGAGGCAACAACTCCTCATACAGTGTACCCCTGATTGGCAATCCCGAGATTTCATAAAATTCTGCCAGAGAAATCGAGACCTCGCGATCTCCTAAAATAAAAGTGTTGGTGGGGAGATTCCATTGATTCAAAAACGCCCTAACCCACCAGACATGCGGGGACTTATAATGGAAGAGTGACGCATATATTGCCTGGTAAAGCCCGACCTTCTGCAGCCGCGCACGATGGGTGGCAAGGATATAGCGAGCCCAGAGAAGGTAGCCCGTGGGGTGTCGAGGAGTAAGCCCTATCTTATAAATCTGCCCCCATGGGTGGGCCTCACCCTGACAAATGCGACGCCCCAGGATATCTATAGCGGGGACCGGATGGTTCGGGATACCTGCCGTCGAAGGCTCGAGCCTCCCCGTTGGAGTCCAGTTGGGCAACTCCACAGCAAAAACCGTTCTCGGAGGGTCCATCGGCAAGAATGGGAAAGTAGGCTCTGTCGGTACTGCACAGAGGAAACTCCGGCGACCCCGGATAATATGGCTGTACCAAGTTCCCCATAGAAGCAAGTTGGTGCAGTTCAGGTCATGAGCCCGGATCATCGCCATCACTTCCTCGTCAGATGGTGATTGAGGAAAAGCGGCCTCCGAACGAGTAAAAGGGAAAACACGGAGCAGAAGCCATCGCACCTGAAATCGAATGAAAGAAGACCGTCAAAAGTAAAGTCAGCAATATATATATCATGCATGAACATGAAGACTAGTTGAAGAAAGCAACAGCAGACTCTTTTTTGGGACCATTGGCTACAAAACACATGGGCCCCACAGAATCGAGATGACGGCTCGTTAATAATGAGACCAAGCAGTTGTAATAAGACAAAGGAGATACCCTCATTAAATAAAAAGTGGATTGCGGGTGACCCTACATATCCCCTAGAAGACAAATCTACCTTGGATTCTACAACAAATCAAACAGGATCAAGGGAATTAAATTCCCACAGAAGATATCATTACAAGCTTCTGTTCCATTAATCGCAGAAGGACAACCTCGGGCAAAGAGACCCTAAGAAGCCTCCATGTGAAGAAACCGAGTTCTTCATAGGAATTAAATTCCTTATTAAGAAAAGGGAATTAAATTCCCAGAAAAATTTTTGGGATGGAATTAAATTCCATAGATTTTAACCGCCACCATTATTTCCCTAAAGATCATCTAAACCTTAAGAGATCTACTGTTGAAGGTTAAGTGGTCTCATATTTTGGTTAAAGAACTCGAAGAAAAATGGGTTCTTTGTTAAAAAAAAGGAGTGAAGCCCTTGATGTGGATTTAAAATCCGGTGAGTTTTGTCAAAATGAAGGCGCACCGATCACCATTACCTGAGGAAAGAGAGTTTTTTTTAAACAGAGTTAAACTCTGAAAAGTTCGAAGCAAGCTCTGGAAACGAGAATTAAATTCTCAAGGAAAAAGTTCTCAAAGGAAGAAGATGAGCAAAAGTGGAGGCTCTTCTGAAAGGACATGGGCATTTATAGGATGGATGAAAAACGTTTCATCTACCCTAACCCCAGGGCAGATCCGACGGTCATCAAGGTGACAGCGTTGCACTCACGTGCAGACACGTGAGAACAACGCTGTGGGGGCATTTGTTTCCTGATTTAAAATCAGGAAAGTTTACGGAGGAGGCATCACGTGCTAGCACGTGACCAGCAGTCACATGTTGGCACGTGACAATTAAAAAGCAGCGGCAAAGGCAGATTCAGCTCCTTGATTAAATCAAAGAAAAGGCTCCAGAAAGGGTCACGTGCGCACACGTGACCAGGGTCATGTGGCCATACGTGACCGGCTTTCAAAGCCTATCTATTTAACAGAATTAAATTCTGAACAGCATTCAAATCTTTCCAAAGGAGAATGATTATTTGGAACCGATTGGATTAAAGATTTAAAGGTGATTAAATATCACCTATTTATGGAAAAATCTTGAACTTGGAAAGATTCCCCCTTAAAATCTAACCGAAATAACAAAGGAAAATCTTTGGATTTAAAATCCAATGGTGAATAAAATTCACCTAATAATCCAAAGATCCAAATGAATGATGAATGCAAATCAAATCTCGAATGAATACAAATCAAATCTCACAATGAAAGATTCACCAAAACTAATTGATTCTGCTCCTCCTATAAATAGGAGCCAAGAGATACACAGAGACATAGAGAGAAAAAGAAATAGAGCCTTGAGACTTTGGAAGAATTTGATCTGCTGCAGAAAAAAACCTTGGGTAAGAAAGGGAAGGCCTTTAAAAAAGAGAATTTAATTCTCAAAAGAGTTTAACTCTTATATTAAAAAGAAGAACTTAGTTCTCTCCTTAGTAGAGGATCTGCAAAGTGCACATCTCCCCATGAATTGAGAATTTAATTCTCATTGGGTTGAGATCCTGCCATGCAGAGCCATGCAGATCCAAAGCATAGAGAGGGAATGGAAGTTTGAGAATTTAATTCTCACGGAACTATAGGAATTTAATTCCTTTGAAATAAAATTAGGGTTTAACCCTATGTTATAGGAATTTAATTCCTTCGAAATGAACAGAACCAGTTAAGAACTTGATTCTGTCAAAATAACAAGAATTTAATTCCCTTAAGAAAGAAGAAATTAGGGTTTCACCCTATAACAGAACCTAATTCCTCACATATATGGGAATTCAATTCCTCAGAATATAAATTAAGGGTTTAACTCTATCTAAGAGTTATTCTCTAAGAGAAAGTGGGAATTTAATTTCTCTAAAGTTATTATTAGGGTTTAACCCTATGATAGAACTCAGTTCTTCACATATATGAGGAATTTAATTCCTACAGAAAAAACAGAGCTCAACTCTATATAATTCTACAGAAGAAAATGGGGATTTAATGAAGAATTTAATTCTTAAACAAAAATGCAAAGGAGCAGGGTCACGTGCTACCACGTGACCCCTGAAAAACTCCGAAGGGAAAGGCGCCCTCACGTGCTACCACCTGACCCCTCTTGCCTTAGTGTTTAACACTAAATTGGAAGCTCTGAATCCAGTGTTCAACACTGATTTGCCTTAGTGTTCAACACTAATTGAAGAACTTTATTTGCAGTGTTTAACACTGAATTTCTTAGTGTTAACATTAAATTAAACCTCTGTTAACAGGGTTTAATATTAACTTTCTTAGTGTTCAACACTAAATTAAAATCTCTGTCACCAGTGTTCAACACTGATTACTTTAGTGTTTAACACTAATTTGAGATCTCTGTTGCCAGTGTCTAACACTGATTTGTTTTAGTGTTTAACACTAATTTGAAAGCCCTGCTGCTGGTGTTTAACACCAACTATCTTTTAGTGTTAAACACTAACTTGTCAATCTCATTCCCAGTGTTCAACACTGATTGGTCTTTAGTGTTTAACACTAGCTTCAGCCCAATTGGCTAAGTTCTAGAGGCAAAGTCTCTCCTTCAATGGACCAACAGAAAGCCAATATTCCAAACATGATTGGACTTAGCCCAAGATGGCCATAAGTCCTCAATCCAAACTTAACTAGGCCAATGGGCTCATAACATAATTGATTGGTCTTAGTCCCAAATTGGGCCAAAGACTATTTAATCTACCTTTGTTCAAGGGTACATCTCTTCGCTCCTTTGATGCTTGGCGTTGTAATTCCTCAACGTCTTTAAAGAGGTGACGGATCCCGATGACCACACATTGATACGGACTGTGGGGTCCTTAAACCCATGGACTATGACGTCCTTAACCTTGACCGGGATGTCTTAAAACTAACATCGGACTATGGGGTCCTTAAACCCATGGACTATGACATCCTTAACCTTGATCGGGATGTCTTAAAACTAACATCGGACTGTGGGGTCCTTAAACCCATGGACTATAACCTTGACCGGAATGTCTTAAAACTAACAACGAACTATGACGTCCTTAACCTTGACCGTGATGTCTTAAAACTAACATCGGACTGTGGAGTCCTTAAATCCTCGGACTATGATGTCCTTAACCTTGACCGCAACGTCTTAAAACTAACATTGGACTGCAATGTCCTTAAACTACCTGTTGACCGCAATGTCACTAAACTAAACAACAGGGCCCCCCCTTAATTGCTCTCTTGTTGGATCTAAACGATCCCGTTAAGTTGATCTTAGTCTAAAACTAGACTAACGTATCCTTAACAAACGTTTAAGTCGATCTTAGTCTCAAGCGAGACTAACGTATCCTTAAACACAAACCCCAAACCCAAATCTAAGATAATACGGATTTGGACTAGTCCACGCCCTACGGGCGACGACATAACTCGGTTTCCGTATACAATCCACGGTCAATCAAACACAAAACAAACACACACGACACGAAGTGATCATCTGGAGAAGGAGAAAGTTGTTACCGCAATGCGGTAGTGTAATTAACTGCAGGGGCTTGCGCCTACAGGGAAGAGCGTCCCCACAATCAAAAACCCTTCAAGCGAGGGGGAATCTGACGAAGTCTGCTACATCGGACGCATCCGTTTAAACCTTCGATACACGGTGCCATAAATCAACTTGGCATCTTCGGAGAGGCAGACGGATAGCACCAACTAGCATCTGCCCCGAATTTCAGGCAAGACGTCTGTCATGCCGTCTTTCGGAGGGGAACAGTCCCGATGCATATGAAGGTAGTAGGCGATAGAGAGAATTCGTCTCTTCCGATATAGGGAGTTGATATCGCGCTGTGCACGATTGGTTATAACCATAAGTCCCTGGCCACGACAGATGAGATTTATAGATATGTGTTATCAGTAGTTTCTCAGGTGATTATGAGGTTGATATCTGCATGAATTATCGGGTTATTAGGGGTCTGATGGATTCCACCCCCCAGACCCGGTATGCGACACTCTCAGACGAAGAGAACGGATTGTACGGTGATTGTTACTGATAGGCTCTGCAGGGTACATATGAGATTGCTTGTCGACCTTTCTTTCGACACATACTTGGGTAACCGTTACGTACACCTAGTGACACTGACGTGCTTATGGTTATGGATTTGATTCAGTAACTCACTGCCAGCGTATTGTCGAGGTTTTAGAATCCCACACAGAGGGTTTCCGGCTAAGGCGAAACAATGTAAAGTGCGAATGGTGATTCGTGCGGGAGTTCGAACATGTGTATTTGATACACGCACAGTAATCGGATATTTGATTAATACTAGCCGGTTTATAATAAAGCCGAATTATTCAATCAAGTGTTGATATATATATATATATATACACACACACGAGGTTAATAGAGGAAAGAGGCCATAGGAGGGAATTTCCTCTTATGGCGTCGAAAGAATACACCCTTCCTCATTTTTTCCGACGATCGGTACCCACCATCTTCATCGTTATCATCTAAGATGTGGGTACACCAAATTTTATATGATTCTACAACTTTTTCACCGTTGATTTAGTGGGTTCAAAATTAACGGTTTACCGACAATAGAACTTCTTACATTGCTAAATCAACGGTGAAAAAGTTGTAGAATCACATGAAATTTGGTATACCCACATCTTAGATGATAACGATGAAGATGATGGGTGCCGATCGGCGAAAAAAATGAAGGAGGATGTATTTTTTCGACGCCACGGGTGGAAATTCCCTCCTATGGCATCTTTCCTTCATTATTCTGTCTCTCTCTCTCTCTCTCTCTCTATATATATATATATATATATATATATATATATATATATATATCACTCTGTGTGTGTGTGTGTATTATGTTACATAATCTCTTTCCTATTTAGATGGCATGAGAGAAGAGTGGGCTTGTGAGTGATCCGGATGCTTCCTCCCTTTCCACAAAATCATTTGAAGAGAGTGAAATGAGATATGCTTGATTGATTCTCTCATTCTCATTCTTCTCTCTCTTCAAATGTTATGTAAGCTTTCTAAAGAGAAAAAAAAGAAAGAGAGTAAGAGTGTTCTTCATCTGCATCTCATCCTTCTCATTCCGATAGTCATATATTCGCCGTTCGAGAATTATTCGGCGAGGTCGAAAATTCAAATTCGGGAAACTATTCGGAAAATATTGACAGGTAATCGGAAAAGATTCGGCAAGTATTCGGAAAATGTTCGGGAAAACTTTCGAGCAAAAAATTAATCTATGAGTCACTGGGTTTTGATATTGCGGATTATTCGCTATTTATTTGAATTATTCGCTATTTATTTGAATTATTCGCGAATAATTCACAAATTATTCGAAGCGTTCGCCAGTGGCGATTAAATCGGAGAATTAATCGGCCGATCAAAAATTCGCGAATTACGTGACTGTGCTCATTCCTAGCAAGAGTGAGTAAGTAACTTCACTCAAGGTTTTCACTTGGTGAAGCTAGAGCTTGGGTTGGGTTTTCTTCGTGTGAATCATCTTCGGTAAAGGCGATCGGCTTGTAAGCATGTTCCAGAGGACTTGGAGCCTAGCTAGAGTTCACTACCACCTCGCAAACATGCTACAAAGGTTGTAGTCCCTATAAACTCATAGTCTAGCTCTCTAATTTGTGCTATTTTAGTGTATGTTTGATTTTTTTGGGTATTGGTTGCTTGTGCTTGCTTAAAATTCATTGTTATTCATTCCGCCTTATCCGTAAGTATTATGGTGCGGGCACAAGACAATATATATATATATATATATATATATATATATATAGAGAGAGAGAGAGAGAGAGAGAGAATAATGGAGGGAAAATGCCATAGGAAGGAATTTCCTCCTATGGCGTCGAAAAAATACCCCCTCCTTCATTTTTTTCGATGATCGGCACCCACCATCTTCATCGTTATCATGTAAGATGTTGGTACACCAAATTTCATGTGATTCTACAACTTTTCACCGTTGATTTAACAATGTAAAAAGTTGTATTGTCGGTAAACCATTAATTTTGAACCCACTAAATCAACGATGAAAAAGTTGTAGAATCACATGAAATTTGGTGTACCCATATCTTAGATGATAACGATGAAGATGGTAGGTGCCGATCGTCGGAAAAAATGAGAGAGGGTGTATTTTTTCGACGCCATAGGAGGAAATTCCCTCCTATGGCCTCTTTCCTCCATTATTCTAATAATGGAGGAAAGAGGCCATAGGAGGGAATTTTCTCGTATGGCGTCGAAAAAACACACCCTTCATCATGTTTTCCGACGATCGGAATGCATCATCTTCATCGTTATCATCTAAGATGTGGGTACACCAAATTACATGTGATTCTACAACTTTTTCACCGTTGAATTAGTGGGTTCCAAATTAACGGTTTACCGACAATAGAACTTTTTACATTGCTAATTCAACGGTGAAAAAGTTGTAGAATCACATGAAATTTGGTGTACCCACATTTTAGATGATAACGATGAAGATGATGCATTCCGATCATCGAAAAACACGATGGAGGGTGTGTTTTTTCGACGCCATAGAACGAAATTCACTCCTATGACCTCTTTCCTCCATATTATATATATATATATATATATATATATATATATAATGGAGGTGCCATAGGATGTAATGGAGGAAAGGTGCCATAGGATGGAATTTCCTCTTATGGCGTTGAAAACAAATACCCTTCATGTTTTTTTCCGACCATCGACACCCATCATCATCTTTATCATGTAAAGTGTGGATACACCAAATTTCATGTGATTCCATCACTTTTTCACCGTTGATTTAGTTGGTGCATAATTAACAGTTTACCGATGATAGAACTTTTTGCATTGATAATTCAACGGTGAAAAAATGGTGGAATCATATGATATTTGGTTTATCCAGATCTTACATGATAAAGATGATGATGGGTGCTGATCGCCAAAATGATCATGAAGGATATAGATTTTTGATGCAATCTAACGAAAAAGCCTTATAGCACTACTACAAATAAGGGTTGCCCCTACGGATTTGTCGGTAGGGGAAAACCACTGCCCCTACGGATTCGTGCGTAGGGGCGAAAAAACACCCCGTAGGTGCAAAGGCCGCAGGTGCAAGTTGAGGTCCTGAACTTGGCCCTACGGATAAATTTATTCCCCTACGGATAAATCAGTAGGTGCTATAGCCCCTACGGAGTACCCCGTAGGGGTAATAAAATCATATATTTAATTTTTTTTTTAATATATTGTATATACCTACGGATATATCCGTAGGTCCTATTTAGTCCCCTACGGATAAAGCCGTAGGGGATATAAAGTAGCCCCTACGGCTGTTTCCGTAGGGTCCTCTCCCAACACAATGAACTGAGATCGGGGGGAAATATCAGGGGACCTGATATGTTGCCCCTACGGATATATACGTAGGGGATAAGTATTGGCCCCTACGTATATATCCGTAGGGGCACCCCCAACACCCTGCACTGATATCAGGTGGGAAAATATCAGGTTTCCTGATATTTTGCCCCTACGGATAACTGCGTAGGGGCAATATATTTACCTACGGTGTAATCCGTAGGTACATATTTTCTGTATTTTTTTTTAAAAAAGGGCTGCTAGATTTTTTTCCGCCCTGTGCACAATACTATATACATCAATCAAATCATATATTGCAGTATTCATAATCACATCCCACGCATATATATAATATACAAAAGAAACCCAAAAACTGAATATGATATAAATTCAAACCAATATCAATATCGTTTCAAAATGTAGTACAATGTGATATAAATAAATACATGTTTCAAAAAATAAGAACCAAAAAGCTACCCTAGTTCGGTCCAGCTCCACCTCCGAGTAACGTTCGAATAACGCGCGCCTGCTCCTCGGTAAATACACTATCCAATACTGCAAATAAAGGAGTCTGAGCGGCATGTGGAGCTGGCGTCGTGGTCTGCGCAGCCGCCGTCGAGGTAGTCGCTTGCGGAGCCGCGGCTGCGGGAGTCTGAGTGGACGGTGGAGCTACAGGAGCTGTCTGCGGAACCGCAGCCGATGTAGTGGCTTGCGGAGCCGCAGCCGAAGGAGATGCATGTGGAGGCTCGGCCGATCTACCCTGTCGCGTCTGGACATAACGTGTGTAAGAAGCGTCTAAGAACGGTGTATTATTCGAATTCGTTTCATTATTAAGTTATTTCGAAACCCTGTTTGGATATCTAGTTTGGAAAAGCGTTGTTTATTTTAATTACATATGTATGTATGATTAATCAGACTTACGTACTAATAAGGGTTGTGTTGATATGTATATAATATGAAATGATATTTTACTATAAAGTAGTATACATACCAGCATCTCCTTCAACTCCTGAACGGTGGCCCTCAAGCTATCCAGTTCCTGATGGACATGCCGGCCACTGGAGACGGAGGAAGTAACCGCCGGGGTGGAGTCCAACCTCATATGGGCCCTGCTAGGGCCCAATCCCCGGCCTCTCTCCCAACCTCCGTGGTGCCCTCCGTGTGCGGCGTCCAGAACTGGGGTCAGCAGCCTCGGATCGTTCTGTCCGGTAAAATCGATCCCCGAGGCCTGGGCCTGCTCAACCACCCGCTCCTACACCCACATTAAGCAGTAAAGTATAAGTATAAAATTTAAACTTGAACCTTCCAAAACTAAAATTTCAAATTTGGGTAGAAAAAATATTAACACTTACGCAGTACTCCTGGGTAGCGACGTCGGGACATCGAAGCTCGCCCGTGGCGGGATCTGTCGAGGTGCCGTGGACGGCAAGATATGCGGACAGCACGCTCGGTGTACCACCTGACGCCACGGTCCGAGATGTCTGCAATATTAGAAAGTAACTCTTAATATTAGAAATATTAGAGAATAACTCTTAATATTGCAGAATATTAGAGAATAACACTTAATTTACCGATAACTCCATGGCTCGAGTAATGTTCCTCGAGCCACCTGTGTAAGTGGGGCGACCCCTCTTCGCCGACTTCCTGTTCTCCGTATTCTGAGCGGCCTGTTTCTGCACAACGCATTAACATTTAGTTTTCTAATTAAGAAACACAAAGAAATAAATTATATCATAAATAATGAATTAAATTTAAAATACATACTTGTTTGCGTTCGGAGTCGAAATAAGCGCACAATAGAGGCCATGTCTCTACGTCGACTCTCGCAAACGCCGGAGTAGATAGGAGGGCCGCTCTCTCTGCCTCGGGGGTCGCTATCCATAGGGAGTAGCAGTCGGCCTTCAGCTCATTCCTGTTGTATCGGACCTTGGCCTGCATGTTCTTCATCAGGCCATTGTACAGAGCATGAAGGTCGAGCACCCTCCCCGAGTGATCAGGGTCGGCTACAGGCTGAAAATCGTAATCCAACTGAAAATACAAAAAAAAAACATTGTTATTAGATTGCAAGTGTTAATAATAAATATATTGGATAGATCAAATGAAAATATATATTAATACATACCCGAGCCTGTTCAAAGAAGAGGGCGAATGAGCGCTGGTGCTGCTCGCCCCACTCAACGTGAAGTGGATAGTTCTTCACGATCCGGCTCTCGTCCCCCAAATACCGGCCGAACCTCTCGGCATGAGGACCGGTATAGCGATAGTCAAGGGTAAAAAATAGGGGGAATGCTGCCTCCCCCCTAGCTCTATTAGGCCTCAGCCTATGGGACTGATTCGGGCCTCGAGTCCCCCTCTGGGGATGGAGAGGCCCTGCGTCTGCACGAAATATCAAGACAATCAATAATAATACAAAGTTGTATTAAGAAATCAAGGTTAAACAAAAATTCAAGTGTGATATATACCTCCGGTGAATAACGCACGAGCCTGGGCCCGAGCAGCAGCACGAGCGGGACGATAGTTCCTCCGGTGAGGAACAACCGGGGTCCCGGACCCGGACGCATCCCCTCCAACTATAAAATAAACATCGACGCTAAATCTCCATGAAGTTCATATTTATTCTATAGAGCATATGTAAAATAAATAAATATTTTAAATTTATTCATACTAACCTGCAGACGATGCGGAGGGTACGGAAGCGGCAGGAGTGGCCCCTGTGGAAGGTGTGGACGCACCACCTATAATTAGACAATTAAAAATAGATTTTATAAGTAATTGCAAAAAGAATGTGTAGATCAATAATATAACGTTCTAAATCAATATGCATGAACTATAGGACATATAAACATACCCGCAGGTGCGGTGGTGTCACCACCTACAGCTAGACAATAATAAAAATTGCTAAGTAAGAGCAAAAGGAATGTGTATATTTATGATATAGCATTCTAAATCAATATACATACACTATATGATATATGAACATACCTGGAGGAGCGGGGGTGGCCTCTGTCCCAGATGTGGACGCAGGACCAACAACTAGACAATTAAAAATAGATTTGATAAGTAATTGCAAAAAGAATGTGTAGATCAATAATATAACGTTCTAAATCAATATGCATGCACTATATGATATATAAACATACCTGGAGGAGCGGGGGTGGCCTCTGTCCCAGATGTGGACGCAGGAATCTCTTGGATGGCTCATTTTTCCATTTTCGCTTGGAGGAGCACGATGATGCCAAATCATTGCCTCGGCTGTTTTCTTGCACCTGAATAGCCTCTGTAGCCTCTGTGTTATGGGAAAATATCGTGCTATCTTCACAGGTATATCAGGCTTCTTATCAGAATCTTTCGGCTTATACCTGGCCTCTCCGCATGTTGGACACTCTTTCAAATCTGAATTCTCTTTCCGGTACAACACGCAATTTTTAGGACATGCTTGAATCTTCTCGCACTTTAGACCCAAATCAGACATCATTTTCTGGGCTTCGTACCAGCTTTCGGGCACATTATTTCCCGGAGGCATAGAATCTTTCAAGAACGAAAGAAGCATTGTGAATGACTTGTTGCTCCATCCATTTAGGCACTTAATTTGGAAAAGTTGGACGAACCATGAGAGGGTGGAATACTTCGCATTCTCATAAACTGGTTTCCTAGCATCATTCATGAAATTTTCATATTTATCCGCACGCGGTCCTTGACCGGAAGGAATGTCATCTTCGGTACGAATAGATTCACCTAGGGCAGCCTCTACCATATCCTCCATTTCTTCTGATGGAAATAAATTTCCGTATCCTGCCGTATTACCGAATTCTTCTTCTTCTCCTGCCGCATTATCGTGTTCTCCTTCTTCTACCGCAGTACTGCATTCTTCTCCTTCCCCGTGATATTTCCAAATTGAATAAAGTCTAGTAAACCCATGTTTTACAATATGAAGCTCTGCCAATTCTACCTTCTGCCAGTACTTATTGCCACATCTATCGCACGGACAGAGAATCTTCTCTAATATGATCTTATTATGTGCTCGTGCAAATTCAAGGAAAGCAGCAACCCCTGCGACAAACGTAGGTTGCATACGTTGTTTCCAATCCACATACATCCAGTCCTTAACTCTGATGTACTCATGGGCCATGTTAGACTGAATAACATATAAATTGTAGGTTATGCTGACTATATTGAGAAATATAAGAACGGGATAGTTACTGACAAAGGAGAAAATCCATGTAGATGCTTTGTGTGTGCGTTTGTCGTTGAAAAGAATAAATTATCGCACGTTATGTTGACCGATAGACGGGGACTAAGTGGCGCTTTTAATTAGTTTCATATATGGGTATCGATGGGAATATGAAGGTTTCATATTATCATATATTGGTTTTAACCCGAACATCTCGAGTCGCTCTCTGATTATGCGTTTGTATGTATGTGTTCCGGCTGTCGGGGGTAGGCTTCTATCCCATTAAGAATGTATAGAGCGAACGCCCATCACTTGTGCTTTCAACCGTTTCGAGTAAATTTCGGCAGCACCTCCCCGCTGTTCTCCGAGTACACTGTAATAGAATAGATAATCATTTCAAAGCTGTGAAACAACGTTGAAATGAACATCTAATCTATCTTTGTACACGGAGAACCAGCGGAAAGGTACCGACGAAATATCTCGAAACGGATGAAAACACAAGTGAATGAAGGCGTTTGCTTTATACATTCTTAACTTGTCCACACGGGACAAATCTATGGGTTACCATACGATTGAATTTTCTTGTCGCGCAGACTATACGACGGTTGTTAGTATCGAGCTATACTGTCCGATATTTAACAACCTTCGTATAGTTCTAGGTCACGACGAGCATCGCACGTATGTTAACCGATAGACGGGGACTAAGTGGCGTTTTAGTTTCATATACGGGTATCGATGGGAATATGAAAGTTTCATATCATCATCGAGTATCATATATTGGTTTTAACCCGAACATCTCGAGTCGCTCTCTAATTATACGTTTGTATGTATGTGTTCCGGCTGTCGGGGGTAGGATTCTATCCCATTAAGAAAAAATGGAGTGTATTTCGCTGTGAGAGACTCTTCAAAGAAATGGAGGAAGAAGCACTAAAGAAAAAAGAGAGAAAAATAAGAATATAAAGTTGAAACTAAAGTTGAGCTATCCGCTGAAATCATAAAGCATAGGAAAGTTGATTGAGTCTTGATCTATTGCTCTTTCTTTGCATTATCTCGTATGTCCATTTATAGATTTTAATGCCACATGAGATGTAATCAGTCAGCTCCCTATGGTTGTATTAATGTCAGCTCTTACACAATATGGGTATCTGCCTTACGATTAAGACAACTATGGAATATGTTAATTTAAAATGTAAGGCTAGCTTTCTATGTATTCTGAGGGACTGCTTGCATAGAACTTAGCTTGATCCTCTCAATTATTACACATAAATATGCTGACATGCCTCTCATAACCCTAACCCCAGCCCCACAGTAACCCTAACCCTAGCCCCAACCCTAACCCCAGCCCACCGTAACCCTACCCCAGCCCCACAGTAACCCTAACCCTAGCCCCAACCCTAACCCCAGCCCATCGTAACCCTACCCCAGCCCCACAGTAACCCTAACCCCAGCCCCACCGTAACCCTAACCCCAGCCCCACCACAGCAGCAGCCGAACCCCAACCCTAACCCTACCCCGACCCCGACCCCGACCCCGACCCCGACCGCCACCGCGCCCCTGCCCAAACCCAACTCTCGCGCGCGCAACCCAGACCCAGCCATGAATAATCCAAAAATGCTTTAATTTACCTCGAGATTTATACCTGAACGGGCGGTGGCGACGACGGCGTCGAATTGGCGAAGAAACCGGCGGTGGCGACGACGGTGGCGACGAAACTGGCGGTGGCGACGAGGATGGCGACGAAATCGGCGGTGGCGACGACGGTGGCGACGACGGCCGGCGACGGTGGCGACGCGACGGTGGCGATTTAGGGTTTTTCGCGCGCGTTTGAGGGAGAGAGAGAAAATGAGCGTAGGCTTTTCGATCTGGATTTGTTTTAAATTGATATTTACTTGCCCCTACGGATATATCCGTAGGTCCTTTGTTTGCGCCACCGTAGGGGCAAACACCAAATTAAGAATTAAATTTTTTATTCTTGAAAGTCAGTGCCCGTAGGGGCAACCCTTTAGCCCTACGGATTAATCCGTAGGGCCTAGTAAAATCTGCCCCAACGGATAATCCCATCCGTAGGGGCAACCCCCTATTTTACTAGTGTAGGGCCTCTTTTCTTCGTTATTCTCGCGCACACACATAAGCGGGTTGACATTTTTTTTCAAATTCATGAATTTTTTTTATGTGACGTCCTTCCGACGATCCGCTCCGTACAAATTGTTCTACGCCTCTTAAATAGTGTATGGACGAAAATCACGTTGATCGGAGGTATTTTGCATGTGAAAAATATATGAGTTTATTTCAACCGTGCAGTTTTTAAGATTTTAAAACTTGGTTTTTGACATGCCAAAAACTCTAGTATGGATAAGATGTAAATGGACATGAACCATATATTTGTCAATCTGTCTAATACGGTCACTAAAGTGTTGGATTCGGATGCAAATATGGATAAGATGTAAATGAGCATGAACCATATATTTGTCGATCTGTCGTCTAGTACGGTCACAAAAGTGTTGGATTCAGATGCAAAGTCTTAACTAAATAACCTGATTGAAAAGAGTATAATTTTTCAAAATCGATATAGCTTCTAGAAAATCATGATTCAAACACTTGATCACATCATCCAAAACCAACTCCTCAAACAAAGATCAACTTGACTCAACTTTGCTAAGTCTTCAATATAATTCCATCTACAGTGTATATAAGTACTTTTTTATTTGCATACAAAACCTAAAATTGTTCATCCTGTTATTAGGGTAACATCAACTTGCAAACCAAACCCTAAACCCTAATAAATGGAACAAAACCCCAATGCATATAATAATCTCTTTAGACTTTGATTTAATCCAAACCTAATCCTCTGACCAATCGGCTCCACGTAAATAGCAACCCTTCATAAAATCTTTGAAAGATTAGCACCAAGATTGAAACTGATATATAGACCCCTTACCATATTTTAGTTGAATGAATTGTAACAGTGATATCTACAACAAACAATATTTCAGTATCTATAATGAAGTTTAGGGTAATTTGTCGAAAAGCCCCCTCGGGAGTTGTCTAAAACCCTCTGTTTGAAATTGTTGGGAAGGGCTTACTGTTCAAAATCTTTGTGAAAAAACCCCTGGACTATATTTCTTTTAGACACTGCTCAGATACTATATGCAACTTTTTAAATATTGAATGGAACTTGTATAAAATGGGTTTTAATTGGGCTAGGGGTTTTTAAACAAGAGCAAAAGGCCCAGGGATTTGTACACAAGTTTGATGCAGTACCGGGGGCTTTTTGACAATTTACCCTAAAGTTTATATATGTAAAAAGAAAACAAGAATTTACTACTTTTGGATTAAGTTAGAAGAAATAGCTGAGTTTATGCAGAAAGATAGAAGGCAACAGCAAGACTTTTACTGCTTTTGGATTAAGAGAGAAGAAATAGGGAGTTTATAGCACTGAAACATGGAGTACTAGCGTTTTTGGCATATGCCATATGGTTATAAGAACTTCTATGATAAAAAAATTTTATTAATTTAACCATTTGTATCGCACTTCTAAAATAATAATGACGTGGCAATTTAATTGCGTGCATCACTATTGTAAAACATTGACATAACATTTAACTACGTGCATTACACATAAAACAAAGGACCATTAGAGATATCACAAGCACAAATATTTCATACCCATAGTCTTAATTAGTTGTTTAAATTTTACACTAAAGACTCCAATATCTTACAACTTATTATATCATAGATGTATATACTCCAAATAGGCAGCATTACATTTTTTTCCTTGTTCCATGTCTTGATGATTGAATCAATCAGCAGGGCTCAGAGACACATTTAGCTTAATCAATGTGCTCGGTCTCTGAGAACCTCAATATCGAGTTCGGTCGGGTCAGTAGCCTGAATCTCGTAGTGAATTCCATCCAGCTCTCGCCTGAATCGATCCTTGGATGTTGCATACAGCATCTTGGCGCGGATACGAGACACTGAAGGAGACCTGTTTCATTAACGATCTATAATTAAGGAACAATAATTACAATAGGTCACAGTTTACCGAGGGCTGGATTCACTGTTCAAAGTGCAAACTGCATGGATGAAAATGAATATATAAATAGAATAATAAGCTACAAAGGGCTACCATGGCTTTGCAGTCCAAGCAAGCGAACAGACATGTTCCATATGGCATGTTCCCAGAAATAGAATCATATGGCATGTTCCCAGAAATATATAAATAGAATCATAAACATCATTAACTAAGAGAGTCTAGAGACAACGGATCCATATGGCATGTTCCCAGAAATTTTAGATGGCTAGGTGTTCCACAAAGTCCAGGATTAACAAAAACAAAATTAGAACAATTTTTTTGGGAAAAAGAAACGAGGATTGCGGCGAGAATTTCCACAGTTTCCATCTCATTTCCCTCAACAACAAGTCTCCATGTCTTGTTCAGAAGAAATAAATGCTAATACCAAGGACCACCAGTCAAGCTTGTGCCATTACTTAGTTGATATTTCAACTTTCATATAAATGCAAGACAATTTTTTCGTGTACGTTTCGTTGTTATCCATTGAATTCTAGCATGGCTATTTCTTCTGCAAACTCGGTAAATGTTCATATATTTTTTATCGCCACGACCATGAGTATTTTTTTTCCCTATAACAAACGAACTTCTGGCTCATGGACATACCGTGTGGATAAAATTTCCTTCTCTATTCAATTTTTTTTCCTTTTCTTTCTCTTTCACAAACTAACTATTTCTATTACGTTTTTCAGGTGAAATCCTTCCGAGTCAAATACTACGATATCAATGATTAGTAAGTGGCATCGTATCTTCAACTATATAATTTCTTGACCTATTTGAAACCTATCATGAATATGGCAAAGGCACGAAAACAATATCAAAATGAGGATGCAAATTTTTTTGACCATGTAGAACTCACCAGGCAACGAAGAAGATCTTGCTTTTCTGACAATTTTCCTCGGTAACAAAGTCAAAATCGTAAATCGCGTAGCGGCAATCGTTTTCAGGCAGAGCTGCCATGAAATCGTCATAGCTCTCAGCAGCACCTCCAGTCTTCTCCACAACAACCTCCTTTCGCTTCTCATCAATCTTGAAAATCACATAGCGATGCACCTTCTTCCTTTGAAGCTCCAAGAAAGTAACCTTGCATTGATCCGCAACTCCCATTCCAGAGGATGCATTCGACTGAAATAAGACCAGCAGATAGTTAGAGGTCTAAAATGCCCATAGTCACGTAAAAAAATGAATGCTTTGCTTCCTTTATGGGGATGTGCACTAATACATGATAAGGTTGTGATGGGTATAAGCATATACCATATGGTCTAAAACATATATCAAGCAGCTTGTATGCTTCTAAAAAGATAAACCTACAAGTTCACATTATATAGATGCAGACAACAAAGCCGAAGAAAAAGACAATCGGGATGCAATTAACTATGAAACTATTGCTCCTCTAAAAAGTTCGATGAAGCCCGAACTAATCCATGGCAGCGTAATAGAAAACTCAATAAACCAAAAGATGAGACCAAGTGAAAGGAAATAAGGGGTTATCCGAATTAATTCATCAAAACGAACCAGTCAACCAATATTCATAATTTCATACGTACTACTGTAACCCCCCCCCCCCCCCGCCTCTTCTCCTCTCCCTGACAAAAAAGGCTTTTTTTGTGGTAGAAGTGCACTATTATTACTGAATTATTATAATGCAAGCAGCTATGGTCAAAGTACAGAGTTTTTCGATTCCACCCAGGCCCAAAAATTAAAAACAAATAAGACCCAATGGATGAAGTAACCCATTCCTTGCATTTCAAGTCTTTCATACTTTATAGGCAATGGATACACTCAACTAATTAGTCGTCCAATTTAGCCAGGCTTGCATAATCTGAATATTCACATGCTAATAGAAATCCATCTGTACTCTCAAATGAATATTTGACCCCATGCTTATGTTGTGACTGGAATTCAATAAGAAACTGTTAACCTGCACAAGACTGATGAATGAGCCAAAACTCAGCTTCAGACCCAATCACGATATATGCATTGCATAGTTTATGCGTGTGACACACACACACACACACACACACACACACACACACACAGAGAGAGAGAGAGAGACAAATAAAAAAGCAATCCCATGCATATAGCATACCATTACAGTTTACACCAAACATTTGTAAGGAAAAATGAAATTTTCCTCAATCGTATTTTCTTACAGGTATACACCATCTTTAACCGCTTTGAATATGTTAAATGATCATGATGATCACCATTAGACGTAGGTGCTGCAGCTGTGTTGGTTCTGCTGACACTTTAGCCTTAAAGAGTACGTGCTGAAGCCTGAAGGGATGACGAATACCTTTACCTGATGGTCTTAATGGGTAGTAAAGGATAGCATCGTTTTAGATGGTTTATTTCGGCCGTTCCTCTATATAATGTTCATCAAATTAATAATATTAGCAAGGAAATTGACATTACAAAGTAAGGAGTAGGGGGGAAAAAGCATATGCCCAAAGGCTAAGTGATAGTGAATCCAAATATATGATACTACCACATGACTATAGCCATACAAGCCAATGAGTCATACCAAATTATCACCAGATTACAGTAAAAAAAAGCTATATCATCATCCGAAATTATAATCTCAAATCTTGAAGAAAAAGACAGCCCTTATCAATAACATCTTTCACTGTACACTTCTTAAGCACCAGTCCACATTCAAAGATTGCTTGTATCTTGTGGATAGTCAGGGTTATGTCACTTGAGTGGAACCCTCTTGATTTACCTTGTGGACGTAGGCCGAGTTGGTCGAACCACATAAATCCAGTGTTCGTATTTCGTGTGTTTGTGTATGCTCGCTATTGTGTACTTGATTGATAATAGTGAGGCCCGAGGGGATCAGCATTCCCAACAATGATCACCATCATATCATGAGTCCATTAACAGTCAATTCAGGTTGATAACAGTTGCGCACTAATGCATCCCATTTGCAATATATCGGACGATTTTACAATAAATCGGATGATTTTTACCCAAACCTATAAAAAAAAAAGATATAAAATCAATATATCATATCATTTTCTCTCCAAAACCGATATATTAGCTGATATATGATATATATCGGCGATATTTTGAGTCCTCCAGGATATGCCACCTCATCTCCACATATGGTTTGCAAATTACCCAAGGCATTATATGGCTTAAAACAAGCTCCTCAAGCTTGGTTCACAAAATTAAAGTGTCCTCCAAGGTGCTGGTTATCGGCAAAGCCACAATGATTATTCCCTATTCATCTCTTCTACCTCAAGTGGTTGTCTTTGCATTGGTGTATGTCAATGATATCTTGATCACAGGAGATGACCTTCAAGGCATTGAGAAGTAAAAGCATGTACTCCCAACACTCTTTCCAAATAAAAGATCTAGGATTTGCTTTCTTAGGATTGGAAATATCCAGAAATTCTAATGGATATTTTCTTAATCAAAGAAAATAAACGCAGAATCTTATTGACTTGGTTGGCCTTACGGATGACAAGCAAGTCGACACTCCACTTGAAATGAATGCGAAGCACAGCAAGCTAGATGAGGATCATATAGCTGAGCCAACTCTGTATCGACGGGTTAATGGTAGCTTAGTCCATGTTACAGTGACATGACAAGACATTGCAATTGTCGTGCATCTTATGAGTCAGTTTGTCTCTGATCCACAAAGATTGCATCTGATTGCAGTTCATCAGATTATTCGATATCTTCGATCCACTCCAACCATGGGCTTACCTTATTGTAAATCATCAATTCCGGAGTTAAAGGCATTCTCTGATGCAGATTATGCCGGACACATGAAGATCAACTACTGGGTGTTGTACTTCCTTGGAAGCACTTTACTTTCTTGGAAATCGAAGAAGCAACCAACTGGGTCAAAATCATCAACAAAATCAAAATATCTTGCCATGTCATCTAGTTGTAGTGAAATTGTGTCATTACAATGTCTTCTAAAGGACTCCCACACCTTTATTTTGTCACAATGAAAGTGCAATCAAAATTGCTAGTAACCAAAGGAGAAAATTGTTGATATTTTCACAAAGTCTCTGCCAAAGGAGCGTCATGCATATTTAGCAAGCAAACTGATGATAGAACATCATCAATTTGAGGGGGAGAATTAACAGCTATATAGTCGTCCAAGACCAGCTGGTTTTAATTTCTAATTATAGCTTGAAACCATCAAAAAGTTGCATATGTTGAGATTAGTTTAAATTTAAATAGTTAGCTATTATAGATAGAATTAAGATAAATCTCTTATTTAAATATAGATTTAGATTAGAGAAAATATTCTTATAGATAAATCTCTTATTTAAATATAGATTTAGATTTAAATTTAAGCGATAATATTCCATTAAATAAAGATAAAGGAGATTTATATTAATCCTAATCTAAGTGAGAGAAGGTTTATTCTATACCATAAATAGAAATGTGCTCTCATTAAGGAAAAATATCGACTTGATCAAAAGGTTCAAGACGAGAAACGACTCCATAAGGGATCAAGACGGTCATTAGGGTTGATAGTTTTTTATCATAAAGTTCTATAGAGTCGTCGGCTCCATAAGGGATTGAGACTTTCGAAGGAGAACTTATAGAGAGAGGAAAATCTCGTTGGAGATCAAAAAAAAGGGGTTTTAAAATTCTCCGCAAGGCTTTTTTCTTTCTAAAGTTCTAATAAAGCTTCTCCTCGTCCCCTCCCCCAATTTATTTGCGTTGTTTATTTCTGCGGTTTGCATCTGGTGTTATTTGTTATTCATCAATAAAGGATCTAGGTTTATAGATTCATAAGGTTTTCCACTGCATCCGCAATTGATCTTGTGGTCTCAACAATTAGTATCAGTGCTACGTTATGTGGTTTTGCAATTTAAGTTTACGGTGGGTGATGACGCTTGTATCCGCCTCCCATCTTTTTAGATTGTGATTCAATTGATGGCAGTTCGTAAGGATTCGAAGGAAAGGTTTTTTCTTTGGAATCAAGGATAACGGATAATAAGTTAAATAGCACAAAATTTGAGGTGGAGAAATTTAATGGGAAACAAAACTTCTCGATGTGGCAGAGAAGGGTAAAAACACTTCTGATGAAGGAAGGGTTGTTTAAGGCACTTGGGGGTAGTAAACCTACCACCATGACAGATGACGCATAGGCAAAGATAGATCTGAAAGCACAATACACGATAGAACTTTGTTTGGCGGATAACGTTATGGATAACGTTATGAAGGAGACTTCTACGATAAGTTTGTGGTTGAAACTAAAGAGCTTGTACATGACAAAGTCGGTATCAAACAAGCTGCTAAAGAGGCAACTTTACAGATTACACATGAAGCAAGGGACTCTTATTCACAACCACATAAACAGCTTCAACAAAATGGTGAGCATCTATGTCTTGAAGTCAAGTTAGAGGAAGAGGACCAAGCACTATTGCTCCTATTTTCACTTCCAAATTTGTATGAACACTTGGTGACTACGATCCTTTTATGGAAAGGTGACCCTCAAGATGGAAGTTACAACGACACTTCTAAATAATGACCATGAAAAAATCAAATCCATCGGAAGACTCGTCGGGGTTATTCGCCGGTGAAAGGGAAAGATCGAAGAATAGAAACGGAGGGAAGAGCATAAGGGGAAAATCCAAATCATCCGAGCAAGAGAGCGGACCGCGCTTCTTTCGCAAACAGTCAGGACATCTGAAGAAGCAATGTCAGAAATATAAACAGTGGTTGGAGAAGAAGAGTAAAGGTGCCAGCACAAAGGGTTCAGATCAAGCCAGTGTGGCGACCGAAGCAAAAGATCTGTGTGATGCACTCGCCGTACACACCGGTAAAGAAGATTCTGATGCTTGGATTCTTGATTCCGGATGTTCATGTCTTGTGTCCGAAGAAGATGTTCGACACCTATAAAGGGTACAATGGTAACAGTGTTCTCATGGGAAATAATGTGGCGTGCAAAGCCATTGGGATAGGAAACATCAAAGTCTGCATGTTTGATGGGGTGGTACGAACGCTTGTGAATGTGCGTCACGTTCCGGAACTAAAAAAGAACCCGATTTTTCTCGGAGCATTCAATGCGGCTGTAAGTTCATTGGTCAAGATAGAGTACTAAAGGTTGTCAAGGGTGCCCTAGTGGTCATGAAGGGACAACGATTAAAGAACTTGTATCGTTTGGACAACAGCACAATGTCTGGTGATGCGGCCATAGTTTCGGAGAAACGGATGGAGGATACCGCAAAGTTGTGTCATATGCGTCTAAGCCACATGACTGACAGGGGGCTTCATGAGTTGCACAGAAGGGAGTTGCTGAAAGGTGTTACTTCGTGCAAGTTAGATTTCTGCAAATTTTGTTTGATGGAGAAGCAACATAAGGTCGGCTTCAAGCAAGCCATGCATAAGACCTAAGGACTTCTCGATTACATTCATTCAGACATATGGGGGTCATCACCGGTTGCATCAAAGCGAGGTGCCATGTATTATGTCACCTTTATTGACGATTTCTCACGGAAGGTATGGGTCTACTTCCTCAAACACAAATCAGATGTATTTGCTAGTTTTAAGGAGTGTAAAACAGCCGTGGAGAAATAAAAGGGGCGACCAGTGAAGTATTTACGGGCAAATAATGGAGGTGAATACACCCCAAAGGAATTTCAGGATTTCTATAAAGAACGAGGCATGCGACGGCAATGGACTGTTGCAGGACAGCCAGAGCAGCCAGAGCAGAATGGGATATCGGAGCGCATGAATAGGACATTACTAGAGAGAGCCAGAAGTATGTGGTTGCAATCCGAACTTTCGAAAGACTTCTGGGCAAAAGCGGTAAGTCATACGTGCTATTTGGTCAACGGGTCTCCATCAACAGCCATAAATTTTCAAATCCCAGAAGAATTATGGACTGGAGAGCCAGTTAGTTACGATTCTGTACGGGTATTTGGGTGCCCTGCCTACTCGCTTGTGAATCAAAAGGATAGGAGCAAACTGGAATCAAAGTCAAAAAAAGCGTGTTTTCTTAGGATTCAAACTTGGTGTTAAAGGCTACAACTTATGGGTTCTAGAAAACAAAAGAGCGTTCACCAGCCGAGATGTAATCTTCGATGGAGATTCCACGTTGAAAGACATGGCTGGAGATAATAAGGAGGCAGGTGAAGCATTAATGAACAATGATTCGGTGGAGTTATCTGGCATTTATAAGGTTACGAACACTGAATCACAATTACAGCCTATTGATGCGGAAGTAGACGGGCAGATTACATAGACAGTAGGTGAGGACCAACCCCAACAGGACCCACAGGCAATAGCATTAATGAAATCAACACGTACTTAGAAGACACCAGTCAGGTACAGTTTTGAAGACATGCTCGCATACGCTTTAATCATTGAAAACGAAGTTCGCAGCTCTTACCAGGACGCCATTAGGCAAAAGCATAAGGTAGATCGTAGCGATGACAAAGAAGATAGAGTAACTTCGAAAGAATAGTACGTGGAGATTGACAGAGCTACCGAAAGGCAAAAGGAATATTGGCTGCAAATGGGTATACAAAAAAAGAATAAGCAATACAATACACGGTCAGTTGTGAAGGGTTTTGCTCAAAAAGGGGATTGACTATAATGAGATTTTCTTGTCGGTAGGCAAGCATACGTCTATTCGAATGTTGTTGGTGAAGGTAGCTACTCAAGATTTAAAGTTTGAGCAAATGGATATGAAAACGGAATTTCTGCATGGGAAGTTGGAAAAGAAGATCTTCATGAATCAACCTGAAAGATTTATAAAGCCCGGTAAGGAGGATCATGTATGTGAGCTCAAACGGTTTTTATAAGGGTTGAAACAGTCTCCCGGACAGTGGTACAATCGCTTCGATTCTTTCATGAGGAAAACCAACTACTCGAGATGGGAGTATGACAGCTGCGTGTACCCGAAGCGGTTTAAAGATGGGTTGTCGATATATCTACTCTTATATGTCGATGACATGTTGATCGTGGCTAAGAGTATGGTGAAAATAAAGGTGCTCAAAACTTCATTGAACGCAGAATTTGATATGGACTTAGCTGAAGTGAAAAAAATTCTTGGGATGGAAATTATTCGAGACAGGAAGGCTGTGACTATCCTAAGTCAGATATATTGAGAAGGTGTTGTAGATATACAATATGAAGTATTCAAGACAGGTGAGCACCCCGATCGCCGGTCATTTCAAGCTATCTTCCAAGGAGTGTCCAAAATCAGCAGAAGAGAAGGAAAAGATGCCTCGACTACCATATGCAAGTGTGATGGGATCGCTGGTGTACGCTATGGTATGCACACGTCCAGACATATCATATGCGGTAATTCTGGTTAGCCGGTGTAGGATGTAGTGCCTTTAAGGCAATTATTGTAATTGCGGGTAGACGATTATGATAATTAAAGAAGTACCTATACAAGTAGAACAGTTTTGCTCAAGATGATAATATGTTATCTGGTTTGTCTTTATCATTATGTGTACGTTTCACATGCTATTACGTGTCGCTAATTGATAATGATAAATCCCGTAGAATTCTTGCTTGACTACCAGTATTATGATGGCGATCATATACGTGGTAGCTGGATAGTTCATAAGCATTCTTAAATGTCCCTAGTCGAGAGAGTATCGAGACTGAGCATCGATATTCCGAAGTAGACTAGTGCATACGTTTCTAGACCCTGACGATGGACGGTGGCCGGTCTCACAAGCCATTAGTGTTTTGGCACCTAAGATAGTATACAAGTGCTCACTGAAAGTGAGTACACAGGATAAACTCGCCGAAAACTTCTAGATGGTATTATACCTATCGTCAGAAAATAATTCTCTGGTGACATAAATACAGGATAGTCTTTTGACTTGAGATGGTCATTAGTCTCGTGTGAGTTCCTACTGTACTTTGATTACTATCCTAGCACGGCTCAAAGGAGTTATGCAAACAGGTTTTAGTTGGGTACAGTCCTGAGCCACATGGAGGCAGTGAGCGATCGTCAAGGATTCGTCTCTCCCGATATAGGGAATCGATGTCGTGCTATGTTCGGTTGGTTATTACCATAAATTCCTAACCAGGATGGATGAAATTTAGTGATAGGAGATCAGTAGTTTCTCGGTAGGTGATGAGCTTGACACCGGCACAACTTATTAGGTTATTAGGGGTCTGACGTTATCCACCCCTTAGACCCGGTATGCAACACTTTCAGACGAAGAGACCAGACTGTATGAAGACCGTCACTTACAGGCTCAGTAGGGTACAAACAGACTTCATTGTCGACCTCCTTTTCAACATATACCTGGATATTCGTTACGTACAGCTAGTACCGCTGACGTACTTATGGTAATGGATTTATCCAGTAACTCGCTGTCAGTGTATTGTCGAGTCTTTAGAATCCCACACAAAGGGTTTTCCTGGTTCATGCGATATGATATAGAGGTTGTATGTTGATATGTGCAAGGTCCAATTAAATACGTGTATTCGCTACACAGACATTGATCGGACGGTTAATAATACTAGCTGGCTCAGGATTAAGCCGGATTATTAAATCAAGTATTGATTAATAATTTACATATATATTTGATATATAATATATTCTAGTATTATGTTCACTATTCATATTCATTCTCTTGGCTATTCGTATTTTTATACGGATACACGTATATGTAGACAATACATATACCGGGGTTGTATTCCGTATTTATACGGACTTCTAGAAGGAGGACATTGCATTTTAGGGATTTCCTTTTTTGGAAATCAAAAAATGAAGTGGAAAGATGAGCATGGATTAGAGTATGGTTGAGGACGGGTCTCATTTTATGTTGGAAAAATGAGTACGACATGTTTGAAAAAGGTTTTAAAAATCACCCTCTCATTCTCATCTTTTTTACTCAAGCTCATTCTATTATGAGACGCTCTCTCCTCATTCTTCATTCTCTTGAGCTTTGGTGATGAGAAATTTAGATAGTGGAAAAATTCTCTACATCCCAGGCATCACAACCTAGCGAATTGTTATCTTTAGGTTACTTCATTAGGATTCTAGGTGAAGCTGGAGTTTGAATTAGTTCCCTCGGGTGGATCATCATCAGCAGGGACGGTCGCCTCTTAAGCACATTCCCAACGGTCTACGGAGCTTGGAAGAGTCTTCTACAATTGGGTGAGCATGCGATAAAAGTTGTAATCCCTAAACCTTGTATATTATGCTTCTAGTTTAGTATTTGGATCGATCACTTGGGATTAGTTTCTAGTACTCTCTCTTGAGATTTTTGTTTTGGATTCCGCATCTTTTTGTTCGATTTTCTCTTCCACTGTGCCGCGAGCGCCGGAAAACCCTAACATGGTATCAGAGCCGTGCCAAATATTTTAACTAGTTGTAAACGAAGTTTTAGTTTCGAGACCGAAAAATTAACCGGAGTTGGTTTCTGTCCATTTTCAAAACGGCACCTGAAAATTTTTTGATGGATTTATTTGAGCGAGTTTTTAAGAAAACATGGCACAAACCCGAGGACCTAATTCCATTTTCTGGCCGCCCGGGGCATTTTTGGTCGGCCACAAATTGTCAAAATGTCCATGAGTTTTGTCAGTTGCTTGGAATTTTGGAAACTAGATTTTTAGCATACCTCTTTTTGCCCCATATTTCAGTTAGTGTTATTTTTGTATTCAGGCAACTCGGGTAACTTTTTAGTCGAAATTTTAGTATCGTTTATGATTCGTATGTTGGTTTATGTGTAGTTAAATATCGTCTAATTATTATATGTTCGATTAGACAGGGTTGCACATATGTTGTTGCTTGTTCTTGTGATATATATCATTGGTTATAATTTAGACGGATTATCGTGACGGATAGCCCCTCGTGTGATGATGTATGTACAGTTTGTGATGAATGTATATTCGTTTATTTGGAACGAGTGGCCGGATTGTAGTCGTCGTTGCCGCTTGACGTATATTCTTTTATTGGCACACGTCTATGATGCGGTCGCTGTCGCCATTGTATATTTTTCATTACATGTACCAGGATAAACCCACGGAGAAGTGCTCGGACAGCCAGATTCTAGAGTGCGGAAGGTGGCCATCTCATCGAGTTGGAACCGAACCGCCTCGCTCTAGAATTGGTAGATTGCTCGTTGCACTTGTAGAGGTTCTAGAATAGACCCAAGGAAGAGTGCATAAGTTACCGGATTCTAAAAAGCGTCGGGTGGCCCACTCATGACATTGAGGCCGGGTTGCCACGTTTTTAGGATTGACGGGTAGCTTGCCGGGCTCATAGGGGTCTTGGTTTGATGTTATACGGAATATCCACATGACCGGGGAACGTCGCGTTTTATTTGTGGCTCAAATGAAACGCGGGGCTCCTAGTTTATCCGCTATTCAATTTTGTTAGTCGCATGCCTGTGATGTTTTTACGTGCCTGTAATGACGAGATATATATTATATATATTAGATGCTTCTATATGTTTTGCATCCGCGCTAGCCCCATCTCTGCCCTGCTGTAAGTTAACCTTACGATGGAGACCCGAGGCCCCGTGGCGAATACAGATGGCATATAAAAGTATACTATTTTGATTGTTTCTGCTGTGGCTTGAAACTTAAATGATGGGACTGCATTATATATTTAATGTAAGCGAAATAAACCCAATATGATGTTTCGGGGACCAAATTTTCAAAGGTGTCTACTCTTATTCTTTCGCTTTACATAGAGGTATTTGGTTAGAAATATCATGCACCTCATTGGATGAGGAAAGAGCCTTGATCCCTTCACAAGGAGTTAACTCTTACGCAAAAGTTTATATTACTATAAACCACTCAGTTTATTTCAAAACGACTTGTTTTAAAATCGGAACCTAAACCTCTCCTTTTTCAAAACCGCTCGGGTTCCTTCAACGATATCATATTCATTAAGTTAAAGGTTTTTCTCCAAAAACCAACCGTAGCCCTCTGTCATTGCCTATGAATATTACTTAGTATTCGTATTGTGTATGTTAACAGCATCAAGACGTAGGGTACGGTAGCTAAAAGGTGCTTGTTTGTAACATGCGATGTGATTGGTTAGGACAGTCGTGTAACCATTTTGACTGCGTCAAGAGTTACGCGAGTGGGTCTAAAGCAATCAAGAAATGACGGTTTGAACTTGACTAGCAACTTATGATATGTTAACGAAGTCAGGGTAAAAACCATATCGGGAGTTTCAAATATAAGGAAAACTTACGGGGTGTGCGCATAACTCTGGAATATGGTGACTTTGGTTGGTATAGGGTGTTTTTCGTCACCCCATTGAGATGGGAATACGCGCGCGCTTGTCAGGCGCATTACAGATTCCCCCTGCCTAAGGTAGGCCGGGGTTTAATGATTGTGGGGATCCGAATCTCCGGCAGCCGCGGACTAAGCTGTCGTTAATTACCCCTCACCTTTGGAGCGAGAGAACCTCCGATTGACGGGTTAAACTGGTCATGCGAACTCAATGTGCAGTGTTGTGTTTTGAAGGGTTTTTGGATATATCGGGGGCCCCGAAGAGTTTTTATAGGGGTCCCACTATCCGGATAGCGGGCTGGGGGTCAAGGGGGCTAGCAGCCCCCTTGTGGGGTGCGGGGCAGCGCCCCGTTAGAAATTTTTTTCTAACAGGGACAGTGTCGTGGAGTATGTGTGTGTGTCCATATGTATACATATATGTATATATATATATAAAAGGAAAAAGGCGTCCAAAGGATGCGTCGGGCCAGCGACAGCGCTTTGAGCGCAAGAGCGCTAGCGCACCACGTGTTAGCACGTGGGCGCTCGGGCATTAGCGCACTGAGCTCTAGCGCGCCACGTGTCAGCACGTGGGCGCTAGCTCTCTGAGCGCAAGAGCGCTAGCGCACCACGTGGGCGCTCAGGTACTAGCGCTTTAGACGCTAGCGCTCTGAGCGCAAGAGCGCTGGCACACTGAGCGCTAGCGCGCCACGTGGGCGCTCGGACGCTAGCGCTATGAGCGCTAGCGCGCCACGTGTCAGCACGTGGACGCTCGGGCGCAAGAGCGCTAGCGCACCACGTGTCAGCACGTGAGCGCTTAAGCAGCAAAAGGGACTTGGTCCCTGCAATGGGAGTTGTACTCCCAGAAAAGAGCACTTATTATTCTGTATATATATATATATATATGAGGAGTTAAACTCCTAAGATGTTTTGAAACTGATGAAGGGCTTCTCCCCTTGAGCCCTAGTTCTTCCCCAAAGTGGGGTTTCTGGAGATGGGTCTCCTTCTTCCTTTGTTGGCCGGATCTTGAAGATCAAGAAATATGAGATTCTAAAAATCTCTACTTTCTGAGATCTGATGGCAGATCTGAGTTCCCCTTTGTGGATTTTATGGTGAAAAACTATTTAGTTTTGGAAAAGAAAGAGAAACTCTTGATTTAATTCACAAGAAATTAGAAAGTTTAGAACCTTGGAGAAGGAGCAGGAGGCACAAAGAACCCTAGTTTTTGGGGAATGAAAATTGTATATTAGATATTTTCATCATGTTGTCTTTTATAGACTTACATATTTGCATATAGCCTCTTGGGCATTACAAAATGGCATTTTGCCTATTCCATGGCTCATGTGCTATTTCTTTTTGCACATAAACCATGGGCTTACAAAAATTTGGGTTTATGCCCATTTCGCATACATTCATGCATAAAAAATTATTTATTAAATGATCTATATTTTGGCATGGAGGAGGCTGGCTGCGGGCTCGACTTGGGCATGGACCCGCTTGACATGGGCTTGGGCCCACCTGGCTTGGGGTTGACCTTGACTTTGACTCGGTCAACTGGTGTGCAAATTTTTACCCCAACAGTTGGCTTCCATTAAGGTTATCACACAATGATAGTTGGGCCCCGATCATACTGATGAGTAGTTATTACTCTCGAGAGATTCACTTCACAACTAGCTAACACATTAGGTATCGAGAAAGGTGTTAACGTATGCCTCTGCGGAAACGGGATCATTAAATTGGGTTTGTGCGAAAGCACGGGGGGCCTCCCTCGGAGTACCAACACTGGCCCGGCTGAACGGTTGGCAAATTTATAAGGTGTACATAATCCCGACTAGTTCTTTTAAGATTTAAAGGAGAATTCAAGAAAAAGGTGGGAGCCATCCTGATTAAATAAATTAATTAACCAATCTAATCTTGATAGAATGCACGCTGAGTATTTCTTCTCTCTGGTTTGTGACCATGAATGACCTTAAACTAAAACTCGTAAACCAAGTTGACCGAACCTTTTTACCATCTGGTTTTGTATTGTCATAAGTCATGACAAAGTCGTATATATCCCTGCTACTTCTACTTTCTTTTTGCCTTCTCCAGAAGGCGTCATATCACTATGATGATCCATATTGCTTGGAAAGGCTATCGTATAGTTACATACGAACTCGAAGAAATTTATTTCAGTCCGAGAATGGCCACGGATTCTGGAGAAATTGAATTGTATAATTATGTTGTCTCTTTCCTTTACCTTATCTCGAGTTGAGAGCTCCTTCTATTAGCAGTGTACACCAGTTACGCTTGTTGGATAGTCTTATTCAAAACCTTAATCCAGTGCTGAAAGATAGGGAAGGAAGAAAACCAACTAGTCTAAGTATAGTATAGAAAAGGTAAGATGTAGAGATATATAAAGGGACTGAAGTGAGGGCAAGGGAAATTGCAACTAGTGTCGTAAGTCTGGACAATGGAAGAGCCATTACTAAGAATACCCGACCACTCCTTGAAATATTTTTATATTTCAGTTGTTCTATGTTGTTGCAATTGATAATTGTTTCCCAATTTATTCTAACTCCAGGGTATATGGATACCGGATTAGAATCTCATATCTGTATGACGTTACAGATGCTGAGGAGTAGAATATTAGAAAATGGGTGATTTGATCATCAATATCGGAATTCGTAGCAATTAGTGATATTGGATTAAATCACCTGGTTTTGCCTAACGGCAAATATTTGATTTTAAATAACCGTTGTTATGCACCAATTTTTAAAACTGAAGCACACGTCTCTTTATTTTATAGATGAGATATATTTTTTGAAAAAACATTTATCTTTATCAGTTGAGAATAAGGTAAGGAGCATTAAATAACGGTGTAAGACATTCTTAACCAAAATACAGTTTTCAACCTACAACCCACGGAATTTGAGTTATTGAACTCTTGGGACTTATACATATTGATGTATGTTGTTCGACGTTCTTATGGACAAAGGGTTGGTAATTATACTTCATTCAAGTTGCCTATAAGTTCTCTGGTTTTAGACATTCGTTGAAATGCAAGATCCAAAGATTTTGAATAATTCATAAGGTATTAGAATAAAGTAAAGAACCAAACGTCAGAAGTATCAAGATTCTTCAAAATGATCGAAAATATAGATACTTATACCTGGTATTCTGTTGTAGTAATATTGAGAATTTAATTCTCTTTCAGATTACTCATCCATGTGTGCGCTCCTTAATGAATAATGCTGTATGGTTTTCTTCCATTTAGATGATATGTACTAGTTACAGCTGCATAACATTTGAATCGGGTTCCATCTAAATTAGTGCCTTAAATTCTATATCGACATAGAATGGTTGCATATCTTGAGTTTGTTAAGATATGCAGTTATTCGGTTTTTGTTTAAAAGCAGAATCCGGACAAACTCAATACACATTTCAGTAATGGCATTTTGTAGGTTATCCTAAACATTCGCAAGGGTTAAACTTCTATCATTTTCAAGATCAATAGTTGCATTGTTCTTGACTCGCCGTCTTTTTATAAAAAAAAGGCTTCTTTACGAAAGAAATTAGTGGGAGTATGGTAGAACTGGAAGTAATTCCGGATCCACAAACGGTTACTGAAAATTTAGTAAAACCTGGAGATTCAATTGAAATTGAATCGACATACCTTAGCCACTCCGTAGATTTTAGTAGGTGAACTCAGCCACCCGAGAGATACTTCGATTTCCTCGTAAACGATGACAAGAAGGTCGGCATAATGATGATGATGGCCCTACTAGTTATCAGCAGGCCATGGAAAGCAATGACTTCTGGATAATGGTTGGATGCATTATATCCAAGTTGGACTCTACGTACTCCAGCAAATTATGGACTTTGGACTTTACTGGATGCTGTTGAAGAGTTAAAACGCATTAGGAGCAAGTAGATCTTTTGAGATCAGTGCAGATGGCTAGTAACCTAATAAGGCTAGACTTGTAATAAGAGATTTTCATCAAATACTCGGTGTGCATTGTGATGAAATTTTTACTTCAGTGTCTATACTGAAGTCTATAATGGATATGACTTGTAGCTGTTTCTATTCATGATTATGAGATCTGGCATGTGGAGGACTATAATGTCTTTCTAAATGGGAATTTAGAAATGCACGTGTATATGATTCTGCCAGAGGGTTACCGTAGTCAATGGGAGCAGCAGAAAGTGTGCAAATTGCTTATATCTATTTGTAGACTAAAGCAGGCATAACAAAGACAGATCATCTGTTTTGATGTGACAGTCAAGATGTTTGACTTCATCAAAACAACAAATGAACCTGATAAGAAGGATGTAGGGAGTACTGTCATGATATTTGGATAGCATACTCCTGATATAAAGTGATGTTCTTGTACTACAATCGGTAAAACTTTGGTTGTCACATATATTTCTTCATATAAGGTCTGGATAATAAATCAAGAACTTCGGTGACTAGATATATGTCGATAGATCTAGATTTGGGAAGTGTCCCGGTCATGGTACTTGGACACCATTCTAAAGGGGTTTAGAAAAGACGAGTCCTAGCTTTGCGGTGTACCCGTATGTGATGGAGTCCCACTCTCTAAAGATGTCTTCTAAACTGATGAGGAGAGAGACTCGCGTGAATGACTTTTCAATTGTTTGGCAATTAGGTCAATCATGTGATGTCATGTACCAAACCAGGTATTGCTTTTGCACTTTATTGTAGTAAACGAATATTAATCCAATCCTGGAGAAATAAAGAGAAGCAGTGGAAAAACATATCAGATGTTCCTGGAGTATGGTAATGGCAGCCTCCTACAGGAGACAGTTACCGGTTCTAGCTTCCAAGGTGACTTGGATGACAGAATAGCCGTCATAGTTATAAGTTTACCCTCTTCTAAAGGGCGGTATGTTGAAAAGGATTCCAAAAAGAACACTGATGTAGACATGGTGCAGGTTGTTGATTATGATCAGCGGAGGATACATCCCAAGAAATTTATAGGATAAAGTTGTTCATTTATGAACTTAGTCCTATCAAGTATCCAGACAAATTCTAAGACAGGGTATCGCTCAGTTCGGAAGATAGTTTATCTCCGCGAAATTAAGATATAAAGAGATAAAAGTAAGAAATATTGTAGTGGATCCACTCACTGAGACTTTCTCGAACACGGAAGTTTCTCAAACGAGCTTTGCGAAACTGTTAGTAGAGAAGTTGGGTATTCGGTAGCACACGAGCTGTGGGTATGCGATACCGCAATAATTAGCCTTAAGTGCAAGTGGAAAATTGTTGGATGTAGTAGGCTCAAGGCAATTATTGTAATTGCAGATAGGCGATTATGATAATTGAAAGAGGACCTATACAGGTAGAACGGTCTTGCTCTACATGATAGTATGTTATCTGGTTTGTCTTTATTATTATGTGTATACGTTTTACTTGCTATTATGTGTCGCAAATACAAAATGATAAAACCCGTAGGATTCTTACTTGACTACCAGCATTATGATGGCGATCATATACGTGAGAGCTGGGTAGTCTATAAGAACATTCTTAAATGTCCCTAGTCAAGAAAGTACGAGACTGGGTATCGATATTCCAGAGGAGACTAGGGTATACGTTTCTAGACCCCGACAAGGGGCAATGGCCGGGTCTCACAAGCCATTGGTGTTTTAGTACCTAAGATAGTATACAGGTGCCTACTAGAGGTGAGTACACCGGACGGACTAACCGAGAACTTCTAGATTGTATTATACCTATCGTCAGATAGCAGTTCTCTGGTGACATAAGTACAGGGTAATCTTTTGACCTGAGATCATCATTTGTCTCATGTGAGTTCCCACTGTATTTTGATTACTACCCTATCATGGCTCAAAAGAGTCGTGCAACGAGTTTTAGTTGGGTACAATCCCGAGTCGCATAAAGGCAGTGACCGATCATCAGGGATTCATCTCTTCCGGTACAGGAAGTCGATATCGCGCTGTGTTCGGTTGGCTATCACCATAAATTCCTGACCAGGGTGGATAAGATTTACTGATAAGAGATCAGTAGTTTCTCGGTGGGTGATGAGCTTGACACCGGCACGACTTATCGGGTTATTAGAGGTCTGACGTTATCCACCCTCTAGACCCGGTATGCAACTTTCGGACGAAGAGACTGGATTATATGGAGATTGTTGGTTACAGGCTCAGTAGGGTACGGACGGGCTTGATTGTCGACTTCCTTTTCGACATATACCTGGGTGGCCGTTATGGACAGCTAATGCGATAGACGTGCTTGTGATTATGGATTTATCCAGTAACTCACTGCCAACGTATTGTCGGGTTTTTAAAGTCACACACAAAGGGTTTTCCCGGTTCATGCGATATGATATAGAGGTTGTATGTTGATACGTGCAAGGTCCGATTAAATACGTGTTAGCTACACGGACTTTGATCAGACGGTTGATAGTACCAGCCGGCTTAGGATTAAACCGGATTATTAAATCAAGTATTAATTTAATAATTTACATATATATTTTGATATATAATATATTCTAGTATTATGTTCACTATTGATTTTCTCTCTCTTGGTTACTCATATTTATATACGGATACGCGTATATGTAGACGATACATATACCGGGATTGTATTCCTTATTTATAGGGAATATTTCTAGAAGAGGACACCTCATTTTAGGGATTTCCTTTTTTGGAAGTCAAGAAATGAGATAGAAAGGGAGCATGGATGGGAGTATGGTTGAGAAGGATGGGTCTCATTTTATATTGGAAAAATGAGTCTGATATGTTTGAAAATGGTTTTAAAATCACCTTCTCATTCTCATCTATTTTACTCTAGCTCATTCTATTATAAGAGGCTCTCTCTTCTCATCCTCTCATCCTTCAAGCTCTCTTGAGCTGTGGTGATGAGAAATTTAGATGATGAAAAAATTCTCTACATCCCTACGCATCACAACCTAGCGAATTGTGATGTTTAGGTTGCAACATTAGGATTCTAGATGAAGCTAGAGCTTGGATCGGTTTCCCTCGGGTAGATCTTCAGTAAAGGTTGTCGCCTCTCAAGAACACTCCCGACGATCTACGGAGCTTGGAAGGGTCTTTCACGATTGGGTGGACACGAGACAAAGATTGTAATCCCTAAACCTTGTATATTATGTTTCTAGTTTAGTATGTGGATCGATCGTTGGGGATTAGTTTCTAGTGCTCCCTCTTGAGATCATTGTTTTGGATTCCGCATCGGTCGCGAGTTAACGGCAAGGGTACTAAGAACTTTCATCCGGTACATGTCAAATCCAGAAAAGCTTTAAAATGGATACTTCGGTATCTAAAAGGAACTACAAATCTCGATTTAATCTTTCACAAGTCAGAAAATAAATCGAGCCAGTTGCAAAGATACACAGATGTGAATTACGCTGGGAACTTGGACAAGAGAAGATCTCTTACTGGCTATGTATATAAATTGCAGAATCTCTAATAAATTGGGAGCCGACACTTTATGATACCGTAGCGCTTTCAACGATAGAGGCAAAATACATGGCGGTAGTGTAAGTATTTAAGGAGGCCTTATGATCAAAGGGCTTAGTTGGCGAGTTCAGGTTTAATAAGAGATTGGTTTCTTTGTTTTGCGACAGTTAAAGCGTCATTCACTTGGCGAAGAATCAAGTATACCACAGTCAAATTAAGCATACCAACGTACGGTATCACAAGGGAGTGGGCCGAAAAGGAAATCAATTTGATCAAAATCGATACTAAGTTGAACCCGGCGGAGATGCTAACGAAAGTCATTCCTATGGATAAGTTCAAGACAGTCTTGATTTCTATTCAGATACTCAAATGTGAGAAAGGGCGATCTCGGTAGGAGGGTCGCAACAGTTTCTCAGTTCCAGATAAAAACTGTGACAACACCAGTTTCGCAATTCTAAAGAAAGATTGTGCCATCAGAGGAAAACAGGAAGAACTAAGGATATAAGATGAAGAAAACAAATTTTCAAGGTTCTATTTTTGATTTAAACTAAGGTGGAGAATGTTGAGATTAATTTAAATTTAAATAATTAGTTATTATAGATAGAATTAAGATAAATCTCATATTTAAATATAAATTTAGATAAGAGAAAATATTCTTATAAATAAATCTCTTATTTAAGTATAGATTTAGATTTAGATTTAAATAAGAAATAATATTCTATTAGATAAGAATAAAGGAGATTTATGTTAATTCTAATCTAAGTGAGAAGATTTATTCTATGCTATAAATAGAAAGGAATATCAACTTGATCATAAAGTTCAAGGAAGGCGAGAGACGACTCCATAAAGGATCAAGACGGTCATTAAGATTGATAGTTTTTTATCATAAAGTTCTAAAGAGTCGTTGGCTCCATAAGGGATCAAGACTTTCGAAAGAAAACTTATAGAGAGAGGAAGAACTCGTTGGAGATCATAAAGAACGGGTTTTGAAATTCTCTGTAAGGTTTCTTTTAATTTCTAAAGTTCTAAAAAAGGTTCTCCCCGTTTCCCCCCAATTTATTCGTGTTATTTATTTCTGCGGTTTGCATCTGATGTTATTTGTTATTCGTCAATAAAAGGGATCTAGGTTTATAGATCCGTAAGGTTTTCCGCTGCGTCGCCGATTGATCATGTGATTCAACAACATATTCTTGCAAGTACCCCTTTAAACATCTCATTCCTAACAAAACAAGAACCAAAAACATCCAAAAAAACGCCTTCCCCTAGATTCAATTGTTTGAAAATTTGTAACAAAAACTACCCTTTAAATCTTGAACTGTAGAAAAAAGCTTTAATTTCTCACATGAGTCATGGCCGTGGTAAATTTTCAGGATGTGCTCTAATATTTCAATCATAAATGCATCCATAGCAATTTACAGAGTCAGCAGAATGTTGTAAATCTCAAGTCTCTCAACTAAAAATTATATTCTCTGATTAAACCATAACTTTAGAGTTAAGTTTTGGTAACTCCATTATCAGAAAGTTATCTAAACTTAACTCAAAACCAAAACTATGTCATGTTTGGCATGGGTTCAGGAGTTCAGAAAACTCCAGTTATCTAAATCCTTTAGATTACCTCAATTTAGAGAACTCACATCCAACCAAAGTACTCGAAACTCCAAAAAGTGTGAATTAAAACACCCATTTTGGAGTTTAGATAACCTTAAAATAACAGTTTGGAGTCTAGAAAACTCCAAAGGCAAACTCCCATCAAAGAGAAGTTTTTTAAATGGAAGTAGGGCCTTGCAAACTAGAGTTTGCATAGCATCTATCTCCACTTATAATCAGACTGGAGTTAAGATAACTGCACCTATCTCAACTTTTGAGATGAGATAACTGTAGTTGAGACATCTCAGCATATACACTACACTGTTATACACCATAAACTACTGCAGCGGTCCTATATTTTTGGACATCTAAGAGGATTACATACAAGTCATGGTCAGTTAGGTTTTATATATTTGTGTTTGTTATAGATGGTATCAGACATCAAAGGGCTTCATCCTTATTTAAGGCAAATACATTGGAGTCATGGCCGATAATATATTGGCTAAAGATTGTAACAAAATATATAGAACAAACACTATATACTACTTAATGTAACCTATATTCGACAATACAATTAACATATACTATCTTAGTGACCCTATATACTACGGTATTTGATATAACCTATATACCATTATACAATTACACATACTACATCAATGTAAGCTGACATAATAACCTGAAACAAAACCAAAACTTGGAAAAAGATTACAACATATAAGCCATAAAACTACAAGACATAATAAAAAAGATTATAAGACATAAGATAGCAAAAGGAACAAGATAAAACAAAAAACCAATAGCATACGCTTACTGCTACTTAGGCATTACATCAATTCCATTCATTGTTTCATCAATTCTGATAGAATGTAAACAAAACCAAATTTGATACAATGTAACACCAACAACAAATATTACACCTCTTCATTGTTTCTTCCTTTTGAGACCCAATCCTTTTGAATAAATAACTTTTTGACACCTATTTTCACCTTTTTCTTGACTGAAAAAACTATTTTCCTATTTATTTGTGATAAATGTATAAAAAGGCTTCACGTATGTTAGTCTTCCGGTCTCGAGTTTCAACAATCCTGACAGTGCTCACTTTCGGCCTTTCCAAAGACACATTTCTCTCTTTCTTTTTTCATTAGAAATTTCCTTTGCCACTTCCGAATGTCTCTGCTGTTGCTCTTGTTCGGAAAGAATCAGACTATATCCATCAGGCAACAACAAAAATGATCCTGAATTGAAGAGCCAGCGGTTACAGGATCGGGTTATTGAATAAGTTTCTCAACTGATGCAGATGTGGATAGTGCAAGCTCTATTGCAGTGAAGTTTGTTATGGGATTGTCTAATCGATGATAAGATGATTCAGATTCCCCAAGCTCGTCATATTGATTGTTTCCACCATCAGAAATTGCACCATGTTTCATGGTTTCCAATTCCAACTAATAATAAGATGTATACATGCGTAAAAATTTACTAATTTCCAATGTATTGGCTCGTGTCCATGTTTCATAGTTTGACATGAAAAGAGCAATTACATACCTTAAATTTTTCATTCTCCTCCTTTAAAATTCTTCTCTCACCTCGGAGCTTCTCCATCTTCAGCTTTCTTTGATCATTCTACGATATTAGATATGGTGGCTAGTAGAATAGCTATATATTCTATCTAAGTTAGTAACTTTACGACTTTTTTAGCCGGCTCTAAGAGATCTTATCAGTGACATACCTTTAACTTTTGAATCTCTTTGTTAAGAGCTTTGTTCCTCTGATTACCACCCATAACTCTCTACTTTCGATAAAAAAGAAAAGTTAGTGTGGAGAATGTAGCAATATCTCTACAATCTGTAAATAAAAATGTCTCGCATACATGCATAAAGAGAGAATGAAATGATTCAAGAAATATAGTCAATACACCTGCCATATAGAATCCAATATAATGTTTTTTCCAAGTTTTTTCTATTCGACTTTTTCTATTCAGCTCACTTTGACAAACCTTGGATAACTCTCAAGATGAGTGTCGAGATGTTTAGATGTTTCCACTTAAACATGTTCATAAACAACACCTATTAATAATTAATAATATTAACTACGTAGATAAATCAATATAATGTTAAGTAATAAACATATAAATAAAAGGTAAGAAGCATACATTCAAAGCGATCATACATGCAGCTATTCTATGACTGCCGGAGGATATTCCCTTATCAATAATTGATTTTGCAAAATAAATCTTTTTGTACATAAACCTATAAACATCACTGGCCTAATCGTAATCGTGCAATTTCTCTAAATTTTCGACAAAGGGAAATAGAGTTTGTGGCGGCGAGTTGTTTGCTTGGGGGAAACCGTAGTTTCGTCCCAACACTAATAACCATTAGTTTAACCCACTTCTCTATTTTGTCATATATGTTTGTACTGTTCTCCTTTAATTTAGCATCAATCATAGAAATATTGGCTATAGTGCCCTCAAAGTCAATTATTGGATCGCAGGCACGTGATTACAATGATTAAGAGAGGACCTATACCGGTAAGACGGTCTTACTCGAGATGATAATATGCTATCTGGTTTGTTTTTATCATCGTGTACTTGCTTAAGGTGACATTACAGATCACTATTACACGTTGATAAAGCCTATAGGATTCTTGTTTGACTACCAGCAGTATGATGGCGATCATATACGTGAGAGTTGGGTAATCTATAAACACATCCTTAAAAGGTCCCTAATCGAGGGATTTTCGAGACAGAGCATCGATACTCCAGAGTAGACTGGTGTATACAGATCGAGACCCCGACGAGGGGCGATGGGCGGTCTCACAAGCTATTGGTGTCAGTTGGTTCACCTAAAATGTATACAGGTGTTTATTGGGTTATGAGTACACCGGACGGACTCGCCGGGAACATACTAGTTGGTATTATACCTGTCGTCAGATAGCAGTTCCCTGGTGACATGTGTACAGGTTAGTCTATCGACCTAAGATCGTGATTTGTCTCGTGTGGGTTCTCATTGTGCTTTGACTACTACCCTACCACGGCTCAAAGGAGTCGTGCAAACAGGTTTTAGTTGGGTACAGTCCCGAACCACATGGAGGCAGTGAGCGGATCGGCAGAAAATTCGTCTCTCCCGGTATTGGGAATGATATCGCGTTGTATTTAGGAGAGCCATTACACAAAGTTCTTGGCCAAGGCAAGTGAGATTTACTAGTAGGTATTCCGGTAATTTCTCAGGGTGTTCTGGGCTACACTCCGACACGACTTATACCGCTATTTGGGGTCTGACGTTTACCATCCCCTAGGCCCGACATGCGATACTCATAGACGAACGGACCGAACTGTACGGATATTGTCCCTGTCAGGCTCAGTAGGATTTCATGATGAGTTTGCTCGTCGGCCTTTTTTCGCTCAATATCTGGGTAGCCGTTGACGTGCTTATGGTTAAACCCACTGCCAGCGTATTGATGAGTCTTTAGAGTCCCACATAGGGGGTTTCTCTAGTTCGGGCGAAACGTTGTAGAGGCCGTATGATTTTATGGCAGGGTTCGAACATATCCGTGCACACGTGCACGGATCATGATCGGACAGATCATACTAGTGGGCTTTGGTTTAAGCCGGATCCTAGTATTAGATTGGTTGAATTACTTTCGTCTCGTAGTATTCGTATTCAGTCGGAATACGGATACAAATATGTATATACAGTTGAGGGATATTCTTGTAATTCGTTACAAGATAACTTTAGATGATGCCATTTTCTTTTTTGTGGATTAAACATTTATGTTTAAATGTTTAATGTGGATAATGTGGCTCATTCTTGGCATGGCATAGTTTTTGTCATGAATAAGATATTTTGTGAGTGTACGAGTGTAGAGATATTTTTTGTGTGTGTGTAACTTTTATTCTCACCACAAAATATCAAAACACTCGCTTGATTAAAAAAAGGCAGCCATCTCATTTGTTTTGGGGGTTGTTTTTTTGCTAACTTGTTTTCTTTTCTTGAGCTTCACATTTTCCACCATAGGCATCATCTTCAACCTCCACT